>CM028132.1:406643928-407894642 GCA_016271365.2 Neoceratodus forsteri | reverse complement strand
AAGTAGAGTCTCTTCCGAACAAGCAGGCCATTAAGCTAGTGCCCAGGCAACAGAGAAACAAGGGGTTTTATTCCAGTTTTTTTTCTGGTCCTCAAAAAGACTGGAGAGCTGAGGCCCATTCTAGATTTTAAAGGGAAACTTCCATCTAGGATTAAATTAATCAATATTGTTACCAATGGAAATCTGCTTTACATAAGCTATTGACCGAACCCGTAACACTTTTAGGACCAGAATTATACCCATTCAGTTTCCCCTCCTCTTATAGCTGCAGGCATGCATTTTCTAAATCACAGGCACAGGAAATGATATCACATCGGGGGAAACACATATAGTCAATAAATATTTTAATCAGGAGAGGCACACTAAGCTGAAGCTTGAGTCCAAGTGCAACCTGAGAGCACAAGAAACTTAAATGACATGTTCAGGGTTATATAGTAATGCAAGTGGGGACTGTGGGATTCAAACCAATGTCTCAAGGTTTGCAGCTTAGAGCCTTAAACCACTGCACTATACTACCTCTTTGAAGGAAAGAGGAAATGAAACAAAAAATGCTTTTACCCAGTCCATGGGGATGTGAACTTGTCTCTAATCATAAAGAGGTTGCTATAAACAAAAGCTGTGTACTGCCAGTGGCAACAGTTTCCGAGCTGCTTTGGGCTTTATACTGCTTTGTACAATGTTTTGTGACATTTCAGTTTAGTAAACTCATTAATGCCAGTGTGATTTGCAGAATATTCTGCTACTGTGGTAGCACTGCAAATAATTTTTATTCCTGTACCTATTTAGTTCCAGTATTTGTTAGCACTGAAGTAGTTGTGTTTATTTTTTTGTTGTTGGCATTGTGTTCTGTCATTCGTAGGAGTGTGATCTAGTGGCTAGAGCACAAGCTTGGGGCCCAGGAGATGAGAGTTTTAAACTTCAGTAAAGTCAAATACTATCTGTGTGACCTTGAGTAAGTCACATAACCCCCCAGTGCTCCTGTCTACCTAGCAGCAGGACCCCACTGGAAATTAGGTGACACATCTCAGCTGGACTATCCTGGGTAAATAAGTTGCCACAAAATAATTGTTTTGTGTTGGTGTGTGATAGAATAAATAGCTGTCAGTACAGAACCCTTCTGAACATAGGTACCAGAACCTACAGGTGCGTGTGGGGGTGGATACCCCACACATTTGCCCATGAGTATTTAGAGTGTCCCTAAATGCATGCAATGTCAGAAGGGAAGCAATCATGGTATCTTATTACTACAGTGCCCCCCCCCCACACACACACACATTCACTTTTCCCCATGTTCCAGCACTACTCCTTCTGAAGGTTGCAACATAAAAAAATCGTTATTTGAACACCATCCAGAAATAGGTTTCTTTTCAACAAAGTAAAAGAAAACAAACACAGATTTGTTTTTTCATTTCATGATTCCAACTGTTTCACTCTGTCTTTCCAGCAAGAAATCTCCAGTAACCCCTTCTTTCTGAGATAAAACTTTTTCACTTCCCTGATGTTCCCAGGTGTAATCACTAAACTATTAAGTGGCTGGTTGTGACAGCTCATCAACAGGCCTAACTCGTCTTTTCCGCTTACCTTGAAAGAGGCAGTGTAGTACAGTGGTTTAAGGCTCTAAACTGAAACGTGGAGACTTGGGTTTGAATCCCACAGTTCCCCAGTTGTATTACTGTATGATTCTGAGAAAGTCACTTAACTTTCTTGTGCTCTCAGGTTGCACCTGAACTCAAGCTTCAACTAAGTGTGCCTCTCCTTTTTAAAATATTTATTGACTATATGTGTTTCCACTGCTGTGATGTCATTTCCTGTGCCTGTGGTAACACCCCCCCCCGTTACCCGGGGTTACTAGAATCCCAGTAAGACCTAGTGGGAGGCAGGGAAGGCAGCTTGGGAAACTCCAGTTAAATGGATTTCACACTGTCTCACTCTGTTCTCAGTCTCAGCTGAGACTGAGGGATGACATCATTTAGAACTGTCGCAGCTGCATAAGCCACACTGGAATGTTGCAGTTGGAGGTTAGAGTAGAACGTTGGGGAATTTGAAGTCAGTTCTGTTGCAGTCTGTAGCAGAAGAGGTGCTCTGCTGTAAGCAGGCCCTCAGAGCTCTAAGCTCTGTCAAAGAGCTATTTTTTGTTGTATAGGTGTGTGTTCTCACCTGAAGAGGAACACAAGAAGAGCACATTGAAGTGGTGGAGGCTGCTTTCAGTGGTTCAGGGCCCCATCCCTGCGGGGATGGAGGGAAAGAATCAGCCTGCTTCCAGGGGCAAACCCCCCTGGTCCGGCTGAAGAAAAGAAGCTGCCTGATTTAAGTTCGTGCTGAGGCACCAGAAGCTCTGGACGAGAGTTCTTTGAGGAGAAAATGCAGTGGGGCACCTGCAACCAAGGGGCTGAGTTCGCTCTGCTAAATGGCCATGTGTTTTCCCCTGATTCAAGATGAAACTAAAGGGACTGTTACAGTGGGGTCAGGCAAAGACAGCCAAGTACAGTTTGGAAGAAGTGGGGATTGGACTGCTTAACTCTGTGGGGGATCTAGAGTAATGGACACAGCCTCTTATTAAGTATGTTCAAGTTCAGCACAAATGGGATGTAAAGACAGTAGACTGAATGTGAATACATTTAAAAAGAATCTACACAGCAAAGTGTTTTAAAGGATGAGGTGTTACAGTCCAGAGAAATGGCCGGATAATAATTATGGGAACGAGAGGTGGGAGATCCCCCATCAGTAGTAACCAAATTCACCGCTACAGATTTGCTCTGGGACACCTGTTGCTTTCTCTCAGGTACTTGGCTAGTGCCTGAGGAATGTACCCAGACGTGGGACTGATGAGGAAGATTCCTTTATGGAGCAGAAGTGCTCATAGGTGGTTTAGGGAACCACCAGTAAATGTTTCCATGCTATATGGAAAGTGTCCAAGTGGCTGGCAAGGGAGCCGAGCCAGGGAAAACCCAGAGCAGCATACAAGTTTGGGCTATGTGCCCAGTGTGTTTTAGAGCTTGAGGGCTAAAGTGATGAGGATGTGTTCTGGTCTCCTTAAATCTGCATTACCAGGAGTGTAGCCCCGTGGGAGTCCATCTATGCTTTGTTTATTCTGTTGGATGTGAATAAAAGCCACACTTTAGAATCCCACTTCTGGTATTGGACATTACAGTTATTGCTTCCTGTGTCCAGAGTTACTTGGGTGCCCCTGTTGCAGAGTAGCTAAACCTAGCCAATGTGCCAAGTGACATATTCCTCCCTGAACCCAGCCCATCAGGTAGAGCTGTCAAGATAGAAATGGCATACCTGGGTGGGGGTTACACTGTGATATAGAAAATGGATGTCTGCAGCTATAAAGGGAGGGGCAACTGAATGGGTTATAATCCTTGCCCTAAAAGAGTTACAGGTTCAGTCAATAGCTTATGTAAAGCAGATTTCCATTGGTAACAAGACTGATTAATTTAATCCTAGATGGATGTTTCCCTTTAATAAGGACCCCAATCAGTTTGTCCAATACAAAAAGTACCAGATGGTAACTTTGCCAGGCTTAATGCCCCTCCTCCAGACGGGGGACTGGCTCTGTTCACTGGACATGCAGAATGCTTATCTGCACATCTCAGTCTTTCCTCCTCACAGGACGTTTCTCCAGTCTGCCTTTCAGGGCGAGCATTATCAGTTCAAAGTGCCCCCTTTGGTTTACCTTCTGCACCACAAGTCTTTACTAAGTGCTTGGCAGTGGTCACAGCAGCTCTCAAAAGAGAGAGACTGTATGTTTTACCTTATCTGGATGATCGTCTCCTGAAGGCCCCATCCAGGAAACAGCTTCTGCTGTCTCTGAAGTGAACTGTCCAGCTCTTCCACTTTCTGGGCATAACTGTCAGTCTGCCCAAGTCGGTTCTAGTACCGTCCCAAAGGCTGCAGTATATAGGGGCAGTTCTGGACTCGGCACAGGGGAAGGCCTTCCTGCCCCCAAAACAGGGCAGAGTGCCTCATAGCCCAAGCTCAGGAAGTTGCCCAGAGCTGGTACATTCCTGCGAGGGTTTACCTCAGATTATTGGGCCTGATGGCAGCAGCCATGCCCACCATTCCGCTGGTCAGGCTTCATATACATACCCTCCAGTGGACCCTTTGGGTGCAATGGGACTGGCACATGAATGAGTTGGATCAGCCAGTCTTGGTCTGTTCCCCAGTATGCAAGGTACTGCAGTGGTGGATGGACCCCTTGAATCTGCTTCAGGGTGTCCCATTCCAGATTTCTTCCCCACATCAGATCCTAACCATATATTTAATAATTACTTTGTTTCGGTATTTAATCACAAAATAGGCCAGGGTACCACATTTGAAAAAAAAAAGTATGTTAACTGCAGACATCACTACAAGTCAGACCTTGGAGGCACTCAAAGACATTAAATGTAATACTTCTCCTAGCCCAGATGAAATTCATCTGCAGTTTTTGAAACATATGGCTACAAGTTTGGCACTCCCCCTTTCAATTTTGTTTAATGAGTCATTGAGAATAGGAGTCGTCCCTTTGGAATGGAAGAGGGCTGTTGTGATTTCCATTCACGGTAGTAATAGAGTGCTTGGGAATTATCAACCAATAAGTCAGACATCAACATGTTGTAAAGTGATGGAAAGACTTCTAAATAAATTATTAGACAAATAAATAGTTAAACTAAAGCTACACATTTCCCAGCATAGATACAAAAAAGGGCTTTCATGTAATACAAACCTAATAGCTTTCTACGAATATGTAAGTTGTAGTATTTTTTTTTTCTGCTTATTTTTTATCCACTCCTTACTGTCCCTTCCAATCACCACTCCTTCCGTCCTACAAGGAATGACGGCCCCCACCTCTGCCGACCAGCTTGGTCTGCCCCTAGAGTGCCACATTGCCATTGGGGGCGCCTTGATGGCCCGGATTTGATGAGCTTCAGTTATTCTATAGGGAATCTAATCTTGTTCTTAATTCAAAGAAATCCCAGGTAATATTGTTCTCTAGGGAAAATATGGAGGTTTATTCTAACTTGAATGTGAGTATAGTGACTGAGGATAATATTGTCGTTGATCAGGTTCAATGTTATAAATACTTAGGGATGTATATGGATAGATCATTGAGTTGGGGTTCCCATATAGAATATACAATTAAAAAAGTTAATAGTCGCTTGGGTGCACTTTATAGAATTAGGAATTGTATGGATGTTAATGTAAGGAAACAGGTAGCTATTGCTACACTGATTCCTTTATTATACTATGGGGATATTATTTATATAGGGGCTACTTCAACTCAGTTGGCTAGAATAGATGTTTCCTTTAATAAGATAGCCAGGTTTATTTTGGATGTCCCTAAGAGAACTCATAGAAGAGAGTTATATCAATCTCTGAATTAGATGAGTCCTAATGACAGAAGGATATTTCATGTTTTGATATACATGGTTAACTCAGTTAGGGGTAGGGTACAGAATATATTACTGATGAATTTCAGATCAGGACAATTAGGGGAGGGTTGCGTTCTGCGGAGGGTATGGAATATGTTTTACCCAGAAGAAGGACGGAAATGGGTAGAGAACATTTCTTCTACCTGGGTCCTAACCTATGGAATTCACTTCCAACTTACCTGAGGCCAAATAGCTCTAGCCCTAACCTTGGTGAAATAATAAACTGGTTTAAATTTGAAGCCGTTAAAAGGCTAAATGATGAGTAATTTGAATGCTTTGCCTTAAAATAGGATATTAACTGCACTTTATGAATGTCCACTTTGTTGTCAATGTTTATTTGGATGTGAGTACTATTGTAAATAATTTTATGTTATTGTTGTTCTTTTTTGTGTGTGTTTTTTGATTATGTTATTATGAATGTATATATGTTTGTATTGGGGACCTCACTGGAAATGAGCTCGTCTTAGTTGAGCCTCCTATTCTTTTGCTTGTCAATTGAATAAAAATTTTACTACTACTACTACTACCCCCCCTCCGGGGCGGGGCGAGGAGAAATCCCCCTTTTTTCCCCCTTTCCCCTGCGGCAGCTGCACATTGGGGTATGCCCCTGGTCGGAGGGTGGCAAGGCCGGCTCTGGAGGACTTCATCTAGGCGACTGGAGGGCATTTTTCCTCCGAGTTGTCTTGTTTCCCCCCTTAACCCCACCCTCTGAGATGCCGGTGCAGAGAGTCTGCGTGCTGACGCACGCTCCTCTCAAGCGCCTAACGGAGTCCCCCCTTCCCGGCTCCGATAGACAGAGCCGCCGTGTCCTTTCGGGAGTCGGTGCATCCACCGACCCTCTCCAGGATATCAAGCGCTCCATGCGCGCCCCTGGCATCCCCCCGCAGAGAGGAGAGCATCGTTGGGGCGCTCATCCTCCCTCCCGGCCGACCCGGCGGCCGGGTCCGTCCTCGAACCCAGGTCACCGGGCGTAGCGCGAGGTGTGGTGTCCAGTGCCTCAACCCTCAGTGCCACCGGGCCAGTAAGTTGTAGTATTGATGAAGGCATTCCATATGACATTATCATGCTGGACCTAGGCAAAGCATTCGACAAGGTCCCACACAATTTAATACAACTACATAACATCGGTATTAACTCATTAATTGTGGCATGGATTGAGAGTTGGCTATCCGATAGAACTCAGGTAGTCAGAGTTAATAGTGCATTGTCTGGCAAAGAAAGTGTGAGCAGTGGTGTTCCCCAGGGATCTGTACTGGGGCCCACATTACTTGGACTTTTAATCAGCAGTATGGGATTAAATAGGGCTTGTCAAATAGCTAAGTTTGCTGATGACACAAAAATTGGTGGACCAGTGGATACAACTGAATATTACTGTTCATTAGATTACCTTATATCCGTTCAAAAGTGGGCTTCCAAGAACAGAATGTCCTTCAATCCACAAAAGTGCATAGTACTACACTTTGGCAGAAACAACCCAATGTACCCATATTATATGGATTGGATTCCACTTAAATCAGTCGCTAAAGAAAGGGACTTAGGAGTCATCATTAACAACACCTTAACTAACTCGGATCAATGTTTGCAGGTTGCAAGAAAAGCAAACTACCTGACCCAAGCCATACTTCGCTCATTTGTAACCAGAGACCCTCATTGTATTCTGCAAATCTACAAAACTTATGTTATACCTCGTTTGGACTACAGACTGCCATTTTGGTGCCCTTATTTAAAGAAAGATATACATCTAGTTGAGAAGCCCCAATGTAGACTGACTAAGAGGTTACATGGTCTTACCAACATGAACTATGACTACAGACTACAAAAGTTGGGTCTATTCAGCTTGACTGAAAGGAGACTCAGGGGTGATCTTTTGTTACTTTTTAGGGTATTACAAAACAAGACTTTTATGGAAGAAATGGGCATTAAATCAAATGCCAGGCATGTACAGTTAAGATCTCATAGCAGACAACTATTGATGCATAGAGCTAATACAAATGAACGCATGAATTTCTATACCATCAGATCAGTACAAAGCTGAAACTTGCTACCCAGTGAGGTAACAAACCAGAACACTATTAAGGGCTTCAAAAGATTTCTTGATAACTTTATTATTGGATCAAGGGCACTAAAATAATCCACCGGATGGTGGGAGACAATCTAGACGGGCCATTGGCCTCATTTTGTCTTCAAAACCAAGAATCTTACAACCATTTAAAAAAAACAATTAATCGAATGGCAATCAACAGACAAAACTGCTCAATGTATTGCTTTTTTTTTATTTCACTCTTTCCTAAAACAAAGCAAGGCTCTCTCTTAAACATGAATAACATGACCTACAAATAAAGGCATTTTGCCAGGACGACGAGATAAGGAGTCTGGAGACATACACTGTCACAAGCTGTACACTGACTTTACACACACCTGCCATTGATGTCACTCCCTGAATCAGTGGTAGCTGGCTCCAAGACAGGTCCTGAAAAAAAAGAGTGGCTCTGCACTTTAGCGGCATAAAGTAAACATGCTATATAGTGTTGTAATATATGGATCATCAAAATAATAGTACTGAAAAGGATTTAAAAAAAATCCTTGTAATTCATAGTACAGAACACGCCACTCCCAATAATACCACACTTCAGTGCCAATATACTATCATTCCAACGAATGATAGTATTATCACCAAAGTGCCACAGTGCATGTGCAACTCTGCCTGGCAAGAAACCCAGATGCCATGGAGCCACGTCCCTTCCTGCATAGCCATAGTGACAGCGTGTACCCCCATTGGCAGCTTTTTTCTGAGACCGGGCTGAACAAACTAAAAAACATGGCGGCGGTTTCCTCTCGCTTAGCGAGAGAAATTCGTGAACTTCATTATTTTAACTTGTTAGTTTTTTTTCAGCCATACAGTTTAACAGAGTATCTGCCAGACCCTGCATTCACAGAACGATGGAAAAAAACTACCCAAACCTGCCTAAACAACATGTTTTTAAAATGAGTGAGACAGACTCTTCAGTGCTACGTGCGGCTCAGAGACAGTGTGTCTTCAGTGTGGCGGCAGCCAGCCCATTTCACATCAAAAAAGTAATCTTTTTGTACAACTGCATCCATATATTACAAAAAATAACAGATAAATGACTCTGTATTACAAGGCAGTCAGAACATCTTGAGGTTTGGAGGACTTTGGGAACCTCTCGAGCTTCGCTCTCAAGGTTCCAAGTCCCCCGTACCTCTCGATGGTCTAACTGCCTTGTAATACATAGTCATCTATCTATTATTCTATTTATCATGACAATAGAGAGACAAAACACAAATTACATGAGTTTTAAAACCTTTTCTTAAAATATCATGCCAAAACAAAGCTGTTGGATAAATTAAAACAAAAAAAGCATTGCCATTGATCTTTAAGTCAAAACACAGCTTCAAATCCAAACAAGATAGGCTACTATGGGTCCAATAGCAAAAACAACATAGGGGATCAGCTATAAATCGATCAATTAAAATCTTTATTTATCTAGGCAAACATCATTGAGCGGAGCTCATTTGCAAGATGGACCTGATTATAAGATCTCAGAATACATGGCAAAAGAATAAAAAAAATAACAGAGGAGTGATATATAAGTAATGACAGTAAGACAACTTGATACATGTTGGTTACAAAATACAAGGCATCAGACAGTAGCATAAAACAATTAAAGTTGCAGCAGCAGCATCTGCACATGACAAAATTGTGGATATCTCAGATTAAGTGACAGGATGACAAGTTGAGTTTGGGGGAGGAATAATAGGGGTGGGGACTAAGGTACGCCTAGAACTAAGAGGCCAGATGGTAGGGGAATATATCATCACAAGGTAGGGCCAGAATAAAAATACATAAATATTATTAGGTATGGAGGTTTGATAGGTAAATCAAGAGAGGACAGTAGGAGGCAGAGGGCGGAGGATAAAGCATATAAGAGAGGGCAGATTAAGAGAAATGTATGTGTAAGAGGACAGGTTAAAGACAGCCAGTAAGGTAATACTATGGTTACTGGTTCCAATTAATGGCATGAAAAGCACTTGCATGGTTCCTTGAGGAGACGAGAGTACAAGGTCTTGAATGAACCAATGCTGATGAATGTATTCAATTTTAAGGATTTCAGTGGATTGTTCCACATGGAGGGCAGCACAAAGCTAATGGCTGTTCTGCCTGGGCGAGACTGGACTTTGGGAATTTTTAATGAGATATAGGAGTGACTTCTCAGGGCATAGGTGCCTATTCATCTGAGCGGGAGGCCGTCTGAGATACATTGTGGAAGTTTTTTGAGATAGCTCTGTAGGTCCATAAGGCAACTTTTTTTTCCTGCCTAAACTGGAGGGAGGTATATCTTACGGCTGCATATAATGAACAATAGTGCGTAATGAAAGGGAGACCAGTAATAAATCTCAGAGCTCTGTGGTACAGCATATCCAGTTTTGCTAAGTAAGAGGTAGGACAGTGGTTGTATAGAAAGTCCATGTAGTCTACTAATGAAAGAAATGTAGCTTGCACCAACCTCATCTTGGCATCGCTTCTGAGTAGGTAGCTGATCCTGAAGTAACCACCAAGTCTCTGGCATAGTCTTTTCAGCAAATCCTCGATGTGCTCAATGAAGGAGAGTTTATGGTCTAACCAGACTCCATGCTCAATGAAGGAGAGTTTATGGTCTAACCAGACTCCCAGGTATTTGAACTTCATAACAAATTCTAGGTTTTCCCCTAGGATTGTAGAGATCTGTGGTACTCTTACTGTAGTTGCCGGGTTGGCTGCATGTATGTAAGGAGAGAGGTGCATCACTTTGGTTTTCTTTGCATTAAGTTCAAGTTCAAGTTTATTGCAGGAAAACTCCATTGAGCAAGCTCATTCACAAGGAGGTCCTGTGACATAAACACTTAAAGTACAAACACAGATAGGTAATAACAGTATATACGTGAAATGCACATTACATGACACAGGCTGGATATACATACAAGAGTACCACATAGGGTGACCGCAGGTGGTTAACATTGATCTAGAAACAGGAGGCGACTTACAGGTTGCATACTGATAAATGAAACTGATGACTGGTGTGTGCAATACATATATTTTGGCAGCTAGAACAAACAACAGACTACAACTGATATGGGGGAGGAGTGATTTGATAGAGTAGCAGTGGGCGTAAGCACAGATAAAAGCCAGGAGTAGAAGGGAAGGAAAGCAGTTAATATGACAAATCAATTATACCTTACCAGTGGATAAATATGGCACACATGGGAAGGAAGAGACTTAATGACAGTTACAGGTGTCTTTTATTTTGGCTGAACTTAGCGATTTGTAGAAGTTTATTGAAACTGTGCTAGTTAGTTTCAGTACGGTTTGTAATTGGTTCCAAATGGAGGGAAGGGCATATGCAATAGCACGTTTACCAAAGGAAGTAAGAGCTTTTTGTTTAGGAGCTGGGTTTGAAGTAGGTTAAATTCAGTTTGAAGGTCGCTACATGTAGCTTCTGGTGATGGATGGCTTAAGTAAAGCACCGTATCATCCGCGAATAGGTGGACGCTAGACTTAGTTACACTGTCATCGATGTTATTGATGTAGATCGCAAACAGAATGGGACCAAGAATAGATCCCTGGGGCATTCCTCTTAGTAGGGGTTTGATAGGAAAAAGTTCACCTTCGGCTTTGACTTGCAGTAGACGGTCAGTAAGATAAATGGAAAACCACCGAAGGGAAGGAGAGTTCAAGCCTATAGACTGTAAGGATGAGAGGAGCAGGCTGTGGTCAACAGTGTCAAATGCCTTGCTTAAGCCCAAGAATACTGCACAGACAAAAAAAATTGTTTTTTCAGTTCAATCTACCAGTCGTTGGTCACTTTTGCAAGGGCTGTGATACTGCTATGGTTAAACCTGAATCTGGATTGGGCTGGATTTAGCAGATTTGATGATTATAAATAAGTTTTCCAATCATTTCGACAGGACAGGGAGAAGGGAAATTGGCCTATAGTTGTTGAGGCTGCAGGGGTTTCCTGATTTAAGCAGATATATAACATGGGCTGTTTTCCAGATGGATGGAAGGATTCCTTGGGTCAATGATAGGTTAAATAGGTGTGTTATAGGTACAGCTAGTATGTGGTAAGCAATCTTTAGGAAGTATGGGTCCAGGGAGCCAGTGCCCACACTTTTCTTTACATCCAGTTGACATACAAGGTCTTTAACCTGTTTCAGAGTGGCGGGTTGCAGGGAAAATGTAGAGTTTGTGACTCGAACTTCATTAGGTTGAGAGCCCAGCTGGGAGTGCAACAGGTTCGCAGGAGAGTTATCAAAGGCTAACCCTGCAGTTGTAAAGTGGTTATTGAAGGATTCCAGAATCTCCACCCTGTCAGTGATGGTGTTGTTGCCCGAGATGATATTAGGTGGGAGAGAGTTTCCTGGTATATGACCAGGGAGGTCGTTGATGGTATTCCAGAATTTGGCTCGGTGCTTGGTGGTCGAGTCCAGTTCTGTACGATAGTATGTGGCTTTTGCAACTCCAGTCTTCCTGGTATATAGGTTTCTGGCCCTCCTAAATGTGTACCAGTCCGATGGGGCCATAGATCTATGTGCTTTTTTCCAAAGCTTGTCCCTCTCTAAAAGAGCAGATTTGAGTTCAGCGGAGAACCAATGACATGTTTTGTTCTTAACATGCACTTTTATTAAAGGGGCGCATTTATTTAAAGCCCCTAGAATTATGTCGTTGAGGATGTCATAAGCCGATTGTACTGTCCTCACCATATAAAAATCCTGCCATTGTGTGGAGTATTTTAGCTTGTCTAGATAGGCATATGGGTCAAAGTTCCACTTGGATATTTTAACAGAGAACTTTGAGGAGGACAGAGGTGAAGTGACTGATCGTACACCAGCTATGAAGCAATGGTCGCTGACATCGCTGAAGAAGGTGCTTGCATGTGAGAACAGGTGTGGTTTTTTCACTAGTATAACATCCAATAGTGCACTATTGCTAGGGTTCTGTTTATTCAAGGGCGTTGGTTCGTCAATGATTTGCGTTAGCCCATGGGCATCACAGACGGATAAGAGGGGTGTTGAGGCCTTGGTTAGCCAGCCTAAGTTAAGATCCCCTAGTATGATAGTTTCCAGAGATCCTTTCCCTAAGGCAGCGCCCAGGTATGTTAGGAGTTGTAGGCCAGCAGATGAGGGTCTGTAGCACCCTATAACACACAGAGATGTGTTGTGTGAGATCACTACCATGATGGATAGACATTCTAATTCATTCACGATGGTTGCTGAGTCAAGACAGGAGACTGTGTATTTGTCCTTGACGTATATGGCCACCCCACCGCTTCTCAATTGCCTGTGAGCTCTGAATAGTGAATAATTGGGGATGTTAACCTCCCTGTCTACTATGGCTGACCTGAGCCAGGTTTCTGAGACCACCAAGATGTCTGGTGAGGTGTGGTACATCAAGGCCTGAATCGTGGTGATCTTTTTTAGCAGGCTGCATACGTTGACATGGAGGAAGCTCATGCCTTTGATTTTTGCTAGGTCCGAGGGTGATGTGATGGCAGCTTGAGGCCCGGGAGTAAGCTCTATGTTGCCAGAGCATAAAAGCAATAGTAAAAGAAGCTTTTTTAGTGCAGTGCAGGATAGTTTATAGCTCCTGGATCTAGCACGTGGGTAGTCCAATCAGGATAGGGTGTCCCCTTTTCTGACATTTGGTCAGCCTAGTGTAGCATAAAATAACACCCTGACTAAGAAGTATGGGGAATGATCAGCACTGTGGGATGCAGGTGGTGGATGCCTCGTAGGAAGCTCAGTTCATGTCCCGCCATTGGAGGAGTGCCGGGTCTTAGACCGTAGCCACGGGTAGTTGATGGCACATAAGTAATTATTGTTGGTCACATTACAGGACTGCATAATGTTAAGTTCCTCTCCTCTGCTAGCATGTGGAAGCAGGTATTGTCCATTTAGAGCAATACAAATGAGGGACAGAGAGATTAGCCACAGCCTAGCCCTCATGATGGAACCCAGGAGGGTAAACTCTGGGTGTCCAAAATAAGAGAAAGAAAAAGAGACTCAATCGCCTGGGCAGGGGGGGGATAATAACGAGAGTGGTTGGTGTAAGTGGTAATTCTTATGAGTGAAAGTCCACAGAAAAAGACAGAGGGATAGAAAAAAAAAGGGAGAAAAGGTGGACGGAGATAAGACAGTGAAGGCCTGGAGCTTCCAGAAGCAAGTGGGTTATTAAGCTGGAAGACACCTGAGAGAGGGAGAGGGGGAGGAGTAGCAGGGTGGAACTTTAAAATGGATGCTGAATCAGAGGTGGGTGTGGAATAGGGAAGGGGTGGGAAAGGAGTCTATTTAAAAAGATGCAGAGGTGGGGGAGGGGCGGGCAAAAAGTTACGGCTTTTTGCCGTACCTTAGGCTGCCGAGAGTCCCAGGTTGTGGTTTCGGGCGGCAGCTATGAGAGCACTGACCACCAGCTGGCCGAGTCCCCCTCGGCTCGAGAGCAGGGAGCCCCTGGAAGGATTTCCTTGGCTGGGGAGAAACAGAAAAAAAGGTCAATTTAAATGCTGCTGCAGACGAAAAGCCTGCACTATCAGCATGGCTTCCAATTTGCAGGACACAAAGGATGTGTATTGGGTTGGCGCCCAAACCTGTCTGGAACTAGTAGATACTTTCCCAAGGGGACTGTGTCACTTAATTTTTACCCCTGCACACTCTTTTAAACAGGTTATTACACTCTTTTATGCAGCAAGTTGTTTCTATATCCCCAACGATATTAAAGCACGTACATTTTAACATATGACAAAAAGCGCCAAGAAAACAGGCATTGGAAAGAGCTGAGCAATCAGGGACCAATAGGGACGGGGCCTAGAAAGGTGCTCGCATTTCGATTGGTTGTGGCTTTTTGCCGTACCTTAGGCCACCGAGAGTCCGGGGTTGTGGTTTCGGGCGGCGGCTATGAGAGCGCCAACTTCCCTCTGGCCGAGCCTCCCTCAGCTCGAGAGCAGGAAGCCCCTGGAAGAATTTCCTCGGTTGGGGAGAAAGAGAAAATAAGGTCAATTTAAATGCTGCTGCAGACAAAGGGCCTGCACTATCAGCAGGGCTTCCAATTTGCAGGACACAAAGGATGTGTATTGAGTTGGTGTCCAAACATGTCTGGAGCCAATAGATACTTTCACAAGGGGGCTGTGTCACTTAATCTTTACCCCAGCACACTCTTTTTAAACAAGTTATTACACTCTTTTATGCAGCAAGTTGTTTCTGTATCCCCAATGGTATTAAAACACATACATTTTAACATATGACAAAAAGTGCCAAGAAAACAAGCCATAGGAAAGAGCTGAGTGAGCAGGGACCAGTCGGGATGGAGTCTAGAAAGGCGCTGTTGTTCCGATTGGTTGCAGCTTTATGCCATACTTTAGGCCACTGAGAGTCCGGGGTAGTGGTTTTGGGTGGTGGCTATGAGAGCACCAACTGCCCACTGGCCGAGTCTCCCTCAGCTCAAGAGCAGAAAGCCCCTGGAAGGATTTCCTTGGCTTAGGCTGCAGAGAGTCCGGGGTTGTGGTTTCGGGCGGCAGCCATGAGAGCGCCGACCGCCCGCTGGCTGAGTCTCCCTCGGCTCTTGTGGTTTTGGGCAGTGGCTATGAGAGTGTTGACCACCCGCTGGCCGAGTCTCCCTCGACTCGAGAGCAGGGAGCCCCTGTAAGTATTTCCTTGGCTGGGGATAAAACTGATCACCTCCAAAGAGCAATTTAATTAGTTTGGGTTTAATTATTTATATTTTAAGAATTGATATGAAAAGGAACTAACATGGAATGTGTCTTGTTAAATATGTGTCCAAGTTCAAGATGCACAGTGCAATATAACATGACAAAAATTAGAAAAATTACAAAAAAAGTACAAATTGTAATTAAAAATGTCATAGTACATCCCATAGTCTTGTGTAACAATTAATTAGTAAACATAACTAAATACAAAAAATTTGGAGGAGAAACTTATCATGGAAGTTAACAAATAGGGGAAAGAGAGGGAGGCTTAGGAATCACTGGCTAAATAGATATATACAAAGGTTTGGTATTGCAGTATGCTAGAATGAAAAGAAGCAAACTGAACAGTGCCACAACAATATCAAAATATGTAACATTCACAGAGTAATAAAGTAACACTGAAACAATTTGCATTTTTATAAAAACACAGCGTAATCAATTTCTTCATTGTTTAATGCCATCATGTTGCATGATTTCCAGTGTAAATATCCATCAGGTGTTGCATCTCAGTAAGGTTTGAACTCTGCCTGCACCCTCCCACCCCACCCCTCCCTTGACTGATCAGAATAGACTCTAAGACATTGAACTTGAGATGTGAAGGATCACAGCCATGATGTTCTTTGAAATGTGACCTCACTGACAATTCCTTCTTATGTCACAGAGGTGTTCTCCAATTTAGTTCCTAACTGGTCTAATTATTCTCCCAACATATACATTTTGGGCAAGGACATACGATAACATAAACAACACATGGGATATAACAGGATGCAGACTGTTGAATCTCAGTCTTGAGAGTGGGATGTACAAATTTATTTGTGGAGTTTGCAAATTTTCATATAATACAATGACCAGAAGCAAAGAAATCAAGTTATGTTTTTCTTTCAAAGCAGGAGCACTAGATAGCTAGCCTCTTGCAGTGGAGGCAAAAGGCAGATATCGGTGATATACACTCACAAGAATGGGCACAACATCAGCTTTTTTCAAAAAGGACTCCAAGCCTTTAAAGCTGCAAAAAAGTAACTTTATTCTTATAAACCCAGCATACATAAAGTGTGTGCTTGACATGTTTCGGATTAAATAACCCTTTAAACCTTGGAGTACTTTTCGAAAAAAGCTAATGTGCTGATCCTTGTGAGTTTATTTCTGATGTCTGAATTGGAGCACCATCATTCTAGTGCACACTTTTCTCTGTATCAGTGGTATACCACTGGCATTCGTCTTGGAATTACATTCAGTAGCACCGAAAGCTAAAAAATATCTTGTTGCAAAATGTAGATTTTGTCACACTGCAAGGACCCTGAAGTGTTCTCTACTAGGCCAAGGGTCACTTGTAGCAGACCTAGTAATTTGAAAGATCTAGTTAGCCATAGTCATCTCCAATGTGAGAAGATTGAAAGACCCACATAGCTTCCCCCTAAACCAATTGGTTTATTTTCATGGGTTCTGAATTTTAACTGCCCCCCCATCCTATTATATATAAATGTTTATGTTACAGTGAGCTACAGGGGATCACTTCAAAGCTAATGGGCTCAGCCCCTGTTCCTCTCCCTCCAGTAATTCTGACGCAGCCCAGAGGTGGGAATATTACTAACTGAGGCACTGATGCTATGCAAAAGTGTTTTACCAAGAAGGACCATGGCTAATTGTTTTCTTATTTAGTATACATTATTCTCCGTTCTCCCGTCAGTCCTTGTTCAGCCACTCCCCCACTCCCTGCTCAGTCACCAGCCTTTTTCTGTACTACTTCCTCTTCCTCCATGGCAGGCTCCCCACCAGAACTCAAGCTCGGTGCAGAAATGGGCACCTTGATTAGCAGTGCAGGGCTTTCAGAGCAGGGACAGCTTCATGTTGCAATGGTCAAGGGATTTCCAGTTACTCTCTTCCCCTCAGATGCTGCCAGTTGAGGATGCTAACAGTGCACACAAACTATTCATGCTCACACCAGCATCAGGCAGTGTCCTCTTGCTCTGCTACCTGTAGTCACCCAGATGGCAGAGTTACAGTGGAGCTCACTACTCACCCTCCCTTGAGAAGAGTTTCTGCTGGGATGCTCAGTCCTCCTCCTTCTCCTCCCAGTGACCGCTAATGACCCAGTCTCATTCCCAAACCCAGGACACCAGCATCACGTTTGGTAGTGCAACTGCTACACTGACAGGCCAGCTTAAGAGTAACGATGGTCTATGACAACAAGTCTAATTTCCAAAGGTAGTCTGTAGGAAGTCAATTATTTTTCTTATTGTCCTTTACAATATTAGACCATGAAAGATGCACTGAGCTTTCAAGGTGCATCTGGAGTGACGGGGTACAGGTAAATTACTAAAGATCATAAATACATTTCATAGAAATTGGGTGATATGATGCTACAAGCACTGGCTTCTCTACTTTCTCCAACTGTGGCTTAGCCTGTCTCCAAGATTTTTAGCCCTAGGGGTCCCTGCCTTGGCCACCTCCATTACAGTACACTTCACTTTAGACGGACATGAATAACATGGACAATGTTTATGCAGACAAAAATGCATTGCCCAAACCACAGTCCTAGGCATCAATGCTAAAAATAACTGTTACGGCGGACTCTATTCACTGCCAATTGCAGACACTCAATTATGGTACCATTCCATCATGCTTTCTATTTACACCTCATTGGCTGGTGTTAATTGCACTAATGGAGCACTGTACTAAACCTGTCACTGCTCTCCTTCCCCAAGATTTTCTACTTGCTGCTTCGTTACCTGCAACATCCCCCTTTCCTGCAAAGTTGAACAGATCTGGCAAATGGAAAGTCTGCCAGAAATGAGTATGCAAGATCTTGCGGTCCATCTTTGCCTGCCAAAATCCATTGTCTGATTAATCCACAATAATGACAACTTGCTAACAGAGGGACACAGTAGTCACAGTTCCCAAAGAAAAAAGAAGAGGGAGGAGAAAGAAGAGGAGATACAGGAGGCTCTACTACTTTGGTTCTCTGAGGTGCAAAAGTGTGATGCTATGGTGAGTGGCCTGTTATTGTTGCAGAAAGCAAAACAGCTTTCTGTCACACCAAGCAAACTTGATTTCATCCTTACAGATGGGTGGCTCCAAAGGTGGAAAGCGGCACAACATCTGCTTTTGCCGAGCCCATGGCAAAAAGCAGAATGCTGATGGCCCTAGAGCGAGTTCCTGGGCAGGGGATGTTTTGCCCAGTCTTCTTCCAGACTATGGGCCATCTGATATTTTTAATGTAGACGAGACAAGTCTGTTCTTCTGCTGTATCAGATATGGGATACTTGCATTTAAAGAAAACCTACCTCAGGGACAAAAAAATGCTAAGGAAAGGGTCTCTGTCTTGGTATGCTGCAACATGTCTGGCGCTTGAAAAAAGTGATCAACGGCACAGCACATTGACATTAAACCTAATTGGGAGTTCCTATTGAAAACTGAGAGAGCATGGAAAAAAATACACCACTGTCCAAGCTCAACAAAGAAAAATAACAAGCTTTTTAAAAAGGAATGAAGTGAACAGTTTTAACCCCCTCACCTAGTGCTTTAACCACCCC
Source organism: Neoceratodus forsteri (assembly GCA_016271365.2). NCBI lineage: Eukaryota > Metazoa > Chordata > Ceratodontiformes > Ceratodontidae > Neoceratodus > Neoceratodus forsteri. The sequence continues at coordinate 407,875,937 of CM028132.1, read as the reverse complement.
TGCACAAGCACAACAAGCACCACCCACACTGAAACCTACTGCCCTGATAATAATAAAGGCTTTTAGTCACTACAGTTACAAGCACAAGTCCGTACAAAGCTCAAAACCCGTACAGTGTCAAAAGTCTAAAAAGTCTAACATCACTATACAATCCATGTCAGTAATCGCCAAATTCCATCTACAGTACTATACCCACTCAGTGATTTCCACAAAGCACAAACCCTATAAACTGTCAAAGTCTCAACATCTACAATCACTATACAATCCACATCAGTACAGGTAATCGTCAGTAATCAACCCCACACTACCCCCTATGAGTGATTTGTGTGGTTCAATGTGTTTGTGTTGCTCACGCATTACTGGAAATGTGTTCTGCACATACAGTGAAGAACTCTGGCTTTAAGGGACATCAGATTCAGTGGACAAGACTAAAATACACAAATCAGTCCGCTATAACCAGCATGCACTGTACCCATATTTTTAATCAATCCTCGGCCACTGGCTTCTTCTTCTTCTATAGCTGGAAACATGCCTTGTTAGTCTCACTCTGTAAGGGTGGCCCCACCGATGCTCTGCCAAACTACTGCTCCATTTATCTGCTTCCCTCCCTTTCCAAACTCCTAGAGAATCTGGACTGCAGGCAATTCTCCAATTTATATGATAAATCAGGCTTTCTCACCCCCTTTCAATCTGGCTTCTGTCCTGCATATTCTACCTCCCTATTGTGAATAGCTGATCATATCCCTTCGCACATGGATGTGGGACAGAGAACAGGTGCAATTTTCATTGATTTAGCCAAGGCATTCAACAGAGTTAATCACTCCTCTCTTAGCCAAACTAGACTCCTCAGGTATCTGTCCCCTCTCTACACTGGTTCAAACCTACCTTTCAGGCAGGACCCAATCAGTTAAGCGAAGATCATTTGTCTCTTCTCTGCACCCTGCCAAACCAGGGGGCCCCAGGGGTCAGTCCTGGGACCCCTTCCTTCTCAGTCTTCATCAATGACCTTCCTAGTTGCTTATCTACATGCAAATCCCATAGGTATGTAGACAATACTATCATTTTCTGCTCTGTATCCTTGCCCTCATCCATAGAACAATCAATCCAGCTTGATTTTGTCAGTGTACAACAATGGTTCCTTGTAAATGAGCTAGCCATTAACCACAATAAAATGTCTTTTATGCACTTCAGCTTCGTTCACTGGCTGAGATCTGTCCCGTCTGCTATAAGACTACATATGATATCTGGCAACCCTATTGGTTCTGTAACCTCCGACAAATACATTGGCATGTTACTAGACCAACACCTTGACTACTACCAACACATAAACTGTATTGTGGCAAAGTATGCTATATGTGGGGCTCTTTACAGGGCAAGAAAATGCCTTCTCCTTAGCACCAGGAACTTTGTAGTAGAATGTATGATATTTCCTCTGCTAGACTATGGTGATATAGTGTTCTCTGCAGTCTCCCAAACTGCCTTATTCAAGCTCAATGCCCTTTTCAATGCCCTTTGCAGATAGGCCATGGCATACCCTCTGTGAACACATCACTGTACTATGTACAAGGAGCTGGCGTGGGCCCTCTCCCCCAAGGCACTCCTTGCATATTGCTCTTTTAGGTGCCAAATACTGATTATGTAAATTACCATGCTACCTCAATAAATTACTCATTCTCTCCTCCATTTGATCCTATTTCTTGCATTCATAGAAACAGACTGCATATTCCCACGTACAGGCTCAACACTGGAGAAGCCTCAATCATGTATAGACTTGCAAACACATGAAATAACCTTCCTCCCTCACTAACAACCTCCTTCTGCTTCTTTTTGGTGAAGGCTGCTATCAAGGCGTATTTCAAGGCTCCTCCAACATGTCACAACTGCCCTTGAGATGACTTATAAGCTATCACCAGAGGCCTCTAAACATAGCAGACTGGTCTTGGAATCTATCCCACCCTGCCACCGGCTACTGGGGGGATTCCCTTGGAAATTACTATGTCATTGTGCTGGATATACCCTGACAGTAAAACACCACAACCACAGATGTGCAGAAAAATGGTTTATTTCTCCCTAATAATAGTACAAAGGACAGAAGCATAAGATAAATCTTACCAACTGGAACACTGAGACAGTCATACACCAGGTGTGGAAGCTGGGTGCTCCCCGGGATCCCAAGGGGTTTGGCCATGTACTGAGATTATATACCTGAGATAAGAAAATCTGCTCATATGCATCAGTGTATTCCTACATTTGGTGTTCCATTGGACAATACATGGGCATCTCTCACCCAGGCAGATGTATTTTGTTGCATCTTCAGCTATGTGCTGACTAACTAACTTATTAGAACAACAGGCTTCTTCTCATATAATTCGCTGACTAAAGCATGCTGACTTCAGAACACAGGTGGCACTGCAGGCCATAAACTATATATCATGTATACATATTATTATATCAGGTTAGGCTGCTAATATCAGAGTTGTCAGTAGATGGGATTATAGACCACAAATACATATTTCTGTCTAATACATTAGATGCCTGGCTAAACAGGAGATTCCTGACTAGGCCCTAATACAACATCTGTCAGTGTATTAGTGTACCATTAGTATATAATATTAGAGTATTATCCCTTATCTGTTATGATAGCAATGATGGTCTTCCTATGGGATGGCAGGTCAGGCTGGTCTAAAATACCCCCGTTGCCTGGATACAGAGGCAACACTAATATAGGGTAGTAGATAAGTTATTTGGTTGCAGAATGAGCTTCATAGAGAAATTTCAATTGAGCATGGTGTTTTAAAGTTTTGTATAAACAAAGCAAGGTAAAAATGAGAAAAAATAATTAAACACTTGTATCACAACAAAACCTTTAAAAGTCAGTTCTAACCAAGTATTAGATAATGCAGTGCTGAGGTCACCATCATGGAAAAGAGCATTAAATGAGTTCCCTGCCTTAGTGACATTATTACTAATATGAACCAAGTGTGTATCCTTTCTCCCTCATAGAGATTTGTGATTCAGTGTGTGGATCAATATGCACAATGAATACTGGTAAGTACTGTGCTATAGCATACAGATAGTCAGGGTCACTATTGATATAATCATGTTCTGGGGTGGGAACCGGGGTGATGACCATATAGCCTATGATAGAGCATTCCTGGGGCAAGAAGCAAAAGTTTGATAAGGGTATGTCACATGTCATAAGTCCATAAGAGAAAGTCTGCTGATTGGTCCTAATGCAGTATTGTCCATTAGCGTTGTAGGTCACACAAACTTGAGGAAGGCACCACTTCGTGAGCTGGACAGGACAGGTGATAGAGGTATTGGTGATTCTGCTGGTGTGGACGTTGTCTTGAGATGTATTTCTGGAAGCACGGCTGGAGGCGTTGAGGCTGGGTTGTGCTTGACTTGAAGAATTTCTGTCTGGATTTGATGAAGATGTTTCCGAAGTAGTTGAATTTTCAGTTTGGTCATCAGGAAATTGCACTGACCAGTCTATAGCATCAGGCGAGTAACCACAAACTGACGTGGTCACATCAAAAACATCACATCTGCATAGATAGTGATATCCCCTCTTGGCACAACAGTCTGTATGTGGAGTAACCCAGGAGCTGAGGTGCAGATGAAACACAAGCAGTGAATTAAGATCAATCCATTCCCTGTAGACACTGCCCTCAAGATGGCCCACAGAGTGAATGCCTGCAAGCTTGTCAAACACTGAAGAATCTTTGTTGAAAACTGGAAGAGAGACTGTGAATGTGACATACATTATGTCTTTAATGCAACAATGGTTAGCAGTGTAGCAAGGTCCTTGATTCGGGTGTGGTGTAATGTAACCCAAATTTCGTACAGTAGCCAGAGAAAAAGACAATCTTATCCATATCCTTCACTGTGCAAGAAAGGGAATTGCAGTGTGGGCAATAACATTTAGCCATACGCTTATCTTGGATCAAATCTGGGATCCGCCCTGATTCCAGATCCCAGAAGAGATTAGTGATGGTGTTAGGGGCAAAATTGCCATATGCTGAACATACTGTATTATCTCCCTGCCTATGTGCTGCTCTTGAGTTCTTTATTATTCAAACCAATCAAATGGTTAAGTTTAATACGAGTTTCATCAAATAAACGTGCTATATCATGCATATTGTATACTACGAACCTTTCTTCTTCTTGTGAGAGACCGTCAATTCCCTGTAGCATGGGCTGTATCACATCTTCAGCTAATTTGGAGTTAAAAACATTATTATGCTTCTGAATATGGGCCAGATTAGCATGGTTCAAATCTGACATTTCTGAACCAGTCCTGTAACAGTGCTAGCTATGCCTGTTACTGTAGCTGCCCCAACGCTCTCTTGTGTCATTGAGGTCTGAACATGCCTCGGTGTTCGGTTGTGTGGTGCCCTGCTACTGGGTCTTGAGCCCTAACTTGATATGCTGCCATCAAATCTAACAACATCATAGACTGAAAATGCGATATGTTTGTGGAAGAACGGTGACTAAATTCAGCCATGTTCAATGGGTTAAATTCAACACGACAGGCACGTGCATGTATTGCATGTTAATCAAAGTTCCAGGGATGGATGTAGCTGCTAGGCCACTTTCTTGGTCAGGCTCCAAAGTTGGACATTGAAGTGGTGTATCCTTATGAGATGGTGTCACTGTAAGAAAAAGAGCAATTGAAGCAGTAGTATGATTAAAACATATCTAACAGTAATATTATAAAAATGTGTGCACAAGTCTGTATTAATCTTTGTTTTGAGGTTCTAAAGTCCTATCTGTTGTTCTGTAACTTGGTGGATCATAAAGTTCCACTGGGGCTAATGCGGATATTAGGCCAACCTTTAAAAGTCCCTTTGGCAAGGCTGGCCACTGGAAGTTGCTGTCCTTCAAGGTTATCAGTTGTCTAGTCAATGAACAAAGTTGATCATGGTGGAGCAGTAACCAAAACACTTAAATAAGCATCTTGTCCTTCATGAACAGAAATATGGGTAGAGGGTACATCTTTATTTCTACACCATGGGGAGGGGTAAAATTGGGTAAGGGGGCATATGTGGGGTCATTGGGGTTCATGGCATGAAGAAAAGCACGGATATGGGTCTGGTATGCCTTCGTCTTTAGCATCTTCTTGTGGTAGGCCTCACTTTTCAGGAGCTTCTGGTGCTAGGTCCAATAGATTGATGCCAGGTTCCTTAGCCATAGGTCTAGAAAAAGAAGTAGGAGGACCAGATTCCTTCTCAAGGGTCCCATCTTGATTTGCCAAAGTCTTTGGAGTTTGGGCTTACAGGAGCTAAGAAAAGGAAAGAAAAGCAGAAACAAAACAGTTGGGTGACAGGGTTCCTTCCTCCTCGGATGGAGGAACGAGTGTCTTCACATCTGCTTCCCTCCGTCTTCAGTAATTTGGTCTTCTATGCCAATCAATATTTCAATTTACTGGATTTTTCAGCAGCTGAGAACACAAAGCAAAAGAGACAGCTAAGCACACAAAGTGCTTCTTCCCCCTGGGACTGGAGGAAGGAGCATTCATACTGCATTTTACTATATTGGACTAATCGCCTTTGTAGAGCTTCAGTTGATTTGCATGGTACTACTTATCAATTGGCTTTCTTCTGCCATCAGTGACTCGGACTTGGTACACAGCTGAACTCAATTTGTTGATGATGTCAAATGGACCTGAGCATTTCATTACAAATGCATGTGCTGGAGAGGCAAATTTCAGAATTATGACTCTGTCACCTACTTGCCAGTTGACTTCTTTGACGTGTTTATCAAAGTACCTTTTGGATTGCAGTTGGGCTTGGCCCAAGTTGCTTGCAGCAAACAAGTTGGTTTTAACAAGGCTGTCTTTCAGTTGGGTGACACAGTTGTCTACTGACACTCTGTCTACAGTAGGAACATTGAGATCAATCAGATGTTCTAGCAATCTCATTTGTCTATCAGTCATTACTTCAAAAGGGGTACATTGAGTAGATGCTGATGGGGTAGCTCCAATTGCCATTAGGGGTAGGGGCAATAAAGTATCCCAAGTTTTTCCAGTTTCAGTAGCAAATTTACATAAAATTGCTTTTATGTGTCTGTTTGCTCTTTCTACCTGTCCTGATGACTGAGGATGGTAGGCTGTGACACTTCTGATTAACTCCTAATAACGTCATAGTTTCCTGCATGAGTTCACCTGTGAAAGTTGTCCCTTTGTCTGCATCTACCTTGAGAGGTAGACCCCATCTGGTAAATACTTGTTCAACCAGGATTCTAACAGTGGTTTTTGCTGTGGAGGCCTTAACTGGAAAGGCCTCAACCCATTTTTAGAATAGGTCGGTGATCATAAGGACAAACTTGTTGTTTCTGGTTGTATGAGGCAATGGTCCGATTAAACCAATTTGGATGTAATTCCAGGGACAAGAGTGTCTCTGAGGCAAAAGTTTGGCATTTTTCTTGCCTGGAGTTGGGTTATTCTGTGCACAGGTAAGGCAGTTGTCCACTTAATGCTGGACATCAGGTGTTATACCAGGCCACCAGCCCCTGGTTTTCACTCTTTGGACTGTCTTATCCACCCCTTGATGTCCACCTGTAGGGGTATCATGGACCTGATAGAGGACTTCAGATTGAAGTGATTTAGGAATTACCCATAATTTCTGATCAACTGAGTGACAGAAAATCAATTTCTAATTTGGGGACAGATGGAGATTGTCTGCATGTTTCTAGAATGGATTATATGCAGACATTTCTTTCTCTGTGTCTTTGGAGAGATATTGGTACATTTTATCTCTGGGTCAACTAGTTGTAGCTCAATGAGGTCCAAAGGAACCTCTTTGGGTCTTTTGTTGGCAGCCACCATAGGTGTTGCAGTGGGAGGAGGCATGGTCCATATCTCCCCCTCTCAAGCTCCTTCTTTGACTAAAGAATCATGTTGATCATTGTAGTGATCGAAGAGTTCTGTTTTGGAGTGGGCTTTCACTTTGTGAATAAATAGTTTGAACACATTTTGCTCAGCCAGGCTGACAATGTAAATGAACAAATCTCTATACTTAACGGGTGTACCTTCAGAGGAAGTAAAATCATGGGTACTCCAGAAATGAAGGAATTCTGTTAATGAGTTGCACACCCAAAATGAGTGGGAAAAGATGATGGTATAGTCATTTCCTTGCCCATCTATAACTTCTAAGGCACAGGCAACAGCTGCAAGTTCTGCATACTTTGATGATTTACCACTGCACTTCCTTGAGACCTTAGTGATGTCACCTGTGTGAACCAGTGCCAAAAACCCCAAATCCTGCTGTTTGCACCCCCTCATCATATGAAGAGGAGTCATCTGTGAAGACACAATGCATAATGGTGGTGTTCAGAACTTTTTCTGTTGCTGAGAGAAATGGGCCAGGTCCAGGTGGCACTGGTGCCTCTAGGCCACATTCATGTGGTTCTCCTTGGTATAGGAGACCATGTGCCAAGATGAAGGGCATTTTGGCAGGAAGTACTGTACAGTGATGTCTCTATCGTAAAGTAATAGAGATCAATGTGTGGGTCTGGTGTTAGACACATTGCCATCTTTTATCCTGTCACTAGGAAGTTGGTAGGGATGTGGTTGGTGTAGCATAACAGGACAAAATCCTATTATGTAAGCAGTATTTGATAGCCCAAAAGGTTGAGAAGGTTCCTTTTACAAAGGGAATACTTCAGCTCTACAATGAAGAGCATTTGGGAAGCATAGGCAATGGGCCTCAGGGTACCACTGGCCTTTTGAGCAAGGACTGCTGACATATCTACATCAGAGGTGGCAGTTTCCAAATAGAATGGAAGTTCTGGGTTTGGGTTGACCAGTGCTGGGGCAGAGGCCAGGGCCTTCTTCAGGGAGGTGACTGCATCAGTATGCTCAGTACTCCATTGCCATAGGACATCCTTTTTCAGGAGTTCATACAGAGGGGTGGCCTTCTATGCAAAATTGCAAATAAAATCCCTAGAGTAGTTGACCATACCCAGGAAGTGTCTGAAGGTTGCCACACTGGTGGGTAATGGCAAATCCTGTAGGCCCTGACTCTTGCTCGCAGCAGGGCCCCCTCCCTTCTCTAGTTATGTGCAGGCCCAGAAATATTGCTTCTGGTTGACACAACTGTACCTTTGCAGGATTGCACTTGAGGCCTGCTTTCTGTAGCAGGGTGAGAAGCTCATCTAAGAGTTCCAGGTGTTTCTTCACATCCACTGTGGCTAGGAGAACATTGTCTACATACTGTAGAAGACACTCAGGTGTGGAAAAACACTTATTGCATCCTTCATGTGGATGTGAAACAGTGACAGGCTATTATGGGACTCCTGCAGGAGGCAGTTCCATGTGTACTGGCATCCTTCAAATGTGAAGGCAAATTTGTATTGGCTGTTCTGGGCCAGGGGTAGGGACCAAAAACCATTGGAAATGCCCAATGAACTGAACCACTGGTGTTCAGATTTGAGAAGTTTTAGCACATTCGGTGCAGATACCACAGCTGGGGCACAGTTGGGGGTTACTTGATTGAGTCTACGATAATCAATGGTAAGTCTCCAACTATTGTTGGGTTTCTTCACAGGCCAGATGGGTGAACTGACTGTTGACACACAAGGCCTTATGACTCCTTGTTGGACAAATGAACCAACTGTGACTGTCAGTGAGGATGTTGCTTCTGTTGGGAATGGGTATTGCTTTTGGGATGATGGGTCCTCTCCAGTGATATGAATGAGGGTACCCATCCTTCCACAGTCATGTTTATTCTTGGCAAAGGCCTCTTGATGCCTTTCAAAAATTGGTTGGATCTGAGGTAGCAACTTATGATGACATTGCATGATGATGATGTCATACTCTTTGTCATTGATGGTCACTACTACCACCACATGTGAGTCAGGAATGAGTATCATGTGGAGTCGGCCTCCTATCTGGAGTAATAGCCAGTTGGCTAGGTCCACAATGCATCCATGTCGTGACAAAAAGACTATCCCAAAGATACTTTGCTGATAACGTAAGACCATGAGATCAAAACAGTGCTCCACTGCCAAGGTACCGATGGTGACTGGTATGGGTTTGGACTGGTAGGTGGTGACCGCAGTCCCCTTGAAAGTCTGGGCAGAAGTAGCTCTTCCTGTAGACCATCAAGATAATTTTGGGTTGTCTTGATGTAACACAGAGACAGCGGCTCCCATGTCTAGAAGCAGTTCCTGTTGGTGGCCCCCTACCAATGCTTCTATACATGGTTGGCCAGTTTCATCCATCACCAGGGTGGTGGTGATGCGTACCAGGGCCTGACACCATAATTTGGAATCCTTCTTTTCTAAAGGGGACTGGGCCTGTGCTTCGTGGAGCATCTGGGTACATTCTCGGTAAGGAGACACCTGGGCCTCCTCTGCTGGTGGCTTCTCTTGGTATGGAGGTGCTGACGGAGTAGCTTCAGGGCTGAGGGCAGCAATCTGCTTTTTTTTTTAACTTTGTATTTATTGTTTCATGTAAACAAATAAAGTATATTCCAAGAAGTCTGTAGCCATCTGCTTTTGCAGGAGAGTATCAGCTTTGGATTTCACCCAGGCTTCAAACTCTCAGAGCCGATTACATTCCTCCTGCAACTCCTTGTAGCTAGGGCCTTGTCACTTCTGATTTTGGTCCTGGTAGTAAGAGTTCTGGTTCTCCCATTTATGCTTCTGGTTACTTGATTTCTTGGGGTAGTAGACCTGGGCCATTTGTTTACCTTCCACCATGTACTGTGTAGTCCACTCAGCGCTAGGCTGCACTGCAGCCGCCTTGGCCTTCTGTCTAGGACCCTGATCCCGCACATACAGCTGGTATGTGTGTTCTACCTTTTGCATAATCTCAGCAAAAAGGTCTGCTCTCTGAAAAATAGAAGCCTCTATCTTTTCACAAATCAGTGGTAACATGTTTTTCCAAAACAAATTTTTGTACTCTACTGAGTTTCTGTTTGCCGGTTCACAGACACATTGAATCTGATGACAGATAAGAACTGCTTGGCCCACCTAGTATGAACATTTCCCTACCAAATGGATAAGTTGCAGATCCTAGTTAACTAACAGCCTACTTCTTCCTACCCCCCACTAGAATTGCCTTATGTCTGTCCCATGCATTCTTGAATTCCCCCACGGTTTTTGACTCCGTGACCTCCTCAGGAAGGCTGTTCCATGCATCCACAACCCTCTCCATGAAAAACTTCCTCACATGACCTCTGAGCCGTCCCCCTTCTATCTTCAAATTGTGCCCCCTTGTTCTTGCACATCTCTTTTTCTGAAAGATGCTACCCTCTTGGACTTTGTTGATTCCCTTGAGGTACTTGAAAGTTTCTATCATGTCCCCTCTCTCCCTCCTTTCCTCGAGGGTATACATATTAAGCTCCTTCAGTCTCTCTTTGTATGGCTTCTGGTGCAGACCCTGCACCATTTTAGTTGCCCTCCTCTGGACAGTCTCCATTCTGTCTATGTCTTTGCAGAGGTGGGATCTCCAGAACTGCAAACAGTACTCCAGATGGGGTCTCACCACCTGTCCGTACAGAAGGATAACAACTTCCTGTTTTCTACTGGTGATGCCTCTCCCTATGCATCCCAGCATCCCCCAGCCCTCCTTACTGCCTTCTCTCATTGCATGCCCACCTTTAGGTCATCTGATATGACTACCCCTTTCCATTTTTGTTGTTGTTAGTATCTCACCCCCTATTGTGTACTCTTCCCCTGGGTTTTTGTTTCCCAGGTGCATTACTTTGCATTGAATCTAATCTGCCATGCATTTGACCACTCCTCCAACCTTGCCAAGTCCCTTCTCATCCTTTCTACCCAACCTTGTGTATCAACCCTGTTGCAGATCTTTGTGTCATCTGCAAAGAGACATTATTTTCCTTCCAGTCCCTCTGCAATATCACTTATAAAGACATTAAAGATGACCGGTCCCAGTACTGAACCATGCGGTGCACCACTAGTAACCTCACTTTCTTCATAGTGGACTCTGTTCACTGTTTCCCTCTGCGTCCTGTTGCTCAGCCAATTATTTACCCAGGCTACCACCTTGGGACCCACTCCAAGGCTGGCTAACTTGTTTATTAATCTTTTGTGTGGGACTGTGCCAAATGCCTTGCTAAAGTCTAGGTAGGCCATGTCCACAGGCCCTCCCTGGTCTACTACTTTGGTCGCTCAGTCAAAGAAATCTATTAGATTCATATGACATGACCTTCCCACTGTGAATCCATGCTGTCTTGGGTCCTGTGCCCTGCTGGCCTCTAGGTACTCAACAATTCTTTCCTTCAGAAGTGATTCCATCATTTTATCTACCACTAAGGTCAAACTAACAGGTCTGTAGTTTCCTGCCTCTGCCTTGCTCCCACTTTTGTGAACTGGAATTACATCTGCCCTCCTCCAGTCCTCAGGTACCACCCTAACCTCCCATGATTTGTTAGAGGGTAGTCAGTGATGTCACTAGTTCTCCCCTTAGTTCTTCTAGAATTCTGGGGTGAATCCTGTCAGGCCCCATTGCTTTGTCCACCTTCAGTTTTAAGAGTTCTTTCAGAACACTTTCTTCTGTGAATGGACTAGTATCAAATCCCCTATCCAGAGTTTCTATTGTTCAGTTTAGGTACCTCCCTCTCTTCTTTTGTGAATACTGAGCAAAAGTATTCGTCCAGTATCCCAACTTTTTCACTGTCACCCTCTGCCCACATTCCGTCCCCTTTATTAAGCCTCACTATCCCTCCCTTGGTCTTTCTTCGCTCCCTAATGTAACTATAAAAAATGTTATCCCCTTCTTAACAGAGTTTGCTATCTTTTCCTCAGTTTTGGGCCTTTGCTATTCTGATTGCCTTCCCTGCCTCCTGCTGCTTTAACTGATATCATTCAATCAATCAATCAATCAAAATCTTTATTTATCCAGGTGAACATCATTGAGCAAAGCTCATTTACGAGATGGACCTGGTTAGAACAAGGTCAAAGATACAATAGAAACAATACATATTTATCTATACAGTCAATACAATGGAATACAAAAATAAAATCAATTTCAAGGTGCAGTAACACTACACAAGTAATCATGATGCAGTACAGAACAACTTTGCAAGGATGTAGATGCATTTGTACATAAAAGATAAAAAGAGTGAGAAGGGAAGCAGAGCAAAGGTTAACAACAACAGGAAGGGTTTTATACAGCACTTTGCACAACTGTAGCAGCCGGGAAAGTCAGGATGGGGAAGGGATGCCAGGAAGCAGAAAAGGTGATGGGAGGGGGAGGAGGCCAAAGATGTGGGGAGAGTAAGGTAAGGAGGAAAGAAAGGGGGGGCCAGAGTATGACATAGGGAGAGGGAGAGAAAAAGGGCATGGGGCACGACTCAACCACTGGGTTCGGAGGACCTCCAACAAAAAATGGGAGTTAGGGGGTGATATACCTAGACATATGAAACAAGTGGATAGCAGGGAGTAGATAGTAGGTATGCAAGAGAGAAAAAGTAATGAAGAAGAGTAAAAAAGAGGAGAAAAGAGAAACAGAAGGAAGGAGGATCAGCATTGAAGGAGAGTGAGAAGCAATCTGAAGACTTAGACATTGAATTTGGAGCCAATCTAGCTACAGTATAACCACGATCATTGAGCCTGACTAATGACGTGGGAAACAACTGCATGGCTCCCTTACACAGCGGGAATATAGATTCTTGAAGGTAGTAAGACTCACAGGGGTGCTCAATTTCAATGTTTTCTACATTTTGTTCCATAGAGAGGGCAGTGCAAAGCCTATGGACGCTCTGCCAAATCGTGATTTAATTTTGGGTACATTTAATGATATAAATGAATGACTTCTCAATGCATAGTTGCCTGCTATGCTTAGTGGGAGACAGTCATTAATATATTGCGGGAGTTTTTTAGCGATAGATCTGAAGGTCCATAGAACAGCCTTTCTATTCCACCTAAACTGAAGGGAAGTCCACCCCACAGCTGCATATAAGGAGCAATGGTGCATGGTAGAGGGAAGTCCCATTATGAACCTCAAAGCTTTATTGTAGAGCATGTCCAATTTTGCAAGATAAGAAGTAGGGGAATGACTACAAAGGAAGTCTGCATAGTCTACAATCGAGAGGAATGTTGCATGAACCAACCGCAGCTTTGCCTCTTTCATAATAAAGTGGCTAATCCTGAAGAACAGACCTAGCCTCTGGCATAATTTTTTTAGTAAGTCCTCGATGTGATCAGTGAATAAGAGTTTATTATCAAGCCGAAATCCCAAATACTTAAATTTCGTGATGAATTCCAAGTTTTCTCCAAGAACTGTAGTGATCTGAGGGACTGATCCAGTGGTGGCTGGGTTAATTGCGTGGCTAAAAGGAGAAAAAAGCATCGCTTTAGGTTTTTTTTACATTGAGTAGAAGCTTTTTTTGAAGAAGCTGATTCTGTAACAGGTTGAATTCAAGTTTGAAGATCATTGCAAGCAGCTTCTGGTGTTGGACGGCTTAGATATAGCACTGTGTCATCTTCAAACAGATGAATGTTGGCCTTGTTTATACTGTTATCTACATTATTGATATATATTGCAAATAAAAGGGGACCAAGGATAGATCCCTGCGGCACACCTCTTGGAAGGGTTAAGAGAGGTGAGAGGTCACCTTCAGCCTTAATCTGCTGCAGGCGGTTGGAGAGGTAGTCGGTAAACCACCGCAGTGAGAGTGTATCCAAACCTGTGGACTATAGTTCTGAGAGAAGCAGAGTATGATTGACAGTGTTGAATGCCTTGCTTAGGTCCAAAAACACAGCACAGATAACATTTTTATTATCCAGGTCTCTCTGCCAATCATTGGTCACTTTGGCAAGTGCCATAATAGTACTGTGGTTAGCTCTGAAGTCAGATTGAGCCAGGTTTAGGAGATTCATGGTTTCTAGGTATGTTCTCAGTTGCATGCTTACAATTTTTTCCAATAATTTTGCCAATACAGGAAGAAGGGAGATCGGTCTGTAATTGTTAAGATCACTAGGGTTCCCTGATTTAAATAGGGGTATAATGAGTGCTGTTTTCCATATGGATGGGAGGGTCACCTGGGCTAGAGATAGGTTGAATAAATGCATTATAGGCACAGCCAGAACGTGGTAAGCAATCTTTAGGAAATATGGGTCTAGTGAGTCAGCACTAGCGCTTTTCTTACCATAAGCTGTAGTAAGAGGTCTTCGACTTCTTTCAATGAAACAGGTTGCAATGAGAATTTCGAGCTAATAGTGCTGGGTTCATCAAATTGTGTGTCAAGTTGAAAGCGTAACAGGTTTGCAGGTGAGTTGTCGAAAGCTAAACCTGCAGTTGCAAAGTGTTTGTTGAAGAAGTCCAAAATCTCCATCCTGTCACTGACAGTATCATTTCCGGAGATAATCTTAGATGGGAGTGAGCTTCCAGGTGTATGGCTGGATAGGTCTTTGATAGTTTGCCAAAATTTAGATGAGCATTTGGTGGCATATTCAGAGTGATAGAAAGTGGCCTTTGCGTCTCTAACCATTTTGGTATTTGCGTTCCTAACCCTCCGAAACTGACACCAGTCCAAGGAGGTCTTGGTTCTATGTGCTTTTTTCCAAAGCCTATCCCTCTCAGGCAAGGCTGATTTAAGTTCCGGGGTGAACCAGCGACAAACTTTATTTCTTACATGCACTTTTACTAAGGGGGCATGTTTATTCAGAGCCCCTGAGATTATCTCACTGAAGATGTCATAAGCCATTTGTACTGAATTCACCAGGTACAAATCCTGCCAACACAAGGAGTATTTAAGCTCATCAACATAGGCAAGTACGTCAAAGTTCTGTCTAGATTCTAAACTGAGAACTTTTCTGAGGATAGCGGTTTGTTGACTGATCTTACACCGGCAATGAAAGAGTAATCACTGACATCAGTGAAGAAAGTTCCAGCGTGGGAGAAAAGCTGTGGCTTACTAACTAGGATAACATCCAACAGGGTGCTGTTACTGGGGTTCTTTTTTATTTGGTCGTGTTGGTTCACCAATAAATTGTGTTAGCCCATGCTCATCACTAAATAATATAAGAGATACAGATGCCTTGGAAAGCCAATCTAAGTTCAAGTCCCCTAGAATAATTGTTTCTGTTAGCCCTTGTCCCAGAATATTGCTAAGATGTGTCAGTAGCTGAAGACCTGCAGACAGAGGTCTATAACACCCTATAACACAGAACGTAATAGTATGTGAGATAGCAACCTTAAGAGACAGGCAGTCATATTCATTCGGCACAGTAGCCGAGTCAATACTAGATACCTTGAATTTATCCTTAATGTAGATAGCCACCCCTCCACCTCTAGTCTGCCTGTCGGTTCTAAACAACAAGTAATTTGGGATATTAATTTCCATATCAGAAGTAGCTGGTCTAAGCCAGGTCTTGGTGACCACTAGCACATCTGGTGCTGTGTGATTCACCCATGACTGGATCATGGTGAACCTTTTTACCAGGCTGCATACATTAACACGCAGGAAACTCAAACCCTTGAGCCTAGCCAGGTCCGAGGGTGAGGCAATGGTTCTTGGCAGACCCAGGTTAAGTTCCACATTACCTGAGCATAGCAGTAGTAGAAGCAACAGCTTCCTTAGAGCTGCGATGGTTAACTTATATCCCCTTGCCCTCATATGTCTATGCGGTGAGACAGCTATTTGAGGCAGGGCCCCACATTTAGACTTCTGGCATCCTAGTGCAGAGAAAATTAACACCGTGACTGCAAAGTGCAGAAGGGATCAGAGCTGTAATAGGCCAGCGGTGTAGGCTGCAGGGGTAGTTCAGTACGAGTCCCACCAGAAGGAGTAGACCGAAATAGGTGCTGTAGTTGGGTGAACTTAAGGGCACATAAGTAGACATTAGGATAGTTGCAGGACAGTTGGCATATCGATGTAGGGTCAAAGTTACCACATGGAGGAGATTCTGGAGGTTGGTGTCTGACAAATGGCACAAATGAGAGCAGGGACAGAAAGAGCAGCCGTAGACTTCCCCACATGATAGCCCTTTGTAACGTAGCACCGTCACTCAGTAGTAGGGCAATATAGATTTATCCAACCCTAGTAAGAAGCTGCCGTCTTTGTGTAAAAAAACCATGATGCAGCAATTTGGGAAGAAAAAAGTACAAACCACAGAAGTGGCAAGAAACGAGAATACTGGAGTCTCCAGATACCAAGATAGCAGACTTAGAAAAGGAGGATCACAAATCTGAAGTCCAGATAGTGGGTTTGCCAACTAACATTAGCCATTGTAACCAGAAGAGAGGTAATAGGGTGGGGATTAGGGTGTATTTAATGGAGGCCTGGGGTGGGTGGTGTGGGACAAATTACAGGCGAGCACTGCAATTCAGTAGCTGAGCCTCCAAGAAAAAGCCGTGTAGTAGACAGAAAAGCACCAAAGAATTCAAGGCAAACCCCACAGTCCAATCACTGAAGGAGCCGTAGACTACAGCTACCAATCAGTGGCGCTCACGGAGTGAGTTGTCCAATCAGAGCTTCACTATGTATTCCCAGGCTGAAGATGAAGGCTTACCCTAGGAGGAGTGCTGGTGGTGGGTAGGGAGTGAAGCGTGGCTGGCTGGCTTCTCCAGCCAGTGCCGCCGTAGTAAAACAGGTGATCTGCCCTGTCAGGGGCTCCTGGGGGAAAGAGAAGAGACGGGAATTAAGGGCAGAATAAATTTAGCACAAAACAAAGGCTTGCCCGCCACACTAAATCGGGGGGTTGGGGGACAGACAAAAGAGCAAGGAAAAGTGTGAGAGACAGAGGGAGGGGGGCGGTCAGCCAAACAACAGTGCTTAAAAAATGTAGAGCAGATCTGGTGCCACTGGGAGACAAAGAGAAGGAAATCCAGATAGTGGGTTTGCCAACTAACATTAGCCAATGTTACCAGTGTCAGTGGCTCAGTAGGTAGCACACTCACCTCTGAGGCCGGGAGATCAGAGGGCTGTGGGTTCAGTTCCCACATCTGGCACTTAGGGTAATATCCCAGCACTGACACTGTAATGCAGCATGAGAGGGGTGCTGCACTTCTGAGGTGCCGTCTTTCAGATGAGATGTTAAACTGAGGTCCCATCTGCTTGGATTGGTGGTAGTTCAGGTGGATGTTAAAGATCCCATGGCACTTATCGACAAGAGTAGGAGGAAATTCCCCAGTGTCCTGGCCAAATTTCCCTCATTCACTAAAAATACCACCAACAGCTTAATCTGGTTCAAGGTCAGTTGGCATTCATCTGTATCCCCCTCCCCCGGGTCGTGCCTGAAAATAGGCAGGATTTGTCTAGTGCACTTACCCGGTCAACAAAAACTAAATAAAAATAAATAAATAAATCAGAAGTCCAGGGTGGGGTAGAGATAATAGTCAGAGAGTTCAGACAGGGCAAGGAGTTAGATTACAGACACTTGGAACCATAGTGAAGTGCACATATCAATCCCCCCAGTACCAACAGCCTGGCTGCTTTACAGTTTCAGTATAACGGGATTTTCCATATAAACAAAACAATTAGGCTTGACCTCAAATTACAAATTACAGGAGAGTATTGCAATTCAATAGCTGAGCCTCCAAGAAAAAGCTGTGTAGTAGACAGAAAGCACCAAAGATTCAAGGCAAACCCCACAGTCCAATCACTGAAGGAGCCGTAGATTACAGCTACCAATCAGTGGCAATCATGAAGTGAGTTGTCCAATCAGAGCTCCACTATGTATTCCTGAGCTGAAGATGAAGGCTTACCCTAGGAGGAGCACTGGTGGTGGGTAAGGAGCGACGGGCGGCCGGCTGGCTTCTCCAGCCAGTAATGCCATAATAAAACAGGTGATCCACCCCATCAGGGGCTCCCTAGGAGGAGTGCTGGCAGCAGGTAGGGAGTGAGGTGCAGCCGGCTGGCTTCTCCAGCCAGTGCCGCTGCAGTAAAACAGGTGATCCACCCCGTCAGGGGCTCCCTAGGAAGAGTGCTGGTGGCGGGTAGGGAGCGAGGCACGGCTGGCTAGCATCTCCAGCCAGTGCCGCCGTAGTAAAGCAGGTGATCTGCCCTGTCAGGGGCTCCCTAGGAGTAGCGCTGGTGATGGGTAGGGAGCGAGGTGCAGCTGGCTGGCTTCTCCAGCCAGTGCCACCATAGTAAAACAGGTGAGTTGCCCTGTCAGGGGCTCCTGGGGGAAATAGATATAGTTCTCTGTCCTGCTCCGTCTTTCCTTATATTTCCTGAATGCTATCTTTTTCTCCTTAACCTTCCCTGACACCTCTTTTGAGAACCATAGTGGCTTTTTCCTTCATTTTGTTTTGTTGATTTGCTTTACGTAAAGACTTGTTGCCTCTGTGATGGCAGTTTTGATTTTTCCCCATTGTTCTTCCACCCGTCCTCCTTGCCTGTTTGCTAGTGTTTTTCTGAGGCACTCTCCCATTTTGCCAAAGTCAGCCCTCCTAAAGTCCAACACCCTTGATTTTGTATGGCTTGACTCTACAGCTGTGTTTATTGTGAATCACACTGGTGGTCGCTTGTTCCCAGATGGCTACCCACTTCTAAATCTAAGATTCTTTCTCCATCCCCATTTTGAGAGTACCAGGTCTAAGATTGCTCCCTCCCGAGTGGGTTCCAACACTAGCTGTCTGAGGCATGCCCCCTGTAGGGCATTGAGAATGACCCTGCTCTTGGATGTGGCTGCAGTAAAGGTGCTCCAGTCAACATCTGGTATATTCAGGTCCCCCATCAACAATATCTCTTCTTTTTCTGCCATTCTAAGGATTCCTTCTATCATTTCCTTCTCCATTGCCTCCCCCTGAGACGGGGGTCTGTAAACAACCCCTCTGTGGACTGTGGTGCCATTTCCTGTCTCCAGGGTGACCCACAGTGCCTCCTCCCCTCCCTGTTTATCCTTTAGTTCAGTTGCTTTGATTCCTTCCCTTATCTAGAGAGCTACTCCTCCTCCTCTTTTACCCTCCCTGTCCCTCCTGTAGAATGTGTACCCTGGTATGTTCACATCCCGATCATGGTTCTCTGTGTACCATGTTTCTGTGACTGCCATGATATCCAGGCATCCCGCTTCCATCAAGGACACTAGTTCAGGGAGCTTGTTACACAGACTATGGGCATTTGTATTCATCACCCTCCACTTTTTGATGGCCTTACCCCTTTTAGGTCCATCCCTGTCCTTACTGCCTTTGCCTTTTTCTGGATTTACCCCAGTCCTGCTCCCTATCGACTTCTCTACCTTTGTGTCTACTTCACTAACTACCCTGTTTTGTGGGGGGGGGGGGAGCTGGGATTTCCCTGCTTCTCTTCAGTGCCTCCCCTTTGGATAGTTTAAATGCTTGCCAATGATGCATTTAAACCTATGACTTAGGATCCTGGTTCCCCTCCTGGACAGATGCAGACTATCATGCCAGTATAGGGCTGCATCCCTCCAGGTGGACCCCAGTCCACAATGAAGCCAAATCCCTGAGCTCTGCACCAGTTTTTCAACCAGTCATTGAATCCCATGGTGTGGAGTACCCTAGCCTCACCCATGCCATACACAGGCAGCACTTCCAAGAAAGTTACCTTGCATGCTACTTGTCTAAGGCCCATCCCCAACTCCACAAACTCCTGCTGCACTGATCTGATCCCATTCCCAGCCAGGTCATTTGTCCCTAGGTGGACAATGACATCCAGCTCCTTCCCCCATGCAGCTGCTCCCATGATCCTGAGGATTTGCTTCCTGTCCCTCGAAGCCTAGGCACCGGGCAGTCACCTTACCTCCCTCCCCCAGTTCTACCCCCTAACAATTGAGTTCCCCACCAGGAGTTGTTTCCTTCCCCTGTGGGGTCCTGTGCCACCCTCTTGTGGGTCTCCTTTGTGAAGGTTCCCAGCATCTTCCTTGGTCTTCACTGTGGGTGCCTCCATAGATGAACCACGCCTTGCCAGAATGGCAAATGAATTGTGGAGATGCACAACTGGAGGGATGCACTCTGTTCCACCACCCTCACCCTCCCTAAGCCCACTGTGGTTCAACCACTCCTCTTTCTTGGCAACCTCTGAGGCAGTGGTGGTGACCTGGGTGGTCTCTGGGTGGGGGATGAGGTTTCCTGAATCCTCACCAGGTCAGCATGGAGACCAGAAACCTCCTCCCTCAGACCAGAGAGGTGCCTACAAACAGGGCAGCAATGCAGCCTCCAGAACATCTCCCAGAAGACTGCAGCACCACAGCCAGTGCATTGTACCACTCCCCACGTCTGTCTCCCTTCCTGTTTAAGATTTTTTTTGGTTTGTTTTTTAGTGCGTGTGAGTGTGTTTACCTCTATTCAGCGTGCTGTGACGTTAAGAATATGAACTGATGTACATCCTTTGCACTTTTGGGGAAGTGATGTCAGAACCCCTGATAGAAAGGAAATGATGCACTTGGAGTGGGTGGGATGTGGGGCAGGAGTTAGGGGCAGGGTGGGTGGGACTAAGCCCATGCCCTCCAGGTTCATTTGCCATCCCATTGGTATGGGATGGTATGGTATGTCATCCAAAGCTAGCTGTCATACTGGGTGGGGGTTTCCTTGGTGAACTGCTTGACTTGGTAGGCCATGGACATGCCCACTAGGTTGGGATTGTCTGTGGCCAGCAGGCCTGCTGCGATCTCATTGAACCCTTATATGCGTTGTTACATATTGCATTTGGCAATTTGGCCCAGAGTGTAGGGTCCACTGTCTGTTTCAAAACCTGTACTCTTTGCTCAACTGGTAGGCTGAGCATTTTGCACTGATTTTTCACTTTCTCCAAATGACAGCTCAAATTGTCATTAGGCTCCATTCAACCTACTGTGCTTGCAATGCTAGCGATGGCTTGGGCAGACTAAAGAATGTAGGTGATTCGCTTTGGCTGGGCCACCATGGTTCTTACCACTGCCTTGGCCGTGGCTGAAGCCACGTGCTGAACAAGACTGTTCTGGCCTACTTCATCCTGGATCAGATCTGCCATGGCCTGGTGAACCACTGGGATGCCGGCCCTCTTGATTGCTTGATCAACTATGGACTCAACCTCTTTCCAGTCACTTTTCTGCAAGATGGCTGTCTGAGGTAGGCTAGGCCACTGACCTCCGGAGTCCCATGGACCCACCATCTTGGGTGTCCTTGTCATTATCCCCTTTGTCATCAGGTGATGATGTCAAGTCAATGGGTGGGGTATAAGGCAACACCTTCATGTAACCCTTCAGGATTTCAAACTGTTGACATAACTGTGCATACCTCTGCCTACATCTAGCATGTTTTACTTTAGCATCTACATGCTGTCCTGTACCAAGATGTCTCTGTAAAATTCTATATGTGGCTGTAACTTCACGGTTCTCCCTGATCTCCATATCCAAATGTTGCTGACACCCGTTTCTTCCAAAAGTTCTTCATTTGCATCTTTCAAGACATCATTTGCATCTGTCAGAATATCGTTCTGTGCAAAGCCTGCTTTCTGTCCTGATACAGTCTCACAGTCCTCTCAACCTAGCAACCTCTCTGTCTTTCTCTAGCAGAGTGTTACACATTTCTGTCTGCATCACATGCCTATGACATTCCATCTCCTTCTCCCATGCCTTGTGTTGCTCACCTTTTTTTCATAGCATGGATTCCAATACTGTTTCCAAAGCCAACGCCCTTGCTTCAACTGCCTGTAGGGCAGCGTACAATGTGGCAACCATTGCACCTTTACGGTTATACTTTTTAACTGTTAGTTTTGTTACAGGGAACACATATACTGTACTGGGTGATCTTCAGATGCAGCACTTCATGCAAACTCACCCCAACCTCCATGGGAGGCTAAAATGTTTGCGACGTCTAACTTTAACTCAGCACTGATTGACATTTTTCTGACTGTCCTGTCCCTTTCTGTACAAGCTGGGAAGCCCAGAGTGGTCTGGAACACCCTGTACATTCCCTGCTTGTCATTACAGTTTTGGAGTCATGGAGCCCCTCAGACAAAACCTGGGGGTTATTCTGTGCAAATAAATGAATGAGTGGGCACAAGGGTTTCAACACTCAATCGCCAAAGACTCAGCACGGAAGACAGAAGCATGCTACTGCCAGTCTCCACCGTGAACACTCCTTTGGTCAAGAAAATGTCTTTGCCCCTGAAAGTCCCTACTATTTCTGTTCCCCAAATTCATACACACCTGTAAATTACCCAAGTGGTTATTGTTCTATCACAATCAGGTCCTGCCATGGTCGCCATTTGTCAGATTATGCAGGATATAACCTGACAGTAAAACACCACAACCATAGATGTGCAGAAAAAATTGTTTATTTCTCCCTAATAATAGTACAAAGGACAGAAGCATAAGATAAATCTTACCAACTGGAACACAGAGACAGTCATACACCAGGTGTGGAAGCTGGGTGCTCCTGGGGATCCCAAGAGGTTTGGCCATGTACTGAGATTATATACCTGAGATAAGAAAGTGCCATTACTGAAGTAACGTACTCATATGCATCAGTGTATTCCTACATTCAGTGTTCCATTGGATAATGCATGGGCATCTCTCACCCAGGCAAATATATTTTGTTGCTTCTTCAGCTATGTGCTGACTAACTAACTTATTAGAACAATAGGCTTCTTCTCATGTAAGTCACTGACTAAAGTATGCTGACTTCGGAACATAGGTGGTGTTGCAGACCACAAAATATATATATCATGTATACATATTATTATATCAGGTTAGGCTGCTGCTATCACAGTTGTCAGTAGATGGGATTATAGACCACAAATACATATTTCTGTCTAATACATGAGATGTCTGGCTAAACAAGAGATTCCTGACTGGGCCCTAATACAACACGTAAGTCAGTGCATTAGTGTACCATTACTGTATAGTATTATAGTATTAGCCCTTATCTGTTATGATAGCAATACTGGTCCTCACAGGGGATGGCAGGTCAGGCTGGTCTAATAACTACCTCGAGAATTATGATATACTGTAATCCAGCTCCATGTGAGATGCTCAACGATAAAGCATCTTTACTGTTCCATCTTTCTGGGGCCCAGTAAAGTGATCCTCTTCCTTCTTTTGGTATTTATTGTTGCAAACTTTGTACTCACCTATGTATTTATTTATTTACTGCCTACCCTACTTGTCTGTATTTAATTGTCCATGTGGATCCCTGTTCCCCCTCCCTTAAGTCACAACAGGAAACAAGCCCACTAGGACTCTGCTTGTTTTCTTGGTAAAATATGTTTTGAGTTAACAAATTTATGGTAACAAGCAGAATGTAAAAAACAAATTGCTGCATAAGCAAGATGGCTGCAAGTTAATCTAAAGGGCAATATTAAATGCATGCTGAAACAGAAAATAAAGTTACAGTCAGCATTTCAGCCACAGGTTTTCTTCAACAATTATCTTTAAAGGAAAAGAAAAGTAGGAAGTTATGGTAACATGGATGCAAATGATGCAAAACATATGCAGAAAATGACACTCAATTAGAACTGATTTGGGGAACCAGGATGGTGAGCACAATACTTTAGTAAGGTGTAAGTAGTACAAATATGCAGCAGAAAGGTAAGGGAGGTGAGGGCTTAAATTAGTTGAGGCATTAGGACAACCTACAATGTTGATCACAATGATTATTTATTGCCAGCCCACTGTGGCAAGTGGTAGCACTACCGCTTGCAATGCCAATGACCTGCATTTATTTATTTATTTATTTACAAGATTCACCAGGAAGGCATACTGAGCAACAATGCTCAATTCCAGATGCAACCTGGGGGCCAATGCCCGGTACATAACAAAAACATTTGTGCAATTTGAAAATAAGCCTGGAGCATCAGAGGGTCAGCAGGGGAAGGAGGATCGAGCATCTAGCAGACAGCTCTCCTCCTCTGGGGTAGGTGGGTTGCAGTGCCCGGCGATAATCTGAACACTGTTGTTGGCTGGGGGTCAGTGAGCCAGAGATCGCAGGAACAAGAGGACTGGGGGAGAGGCAGACATTGGTGTGTAAGGCATGGGAGTACATCTGACATAATCAAGCAGTCATTGCACATCCTTTTTCCAGGGTGAAAATCGAGGTGGAAAACAACCATTAGATGAGAATGTGACACCTCTCCTGCCACCACGGTACCCACCAGATTCGACCTGCTCTGGGCTGGCTGCCCCAGCCTTATTCTCCACCTGTGACCAAACTAAATTATATGGGGGAGTTCACAAAGGCACTGAAGGCAACCCTGCCTCGAGAGGCAAGCTGAGGGGTCTGGCCACCAGGTGTGTCACGGCTGGACCACGGAGTCCAATACCATGAGCAGAAGGGTCTCAGCTGGATGGGATAGTGGTACAGGAGACAGCCAAATGAGGTCTCGTCCAACTGTGCAAGGAAGAATAAACAAAATTAAAGAAAAAGAAATAATCATTTATTTATTTTTAGTTTTAACAGGAAAGACATACTGAGCAGATAACAGCTTGTTTCCAGATGCATCCTGGGGAGAAGTGAAAGTAAAGTACAGAACAAAAATATGTAATAAATAAAATACAATAATATAAAAAGTAAGATACAGTCGTATAGATGCAAACATAAACATTAAACATAAACATTAGCTGTGATCAACAGATAAGTGCACTAAATAACATATTCAGCACCAACTGTATGCAACTACCCAGGTTAAGCTGGCATCAAGAAGGAGGGGTTGTTGAGGAGGAAAGAATGCCAGGACATTATGCAGTCAAGGGCAGCTATAGGAGTTGAGTACAGAAGTCGCAAAGGAGAGATGATGATCGGAGGAAAAAAAGGAATGAGGCAGCATAGATAGCAGGAGGAAGGAAAAACCAGAGCATGGGGAACCAGAAAGAGGGGGAAGGAAAAACCAGAGCATGAGGAACCAGAAGGGGAAAGCACCTTGGCCAGCAGATGATTTCATGTAAGGGAGGAAGAAGGATTGAGGGTCAAAGTTACAGAGGGAATAGGAGGAAAAGAGGGAGAAGAAAGGAGGGAGGTAATGTAGGTAGGAAGGGAGCCATGCCTGAATTTGAAGAAAGCACAGTGAGAGAAATGCCTGATTTCTAGTAATGGAAAGAGGGTGAAAGAGGGAACAGTGAAGGGCATGAAGGGGACAGTCTAAGCCAAAGTGACAGAAAGGGTGAAAGAAGGGATCCAGTGACATGGAAACAGTATTGTAGACAATGTCACCTTGGTCAAAAATCAGGAGAATAATTTTTAAAAAGATTTCTCTTAAGAAGTGGAACACGTGCTTTATATTTTTTTGCTTTTTATTATATAGCTGTTTGGCCCCCATCACCACCTCACTCCTACTGGTGACGGGGACACATAGGATTTAACCCCCAGTTTTCTCTCCACCCGAAGACCCGGCACACGGCAGTGCGTGTGTGTGGAGGCACAGACACACACCGTGGTGCCAACTCAGCTTCTTCTGCCCAACCATAGCACTGCCACCCCCTCCTGCCTACACTACCCACTGTACCTCCACCCGGTGGAAGCAGAACTATGGGGGAGGGGCAACAACCCACCCCCACCACCCCCGGGAGAAGAGAGCTGCCTACCGGCTTGCTCGATCCTGATCCTCCCTCCCCCCCAATGCTGGCACCCTGATGACACAAGGTCATTCCCAAACCCAGGTCACCAGCATAGCATGAGGTGAGGCAACCAGTGCCGCAGCGCTCTGCGCCACCGGGCCAAGCTTTATTCTTATAGGGAGACCCAAATTTGGGGTGGAGCTTCTAGTGGATGGCATCCACATGCACAGAGAAATCAAGGTGAAGGTCCAGCTATACCATCAAGTATTTGAAGAAGAAGAAGATGTCCTCAATCAACCCACCATCAAGGGTATGGAAGGAAAGGAGGAGAGATTCTGGCTAACCTCTGCCTAGTGCCAAAGGTCACAGAGACCATTTTTCGGCACTGAGGGACAACTGATTATGCCGGAACTAGTGTTGGATGTTGGAGAAATTCTGTTGGAGTTGAGCAACCAGGTTGGTAGTAGAAGCAACCAAGTCAGCGATCGCTATATACTCTGCAAAGATGTGGATGGCAGCAGAGGTACAGGCATTTGGGAGGTCATTTAGGAAAATGGGAAAAAAGAATCAGGCCCAAGACAGAACCTTGTTAATTATAATTAAAACTGACTAGGTCTAACAGTTGTTGCCGGTCTGATTCAATCACATTATTGCATCCTGAGGCTGGGCTGAGAGGAAGAGGATTTCATTTGTGTAGACAGGTTGTTACACATAATAGCTATCCCCTGAAGAAAACAGCTTGACCAACAGAACAGTAATATCTGGGAGTAAGGAAAGCATGATGATAGCGTTTCTAGCTGAGTTGGAGGATGGGTAAATGGGAGTGAGTAGAGAGGATAGATAATCAGGGAGGGTATAAAATCAGTATCTGAACATGAGTGAAGCACCATGCTTGAGCCTCCCCCTTCCAGGGAGGGCCAGTCTATACTATACTAAGGTTCATACTAAGGTATTAAGAGAGCAAGAGAGCCGGAGGCCCATAAGAGCTCCCATACTAATCAGTCATAATATGTTAGGGGTGTATCTGATAATAAATAGGCGCCCAGCCTTGTCTTCAATTCTGTTTTACTTTTACTGATAATGACATTAAGTGTAAGTTTGTTCCAGGGGTTGATAATCCTTAAGGTGAAGAAACATTTTCTTCTTAAATAATTAAAGGTTTTTCCACTTAATTGAAGTGGGTAGCCTCTGGTGTTGTATCTACTATCCTTAACTTGGAGACCTAAATCTATCATTAAGACAGGATCCTGGATAATATCATATAAAAGCAATAAATCCCCACATAACCGATGAGTTTCCAATGACAGCAAATTGAGACTATTTAGTCTATCTTTATAAGGCTGATTATACATTCCTTTTAAGTGCGTGGTATATTTTCTCTGGACTTTCTCTAATTGATTAATATGAGACCTTTTATATGGACAGCAGAGCTGTGACACATACTCCAAATGTGGCATTGCGTAGGCCCGAAACAACATCATCATTACCCTAGGATCTCTAGTGGTGATGTTACATTTAATTGACCATATAATCTTATTTACCGCTTCGTTTATATGATGGTCATATTCCAGATTTTTGGAAACTATCACCCCCAAATCCTTCTCACCAGTGGTAGTCACTAAGGTACAATTTCCCAAAACATATGTTCTCATAGGATTTTGTGGGCCTAAGTGCATGACCTTGCATTTGTTGTTATTTAACTTCATGCCCCATTTAGTAACCCAGGTAGAAATTATATCCAGATCACATTGGATTGTACCAGTGTCTTCAAGGTTGGTGCTAGGACCTCCAATTTTGATATCATCTTCATATTTAATGGTTGTGGATAGACAGTTTATAGTAAGGTCGGAAATGAAGTACTGCAGTACTACTGTAGTGATGGGTAGGGAGGAGCATAACTGAGAGTAAAACAGCAGAAAGCACCAAAAAGCGTGTGCAATCTTGTTGGGAAAGATTTTAGAACTGTTCCGTAGTCAGCAACAGTCACATAATCAAAGACTGAAGGAATAATTGCATTTATACTTTCCTCTCTGGTTATTGGAGTGGGACCAGATTTGTTTCTGTGTAGTGCACTTAATTGGGTAGGTAATGGAATCTCTCTCTGTGGGTGATAAGAGTCCAAGCAGTGGTCAAGGTCAAGACCCCCATGCATCCGAAGGACTTGACTTGTTCCAAAAATCTGCCACCTATGGTCTTAACTCATTACTACCAATAGTTTCATATGAAGTCTGAATTATCCATTGTTTCCCTGACACAAAATGGCCGCCCAGGTAATAATGAGTTATGGCAGCAGCTTATATTACTTATATAACAAAAAAAAGCACTGCCCCTTTGAGATTCAGTAAGGGAGTAACTAGGCTTCCCTACTGAATCATGTTACTGTTAGTTTAAGATAACTAAGGTAAGGCCACCCAGATGGCCAGTGGCAGCACATCTTGTTGCTGTGCAGATGCCTCAGCCAGAGACGGCTGGTGTTGGGTTACGGTGCACAGCGACCCCTGCAGGAGGCAAGGAGGTTGCTCCTTCCAGAGGGTCTATGCTGCACAGAACCGGCCTTATGTTTCAAGGGGCCCCCAGCAGGGCTAGTCATGAGGGGCCCTCCGGTGTACCTTAGCAAATATTCTTATGGCATTATGATGCATAGTGGGAAAGTTCTGCCCAGCCCAGTGAAGCCCCTTGAGTGATCTTTCAACAGTACACAGGCAGTGGAATGCATAAATTAAAACAAACATGACATTTGAAAGACTGATGACCTGCACAGCTTCTGTCTTGGGGCCCCTATTAGTAGGGTCCCCAAGTGACTACTGGGACTGAGGGTGCCTAAGGACTGCCCTGGCACTGCATTGTTGAAGCTGTAGGGCACGGTCCATGCCTGGTGATAAGGGGGAATGGAGAAAAAACATATGGGAAAAAAATTCCCCTGATGCCCATATGATGGCAAATTGCCTGAGTAGGGTATATCCCTGATATACAGGATATAATAACCCTGGGGTGATGGCAGAGAGGGGGTCAGAAATCAGTATGGAAAAAACAAGATAATTAAGGTAAAATATATATTTTTTTTACCTTAGATATTTTCTCTGGATTCAAAGAAAAGATAGCTCTGGCGCTCCCCACCGACTCTACACCAGTCCACAATAGGTGTCCTCATCGCCTATCTGCATCCCTTTCAGACACCTTTCACAGTTGAGGTAGACTCAGTGGGAGTGGGCCAGAGCCATCTTTTTTTTACATCCATAACAAAGGCAACAATAAACTATTTTACCTTAGTTATTTTTAGTAAACAAAAATACGAGTTCGTACAAACTGCCGTTCCAGTCTTTCTTTACAAGCAATATGAACAGCTGCTCTTAAGAACCCTAGCATCACAGGGAAATGTTGATAAGCCATACTTTTTCTAAATGTATGTTTTATTGCTTTTATAAAGAAACCAATCATAAAACATATACTGCACTAGCATACAGAAATGCAGTACACGTAGGTAAATCCATAGAATAATTTTGTTCTCAAGCAGTGAGTTACAATTGAGGGGCCTCCCGGAATTAGAAATTTACTATTGAAAAGTATGAGTGTTATAGCCATAATGTATCACAATACCAAAAATTAAACTGCCCAGAAATGATATCCAGTACTGATGAGAATGACCCTCAAGGCCACGAAAGCCTATAAACGTTCTATACAAACTGTGCCATCTTGTTATCAATAAACAAAACAGTAATGGCAATAGATCTGTTTGAAACATCTAAAATACAGATATATTGTATGTTTCCTCCCTCTCCCAGGGAAGGAACCTAACTCCACATGGTGGCAGCCATCTTAAACTTAAGGAAGCAACAGTTAAACTTTTTTTTTTTTAATATGTACAGGGCAAGAAGAAAGGTACTACACTAGGGATGAGCGGACCAGTCTGCTTGAAATCAGAATACCCCCCCCCATCTCAAAGGATCCGTCGGACTCGGGTAGATCAGGACCCAGTCCATAAGTGTACTGGATCTGCTTTGCTGGGTTCATTTTTCAAAATTTCCATCCCCTCCCATCTGCCAGCACCCATGCTTGCCAGTAAATAACCCCCTAAACATATTTTCAGCAGTAGTATGTCTGCCACAGGAGTTAATAGACTTTGAAGTTGTTTTTTTTAAAAGACATGCCTTCGCACCAAAAGCAGGAGAATGACGCCAGCTAAGACGACGTGCTTAGAATGCTAAGCCCAATGGGAATTGTACATCAGTGTTTCTCGATGCCTCTTAAATGCAGTTTCCTGTGTCATTCACCTTCACGCCTCATGGCCATCTCAACTCTCTCAGCAGCTGGACAGTGGAAATAAATGCATCAAAGAACTCTGGACTGTTCATCTTCACTTAGGTTTGAAAAGTTTGGCGACCAGGCTATTTGCAGCTGAGCCGTCAAGTATACCGACAATGAGTCTCATATTAGTGGTGAAATAGTCTGTTGTGAAAACGTGCAGTAGAGTAATTTGTTAGAAATTGTGTGTGTAATACTTTGGACTGTGCAAAGAATCTTGGGAGTTTGCGTCTCATTGGTGATGAAATACAGTCTTAAAACGAGCAGTAATTTGTTAGAAATTGTGTGTGCAATACTTTGGACTGTGCAAAGAATCTTGGGAGTTTGTGTCTCGTTGGTGGTGAAATACAGTTTTAAAATGTGCAGTAATTTGTTAGAAATTGTGTGTGCAATACTTTGGGCTGTGCAATGAATCTTGGAGTTTGTGCAGTATATATTGAGCCTGCTACCAAACACCCTACTACAGTATGTGAAGATTTCCTGGCAAGATACTGTACAAAGGGCCTTGTAAAATATATTAGGGACTGTGCAGTACTGAATAGATAAAGGAAACTGAGCATAGCAAAGAAATAAAGAAAGCTGTTGCTTTATTAAGTGTCTTAATATAATTGTTGGTATAAAACTTGGACACTTATGAGTCTACAGTCCATTTTAAAGTGCTTTATTTTATAGTGTGCACCCTCCATCCCAGGTGGTTCTACCTCCTCATTTTTGCAGATTTTGACTACCAGAAAGTAGCACCTGCTTATACCATTGTACTGACAGCCTATGCAATTTGCTGTATTTTATTTTTACTTTGAGGGCATCCAGTCATCCCCTGGCTGTGTGACGACAGTGATAGTAGAAGACTGGTAGAAGCATCATTGGAGAGGAAAGCATAAAGGATTTATGGGATTTGGCGTTCATATGTGTGGTCTGTTCCTCTGGGGTGGAGATGTGTGTTAATTAAGCAATAAGGCGACAGGGGTCAATGATGTTGATAATAACGCCACTGTTGGGTGGGCTAGCCACAAGGCAAAGCCGAGTGTTTCCACCACTCCCAGGAGGACGTTATTACACACAACACACATCCTGGAGTGCCTTACTGCTAATATACAATGGCTCAATGTTATACAAAATAAAAAAATATTTAAAAAATGTTTTTAGTAGATTTTTAGTGAGTTTCTTAAGAGAAGTGGAAAAAAAGCTAAAGGTGCTCTATGACGGCAGCAAGCAAAGCTAATGCTAATCAATGACAGTGATGTTATACTGCAATATCATCACTGTCTCAGGCACACACTGACCAATCAGAATCCAGGATTCTTTCTTGCCATTGTATAATTAGTGATATAATCACTTCCACAAACAGATAGGAAGAAGTGGAAGGAGCATACTTGGATTCTCTACAGGCAAAAACTATGGAAACAGAGCAGAAGACTATACAGAATGAAATCAGAAAGACTGACTGACACACTCAGGTTGTATAAATAGTTTCTTCATTTTTTTGTGTATTTTGTGATTGTACTCATGTGCTAACATTATTCTCCTAAAGGATCTGATTTAAATCAGAACCAGGCAGAACTAATCAGGACTATTGCTTGGATTCTGGTCCTGATAATAAGGGTCAGGACCTTTTGGGGTCCACCCATCCCTATACTACACCATCAAAGCTTAACCCGTATCATAATCACAGATATACAGGCCTCCAAAACAGTTAGACACATTAAAAAGAGTCACAAATATGTAAGGGTCCACTGCCCACTTTCTCATCTGATGTTGCTTATTTTTAACTTTTTTTTTTAATTAGGTTTTAGTTCATATTTACATAAAATATATGCATTCAAGAGACACCTTAACACAATACAGTATATAACAGTATATCAGACACAGAATCTAAGTGAGAAGATTGTAATATGCCTCTCCTTGTAACCACAATGGAGAGAACCATGTAGACAATTTACATTACTGCACAAAGTTGGAGTCATAAAACACAGCCAACTGCATCATGGAAAACTAACAAACGTAAAACAGCATAAATTAATAATCCATACCTAACTGGTTGTTCATTGAGGACTATTCAAGTTTCCTCTAATGTAAGTAAATGCACAAGAACGATCATGTTTCCTAAGGCTCCTGAGTTAACCTAACACGCAAACAGAATAACCTCTCGCTTCATTGTGAAGTAATAAGCGAAACTTTAAAGAGTGCTAAAAACTAAGTGATTGTATGAAACACATTGTGCCCCTTTAACTAAATATGTTCAAAAGACCCTGGAGCCAAGAATATCATAAGAGAGATTGCAGTGGTTTAGAATCATAGAATCTTGATGGCAGAAAAAGACCCCATCAGCCCATCTAGTCTGCCCCTTGCCCCCCTTACTCATCCCTCCTCCCACTTATAGAGACCTCCGAAACAGACTGCTAGAGGAAAAAGTGAATGTGCTCTCTCCAGCCGCTGTGGGCTACTACAACTCTGAAAGGAGGGCAACCGCACCATTCAGCCTACACCTTGGTGCAAACATTGTTTTGTTTTTTTGCATATTCTTTTTATCCCCCCCAGCCCTCATGGCAGGCCACTCTCTTGGGCGGCCTAGGACCCCACCGCCACCAAAATCCCCCATTGCCGTCCCACTGTCCCAACATCTGCCAGCACCCTGTCGACCTGACATATCGCTTCATTGGGCCCTCCTGTGGTCACGACCAGGAGGGGAGACTTGTCTACTGGCTGCATTCCTCATGGGGCTGGGCGGGGATCAGCTCGGACTTCCTCTGGGCTTTGCGGTGCGCAGGGAGGCTGGGCGCCATCATCTGGTCAGCCAAGCAGCCATTTTTTTTTTAACCAGCCCTTCCAGTACAGCAGCATGCTCATGGTGTCCTGACTGAGCACACCTGCAGTGCGGGGTCGCCCACATTGCAAACGTGTGCCGCCACAATGGGCAGCCAGGAGCCACACCGGAGCAGTGCAGACTCAGCCCCCCTGAGGAGGAGAGCATCCCAAGGATGCTCTGAACCCTCTCGGCCTGCCTCCACTCCTGTCATCCCAGGCTCAGAGCATGAACCCAGGTCACCAGTGTGCCAGGTGATCCCCATTCCTGGCACCATGGAGCCAGCTGCCAACATTGTTAGAGGGAGTTGTCATTTTAACACGACCTAGTCTGTCACTCAAGCACTATGTGCAAAGTAAAATAGAACATATTTAAGGCATGAAAACATAAGTGCTCAGTTGGAATATTCAACACAGTAGTTTAGAGTACAAGAACAGTTTAAACTTGCTTACTGAAGTGACACATTTCTCCTCACAGGCTCTCAATTAATGCCCCCCGCCCATCAAGGCAGAGAGAAAAACACATTTAAATAATAACATCGTTAAATAAGTCCACAAAGAAGGGTCCAGATGAGGTGCAGTGAATAATCACTACCAATGCAAATGTTAATCAAATACTTGTCTCAGCATTTTTGTTCTAAAATGTTCAACTGTCTTCAGCTGATTTTCCCTCTCTGGGTGCTACGTTAGTGTCTAGCAAAGGAAATTTAGAGGCAAAATCTCCCACTGCCCATGGATCAGTAAAGCAATATTGCTCATCTTGATCGGTAAAATACAATCTGGCAGGAAAAGCAAGTTGATATGTGATTCCAGCTTTTCAAAGTTGCTCTGCTACCATAGCCGGGCCGAGTGACGCTGAGGGCTAAGGCACTGGACGCCTTACCTGGCACCACACCGATGACCCAGGTTCGGGAACGAGCCCTGGCCATCTGAGGTCGGGGGGGGCGGAGCTGGATGGAGCAGCCGGAAGGCAACTTTCCTCTCCAGGGAGGGAAGGTGGCATCCCTCGGCTACTGGCTGCCTCCTGGTGGAGACTGGGGGACAGCACAGGCTCAGAGGGTGCATAGGCATTGGGCCGATGGGGAGGGCTGAAGGGGTCATTACTGGGGCTGTAGTGCACATGCGTGCCTCCACACGCATGCGAATACTCCTGGGGCCCTGGGAAAAAAATAAATGGAGGAGAAAATTACCGGTGGCAGGATGAAGCCCAACTCCCCACAGGCACCGCTCCCAGGCCGGGCATAAGGTAAGCCATAGTAATTCCAGGTGACGGAGCTGGGGGGGGGGGGTCGGTCAGGCTAAAGGGGGCATGCCGAGGTACACAAATAAAGTAGTGATAAAAAAAAGTTGTTCTGCTGCCCCTTCAAAAGCCTTCCTCCACATTCAGGTAGTATACGAGTAGTTGGGGAAGAAAAGAACCTTTTGCTCACCCACCATAATTGGGGGCTTGTTCTTTAACTGCATGCAGGAGGATATCTCTGCCTCCCAAAGATGGTAGGGTGAACAGGATAGTATGGGGACCCTCTGCTGCTCCAGCCAGTCTGCATATGGAGATCTGGTAGACTCATTTAATGGCGACCACATGCCCCAGACCCACCACCTCCAGTAGCCAGCATTCGAGAAAAGTAATCAAGTCCCCATTTTCAGATCCTTCTGGTACATGGAAAAATCTTACATTGGCTGCCCAAACATGATATTCTAATTGTTCCAACCTAGTTTTAACCAGGCTTTGCTCCTTGATGAGAGTTGCAGTAGCAGTCAAAGCTTTCCCTACAGTCTTGTTCAATTCCTCAATGGCCCCAGCTTTTGAGTCCACATGATTTTCCCACTACCAACCTTTCAGCTTGTTGGTCAAATTTTTTATCTAAGCATTGTACGGTTTGGGTAAGAAGGTTAATGGATTGTTGTAAAGTCTCAAGGGTAGGAGGCTGGTCGGAAACGTTATCAGCGGCTGCAATTGAGTTGGTGGATTAGAGGGCTCCGCTCCCTGTTGATCCTGCTTATTTGCATGTTTAGGACAACCCATACTGCCAAAAAGGATGATAAGAAAATACACCTAGTGCTTAGCAGTAAAGTTAGTCACTTAAATCCCAAAAGTTATACAAAAAAAGAGTTTTAAGAGATTATATCTTGCTCGAAGTGTGGAGCTCAAGGGAAACATGTCTACCATGCTAGACTGTTGGCTCTGCCCCCGATGTTGCTTTAACCAAAAGGTAAGACTTTCCTGCATATGAAATTTAAAGCTTAGCTGGCAAAAGCAGGGAGTGCATGACCCCAAGACTGCCAACAAGGGTACTAATTTAGTGTACATGGTTTGGGCGGTTTTATGTTGTGGACTCCTGACCAGTGGGAACTGGAGTGAAACCACCACAACTCATTTCACATAGGCAACTGAACAGCCCTCCAGTCATAAAGGCTTTTAGCTACTACCGACCTGGGCTGGATTTGAACCGGTGACCTGCAGGTGAAAGGCTCCTTAATGTGCTACCAATCCACTGAGCCATCCAGTTCCTCAATAATGTACATACAGTAGTTATAAAGAAAAAGGGTAAGCTAAACAGAGAAAATATATGAACTATAAACTAAAATGTAACAGGGAACCCAGCGGGGTGGGCCAGGCAGCTTCAGTGACTCTTTAACAGTGGGGACTCAGCGTGAGGGAAGTTTGGTCAATTTTGGGTTTGGATTCAGATGTCATGGACATTTTTTCATAACATTCAGGGTGAGCTGGTTATAAGGAAGAACTTTCACTAAATGGTATCAAGTTACACAAAAAATGGCAGCAGCTTCAATGCATATGACAAACACTGAATCACTTTTATACAAGAAAACTGCTGCACCTATAGGACTCTACAATGGACAGTATACATGACTCACTGGTAGGTTTTATTAGTTTGACCTTCATCTGATATCTAACAGGCTGAGTGAGAAATTCAATCCCAATCACATTTATTAGTTCCATAAAGTAGACTGCATAAACTCCAAAGTCCAGTATTGCATTTTTAACATCCACAAAGTGGCAAACCACACCTTACAGCACTGAAATCTCAAAATGTACAGCCTGTGCACTACATTCCTCTTTGGAATAAGCCTCTTATTATAAATAATGACATCCTTTTTAGGCAGTCAGTTCCAAAACCCTGTGTTCCATGTTCAGTTGGCTCAATATTTTCCAACACAAAGGTGTCCGTAATTTTCTACAAAAGAAAACATTTTTACTTTAAATTCAAGTTGCTCTTCATGCCCTCCGCCCTTTCTTTACCCCCCTTTGCTTTTCCCTGTTTATCAACGCTGTAGGGCTCTGGGAATTGTGCATGGTGGGGTTGGAGGGGCTGGGGCGTGAACATGCGGGGATGGTGGAGGGTGCCTGCATGTTGTGGTTAAGTCCAGAAGACTCTAGGAAATAGAGTGCCAAACGTAGTTCTGCTTGTTTGGTTCCCATACCCAAGGGCACCACCACTTTTTAAATGGTGGGCAGGTGTCCGGCTTCCCTGGAGTCCTATCCAACTCGGGCGGTGTTGTGCAATGCCAGGTCCGTTGTGAACAAGACTGCTATTGTAGCGGACTTGGTTGGCACTGCGGACCTGGTTTGCATCACCGAAACCTGGCTGGATAGTAATGCCACCCCAATCTTGGAGGCTGCAATTCCAGCTGGGTATTCGGTGATTCACCGCCCGAGATTGGATCGCAGGGGTGGGGGGCTTGCGGTCTGTTTTAAGACCGAACTGGACCTCATTAGTGTTCCAGTGGAGGAGACCAGATCTTTTGAATGTGTCGTGGTGGCAGGTGGGGGCTATAGAATGGCGCTCGTTTATCGTCCACCCGGTGATGAGAAACTATTTCTAAAGGAAGTGGCGGATTTCGTCGTCGAACTGGTACTTGGATCACCTAGGTTGATGGTGCTGGGCGATTTCAATGCCTGGATCGACGACAAACTCTCTCAATTTGGTCAGCACTTCCTCCAATTGATGTGTTCATTGGGCCTCTCACAGGTGGTTACCTCTGCCACCCATAAACATGGCAATTCTCTTGAACTGGTCTTCCTGCTGGGGTTGGAGGCCTCAGATGTGGGGGTGGAACCAGTCGGATGGTCTGATCACCACACTGTGAGGTTCAATTTATGCACCCTCCTTCATAGACCTACCCCAGTGGAGATGGTCAAGTACTGCCCTTTACGGGATGTTACTCCCACTGGTCTAACTGCGGTTCTTGACCTATCAGAATTTCCTGGGTTGAGCTTAGATCCCGAAGCGATGGTGCTAGCCTATAATAAGGCTGTCACCTCCGCTTTGGATTCAATTGCCCCCACCCATGTGCGACCTCTCTCCCTTCACCCCCGATCCCCTTGGTTTGATCAGGATCTGAGGGAGTTGCAGAGATTAGGTCGCAGGTTGGAGAGATGCTGGCGGAAATCTGGCTTAGATACCAACCATCTTAGACTCCTAGAGCATTATAAACTCTATCAGTCAGCAATTACTCATAAGAAGGCAGTGTTCCTGTCCGGAGAAATTGCTGCTGCTCAGAACCGACCGGCCCAGCTCTTTCGAACCACAGACAGGCTGTGCAACCCAGCCTGTCTGCAGGTCTGTCGGCCTTTCACAGACGAGTGTGTGAGCTCGCCCGATTCTTTGCAGATAAGGTGGCTGACATCAGGGCCGAGATTTGCGCCGTCCCCTCCATGGGAGTTGCGGTGGTCCAGCCTATGGTCACTAGCACACCGTTTACCTGGAGTTCCTTCATAAGGCCGGAAATCGAGGATGTTGTGAGGATTGTCCAGGGTATGCACACCACTAGCTGTAGTTTAGACCCGGGTCCCACAGGCCTGATCATGGGCTGTGGGGAGGTTATCTTCCCGGATCTTGCCAGGATAGTCTGGTGTTCCCTAGACACTGGTGAATATCCCCGCTCCCTGAAGGAAGCGGTGGTGACACCAGTGTTGAAAAAGGCATCCTTGGACCCCGACTCCCTGGCCAACTACAGACCTATCTCGAACCTCCCCTTTGTTGGGAAGGTAATCGAGAAAGTGGTGGCAGCCCAGTTGGACAACCATCTTACCATCCATAACATCTACGATCCTCTTCAATCAGGTTTTGAAGAGGCACAGCACTGAGACTGCGCTGGTTCGGGTCCTCAATGATCTCTTGATGGCAAGAGACCAGAAAAAACGGTCCATTTTGGTCCTTTTGGATTTGTCAGCAGCATTTGACACCGTAGACCATGGGGTGCTGCTTGAGCACCTGAGATGCATCTGTGGTCTTTCGGGCTTAGTGCACAGATGGTTTACTTCTTTCCTCACAGGTAGAACTCAGAGGGTGGTATCGGGGATTTCTTCCTCTGATCCCACCGCTCTGACCTGTGGGGTGCCTCAGGGCTCTGTGCTGTCCCCCATGTTGTTTGCAGTGTACAAGCTCCCCCTCGGAGACATTGTTAGACGATATGAGCTGGAGTTTCATTGCTATGCCGACGATACCCAGCTCTATCTGTCTTTTCGGCCTGACCAGAATAGAGCACTCTCAGTGTTTAACAACTGTCTCAGTGAGATCCAGGATTGGATGAGGTCCAGTTGGTTGAAGTTGAACTCGGGGAAGACTGAGGTGTTGGTTGTGGATCATGGCCGCCGGATTGAGGGGTTTGGGGCACTTCAAACCTCGGGTTTATTCCTGGGGGATGAGGAGCTCCCGACCTCTGAATGGGTGCGAGACCTGGGGGTGATTATTGATGATCAGCTGACACTGCGTGCGCAAGTGTCGGCGGTTGTCAAGGTGTCCTTTTACCATCTTAGGAACATCGCCAGGATCAAGCATCTTGTTCCATCCGGCGACCTTCCCACTCTGATCCACGCCTTTGTGACCTTGCGTCTGGACTACTGCAACTCCCTTTACTTTGGGCTGCCTGGGGTTGATATCCGCCACTTGCAGCTAGTGCAGAACTCGGCAGCCCGGTTGTTAACGGGGACTCCTCGTTCCTTCCATATTACACCAGTGCTCCGAGATCTGCACTGGCTGCTGATTCAGTTGTGGATCACCTTTAAAGTCAGATTGCTGACTTATAAAGCCCTACACGGGTTGGGCCTTGACTACCTGAAAGAGCTTCTGGTGCCTTACCTACCGATGCGACCACTCCGCTCTGCCAACGAGGGGTTGCTAGAGATCCCGAGGGTTACTTTAAAATCCTCCGGCGCCCGAGCTTTTATGTTTGTGGCGCCAGGGCCGCAGTAATGGGGGGGGGAAAGTGGGGAAGTTGTCTGGGGCCCTGAGCTCAGGAGGGGCACACCTGAGGAGCTGACATTACCCTTGGCATTAGCTGGTTCGGGAAACAGGGGCCCATTTCGATGACTTGTCCTGGGCCCCAAAATTCATAGCTGCAGCTCTGTGTGGCGCCAACCCTCTGGAATTCTCTACCACATTGGATTAGAGAGTGCATGACGGTGGAGGGTTTTAAAAGGGGCTTAAAGTCCTTCTTATGGAGCAAGGCTTTTGCTGATAACTTGTATGTTGATTGATTGGTGTGTTGCCAACTTAGTTTTTAATATGTTTTATTTTGCATTTTATTGTAATGCGCCTTGATTTTGAGAAAGACGCAGATAAATAAAGTTATTATTATTATTATTATTATTAAGTTAAGCTGATTCACAAACAGAAGTTGTTAAGTAAGCAGTAACCCACGACAGGCTATGGGGTTATGGGGAGTTAATGCACACTCCGGATCCATTGTAAGTTACCCGAGAAGTGCATTAAATACCCATAACCCCATACCCTGTCCTGGGTTATTGCACTTATAAAATGGGTTATTCATTTTTATTTAAAAAATACAAAAAACATTTTATTCCTGTTTAAATGGGAGAAATTTAAGTGTATCCTGCCATTTTTAAAGTAGTCCGCAGCAACAGATGCATATTTCATGTCTTAGAATACCACAAATGCCACAAACACTGTAGTAAAAATATTTGTGACATTTAATTTGTATTAAATACATTAAAATACTTCATAGACTGCTTTACTTTGCACCCCCCCCTTCCTTGGAGCCAATCCCAGAAATCTGACTGCACTATGTTGTAAAACCAGCATTATACTTGAAAACACATCTTGCATTTGTTTCAGATTCTGCCCCATGACTGACCAATCATCAGCATTAACTGGCCCGCTACTCACCAACCGCTGCCATCACCAACACTCACCTTGCACTCCTAGCAATTCCTGGCTCCGGTGCACACTTTGCCTGATGGAACATCCATGTTGTCTCTCTCTCTCTCTCTCCCTCTCTCTCAGATTTCTGACCAAGCATCGGCATGCTTGGCCCTATACCCACCAACCACCAGCATTGACAAAACTTTATTGCGTACTCTGGTAGTTCCCCTGATTCACTCTCTTTCTGTTTTTCATTTCTCTCTGTGAGCAGGGATACTGGTTAAGGTACATTCACCAGGCATCTAACATAGCAGTTGAATTTCCGCTTGCAACGCCAACGACCCAGGTTCGGCAACGGACCCAGGAGTAGGAGGGCCATCCAGGGGGAGAAGGATCGAGTGTCCTGAGGACTGCTCTCCTTCTCTGGGGGGGGGAGAGGAAAGAGTGTCTAGCATTTCTGGACCCTTGGCGGAGACTGAGGATACTATTTTGGCCATCGCCATCACCTTAGGGGGGCAGGGTGGACACTGGATGTCATTGCATTTCCCCACCCACAGGATCCAGCGAGGATTGAAAATGCCACCACCCCGGCATGACAACCTGCCCTGCTGCTGTCTCCACTGCCTTCCAACGTCCAGTGGGGGGGGCCTGCTCCCGTGGCCCTGACCCGGGGGATAAGCCGGGGCTCGCATACAGTGTCTATTGAGGGGGAGCCCTCCCAGGGTAAGCCTGGGCATGGGGGGACAACTGGCGGGGCAGGTCTGGCCGTTGAACAGAGGATTGGGGGGCTCTGGAACAAAACAAAAGGCACATTCACAACACAGTTTGTGAGGCAAGTAGTTCTGGCTGTCAGTTTGTGGATTAAATAGGAGATTTAATCCACGGTCAGGTGATGATATTTGACCAATTAGGTATTGTGCCTTTTGCAACCCATTTTATAACATGATTTATGTATACTGTATGCATAGGGGATATGCAGTGACCTGACTCAGTGCAATTTATCTTCAAGTGTGAGGCGGCAAGACCATAACTCATGATTGGCATAGTCACAAATGAGTTATAAAAGTCCTGTCCCATTACAAGGGATGATAAACTGCATATTGTGAGTAAGGTTACTGCATATTCAATATTTATTTTAATTAATAATGCTACTGAAGTGAAAGTAAATCACTTATTTCCTCTACAGGAGCACCATAATTGATATTTTCACTCCAGGAGCATCATCAGAATTTAGAACACCTGTCAGAGTTTGTAAATCATGTACGCCTTTACCAAGACTAATTTGGAATGCTTGGAATGCTTCATTTATTTGAATAATCTGCATGGGAACAGACGATAGGTCCAGTGTGAGAAGGCTAGAGGGGAATCCAAGCACTCAATGATAAGTTTAAATGCTACATTGACAAGCATTTAAACAAGCAAAGGGGGGTGGCAGGCCAGCAAGGAGGGTACCTGCTTGCTCACCCCCCACAGCTAGCAGTGGAACCAGTGAACCAGAGGAGTGGCTATCTCTGCAAAGCAGTGTGCAAAAGATGGAGATTAGTGCGCAAGAGGTGGATAGGCAGAAAAGGGGCAAAATTCAGCAAAAGGGCAGACAGCAAGGAGAACCAGGGATAAAGGACAACCAAGGAAGGGGCTGGAGTAGAACAGCGAAACAGTCTAGGGAGGTCAAATCATGGAAAGCCATGTGCAAATGCCAGGAGCCTTAGCAACAAGATGGAAGATCTGGAGGCTGTCATGGTGCAGTCAGACCTGGACGTTGTGGCCATCACTGAAACCTGGTGTAATGATAACCACGACTGGGAGATGGCCATACCTGGCTACAACATATTCAGAAAAGACAGAGCAGGCAGGAAGGAGAAGGAGTGGCACTGTATGTGAAAAATGACATAAGGGCCACAGAGATCCAGGAGGAACAAAATGGGGAGAGAGTACTGTGGGTTAAGCTGGAAAGGAAAATGGGGACAGCCATCCGCACAGGTGTGGTCTATAGACCACCAGCCCAGGAGGAAGAAACAGATAGGGAGCTGATGCTAGCCATCCAAAGGATGGCAGACAAGGGTGAGGTAGTACTGGTTGGAGACTTCAGTATTCCAGACGTGGACTGGAGCATCCCAGCAGTAGCAGCATCAACTAGGAGCAGATTTATCCTGGACTCCCTTCAGGGTGCCTTCCTCAAGCAACTGGTCATGGAACCAACTCAGCAGAAGGCAACACTGGACCTTGTGCTCACAAACAGGGACAGTGTGATGGGAGTAACAGTGGGAGAGCACCTGGGGAACAGTGACCACAAGTCATTGTGGTTTGAAATCACAGAAACAGCAGAACCAAACCACACAAAAACACGTATCCTGGATTTTATGGGGGCAGACTTTGGGAAAATGGGGAGATACTTGAAAGAGGCATTAAGGGAATGGGACAGGAATCAGCGGTTGAGGAACAGTGGGCAGTATTTAAAATGGGGATTACAAGAACAACAGAATTATGCATTAAGCAGGTTAGCAAAGGAAAAGGAAGAGGAGACCATTATGGTTTTCCAAAGAGGTAGCAAAGAAAGTGAAAGCCAAAAAGATTGCATTCAGGCAATACAAAAAGACACAGGCAGAAGGGGATAGGGAGAAGTACCAGGAGAAGCAAATGGAGGCAGGGAGGTCAGTAAGGGAAGCCAAAGCTCAGACAAAAGAACACATTGCAAAATCAGTGGGTAGAGGGGACAAAACCTTTTACAGGTACATAAGTGAAAAAAGAAAGACAAAGGGAGGGATAGTGAGACTGAAGGGGGAGGATGGGGCCACGTGGAGGATGACAACAGTAAAGCTGACATGTTGAACAGGTATTTCTGCTCAGTCTTTACTGAGGAAGAGGAGGGTAATGGTCTGAAGAGAGTACAAGGGGTGAGAATGGTGCAGAAATGGACACAAGTCCCTTTACGAGAAAGGGTCCTGAAGGAACTGGAAGTAATAAGAGTTGATAAAGCAATGGGGCCAGATGGGGTGCACCCAGGGTCCTTAAGAACTAAGAGATGGTGGCTGAACCTCTGGCTATCTTGTTTAGCCAATCACTGGAAACAGGGAGGTACCCAAAGACTGGAGAACAGCAGATGTAGTCCCCTTATACAAAAGTGGGAACAAAGAGGAAGCAGGGAACTACAGACCAGTCAGCCTCACCTCGGTAGTGGGAAGATCATGGAAGCACTACTGAAGGAGAGATTGGTGGAACATCTGGTTGTCAATGGACTACAGGACCCAAGGCAGCATGGTTTCACCAGGGAGAGGTCATGTCAGACCAACCTCATTGAATTTTTTGACTGGGTGACTAGGGAGGTGGATCAGGGAGGGCAGTGGACATGGCCTATCTGGACTTCAGCAAGGCCTTTGACACTGTGCCACATAGAAAACTATTACACAAACTGGGGAATATGGGTGTGGGCAGGACAGTAGTGTGGTGGGTAGGTAACTGGCTGGGTGGTAGGACACAGAGGGTGGTGGTAAATGGCTGTCACTCCACAGAGGGAAGAGTGACCAGTGGGGTACCACAGGGATCAGTGCTGGGACCGGTCCTATTCAACATCTTCATCAGTGACATTGCACAGGACCTAGAAGGCAGAATTTCACTGTTCGCTGATGACACAAAGCTCTGTAACACAATAGACACATCAGAGGGTGTAGACAGAATGAGAAGGGACCTGCAGAAACTTGAAGAATGGTCAGGGGTTTGGCAGTTGAAATTCAATACAAGGAAGTGCAAGATAATGCATATGGGGCACAAAAACCCTGGCACAATATATCAGTTGGGGTTGAGGATATAGCATGCACCAAGTAGGAAAGGGATCTTGGGGTTATCATCTCTGATGACCTCAAGGTAGGAAACAGTGTGACAAGGCAGCAGGTAAAGCAAAGAGGATGCTGGGATGTATAGGCAGGGCATTACCAGCAGGAAAGGGAGGTCATAATTCTGCTATACAAGACACTAGTGAAGCCCCACCTGGAGTACAGTGTACAGTTCTGGAGACCATACCTACGTAAGGACATAGACAGGGTAGAGAAGGTTCAGAGGAGGGCAACAAAGATGGTGCATGGATTGCATCACAAGTCCTATGAAGACAGGTTGAAGGAACTGAACATGTACTCCCTGGAGGAGAGGAGGGAGAGAGAGGATATGATAGAGACATACAAGTATCTCACAGGGAGGAACAGGGTGCAGGAATACACTATTTTTAAGTGAAAAAGATGTTCCAGGACTAGAGGGCATGGGATGAAGTTGGAGGGAGGACGGTTCAGAGGAAACATGAGGAAGAATTTCTTCACAGAACGGGTGGTAGACAAGTGGAACACCCTGCCAGAGGAAGTGGCGGGGGCTGAAACAATCACGGGATTTAAGAATGCATGGGATAGACATAAAGGAATTCTGGAGGTCAGGGGTAAGGGGCAACAGACTTCTAGGAAAACATAAACTGAACATACAAGCTCAAATGGGCAGACTGGGTGGGCCATAGGCCCTTATCTGCCGACACTGTCTATGTATCTATGTAATGGAGGACAAACTTGTGGATAAAAGTTGGCCCAGTGGCATGGAGGGCCGAGGCACTGGGCGCCTTACCTCCTGCCACGCCGCTGACCCGAGGTCAGGAATGGACTCTGGTTGCTTGGGGGCCAGTGGGGAGAGGAAGGATTGAGCATC
Source organism: Neoceratodus forsteri (assembly GCA_016271365.2). Lineage (NCBI taxonomy): Eukaryota > Metazoa > Chordata > Ceratodontiformes > Ceratodontidae > Neoceratodus > Neoceratodus forsteri. The sequence goes on along the minus strand of CM028132.1, from coordinate 407,831,616 downwards.
CTAAGATGGCTCTCCTTCCTTGGGGAGGAGGGTTAGTGTGGTGCACTGCTTGACCTCCACCCAGCAACAGCTGGATGGCAGCACATGCACGTAACCATGCAAGGGAAGGGGAACCTGCATTCAGGACACTGGGGCCATCTCTGTGGAGGTGGAGCTTGAATGTCTGCGGGCCCTAGGGGAGAAAATCAGTGGAAAATACAGAGACTGGGTTTAATGAAGCCCTCCCTAAGAACACTAATGGCCCACCCGGTCCTGGGCAAAGGAAAGGGGATCAGGACAGCTGGAGATCACAGGACAGGCTGATACAGCCACCCAGCCTGTCAGGGAGCAGAAAAAACCTCTATGAAAAAAAACCTTTAGATAAAAATAAATATGACAGCTCACAACATATCTGATGGTATGGCTTACCCATGATGCAGCAACTGTTGGCATGGAGACATCCCTGACAGCGACAGCCACAGTACCGACTGTCAGCATTGCAGTGTTGGGGATGCATCCATGCATCTGGGCTCTGCCCCCACACAGCCCGGTCTCTAGGATTCTAACTCTGAGTCGGAGTTGGACCGGGGGGGGCAAACACCCAGTGAGGCAGTCCCGATCGCCAAACAGACCACCACAGCAACAGATGGATTTTGCCCGATTCCTGTTGCTGTGGTGGTCTTCACGATCTGGGAGTCGCTGCGGCAATGGTATACGTGATGGTATATGCAATGGGCTGACTCAAAATATGCAACTTCATATATGAGGAGGCAGGACCACAACTCACTAGTGGCAGAGTCACAAGTGAGTTATGAAAGTCCTGCCCACTAACAAGTGATGATAAATTGCTTATTCTGAGTCAGGCTGTTAAATATTTGATGTATGCAACAGTAGTTTACAAGTTATCACAATTTGAGTTAAAGAGTTTCTCTTTTTCTTTGATTTTAACAGTTGGCTTCAGAGCTGCATTAAGTACTGTGATGTCATCAGCATCATGAATTTTGCTCTTTGATTGGTTCAGTATTCCACTGTGATGACAGCAACCTTAAAAATATCCATGTGACCACAGTAACAACATAGAGGATAATAGATGGGAACCAGTTAATAATGTTGTTTTCCCATCGAGAGGTTATCATGACAACATAGTAAACCCAGAGAGTGAAGCTTGAGAGGTTTACAGTTGGCATGATGACCTCGAGATGGGAAATCCACGTTGTTGTTACCTGGTGCCCATCCGTTGTCTTTTATAATGTATGGGCACAAGTTAAGCAAAATGTGTCCTTACTTTACTTTTTCTTCCATTGCGCTGCTCTCAGCTCTCACCGCTGTGGCTGTAAGACAGTAGTTCACTCAATGCGCATGTGCAGAGCTGTTCACATTGTTATGGTATCGTTGTAATGTACTCAAAAGGGTATAACAACCTCTTGACATCACAACGATACCATAATAAGGATGGGAATTCAATGAATTCCATCTGTAACAACCCTCTCCCATACATTATAATATACTGTATTTCTGATATGTTTGTCACTGATGTTACTAGCCAAGATATATTTTGTATTTCATCTTTTTCACCACCATTCCTGTTGTATACAATACCTTACAGGTATAACAGGAGTGTGAGTAAACATGACACAATAAAAGTAATATAATAACTGGTACTCATTTTTTCCCATAGGGAAACACGTTTGTAATTTGCCGCTATAACCAGCTGGTTGTAACGGCGAACACGCATCAGGTTTCCCTCGAACTGAGCATGCACAGCCACTGCTCTTCCTCAGTTCTTGGTGCCATCCGCCTTGCACCATTACTCCACAGTCCACCGCACTCCGATTCGGCGGCGGTAGGTTAATTAAAAAACAAAGGAGCAGGTTTTTTTTTTAAAGCAGCTGACTTTAAAAAAATAAAGAACAGGTTTTTATCATGAGCCATGGACCGCACTGAAACGCGACCGGTCCGTGGCTATTTTTATTTTATATAATTGCTGTGGTGAGGGATTGGGATTTCTCATAAATGTACAAAAGTCTCAGAAAGAACCAATGCAGATACTGGAGTTTGTAGAAGCAGAGCTGGATGCCTTCCAGGGCAAAGCATTTTTGCCTCAAGAAAGAATGGAAAGCCTTCTGGATTTGGCAAACTCCTTTGTCCTGGGCCACTCCAGGCCAGCAAGACAATTCCTCCAAGTTCTGGGGCATATGGCCTCCACCACAGCTGTGATACCAGGGGCCAGATTTCAAATGAGGGACATTCAGTATCACTTAAAGGCCCACTGGTCTCAGAAGCAACACCCTCTGTCAAGACTGGTGCCAGTGACAAAAACTCTGCTACAAGCCTTGGACTGGGGGAAAGAAAGGGACAACGTCAGACAGGGGGTGCCCTTTCAGCAACAGGATCCAACAATTGTCCTGACAAAAGAGGCCTCCCTTCTGGGTTAGGAAGCCCACCTAGGCAACCTAACAGTAAGTGGTGTGTGGTCTCCTCGTGAGTCCAGGGAGCATATAAACCTCCTAGAACTAAGAGCAGTCTTTCTTGCCCTCCAGTCATTTGCTCCCCAGATAAAGGGCCAGTCAGTCCAAGTCAGGACAGACAACACCACTACTGTGTATTACGTCAACAAACAGGGGGGGCACAAGGTCCTCAAAGCTATGCACAGAAAATATGAAGCTCTGGAATCTGGCTTACTCACTGGAAGTGCAGCTGTCAGCAATTCATCTTCCAGAAATGGACAATGTCCTGGCGGATTCCCTCAGCAGGATAAGCCAGGGTCATCACGAATGGTCTCTGAACCAGTAGATGTTAGCCACAATCTTCCAGATATGAAGCACACCAGAAATAGATCTGTTCACCTCCAAGGAAAATGGCCAGCTCCCTCATTTTTGTTGCAGGCCTTCGGCAGTGGGCACGGTCCCCATGGACGCTCTGGTCCTGGAGTGGTCAGGGAGGTTCCTGTATGCCTTCCCTCCATTTCCTCTACTGCTACATGTTCTCCTGAAATTGAGGAGCCAGCCTGCAGCAATGATACTATAAGCCCCAGATGGGGCCAGACAACTCTCTGTTACTAGCCCTCTCCAACAAACAGCTTATTCACCTCCCTCCGAGACACAATCTTCTGACCATGTCTCAGGGCAGAGTATCCTTTCCAAACCTCAAGTCACTGCACCTCAAAGTTTGGTTCTTGAAGAGCTAGAATATTCTGATTTTTCAATTTTCAGAGGAGGTCCTCAAGGTTTCGAGGAAGCCTGCCACTAGAATGACATATGCTTTAAAATGGAAAAGATTTTCTCTGTGGTGTGCTCCTAAGCATCTCAGTCCCCTGCAGGCAGATCTGCCCATACTTTCAACTACTTGGTGGACTTACAGGCTTTGGGCTTCAGGCCCTCAACCTTCAAGGTATACTTGGCAGCTATTTCTGCCTGTGTTTCAGCAGGTAATGAGAAAACGGTGGCTTCACATCCCATTTTCAAGAAATTCTTTAAGGGACTGCTGCACTTGCATCCCCCTGTTAAAAAGACAGTCCCTCCCTGGAATTTGAACCTGTGCATAGCCAAGCGTATGTACTCCCCCCCCCACCTTTTGAGCCTATGGCCACTGCAGACTTGAAGTATGTCACCTGGAAGTCAGTCTTCCTAGAGGCTATAACTTCTGCCAGGTGGGTGTGCGAGCTGCAAGCTCTCTGCACTGACCCTAACTACAGTACATCATATTCCACAGAGGCAAGGTAGTCCTGAGGACTAACAGGAAATTTCTTCCCAAGGTGGTGTCTCAGTTTCATTTAAACCAGTCCATCACTCTCCAAGTGTTCTTCACAGAAGGGTCCAGACCTGGTGAGCAGATGCTGCACAGTCTGGATGTTGAGTTAAGATGTCACTTGGACAATATTTGGATCATACTAAGGACCTCAGATCCTCCCACTCACAGCTGGTCCTCACGTATGGTGAACTGAGGAAGTGCAGGCCTGCAGCTAAGAGGAACATTGCTCGCTGGATAGTCTCCTGCATCCAATTCTGCAACTCTAAAGCTCACAAGTTACCACCTCAGGGCCTCAGGGCATACCCCATTCGTGGCACTACTGCCTCTGTGGCAGCTGCAAAGGATATTCCCCTGCTAGAAATCTGTAAAGCAGCTACCTGGAAAACTGTACACACCTTTACAAAGCACTATTGTCTGGATGTATAATCCAGAGGAGATGCCACATTTGCACTGCTGTCTTACAGAACCTTTTCCTTAAATGGGTTCTGTACCCAGCCTCCCAAGATACTGCTTTGTAGTCTGCATTTGTCAAGCATAGTGAGGGATTCCTGGGGTTTGAAGAAAAAAATACCATAGTAATATTGTTTCTTCCAGGGGACCCCTCACTATGCTTGAATCTCCCATCCTGCCTCTCCTTCCAGAACCTGGAAAAAGTTCTACAAGAATCAGTTATCTATCTAATGTTTACTTGCTTGAGCATTACTTGCTCATTCACAATCAATTTTTCTGTGGTTCTAATTTTATCTGCCATAGGTTGGCCTGGGTGGCCAATCTTTTATTAGCTTTTTGGTACTTTTCAATTTTGTGCAGTTTAAGATAGGTTAGTAACATTTGTGGCTATTGGCCGGTTGGCTCCAAAATAAATCTGACGTTAGCACCACCTCAAGGCAGAAATTTGAACTCATGTTCTGAGTTCTATAATTTACATACATTCCACTCTTCAGGGCAGCTCAACCTGTCAGGCTGACTGCATTTGTTAAGTATAGTACAGGATCCCCTTGAAAGAACAATATTACTATGGTAAGTAATTTTGTCTTCTGGACTGTACGTCAATTCAATTTTAATTTATTAGTTCGACTTAAAAGCCATTACAAAATGCAAAGCAGATAAATATTAAGATACAGAAGAGAAACATATATAATAACTGGCCAGCAATTTCTCTCAATGTACTGACCAGGTTGATATTTTCCATAACAACCAGCTGGTTGTTATGACATTCATGAGCCATGCCAGTCAAACTATGCTGCTGCCTCATTAGCCAACATTCTATGAGTGGGCAGGCCAAACAGTCTCACAAACTGCTGGAGAAATATTGCTGGCCCCTTATTATAAAAAATAAAAGATGGGGAGAGTGTTTCATATGAGAATTTAATGCATACCTTCATTGTGAGATGCTTTGATAAACCCCTTGGGCTTTGCCCTTGTGGTTTATGTAGCATCCCACAACTCGGGTGTGCATTTAATTCTCATATCAAACCCTTGCCCATCCATTATTCTCTATACAATTACACACACAAATGGTCACATGCATTTAAAAAGGTAAATACCCAATACATAACATCTGACTTGATTACAAAGTCATATAATTCATATATTGCACATTCTGTTTATACAAGAATCTAAGGATGTGCAAAAAAGGCAATATTTGAAAATATTATGTAATATTCATGTTTCATCTATTCATATCTTTCCTGTACATGTCATGATTTTATGTGTAGCCCTCTTTCTTCTATTATTTTAAGAAGGGAGGCCACAGGGACCAACACTCTTGTGTACCAAGATTTCAACAAATATGTCAGCAAATGCTGAGGTTGATATTGCAAATGTTCCAATATGCCTCCCAGCAATTGACACCTATATTTTTCATAAAGTGGGCACAATACAACCAGATGGAGCAGATTATCATGCCCTAATTTGCATCCACGTAACAAGTTGTTACTCTCCTTTTTGCCATATTGCCCTGTCTTCCAATTGCTGGAAAAGCATTAGAATCTAAATCTTATCATTTTTCTAGGAATCGGATTCTGAAGTGTCAGCAAATGTTTTTCCATTTCATGACTCCTTTTGTTTTTAGCAAACCATACACAAGCCTTGGATTGTCTGCAAGCCTCCAAATCCTTCTGCAAATATACAGTATATCTCTTAACCTGATTTTTAACTATATCTTTTATTTGGGTGTAGGGATATCTGGGAGTATCTGCAATAATTTATGAGTCCATATGATCTCATAAGATAAGATAAGTCTTGATCATACCTTCCACACTCTCATGCTAGGAAAGGTTATGTTTGAGTGTTGATATTTGATAGCTTCATCAAGACAGATTTGTGGAAGTCTGTCTTCTTGAATCCCAAAAACTTTGATTGAATAATTTATTATTCTTTATTTAATGTGACATTCTACTGACAACTGACCAAGCTCTGCCCGTACTAATGCTGAGGGGGCACTGTTCAGAAGACCCAGCAATTTCTTGTAAAATTTATTTAAACAGAGATCCAAGTTTATTTTTGTTTGAATACCCCAAACTTCAGCTCCATACAACAGTAAATTTCCCACCATATCTATACAAGAAAGATGACAGAGCCAGAAGAAATATTTTTGCCTTCAGTTCAGATTCCCTCACTTGACTCCCCAGAAGTCCCATTCTGATTTACCATTATTCCAAAATAAAAAAACTCTGATACAATTTCTAATTTATGATTATTTATAGTATATTTATACATTTTCTTATCTCTCCCCACCCCAAACCAGAACCTTTGTTGGACTGTATGTCCAAACAGTAGTGGTTTGGGAAAGTGTAATGTTTTCCAGGTAGCTGCTTAGTGTAACCCCCTGTTACCCGGGGTTACAAGAATCCCAGTTAGACCTAGTGGTAGGCAGGGAAGGCAGCTTGTGAAACTCCAGTTAAATGGATTTCACACTGTCTCACTCTGTTCTCAGTCTCAGCTGAGACTGAGGGATGACATCATTTTAGAACTGTCACAGCTGCATAAGCCACACTGGAATGTTGCAGTTGGAGGTTAGAGTAGAACGTTGGGGAATTTGAAGTCAGTCTGTTGCAGTCTGTAGTACAGGAAGGAGGTGTTCTGCTGTAAGCAGGCCCTCAGAGTCCTGAGCTCTGTCAAAGAGCTATTTTTTTTTGTATAGGTGTGTGTTTTCACCTGAAGAGGAACACAAGAAGAGCACAGTGAAGTGGTAGAGACCGCTTTCAGTGGTTCAGGGCCCCATCCCGCAGGGATGGGAGGAAGGAATCATCCTGCTTCCAGGGGCAACTCCCCTGGTCTGGCTAGGAAAAAAGAAGCTGCCTGAGTTAAGTTCGTGCTGAGGCACCAAAGTTCTGGACGAGATTTCTTTAAAGAGAAAACGCCTGTGGGGCACCTGCAACCAAGGGGTGAGTTCATTCTGCTAAACGGCCAATGTGTTTTCACCCGAATCAAAATGAAACTAAAGTGACTGTTACTGTGGGGTTAGGAAAAGACAGCCAAGTACAGTTTGGAAGATGTGGGGATTGGACTGCTTAACTCTGTGGAGGGTCTAGAGTAATGGACACAGCCACTTATTAAGTATGTTCAAGTTCAGCACAAATGGGAGGTAAAAACAGTAGATTGAATGTGAATACATTTAAAAAGAATCTACACAGCAAAGTGTTTTAAAGGATGAGGTGGTATAGTCCAGAGAAATGGCCAGGTATGAATTATGGGAGCAAGAGGTGGGAGACCCCCCCCCCCATCAGTTGTAACCAAATTCACCTCTACGGGTTTGCTTTGGAACACCTGTTGCTTTCTCTCAGGTACTTGGCCAGTGCCTGAGGAAAGTACCCAGACGTGGGATTGATGAGGAAGATTCCCTGATGAAGCCAGAAGTGCTCATAGGTGGTTTAGGGAGCCACCAGTAAATGTTTCCATGCTATATGGAAAGTGTCCAAAGGGCTGGCATGATAGCCGAGCCATGGAAGGAAGGTAGTCCAAGTGGCTGGCAAGGGAGCCGAGCCAGGGAAACCCAGAGCAGAGTACAAGTTCGGGCTGTGTGCCCAGTGTGTTTCAAAGCCTGAGGGCTAAAGTGAATGAGGATGTGTTCTGATCTCCATAAATCTGCATTACCAGGAGTGTAGGTCCGTGGGGGTCTGTCTATGCTTTGTTATTCTGTTGGATGTGAATAAAAGCCATACTTTAGAATCCCACTTCTGGTATTGGACATTACAGTTATTGCTTCCTGTGTCCGGAGTTACTTGGGTGCCCCTGTTGCAGAGTAGCCAAACCTAGCCAATGTGCCGAGTGACATATTTCTCCCCAAACCCAGCCCACCAGGTAGTGCTGTCAAGATGGAAATTGCATACCTGGGTGGGGGTTACATTTGCAACTATCCAACAATGGGATGCCCCTTGAGGATGCCACAGAGGCAGAGATACCCCTTGTGGAGTGTGCCTTTTTGGTGGCAGTTTCCCAGCTTTCTCATAACAGAATTGAATACAAGAGACTATCCAGTGACAGATAAATATTTTTGTAGCTGGTCTGTCTTTGCCAACCTCATCACAGGTAACAAAAAGCTGGGTGCTCTAAGACGTGACATCATTGTAGATACTCATGACTTGCTTTATGTCCAGGCTATGCAACTTTTACTCACCTAGACTGGAATATTCTGGACAGAGTAGAGGAAGGGCCACTGACTGATTCAAGTGGAATTCAGATACCACCTTAGGTAGGAATTTCTTGTTTTTTTTTGTTTTTTTTATCATGTCTCTGTATGTTCTCCTCATGGAGCAGATCTCCATGATCTCCGGCCGCCAGCATCTACACCCCCGGGGCCCAATCTGGAACCCCCACAGAGCTGGCCATTATCACTCACACGCTCTGTGGCAGGATCCTCTCGAGAACCGGGGGCACTGGGCACGGCCATCAGCTGCCAGGACATTACTTCACCATTTTCCACCTACTTGACATCACCAGGGGCTGCTACAGAGCGGTGGTTCCCTGGATCCCTCCCCAGGGAGAGGAGAGCAGTCTAACAGATGCTCGATCCTATCCTTCCCCTGCCAGCCCCATGCGGCCTGGGCTCGCATCTGAACCCGGGTCACCAGCGTGGCACGAGGTGTGGCATCCAGCGCTTCAACCCTCAGTGCCACCAGGCTGGCTCATTTCTTATTGTTTTTAAGGACTACCTTATCCCTGTGAGGGATTATTTAGCTTGGCTCTGTTCAGAAGGCTTGCAATTAATTTATCCTCCTAGCAGAGGTCATTGCAACAAGAAATATGGTTTTATATGTGACGTACTTTAGGTCAGCAGCATCCCTAGGCTCAAAAGGAGCCTCCATATGCTGGGCAAGGTATATACTGAGATTCCCAAGGTGAAACAGGGTCCCTCACCGGTGGGTACAAGGGGCTGAGGCCTTTAAAAACCTTTTGAAAATGGTTTGAGAGGCCAGAGACTTTCCTTTGCCAGCTGATATGTAAGCTGACATGGTCACTAAGTGTACCTTTAACATTGAAGGTTGTAGGCCTTGCGACTGTAGGTGTATTAGATATTCCAGAATTATAGGCAACCCCACCTCTATTGGGGTTATCTTTTTGGGGGCACACCAGTAAGAATATATTTTTCACTTAGAGGAATATGCTTTCCTAACAGAAGGTTTCCTTTGAAACCCTAAGCACCTTCTGGACTTCCTCTGAAAGATCCAATCCTGAAAATTATAGCTCCTCAAGAACCATGCCCTCAGGTGACGTGTCCTAAGATTTGGGAATGTTATTCTGTCCTGGGACAGAGTCAACAGATTGTGACTTAATGGAAGATTGACTGGATTCTTGTTGGACAGGGCCAAGAGCATGGAGTACCGGGCCTGTCTGACCCAGTCTGAAACTATTAGGATCATTGATGCAGGTTCCCTCCCAAGCTTCAGGAGTACTTTTTACATGAGTGGGAATGGTAGGACAGCATACAGGAACCTCTCTGTCCAGTTCAGTGCCAGGACATCCTCTGGGACTGGCCCTTTGGCTGGAGGTCTGCAACAAAAACTGAGAGCTGACTGTTCTCCCAAAGAGGCAAACAAGTCTATACTGTGAGTGCCCTATCATCTGAAAACTGTGAGCATAACCTGCTGGTTTAAGACCCATTTGAGATTTCCCTGACTGATTCTGCTTAAGGAATTTGACAGGACATTGTCTTTGCCTGGCAGATGCACTGCAAATATGTTTGCTTCTAAAGAATATGCTAAGTCCCAGATCCACATTGCCTCTGTACATAGTTTTGAGTCCTCTCTGCTTGTTTCTGTAACACATTATTGTGGTGATGTCTGTCTGGCTTGGACAGACTGACCTTGTAGCCTGGAGGAGAATGACTGCATTGCTAGCAACGCTACCCCCAAGTACTAGGAGGTTGAAGTATTCCAGAGACTCCTGTGAACTCCATGTACCACCTATTGTGAGGTCCTATAGGTTAGCCCCCACCCCAGAAGAGATGCATCTGTATTAAGGATACTTACTGGTGATTGCTGAAGAAGGAGAATGCCCTCTCTGAGGTTGCTTTCTTCCCTCCACCACTGCAATAACTTTACAAGCAATTTTGTCACTGGCACTAGTTTTGAAAGTGAATCACATTTATTTATTTCTTTTGTTTTTGTTAACTGGGTAGGTGCACTAGACAAGAGTGTTGCCTAATTTCAGGCACAACCCGGGAGAGTCACATAACATAACATGGGAAATAAGAGTACAATCAGCATTAACAATTTGCACATTACATAAAGTTACATAAGGCACGTTACATAAGGTTTACGAATAACAGAATTGTGACTACAAAATCAGATGACTGAGACAACAATAGAGCAATGACAGGTTAATAGTGAATTAAATGCTGGACATACAAGCTGCTAGCTGGACATCCCAGAAATACATTGGGGAGATCAGCAGATACAGTGATAAGGGGCCAGTAGAAATAAGGGATGTGGAGAACCCTGAAGGGGTTAGTAATGTGGAGAAACAAATAGACACATTTATAAGGTATGAATGTGGAGACAAGTGTAACCCCTGGGAGGTGCTATCCCAAGAGTTACTACCCCTGCCTGCGTGACTAGTTGCAGGTTAAGGGGCCTGGGTACTGAAAATGGGTGCCTCCACCCAGAGGACAGGGTTGGTGGTAGCATAGCTGACCTGGGTACAGCCCTCCGGGACACTGTGACCCCCCTCTTTCCCCTCTAGTCGCCTAAACAATGAACAGAATACACAGGTACAATAGCCCCCAAACCACAAATATATCCTCACTCTGATTGCACTTACCACCAGGGCTGGTTCCACCTGTCTGACCCTGGAGACTCCCTGTAAAATAAGATTAGACACAGCCAGCAACAATAATACAGTGCTATTAGTACAGAGATGCACCACAAACAGTTTAAGTGCAAAAAGAGTCAGATCTGATTTATTCAGGGGGATTGAACAAGAGAGGGGAGCAATCAGGTTGATTGGTCTAGCAACTGATTCAATCAGGCTACAAGGCATTCACTTTAGAGTCCCTCAACACAGTCACACACACACACTCTGGGTACCCAGTTGTTGATGCAGGCTAGCCTGAAGCGTTGCCCGGGGTAGGCCGGCATTGCAGCTGGTCGGGGCCCTAATGATGGGTAGAAAGAGTCATGCACATTAACCCACAATTTGTAATCCCAAGCCAGATGGCTCAGTTCATGATAATCAAACAAAACAATCAAGTCAGATGACACACTTTGAATTAGCTGATGTTGCAGGGAGCTACCCTGGTGTTTACTCATGCTACCCAGTACAGGACGCATGATGGACAGAATGAAGACTGCAGAATGACTTGCTGGTTTGCCAGGAGAAGCAGGGCCCACACGATTCACAGTGGTGTCGTTCCTGTTCATGATGCTGAGCAGGGGGCTGATCCCCAGGCAGGTGTCTCGTCGATGGTCTTCTCTGCGGCGTGAGTAGCTGGCTGGGCCAAGGTGGCAGAGCCCAGGCCAGGAGAACAATTCGGATTGCAGTCTAGTAGTGCTGGATTCAGCTTCTAGCAAGCGTGATATAATTGGAAAGTCGGGAACCAAATCGCGACCCACTGAGAACATTCAGCACACTTATAGTAAATAAAAAGCAGTACCACAGTTCGGATGACAGTCCGGTCGCAATCACAGTGTCTCTGTGCAAACCGTATGCTCTGTGGTGGTTTCAGATTTCCTGATAGGCCGACCACATGAAGCAAATCTTCGGTCTTCTTCAGGTAACAGGGCAGTCACAATTTGGTATTTCTGGTCACAGGCCAGTTTGCATTCAGTTTGATTACTTTCACTAGCAGATCCCTCAGAAGGGAAGATGTAGCAGGCAGGCCAGACACAGCCTTCCCACCAGTTTCCTGCACTACTACGCAGGAGCATCTGCTCGAATGTCTTGAGCAGTTCACTCTCTCAACTCCAAACTCAGACTGACTCTCTGCTGTAGGCCGCACCGGGACTTCCTTCTGATCCAAAAATGGTTCGGTTGGTTGATTCATCTGTGTGTCAAAGCACGGGCTCCCCCTCCAGGTCCATTAAGGTGCCAAAATGGAAACAATACAATTCCTATAGAAATTCACTCCCACAAGACCCCTGGGAACAGACTCCATTTTAAGGTCTCCAAAAGGTATTGATTGGTGCAATACAGAAATGTCCATGCTGCAAAGGAAGGCAGGTTAGACACACTATAATACCATTATTATTAGAGCAGCTAATCAGCAAACAATTACCAGTTCTAACAGAGTTCCCTCTGCACCATCAGCGATGGCAGAACAGAGCAATATTATTGCAGCTCAGGCGGGACTCGAGCCTGGAAACACTGGGCCCCTACCCAGATTAATTATACACTACAAAAATAATGTCTCTTAAAGGCACAGGCACGAAGGCTAACAGGGCACTCGCTTGCAAACACTTTTACACCTGTAAAGACATAGAACACCCTGCCTGGCAGTGGGCATTTAAGCACACTCAAGGAAGACTTTTGGGAACCCCCATTTATAGTGGGGTTACACCAGTACAGCAGTAGGAAGAGTACAAGAGCAGAAAGAGGGGGAAGTGTTCTTTGGGATCACTTGCCTCTTAAGTGATACTATGTATCTCTCATCTGGAACCTGGCCCAAGTTATCACTGCTGTGGATGCGGCCATGTGCCCTAGTAACTGTAGAAAGTCCCTTACAGGTCTTGGTTGGCCTGCGGTGAAGGACTCTGCCGTAGCTATGAAAGTTGTTACTCTGGCCAGTGGGAGGAAGGCCTTCCCCTGCAGGGTGTTTAACTCTGCTTCTGTAAATTCCAGTACCTGAACAAGTTCTGTTTGAGACTTCTGCAGATTTATCAAGAGTCCCAGGTTCTCCAAGGTGCATTTGACCAACTGAACTGAGCACCTTGTCTCTTGTTCTGTTTTCCCCTGAGAGTAGCCAGTCATCCAGGTAGGAGAAAACTACCACACTTTGTTTTCCCAGATGTGTAACCACAGCCAAGCACTTTTGTGAAAAAAGATGAGTCCAAAGGAAAGAGCTGTGAACTGGTATTGACAGTTCCCCAGCTTGGATCGGAGATATTTCCCCGTGTGATGCCCTGACTAGGATATGAAAATAGGCATTTTTCAGATCCAGTGATCCTAGCCAATGACCCATCTTCAGAAATGGTATCACTATCCTCAGTGTGACTATCTTGACTTTTCCTTTCTTCAATATACTTGTTCAGATATCTGAGACCTAAAATGGGTCACCACTTCCCATTTTTCCTTTGGCTCAGGAAATACCTTGAGACTAGGCCCCTGCCCCACTGGGAAGCAGGAATTTTATAGCGTTTGCTATTAACATTACTTTCCATTCCATCAGAATTCTTTCTGTGGGGGAATGAGCTGGAAAGTTTGTGTTTTTCTCCAGTTTTGGAAAGTGTTTGAGCTGCAGAGACAATCCCTCACCCACTACCTTTAGAACCCACTTGTATGTCATAAGAAAATACTGGGCCAGTCTTCCTCCCACTGGCAATGGTCGGACAACCTGGGTAGAATTGTCAGGGGTTTTGTTTTGGTTGGAGCTTAGGCGCTGGAGCTGCAACAGTGTACCTAGAGGCCCTTTTGCCACTTCCCCTACAGTAACCTCTATGTAGTTTGGTACTCATAGGGGGCATAAGAGATATAGGCTCTTGGAAAGTATTCAATGCCTCTGCCTCCCCTTCCATATGACCTGTAGGAGGTAGAGGCCTTTTACTTCTCATTGTTACTTTTGCAAGTGGTTTTATATTTGCCTGCTTTTTTCAAGCATGCCCTCAAATGACAAATCCATGGCTTTGGTTTTAGTATCCTGAGAAAGGATGGTAGTCCTTAGCCAAAAAAACCTTCTTAAGGACAATGCATGAGCTAGTGCTCTAGAAGCAGTGTCATTAATGTCCACCGCAGTGTGAAAATATTTGGTGCCATTCAGGGCTGATCTTGCTATGGCAATCAGGTCTTATGCCAATTCACCGTCTGTTCTTTCAATAAGTGCCAGAATCGTGTTCCAAAGTGTTTCCTGGTACTGTGCCATATGTGCTAAGTAAGCTGCCTGCCTGATAAGCAGGGAAGCTTTGGTATGAATCTTTCTGGCCATAGCATTCAATTTTTGGAGTCCTTTTCAGGAGGCTGTACCAATACAGTGATATTGGCTCTCTCACAGGCAGCAGCCTGGACTACAAACAACAGAAGGATGCACTAGCACTCCAGAGCCAGGAGCTTTGGAGCTCCAATGACATATAAAACTCAGTAACAGAGTGTTCAAAGTTTGTTTTTATTGCTGAAATAGCATAAATCACTGAACATAGCATGAACCAAGGTGGTGACAGTGTGGTTAGGTGCCCCAGCGCGTCGTCACATAAGGCTTCGTCAAGGGCGGGTACATTGACCAATCAACCCATATTTTATACAAAAAATCCTGATGACATCCTCATCTTGCAATTGCTTAAAGAAACAGATACTATTTCCATAAAGAAAACTCATTGTACATGGTATTTGAGACATACCAGAATTTATACTATACATGACTTTAACAAAGAATGTGGCTAGGTTTGTTCCTTGTATTAATCAAATGGTGGTACTCATACTTCTTATACTTTTTTAAGAAAAATATTTCTGTCATAAATTTGACTACAAATACAACCAAAATACAAACCAATACATTAAGTATCCAATGCAGTAAGCCATAAAATAAATGAAAAAAAAGAGTTTACAATGAGAAACGTTGTTTGACAATCATGGTCCTTAATCTTATGTCCATAACTTCAATTAATATTGTTATATACATACTTATTCTCATGGCAACATTGGAGAAGGGAGCAAATCCACAAATTAGTGACTCCAAATTAGTCATAATCAGTGTGGTTCCTGGTATCCCAATGCTCTCCAACCAACTCTAGCTGTAAGAAAGACAGAAAAAAATCATCATTAATCTGGCCATGGTTCAGCAAACTTATACCAACCTTTAGAAATTTCACATATAGGTATTTAAAACTTCAAAACTCATTTAGAGGCAAAGTTGGGGGGGGGGGGGGGAGGAAAGAGACTGGCCATTACTTAGTTTATTATATTTCAGACATGAATTTTAAGTCATTTAGGTAAATATCAGTTATTAAATATTTATAAACCGACAAGTTATGGATCTCTTTATCCTGGACACAAACTAGGGAAGGAGGGAGAAAGCGGACATTAGATTTTAAAGGGATATTCAGTTTCATATGTAGGCAACTAGCCTATTCCATTACAGATATGGCTTTAAATCCCATTCTTGATTCATACCTTCTGGGCAAAGTGCTCTTAAAGAAAAAATCCAAAAGCTTTCCCTCTGTGATAGCCTGTACAGTTGATTACCACCTCTTCTACCTACTTTTACTTGTTCCAGGCCAGTGAATTTGAATGATGTCAGATCGGAATTGTGGTATTTATGAACGTGTACTGCTACTGGGCTGTCAACATCTCTGTTTTTCATATCCTTGTGTTCTTGTATGTGGAACTTTAATGGCCACAACGTTCTCCCCACATATAATTTGCCAAAGTTGCACCACAGTGAATATACTGTGTACGTTGTAACACAGGCTATAAACTGTCGTATGTACACTTTCCTCTTGTTTATCGGTGACTCAAAAACTATACCCTGATAGCAGTATGCACAGATGTTACAGTTGAAGCATCTGTGCATTCCATTTGGTTTGATGGGCAACCACGTACATGCAAGATTTTGCGATTCAGTGCATTGGCTTCTAACTAACTTGTCCCTTAAGCTTTTACCCCGTCTAAATGTTATCCTAGGTCTTTCACCAATCTGGGCTCCTAACTGTGGGTTGTTCTTTAATATTGGCCAAAATTTGGTTATTATATTGCTCAGATCACCTGACATTTGATTAAATTCTGTGACAAATACAATTTGGCTGTCACGGTCAGGGGTCTTTCTTTTTGGAATTATTAAATCATCCCTATTCAATGCTAAAGCTTTCTCATATGCTTGTTTTATTACTTCAGGTGCATACCCCCTAGCTTCAAAATGTTCTTTTAGTTCCTTTGATTGGTTTCTAAAAGTTTCAGAACTGCTAAAATTACGCTGTAGCCTTAAAAATTGAGAAAAGGGGATTGAGTCCTTCAATTTTTGGGGGTGTGAACTACTGGCCAAGAGAAGGCCATTCATTGCCGTTGGTTTCCTATATCCTCGTGTGGATATTTTATTATCTTGGTGAGCAGTTAAAACTATATCCAGGAATTCAATCTCCTTGGGGTCATGCTTAGAGGTGAAATGGAGATTCAAGATCATTCTGGTTTAACCAGTGTAGAAAATGGCCAATTTCATCTACACTCCCTGACCATACACACACAATATATCATCAACAAAGCAGGACCACTTAATGATGTTGTGTAAATATGGGTTGCATTTTGCATCAAATATTACTGGCTCTTCCCAGTATCCGAGAAACAGATTTGCACATGAGGGGGCCATGGTGTCCCCCATTGCAGTGCCACATTTTTGCAAGTAGTAATTGCCATTGAATTCAAAATAATTATGGTTTAATTCAAAATGCAAACCATCCAAAATCAATTATACTAGCATCAACCTTTTAAGGGGGTCACTAGTAAGATAGTGTTCACAGGCTCTGATCCCATCTGGTGACGAATAGATATAATGATTCTACATCTATTGTCAGTCAATGCCACCCCTCTTGCCAGTTAAAATTCTTATATTTTTCCAAAACATGCATCGTCTCCCTCAAATGTGAGGGTATGCATTCTACACTTCTTTTTATATAGAAATCTATGTATTGACACAGATTATCTGTTAGTGAGTAAATGCCAGCCACTCTAGGCCTTCCCAGGGGTTTGGTGGCATGCTTGTGCACTTTTGGCAAAATATAAAGGACTGGAGTAACTGGAAAATCAGGAAAAGGGTATTTTAATTTGTTTTCTGTGATTTCATTCCTTATTTTGGTACCTTCTAAAATACAGGGACGCTCACTCTGCTACTTGAACATGGGTATGCATTTTAAACGTGAGTACTTACTGTATCTATATTCCCCAGAAGGTCCATCACGATTTCGCAATAGAAATCCTTGTCCATTACAACTAGATTACCACCCTTGTTGGCGGGTTTGATAATAAGTGAGTCATTATTTTTAAGATCTTTAATTGACTCAATTTCCTCTATAGTTAGATTTCTATGGTGAAATTGCTGTGGTTTTTCAAACAAAGCAGTTACCTCTGTAGTAACTAAATTCTTATACACCGAAATGTATTGGTTATTACTGGAAGGCATAAATTTTGACTTGGGCTTAAATAAATTCTTCCTTAACTGCACAAATGTAGCTGGATTTACATCGTATAGTGCTGTATTGATGTACCCGTTAGCCTGCCCCTGGTTCTCCAGAAACAGGTCTTCCAATAATACCAAGCTATGAAAGTCCCAGTCATCAAATCCATATTCCACAAGTTCAGAATCAAGCGGGAGCACCTGTCCCTGTGTTTCCATTGGTGCAATTTCATTGCCTTCACCAAACCCCAAATTCATATCAATTCCCATGGTGGCAGTAGCTCGTAGAGGGCTCCAAACAAAAAAATCCTTCAATTCCAATTTCCTATAAAATTTTTCTAAGTCAACAAAGCTGTTGGAAATTCTTGGGCGAGGGCAGGGTACAAATGAGAGTCCCTTAGATAAAGTCTGAGTTTGAACGTCCGTTAGTACAGTATGTGACAAATTAATTATGTGGTATTCCAGGTTGCTGATCAGGATGCTGTATTTTGCACCACCCCTCTTCCCCCTCCTCACCTTCTAACATTTTTTGCCTTTCTGTTTTGTTGGTTAGGTGCTGAAAATGTTACTGCTGCTGGCCCAAATTTGGTGTGTCCCTATATTTCCTGATGTACCTTCCCCAGCATCAACAGTGGCAGCATTAACATCTAAATCTTTGAGAACTCGTTTACCTGATTGACCACACGGTCGATTCCTTGATCTTGGTCGACCATGTGAATAAGACCTGTTCTTTTCAAATCTGGACCAGGTAAATTGGCAACCTTCTAAGTAGCCGTTAATGTCTGTCACTAATTTGTATTTTTTCCTTGTAACAATATCTGCCTAATGTACTTTAAGTTTATTTTGTAGAGACTTGTCGAGTTCTTTTAATTCAGGATGGTCACTGAACTTTCTAAGTTCTTGCTTAGTTTCTGCAATCTCATAGACTAGTTTCGTATGTTTCAGTGTCATTTTTGATTATCAATTTTACATAAATGAAGGCACATTTAAGGGCTGCTTTCTCCCACTCTGCTCGGGGTTCAAATTGTTCTAATCCACCAGAGGAAATTAAAGTTATGCGCAAACCACGCGGTGCAATTTTTTAATCTAAATAGTCCTCGAGACTACTAATGTTGTATATTTAGTTCAGTTCAGTGAAAAGCTGCCGCTCTAGCTTGACAAATAATGATTTCAACTCACTCACAGCTGGGTCTGTGGTTGTTGCTGCAAGACTCTGTTTTGCAGAGGCTTTTCTCTTAGTAATATCATCCGTTATGGCTAGACAGACAGGCTAAGCATCATCCCCCTCATTAGAGTCATCCGAAATCATTTCAAATATTTGGCAGGTTTAGATCTACTTCAAATGAAGTACACAGATGCAGATTCAGTGGCTTGTGTAGTTTCTCCACTTAAGTCCTGGGCATAAATCCAGAAAACTGCTGGTTCCTTCACCTCTCAACACCGGAATGTGGCACCCCAGTCACACCACTGACAACAGTCATGCACAAACAAGGAAGTGCCACGCTCAGACCAGGGCAGGGTGCTAGTGCTGTGCTGCAGCCCCACAGAACAACAAACAGAAGGACGCACTAGCACTCCAGAGCCAGGAGCTTTGAAGCTCCAATGAAGTATAAAACTCAGTAATAGAGTGTTCAAAGTTTGTTTTTATTGCTGAAATAGCGTAAATCACTGAACACAGCATGAACCAAGGTGGTAACCATGTGGTCAGGTGCCCCTGCACTTCGCCATGTAAGGCTTCGTCAGGGGCAGGTACCTTGACCAATCAACCCACATTTTATACAAGCCTGGACTACACCTTGATGGTCAGAGTGTGCATACAGGTATTCTACACCCTGCTTGTCCACCTGATATTTTCTTTCAATTTTCTTATTGATGGTTGCAGCTGAAGTAGGTGCAGACGTGATTTTTAATGTGTCGTTTTTAAGTGATTTAGGTATGGGAACCAGCATTCTTTTTAGTGGTGCTACTCCCATCATGCCCAGAAATTCATCCTCCTCTGTTTCCTACAGGGGGATGTTGAGGGTATCAACCATTTGTCTGACAAATGAGGAAAAAGATGAGTAATCCTTATTATGCCTTGGAGGAGGGTTGAAGTCTTGCTCTGGTGCACCTTCTAATTCCATGGGGTCTCCTTCCTCCATTGGTACACAGTATTCTTCTTCTTGAGCCTGAGCTGGGAGAGAGGGGCCGTAGGTATCTTGTTAATATTTCCCAAGGCATGACTAGCCTGAAAAAATTGACACATTTTTGATATGTCCTCTGATGCGGACGTTTCATGTGTGCCATCTGCCTGCTCTTTTCTCTGTTCAGGAGGAGTGGCAGTGACATTTTTTCTTTGAATTTCTTTTGGAAAATACTATTTCCAGTGTCTGCTCTGAGGCTGTTTTATTTTTATTTTTGCCATCACTGGATTCAGGGTTCTCCCTTTCAGACACTGTGATGTCTGAACCATCTTTACCAAGTTTTTCTGATGGCTGTGCAGCTGTATCTTTTTTCTTGTTACTTTTTACATTAATTGCTGCTGTACATGAGGAAATGGACCCTTCTGATGTGTGCTTTCCATCATCATTGCATTCATTGGGTACTCCCGCAGAGCCCTTATTATTTTTTGGCAACACAAAGGCAGACTGAAAAGGCATATTTATTTTTTAACCTTTTAAAAGAGGTTTTGGGGCAAAAAATATGACAAGACTTACAATTTAAAAAGTTGTTTTCCAGACGTAGGCACTTTAAACAACACTAATGGCAGTCTGCCCTTGCCAGAAACTGTAAACAATTTTTACAGTTATTTAAACCTGTAGGTCCACCAGCCCTCACGCATACCTAATTTGAGAAATCCTGTAGAAAAATTCATATTGATTCCAAAAAACAATGTAGTAACAAGAGCCCAATACCAAAAAGATGACTTTCTACACTAGAACCCATGCCAAAGGTCAAATCACGGTTCAGGAAACAGGAATACCAGTAGTTTAATTTAGGTGAAAGGGCACGGATTGAAAACAGAAAGTGAAAGTGCGCCATTTCACACTCTCAGGTAATAAAAATGTAAATTTAAGTAATAAATAGGCTTATCTAATTTACACGCCTAAATACAAAAAGGGTAACCAGTTAGGGTAGTCTCCAGTTCCCAGGAATTGAGGGAAACCTTAGAGATGAAAATTACAGCAAAAGTCCCTACCTAACGCAGAGTAATTGAAAAGGTAAGCAATAAAACATCTGGGTGTTGGTAGTACTTAGATACCCTCACACCCTGGGGTGTAGTGTGGAGGAAGCCACAGGTCAAGTGCCTTCAGCCCCTGGTTGTGCATGTATATCAGTACAACCAACACCCAGCCATGTCTTATTGCACTTATAAAATGGGCTTTTATTTCTGAAATATGTTCGATTATTACAATACACATTTTTTACTATAAAAAGTTGAAATAAATGTGTTTTTTATCTAAAGTAGTCCATCCGAATACTGGAACAACATTCAAATGACTGATTTGCTTTAGGTGGTTCTTCCTAATTTAGATCCCGTAGTTGTAGTTTTGTAGCTTACCTCCCACCCCGTATGAAAATGAAATTACACACTCTTACTGACCAAAAAGTTTGAATTTTTTGTATTCACCTACAGTGCTGCTTTAGGTTCAGAATGCTCAATGGAAGTGTCATTTTCTGCTGTATGTGTGTGTGTGTGTGTGTAGGTCAGGAGAGGGAGTTGTGTGGTGAAAGATGGAAACCGTGAGAGACAGCGCTTCAAGCAGCTGTGATTGAGGATACTGGCTTCCCTTCTGTTGATATTCTTAATTGCAGCATGGAGACACAGATGGTGATGGAGGGCACTCATGGATAGGCATTGTAGTAAGGGTGTTTTTTTGGGGGGGGGATTTGTAAAGAAGAGGTGTACCGGGGTTTAAAAAAGCATTTTTAACTAAGAGGCATGCCACTTCTGGGTGTGAGTGGCAGTCAATGGTTGTAAAGTTTAAGCAGTTGCCAGTGGACACAGATTGTAGTTTAATTATGGTCTGGGAGTCTTGATAGGGCTAGAACTGCTGCTTGCATTAGAAGTTTATTTTGAGACTATGGGAATTACCATTGAGTGCCGGTCAGCAGGATGTCACCTGAGTCAGCTTCAAACCCTACCATCTGCATTGATCCCTTATTTTATTTTAAAATGCCATGTTCTAATGGCTACACAAAGAATTGAATGTGTGACCTGAGCTGATGGAGATGTACTGTATATAGATACTTGATGTAAATGAAGAGATACAGTACTTAAGTACATGACTGTCTGTGTTGTGCAGGAGCATTTAGTGAGGGGAAAATGGCTGCCATGTAGTTTGCAAACATTCTGTGCTAGCATATTAGTCTGTGATAGGGCTAAATACCAGGTTGCCCATGGGTAGTACTGAAGTATTGTACGATAAGGTGACTGGTTCTAGCCAATCAGTATTCAGAATTTCAGTGCCCATTTTATAACTAGGACTAATACACTTAATTTAAAAGAAATAAACCGACTGGAGAGCCAGCATTACCAGAGTTCACCACAGGGTGACTGGTCTCTTCATGTGATGAAACATGTCTGACAAACGACCAGGGTGGAATACGAATGCAGAGTTTGAAACTATATTCCAAATTCCAAAATTTACATAGGTTCCACCTCTGGGGCATCTCTCCAGGCCGAGATGACTGCAAAAGTGTAAACACTAAACAAGGGATTCCTGGGGTTGGAATAAGTTTTTTTTTTATTCTGGAATGTTGGCAACAATGCTGTCTAGTAATGAGTGACAGAGTGAAATGAAGTGTTTGCAAAACATATAAATGTGTTTTAAAGTTTTCTAATCGGATGCATGTGCAGGGCACAGGAGAGTTCAAGTTTATTTTATATTTTACCAAGATAAGGCACTAGGCAGAAGTCTATTTCCAGGGCTGTCCTGTTCACAAAATACAGTACAAAAACAATGTTTCACATATCAAGACATAACAGACACAGGGTTAATGTACAGATATACACTTGTAATATTAAATTCATTAATAACATGTACACATGTACGGATAGGATTCCAGGAAAGCAGTCTTGAATGTTTGGTACATCGGCTTATTACATAAAGTGGGAGAGATCTGAAAAAATGGGAACTTTTTTTCCAAGTTAATGCTGGGTGTGAACAAAAACTTTCAAACCAAAAAAAGAGAAAAATACTTAAGCAATAAGACATTACAGTCTATGAGTTGTGGTGGAATGACAGCACACCTTGGGTGTGTTGTGAGGCACAAGGCATCACCGAGTGCCTTCAACCACCCAAGAAGTGCCATTATCCCACCATAATGCACACACCCTGGAGTCAACAAAGAAACACCAGAAAATAAAACTATAAGTACTGTGGTACTTCATTTTTTAGTGTGAGTGTGTGTGTGTGTGTGTGTGTGTGTGTGTGTGTGTGTGTGTGAGAGAATTGAAATAACATTTAATTACTGTTTTTTAGATTTAACGCAGTTTTATTTTCGGGGCCTAGTTGAAGGTTTTTAGTGGGTAAAGGTGACAGCCATGTTTGTTATGTCAATCAGGGATGTGTGGGTAGCATTGATTTTAGTGTGAAGAAGCTACTAGATCTTTTTCCAATGCAGTAGTGCTGAGATAACAGCACTGGTAAAGATGGGCCTCAGGTTTCACAATTTTTAAAACCCATCTTCTAATTAACTTTAAAGGTTGACAGTTGTATGTTTCATTAGAAGATGGTCTAAGGAGAAACCTAGATGATTTTCAAAAAAATGAGTCACACTTAGTATTTTAATTAGAAAAAAAGGTTTTTGTGATGCTGTGGAAAAATCGTTGAGGGGAACTTTAACGAACCCAGCATGTGCACATAGCCCTGAAGACACATCTCCTTTTATCCACGGTTTGTAACTGTTTCTAACTCCTGTTCCCCACCACTCCCTTGCACTTTCACACATCACATGCCAACCTGCCTAAATAATTGCATCAGTGTATGTCCATCATTATTTTTACTGTTACCGTTTGCTTAACTGCCACACCAGTGATTTATCTAATTATCACCATGAATTTATTCATTCTGTTTCTTCTGTGCAATACTTAGCATTTGTTATGTTTTGGCTCTGTACCCTCTCAGGCTGCACCCATAAATGGGTATCTATAATTATGATCTTTTTTTTATGTGCTTGATATTTAGAATTTATCTATAGTTTGTGGTGCTACATATTTTGAATTTATTTCTGTTCTGTACCCTCCCGGGTCCTACCTGAAAATAGTGAACTTACCCAGTTACCAAACACCAAACAAATAAATAAACAGAGCATGCACTTAAAGAACATAGTTTTTTTGCGCTATATATATGTATATATATATATGTAGAGAGAGAGAGAGAGAGCTGTATTAATGCATCATTAAGGTTGAAACACAAAGTGCACAAAGTAAGGAAGTAAAAAATTAGAGTTCAAAGTCTCAAAATCTACTAGAATACAGGCAAAGAAATCAAACTGTCTCATACAGTCCTATGCTAACATCCCTTAGGCAAATGATTAAAGAAGTACTATCCACCCATGCTGAGTGAAGAAATACTCAAGAGACATTTTCTCTGAACTACCTGTCATTACTTACAAGCAGCCCCCTAACCTTTCTAACATAATTAGTTGTAAACTCACAGCAGATTAAAATAACCATGAAATGCAAGGAACAACACCATGCAGCAATACAAGACCTGCACCTACACATGAACCCAGACCCCCATCAATACATGACAGAACAGCAAATTAAAAATGATTGGATCCTATACATGTCAATCAAGCCATGTGATTTACCCAATTCAGTGCAGAAAATAGATGCTGTATTGGGGAAACAAGGCAACCACTGCAAACCAGGATGAACCATCACCAGCATACAGTATTAAACCAGGTTATCAGTACACCAGTAGGACAGCATTTTTCCCAACCAGACCACTTCCTCTTGGACTTGACTATCCTAATACTAAGATGCAACTTCAAAAACACAAAGGAGAGAAGGATATGGGAATTAAAATATATCAGTTTAACTCAAAATGTAACAGGCTCAATCGGGACATTGGATTTATGACATTCTATGGAAAACTCATAGCAAATGTGTAATACTGAGCAATACTTCTGCACTTGTGTATCTCAGGTAATTACCATATCCTGTGTTCCTGTCAGAAAACATTTTACATTAACACTTCAATGAACCCATTCAGCCTCTCTTACAAATGTTTCAGCACTTCTTGCAAAGCATCCTCTCACAGCTATGAACCTGTTTCTATCCACTGTCCACCCACCCTTCCTTTTAAAGAGCTAGTGTACTCCCTAAAACTAATATTAGGTTTTAAAAGCAGCCAACCATTACCTTTTATATCTGAGGTACTTTTTATTTCCCCATTGTTTAATTAGAAGTTTGATTATCTGATGTTAGTAGGCGTGATGTGTGGGACAGCACTCTGTCTGTTAGCTGGCATATCTAACTCTATTGCCCCCCCCATCACTACATCATCAGCATTATGACCTCACTGACTGTGATATCACTGCTGCTTAGGAACAGCCATTCAGTGACAGCCAGGTCATTCACCAGTGATGTTACTGTCAGTAAGATCACAATGCTGATGATGTAGTGGGGAAGGCGACAAGATAGATATGTCGGCTGCTAGGCTAAGAGCTGTTCCACACATCCAGCACAATATTATCATATAGAAATCCTTCTAATGGGCAAAAGGAGAAAGAAATAAAAAGTCACAATTGACTGCTTCTTACAATGTGTATTATTTTCCTGTCTTCAAATTTGTTTTTATCATTCTGTTTATTCACCTTACTCTCTCCACCCTCCACTCAATCAGATCCCCTCATGCCTTGCCGCATCTCTCCCTTATTGCCCCAGGAGTCTGCTCCTTAGAGTGCAACCGATCACTTGTGAGATCCCCTTAATATTCTCAGATAACCCCCCTGGCAGGGCGAGGAAAGGTCTCCCCTTACCTTTTCCCCAAACCAGGGTAGAGCAGGTGGTGCACATTGGAGTTTGCCCCCGATGACAACTTGGATGCGCTGTTGGCTTCTGAAGGGGTCACCACCTAGGAGTGACGGAGTCCATTTTCTGTTTTTCTAGTGCCCCACAGTCGCCGGCACTCGGGGAGAGCCAATTGGGAGGTGTGTGCTGTGGTGCAGCTCCTCCCAGGGCTCTCGGCTGACGTCTGACCCTTCCATCGCTTGTCCCCGACTGCACTGCCAAGCCCAGGTTCACCCAGGAGATGGCAGTATTGCAGCAGGACTAGCACTAAACTCTCCCCAAACAGGGAGAGCTGCCTCTGGGCACTCAATCCCTCTCTCCCCCTGCCGACCCCCAGCGGCCCGAGTCCATTCCTGAACCTGGGCCGGCATGGAGCGAGGTGTGGCGTCCAACGCCTCAACCCTCCATGCCACCGGGCTGGCCCTGTCTGCCTGTTTTGACTCCACTAGCTCTTTAACTCTTCTCACTATCCAGTCATAAATGATTTTGAAACAATGCTTCTCTCTGTAATTTAAATTTAGCTTCTCCTGTTCAGATTGCTATTGCACAAGGGGTCACGGGGCAGTCACACCGGCATGACTATTTAGACTACTTAATACAATTTTTCTAGTAGTTAATGCAGCTTTGTGTGTGCTGGTTTCCTTTTTTAGTTTCAGATTGCTACTACATCTGACAAAGGGACATGAGCTCCGAAAGCTTGTGTAGTAATATGTTGGTCTAATAACAGGTATCAAACTATCTAGTGATTCTAGGGTTCAAATTCCCTGGAAGCTTGTCAAATCTGTGGCATGGAGTTCCTCAGGGTTTGAGTGATCATTCAATTTATTGTTGCCATTATACTACTGGCACCCTCTGTGCAAGCATTGCTGTGTCTTTTACTTAGTGTAACAAAACAGTGCCAATATTAGAATAATGCCAGCACTGTGTGGCATGACTGTTCACACCCCGAGCAACAGCGCACCACAAATTTCCCAGGGTTCAGGGACTCCTAACCCTTTGTTTTCATTTCCCTACTTTGTATGCTTTGCATTTAAACTCTAATAGATGCATTAATGTAATTTTTTGCAATAAATGTCCTTACTTTTTGAACACGATATCAGAAAGCATCTTCATAGTCATGCTCACTGCAGCAGATCTGAAGTTTGCTTCATGAATGGCCCTGTGGGCCAGTCACAAAAGTAGTTGTAGTACATAATGACAGTCACTATACCAGACCTGTAGCTTGCTTCACGACTGAAGCAGCTGCATAGTGACGTGCACTGCTGCTGACCCATAGCTTGCTTTGCAAGTGACCCTGTGGGCCAGTCATCACAAAGCAGCCGCATAATGACTGTCACTGTACCAGACCTGTAGCTTGCTTCACAAGTGACCCTGTGAGACACTCATCACAAAGCAGCCGCATAATGACTGTCACTGTACCAGACCTGTAGCTTGCTGAAACAGCTGCATATGAAGCGCACTTCAACTGCATGTTAACAGATGTAGTTCTACAAAGCCATCTACATTTTTGCCATTTTGAGACTGTCTCAGAAGTGAGGCTTCACCATGAGTGACAAAAGCGTGATATGTTTTTGTGATATACCCAGCATAATTTCATTAACATTTTAAAAACTATAAAAAAAAAAAAAAACACCTGAAGAATCAACCTCACACCCTGTTCTGTTCCCCACTTTTGTGACTGCTAGGCCTCGTGAATCTTGATTTGTGTTGAGATGTGAAAACAGGATTCCGACTTATGAAAGCACCTATTTTTGTGACTCACAACAAACTAAATTCATGAATATTTTTAAAAGAACTCCTTTTTTGTAAAAGAAAAACATTTGAACAGCCCACCTGACACCCTTACACTATTGATCACATTGTTTTCAGACTTCATTTCCCACTCATTTTCTTGTTTTTGATGAGCTGATGTTTCTCTTTTTTTCCCCAGTTTGGCAACAAAGAGTAGTAAAAATGGACATCTTATTTTATGAAAATGGTGTTCAGCTCCAGCAGGTAACGTATATTAGTTTTGCCAAAATCCAAATTATTTCTTTCTTTTTCTTTGACCAGGAAAGGAGGACTAGGCAATTCTGCTTATTTTCAGCAGCATCCCGGGGGAGGGGGAAGGGACACCAGCTGAAACTGAACCAGAGATATTGGTGGTATTTTTAGGGAATGAGGCAAATTTGGCCAAGACACAGGTAAAATTCCTTACACTTTTCAAGAAGGATCTGGGGGTTTTTAAATTCCACCTGAACAATGCCAGAATAGGCAGATGGGACCTCGGTTTAATGTCCCATCCAAAAGACAGCACCTCAAGAGTTCTGTGCACCCCTCCATGCTGCACTACAGGGACAGTATTGGGATTTTACTCCACATTCCTGGTGTGAGGCTAGAACCCGCAGTCTTCCAATCTTCTAGCCTCAGAGGCAAGTGTGCAACCTGCTAAGCCACTGACACTGTTAACCTTAGAATGTTGAAAAAACACACATAGAAACATAGAATTTGACAGCAGATAAAGACTGCTTGGCCCACCTAGTCTGCCCATTTTCCGCACCTGTTTCATATACCCTAGATCCTAAATTATCTGCGGAGTACCCTCTCTTTCCTATCGCTAAAGTTCCTTTGTCTGTCCCATGCGTTTTGAATTCCCCTACCATTTTTGTCCCTACAACCTCTGTCGGGAGGCTGTTCCATGGATCCACCACCGTTTCTGTGAAAAAATACTTTCTCACCCTAAGTCTACCCCCTCTGTCTTCATGTCACTGCATATGCACACAAAAAATTAAACATTTTAAAACTACACATTTTTCGTAAAACCATCAAAGAATCATCCCTAGATCGAACTCTAATTAACCTGAACTTTTCAGGTTTCAGCTCACAGCTATTTCTGTGCTGCTGGTGAGCTAAAAAAATCTTAATTGCCAGCCCAGTGATGTGGAGAGCTGAGGCATTGAATGCCTTACCTCCTGCCATGCCGGCAGCCCGTGTTTGGGAATGAGCACTGGTTACCAGGGGTCAGCGGGATGGGAGAGGATTGAGCATCCCAAGGACTGCTTTCCTCTCCCAGGGAGGGGTGGCCAGCCGACTTGGCCCTTAACTGCCATTGAGTGGAGGTACGATGGCAGTACAGGCTGAGCAGCTCAAAGGGAGGGGCCACGTATGCCACAGGGTGTGCGTGCCTCCTCATACATGTTCTGACATGCAATCGTGGCAGAGAACAGGGAAAACAAGTGGAAAACTGAACCCAATGGTGGATCACTGTTCCACGCACTTCCTTAAGTCCAAGCTGCCACCTGAAAACCTAGAGTAACTCTGGATGCGGATTATGGAGGGGGCAGGACAGCCCTTCATCACCAATCCCGACACAAGGGGCAATCTGTGGGGGACTGTCTCCAGGTGTTGGCAGTATAGCCTAGAGGTTAGAGTAACTAGCTGTGAATGAGCATGGTACACCCAGCACACCTGGGTTTGATTCCCACAACTGCCACTTGCATGCTGTATGACTCTGAACAAGTTACTTAACCACCACAGTGCTCCCAGGTCACCCCTGAAAACAGGCACTTGTGCCTAGTGGGTCTTACCTGGTTAACAAAAGAATAAAATTAAAAAAAGGTAGGTCTTTGGAACATGTGTGCTGACTGGGGTGAGGTGGGGATGGAATCGGGGCTGCCAATGGGTAAAAAGCTGTATGAAAAAGTCTTAATTTCTATATTTTATGGGCCCGGGTCCTCAGCCTTCTAGAACTTTTAAACTGCGAAACTGACAGTTACCAAATTTATCAGTTCCAGAGACCTTGGCATCTACTCCAGGCATGGCAAATTTCAGGCTATTCATTCCGGGGGTTAACATTAAACTGCCTACTCAAGCCTACTATGAGGTGCTATTGTGCCGCTATGATACTGTAGGTATACTATAAAATAAACGTGCCTGATAGGCTACGAGTGGTCTGTGACCTCATGACATGATAAGCGGTAAAGCCACAAGTGCTGTCAAATGGGTCAGGGATTGCAAGTAAAAATATAAAGTATATTTTAATTAGGCCCATGCCATATCTGATTTATGCAATGGCATGGGTTTGTATGGTAAAACAGCTGGATGTACAGTACTGCTGTTTCAGTAAAGTTAGAAATAAGTCCTGGAATGAAAAGATGTTAAGACTTTTTTTGTGAAGGACCTAAAGTGAGAATATTTGCTGTGTCATCCTCCTAGAGTGGTTCCTGACAAGCAAAAATACCCTCAATATCGGTGACTTTTATTTACACTGCCATTGTACAAATAGGGGATATGCAATGGCCTAACTCAGAATATGCCTTTTATCTTTAAGCATGAGGGGCCAGGACTATAACTCACTAGTCGCAGAGCCACCTACCTGCCCTGGCTGAACTCTTGATAAAGCGCACATAACGCAGGAAATGCTGAGTGCGTGTTTTTGAGGCTATGTTGTCTGTTATTTATTCATTTTATGTGAATTCAAATTAAGTATCAGCACTTTTTTTCACATAGCAACTGTGGTACGTTTTTGTTGGATTGTTAGGTGCGAGGGTGTGTGATGTAAGTAGCTGGAACGCCCCTTGAGTCATCTGTCCCAGGAGGAATTCCCTGACCCATGTGCCCCACAGAGAATACACCCTTAGCCTGCCAGTTAGTCCCCCTAGACCTCTCTGCCTTAGCCAGAATACCCCGGCCCGTGATGGTTCAAGGAGCATTCTGGCTGGGGCAGATGGGTGGGGGGAATCCAGCTAGGAGCAGATGGGTCAGGGAGGCCTTTCTGGCCCATTGAGCAGACATTTCAGCTGGGATACTTAGCTTTGGGGAGAATTCTGGCTGGAGCAAATACGTCAGGGATTTTGTCTAGGGTAGATGGGTCAGGGGGACCATTCTGGCATACCAAGGAGGCTTTCCGGCTGAGGCAGATGGACTGAGAAGCATTCCACTTAAAACAGATGAATCAGGTGCCATTAGGGCTGGGGCAAATGGTTCATGGACAATATGGATCAAGGGTCATTCTGAAAAGGGCAGATGAGTTATGGGACCTTCCCAGCACAAGACAAGGCGGCATTCTAGGTGGGACAGATGGGTCAGAACATTCAAGAGGTGGCAGATGAATCGAGTAGCATCACAGCTAGGACAGATGGGTCTGAGGAGCATTCTAAATGGGACAGAAGGGTTGGGGCATTCTAGCTGGGGCAAACAGGTCAAAAGGCTAATCGGGGGTGGGCTATTCAGCAGGGGGCAGATGGGTTGGTAGCATTCTTTTTTGCAGTTAGTGCTGTTTATTTCCACCTGCAGGCTGGCCCCATCATCACATAGATACATAGACACTGTCGGCAGATAAGGGCCCATGGCCCACCCAGTCTGCCCATTTAAACTTGTAAGTTCCCTTCTCCCTTCCCCCTCATCTGCCCCCCTCTTCTGTTTGCTCCCCTCCCACTCATTAAACATAGTACAATTTAATGTTTCATATTTTATAAGGGATGTGAGACCTCCAGGACTGTATTTCATTTTATTATTTATATGAATAATGATGTTTATAAGCCCTTGTTGAGCCTCCAGCTCTTTTGGCACAACCACAGCAGGGTTTTAATCAGCACTCTGTTATTATATGCCCAGATTTAGTACAGTATAAGGGACATTGAAAGTTTTTTAATTGTGCTTATCAGATTCAGTAGTGAACAGTTTGACACAGGGTATGATTTTTAACTATGATATAATGTACAGTCGAACGTTATTACCTATAGAAATTGACCAATTTATATTGTTGTTATACCATCGACGTGACGTCACAATGTCATTATGCCATTGTGAGTATGTCACATCGATGGTACAACAACAAAGACTGTATTTGCACATGCGCATTCTGTAGGCTGCAAGCTGTTTGTGCATGCGTGAATGATGAACGGAGCCCCAAACAGCCATGGTGGTGATCAAGAAGCACCACGGAGAGTGGGGCAAATTGAGTGTGAGTGCTCTCTACTTCGTATACGCCAGCAAAATAGTGGACCATACACTATAAAAGATAATGTATGGTTCACTATCGGCAGCCAACTTGTTTAACCATCTCCAGGTTGCCCTGGCGACATAAACCTCTCAAGCATCACTCTCAAGGTTTACACAGTCGCCATGGCAGCCTCTCTATGGCTAACAAGCTGGTTACCGATAGATGACCATACATTATCCTCTTTGTTTTGCACGGGGTCTTTTTAAATATTCCCATGGCTACTTTTGTGGCTGTAAATAATAATGAACTGCACTATAAAAAGGTATTGGTTTTGATTGTCACCACCTCCCTGATGAAGCCCCTAAGTAGGTGAATGTGTGTGGGGTAGTCAGTCCTTGGGTGTGCTCCATTGCAATAAACTTGTTGCTTGCCACTCACTCAGTGTGCTCATCGGATTTTTCTGCTTGGTGGCCCCATCATCAGGGACCAACCCCCCCCCCAGCCCTATCACCCCAGCTCCCCATGGACTTACCATCCAATTCCTACTTTCCCCACTGCCCCCTCCATGGCAGGGGTAGCCTAGAGGCTGTGAAACGGTTCCTCGGACGTGGACACGCCATGTCACCCGGTTGGGGCCTGCAGAGGGCCAGTTTCGTCATGCTGGTCAGACCTGTATTCTCCTCCTGTGTTTCAGTCCCCTGGGAGGGCAGACATGCAATGTCACCAAGATGGTCCTACACATGTTGCTTCATGTAGGATGTCAGCAGCTGCTGCTCCTTCCACCCACAGTGTTGTGGTCCCTGAGCTACCCTACCCCTAGCCACAACAAGGGGTCAGGCATGCACCGGGTGCCACATCCCTCCCTCCCCAGAGGGGGAGAGCAGTCCATCAAATGCTTGAGCCTTCTCCCCCTGGCTGACATATGGGTTGTTGGTATTCTGGCTGGTGCAGATGGGTAGGATTATTCCAGCAGGTATGGACATTCTGACAAGAGTATTGGGTTCCCGAGCCCATTTTGCATTATGTTTCTACTGTGGTATTTGTTTCTGTTTGACTCTTGACATTGGCCCCCATATTCATAGCCATCTGTTAGCACCACATGCCACCATAGCACTGCACATAAGATAGCGTACAGCTGGCCTGGGGGACATATTCAGACAGGCAACGTCCTCTGACTGGAGCGTGCTGCCTATCTATAGCATCTGTGGGAGCACAGCACACAGTGACCATGCACTACATTAACACAGACCCCAGCAGGAGAGCGGCTCACAGGGACAAAGGGAGCTAGTGAGTCCCAAACGGGATAGTGCCTTTGGCCCTGCAACCAATTTTCAGTAACCATCATTCTAATTAGAACATGTGACTTGCAAGGCACTAAGAGGCCATTTCTATGCCATTCCATGAATATTAGCAGCTCTGCAAAATGCGCTGCGCACAACTGTATAGATGCATTGTGCGGAGCTGTGCCTGTCCACCACCCCTGATCATTAGTCCAACCCCCAGTACCCTATATTGTAAAGATACCTGACATCTAGTAGTCTCCCCCCCGATTACCAGTGTGATCCCCAAATAACCCAGGGCTCCCAGATCTACAAGGATTCCTGTATTTTACAGGGAAATTGAACCATCTACAGGGAAATTGTTCCCATAGACTTACATTGGTTATACGGAAAAACAGAGCAAATCAGACTCCATAGGAAATAATGTAATCTACAGAAAAACCCAGGAAGATTGACCCACAGTTACAGGAAAATTGCCAAATCAATCTGGGAGTCCTGATAACCCTACCTGTCAGTGCTCCCTGGCATTTAGTGGCCCCCCAACCATCCTTGATCGTCAATATGAATCCCCTTCCCCATCCCACCCACTCGGATCCCTCCGCTCCCTCTCTCCCCCCAGTGGCCCATATGCACCCCAGCTAGCAGCTCCTGTAATGGCGACCAGCACAACTCCTCCGCTTACCACCTTGGTCAGCCACCATCTACGTGACAGAGAGTGAACACATGCCTACTGTACAAACAGCTGGAACATACCCACACCCTGTCACTCGGACAACAGCTGAGGAGGTGAGTGGAGGGGCTGTGCCGGTCACCGTCACGGGGAGGGTTGCCCACTGGGAAGTGTGGGGTGCCACTGAGGGAAAGGGACCTGAATGAGTGGGATAGGGAGGAGAAGGAGGATTCAGACCAGTGATTTGGGGTGGGGGGGGGCCACTAGATGCCAGATAGCAGTGAAAGGTAGGATTATGAAGGATTGGACCAGCAGTTGGGAAGAGGTCCACTAAATGTCAGGGATTTTTGCAATATAGGATACTGGGAATCAGGGTGTGGGGGCAACACGAACAGCTGTGTGCTCTGATATGGGTAGGATTTTTGAAGTATTAAACAGAGCTGTGACTTCAGCTGTTTAGTGCTTTCAGAACTACTGTATATGCACCCTGTATGCAGGGGATCCCTCATTTGCATGGGGGAAGTGGTACAATACACTGTACATATACGCTATCAGTCTAGTGCCACGCACTGA
The DNA here is from genome assembly GCA_016271365.2 of Neoceratodus forsteri. Lineage (NCBI taxonomy): Eukaryota > Metazoa > Chordata > Ceratodontiformes > Ceratodontidae > Neoceratodus > Neoceratodus forsteri. Next base: position 407,797,686 of record CM028132.1, on the reverse strand, counting down.
GGAGCCACTGAATATGGCCCTTGCCCATCTGACTGTGTTATTCATGGTTAGCACATCACTATTATCTTTAGAACCACAATGTTTGAAAATGGGGACCATTGTGTCATAGGATTGTGGTTAAGGTGTGGGCCAGGTTATGTACTATTTCCTTGGGGCCATATCCTGAGTGCTGTTTGGTAGTTTTCAGGGATTACCCCTAGTGGAGGCAACAAGACAGTTCAGTAATATTTTACCCTGTGTGTACAACATCCAGAACCCAGACTGGCTTCCTCAGAGTATTGAGAAGGCATCGCCCTGAGAGCCCCCAAGGTTACATTATAGTATTGGTTATCATACTCTAAGAATGCATGTAAGGTCACTGTTAGTACCAAATGATGGTCTCTCCGCAGTATTAACATATGAGAACAGGAAAAGTCAAGTGTTGCACCTGTGCTGTATGTTAACACCATCGTTAAGACCATTCTTATAGTTGTTAAGAGTGGTCTCATGTGCATTCTTTTTTTGTTTTGTAATATATATTGTATTTTAGCCCCCTACTCTCCCTGGCATCCCCTTCTTGACTAACCCCCCCAGCCCTGTCACCCCGCTCTTCCAGGGCTTACCTGAGCCTTCGTCCACAGCCCGAGGACTATAGTTGTGCCGGCCACTGGTGCAGGGCCTGTGGAGGGTTGGCTGATCATCCTCCTGCCCAAGAGGTTTTCCCCTCCATTTTCTCCCTTCCCTCTCCGTTGCTAGGGTTTGACATGCCAACATGCATATATGGAGGTGTCTGCATGCAGGTCAGTCCCACAGCACCCTCCCTTCTTTTGGCATTTCTGACCCGTCCTACCCTCAGGCCTCCACCTGGGCACCATCAGGTGGTGAGACTATAAAACCACCCTCACCGGGAGAGGAGAGCCATCCTCCAGACGCTCAATCCTCTCCCTCCCCCCCAGCCGACCCCCAGTGACACATGTCCACATGCGAACACGGGTCACCGATGTGGTAGGAGCTAAGGTGTGATGTCTCAGCCCTCCGCACCACTGGGCCAGCGTCTCATGTGCATTCTTAGGGTAAGAAACCTGTTAATTGATGGTGAGCAGTGCTGATACCCTAAGAATGTAGGTGAGAGCACTCTTACAACAGTAAGTGTGGTCTCAACCGGAAATCTCTAGATTCTAATTCAGGTTCCTACATCACCAGACTTGGGGATCTCACTTCAGCTCGACTCTGACGCATCTGTCTGACATCACCATTTTCTATTTGGATTTAGGTGAAGTAGTAGTAGGCAAGTAGTAGAGGAATGGATTTGGGAACAGGGGTTGGGGCAATGAAGGGGGGAGAAAGGGGTTGGGAGAGGGTTCAGGGGGCTGTTCCCCTTGGTAAAAAAAAATCCTCAAGCCGGCATCCTCTTGCACTAGAAATGGTAACAAGGCTAGCCCAGTGGCACAGAGGGTTCAGGCGCTGGATGCCACACCTCACGCCATGCTGGTGGCCCGGGTTCGGGAGTGAGCTCGAGCTGCTGGAGGCTGGTAGGGAGGAGGGCTGGGAGATGACTATACAGGCTGCTGGGCTGCTCTCATCTCCCAGATTTGGGAGGCAAGTTTCCTCACTCTCAGCTGACACCCGGTGGAGGCTGGGTGTAAGAGCAGATGTCTGGGGGACTGATGTTATGTTGGGATGGTGGATAGAGACTGTGGTTCTGGGAGCACATGCGTGCCTGCAAACGCGTGTGCCCACCATGCAGTCACAGCTCTGGGTTGGGAAGAGAGAAAATACAGAAAAAAAATATGCCTCCATTGCAGTGTGTGATGGCCCCTGGTACTCTCAGATCCTGTTCCATGTGGATCCCCATCAGTGAAACGGTGGGGGGAGCGGCTGACAGGGTTGGGAGCTGCTGGGCCACGGTCCGATGGTATGGCATAGGTGACAACGGAGGAGCAAAAAGCTCTAACAAAAAAAAAAGAAGAAATGGCAACAAAGCAGGCAAGATTTCGTGGACAAAATTTTTACCACACAATCTCGCCTATGTTCATGAGTGACAAACCACAGTCTCGCTGTCTCAGTGGTGGTACAAATACATTACTGACAAAGAGTTGATCAATAATATTTAAAAAAAAAACTTCTGAGAACATGTTCGTTTCCAGAGCAGCTGTTTATGAGACACTCTGTACGGCATAAGAGTTTATCACACGCAGGAGAGAGGAGTGCTACAAATGGTCACGAGTACTCCCTTGATCTATAATGGTGTCACTTGTCTCCTAATCAGGACGAACTTGGAAACAAGACTGTGTATGCATCTCCATTGTTTGTTCCTTTCTTGGGAATCACTATTTAAATTAAAGACCAACTGGCCCATCAAGCAAGCTGTTCTGTTCATCAAAGATGGTGCGTGTGTGTGTGTGTGTGTGTGTGTATATTAAAGTTGAACCAGCATAACATTCTGTGGTGATTTGCAGCCCATGATGCTTTGCATTGTGTGGGCATGTGTGATTTTGTATTTTCTTGAAACTTGGCTTCCCAGCCAAATGCCCTTTGGAGTAACCCTTGCCTCAGTGTTTGTGCACAGAGGTTCTTTATCTTTTAAATAGTTTTTTATTTTAATGGGTTCACCACAATATAACCCAGACAGACCGTCTTAGGGTAGCTGGTTCATTCCACTGGGGTGTCAAACAGACGAGGCATACTGATGAGTCCTGGTAAGACAAAACACGTGTCTATGTCATCTGTTAGCAACCTTTGCAAACTGTGTGAGAGGCCTTTCGGCACCATGCAATTCTGCTTAAAGTTGAACCAGCATAACATTCTGTGGTGATTTGCATATGCAACCCATGATGCTTTGCACTGTGTGGGAATGTGTGATATATATATATATATATATATATATATATATATATATATGTGTGTGTATATATACGTAGTATAAATATTTTTTTCAGTTGGAGGCAAACCGGTTCAGAAGACCTTAATTTTCATTTTTTTATACTTGTGAGCCTGATGAGCAATTCTGCCCGATTTCACAGGCAGCACGTCAACAGAAATACATAAACACAAACAAATATAACAATGGAAAGACAGACATACCCAATTGTACAAGTAGACAAATTACATTAATTACTACAGTGCACATATACAATCATTTTCGTCTATTAGCTATGATTTAAGTCTTGTTTTAAAACTTCATACTGTTTTACAGCCTATAATTTCTAATGGAAGAGAGATAAAATAAGCATTTGTCAATGACAAATGTTTGCTTGCCGGTATTGGCATTGGTAGTGCAGGAGTTAGAGAGATGCATAATAGGAATGGCAGTAAAGTATTAAACTAATGCCAACCCCCACCCTGCAGAGACCGACAGGCGTTTGGGGATGTGCCTTTGGGTCATCAGCCATAACGCTCATGCCATTCCACCTCACTCCACCCTGCAGACACTGACAGGTGTTGCAGTATGCCTTGGGATCTTCAGCCCTTACGCTCACCCCATTCCATAAGCAAATAAGCTGAGATGGGTGCAGTACAGGAGAATGGGGTGAACGATAGGGCCAAAGACCCCAAGGCATACCTCAATGCCTGTCACTGGCAGCAGGGTGGGGGGGTGGAATGGCATGAGCATTACAGCCGACAACCCCAAGTCACACACCCCGACACCTGTCAGTTTCTACAGGGTGGGATGTTATGGTTGGAAATCCTAACACCCCAGGCGTCTATTGGTATTTTCGCTCCAGATTTTCAACATGGGCTTTTTGGGACCCCAGCTCATGAACAGTGGCACTATCATTTCATTAGAATCCCAAAATTGATTTCAACAGCGATCATATTTGGCACACAGGTGCGAAATAACTCAAGGGTGATTTCAGACAGCCACTGCGCCATTTGACTCCACAGATGCAAACCACATTTGGGCAGGATGTGAAAAATGACAGCTGTACTGTTCATGAGGAGGTGTGAAAAAATTTCAATGCTGAAAATCTGGAGTGAAAATATGAAAAGTTGGTGAACTTATGAGCATGCATAGAAACTCCGCAACACACGCCTGTAATGCAATCATTTTTTGGAATTTTTCACCAGATTTTAAACATGGGCATTTTGGGACCTCCCCTCATGAACAGTGCCATTGTGATTTTGTTAATCTGTCTTAAAAGTTGATTTCCCACAGCGACACTGCCATTCTGTACCACAGGAGCGAAAACACATTTCTGGCAGGATGTGAAACATGACAGCTGTACTGTTCATAAGGAGGTGTGAAAAAAATGGCAATGTTGACAATCTGGAGTGAAAATATTAAAAATTGGTGAAGTTATGAGCATGCGTAGAAACTGTGCAATGGATGCTCGTAACAGTTATTTTTTGGAATTTTTTCACCAATTTGCAACATGGTTTTTTTGGGACCCCACCTCATGATCAGTGGCTCTGTCGTTTTGTTATTTAATCCCGGAAGGTGATTCCATGCAGCAACCGCAAAATCACCTTTTGGGACCGAGTAACCAAACGACAGTGACAGTGTTCACAAGGTGGGGTCCCAAGAACCACGTTGAAAATTTGGGGCCAAAATTCCTAAAAATGACTGATATATCAACCTACGTTGACCCCCCCCCATTGAGTCCCATTATACAGCTTACCATCATTTCTTCAGTCTGCCAGTCAGCTTTGAAGAGTGCAGACATGTCCTGGTCCATAGAAGATCGCTGCTCCTGACCTCCGGAGGTAAGTATGGGGTAAGGGAGGGGTGCGGGGAGGTAGATCCACAGAGGAACGGTAGGGGTGAGGGAGGGGGGAATGGGGAGACGATGAGGGACTGTTTTCTTTTTTACAGGGGGAAAAAAGACTTTGGGGACAGTTTTCTTTATTTTACAGGTTGCCAAAAATATTTAGGTACACTGGGGTGGGCTCCCAGTGTGCCACAGTAGTGTGTGTGTGTGGGGGAGGCATGCTGACACGGGGATTGGGCACCCCGATGTCAGCACTTGAAATATTCATGCGGGCGGGTGGGGGGTCATCTGACACTAGGAGTGGCGCTGCGGCTCATTTATTTTTTTAAATGGTTCACCAGGAAAGGCATACCAAACGAACAAGGTGCTCAGCGGCAGGAGCCAACAAGAACCGTAACTCCGGCCATGCACATTACTGTGCACTGTAATGTGCATGGCTGGAGTCTTGTCAGCTGCTGCCAACACAGAGAAGGTATGTCTGTGTGCCTGGTTGCGAGAGAGGAGGAGCATCCTGCTGCAGTGAGGAAACTGTCCCTCATTGCAGCAGCAGATTTCCTTCAAGTGTGGTCCTCTCTCTCAAACTGCTGTCATAGATAGCTCGCCAATTCATTGGTGCCTGAGGGACAAGCCCCATAAAGCATCAACTGCATTAGGCAGAAACTCACACATCTCTAAAATGTCGTACTGTCCCAAGATGTTTCTTGCACATGCACGCAAGCAAACATAAAAAGGGGAGCTCTATAAAGTAATGACCTTTCCCCCAATATCTTTTTAAAAAGGGGCAACACCAGGGCTCATCTCTATAATTTCATAGATTTAGCATGAAGCAATGAATACATGTATTCCAGACAAAAATACATGTATTCCAGACAAAAACTGTCTAGGCTTGATTCCACCCCATCTTCTGTACCGTCTCTGGTACTTTACTTGAGGATGTCCTGAAATTTAAGTACCTTGGGCTATGGCTGGACAAGCATCTAGACTTTGGGGCCCACATTGACACTATCCACAAAAAACTGCTCTCGAAACTTGGTGCTTTGTACAGACTCTGCAGCTGCATGCCACTGCATGCCAGGTGTCATCAAGGCACAGGTCAGGAAGCATAGGAAAACCAGCAGCAGTTGTAAAATTTGCAACAAAAGTTTTATTATTCATAACAGTAAAATAAAAAAAAAATAGAATTGTTCAGTATAACTATTTACAAAAGCAGTATAACCAGAGAAAGTCCATCTGGGTTTCTTCTCAGTTTCCAATCTCAGTCTCTGGGTTTCTCTCTTGCAATCAATTGCAGCTCTGTTTTTATGTCACCGCCCCGGCCTCGTTAAAGTAAACAGCATGCTTCTCACACAGTGTTCTTGTAAGTTTCAACAAGTGCAGCAAAAAGAACCTTGTGACCCAGAACTGACCTCTTGCTTACAGTTTCTCAGAGTGTTTGCAAACAGGTTAACCCCTTGAGTTCCAAATAGATTTGCAATCATTTCAACAGTATAACTATATACAGTTTTAAAGAAAGGGATCCCTGCATCAATCACATTTCCACAAAATGATTCACATATATTTTTATACCAGCAGATATGCAAGGGGGGAGAAAAAGACAGAATAGCAAGTGAGGGTAGAGAGACAGCAAGAGGCAGAGAATTAAGAACATTGGGGTGATCAAGTCCTAGGTCTCATGGGAAAATTTGGTTGCACAACCAGACAGAGAAGAGACAGAAAAGGAGAGGACAGAACAGACCCTTGTGTTTAAACTCTTTCTACATAACAACTGGGACAGGGCCATATTCAACCCTGTCACACCAGGCAAGAAATCGTCCAAAAGATGATGCTCCCTGTCCTCGATTTCGGGCTATAGTCTACTGTTCTGCCTCTAAAACCACACTCTCCAGACTGGACACTTTCTTCAATTCCTTCTGTCACTATGTACTTGGCTACCTCCCACTTACTCACTACTGCAATCTTTAGGATCCACAACCGGTCATCGACAAAATTTTGTCACAGTTTCTCACTAAAGAAAATGTTTTCTTGAGGGGGCTATGCTATACTAAATATAATCAACTCTGAGTCAGAGCTGATTTGGGGAGTGTGCAAGGCCCCGGTATACAGTGCCGGGGTCTAGCACCGTCACTACAGCGACCTGGCACTGCAGTCGCTGTAGCGATGGTCGCTGTTGAAATGTCGCTGTCAGCAGTGTATACCCAATCTTTATACCTCACTGTCCTTCCCCTCTCTCAATGCCAGACGACTGTCCCACTACGCTAATTTAGTAGGGAAGTTCTGGTTCAGATCACTGCCTCATTATCTTTCCTCCCTCTTATCTACCCCCTCCTCTTATTCCCTCCAAACACCCACACATAGAACCTTTGCCCTCCCCCCCTGCGCTCTTCAGCTGGTCGTGCCATCTTCTTGTACAGGTTCCCTAATATCTGGAACTCCCTCCAGTTCGAAATTCGCTCCACTAAATCCCACCATTCATTATCACACCTCCTCCGGAGACACATTATTCACCATTGCAATTGCAACTAATCCCCCCCCACCTACTCTATCCCTGCCCCCCGCTCTCTCCCTTTTAACTTCTCTGCTAACTTCTAGGCCACCTTTGTCAGCAGCCACCCTACCCCTCTCCCTCGCGTCCCACATCCTTACCCACTCAAATTACTCCCTCCCTAATTTCTCCTTCTCTATACTATCCTTGCTGGTCCTTGGACTCCCTTGCAGGGTTCTCAGCATCCTGAGTGGGTGTAGTTCTCGGCTGAAAAGGAGCTGTAGTCGTTTTTGTTTTTGGGGGAAGCGTGGAGTGGAGATCTCCCGGTGGCTTGTACTTGAGCAGGTCAGGGCTGCAGGAAAAGAACGCAACAGGGGACAGAGGAGCCAGTGCTGCAAAGCAGGAACAGGGTGAGCGGGAGTTCCCGGTGGCTACAGTCAGCAGCAGACCAGGGTAAGGGAAAACAGCCTATCAGGAGAGAGGGCGCGAAGTTTTGAATCATGGCAGGGGATATAAGGAAGGCCCAGCCGCTCACACAAGCAGATGCTGAAAAGGAGCTGTAGTCATTTTTGTTTTCGGGGGAAGTGTGGAGCGGAGATCTCCCAGCAGCTCGTACTTCAGCAGGCCAGAGCTGCAGGAAAAGAGTACAACGGGGACAGAGGAGCCAGTGCTACAAAGCAGGAGCAGGGCGAGCGGGATTTCCTGGTGGCTGCAGTCAGCAGCAGACCAGGGTAAAGGAAAGCGGCCTATCAGGAGAGAGGGCACAAAGTTTTGAATTGTGGCAGAGGATATAAGGAAGGCCCAGCCGCTCACACAATCAGACGCTGAAAAGGAGCTGTATTTTCTTCCCATACCACCCACCCTGGCCCTGATCTCTATTAAATAGGCAGTGGAGGTGGAGCCTAGGAGGAGGAGGAGTGGCCTGACTTTAGTGGTTTTAAAGAACATGGAGAGGTTTTTTTGAACCTGACTTTGAGGTGTACCTGATTTGGGTTATTGGACCTGACTTTAGTGGATTTTATTTTTTTTAAAAAGCATTGATATAGTTTTTTTGTATTCAAAGGGAAGTTAGAGAGTGGTGGCTTCGGTGCAGGACACTGGAGCACAGTGCATTCGGGAACTTGATGATGTGTGGTTGTCTGTAAAGGCTAGGAGAGAGGGAACTACCTATTGTAGATGCAAAAGTGCTAGTACAGTATTATTAAAAGGGGAGATTGACTAATGATGCAAGACAGAATAGGAATGTGGCCTCAAGTTGCTAGAGCTGGCATCTTTGGGAGGGTGGTTGGATGCACGGTGTGGGGCAGCCATGGTACTAGACTGGGCTTGGAAATTTGAGGTTGCCCAGTATGCCACCAGCTGGCAAAGCTCAGGAGGAAGTGGAAGGAGTTCGGAGACAGCTGGTAGATGGAAAGGAAGGGGCATGGGGTGGCCTGCAAACATATACAGGGGGTTGAAACCTCAGGCACAAGGAGAGGAACTGGAGGTGGGCTGGGGAACAGGGGCAGCCTGGCAGGAGAAGCCCAGAATGTGGGAGTGCCCGGAACACCAGGCAAGGGGAGGGGGGGTCACAGGATACCAGAGAGAGAGGGGTAGTATGGGAAGAGAGCAGAGGGTAGCAGGGGGGAGTGGGGACCCAGGATTAGCAGCAAGGGGACCGGGGAGTGAGGAGTGTGAACAGATAAGAAAGGGAAAGCAGGAAGTGAGGTGGAATAAAACCAGGCAGGAAGCGGGAAAGGGGGTTTCGGCAGGAAGGGAAGTGGAGCAGAGCCCGGCAATAAAGGTCGGGGTACAAGGAAAAGAGAGAAAAGCATGGGGAAGGGAGAGATCAAAGGAAACAATGAACAAGGAAGGGTAGTACAATAGAAGTGCCAGAAAACCAAGATTTGGGTGAAGGAGAAGAGCAGGTTGGAGAAAGAGAGGATCTAAGAGCTTCAGAGGAGGGTAAGGGTGGCACAAAGAAACCAGAAATCCAGGAAGGGGCCCAGGGAAGGGTACAGATGGAGGATGAGGGGGAGAAAGGCTCAGGTAGATTCGGCGGGGGAGAAAGCAAGGGGATGGAGGAGAAGAAATTTGAAAAAAGGAGGAGAATGGCAGCAGGGAGGGGTGTCCAGGAAAAAAGGGGATATTTATTTATTTATTTATTTATTAAACTCTAGGATTACAAGTACCTTTGAGCAGGAACTGTTCGTTTACAAAGGTTCCACGTCGGAGGATGGGGGGTAACATACAACAATGGTAAACAATGGTAACAGTCATAACATACAGATTACTTGTACGTAAATAGTTCACTCAATATGTTGAAGTAGAACAACACTAGCTAGCTTCTATCAGAATTCATGGTGAAATGGTATACTTAGTAGGAAGAAGTCAGGAGGAAGCTGGCTGGAAGGTGCCATTGGCAGACAGGGATGCAAAGAGTGTGGGGGACAGGGGACAGTGGCCAGAAGTATGAGTGAGTCCATAGAGAGGGGATGAGTGGGGGAGGGGGGGCAAGGGAGAGGGAGAGGAAGAGGGAGCTGGTGCCACCAATGCAAGGCTGTGATGGCTGATAAAAGTTCCAACAAGGGTAGAGGGTGATGACCATGGCTTAGGGGAGGCAGTCACAATGTGAGGTAGAGGGGAGGAATAGACGCAACTGCCTTTTAAAGGGGCTTAGTGTTGCAGCAGCAAGAGTTTCTTTGTTAAGGGTATTGAACCACTGAGGAGCCCTGTGCATGAAGGATCTCTGACCCAGCGAGGTCCAGCGCCTGGGGACCTGGAATGTCTGGAATTGAGAACTGTGTGTTGGCTGGATGCTGCTGTTGGTAGTAAAGAGTCTCGCCACACCTGGAGGCATGAGTCCAAGAACTTTTTTGGCAATCAGACATGTCTGGTATTGTATTCTACTAATCAGACATAGCCATCCAGCCTTGGCGTAAAGGTCACAGGAGTGCGTTAGGCATTCAGTCCCCATAAGAAGTCTACAGGCCTTGTTAAGTGTCACAGATATCCTCTTAAGGGCAGTAGCGGGGGCAGAGCCATGGATGACTAGACCGTAGTCGACAATGGAGGTAACAGAGCTGTGGATAGCCAGTCTAAGGCCTTCAGAAGTCATACAGTGCTTGTACTTGTGGAGCAGGCCAAGGCATATGTTGACAGATTTTGCAACCTTCCCAGTGTGCTGGGAGTAAGACAGTGAGCTGTTCAGGGTGATGCCGAGGTATTTGAACTCGTGAACCTGATCAGGTGAGGTCTCATCTTGATTCTTGATGGTGAGGGGTAGGTGTTTATACTTGCTATGTGCATTGCAGAAAGATATGACCTTAGTTTTACTATAATTCATGACAAGTTTGTAAGAGCCAAATCATTTTTCCACCAGGCTGAAATCATGTTGCAGTTGACCCTCAAGTAGGTTAAAGTCCCGGTTGCTAGAGAAGAGGACCACATCATCTGCGTAGAGTAGTATCCTCTGTTGGCAGATGCCAGAGAGGTTGTTAAGGAAGAGAGAAAAGAGTAATGGGCCCAGTATTGACCCCTGAGGGACACCCAAGAGGACTGTTTTTCAACTGAGGAGACTCCAGCAATTTTAACACTTTGAACTCTCTCCCCAAGGTAGCTAGCAAACCAGGGCAGTGCATCCTTGGAGATCCCAAGAGCAGTCAGTTGTCTGAGTAGGAGGGGGTGGTTAACTGTATCAAAGGCCTTTGTCAGGTCAATGAATATGGCCCCCCCACAACATCCTTGGTCCAAGGCATCATGGATATAACCGGTGAATTCCAACAATGCCGTGGTGGTACTGTGCCCTTTATGGAAGCCATGCTGCTCGGGGCACTGAATATTATGTTTTTCCAGGAACTCTACAAGCTGGTCAGAGACTATACGTTCAAGTGTTTTGGATAATGGGGTGAGGATGGAGATAGGCCTATAATTGGCGTGCAGTGACTTGTCTCCACTCTTATGCACTGGTGTGATGGTAGCCTTTTTCCAGAGTGATGGGAACGGGTCATACCTTAGGGAGAGGTTGAAGATCATTGTCAGGGGTTCAAGGATCTCGTCTAGGACTAGTCTGAGCAGCTTCAAGTCAAGTGAATCACCACTATAGCCAGTTTTGCTGATAGCCTTACAAATATAGGTTCTGGCTGAGTGCATTTGGATCCTTTTGAAGAAGAACTGCGGAGCTGAGTGTGCTTGGGATGCTGTGGCAGTGGTGGGGTTGGTGGTGGGAGCATCAAAGAAGTCAGATGGGAGGACACTGCTCAGGTTGGAGAATGCATTGATGAATGTATTGGTGATGGTATCTAGGTCCAACGTAGGAGTGCCATCAATGTTGAGCATGGTGGATGGAAACTTGGTGTCTTTGCCAGAGAGGTCCTTAAGGTTGTTCCAGAATTTTTTCCCATCCTCCCACGAGTTGGAGAGCGCTTCTCTAAAGTATTTGCTTTTAGCCAGCCATATAGCACGGGTGCAGCTATTTCTTGCTTGTTTGTATTTCTGAATGTCTGCTTGGGCAGCTGTGGCTCGAGCACAGTGCCAGAGGTGGTCCCTTTGTTTGAGCTGCGTAATAAGCTCAGTATTTATCCAAGGATTAGATCCACCTTTAACCTTCATTTGTTTTAGCGGTACATGGATATCACAAGCCTCAGTGACTCGGCTGATAAACAGATAGAGTCTTAACAGTGGGAGACTCTATTATAAAAGGAATTACATGGGGGAGAAGGGAAGAGAGAGGGAAAAAAATATGGGTGGAGTGCCTGCCAGGTATGACAGCTGCCAAAGTTATCCAGTGGATCCCCTTGAGGGGGGAAGGAAATGGATAAGGAAACGCATCTGATCTTCCACCTAGGCACAAACGACCTAGCAAAGAGCAGCGTGATGGAGGTGCAGGCCAGGTTTATGGCACTGGCCAGGTTCTGCAGCAATTCGGCTTCAACCCTGTCCTTCTGGAGGTGCTACCTGTACCAAGGGCCAGCATGGAGGCAAGGCAAAATATTGAGGAATTCAATGATTGGCTTGTAGGTTGGTGTGCCCAGAAGGGGTATGGTGTGATAGGAGATTGGGGGTCAACATGGAGTGACACGAGCCTATATGCCCCTGATAGGCTGCACCTAAACGGGGAAGGGAAAGCAGTGCTCAAATGTAAACTGGATGATTATGTGGACAGAAGCTACCATTTAAACTAAACAAGGGGGGAGGGCAGAGAAAAGCCCAGCTGTTGAGACAGGAGGCGTGGGGGGGCAAAAAGCCCTACACACACAGAAAAAGGGTAAAGGAGACAGACATATAGGGAAGGAGGAGAGAGGGGCATGGAGGGTTATGTGCACGAATTCCAGAAGTCTGGGTAGAAAGATCCCTGCTCTAATGGCAAAAATGGCAGAGGAGGGCCTTGACAGAGTGGGCGTAACAGAAACGTGGTGCCACCAGGAGCAGGGATGGGAAATGGAGATACCAGGGTACAAATTGTTCAGGAAGAACAGGGAAGGAAAGAGAGGGGGTGCACTCTATGTAAAGGAGGGTATCAGGGCATCAGAATTGCAGGGTAAGTGGGGAGAGGCAGAAGGACTCTGGGTCTCATTGGCAGTGGGGAAAGGGGAGTCAGTGCATATGGGGTGGTGTATAGACCCCCAGCACAGCACGAATCTGTGGATAGAAGTATGGCTGACGAGTTCGTGAGGGGGAGGTGGTGCTTATGGGGGACCTCAATCTACCGGACGTAGACTGGAACACCCTTTCGGCTGCTTCAACCAGCAGCAAGGAAATATTGGACTCCCTGCAGTAGGCCCTCCTAAATCAACTGGTCAGGGAGCCAACCAGGGCAAGAGCTACTCTTAATCTGGTCCTGACAAATGGGGGAAGGTTGGAAGATGTGTCGGTGGGGGAACATCTTGGCACAAGTGACCACAACACGGTCAGGTTTAAAATGAGAAACACTGGAGAGGTTCACCAGTCTAGGTTAAAGGTCCTGGATTTCAGGAGGACGGACTTCAGGAGAATGGGGGAAATAGTGGAGAGGGCATTGCAGGGGGTGGGGGAGTTGATGGAGGTGCAGGCAAAGTGGGGGAAGATCAAGGAAGCTATTGCAGGGGCCACTGACATATGTGCCGAGAGAGAGAGAATAAAAATAAGAGGAGGAGAAAACCCCTGTGGCATACGAGGGTAGTAGCAAAAAAGGTAAGGACAAAAAGGAAAGCATTTAGGAGGTTCAAGACAACTCAGATGAAAGCGAACTGGGTAAAATACCAGGTGAGCCAGAGGGAGAAGCAGGGGTAGAGGTAAGAAGGGCAAAGGCACAGACAGAGGAGCGAATAGCAAGAGGGGTCAAAAAAGGGGATAAGACTTTCTTTCGATATGTAAATGAAAAACGGAAGACTAGGCAGGGGATTCTCCAGTTAAGAACAAAAGAGGGGGTGGCACTACAAGGAGACAGAGAAAAGGCAGACCTACTAAACATGTGCTTTTGCTCAGTGTTCAAGAGGGAGGGAGGAAGAAGAAGAAGGCAGCAGAGCAGGTAATGAAATGGCTGGGGAAGGCGGGGTGGAGATGAGGCCATTTCTCGTGGAGGAAATATTGGAAGAACTGGACTGCATGAAAGTGGACAGGGCAATGGGGCCAGACGGGGTGCACCCAAGGGTGTTAAGGGAGCTAATGGAGGTATTGGCAGGACCCTTGACTGCACTCTTCAATTGGTCCCTGAAAAGGGGGGTGGTGCTGGAGGACTGAGGCAGGCAAATATGGTCCCTCTGCATAGGGGGAGGGAGGAGGGAGGAGGGAGGGAGGAAGGAAGTGGAAGTTACTGGCCCGTCAGCTTGACATCAGTGGTAGGCAAGCTCATGGAGAAGCTAGTAAAAGGCAGGATCACCAACCACCTGGAGACAAACTGCCTGATGAATCCAAGACACCATGGTTTTACTAGGGACAGATCCTGTCAAACAATTTTGATAGAGTTTTTTGACGGGGTCACCAAGGAAATAGATCAAGGTAGAGCGGTAGATGTAGCTTGTTTGGATTTCAGAAAGGCATTTGACTCAGTGCCTCATGGGGGCCTGCTGTGTAAAATGGCAGGACTGGGGATGGGGCAGAGCGTAGTCAAATGGGTGGGAAACTGGCTGGGGAAAAGGAGGCAGAGGGTCATAATAAATGGGGTGGCATCCGGGGAAGGCAAGGTCACGAGCGGGGTCCACCAGGGATCAGTGCTGGGGCCCCTATTGTTCAATATATTCGTAGGAGACATCGTGAAGGGCCTTGAGGGGGGTGTGAGTATGTTTGCGGACGATATCAAAATCTACAATAAGGAAGACACGGAGGAAGGGGTGGAACAAATGCAGAGAGATTTGGGGAGACTTGAGGCATGGTCAGAAAGGTGGCAGCTTGAATTCAAGGCAGAAAAAGGTAAAATCATGCATCTGGGCTACCGAAATCAGAAGGCAGGATACCGTATGGGGGCACAGAGCTGGAGGAGATGGAGCAAGAAAGGGACCTAGGCATCATTATATCCGGGGAACTGCAGGTGGAAGGGCAGTGCGGGAGGGCAGTGGCCAGGGGGAGTGGAATGCTGGGATGCATCGGAAGGGGGATCACCAGTAGGAATAGGGAGGTCATAGTACCCTTGCACACCCATTTGGTTAGACCACACTTGGAGTACGGAGTCCAGTTCTGGGGACCATACCTCAAGAAGGATGTGGGCAGGATAGAGAGGGGTCAGAGGAGAGCGACAAAAATGGTAAAAGGATTAAGCCACCTATCCTATGAAGAAAGGTTGAGAGATTTGAACATGTACTCCCTGGAGCAGAGGAGGGACATGATCGAGACCTTCAAGTACCTTAAGGGTATAAACAGGGTGCCGGGGGGGGAGAATCTTCAAGATGAAAGGAAGTCAAAGAACGAGGGGGCATGGCCTGCAGGTGGAGGGAGGACAGTTCAGGCGTAACATTATAAAATACTATTACTCAGAGAGAGTCACAGAAAAGTGGAACAGACTCCCAGAAGCAGTCGTTGGACAGAAAACAGTGGAGGGATTCAAAAGGGCATGGGACAACCACATGGCAATGTTAAAGGGGGAGGCACAGGTCCAAGCAGATAGCTGGGCAAATGGGCAGACTTGGTGGGCCTAGTTCGGTCCTTTTCTGCCGTCACACTTCTATGAATCTACGTAATCCCTTCTACGCCTACTTAATTCTCTAACCCAGCATCCCCTCTATACCCCCCCCCCAATTTACAGGTCTCCTTTGTCTGCAGCTGACACCCCCTGTCCCTCATCTTACCCCACCAAATTACTCCCTCCACCTCTCTCTCCTCACCTCCACCTTTGCCGGTCCTACCCCTTGCAGGGTTCTCTACATCCTGAAGGAGTGTAGTTCTTGGTACCTAATCCTTCTATGCCCACTTAATTCCCCTTTCCAGCATCCCTACCCCCCAATTTCTAGGCCTCCTTTGGCAGCAGCCACTGATGTTCTTCACCGTTACTCTTCCCTCCTTCTCTCACACCTCCCTGGCTGGGTGAGGGTCCGTGTCCCCCTTGCAGGGTTCTCAACATCCGGAAGGTGTGTAGTTCTCAGCTTGCCTCTCCTGGAGGGCCACTTCCCTCATATCTCTATAATTTCTATTAGGCAAACTTGCACTTAGAAATCCCTGCACTCAGCTTGCCACCTCTAGCCTCACCCAGCTACCTGTAGTATTCTTGTTCTCATGGTATTGCTACACTGTATGTATTGCATACAATACTGTCTGTCCCAGTTTTCTTCGTTGTCAAGGACTGCAATGAATTGTACTTTGTATTGCACTTATGTATATAAGCATGGTTGTTGTGGTTACCTACACCGCCCGCTTCTGGAAACGAGCTGTTTACGACTCATATTGTCATGCCTGGTGAAACCTTGTCAAATAAATAAACACATCAAGAAACACGCAAAACGTTTCAGCATTCGGATTCTTGAATTGTTCTTTCTGTGTTGATGCTGCCTATGCTGTATTGCCAAAAATGGGCTATGCCAATACACAATTAACTAGAAAAAACTGCCAAAGAGTACAAACTAGAATGTTATCTCTGCATCCAATTACGGTGCACTTTGCCCTGACGTGGGAAGACAACTATTCTGTACTTTGGCGTGCTTCTCTTCACAGTTTATGACTGACGGTACGGCTGCTGTAGATTTGGGAGGGCGGGGGTTACAACTACCAGGATGCTATGCAATCGGCTATCGGACGTACATTGCCAGCTATCAAATCTGCAGTTTATCGATGTGAGACTGTCTCCGAAGAATAATTGATTAATGATGCATTTTCTTTTTACAGCTGATGTGTCCATTGCTCGTTGCAAGTAAAGTACCTGATTTGGAAGACATGTCCCCAGCGAGCGTCTTTTTTTCCATCCCCCACCCACCGCCACTAAAATGGTTTCCTATTTTAATTCCTAGTTAACATAGGGGAGGGACCGGGTCTTCAGGGTAGCCCTTTATTTCCTTATAAGGCGATAAGCCTGCAGTGGGCGGATCTCGCCGTGTGGCGAGACGCACAGAAGTTGTGATTTCCTTATTTGGAAGCAACTAAATCTTTGCAGCCCGAGATCACAGGAGTTGAACAGTCATGTCACGGGACGTCTTAGCTATCCTTTGAATCGGCAAACGCGGGGACTCTCAGCAGTTAGCACGTCACTCTGATGTGTCAAAATGCCAGTCACATCTCGATCTGCATTGGAAACGATAATGACACTTTGTTGAAAATGGTGGTGGCGTGTTTGTTAGAGCGGGCGCAGCACAAATGAATGACATTTTCTGCTCGCAGGGGTGGGGGTTGTTCACGCTGCTGTGCCCATAGAATTATAAAAACGGCTGTGCCAAGGAACAGAAAGTCTGCATTGTGCGGTTCCGAATGCCTGACGTTGCCTACTGAGACTCTGTGCCTGAAATAACACTTTTGCCGAGCCCAGCCATTTACAAATACTTGGGGAAAAAAAAAAGCACTAGAGGAAGTTGCCCTTGTCGTTCATGCAAGTTATTAGATCAAGGATTTATTTTCGGTTGCACGGAGTCCAGGGTGGGCTATGGTTGGGATACAGGGGGACCCATCTGGAAAATCAATAGCGGAGGCCCCTATTGCCCTACTAATATCAGTATTTCACTTAACCAAGATACTAGCTCTGTGTTTGACTTTTGAATTTACTTGCAGTGTCCAAACTACCCAATTTAATTTAAAAAAATAGATGATGAATGTGAAGATGTTAACAGTTTAAAAGACTTGGATTATTTTGGTGGGCCAGTCCGGCTCTGACATAGGGGCGCCATTTAGAGATTGCAGTTGAGACCCCTATGATTTTTTTGTAACCTCTGTGATGTTCACTGTAACCCCTAAAATAAGGCTGCTTAAGCATGTATTTATAAAATTTGCTGGGTGGAAGAGTTTTGCATCCCTCTATGGTTCAACTGAAACAAGAGTTTGCAACCCTTGACCCTTCTGAACTTAGAAACGTACAGTATGCAGTTACATAGTAATTTAACATCAGAAGGAACTGTAGATCCATCAAGTCTCCCCACTCGTTTCATAAGCAGCCACCAGGACAAGCTTGTTGTGCAAACAATAAACATGCTAATTTATAGGGCTTCCGTACCCTCCAAGGGTTTTACTTTCCAGGGTGCCCATGGAAAACAGCAATTGCAGGAATGGGTGAAAATTGAAATCGATCCAACACAGATCAGTTCCAGATTTCCTTCCTTCAGGAACCCCTACTGGAATTATTTTCTTTTTAATGTTGCCCTACAGAGCATGGTGAGCTGTGAAAGGCTTATTTCCAGGTGTGTCCTGGAGAGAGTATATAGTGATAACAGAACGAAATATAAAAGTATAGTAATTTAACATTCAAAACAATGTGCAGCAAATAACTTAGAGTTTCTGCACATAAGATACAAAAAAAAATACAAAATAAGCAAAGAAATGTTAAGCAAATTAAAAAATATATATTTGTTGGCAAGTGGGGTGGGAAGCAGCCACCAGAAGGTGGACTGCCTCTTGAAAGACAGCTGCAGTGCAGAGGCCTTGATCTGAGAAAGGAGGGAAGCGAGTCTCCAGGAGAATGCAGCTTGTCCGACAGGCAATGCCGAGGATTCAGGAATAAGCAGGGGCAGGGCTGTGCCAACAACTGTATGCACCCCCCCCTGCAAAATATGTTGTTGGGCCCTACTACCCCTACCAATAAATGTGCAATAACCATCAGTGCATTTTAAATTTTTATAGCGTCAGTTTTTTTTTTTATTTCACTACTGCTAAGCATCCATATTTTGTCCATGCTGCTCACAATCCCTTGCTGGTGCCACGATTAAGGAGCTAAATGATTTAATTTGTTCCTGCCCCTCCTGGCGACACAGACACCAAGATTAGATGTTTTGAGTAATGGCTCATACTGCTTCTGCGGTCTGTACCCACCACCACGGGAAACTGAAGTAAGAATCTTCTGACCCCACTGGTGACAGATACAAAATCAAATATATAACCAACTGAGAAAGAGAAAACTGCAAGTTTGTCTATGATAAAAAATGCTGTTAGAGTTGCCATCTGAGGCAGTGGGCCCCCAGACAGTGTGGGCCCTACTGCAAATGCAGCTCTTGCACCTCCCACCCCCGTCACTGCCCTGAGCAGGGGTCTGAGTGATGGTAGGCAGAGGGAGTATACAGCATATGAAGGGAGGTGAGGTAGTTCGGGAGAGTGCTAGTGCAGAACATGAAGGTCAGCAAGGTACCATGCATGAGTCTCTTTCCATCCAGGAAGGAGTACATCTCACAGTGGTGCATGCGAAAGAATCAGTTAAGGGGGAATACCTCCTGGATCTCAGTACCCCTACCAGAGCAAAAACTGCTGTGCTAAAATACATCACACCTACCCGAATATTCCCATACTTTAGGTGGTCAAAGGTATGGCAGTTAAAATGTAATGCCAAAAAATACAAAGTGATGCACAGAGAAGCAAAAAAAATCCTAGCACTAAATATAGGATGGCGGTGGTGGTAGTGGAAAGCATTGTGGAGGAAAAGGACTTGGGAGTAATATCAGACAGCCTGAAGGCATCAGTAGAATTTAGTAGGGCAGTGGGCAGGGCAATAGGGTGCTGGGGTGCATAGGGAGAAGGATCGCCAGAAGGAGAAGGGAGGTGCTGCTACCGTTGTATATACTGTTTAGCCTTACCTGGAGTACTGTGTGCAGTTTTGGAAATCTGCATCTGAAGAAGTACAGGGACAGAATGGAGGCTGTGCAGAGGAGGGGTAACCAAGATGGTTCAGGGACAGCAGGAAAGGACATATGAAGAGAGGTTAGTAGATCTGAACATACACACACCTGAGGCAAGAAGGGGAAATGGTGGTATGACTGAAACATACAAATACTCTCCACTGGTTAAAGGGGAACAGTCATTACTAAATGATTCACACCCAAGTTTGGGTCTGGTCCCAATCTGAACTTTCTGTACATAAACATTTTTTTTGTACTTACTGTTTACTGCAGTATAGTACATTGTATCAGACTAATTTTGCTTACTTTCAGGCTGATGCTTTCTGTAACTACAAATCCCAGAGAATCCTCTGCAGCTGACATCAGAGCAGGGCTGTGGACTGTACTTAGCCCTGGGAGGATAGCGGGACCAGCAGACAAATGATCGGCGCCCAATATTCAAAACTTCACCCAGGGCAAAATTAGCAGTGCCCAGCATGCAATAATAGCCAGAAACTATTTGCACGCTATATTCAAAGGAATAACCCAGAGGCAAAATCAGTTGAATATAGCGTGCAAACAGGGCTGAAAGTCTAGTGCAAAAATAGCCCGGCAAATAAGACAGCTCTGAATATAGCAACCGTGCAGTGCAAACTGCAACAGCAGCCCAGTGCACACACAGGTGGAGTAAGGCAGAGCTGCAGTAGGTGGCCAATGTGGGTGCTAGCAAAGAAGTGGTGCACAACAACTGCAAACAACATTACAGGCCAAATACTGCAGAACCATGCTATGGTTCTAACAGGTTTTCCCAAGGCAAACTCGTTAGCCCGGCGCTAACACGTTTGCCCAGCGCAACCACATCTACCCGGCACAGAATTTTGTTGTATTCAAAGCCCCTATGCAAATGAGCCTACTTAGGCAATCCGAGGGCAAACAATCACATTAGCATCTAGTTATGGCCTCCTTTGCATGCACTATCATGTGGAATGCCCGGTGCTGCTTCATGGTGCACACAGCTAAACGTGTGTGTCAGACTGGAACCTCAGGTGGGTAGCTCCAGGCTGGGTGTGCTCACAACTCCACCTGTATGTCAGATATGATAAACAGTTCGGTAGCTGCAGGCTGGGTTTGGACACAGAAGCACAGACTATTGTGGCCTAGGGGACTAGCACCACAGGAACGGGTGGCTGTGCTGCATGTCATAGACATTGTTGTTCCTGCTACAGTCTGTATCAGACAGTACAGTACCATAGTAGCTGGTATTGTGAGTGACACAGCAATGCCTATGATGTGTCAGGCAGCAATGACTGCTGCTATCCACACAGTGACATGCACAGCTGGCAGGTGTGTTCTGACAGTGGACACCACAGTCATACTGTCCTGTGACCCACATACACTGCGCCAGTGGCATGGGATTCCCACACTAACATATACACATGGCTGGCCGTATGTGATGGAGAGCCTGGACAGGTGTGCGGTATGAGCCGGGGAGACACATACCATCATACAGGCACACTGATGTGAGGGGGCATTCCCTTCACTGGCATATGTGTACTGTGTGGATAGCCTTAGCCATGTGGTGGCACCTACTATGTGGGGCAGCCTGGCCATCTGTATACCCTCCCCTTAGTACCCTCCATTTCCCCAGTACTGCATGTCCATGCTGGATTGTAGTGGTGTACCCCTATGGGGGGACTGGACATGTGTGCTGCATGGACACATTGACAAGGTATCCACTGGGCGCTGGGGCCCCTACAAATGCCTGGCAGGGTTGGGACTGGTGCCAGATGATGGTGGCATGGGTGGTGCCATCTGTGTGCAGCATGTCTCTTCTACGGCATATGGAGTGGCCCAGAGTGGCCATCTGCCCTCTCTGCCTCTTCATTGGCTGCAGTCATCAGGTGCACCATGATGCTGTTGTTGCTTATGGCCATGTTGCCTAGTGCTGCTGTGTCCATGCCCACTATCCTTGTTTTGCCCAGACCTAAGACTATCTTTTTCTCTTTCCCATCTCAATATTATTTTAAGTCATGGAATAACATGATATCAAAGTTTATTTGGAACAAACAAAAACCACAAATTCTTCTTTCCATACTAAAACTATCATTGGCTCAGGGTGGTACTAACCTTCCGGACCTCAAAAAAAAATGCAGAAGCTGCATTTCTGAAAATTCTTCTTTTATGGCTCTCTGATCAGTTTGACTCCCAATGGAAGAAACTGGAATTCCACCTGAATGATATGTATGACTTTAAAAAGAAAATGTTTTCTTCTCCAGGGAGAACCCCTCCATTGAGAAACTTTACTGATACCACCTCACAGGTTTTAAAAATTTGGTTTAAAATGCAAGAAAAAGAGCCACTCCAATGAATCAACGAGTACTGTAAAATAATTTCAGAGGATGATCTTTTCATTCCATCCCACAATGAGTTAACGTTTTCCCGTTGTCGCAGATTAGGATTAGAGCAGGCTTTCCAGTTCCTAGGCCCAAATGGGATCCTACCATTTGAAGAATTAAAACTTAAATTTAACCTCCCAGATGTTGACCATTTTAGATACCTCCAAATCAGAAGCCGCCTACTACGTAACAGAATTATTCAAGTCAAACTGACTCCCCCTCCCTCCTCTTAAAATTATTTTTTGACCAGGGACAATATTGGAATCATTTAATTGATACTCTATACAAAATGATGCGAGATCAATCTAAAGAATCAACAAGCTCAATACTAGCTAGTTGGAACAAGGACTTAGACCTCGTTGTAGCCAAAGAAGAATGGTCCTCTTCACCTTTGCGAGTGGTCAAAATCATCCAGTCTCATATTTGGAGAAAATATTCTTGGAAATGTAGATCAAGGTTTTTCAGGTCACCGGCAAGTCTGACTAAATACCTTCTGATTGAATTTGGGGCGTGTTGGAGGGAATGTGGAGCCAAGATGGCTGACTTAGCACATATAATGTGGCAATGCCCATGCTTAATGCCCTTCTGGTTATGTATACAAAAAGAAATCAGTGAGGGCCTTGGGGAGTGTGTCGAGCTCACAGCCGAAGTGGTGCTCATGGCTGTCTACCCAGATCGACCCACCCCATGGACAAAAACCCTGCTTCCCATTCTGTTGTTGGCTGCAAAAAAATCCTTAACAAAAGAAATGGACGACCAAAGTAATACCAAGCATACAAGATTGGAGGCGAATTGTGAATTCTATATATCAGATGGAAAACATCACTGCAAAACTAAATAACCAAGCGGATAGGTTTGCCACTCTCTGGCACAGATGGTCAATTTATCATGCTAGGGTTGATCCTGATTTTTTCCCATATCAGGCGGGAACCATGGGGGGAGAGGAAATGAGAATAGAGTGGTGTCACAGAATTATTCGATTCTAATAAAAAAAAAGGAAAATGAATAATATATTCTAATACTAAACTGTATCAAATGTAAAAGATCTTCATGCATTGTCTACCTGTACCATAACAAATCTGAAGTAAGCATAGAAAATGTTCTGATTGTAAAATGTCTCCTGATTTAAAAGAAAGAAAAAACTCACATATTAAAAAAAAAAAAAGACTACCTTTTTCTGGGCAGTAATTTGCCCCGCACAAAGTGTCACACAAACACACTTTGTGCAGCACTAACGTGCTCAATATAGCATAGTGCCTGTATTCATGTACACGCCCCTTCTGTTTGCACAGTGCATACATTATAATTTTACCTGGTGCTGATGCAGTTTGACCACACTATTTGGTCTTCTGAATATAGATGACCCACGCAAATGGTTTGCACCCAGCGCAAAGTTTTGAATATCTGGCCCCAGAGCTTATAAAAACTCTAACGTGCACTGCAACCAATTGACTGTCCCACTGCTTCAGTCCTGCTCTGATGTCGGCTTCAGGGGGTTCTGGGATTTGTAGATACAGAAAATGTTAGCCTGGAAGTAAGTAAAAATAGACTTATACATTTTACTATACCTACAGTAAACAGAAAGTAAAAAAATAAGTTTTTTCACACAAAGGCCCAGATATTCAAATTAGGCAGGCTGTGAAGCAGCTTGGTCTGGCGCAACTTGCCTGCGCGGGGTGGACTGGGCGATATTCAGCGGAGCTGCACCGTGGCTCAGCAGCTTTGAATATCGCACTCTGGCCTACCAGTGTGCATGGCGCGGTGGCACTGCACCAGCGCAAGTGGCCAGAGTGGAGCATGGGGATGCGCTAGCACAAGTTCCATTGCGCCATGCACAGCAACTGCGATATTCAAAAGTTGACATGCAAATGGGGCCATAATGTATGCAAGGCACACATGGGGCCATTTGCATGTCATTATGACCCCATTTGCATGCAGGTGCGCTGATCCCCAACGACTTGCGCCTGGCGCCATGCCAGGCAGCAGCCATCGGGGACCGACACCCCCTGCAGCCTGATCACGGGCATTAGTAGTAAAAAAAACAACTAGTATGTCCAATATCCCTGGTGGTCCAGTGGACTGCTATCTGCCCGATCACGGGCATCTGTAAAAATAATAGAAGTTATCCTATATCCCTGGTGGTCCAGTGGACTGCTATCTGCACGATCATGGGCATCTGTCTAAAAATAGAACTCGTCCTATATCCCTGGTGGTCCAGTGGACCACTATCTGCTCGATCGGGGCATCTGTCTTAAAATAAAGTCGCCCCATATCCCTCGGTGGTCCAGTGATCATTAGCTTTCGAGTCGGCATTCGTAAAATAATAGATCCGTCTGAGAGTTTCGGTGGTCCAGTGGATGTTATTCGCCCAATCGCTGGCATTCGGTAAATAGAACTGCCTTCGTCTTCGGTGTTCTGTGGACTGCTGTCTGATCGATCGCGGCGTCTGTCTAAAATATAATCTGTCTCATATCCCTGGTGGTCTAGGGTACCTACCTCCTCACCTACTTTTCCTGAGTCACTCACTAGCTTCGCTTCGCCAGCGGGGAGCGGCAGCACTTCACTCGCTTCGTCGCTTGCGTTACGCTGACCGACACTCGGTAGGCTGTACGCCATTAGTTCACAGTGTGAGCTATGGGTGTGTAGTTTAATATAGCCACATTCCAGATATGTGAATGATTCAGTCACATTTCTGGAATGTGTAGTATGGTATGGGCTGCATGCCCATTGGCTCACGCTCTGAACAAGTGGGCGTACAGCCCTACTGAGGTGTCAGTCAGCGGGGCGGCAGGCGGGTGGTGTGCTGCCACCCGCCAGCTGACCAGGGGTGGGAGCGGGGCGGTGGGGCTCAGTGGATGGGGGGGTACCCTAGACCACCAGAGATATAGGACAAATTATATTTTTAGACAGATGCCCGCAATCGGGCAGATAGCGGTGCACTGGACCACCAGGGATATAGGACGAGTTCTATTTTTAGACAGATGCCCACGATTGGGCAAATAGCAGTCCACTAGACCACCAGGGATATAGGATGAATTCTATTATTTTTACAGATGCCCACGATCGGGTAGATAGTGGTCCACTGGACCACCAGGGATATAGGATGAATTCTATTTTTAGACAGATGCCCGTGATTGGGCATGGGGGGCGCTGCCAGGTGCAGCCGGAACTTGGGAGGCCACCCACAGGTGGCAGCTCCCGTGTTGTGCCCTGCAACGCGGCAGCTCACCTGTGGGTGGCCATTAGTTGTTCCTTTTTTTCTTTGGCGTAACTTTGTGCTGGCACAGGTAGGGGTTACAGATGATGGCTCTGCACATCCCGGCTGAATATCGGTTGTGCAGGTATGCATGGGCACCCCACCCTGTGCCTGCATACAATACTGATGTGCTCAACACATCGGAGATTTGTGCCGCGCACTTTTCCTTTTGAATATCGTGTGGCACGATCAGTGGGTTGCGATAGCGAACACTACGCTTAAGCGCAACCCTTTTGAATATCTGGGCCAATGTGTAAATTGGGACCAGCCCCACACTTGGGTATGGGGCCCTTGGTGCTGACGGTTCCATTTAAATGAAATGGATGGCTAGGACTTGTTCAGACTGAGTAAAATACAAGCACTAGGGACAACTCCATGCATCTGGCAGGGGGCACGTTTGAGAGAGAGATATCAGGAAATACTTTTTCACAGAAAAGGTGGGGCACTAGAATAGGCTGCCAGAAGAGGTGGTCTGTGCAAAATGAGTGTTTGGGGGATTCAAAAGAGGGTGGGTCAGATACAAGGGCTTGGCAAAGACCACACCAGAAATAGGGGGGATTGAGGATCCTTAGAGCTGTCTCATTCAGCATTGGTTAGTAAAGAGCAGACACAATAGGTCAATGGGCCTTTTTTTGCTGACAGACTGTGTGTTTCTGTGATCTGCTGCAATACCACCTGAACTTGCCAGAATACCCCCACATATGCTGAAATGCCCCATCAACTGGAATCCCCACTACCTGCCAGAACACCCCATCTTCTGGAATTCTCCCCATCTGCTGGAATATTCCCAACCTGCTGGAATACCGTTCTTACAACCTGCCGTAATACCTCTGGCCTGCCAGAGTTTCCTTTCATCCTACATGCTGGAATATCCTCAGCCCCACGTGCTAGAATACCAATCCCCCAACTGTCAGAATACCCCTCCCACCTGCTGTAATACTCCCCCACTTGCCAGAATACCCACCTTTAACCTGATAGAACACCCTCACCTATTGAAATACCTCCCCTCAATTCCACTGGAATACCCCCACCTGTGAGAATACCCCACCACCTGCCAGAATACCCCTGCCATTTACTGAAATACCCTTCCACCTGCAGGTACACCCCCACCTGCCAGAATACCCCCAACCTGCTGGAATCCTCCCCCCCGCCAGAATCTCACATGCACCTCCGGCCTGCTGAAATCTCTCTCAGCTTATCAGACTGCTCCATGTGCCATCTTTCTTAAGGGTCTGCTGGTCCCTCCAGCCCCCCTTTCAGAAACCCCCACTTCACCCAGCTGAAACCAACTCTCATGCCCTTGGCTGGCCACTGTCTTAACAAATTCACACAAACTGCTGCATGCATGAAATTTACTTTGGTTTGTGTGAACTTGTTCATATGGTGGCCTGTTGAGAGTGTGAGAGGTAGACTGTGTTGGTTTGGTGTCTGTGGTGCGGTGGGAGCATACAAAAAGGGATTTATGGGGACCACTGAACACCATGTAGAGATGGCATGGGGTTATTCATGCAGGTGGGAGGTACTGGAGCAGGTGGGGGTAGTCAGTCAGAAGGAGTATTCTGGCAGGTGGTGATAAGGGGACATTGAGTTCCTGCGGCATTCTGGAAGGGGGTGTAGAAATAAGAACATCTGTTCCAGTTTCAGGTGTATTTTTGCACCAGACTAATTATGGTTTTCACCAACTCCTCAGAAATTTGTCCAGGCTTACCATGACTGTCTGTAGGCCCAACCTGGAATGCAGTATGTAATTTTGGTCTCTTCAATACAAAAAGTGCATTCAGGCAGTCGAGAGGCTGCAACACGGATCATAAAAAATGATAAGCAGTATAAGGGACAAAGCCATGAGGAAAGGTTTAAGGCCCTTAACATGTTCACCATGGAGAAAGGGAGGTGGAGCGGAGACCTCATTCTGTTGCATACTCAAGAGCATCGACAGGATCAAACAGGCACAGATGTTTGATCTAGTGTCTTACAACAGTACAGGCCCTGTACTTTGGGATGGTACATTCAGGGGTAACAACAGGAGTCACTTTTTCTTCCAGAAGGTGGTGAACCTGTGGCACAGCCTACCTGTGGAGAGAGTGGACTTGAAGACAGTACAGGCCTTCAAGTTTAGCCTGGGCAAATTTCTGCTTTCCAAGGGAATCACCAGGTATCCAGGAGTAGCAGAGTGAGTATGAACTCTATAAGTTGGTACACGTTTGCACAGCATACTTATTTCACCCTTACTTTTCGAAGTAGTGGGAGGGGTAGACATGATGGACCTAGAGTCCCTTCCGAACATAAATTACCGTGTTGCAATGAGATGAGTAAAGTGGGTGACTTGATACCTTTTATTTGACCAACAAGAGATTTACAAAATTTAAGCTTTTAAGCTATTCAGAACCCTTCCTTTGTTGCTATGTTATGTTATTTTTTTCATGGTGTAATGTACTTAATGTGGTTGGGATGCTTTGCAAGAAGTATTTGTTGCCCAGTTTTGTGAACACAATTTTGAAATAATTTTCTTTTGTGCAGGCCAAGATCCCAATGGCTTGGTCTGCCGGTTCCTGCAGACTCCTTTGTCTCTGCTCTAGTCTCCCCCTTCCTATCAGCTGTGCATCTTTCCCCTTTGCCCTGAAACGTGTATTCCATGCCATCACCTCCCATGTCTGTTTCATCACTCAGCATCCGTGTACATTGAAAACCCTAGCCTTATATACCTATGCTTTGCTAGACCTTTAATACTTCCCCTGTACTTGACTGTTTCTACCCCTGTTGTAGTCTCTGTCAATTGCTGTCTGCAGTGTTTGCTATGCCCAGTTCATTCTTCTGTGCAACCCTGTGCGACTGTATTATGCTGTTCAGGTTGTTGCTGGACCAGGTGAGTGGATGGAGGGTTGCTGTTGGGCTCCGGCTTGGATCATTGCAGTTTTGGAGGGTACTTGCTGTGACAGGGAGCTCCTGCCACTCTTGAGGGTCGACCTTTTCTTAAATCTGTTGCAATAGTTCTTCTGTTTCTTAACCTAATCTATCCTTTACAATTTCTAGTCCATAAGGTTGGCCACCTATGGGCACCCACTTCCCTTTCTTGACTATGCTATAGTATCCTCTTTAATTTTCCTTTTCCCTCTCGGGTCCTCATACAGGGAAGTTATTGTGGTGACCTCCAAGCGTATGTAAAACAGGCTGTGTTTATCATTGTTGGATTTAGTATGTAATAGCACTAAGTCATAACATACCTTGATGTATATACCTTATGTTTATGAAACCTGTAAATGTTGAAAATATCATAGCACTAGGTGTTTTTTATAATGGCAAAAAGTACTAGGTAACTATTATAGACATTAAGTTAGTTGTGCTATTTAAAATGCATGTAAATTGCTGTAAACTAAATAAGTCTGACATTTCATGGTGATCTGCGTATATATCCCATGATGCTTTGCATTATGGAAGTATGTATGATGTGTATTTCTTTGAAACTTGATTTGTTGCCAATGCCCTTTGGGGTAACCCTTTTTTCAGTGATTCTGCATTGAGGTTCTTTGTCTATAGCTTGTTTGTTTTGTTTTTTCCTTTGAGTCCCCACTACCCAAGCAAACAAGGCCCACATAGGGATGAAGGGTTTTCACTAAAAATGTTTAGATCAGAGATCAGTGTCTGTAGGTGCTGGCTAAGTGCAGAGAAAGGACATATATAGTCTGTTGCTGCAAACTGATATATTGAAGAAAGGATATGCTATTGCTTAAGGTTATGTCTTGTATTTTGAATAAACATCACACAAAGATTGTGTGTTGAATTTAAAGTTCAGTGTCTGGTCCATCTGTTATCCCACAACCCCTCCACACTTGCTATCTGAGGAGATTTTCCATGAAGAGTGGGTCATCAGTAGTCCCATTTTTGTGCTCCAGGCAAGCAACATTAAAAAACTTAAAAATAAGCATGTTTCAAAGCAATATCACCTACCACCACCCCTCTTTGTGCATGCTTTCTTTTAAAATTCTTTTTTAAACTTCTGATATTCTTTTAAACATGGAAACTCAAATAAATCATTTAAATTGAGACTACCAGTAAAAACGGCACCATAGGAGTGTAAAAAAACACACAGGGACGCTGATTAAGCAGTACACCTTTTATTAAATGACAAAAAAAAATCACCTCAAACTGACAGTGCCCCTTTAGAAGGCTGCTGGGGCTTCTTCCCATAGGTGAAACACACAGACACTTGGGGCACCACCACAGCCAGGGTGCATGAGCCTGTGGTCCCCAGTCCCCTAAGTGTGTGTGTGTGTGGTCAGCACAGCAAAACTCCTACATCGACGGCAATGTGGGCGCCGCAACCCAATCAACACTCATTCCATCGATCGGGATTTTGCAGTGCCCATCGTCTTACTGCCCCTGGGGTGTTGCGCTATTTCCCCCCTACACCTCTGACCTGGAGGTGATTACATTATTTTTCAGGGGGTTGGGGTCAAAGTCCCCCGCAAACAGCCGGGATGTGTCCCAGTGGTTTGCCACGAATGCAGTAGGGCGGCATGATTATCGGGCGACATGGTCACCATCAGCATTTTCTTGTTGATGTAATGTCGGTTAACAATATTGTTGAATCAAAATGGTGGAACTGTGTGTGTGTGTGTGTGTGTGTGTTTTGCTGGACCCGTGAAACAGCTATTGGCTCTCTGATGCAGCAGAACTTAAAGGGGAAGTCTCCCATAGCTCCACGCCAATATTTTCCCAACTACTTATGTGTAACCGTTGTGTGCCTCCTCCAGTTGTCAGCAGTCAAACTGCTGTCCAAATCTGGATTATAAATAAAAATATAGAGCCCCAAAAAGTTATCAATGTGTTTGTCCTCCATTTTACCATCAGTGTTGCTAAAGGATGATGTCATCAGAGGAACAGATAATGGTGCTGCACTAAATGCAGTTCCACCAGTAAACCAAACCCACAATGTTTGGTTCCCCACTTGAGTAATGGAGGAACCCTTTAAGTGTTGTGCACATCTTAAAGTGCAGGTCTAAGAGGGACTAGGTCCATGTGAGTGTGATGCAGTACTGATTTGAGGTATATACAGTATTCATATAAGGAAGTGCCTGTATGTGTTGTGTTACTGTTTTTGTTAGCAAAAACAGTTTATCCAATAAATGACTCTGGGTACAACAAGAATTTTAAGTGGTATTATACAGCTGTTGTATTATGTAGTGTGTGTATTAACATTCTCTGTTTTGGTTGACACCAGCAGTGAGAAACAATCTTGCAAATAGGCCCCTTTCCTTTTGTAATTAGGCAATCAGTGATTGGATGGCTGCTGTAAGGCAATAAAGAATTCAGCTATAACAAGGAGTAGGTTACCAGGAAAGCATCAGCTGCAGCATATGGAAGAAGGATAATCTAGTGGTTAAAGCACAGGCACAAGCACTGGGGGACTCTGGTTCAAATCCTACTAGAGGCCCTTACTCTCTAACCCTTAAGAAGTTCCCCTAACCTCCTTGGAAACTGTGATGGCCCCTCAGGTCCATGACTTTAAAAGTGCCCCAATTCCCATTATAAATCACTAGCAGTGATGTGAGAGCTACAGCACTTCACTTTCAAGGTACTAAGGATAAGCTGTGGCAGCCCCCCCCCCGCTTTGTAATACCAGCATTTGAAGTAGGATGTCCCTCACAAATCAGATGCTACACCTCAGCTGTTGTAGGTAAAGAAACTAATCAATCGCAGTGTTTGTGGTGCTCTGTATTTGCTTAGCTCACTCCTCCCATGTCATATGCATTCTGTGTCTTGGTATTTCCAGTCAGAAACTCAGATTTAAGGAGCATCTGAAATGTAAAACAATACACTTTATAAAGTAAATGATCTAGCTCTCCACTTTCAGGCTTCTGAAAGGGGATGTGTATAAGTCAGTCTTGTGTGATCCTTTGGTAAACTGCCCAAGCTCACCTTGTAATTAATCTTCTCAAGGGTGTTCATCTGGTTCAATACAGAGTGACTGATTGACTGCTCTGTTAATTGGTTGGTTGATTGATTCAGTCTACTGCTTACCACAACATGTTACAACTGTCTCACAGAGAGAAATGAGCAGTACAAAGAAACAGCTTTTGTTTCCTGTGAATGAAATACTATTAGATTTGTTACTTGGTCTACACATACAGTATTAAGGCTACAAGTACTACTCCCTGTGTGAGTTGCATGACAGAACTTCCTTAAGCCATTGCAAACTTCAACTAAAATCAGGATAGACAGCAATGATACCCTTATGTTTTGTTCTGCACTGCTGCTGCAGTGACATCAAGGAATGGGAGGGGCTGTATTACAAGTGACTCATTTGCATGTAAATGGAGGCTTGCTTGGCATTTTACTCCCTTGTGTCAGAGTCTCAAACTCTAGATATGTGTTGCAACAAAAGAAATAGCCGATCTCTTATTGACATATGTACAGTACGTGATGTAATGTATAATAAATACATCAGACATATCCAAATCATACATATATAGGAGTCTTTTCCTTTAAGTTTCTCTGCTCCAACTGGGCTCCCCCACTGCTGTGCATTTGCCAGTCCCCACGCTCAAAGGGAATAGTAAGAGTACTTGCCCTGAAATAAACTGTTTGCAGCTCAGCCTGTCTTTCCTGGTCAAAGCAAATATTATACCAAAGTACACAACATATAGTTAATTGGCATTTGCAAGAATGCAGTACTTAAACCTCTGCCACTCTCCAACAAATATGGACATATTGTGAGAGCCCAAGAGGGTTTTGAAAACAATACTTGGTTTGAGTACACGTTCATACATGTGGACAGACAGCAATAGTTGATGTATATGTATTCTAAAAGCTGCCACTGTATTCTCATAGAAGCCAGAGGCGTACGTTTATCATGATCCACCATACAGATATCACTGTTGGGACATTGTGAGCCTGCAGCTGCACTGATGGTGAGTGTAACTGTTTCTGTCTTGCACAACTCTTCCTGTGAGTTGTTGCCTATGTCCCCCAACCCCAATATTCTAATTTTATAAAACCTGAGTATCTTTGCCAAATCGGTGCTGAATGAGTGAGACCATTGACAGGCAGTCTTAATGTATTTATTTGTTGAGTAAGGGCTGTGTTTTAAATGTAATGCTCCTTATACAACACCTGTGGAGATAAAAATAATAAGATACAGTAGCAAGCAATATATTTATCCTTCTAACCTCAAGATTTCGTGAGTGCTTTGGGGTAAGCTACAAATTCTGTGGTTGGGTGCATCCCTGAGAAATATGACTGAACCAGAGAGCTGTTGTAACAATGCTGATGACATAACAATAGCCCTGTACAACTCTGAAGTCAACAGTCGAAATCGAAGTAATAGTAACATAGTAATTTAACCTTTGCTGTGCCGTGGACTGATATATCAGTCCAGAACTCCTATGCATTCTAATTCTGTTGCAGCCTAATGGTTAAGGTCAGAAGGGACTCTTAAGTCCATCACTTCCCCCTCCCTCACTTTGTAAGGAGGAACCAACAAGTGTGTTGCACAGATATACTAATTGATAGAGATTTCCCACCAAGCCTTGTACCCAGTGTATGGGGTATTCTTTGTGAGTCCCTGTACTGTCTCAATGTTCACTGTTTCTGCACGGGCTGTTCCATTGGTTCCCCCCCTTTGGAAGAACCAGAGCTGCCTAAAGAGTTATACATCACCTTTAAGCTACAGGGCATTTTGTCATGTCTTGGTGGAGCATGCCAGAGCAACCATTTCTGTCTGTTCAAGCCTGTCAACAGTACCCTTCATTATGTGGAATACAGATATCATGTCCCCCCTCAGCCTTCTTTTCTTTGGGCTGAACATGTTAAGGGCCTCCAGTCTATCTCATTATATTTATAACACACTCTGGTCAGAGTCAATATGGCTGCAAAATATTGTTATTCATGATGGAAATTATTATTGTTATTATGAAAAAATTTACTTTTACAATATCACTGTGATCTTTGTAAGGTGACCAAGGGCATTGTTTTTATAGATACTGTACAGCTCAAACTAAAGAAGTCTTGCATGTGGGCATCTAAGATCCCACAGAATGCTGAGCTGATAGGCACCGCAGAAAGAGGAAAGCATGACTGAAGCAACATCTCACAGAATGCCAAACTGATTAGCACCAGGAAACTGATGGATTTCCAGAAAATAACATTTTTCTGTACAATACATTGATCTCTGTAGACAAATCTGATAGCATAAGGTCCAGTTTCACCAGTGCTTATCAGTTTGGCATTCTGTGAGATGTTGCTTTGATCGTGCTTTCACCCTTTCTGTGGTGCCTATCAGCTCACCCTTCTGTGGGATCTTGGAAGCCCACATGCCTCGTTAGTTTGAGGTGTATGGTATCTATAAAAACTATGCCCTTGTTCGGTTATCACGCTGCAAAGACGGCATTGATTCTGTAAAAGTAGATATTTCCATAATCATTTCCACCACCAATAACATCATTTTGCAGTCATATTGGCTCTGACCAGAATTTGTTTTTAATTATTGTATTTTCTCTGTTCCTTTATTGTATTTCCTCTGTTTCTAGGCTTATTAGTTACTAATTTCATTTCTACCATAGAGTAATCACTGTTCCCCAAAGTCTTTTCTCACTCTGACATTTTGTACTAGATCTGTTAGGTCAGTTACTACCAAGTCTAGGACGCTTTACCTATTGTAGGTTCCTGCACCAGTTGAGCAAGTTCCTGGTGTAAAAAAATATTGATGTATAATCTTTTCCTGGGCTTTACTAGAAATCTTATTCTGCCAGTTAGTTTCTGGAAGATTAAAGTCCTCCATAATTATAAGGTTCTCTTGCCATGATTTGCTGGTTATTGTACTGGTAGTTACTATTTGGAGGTCTGTAGCATATGCCCAGTGTTGTTTTACTGTTTGATCTTGATTTTACTAGTATCCTTATATCCTGAACTTCAGTGAAGTTAGAATTTGGGTAAATTTCACAGTTTTCAATTAACGTACATTGCCACTCCTTCCCTTTTCCTTTCCTTCTTTATGGAAGCATTTTTAACCCTGTACCTCATTTCCCTAAACAACATCTTCACTCCACCAGGTTTCCTACAGGTCTTATGGTAGGAGAGACAAGGGTGGGGGCTATTATTCTAGATCCTATGGTCCATATGAGTACTTACTCCAAAGAGGTTACTACAGAGGCAGAGGCAGGTGGGGCCCCAGATGCACGGCTGCAGCACTAGCCCTCAAACCACAGTCAAAACAAAACCCCTGACAGATCTTCCCAGGTCATGCAACTATTGCTAGTGGGGGGGAAGGCTGACCCATTAGTGCCAAGAATGGGTAAAAAATACAACAGACAAGTGGGTCCTGGAAGTATTGGGGTATCTGCAGTTCAAAAAGTTTCCAAGATCGCACAGACCAAAACATTTTCCAGCCCATTCATGAACAGAAAGAATTCTGCTGGAACTGGAAGTAAAGAAACTGCTGCAGGCAACAGCAGTAGAAAATGTCCCTGTCTCACAGTGGGGCAAGGGCCTCTTCTTAAGATACTTCCTGGCCCACAAAAAAATGGGAAGTGGAACCCATTTTAGACCAAAGATATCTCAACAAACACATAACAAAAGAAAAGGTTCAAAATGATCACACTGGGCTCAGTGATACCATCCTTACAATCAGAAGTTTGGCTGGGGTCACTGGATCTGAAAGATTCGTATCTTCACATTCCAGTCAGACCCACCCACAGAAAATACCTCTTGGTTCAGACTGGGAGGCTGCGAGGACCAATTCATAGCCTTTCCCTTTGGCCTCACCTCTGCATTAAGGTTCTTACAAAGTGGCTAGCTGTGGTGGTAGCACATCTGAAAAGATAAGGTGTGGTGGTTTTCCTACATTGATGACTGTGTGGTCTCAGGGAAGGGGGGAGAGGCTCTATCCAAAGAGCAAAGAACACCTTAGAGAATCTAAGTTTCCTAATAAATCTACAAAAATCTCAAACAGAAACAGTTCAGTTGGCGGAATTTATAGGTGCAAAACTGGATACCCTGCAGGAGAAGGCTTTCCTTCCACAAGAAAGGATATCAAACCTGATGCTACAATATAATCCTTCACACAGGACCAGCCAAGACCCACAAGTGAATTTCTGCAGTTAGTGAGCCATGTGGCCTCTTCCACAGCAATGGTGCCTTGAGCAAGATTCCAGATGAGGATCATTCAGTATCACCGAAGGGACTACCCTGTCCCAAAAGTGGGACCCACTGTCCAAGCTAGTGCCAGTCACAGGCATTTATGTGTGCACTGCAGGGGTGGAAGAAGGAAAGCAACCTCGTAGAGGACATTCCTTTCTTCCAGCAGTCCCCAACAGGTGTCCTCACAACAGGTGCCTCACATCTAAGGTGTGGTGGTCACCTAGGGAAGCTTACAGTATGTGACACCTGAAGCATAATGGAGGCCCAAGAGCACATAAACCCCCTAGAGCTGAGATCAGTATTGCTGGCAATCCATTCTTTCTCCTCCCAGCAACACGGCCAGTCTGCTTAGATCTGAACAGACAGCACCAGAACAATGTATTACACAAACAAACAGGGAGGAACAAGATCCACAAAGCTGTTCACAGAAGTTATGAGGATCTGGGATATCGCTTACTCCCTAGATGCAGGGGTTCATAATGTATATCTGCCAGGCAAAAACAATGTCCTAGGAGATGCCATAAGCAGAATCTGCTAGGGAACTCACAAATGGGTCCTGAACCAACAGGTTCTGGCCTCCATCTTCAGAAGAAGTGGCTGAGGCATCCCAGAAATGGATCTGTTTGCTTCTTGGGCGAACAACCAACTCCCACAGTTTTGTTGCAGTCTCCCAGCAATTGATATAGTCCCAGAGGACACCCTAGTTTTGAACTGGTTAGGGAGGTTCCTGTATGTCCTCCCACCATTTCCACTCATACAGAGAGTGCTCATAAAGCTCAGGAGTGAGCCAGCAACAGTGAGCCTGATAGTTGCAGGCTTGGTACTCAGTGCTTTTGACCCTGTCCAGCAGGGTTCCAATCAACCTGCCACTGAGACACAACCTACGGACCCTGTCTCAGGGTAGAATAACATTCCCACACCTGAGTGCATGGATCTTGAGGAGAATTGTCTAATTTAAATTTGTCAGAGGAGGTGCTGAGAGTGCTTATAGTTTCCAGAAAATCAGCAACCAGGAAAGTGTATTGCTCTAAGTGGAAGAGACTCTCATACTGGTGTGCCCCCAGAAACATAATCCCAATGTAGGCAGGACTGCCCACAGTTTTGGACTACCTAGCCATACCTACAGTCCTTAGTTCTGAAATCCTCAACTCTGAAGATGCATCTGTCAGCAGTGTCAGCCTACACAACAGCAGGCAAAAACAAGTCCTTGACCCTACAACCTGTTTTCAGAAGTTTTTTTAAGGTCTCAGTCACCTGTATCCCCTAATAAATGACTCAGTCCCTCTATGGGCTCTAAATATCTGTCTTGTCCAGCTGATGGAGGCTCCTTTTGAGCCTATGGTTACTGCTGATTTGCAATATGTGACATGGGAAACAGTTTTCCTGACTGCCATGACATCTGCAAGGAGGGTAAATAAGCTTCAACCCCTCTATACAGATTCAATTTACATAATCTTCCACATGGGCAAGGTAGTCCTTAGGACCAGTAGGAAGTTCCTTCCTGAAGTAGTATCAGAATTTAATTTGAACCAGTCAGTTGTCCTTCCAGTGCTATGGCCTGAACATTCCAATACAGATGAACAAAAACTACACTGTCTGGATGTAAAAAGGGCATTGGGTCACTACATGGACCAGATAAAGGATGTCAGGTCCGAGGGTACACAGCTTTTTCTTACCTATGAAGAGGTGGGTAAAGGTAGGCCAATAGCTAGGAGGACCATCTCTTACAGGATAGTCTCCTGCATACAGTCATGTTATGAAATAGCTGGTTAAATACCTCCCAGAGGCCTAAGGGCACATTCAATGAGGGGTACCTCTGCCTCCGTGGCACCTACAAGGGGCATCCCCCTTCTAGACATTTGTAAAGTAGCTACCTGGAAAACAGGGCACACTTTCACAAAGCACTATTGCTTAGACATACAGTCCAGGAGGGATGTCAGTTTTGGAGCTGCCGTCTTGCAGAACCTTTTTCCTAAATAGGTTCTGAACCTATGTTCCTAAGGTACTGATAGTAAGTCTGCTTATTGTAAAGCACCACTGATTACTGGGACCCAATATTCAAAACTTTGCCTGGATGCAAAATCAAGTCTGCCTGTGCAAACTGGGTTTAGTGTAGACAGTCAATATTGAAAAGCCTGGTTACCGTGGGCAAACTCTGTTTGTTCCCGGGCAGTAGTCAGTGGGGACCCAATGGAACATTGGCACAGTCCAGTATTCAGAGTATGTGCACTGTGCAAGACCATTTTGCACAGTCCCATTGCGCGGCGCACATACCGCTAATCAAAACCCTGACTTACTCCCGCACAACCCTAGCAGTTGGCAGAGGATGTACGGAAGCTTCCCCAACCCTCAACGCAGTGGTTCCTGGTGGCTTGTGGTTCCTCCCCATGCTGATTGCCAGCCCCATCATGAAAAAAAAAAATCCCTGGTGACTAGCAGTCCTCCCATTCCTGATCTACTGGTATTATATAATGTAACCTTCCCTGGTGGCTAGTGGTCACCCCTCCTTAACCCCAGTCCACTGTATATGTGGTACTAACTCCCTGGTGTGTAGTGGTTGTCACAAACCCACTCAGCAGGTCTGGCCCTCTGCTCTCACAGTGCCAACCTCCAAGCGCAGTATTGTGGACAGGTAACAGAACAGGGTAACCCTCCTGTCTGTTTGTGGGTCCAAAATCACCTTTGGTCTCAAGTTCTGGAAGGATTCAAACTGTGAACCTTATGCTAGTGTACCCAAATGTAAAGGTTCAGATAATCTGCTTTTCGGGGAATGCCAGATATCTTTTGCTAAGGGGCACCTAATCAGGTATCCAAAATGAGCACTTAAAACTCTATGAAAAGACCTTAGGTATTCTTACCCTTTTCCAGTTCAATAACACATTAAGCTTATGCACAGCTGTCAACTTTAACCATCTATACTTCACATGCAAAAGAAATAATTTCAAAGGCACACCAGGCAGTCTCTTTAAAATAAGAGGTTTACTTAGAGAATGGATAAAAATAGGTAAAATGTAAACACAGAACAATTTATCACAAAGCATTCAATCACTTGAAAGAAAACTAGGAAGAAGTACAAACATAAACTCCCACCACAATACAATTAGACTTGTTTATCTAATGTATTATTACCTTCTTACATTGCTTATAGTTAGATGATGTTGTTTCAGAGTCCAACAGGAATGTGTCTAAAGATCAGCCACAGAATAGTTTAAAGCTGTCTTTGAACCTGCCTCTTCCATGATGTCACCTAGCTCCTCCCTGTTAAATATAAGCATTAATACACACAGGATGTCCCATCAGTCAGGAGGTATATTAAATAAGGTGACATCAGCAAAAGCTCATTTCGAAATATGTCTTTCCTTTGATCTAATGTGGTTTCCTGCTTTTCAAAGACATCACAGGACTTTAACAACTCTGCAGTTTTCTCACCTAGATGTCATATAGCTTCTTTTAGCACCAGTTGAAATTAACTGTCCTTCTTCTGAAGATGTCATAAAATGGATATTTTAGTTCCTGGCTTCAAAGCAACACAGATCATAAACAAGGCTATAAAATGTGACTTCTTGGAAGCTAATCACATTACAGAGATCTGCTGTTTAACATATCCTGTCATTTGAACTGAAACCTGGGGGGGGGAGGCGGGTTCATCCCAGGAGCACAGGATGTCTCATGAGAGACACTCAATAACACATTTTTATATTACAAAATCATAGAGCAATCAGAACCAGCTGGCCAAGCATCACAGTGGTCCCCCCTCCCTAACCCTGACCTGCCTATATAATAAATAGGTCTGTCCCTAGTAGTCCAGTAGGCACCCCTCCCTATCCCCAATCTGCCCATAGAATACAATTGCTATCTGTCCCTGGTGGACAGTGGACCTCCACCCCAGCAGGTAGGGCCCCACCACCCTGCTTCCCCCATTCCATCCCTTAGACAGCGACCGGCACAACCCTTCACTCTCCACCACAGCCGGCTGCTGACTGATATGTCAATGAGCATGTACTTTGTACAGTAGATGATCACTGATTGAAATGAGCCCATACTATATACAATACATACTCAATGATAACTCAGTCAGCAACCGGCCATGGTGGAGAGCATAAGGTTGTGCCGGTTACCAGCTCAGAAATAGAATGGGGGGGAGTGGGGTGGTGGGGCACTACCTGCCATAGTGGGACGTCCACTATCCACCAGGGACAGATAGCGATTGTATTCTACGAGCAGATCAAAGATATGGAGGGGGGTCTGCTAGACCACCAGGGGCAGATCTATTTATTATACAGGCAGGTCAGGGTTTGGAAGGGGGGGACCACTAGACCACCAGGGAGTTAGTACCATATATATGGTGGACCAGGTTTAGGGAGGTGGGACCGCTAGCCACCAGGGAAGGTTACATATCATAAAACTGGCAGATCAGGGATGGCGAGACCGCTAGTCACCTGTGGCATTTTGTTTATCATGAGGCCAGTGATTGACTGGGGGAGGGACCACTAGCCACCTGGGAATTGTTTATTATATCATGGGGCCAACGATCAGCATTGGGATGGACCACTAGCTACCAGGTAATTGTATATTATATTATGGGGCCAGCAATCAGTGGGGGGAGATACCACTAGCCACAGGGACATATTTTTTATATAATGGGGCTAGCAGTTGGTGAGGGGGTGCCACTAGCACCAGAGAAAATATACTGGTACACTTTGGGGATGGTGATCGGTGGGGGAAGGGCACTAGCACCAGGAACAGCTCTCTGGAACCAGGTTAGTGGGGGGGGGCAGCACCGCACTGATGTGCCCGGCAGCCCATGCAAATGAGCCCATAATGGGCATGCAAATAGACGCTTAGCACCTTGCATGCCCAATGAGCTCATTTACATGGGTCCTTTAGAATATGGAAAATTTAGCATGGGTGCAAGTCATTGTAGCACCCTATTTTGGGAACCTGTCTACCCAGCACTAACTGGCTTAGCACTGGGCCAACATGGCCCCTATATTCAGTCGAATAGTGCTGGTGCAATATTCCCACTGAACATAGCATTTTTGGACACCCGGGCCAGGGCATGGCAGAGCACAAATATTTGCGCTCAGCTTTGTCCATCTTTGAATATCAGGCCCCTGGTGTTAGAAGAAAAAAATACTCACTGTAATAAATTTGTTTCTTGTCAGGGGATCCAGCAATGTGATTTACAATCCCTGACCCTGACTCCCCTGCCAGAACCTGAAAATAAGTTCGTACAAGAATCATTTTTTTTAATTATTTTTTAATATTGCTTGAACATTCTTAATCTTAGTAATTGGTTAAATGAAATCAGTTTCAGATTTCATGCTGTCTGCCTTAATTTCGTTTGATTATTTAAAAAAAGTTTCTATAAAACATTTTCAAAAATATTTTTGAAGTCACTTAGCTAGATTTACTGGTCACAGGTCCCCCAGCTATAAAAAAAAATCTGGCATTAGAACACTTTGAAGAGTGTGATCACTCTGCAGAGTCTGAACTTAACATTCTCTTCCCTAATTTGCATAAATACTATGTCCAGGGCATCACACACTGACAGTAAGAAGGATGCTTATTGTAAGTCACATTGATGAATCCCTAAAAAGAAACAACATTACTACAGTGAGTATTTTTTTTCTTGCTGCATATCAGTCCAAGACAAACAAACAAAAAACACATTTCTGTCACACCCTGTGTTCAGAAAAATTTTCAACAGGTTAAACCACATAGACTCACTTGTCATGACACCAGTCTCTCCCAGAATGGAATCTAAATTTGGTAACTTCAAGGCTGATGTGTTCCCCTGTTTAAAACCATGGACACAGCAAAACTAAAGTTCATCACTTGGGAAACCATATTTCTGGTGGTTATAACTTCTGCAAGAAGAAAATTCATGCACTAAATATAGAATCTGAAAGTTTAGTGTTATACAAAGAAAATATGATACTCAGAACAAGCAATACTTTTTTCCCTTAAATGATGTCAGAGTATCATTTGAACCAATCTATCACTTTGCCTGTTTATTTCAAAAAGCCACACACAAGTGAAGCTGAAAGGCATTACACTGTCTAGTTAAGAGGGCAATTCATTTCTACAAAAGCAGAACTGAAAGCATGAGGTGACAAGAAAAATATACCATAGTAATGTTGTTTCTTTTTTTAATTTTTTAATTTACTGTGCTTTTTATGGCCCCCTCCTCCATCAGCCCTGTCTTCAAGTCTTGTCCCGTCATACACGCTCCGCAACTCCCACTGGGGGTACACTTTGGATTGTGCCCCAAAGCGGGGCCGCAGGAGGGAACCCAACCACCCAGCAGACAATGGGGTACAGCCCCAGGACACTTCCATTCTGGAGTGCCTCCCTGGCTTACCCCCGGGGGCAGGGCCACGGGAGGTGGTCTACGCCCAGGCAGAAGATTGGATTCATTCTTGGGGGAATCACAGCACAGCTGCGCAAGACCTATGTCCCGAGGTGGGCAGTATTCTGCATGGCCAAGTTTTTCTGAAACAGCATGGGGGCATGGCATGTAATGACAGTTTCACATGCATGCCACGGTCTGGCCCACCTCCGGAACAAGTAAGACACTGGTCGCTTGTTGCACCTCTGACCTATGCCAGAGGTCACTCTTGTGCTGGACACAACCCCCATCACCCCAGAGGAGAGCAAGCCACAGGGTGCTCGATCCTCCTCTCCTCTGGCCAGCCCTCTGACTCCCAAGTCCATTTCTGAACCCAGAATGTCAGCATCACAGATGGAAACCCAACCACTGCATTGGCGGGCCAGCCTAGCAATGTTGTTTCTTCCAAAGGGATAATTCACTATGCTTAATTACAATCATTCCCCTGGAATAAGCCACCCCGAAGTTTAGAAATGTATGCTAATTAGAGAATCTTAAAATGAAATTCAAAACTGTGGTATGTGGTCACGCTCACCCTCACATTCTAATGGCAGATTTATTTTGTAAAGCTAGGGTGAGCAGTGACCACCAAACTAACTAAATGGCTATCAAAAATATCTCAAAAAGTTTTTTTTTAAATACTTTGTCAACATGGCAGAACAATTTTAAAATGTTACGAAAAATTGTAAAACCTCAGATCAAGTATCAATTGTAAAGGCACTGCAACAAGTAATGTTCAAGCAAATCGAAATAACAGATTCTTTTATAAACCTTTTTCTAGGTTCTGGAATAGGAGGTATGGAATTGTTTAGCTT
Organism: Neoceratodus forsteri; assembly: GCA_016271365.2. Lineage (NCBI taxonomy): Eukaryota > Metazoa > Chordata > Ceratodontiformes > Ceratodontidae > Neoceratodus > Neoceratodus forsteri. The sequence continues at coordinate 407,755,354 of CM028132.1, read as the reverse complement.
AGTGAGGGATCTCTTTGAAAGAAACAACAGAGATGATAATGTATGGGCATACATTGGTAACCAGTTTGTTAACCAGCGAGAGGTTGCCATGTTGACTATGTAAACTACGAGAGCGAAGCTCGAGAAGTTTACATCATCAAGGCAACCTCGAGCTGGTTGTACAAACTGGTTGTCGATGTATGACCATACATTATATTTTATAGTGCATGGTCCACATGTCTAGTAAAAAAAATTAAGCAGTATCCTTACTGTTTCAATTTTAAGTCACCGCCACTCTGCACCAGGTCATGCTGTCACTGCCGCGGCCATTTCAGTAAGACCCTCGCATCGTGAAGCGTGCATGCGCAGAGCAATCCCGATTGTTATACCATTGATGTGACGTACCATCGATGGGTGAACAACAAAGTGACATCACATCAACGGTATAACAACTATGTAAAAAAGATGAAAATCAACATATAATAACATTCTACCATACATTATATTACTACAGTGAGTAATGTTTTCTTCAAACCCCAGGAATCCCTTACTTATGCTAAACAACTGCATATTCCATAGCAGTACCTTGGGAGGCTAGATGCAGAACCTATTTAGAGAAAAGGTTCTGCAAGACAGCAGTGCCAAAGCTGGCATCCCTTCTGGACAGAATGTGCAGACAGTAATGCCTTGTGAAATAAAAGTGTGAACTGTTTTCCAGGTAGCTGCTTTACAGATTTCCTGAAGGGAAACACCTCTTGATGCTGCCACAGAGGCAGAGGTGTCCCTTGTTGAGTGAGCCCTAAGGCCTTTAGGTGGCTGCTTGTCAGCTTTGCCATAACAGAACGGTATGCAGGAAATTATCCAGCAAGAAATGGTTTTCTTTGATGCTGGTTTACCTTTCCCTTCTTCACCATAGGTGACAAATAATGGAGTATTAGTGGACCTTACACCCTTTGTGTGGTCTAAGTAGTAGATCAGAGGTCTCTTAACATCCAGACTCTGGAGCTTCTGCTCTCCTGAGTTGAATTTTCCTGTAAAACGCTGGCAGTGTAATTGATTGATTCAGATGAAATTTAGACACCACTTTGGGAAGGAATTTTCTGTTAGCTCTTCGGACTACCATGTCCCTGTGATATATGATCTAGTTAGGATCTGTGCAGAGGCCTTGCAACTTGCTAACCCTCCTAACACGTCAGTGCCACCAGGAAAACTGGTTTCCAGGTGACATACTTTAAAGCAGCAGTTGCTGTAGGCTCAATAAGTGCCTCATCAGCTGGGCAATACACAGATTCATGTCCCATGAGGATCTAATCCTGGAGGGTACAGGTGATAAAGGCCTTTAAAGAACTTTTTGAAAATGGACTGGGAGGCCATTGACCTGTCTTTGCCAGCTGAAGTGTGTGCTGACACTGCTGCCAGATGAACCTACAGGGTTGAGAACCTGAGGCCTAGGGACTGTAGGTCAACTAGGTAGTTAAGGACTGAAGAGAGACTTGCCCACAATGGGCTGAGCTGCCTAAAGGAACACTGGAATGAAAATGTTTTTCACTTCAAGGAATAGGTTTTCATTGCTGCTAGTTTCCTGGAAATCTTAAGCACTTCCAAAACCTTTTCAGAAAGATTTAGTCGAGAGAATCCGAGTGCCAGTGGTCGGAGGACACTGCAGATTGTTTTTCTGCAGCAGCAGATGCCGGAGCTGAAAAGGGGATTTTCAGCATCGGGGAAGGGTTCCCTAAGGATATCAGCAGCAAAGGAAGGGGGTAGCCAACAGAGCTGCACAGTATTTTAAAACAAAAGGAGTACGGTTCCAAGTGTCGGAGAGTGGGGATCAGGAGAAGAGAGTGAGGAGCACTAACAGGGAGTCATACACAGCTGCAGGAGCCAGTCACTGGCTGTGGCAGCTGAAAGGTGCCAACATTCAAACTCTGGCAGTGGACTGGGGAAGATATAAATAGAGGGGCTGTAACTGACTGGGAGAGCAGTGCCAGAGGTCGGAGGAAACCGCAGTTTGTTTTTCTGCAGCAGTGGGCACCGGAGCAGAAAAAGGGATTTGCAGCATTAGGAAAAGACTCCTTAAGGGTATCAGCAGCAGAGGAAGGGGGTAGCCAATGAAGCAGTTCAGTATTTTTTGGCCTTCCCCCTGCCCACCCAATAACAAAATAGAACCAGCAGACACATGACCGGAGGAACAAATAGGAAGGGAAGCGAGGAGGAGCCAGGAACCATAAAGGAAGCAGGTAAGCAGCAATAATCTATTCCAGGGTTTGTATAAAGGTTTGAGTGGGGGTTTCAAAGCTCAGTATAAGGGGATAATCTTAGCACAAGGTAGTTGGTGAGTAGGTGTTTAGTAGCTCAGAGAGAGGGGTTCTTTTTTGTTCCTTGTCAGAACCATTTGTTTGTTTAGAGAGAGAGAGGGAGAGAGATGAAAAAACAAAAACAAAAAACTGTAAAGTAGTGACTGAGAGACTAAAGGTAGTGATTGTGCGAATAAGGCTTATTGATAGTGAGTGTGTGACAAAGGCTTATCATTCTACGGCAGGGTAAAATATTTTTTTCCTAATAATCTTGAACTAAACTATTTGCCATTCCTTTGTTTTTTGATTGCGTGACTAAAGCATATCAAGGGGTAGGTAGAAAACAGAAATGATGGGAGTGGTGGGATGCTGTGGCTGTGGAGTGGCAGTCTGCAGGGAGATGTTCAGGAGGCTGCAGTGCTGCCCCATCTACATGCTCATCTCCGGGCCGAGTTGGTTAGGGTTTGGGATGCCTCCTCCCCCACCCAGGGACCACCAAGTCCACCCCCGCTGCATCAGAATATGCCAGTAAGGAGGGGCGGTTGGATGAAGTTGGGCTCAGGGAGGGTGAGGTAGGTTGGGCAGAGGTGCATCCCACCTGTGGTAGCCTGAAAACACCCAGAAATCAGGTTCTAATAGGGGAAATTTAGAAGTAACTTATTCCAATCCTGATAATTTAATATCTATCCCCACTAAATTGCAGACTAGAATTACTGATTATGTTAGACCAGTAAAATTCACACATATACTAAGGGGTGAAGGAGACTCCCCTCATAGTAATTACTGCAGAGGAAGGAAGATCTTGGGTCAAAAAATAAATTCATACTTGGTATTAGAAGTAGTCTCTTGCCTTGACAATTCGGTCTATCCATGTGATGTGTCCAACATAGAAATTGATAGCACCAAGGCAATAATTTCTATAAATTCTAATTGACAGCAGAGGGTCCTCTCAATAATAAGCTAGAACATTGCAGGTCTTCCAGGAAAATCAACAGATCATGGCTGGCTTAAGACATTAACAGATCATGATATAATTTTACTGCAAGAAACCTGGATGTTAAAATGTGATTTTTTGCTTGCCAGGATATTCAAGCTGGGTTAAGAAAGCCATAAAAACACATAATTTTAGAAGACCTAAGGGTGGACTAATTACCATGGTGTCAACTAGCAAAATCAGTGACTGCACTCAGTTTGAGTTTGAAAGTTCAATGGTCTTGTTAGTCAAACTTATGTTAGAAGATCATGATTTACTTATAATTATGAACATTTATTGCCCAGCGATGGCATTTTCTAAATCAAAAGAGCTGTTAGATGACTTCCGGGTCCGACATGATCTGAGAAGCAGCACGTTTAGAGGGCTTTCCGTTTTTAAGCCTAAAAAAAGAACACCAACTCTACTAAACCAGACAAATTAAACAGTATTCAAAAATAAAACTGGTGTACTACACCTCTAGACATTGACAGCTCGTAACCACTTTTAGGCATTTGCAGACATGAGGGAGATCGAGGATCCAGGTTCAGACAATTCAGAGCATCATACAAGGCCTGGTACCGGCACCCCTAGAAAAAAGTCTGCTTCATCTTCTACAACCTCCAAGCCTTAAAAATCTACACAGGAGATCTCCACAGAAGCAATTTTGCAAGCAATCGCCGATTTTCGTGGAGAGGTCCGTGAAACTATGCAGGATCTCAAGATAGAGAGTGGAAATTTGCAGACACGGATGACAGAAGCTGATAACTAAGAATGCTGACAAAAGATAACTAAGAATGCTGACAAAATAGATGAATTGGAGACCTCAATAAAATTTTTTGCTAATGAACAACTGGCAATGGCATCCCGACCAGAGGATGCGGAAAACAGGGGCAGGCGTCAGAATACTCGCATTTTTAGCATACTGTACCTGAAAATGAGAGGAATAATACAATTGCGTCATGAACTAATTTCCTCGGATGGTGCTGGAGTTGGATCTGAGTCAACAGCTAGATATCTAAAGGGCACATAGAGCCCTCGGGCCTAAACCAGCGCACCCCGATGCAAGGCCCCGTTCATTCGTAGTGCGACTGCTCAGTTACCAAATGAAAGAGCTTCTCCTTAAAAAGGCCTAGCAGAAAGGATGTGTGATGCTAGGCCAACAAAGACTGCTATTTGATAATGATTATGCACCCTGCACACAGTGCCTACATAGAGAATACAACCCATTGTTCCCAGTACTGAGATCTCAGAAGATTTGCTTTAGAACACCATACCCTGCTAAACTTACAGCGGTGTTGCCAACGGGCCAGCAGACTTACTGTTCAGCAGTCGAGGTGGCTGAAGATTTATTAACCAAGGGATTTATTAATCATAAAGTCTGGAACTTAGTGAAATCCAAAATCCAACAGATGACCCAGCTGGCTACAGAAAGACAAGAAGAAGGAGGCCAGTCACTGGCAGAAATCCTATGACGTCTCAACCAGTATCGAAACCCCACTTTGGGTGCCTGAGGTATTTTTTTAGAGAATGTCAGATGGTTTTATACTCCTCTCCCCCAGCTGGTTAGATTGGGGACACTGGGGGTAGAGGGGATGGCGACCGGAAAGCTGGGGGGTACACCTCTACGGGGTCCTGGCAACTGAAATGCAAACTGTACAATAAATATAAATATTAATTAGGTATAAGATTGTCAATAAGGACCTACTTACATCCCCAGATGGTGGGGCCTGTCCAAGGCTTGGGAATGTTATCTCTGAGGTTAGACCCTGATGCCCATGGCCTGGTCGGATTTCTGTCTCCCGCCCTTGTGGTTTCCCTCAGTCCCTGCCTGCATGTATCATGGGTGGGTTTTACCGGTGGGGGGGGGGGGACTGGTCTGTACAATGCGGAAGACCCAAAACCTGAACTAAGGATAGAGGCCTCCACTCAGTGATATGCTGATCCACTTGGACAATCTTGGGCAATTGAGAGAAATTGTGATAATAAAAGATTAATGTTGACACTTCTGGGAATGCCCAGTAATGTTGAGACACTGGCGATTACTAGTCAGATTGCCTCCTTCACCTTCCTTGGGACGAACTAAAAGTCTAAGAAGAAGGGGAATTCAGCATAAATACACTTGTAGCTCTTTAATTATTACTTTAGGAAAAACACTTAATTACTTGGACTCGGGACTGATATCATCTCACATGGATAGACCAGTACCCACCAGTACGCCAGTCTCGGGGTGGGTCTCCACATGTTGTTTAGGAATTGGGGGTGATATCCAATGTTATCTGGATCCAAGTTATGAAAAATAACTTTTATAAAATCAGGAATATGTTATCACTTCCGTTTTCTTGTTAAGATAGGATGTTTCAGGAGGAGGGGAGGGATAAGAATAGGATGTAGATAATACTCCTGTTGTCACTGTGTTCCCAATGATATTAGACAGAGAGCATGCCCTGGTGATGGGTGAGATGGCCATTTTCCTTCCTTGTGTCCGACATTCTCTATTAACAACAATGGGTATACAATATGCAGTTTGAAACTGAACTACTCCTGGATCTCTAGGGTGATGTTTGAGGGTGACTATTTACCATTGGTCATAGGAGGGGGTCTTTTATAGTCTTATTTTTAATGCTATACCATGATTGGATGGTGGTTTTCCTGGATGGAGATGACCACATACCCTTTTCCACACAATTTATAAAATAGGGACCATGAAAGGGAGTTGGAGGTAGCTTGAATCTGATTCCCCTTCTCCCCTCCCCCCCAAATAAATAAACTGCACCATTGATATGGGAAATTTATCAATCTTAAAGGATTGCTAGAATCCAATAGGAGATCTGGGGTAGTCTGTTCTCACCCCATCTGGGAAACGACCCTCAAGTTATTCTCTTCTACCAAATTGTTTGACCTACACAGTATAGAGGAACGGAGAGCCCCTCAGTTTAGATCATTAGCTTTTGGTCATGTCGGTGCCATTTCAGGGTGATCTCAGATTCCCGTGCACCCTATTTGGGGTGATGTCGCTGCTCCTGTGGACCTTGCTCCAGGGTGGCAGGTCGATACCCCCAAACTCCTCTCCTACCCCTCCAGGGTACCAGGACAGGAGTCCACTGAGAGTGCTTCATGTAAGCACCTCCCTTTTGGAAGTCAGTGTGTACATAGGTTTAAATAGGATTCTGGGGATTGACAGCTACAAGAAGTTAGATAGCTGTCTCCCCAGAGACAGGTTTAGTTTTTTTGTTAATTATAATGTTGGGAGAATTAAGGGGTGGTTTTTAATTACCCATTCGTATGGTATATACTTGTTGGGATACTTGGGGGTGGATTTAAATTTTCTACTGTTCATAAAATGTTATGGTTAACTATATTTTCAGGTTTTATGAGAGAAAAGTTGGGAAGGGGGGGAACAACAACACACACCTTGAGGTATAAGTTATCTTTACTGAATTTGCAGCAACAAAGATACCAAGAGGAACCAGCTCCTCTATCACTTCCTTCTCTCATGTAGGTGGGGAGCAATCAGGATAGACTCAGACATCTGGCACCTATGGATGAAACAGAATAATATAGCTTATTATACAGACAAATATGGCCACTAATCCAATACAAACTTACTTGCACATTATAAATGGTCTTCTTGACCCCATAAAGAGATACAGAGTTATGCAACAACTAAAGAAGCAAAAAGCAAGCCTCTACCTTCTCCAAGAAACTCACCTGTCTGACTCTGAGCATCAGAAACTTAATTGGGGGAAGATATAAGGTATACGCCTCCTCCTATCCTAGGGGGGAAAAAAAGAGGAGTTGCGATTTTGGCTCCTATTGATACACCCTTAGAAAGTAATAATTCTATGGACTGATGCTCAAAGAGATGTATAATATTACAACGCTTTATTGTGCGCCAACAGGTCAGTATAGCTAATGCCCTTCCAAACCTAGCTTCCAGGTATTATGTAGGTTCATTTCTCTCCTCCTTAATCATTTGCAGTGCCAACTTATTATGGGAGAGGATTTTAACATGACCCTCTCACTACACCTAGATTGTTCACACCCACATAAACATAGATCGAATAAGACTGTTACCCATTTTTGAAACATATTAGACCACTTAGGAATATTTGATATCTGGTGACGCACCTTCCCATCTGCCCCTGGCTACACTTACCACTCACCTCGATTCCACTCTTACTCCCGTATTGACTATTTTTTGACAACCTGTGACTACTTCTCGAAAGTGCAGGATATGTCTGTTGGCCCCAAATTGATTTCAGACTATTATCCTCTAATTTTAAAACTAGACATGGGGAGAACACCAAAGAGAACTCTTTGGAGAATGAACCCTTTACTGATGCAAGATAAGGAATTTCAAGACTATATGAAAACACAAATCCCCCAATTTCTGGCTGAGAATGCTCATACCACAACAAGACAAACAATTTTATGGGATGCCCTAAAAGCTACTATCCAAGGTGAAATAATAGCTTACACAACTAAGAAATGTAGAGAACGGGAAATAAAATACCAACAACTCACTGAAGAGCTTCTAAATTATCAATTGTTGTATAGGGATGGAGATCAGGTAGTATTTAACAAAATTAGGGATACCAAGGCTGCACTACAAAAGCTTTTAGATAATAAAATAGAACAGGCACTAACTTATTTATTTATTATTTATTTAGCTTTTGTTGACCGGGTAAGTGCACTAGACAAATCCTGCCTATTTTCAGGCACGACCGGGAGGAGGGGGATACAGATGAATGCCAACTGACCTTGAACCAGATTAAGCTGTTGGTGGTATTTTAGTGAATGAGGGAAATTTGGCCAGGACACCGGGGAAATTCCCCTACTCTTTTCGATTAGTGCCATGGGATCTTTAACATCCACCTGAACTACCACCAATCCAGGCAGATGGGACCTCGGTTTAACGTCTCATCTGAAAGACGGCACCTCAGAAGTGCAGCACCCCTTTCATGCTGCACTACAGTGTCAGTACTGGGATACTAACCCAAGTGCCAGATGTGGGAACTGAACCCACAGTCCTCTGATCTCCCGGCCTCAGAAGTGAGTGTGCTACCTACTGAGCCACTGACACTGTAATCTTGCATCAGTAAAGGGTTCATTCTCCAAAGAGTTCTCTTTGGTGTTCTCCCCATGTCTAGTTTTAAACTTACTTATGCCATTCCACTCATGAAAGGGGCACACGGGGAACAAAGAAATTAGCTTATAAACTTCATTCTAGGAAAAGAACTTCCACTATCTTAAAGATAAGAAATTCAATTGGAGGAAAGATGGGCCATACTGAATCTCATATAAGTCAGACATTCATTGAATTTTTTGGGAAATTATATTCCCCGGAACAGAAATCTACTGATACAGACCAAATAAACTTTCTTTCCTGACTAAATCTTCCCCGGTTAGATGAAACCCAGAAGAAATCTTTGGAGGCTCAGATCTCTCGTACCATGGTTTTAGAAGCCATCCAAAAACTTAAGCCAGGTCGATGCCCAGGCCCAGATGGCTTTTTTGCAGAATGGTATTGGAAATTTTCAACCATTCTTCTTCCTAGCCTACATTCATTATACAATGAAGTGGCTAAGGGAGACTCACCCACCCAATGGAATTTTGCCACACTAACCCCAATCCTAAAACCACATAAAGACCCATCAAACCCCACAGCATATCGCCCTATTTCTATTTTAAATAATGATTATAAATTAATCACTAGTATATGGGCCAATAAAATAGAAACCCTTCTCCCGAAAATTATTAATCCAGACCAGTCCGGATTTATCCAAGGCAGAACCACCTCGGACAACATATGTAAAACATTAATTCTTCAAGAATATGTTATCAAATGACAAATTCCCACCGCTTTCATTAGTCTAGATGCCAAAAAGCCTTTTGACAGGGTAACTTGGTCCTTCCTTTGAGACATCCTACAAACATTCAAGTTCCCCTCTTCATTTATATCTTGCCTACAAACTCTATACACTTCACCCAAGGCATATTTAAGAATTAATGGCAATATATTACCCCCAATTCAGATAAATCAAGGCACCCGACAGGGATGCCCCATCTCCCCATGTTTGTTTACTCTTTACATGGAAACATTAGCATAGACATTAGGGGAGAGTAAAGAAATAAAAGGTATACCAATAGCCCAACAGGACTATAAAATTAGTTTATTCGCAGATGATGTACTTCTGTCACTTACCTCCCCAGGTACTTCAATACCCTCTGCCTGGAAAATTCTGAAACAGTTTGAGAGGATAGCTGGTTTTAAATTAAATCATTCTAAAACAGAAGTCCTTCTTTACAATTTTATTCCATCTCTACACTTAAAAAGGATGTATCCGTTTAAATGGTTGACAACTAAAATAAAGTACCTTGGCATTAATATCCCACTTAACCCACAGGTTTTAGAACTTATCAATTATGAACCATTGACCCTTAATATTCAATCTGATCTTGCCAGATGGTCCCCTTTACTTTTTACATGTCACCAAAAAATAACAACAATCAAGATGAATATACTCCCTAGACTTCTTTATTTTATCCAAAACATATCAAGCTTCCCTTCACTTTTCTATTTGAAATCCTGGGACAAAACAATATCAACCTTTATTTGGGGCACTGGACACTCATGAATAAGGTCATCCATACTAAAGCTGTCTATGGCAGAGGGCGGAGTAGGACTTCCAGATTTCACTCTATATGCAAAAGCAACTTTTCTTCGTACAGTCCTTATGTGGATAGCCGAAGATTATCAAGCCCCTTGGAAAACTTTAGAATTTGAAATAAATGACCTATATGACATAAACAAAATATTTGTTTCTTCTGAGGGACGTTCTCTACCTCCTAGGGCATTCTCTACAATAACGGCCAACACATACCAATTATGGAAGAAACTGAGATGGGCCAAAGCTATCCACTCAACTTATGAAAATTGTAAATTGATTTCGGAAGAAGAATCCTTCCTCCTGATACTATCTGATCACTCTTTAAAAAAATGGAGACTAACAGGATTAGCCCATTTTTTTCAGTTTTTATCACCCCAGGGTATTTATCCCTTTAACACACTAAGATCACAATTTAGTTTGCGCACATCAGATCAATTTCGAAATTTCCAAATCCAGAATCATATTTTGAGAAATGCTTATATACAACTGACCTTGCCAACCCCAGCACCTGGGATATTACAATTTTTCATAACAGCAATAAGGGGGAGGGTGGAAAGTCATTTAATAGGGAATATATATAAATCCCTTAGAGAGGGATCTTCAGATACTACAGCATCCATTCTGAATGAGTGGAACAAAGACCTTAAGCTAGAGATAACATGGGAATCCTGGAAAGAGAGCAATATACCAGCTCTTAAAATCACTTCTTCACCTCTTTGGCAGGAATTTGCGTGGAAGTGCCAAATGAGATACTTCCGGTTTCCTGAAATTCTTGGTCACTATCTACCGGAGAGGTATGGCGGGTGTTGGTGCAAATGTGGCTGTCAACACACGGCACTTGGTCATATCCTTTAGTTATGTCCATTTTGATGCCATTTTGACTACCTCTTCAAATGGAACTTTCACAATGCATATCAGAAAATATAGAACTAACAGCAGAACAGGTGTTACTGGCAATCTATCCCGATCACTCCCCTCCCTGAAGGAACACCCTCCTCCCAATGTTTCTTCTAGCAGCCAAGAAGACCTTAACATGATGATGGATGACAAATATTCCTACAGTTAATGATTGGAGATTAATAATGAAACAAATATATTATACTTAAAGCCTTAACTCCAGAATCCAAGGTAGGGGACCAAGTTATATGGGGAGGTAGCAGGTGTGCTTACTTTATCAAGCCTCTGTGGACCCTGATTTTTCTCCTTAATTAGTACAGGTCAGTTGGGGACTATTAGTATATCTGAAATCTTTCAGATTTCCCTTATATAGAAGAGAGAGAAAGAGATAATAATAGGAGAGGTAATTTTCCTCAAAGAATACTGGGGGATTCTTGGAGTTAAAGAAATTTTCTCTTTTGCCAGGGTAGGCTATAAAACAACTATTTTAGTGAGCAAGGATGCGATTCACAATGTATTACCTTAGGTAAAACTTAACAATCAGTGTTATTTATTCCTCTGTAAAATGCTTACGTCACCAATGAAATGGTACAAGTTCAGTCTGTTTGCTGATGATACCAAGGTAGGTGCGGTGGTGGATGACCTAGGGGGATGGCAGGGGTTGCAGGATGATCTGGCAAAGCTTGAAACCTGGTCAGACACCTGGCAACTGGGCTTTAATGCCAAAAAGTGCAAGGTTCCCATTTTGGGATGAAGAACCCAAGGAGGAGTTACCAGCTAGGGGGAGTGCAGCTAGCCCAGACAGAGGAGGAGGAGGAGAAGGATCTGGGTGTGCTCATTACAGGGTCAATGAACAACTCGGCACAATGTAGGAAGGCAGCTGCAAAGGCCAACAAAATGCTGGGTTGTATTGCAAGGGGTATATCCTCGAGGAGGGAGGAGGTGATTCTGCCCCACTGTATAGGTCATTAGTTAGACCACACCTGGAGTACTGCTTGCAGTACTGGCGTCTGTATCTGAAGAGGGACATTAAGTTACTGGAGGGGGTGCAGAGCAGAGCGACAAAGATGATCAAGGGGCTGGGGGACTTATCATACGAGAGGAGGTTGAAGGAGTTGAACATGTACTCACTGGAGGAGAGGAGAGACAGGGGTGACATGATTGAAACCTTTAAATACATGAAAGGAATAAACAAGACAGGTACAGAGGGGCTGTTCAAAGTCAGGGAGGGGAGGGCCACCAGGGGCCATGATATGAGACTGGAGCGAGGAAGGTTCAGGAGGGAGATGAGGAGACACTTTTTTACAGAGAGGGTGGTGGCTGGGTGGAATGTGTTACCTGCTGAAGTGGTATGCAGTAGAACAGTGGACTGCTTCAAATGAGGATGGAACAGGACAAGGGGGAGGGTTAATGAAGGGGAAGGGTGGAAGGGAGGGGCAGCTGCAGAATAAGGGGTGCTAGCTGCACATTCAAGCAGACTTGATAGACCTCTAGACCTTTATCTGCTGGCAAATTTCATATGTTCGTATTGTGCAAAAAGTCGATTTCAATGAAAAGTGTGTGTCAAAACTTCTGAATAAAGATTAAATAAAAAAAAAAGCTGTTAGATACCTTTCAAGAGGCAGTTACTTATATACAGACTAACCACCCGGCTGCTACTATACTAATCATGAGTGACTTTAACATTGGGATAGAGTCTTTACAGGAAACATATGAACCCGGCTGGCATCTAGATGACATTTTTGGGATACCAATAAGGCAATCCAAGGACACCCTGGTTAATAATAAAGGGAAATGATTAATGAATATCACTGCAGAAACAAAATTAAGAGTATTGAATGGCAGAACGAGGGATGATAAGTTAGGAGAATTCACATTTCACACACCAACAGTGGCAGTGTCTTAGAACTGGCTCTTATTGATATATTGTATATCACCCCTATGTGGGAGAGCGATCACTTTCCCATAACTGTACATTTTAAGTTTATAAGAGATGGTCATCCAGAGCAATTAAAGGAACCACAGGATGCTGAGGAAAATCTTATTTTTCGTACTAAGAAATTATTAGAATGGACTCCTCAACTAACACCCATTATAAAGACCCTCATAGAAAAATGGGAACTGGAAAACCTTGACCAAAAACAGGAGATGGAGGATAATAGTAACCCAGTTCAGGACTATAATAGTCTGGTGTCTTGTCTTAAAAATCACATTCAGAAAAGAAACTTTAACAATACTGGTACTAGTAACAAAAGATTAAAAGTAAAAGCACCCTGATTTGATAAGGAATGTGAGGATCAAAGGAGGTTATTAAATAAAATAGGAAGATATTCAAAAATATTGTTTGATTGGTCTGCACATACTTCTTTAAAATGGCTTAGAAAAGAGTACAAATACCTTATCAATAATAACAAGCATTTGTCAATGCCAAATGTTGTCTCACTGGCATTGGCATTGGTAGTGTAGGAGTTAGAGATGCATAATAGAAATGGCAGTAAAGTATTGACCTGACGCCAACCCCACCCCCACCCTGCAGAGACTGACAGCTGTTGAGGTATGAATTTGGGTCGTCAGCTATAATGCTCATGGCATTTTACCTCACCCTACCCTATAGACACTGACAGTGTTATGGTGTGCTTTGGGGTCTTTGGGCCTTATACTTACCCCATTCCATAAGGAAATATGCTGAGACAGGTGCAGGTTAGGAGAATAGGGTGAACTTTGGGGCCGAACACTCCAAGGCACACCTCAATGCCTGTCACTGGCTGCAGGGTGGGGGGTGGAATAGTGTGAGCATTCAAGCCAATTATCCCAAGTCATGCCCCTGACATCTGTCAGTCTCTACAGGGTTGGGTGTTACAGTTGGAAACCCTAATGTCATAGGCGTTTGTTGGTATTTTCACTCTAAATTTTCAACATAGGCTTTTTGTGACCCCACCTCATGAAGAGCGGTACAATCAATTTGTTAGCTGAAAGGTGATTTTGCACAGTGGCTATGCCATTTGGTGACACAGGGATGAAAACACATTTTGGGCAGGATATGAAAAATGACAACTGTATTGTTCATGAGGAGGTGTAAAAAAATGGCAACGTTGAAAATCTAGAGTGAAAATATGAAAAACTGGTGAAGTCATGAGCATGCAGAGAAACTGCACAACACATGTCCGTAACCCAATTATTTTTGGGGATTTTTTTAGCCACATTTTCAACACAGGCATTTTGGGACCTCCCATTATAAACAGTTGTGCTGTGATTTTGTTAATCTGTCCCAAAAGTTGATTTCCCACAGCGACCATGCCATTGAGCACCACAGGTGCAGAAACACATTTTGGGCAGGCTGTGAAAAATGAGAGCTGTACTGTTCATAAGGAGGTGTGAAAAAATGGCAGTGTTGAAAATCTGGCATGAAAATATTACAAATTTGCGAAGTTACAAGGTTGCATGGAAACTACAACGCATCGCTTGTAACACAGTCATTTTAATGACTTTCGTCACCAAATTTTCAACATAGGCACTTTAGGACCTCTGCTTATGAACAGTGTCACTGTCATTTTCTCAAACTGTCCAAAAAACTGATTTTGCGCAACGACCGCGCAATTCTGCGGCAGACATGCAAAAACACATTTCGGCCAGGATATGTAAAGTGACAGCTGTACTGTTCATAAGGAAGTGTGGGAAAATGTCAATTTTGAAAATCTGGAGTGAAAATATTACAAATTTATGAACTTACGAGTGTGCGTGGAAACTGAGCAATGCACGCTCGTAAAACAGCCATTTTTTGGATTTTTTTCACCAAATTTGCAACATAGGCTTTTTGAGAGCCTCCCTCATAAACAGTGGCACTGTCATTTCATTAATCGGTCCCAAAAGGTGATTCCGCGCAGTGACTGCGAAATCACCTTTTGGGACTGAATAACACCATGACAGTGATTGAATTCATGAGGAGGGGTCCCAGTAAACCCATGTTGAAAATTTGGTGCCAAAATTCTCAAATATGCCCGAGACATGCACCAAAGTTGAAAAAAACTTATTTATGCCATTATACAGCATTTCTTCAGTTCGCGGTCGGCTGTGAAGAGTGCAGACGTGTTCCCGGTCCACCGAAGATCATTGCGCCGTGCTCCAGAGGCACGTATGGGGTGAGGGGGGGTGTGGGGAGGTAGGGTGCACAGAGGGTGGGCAAGGTTGGGGGAGGGCCACCGAACTCGACGAGGGACACTTTTTGTTGGTTTGCAGGTTGTAAAAAAAAAAATTGCAGGGCTGTTTTGGTTTTACAGGGGCATTTGGTATGCTGGGGTGGGCTCCCAGCATGCCACCTGAGTGTTTTTTTGAGGGAGAGTTCTGTAGCCAGTGGGGGATTGGGCACCCCCGGTGACACACAAGAAATGGGGGGCGACAATATACCGATGGGGAATGGGCTCCCCTGTCAGCAAATTAAACTGGGAAGGGAGACATGATGCCATAGATTGGGCACCCCGGTACACACTTTACATGGGGTGCATTATGCTGACGGGAGTGGGCTCTCCTTCGCAAATGAAGTGGGTTGGGGCATGCCAACAGGGGATTGGGCACCCCTGAAGTCAGCTCTCCGCGCAGTGGCAGTCAGCGCCGCCATGTTTATGTGAAGGGCTTCACCAGGAAAGGCACGTAGGGAAGGTGTGTTTTGGTGCCGCTGCATGACGAGCTTGGCTGTCATTGCAGTGGACCTTTTCTTAGATGTGCTCACCACATTATGTATTCCTGGTGTAGTGCCTGTATGCTGACTTATTGGGGAATGAGGGATGCACCTACTGATGCGTGCCCTGCATTCGCCCAACTGTAACCATACCTCCAAATCTGCTACTAATGCAATATGTTGGCTGGCGTGCAAGCGTGAGCCAACATAAAAAGGGGAGGGTGCTGCTGGGCAGCTAATGGGAAGCAGCGCTTTTGCAGAGCTCTGTATATACTTTTATTAATCTTGTCTTTTCTACCCCTTCCTATTTTATTATTCGCCCTACAAGTACGTTCCCTGCAATGATAGACACTCAGGACTGGCAACATGGGCAAAACTCATGGGAACGCTTCTGCTGCATCTGAATTTTTCGCTCCTAAAAAGTCTGGACAACCATGAGGGGAGCGGCCTAGTGGTAATGAAGAAGCAGGGACACTGAGTGTGAAACAGCGAGAGGGGGTCTTCCTACTTACCATATATTCAACCTTAAATCAGCTGGTGCACTCTGGGACATCGATAAAAAGCTTGATTCCCTACACCTCGGGTTTCTGCACTTGAGACTAGGATGGAGACATGCGAGCAAACTGTTCAAAGAAATGAGGGCTCTGTACTGAAGGCCTGCAATGCTATGACAAAGTTAATCACAGAGAATGGGATACTTCGCAGGTGTTTGGAGACAGTTGAAAATCAGGCCCGTGAGAGAAATCTCTGGATTCAAACAACATGAAGTCTTGCTGTATTCTGACTATTGCAGTTAGGTCCTGCCTTTCAATTGCCCCGAAGAACAAAGAGTTAAACTTTCCATGGCCAGCATGGAATGTTCACGGTGAGCTCGGTTGAAGCCCCTGTCTGCTGTTGTTTAAACTCCAACCGTCAGATTCTTTACTCCACCTCACTGAACAGTCGCTCCAGAGATTTCTCCTTTGCTCGGTTCAAAAAAGTCAGTTAAAGTGTCATTTTTCACTCAGTTTCTACCGAATTTCTGCTACCGAATCTGTCAGTTTAAGTCTCTGTCTGTGGTACCATGAGTACTAGATAGGTTTTGCATTTAGTTTCTGTGTGGAACTTGTAAATGCCAGATCGGTTCGGCTGAACCAATCAGTTTAGTTTAAAAAAAGTTTGTGAATTTACTTAGACTGTGGTAACCGGTCCATATTGGTTCTATAAAAAATGGATTTTATTACGTTTTTTTCAAAGACCCGTAACACGGTCAGGAACTGATAAGGGAGTCTTGCCTGGCGGATTGCTGAAAAAAGGGTAAGTTTTGGATAGGATTGGCATGTCTGAGAAACCCAAGAAAAAAACCGGGCCCATTGGTTTCAACACTGCAGTGTGTGTGGGGAAGCCTTTGCTAAGGCTGATCCCCACACCACCTGTGTTTATTGTCTGGGGTTTGACCACCTCGATTCAGACTGCCAAATTTGTAAGAATTTTCCCAAAGCTACCCTGGATAAGAGAATAGGTAGACTGAGGGAAAGAGAGGCCGAGAAGTCCGCCGACCCGGATGGCCAGCCTGGTTTGGTTCCGACCGAACCAGAAGGAGTGCCCTCTGACTAGGGCGATACGGCAAGAGGAGAGCCGATTCTGAGGGGTTGGTTCTGGTTAAAAGGAAGAGAAAAGATAAATCGTCTGGTTTGGATCCAGAAATTCGTACTCCGACCGCTGATGAGATAGCCAAGGCGATAAGAATAGTGCAATCGCTTACTTCAGTTCCAGCCGAACCAGCACCATCTGGCAGGGGCTCGGTTTGGTCGGTTCCCCTGGTTCCGGATTACACTTCAGAAGAATTTTATGAACTGGAGGAGGAGGAGGAGGAGGGAGAGTATGAGGATGATGATGGTGATTATGAAAGTCTGGATGTGCCTATTGACCCAGACATCTCCCCAGACAGACCTTCAGGTGTTTCTCCTCCTAGACTTTCTGAATCCCCTTCCCACTTTATGTTTTACAAAAAAGTGGCTGAAACCCTCCAGCTTCCAATGGAAGAAGCAGTAGAGGATCAGCAGGAGCCTGATTTTGTTGAAATGATGGACATCCCAGAGTCTAGGAGACTGTCTGTTCCCCTCCATAAATCTTTTGGGAAACAAACAAATCAAATTCTTAAGACTCCTAACGCCATACCTCCTGTGGACAGACAAATGGACAAGAGGTACACCTTTTCAGGCTCAGACACAGAGTTCCTTTCTCAGCAATGCATCCATGTTGGGGTAGTGCAGGCTGCTGCCTGTGATAAGGCAAACATCTCCTTGGCATCACACCCTCTAGATAAGGACTCCAGGAGGATTGATGCCATGGCAAAGAAGCAGTACATGGCAGCATCTTTGGGACTCAGGCTGGCTAACTATATGGCCTACACAGCTAGATACCAGAAGTCCAGATGGGACACTGTGCTGGCTCTGGCTAAACAGGCCCCTGACCAACTTGCCAAGGAGCTGGAGCAGATGGCTGCAGATGGGACTGAGGCATCCAAGGTGCAATTTCACGATGCTGTGGACTCCAATGATGTTTCATCAAGAGTCATGGCTACATCTGTGGCCCTTCAGAGGATGGCTTGGCTCAGATGTACTAGCCTATCACAGGATACCCAGCCTAAGGCCATGGATTTCCCTGTTATTGGTAATTCTCTGTTTGGGGAGCAGACGGAGAACTATATGAAAAAGATGGACGAGTACAGGACCACCTACAGGAGTGCTCAGGCCAAAGAAAGGCAAGCCACTCCTCAAAGGCAGCAGTCCAGGAGCAGGGGCAGGACTTTTCAAAGGCCTTTTTACCAAGCCCAGGCCTCCTCTTCTTCTTATGCTCAGAGGGGGTTCTTCAGAGGGAGAGGCAGATGGGGAATGAGCAGGCCTGCTTCCACCCCTCAGCCTAAAGTCCCTCCCAAGCAGACACCCTGATGGGTGGGTCTGCCCGGACCGATTCTCCAGTACCTGTAGGGGACAGGCTGGCTTACTTTGTCCAGGACTGGAAGTCTCTGACATCAGACAAGTGGGTCCATGGAAGTAGTAAGCCACAGACTGGTTCTCAGCTTCAAAAAAATTCCCGAGATGAGAACCAGATCCTTTCCACCTACAAATCCATCAGAGACCCTTTCCCTAGAAGAAGAGGTTTCTTCCCTCCTGGCTCTCAGAGCCATAGAGAGGGTTCCTACCCTACACAAGGGCAAAGGATTGTACTCCAGGTACTTTCTAACCCCCCAAAAGACAGGAAAATGGCTGCCCATCCTGGATCTAAGATATCTGAACAAGCACCTTTTAAAACCAAAGTTCAAAATGGTGACTCTGGGAATAATTCTGCCCTCTCTAAGGCCAGGGGACTGGTTAGCCTCCCTGGACCTCAAAGATGCCTATTTTCACATTCCCATCAGGTGCTCCCACGGAAAGTACCTCAGGTTCGAGTTTCCCTCAGGCCACTATCAATTCAGAGCAATGCCCTTTGGCCTAACATCAACCCCAAGGGTGTTCACAAAGTGCCTGGCAGTAGTGGCTGCTTTCCTAAGGAGAAAAAAGATCTCCATCTTTCCATACTTGGACAACTGGCTCATAGTGGGTCATTCTCCAGACCAAGTCAAGTCACATCTGCAAATAACTCAGCAAGTGCTCACTTCCTTAGGATTCCTCCTCAACCTTCCAAAGTCAGTTCTCGAGCCAGTATAGCTCCTCACCTTCATGGGGCGGAGCTGGATACAGTAAGGGCAACAGCCTTCCTTTCCCTGGACAGGGCAAGGACCCTTATGGAACTGGCCTCTTCATTTACCCTTCAGGTGTCTTGACCAGCAAGGCATTTCCTGCAGCTTCTGGGCTACATGGCAGCCTCTACAGCAGTGGTCCAGGAAGCAAGATTTCAGATGAGGGACATTCAGTTCCACTTAAGAGCCTTCTGGTCCCAAAGAAAGGATTCCCTTACCAAACTAGTCCCAGTGACTCGAACCCTGATCCAGGCTTTGCAATGGTGGCAGAATCAGGACAATTTGAGAGAAGGAGTTCCTTTTGTCACTCAGTCTCATTCAGTGATACTCACCACAGATGCCTCCCTGCTGGGCTGGGGAGCCCACCTGGGGGATCTTACCACCCAAGGGCTGTGGTCACCTCAAGAATCTCTGCTTCACATCAATCTCTTGGAACTCAGAGCAGTGTTTCTGGCACTGCAAGCCTTTTCCAAATCTGTACAGAACAAAGTGGTCCAGATCAGAACAGACAATACCACCACAATGTGGTACATCAACAAGCAAGGAGGCACCTGTTCTACGGCCTTGTGCACAGAAGCAATGAAGTTGTGATCCCTGGCCTATTCCCTGCAAACCTCTCTGATAGCACTTCACTTCCCAGGGAAGGACAATGTCCTAGCAGATGTTCTCAGCAAGATATCCCAGGGCCATCATGAATGGACCCTAGATCCCCTAGTTTTGAAAGTGATTTTCTCGAGATGGGGCACTCCACAGATAGATCTTTTTGCAGCCCCAGACAATCACCAACTTCCTCTCTTTGTTGCAGACCTCAGTCTTGGGCTCAGTCCTGGATGCTCTGATTCTGAATTGGGAAGGGAAATTTCTGTATGCTTTCCCTCCCTTCCCTCTCCTGTTCAAGGTGTTAGTCAAGATAAGGTCACAACCATGCAAAGTGATTCTGATTGTGCCAGACTGGGCCAGACAGCCCTGGTACCCCCTGTTGCTGTCCTTAGCAGTCCACCTTCCCCGTCTCTTCCCAGGAATTACAACCTGTTGACATCCTCTCAGGGAGGATTTGTACCGAACCTCAAGTCTCTCAACTCAAGGCATGGCTATTGAAGAGTTAGAGTTTGCTGATCTGCAGCTTTCTCAAGGGGTTCTGGATATCCTTAAGGCTTCTCAAAAGCCTTCCACCAGAAAGACTTACAACTCCAAATGGAAAAGGTTCACTATTTGGTGCTCTAATAAGGATATTTCTCCAGAATCTGCTGGGTTGCCTACGGTTCTGGACTATATGGCCCATCTTAATGGCCTAGGCCTTAGGCCAGCTACACTTAAAGTGCATTTGGCAGCTGTTTCTGCCTTCTTATCAGTAGGCAAGCCCTCTCCTCTGTCAGCCCATCCTGTGTTTTGTAAGTTCATCAAGGGATTGCTGCACACCAATCCCCCCTTTAGGGACCCTGCTTCTGCTTGGGATCTTAATGTTTGCATTGCTCAACTTATGCAACCACCCTTTGAGCCTTTGTTCTCTGCAGAGCTTAAGTACTTGACTTGGAAAACTGTGTTTTTGTTAGCCATTATCTCTGCTAGGCATATCAGTGAATTGCAAGCCCTGTCAGTGGAGCCTGATTTCATCTCTTTCCATAGAGATAAAGTGGTCCTAAGAACTAACAGGAAGTTTTTGCCTAAGGCGGTTTCAGATTTCCACCTTAACCAGTCTATGTCTCTCCCTGTTTTCTTCACTGACCATTCCTCCTCTGGAGAGAGGAGGCTGCACAGCTTGGATGTTAAAAGGGCCCTACATAGAGCACACCAAGGGTCACAGGTTTGAGTCCCTCCAATTGTTCCTCACATATGGAGAGGTTGGTAAGGGCAAAAATGCCACTAAGAGATCTATTGCCAGGTGGATTGTCTCTTGTATACAATTCTGCTATGAAAAACTGGGTAGAACTCCACCCTCAGGCCTGAGGACTCACTCTACTAGAGGTACAGCTGCTTCTCTGGCTGCTGCCAGGATATTCCTATCTTAGAAATTGCCAAGCAGCCACCTGAAAACAGTCCATACATTCACCAAGCATTACTCTCTGGATATCCAGGCTAGGGAGTGATGCTCGGTTGGCACAGCAGTACTTCAGAGCCTATTCCCAAAGTAGGTTCGGTCTCTCCTCCATGGAAGTACTGCTTGGTAGTCTGCAATAGTCAGAATACAGCAAGACTTCATGTTGTTTGAAGAAAAAATTACTCACCTTAGTAATTTTGTTTCTTCTAATGGAGTCTTGCTGTATTCTGGCCTCCCCCCTGCCTCCCTCTCAGAACCTAATTTTTGGGATGTGGGTGGGCAGGAGCAGTGTTGGCACCCTAGGGGTGTCCCTTTGTCACCCTCCTTTACTTTGGGTGTGTGTTGTGTTTTGTTTTTTGGGTTTTCTGACTTGAGTCTTTGCTTTGAAACCAAAAAAACATTTTTAATAAATTTAGTTGCCAGTTGGCTAGTGGGAGTTTTACAGTTTCCACACAGAACTTCTAGTGAGTATTGCTCATAAAGATCTGACGGTTGGAGTTTAAACAACAGCAGACAGGGGCTTCAACCGAGCTCACGGAGAACATTCCATGCTGGCCATGGAAAGTTACCTCTTTGTTCTCCGGGGCAGTTGAAAGGCAGGACCTAACTCCAGTAGTCAGAATACAGCAAGACTCAATTAGAAGAAACAACATTACTAAGGTGAGTAATTTTTTCTTTTGGGAGGGGGATGACTGTTTAATTTTCATGCATTCTCTCCTGCCCTCTATTCTGGGCTTGGATGAGGAAAATCCCCTGATTGCCATAGACCATGCCTACCAGATCTCTCCTCGCAGAGCATCATCTGTATCTGAGCCCCCAAGAACGATCCTAGTGGTGTGCCAATCTGTTGGGGACTGAGACAGAGTCCTCAGTATTGCCCAATGCCAGAGAGGCCTCAAATATGGGACTGATACCCTGAATATTTTTCCCAGATTTGTCTTTTGCCACTAGACAGTGCAGGAAAGCCTATGATGGGATTCGTAGTCATCTTAGACAATTTAATATTGCACATCAGCTGTTATTTCCTGCGTGTCTGCGATTGCAATGGAAAGCTAAATCTTATCAATTCAATGAGCCTGGGGATGCTAATAAGTTTCTTCAACTGTTGGAGCAGGAATCAGAGCAAGCAGCTGAAGAGGAGGACATTTCTTCTGAGGGAGAGTAAGATTTGGTTGTGGCCCTAGATGTACAGTGAGTACTGGGGTGCAGGGGTGTGGGCCATTTTTACTTTAAGCTACATTGCTGGACTATATGGACTACCAAACCTTTAATGTCGGAGACTTCCTGAATGAATCTCTGCTTTAAATTAATTACATTTATTGAATATGATATGCCCATACAGTGAAATTGTTTGTTCTGCTATAAGGCCCAACCCCTAAGGCACAGAGCAATAGAAGGGGACTTTGGTTGTATATCAGTTTGTGTTATTTGGGACCAATGTTATCCCGCTCCTCTCTTTTGCAGATTCTTAGCTTGTAGTGTCTATTAAGAACATGCTAAGTGTATAATTCAAGGGGAGTATACTGTGGGGATATACTATTCGATTGGGATGTGGGAAGGGTTATCTTACTTTTTGATATTTATTATGGGGTTGTTTGTTATACCTTTCAGAGCTCTGGTCATAATTTTATGTTTGACATTAAGAGCACTGTCGGGCTTTAGAAATAGGTGGTGCTTGTGGATTCTTCCATTTAAGCTGCAAGCTTTGGGATAACTTTTTCTTATGGGAACATGTTTCAATGCTGTATTTCCTCCTTGATGTACCAAATGGGAAGGATGCTTTTCACTTTGTGTATCTTTGTAAACTGCTGACTTATAACTTGGAGTGTCATCCTTCTATGTAAAGCATTGATTTGTGAGTATGCTTACAAAACAATGAATATATTATGCAAAAAAAAAAAAAGAGATAATATTAAAAGAGCCTATTGCTTGTTTTACATGACAGCATAATAAATGAGGACAGCAAAACCTTCTGGGAGTTAGCAACTCTGGAGACTAAGAATTTTGATATTAATACACATTCAGTTATACCTGCTCATGTTGGGCTAAACTTCTTTAAGGAAAAATATGAAGTTTCCAAGAGACTTTCTGTGTCTACATTGTCATCTCTAGAGCCTAGTCAACAGGTACCTATTGATCTTATAGTTATAGTAATCGAAGTTAAACAAGCCATTATGGCACAGAAGAAAAATAAAGCAGCTGGCATAGATATGCTAGGTGAAGAATTTTTTCAGGTACTTCCCGATTGGTGGGATAATAAATTGGCCTCCCTTTTCATCTTCATTTTGGAGAAGGGGGTGATTCCTGAAGAATGGCTTGCCAGTTTAATAATCCCCATCTATAAAAAAGGAGCCCCCAAGGATCCAGGAAATTACAGGCCCATTAGCCTGTTATGCATAGCTGAAAAAATATTTTCCAGAATCATTTTAGAGAGGTTGGAGAAGTGGGCGATTGCCAATAATTTAATTTCAGAAGAACAAGCAGGCTTCAGGAAGAATAAGGGTACTATTAACAATATTTTTGTATTGAATTACCTCATCAACAAATATTGCTCATCCCAAAATGGAGTTTTATACATAGTATTCCTGGATCTGAATGCAGCTTTTGACAGCCTAAATAGGAATCTTTTATGGGAATCCTTAAAAGAGCTCAGTATACAGTACCAATTATTGAATGTGCTAAGATGCCTATATGACAATAATAATATTGCCTATGTCAGAACTACAAGGGAAGGTCATGCTACAGACTCAATGGGCCAGATATTCAAACTGCGCTATTTTGTGGAGCAAGCCCTCGCGCTGCACAAAATAGTTGCGCAGGGGTGTGTCCAGAGCGATATCATGTGAGTTGCGCCTCTGAGCAACCTCCTATGACTATCATCCCCCGGCCACAGCCATCTGTGCATGGCAGTGGACGTTTGCGCACCGCAAGTTGTCAGAGTGCAGCATTCAACTTGCGGTGGCACAAGCACCATTGCGCCATGCGCAAAATCCCGATATTCAAAAGCTGATGCAAATGGGGCCATAATTCATGCAGCGCAGGGGGGGCCATTTGCATCTGATTATGGTCCCACTTGCATGCCATTAGCATGCAGGTGCTCCATCCCTGAGGACTTGCGCCTGGTGCCCTGCCAGGCAGCAGCCGCCGGGGACCGACACCCCTGCAGCCTGATCACGGGCAAACAGTGTAGAATCCCCCAACACCCCCACTGGCCTCAACGGGCATAGTTGAACCCCCACCAGCCCGATCGAGGGCAGCAATGTGTCTCCCTCCTGAACACATCCCCAGGTCCAGTGGACCGTAAATCCCATCATGGATGGAAGTAAGAAACCCCCCAATACATCCCTGGTGCCTAGTGTCCCCACTCCACCCACCAGCAAACCTCACTCACCTGCCTCGGCAGCCAGCGGGCGGCAGCATCCCACCTGCCTGCCGCCTCGCCGGCCGACTGACTGCCCGGTAGGGCTGCACACCCATTGATGCAGAGCAAGAGCCAATGGGCGTGCAGCCCATACCGTACAAGACAGTCCAGTTTTGTGAATGAAAAGGAAGCAAAATATCTGGAATCCAGTTGTCTTCAGCATCTGAGACAGCATTGATTTACTGGGGAGAGATCATGTCAAACAAATCTGACAGATTTCTTTGACTGGGTGACTAGGGAGTTGGATCAGAGTGGAGTGGTGGATGTGGCCTACCTAGATTTCAGTAGAGCATTCAATACTGTTCCACATTGGAGACTTGTACACAAGCTGGGAAGCCTAGGATGGGGTGCTAAAATGGTAAACTTAATGAGGAATTGGTTGGGGGACAGGAGACAGAGGGTGGTGGTAAACAGAGTTCACTCCGAGGAAGTGAGGGTGAGAAGTGGGGTGCCACAGGGATCAGTACTGGGACTAGTCCTCTTTAATGTCTTTATTAGAGACACTGAAGAGGGGTTAGAAGGGAAGGTATGCCTCTTTGCAGATGACATTAAAATGTGAAAGGCAGTAGAGGGGTGTGGAATAAATGAATAGTGATGTACAAAAGTTAGAGGAGTGGTCAAGGGTGTGGCAGCTAGGTTTCAATGTGAAGAAGCGCAAAATCATGCACTTGGAGCACCAAAACCCAGAAGCGGAGTCCAAAATGGGGGAGGTAGTATTAACCACCACCAAACATGAAAGGGACCTGGGAGTAATCATATCTGATGACCAAAAGGTGGTCAAATAGTGTGACAAGGCAGTGGGGAGAGCTAGTGGGATGCTAGGGTACATTGGGTGGGGTATCACTAGCAGAAAGAGAGAGGTGGTGTTACCCCAGCATAGATCACTGGGAGACCTCATCTAGAGTACTGTGTTCAGTTCTGTAGATAACATCTATGGAAAGACATGGGGTATAGGCGGTTTGGAGGGGGGCAACCATAATGGTGCAGGGTCTGCATCACAAGCCCTATGAGGAGAGACTGAAGGACCTGAATATGCACACCCTAGAAGAAAGGAAGGAGAGGGAGATATGATAGAAACATTCAAATACCTCACAGGTATAAATAAAGTTCAGGAGGGAAGTATTTTTCAGAAAAAAGATGCTCAAGAACAAGGGGACATATTATGATGCTTGAGGGAAGGGAAATGCAGGGGAGATGTGAGGAAGCACTTCTTCACAGAAAGAGTGGTGGATGCCTGGAACAGCCTCCCAGTGGAGATGGTGAGGGCAAAATGGTAACTGGCTTCAGGAGTGCATGGGATAAGCATAAGGGAACCTAGAGGTGGGGAAAGGGGAGGCAAAGTCGTAGATCAAGTAGGGTCTGCAGTGGTCTAGTAGGTATGGCAAATGGGCAGACTAGGTGGGCCAAGTGGTCCTTATCTGCTGTCAGTATCTGTGTTTCTGTGATCTGGACAGACTGACCTGTGATGTGGGTAGAAAAGGCCTGCATTGCCAGGTACAGTGTCCTGAGCTCCAGGATATTTATATGCGCCAGTGTCTCCTATGTACTCCAGATTCCACTTACAGTGAGGTCCAACAGGTGGGCGCCCCAGCCCAAGAGAGCAGCATCTGTTGTGAGTATGGCCATAGGTGCTTGCTGGAGGAAGGGAACTCCCTCTTTGAGGTTGCACTCTTCCTTCCACCATTCTAATGCCATTACCAGGCACTTTGTGACAGGCACTAGTTTTGAAAGTGGATCCCACCTCTGGGACTAATGCCTCCCTAGGTGACACTGAACAATTCTCTTTTAGAACTTGGCACCACTGCAGTGGATGAGGTCATGTGCCCTAGTAAGCTCAGAAAGTCCCTTGCATGCCTATCCTGCTTTGAGGATCTTGTGGTTGCAATCAGATTTGCCACTCTTACCTGGGAAATGAATGCCTTCCCTTGCAAGGTACAGTATCAACCTCTGCACCTATAAAGTCCAAAACCTGAACTGGTTCTGTTTGTGACTTTTGTACATTTATGAGGATGTCTAGGCCCTCCAGAGTGCTCTGTATCAGAAGGAGGGAGGACTTTGTCTCCTGGAGTGACTTCTCTGAGACTAACCACTTGTCCACATAGGGAAAAACACCACCCCGTGTTCTGAAATGTGCTGCCACACATGACGATTTGACATACGAGTAAAGTCTACAGGAGTTAAACATGTACACCCTGGAGAAAGGAAGGGAAAGGGGTGACATGATTGAGACATACAAGTACCTGCATGTGATAGATAGAGTAGATGCTATGTAACTATTCTCTTTGAGTTCAAACACAGGGATGAGAGGGAATTCACTAAAGCTGGCAGGGGGTGATTCAAAAAAGATGTCCAGAAGCAAGTCTTCCTAGAAAGGGTGGTGAGTCGAGAAGCACGTCTTCATGGAAAGGGTGGTGGATAAGTGGAATAAGCTCCCAGAAGAAGTGGTACTGTTCAAATCAATTGGCAGCTTCAAGCAGGGATGGGGCAGGCAGGTAGGTTTAGTTAGAAAAAGAGAGGACAGTAAAAAAGGAGAGGATTGCCACTAGGGCATGGCAGAATAGCTCAGTAAGGTGGGCAGAGTGGATGGGCCAAGAGCATTAGTGTCTATGTATCTGTTTGTCACTTATTGCTAAGTAAACAAAGGTAAACCCAGCAGCCAAAAAGACTGTTTCTTGGTGGATAGTTTCTTGTATCTGGTTCTGCTATGAGAAAGCTGGTAAACAGACACCTAGAAGCTTAAGGGAGCACTCCACAAGAACTGTGTCTGCCTCAGTAGCAGCCACAAGGGCATCTCCTTTAGGAGATATATAAAGCAGCTATCTGGCCTACAGTACACACCTTTACAAGGAATTACTGCCTGAACATCCAGTCCAGAAGGGATACCAGGTTTGGAGCTCCGGTACTATGGAACGTTTTTCTTAAATATATTTTAGACCCAGCCCCCAAAGTACTGCTAGTGAATCTGCAGACTTGTATGACATCACTATTAGACTCCTGTTGTTAGAACAAAAAAAATTCACTGTAGTAATGATGTTTCTTCTAAGGGGTCTAAGAATGATCCATACAATCCCTACCCTACCTTCTCGAGCCTTAGTAAAAAGGGTTCTTCAAACAATCAGTCATGTTTAACATGAGCATTTATTGTTACAAACTTTACAGTTTCCACAAATTTTAAAGAGTCACACTATTATTCTTAATTAATTAGGGAATATAAGAATATTAAGAGAGTTTATATATTTGTTCATTACTCCCTTTGTTGTTCGGCAACAAATCTAACATTGGAATTTTAGGGGAGCATGACCACAGTGCAGAATTTGAAATTAATTCCAATTCCATTCTGTCTCTGGAGCAACATCTGTGGCATGAGACTTGTATGACTCACCACTGGACCCCTTAAAAGAAACATCATTACTATGACACACAATCACACGAAATTGCCAGCAGATACAGGCCTTACAGTCTATCTAGTCTGCTCAAGTGTGCAGCACTTCAACCTTTTAGACTGCGGCTGCCCTCCTCCCTTTGCCCCCCCACTGTTTTTGCCCATGTTTCCTTCACACCCACCCCACGTCCCCTCATGGTTTGAACCCTCCCTTTGATTCTGTCCCACCCCCTCTTGAAACTGCCCACTGTCCATAGTGATACCACCTCCTCCAGCAGCACCTTCCACCCTGTACCCCCCCTTTCGGTGAAATAGTGCCCCATTATTTCCTTCCAGAATCTGACACCTTCCAAATTTCAGACTGTGTCCCCCAGTTTCCCTTTCATGTTTTAATTTGAAAATACTCCCAGTGCTTATTCTGTTCATATCCTTCAGGTACTTGAAGGTCCCAATCATCTCCCCTCTCTCTCCCTTTTATCCTCCATGGAATACATATTGAGCTCTCTCAGTCTCTCCTCATAAGGTTTCTTTCCCAATCCCAGGATCATTTTCGTTGCCCTGCATTATACCCCTTCCAGTAGCCTGATGTCCTTTTTCAAGTAGAGGCACCAGTACTGCATGCAGTACTCCAAGTGTGGCCTCCCCAGGGACTTGTACAAGGGCAGGATGACTTCTCCTCTCCTAGAAATAATTCCCCTGTGATGCACCCCAGCATTCTGTTGGCCTTTGCCACTGCCTTCCTGCACTGAGCTGAGTGGTCCATTTCCCCTGTTACCAGTACACCCAGATCCTTCTCCTCCGTTGTTGTGGATTACTGCACTCCCCCAACCAGTAACTGTTTCTGGGGTTCCTGGCTCCCAAGTGCATTACTTTGCATTTCTTGGCATTGAACCCAAGTTGCCATGTGCTAGACCATTCCTCCAGTCTTGCAAAATCCTCCTGGAGTATTTTACTGCCTTTCCCCCATCCACCTCCGCACACATCTTGGTGTCGTCAGTGAAGAGACTGATCTTACTCTTTATCCCATCTGTGATGTTGGCATTGAAAATGTAAACAGCACTGGTCCCAGCACCGAACCTTGTGGGACCCCACTTGTTACTGCCCTGGGCTCCGATACTTCACCCCCCACTACTACCTTCTGCTGTCTATCCTATAATCAGCTCCTGACCCATCTAACCAGTTTCCTCCCTGCTCCCAGGTTGCTCAATTTGCTGGTCAGCCTACCATGAGGCACTGAATCAAAGGCCTTGCTGAAGTCCAAGTAAAGGACAACCACCATATGACCTTTGTCCAGTGCCTGCTTCACCCATTGAAAAAGTCAGCCAGGTTTGTCTGGCATGATCTGCCAGAGAAAAACTTGTGCTGTCTGCCGTCCTGGAGATCATTGTCCTCCAGAAATTTTACCAGCCTCTCCTTGAGGATAGTGTCCATTAGCTTTCCTACAATTGCAGTCAGGCTCACTGGTCTGTAGTTCCCTGGTTCGTCCTTGGGCCCCAGTCTTATGGAGGGGCACTACATGCGTCACCCTCCAATCCCTGGACATGCACCCCATTTCCAGAGAGCTGTTGAACAGGTCTGCCAACGGCCCTGCCAGGGCTTCTGCCAACTCTCTCAGGACTCAAGGATGAACTCCATCTGGCCCAGGTGCTTCATCTACCCTCAGGGACTTAACTCATTGTACCTAATAGCTCCGTATGAAGTTCGAACCATCCATTGATTCTCTTGATACAAAATGGCCACCCAGGATAGAATGAATAAGGCCCTCCAATACCTTTCCATCTGTGATTTCCCCATCCGTGACACTATGGTAATTTTTTCCTCTTGCCTGAGCAAGCTGGCATGCTGCATTACAAGGGAGGAGTATAGGAGAGGCTGGTGGTGTTGCTGGATCCTTCTTAGCTAGTGTTTGCTTGAGCTATACTAGTGGAAGGATTGGCACAATGTGCATCCACACACTGTCCCAAAGGAAACAGCTGGCAGAGTCTTTTGGCCTATGCCTTCTTGTGTCTGTCAGCTGCAGCACAGACAGAGATGGGTGGCCAAAAGAAGAGTATTACAGGTTGCCAAAGGCATGAAATGCTATCTATCTATCTATCTATCTGCCTAAATATGCATATAAAGAAAGGCATCCCAATTTCATGCATTAAACCCAAAGAGTCTTCTAGAAGTCTATTCTTTATAAGACAATATAAAGTATACTAAAAATGTTTGAATAAGAATGGTAGAAAATACAGGGGGTGCTGTGGAGCATGCTTGCTGCATAGACGCATTTCAGTGCCACACAGTAGATTGGAGAAATTTAAAATATTAAAACTGGACAATTTTTTGTTAGGACCTTGTTAAAAGTGCCCATAATTGCTTCGTCTCATCGAGCTGCGTCGATTGATATATATTTCCCAGCATGGGTCGCTCGCACAAAGGAGGTCCCAGTGTAGCAAAGAATTAGCCACCAGAGGAGCAACAGGCTGTCAGATCAGGGAGTGTAGCCGATGGCGGTCAGCCCCCGTGGAAGTCACTCGAGTTATCTATGCAGGCGATTGATTCAAAAATTGAAACTATCCTCAGTCGACTGGGGAGCAAGATCTGGAAATTGAGGTGGCTACCAAGACTGCTACAGTACTTTGGCAGAGGGACAAGCAGGGAAAGCTCTTGCTGTAACCACCAAGTTAATACAAAAAACTTTGCAGCTTCACTACCGCTTGGAGTCCTTAGAAAACGTGTATAGAGCCTCTTATGTGTGGCTTGTGGGACTCACTGAAGGAGCAGAAGGTGATAACCTCTTGGGTTTTTTGCAGCAGTGGCTTCCAGGGGCCTTGGGGCCCAAGGGTGCGCAACATATTGTTCAGGCTTACCGGATTTCTACTTGTGCAGTGGGAGCTCAGCAGGATCTACCCAGGACAGTTTTGTTGGTCATCAATGGTGTGGTCATGAGGGGCAAGCTTCCGTGGGCCTTGAGAATGCCTGAAAATGTAAATCATAATGTTGTTACCCTCCTGAGCTTTCATATGCCACAGCATTTGATGGTGTGTGCGCCAAATTAAGGAGTCTTGATGTTGTGCATGCTTTATTCATGCCAGCCCTCCTCTGAATTCACTATGGAGGACACACTTTTCAATATATGGGCCCAGAGGAGGCCGACAAAAGAGCAGAGATCATCACCTGAGAGTTTGAGGCCACCAGGACTTCTGACCCAGTTGATTCGGCTGAGAATGAGACATGAGTAGTGGACACAGCTAGTCCAACAGCTTTATTGTGAAGCAGATAGGAGTTCTGAATGTTGAACTATCATCATCATAGTAATGTCTCAGCAGAACAGCCTAGCCTATCCAGTCTGCCCATCTCCCCCCACCGCTTGTCACCGGTGAACAAGGAGCCTTTCCTCTGTCCTATAACCAGCCCCATATGTCTATCCCATGCTCTATTGAATCCTTCCACCATTTCAACACCTGCCACTTTCTCAGGTAATTTGTTCCAGGATTCAACCACCCTCTCAGTAAAATAACACCCCCTCACATTACCTTTAAATCTTCCTCCTTCCAATCTTAAAGTATGACCTCTTGTTTTAACTCTGACTTTCCTTTTAAATAAACTTCCTTCCCTCACTTTAGTTATCCCCTTCATGTATTTGAATGTCTGTCATATCTCCTCTCTCTTTCTCTCTCTCGTCTAAAATCCAGCAGATACAGATTTAATTCTCTCAGTCTTGTCTCATATGGTTTCCCTTGCATACCCTGCACCATCTTTGTTGCCTTTCTCGGAACCTTTTCTATTACATCTATGTCCTTTCTTAAAAGAGGCCTCCAGAACTGTACCCCGTACTCCAGGTGCGGTCTAACTATGGTCTTATATAATGGCATCAGCACCTCCCTCTTTCTATTAGTTATGCTCCTTCCTATGCACGCCATCATTCTATTAGCTTTGCCAACTGCCTTACTACATTGGTCACTTACCCTAAGGTTGTTTGATGTTATAATCCCCAGATCTCTTTCCTGTTCTGTTTGCTTTATCTGCTCTCCCCCAGTGAGTACTTGGCCAGTCAGTTTTTATGCCCTATATGCACAACTGCACACTTCTTTCTATTGAACTTCAGCTGCCATGTTTCTGACCATTTCTCAAGTATACTCAAATCTCTCCTCATGGTCTCAACCCCTCCTTCAGTGTCAATCCTATTTCATAACTTTACATCACATGCAAACAGTCACAATTTCCCTTCAATTCCCTCTGATATATCATTAATATATGTTACAATGGATTGGTCCTAGTACAGACAGTTAAGGAACCCCGCTTGTAACCTTCCTTACCCCAGAATGTACACCATTTACCACCACCCTCTGACTTCTATCCTTCAGCCACTTTTCCACCCATCTAGTTATTTTCCATCCCACCCTGAGACAGTCTGTCTTATTTACCAGCCTGCGGTGAGGGACAGAGTCAAAGGCCTTACTGAAGTCCAGGTATGCAACATCCACTGCTCCTCCTTGATCAACCATTTTTGTTACTCCATCAAAAAATTCTATCAGATTTGTTTGGCAAGATCTCCCACTACTGAATCCTTGTTGCTTTTCATCTTATAGTTTGTTGTCCATTAATTATTTTACTACTCTTTCCTTTATTGGCACCTCCATCACCTTGCCTACCACTGATGCGAGACTGACAGGTCTGTAATTCCCTGCCTCCTTCTTGCAGCCTCCCTTGTGCAGTAGTACTACATCTGCCATCCTCCATTCACTCGAAACACACCCTGTATCTCACGACAAGTTAAATAACTTTGCTAAATGTGTTGCCAACTCATCCCTCAACTCCTTAAGAACCCTTGGATGCAAACCATCTGGCCCCATTGCTTTGTCTACCTTTCATTTTCCACGTTCTTCCTTAACTCTTTCCTCACTTAATGGGCTTTGTTCCACCCCACATTCATCTCCTCCCTTCTTCTTTAGCTTGGGTCCCTTTCCATCCCCTTCCACTGTGAATACAGAGCAAAAATAACTGTTTAAAGCCTCAGCTTTCTCAAAGTCCCCCTCAACCTTAGTTCCCCCTCAAACTCACAATCCCATCTTGTCCTCCTCATTTCCCCCCACATATCTCAAAATAAGTTTTATCTCCTCTTGACATGTTTAGCAATTCTCTCCTCTGTTTCTGCTTTTGCTCTCCTAATCAATTTCCTGCCTGTCTCAGTGTGTGGCAGACTTTTTCCTGTTTATTCAGTGACAAAAACTGTTGTTGCCTTTATGGTCATTGATTTTATTCTACCTTCTAGTTCACTATAATTGCCCAGTTTCATGTTTTTTATTCCATGCTATTTCAAATTCACTGATCATGCATTACCACTGCAATGTTACGTATTTTGTTTTAGACAATATGTTTGGGATGGGGCCATATCAACCTGAGTTGGTGAATACCACGTATTTGGACTGGTAATTTTTTTCTCTTTGAATGGGCCACTGCATGCTTGCAGGGTGCAGCTATCTGGGATTCGCATCCAGTTTATCAGACATTATGGACTACCCCCACATCCGCAAATATGAGTGCTTAGATTACTACTGCCTTTGTTAAAAAAGTATCTATACTTTACTTACCGATATCTGGCATGAGAAACGCTGTATGTTATTGTTTTGGTGAAAACAATGAAATATAAGTATAAAGAAATGGTGGAAAATACAACATTTTAAGTAATGTTATGGACCATTGTTACTTACCTGTGGTCAGGTAGCCCTTATGGTTCTGTTTCCCTCCTGCCCCTTTCTGCAGTGTCCTATGGAGGTCTGACTGACCCTGTCCTGCTCTTGTGCAAATCAGGACCATAAAGGAGGAGCTATACAGATGCACAGGAGGGCATGTAGGTGGATCCAGGCTGGGGTCCACCCCTAATATATTTTTGTTCAGTGTTATTTCATTCCCTACTTGTACAAGAATGAAAACGCACTCACCATTGGTTTTATAAAATGGTTTATTGTGACCACTTCTGTATTCTGAAAGAGCTTGCCATTTTGGGGGAATTC
Source organism: Neoceratodus forsteri (assembly GCA_016271365.2). Classification (NCBI taxonomy): domain Eukaryota; kingdom Metazoa; phylum Chordata; order Ceratodontiformes; family Ceratodontidae; genus Neoceratodus; species Neoceratodus forsteri. The sequence continues at coordinate 407,721,301 of CM028132.1, read as the reverse complement.
GGCTTAATAATTGTAATGTGTGTGGACGGATGACGTGGCCTGGAGATTTCAGTATGAAAGGGTCCTTGTGGAAAAGGGGAGTTCTGTTCACTTCCAGTTCTTGAAGAGAACAGATGTATCCTTTGACTCGGAGAAGGAGTCTGCTGCAGAAATCCTGGTGGTTCGTAAGTAGCTGTGCTTTCTGCTTTTACCTGAGAACCAGAGAGCTTGCTCATATTTCTGCTGCAAAGAATTTCCTGCTAAAACTAATTTGGGGACTTCAAGAAATCACCACCGACCTTGTAATCTGCCCAGTCTGGTCTAGTGTGTACATTTAGAGACTGCTTTGCAATTGGCATGTTTATTCTGTATTCCCTGACAATAAAACAACACCTACCTGTCGCCTTATACTTTAATCTTCTGGGTCCTGCCTTACCTTCCATCCACCCACCCACAGCTGCCACCAGACCATAAAGGAATACAAAGTAACAATGAGGGACTACAAGGCTAGGATTAAAAAGCCAAGGAGGGTCTGGAAGCCAGAAGAGCAATAGGAGCTGCAGACAACATCAAAGCCTTCTTCCAGTACACACATGGAAGAAGGAGGGGATTGGACCTCTGAAAACAGGTGATCGGGGAAAAATCTGTGAGGCGGTAATATTTATACAGGCACAGTCATGTCTGTATATTAGGGCTGAGTAATCACTTTAATGTTGAATCCCAATTTTTGCACCTTACTAACTTTTCCCCTACTCAACCAATTTACACAAAATTTGGAAATCACAGCATTGGTGTCAGGATCTCTGGATCCTGAAAGTTTTGTGGAAATTGGTTGACTAGGAGCAAAGTTACAGATGTGCAAAAAAACACAAAAAACAACAAAATACAGCCTTTTTTTTTTTTTTGCTCAGCCATAATTACACAAACTCTGGCAGAGCCACTACAGCTGCGAATGCATTAACTAGATAAGGGTATTTCATGGGTTTAAACATAAACATGAAGTGCATTTAGTAAGGCTGACAATACTGTTCCACATATAACTTGTGAACAAGCTGGGCAGCCTGAGAGTGGGTCACAAGGTAGTAAACTGGGTTAGAAACTGGTTGAATGATAGAAGATAGAGAGTCATGGTAAATGGTGCTTAATCTAAGGCAGTAGTCTCAGACTTCGTCCCAGTGAGCCTCCCCAAATCCATGGAAAAGATTTTGAGCCTCCCCCAAAAAACTGAAATAATCTTGGGCCTCCCCAAAGAAAAATAACGTACTGTACTTGTGCAGTACACCATGAATAAAATGAACCCCTTTGAGTACTTGACTCATTCAGTTCTTTGTCTTATACTGACTTGGAACTTTTGAAAAAGAGCTCCTGTGCTTAAGGTGTTTCTGAATAATAAATAAAATAAACAAATATTATTATTCAGCTATTGTAACCCCCCCCCCAAAAAAAACAGGCCAAGTACTTGCTCTGCTATTTTCATTCTTGAACCATTGTTACCTCTTTTTGCAGTAACTTCATGGGTCAGACTTCTTCCTCTGTTTCCTCTCTATATGAAATAACCTTCCTACATACTTTGCCTCACCCTCTCCTTCTCTGCTCCTAACCGACATCTCAGGAATTATTTTGCTCCTTCCTGCTATTGCTCTTAGCACTTCTATGCTCAACCCTTGTATTTGGCTGTTCTGTCATTAGTTTACAAATTGATCAATTACCACCACTCATTATTAATGTATTCATATTTATTTGCACTATTGCTCATTGCATATTTCTTGATTGTTTTGCAGTTACCTTTTGAAATGTATTCACTCCCTACCCTTCCGGGTACACCTGAAATGAGCCTTGGCTCATTCACCTTCCCTTGTCACCTATTAGTAAATAAATACATAAAATTCACCTGCTATTATTATCCTCTTTCAGTTTGCTTCATCTCTTCACACAAAATATATAAAACCCAAAATTTAAAGACAGTAGTTTTTCAGACTTGCTTGAGCCTCCCCTTGAGCAGGTTGGGGCCTCCCCAGGGAGGCTGGCCTCACCATTTGAGAACCCCGATCTAAGGAAAGGAGTGTGACCAACAGGGTGCCACAGGGATCAGTCCTAGGCCCAGTCCTGTTTAATGTCTTCATAAGTGAAATTGTGGAGGGGCTGGAGGGGAAAGTGTGCCTCTTTGTGCATGACACTAAGACCTGCAACAGAGTGGACACTCTGGGAAGGGTGGAAAAAATGAGGAGGGACATAGGAAAACTGGAGGAATGATCCGAAGTATGGCAGCTGAGATTTAATGCAAAAAAGTGCAGAATCATGCGTTTGGGTTGCAGGAACCCAGGGGAGGATTACAGGGGGGGATGGATGGTCACCAAACAAGAAAGGTATTTGGGGATAATTATATTGGATGACCTAAAGGTGGCTAAACAATGTACCAAGGCTGTGGGGAGAGCCAGTCGGATGCTGGGGCGCATAGGGAGAGGTATCACCAGCAGAAGGAAGGAGGTGGTGATGCCACTGTGCAGATCACTGGTGAGGCCTCATTTGGAATACAGTGTCCAGTTCTGGAGGCCGCATTTCCATAATGTAACTTCAAATCACAAATGGGTTAAACACTTCTATTTTAGATCTGTATCCCTCTCCCCTTCTGCTCCCACTGGTTAGGCTAACTTAGGGGTTCTCAAATGGTGAGGCCAGCCTCCCTGGGGAGGCCCCAACCTGTTCCAGGGGAAGTTCAAGCAAGTCTGAAAAAAGTACTGTATTTAAATTTTGAGTTTTATATATTTTGTGTGACGTGATGAAGTAAATTGAAAGAGGATAATAGTAAGGGTATTTTATGTATTTATTTACTAATAAGTGATAAGGGAAGGTGAATGAGCGAAGGCTCATTTCAGGAGTACCCAGGGAAGGATAGGGAGTGAATACATTTCAAAAGGTAACTGCAAAACAATCAAGAAATACACAATGAACAATAGTGCAAACAAATATGAACAATAAACTAATAATGAGTGGTGGTAATTGATAAATTTATAGACTGATGGTAGAACAGCCCAAATGCAAGGGCTGAGCATAGAAGTGCTAAGAACAATAGCAGAAAGGAGCAAAGTAATCCCAGAGAAGTTGCTTAGAAGCAGGGAAGGGGGGGAGAGGCAAAGTATGTAGGAAGGTTATTTCATATAGAGAGGAAACAAAGAAAGTAGTCTGACCCATGAAGGTACTGCAACAAGGGGTAACAATGGTTCAAGAATGAAAATAGTGGAGCACGTAGGCTGGCCTGTGGGGGGTGGGGGGCTACAATAAACTGAATAATTACATTTATTTCATTTATTTGTTATTAACACCCTTGAGCACAGGAGCTCTTTTTCAAAGGTCCCACGTCAGTATAAGACAAATAACTGAATGTGAGCCAAGTACTCAAAGGGGTTTCAGTTTATTCATGGTGTACTGCACAAAGTACAGTATGTTATTTTTATTTGGGGAAGCCCAAGATTATTTCAATTTTTGGGTGAGGCTCAAAATCTTTTCCATGGATTTGGGGAGGCTCACTGTGACAAAGTCTAAGAACTATTGGGCTAACTGAATGCAACCTGGAAATATCTAGACTAGCATGATGATTCACCTGCACAAGCTGCTTCTCAACCACATCACTGTCTTTTTAAAATTTTAACTTCTTGTTGAAAACAGCAGCTTACCACAGTAATACATTAGCTAAAGTGATGTCACCTACCAGGAGTGTTAGACATACTGAAGCTAGCCGGGCTTGAGGAAGGATGAACATGGTCAAGACCCCATGGCAACTGAAATGCATATGCAGCAAATAAGTCCAGATGCACTAACTTACCCTACAAGAGTTAAGTATCACAGTCTGCATAATACACAAGGCTTATAGTGATTAATCTTTATATGGTTTGTCTGGTTTGGGTCCTGCTGTTCATAATACAGGAATGAATAGCTAGGGAAGACATTTTTTCAATGACTGAGAAATGTGGTACAGTGGCAGATGTTTTGCAAAGGCATAACATAAATTATGTCTATGAGGTGTCGTTATGCAAGAATTGGATTACGTTTTCATAGGGACAGATTACATTTGTGATACATGATTGTTCCTTTGTGAATCTCTGCTGCTCTCTGTCACTGAAATTACTGTTAGACATGTGGCTAACTTATATCTTTAAGCAGTGATTCTAGAATTTTACCCAGAACCTGTATTTATTAATTTTGGACAAATATTTTCAGGGGGTTCCTGGTTATGGATTATCCCAATATTTAATTTCAGCATTTTAATGGAAACTTTGACTCTGATTTTTTTATTCTGATTTTTGTGCAGTATGTTGTCTATATTTATATTAATTCTTTTGACATTCCTGGTAATGTACAGGGGCAGGGGAATGAGTTGTGATTGGATCTGAATAAGGAACACAAATATTCATTACATTGGTTTGCTATCTCCACTGGATTCTTTACTGTTTCCTCTTTAATATTAATATTACTTATATTCTTTTTTTTTGTTTAGGCTACTGATGTAACTGCACAATTGCTTGCTGTTGCTTTTGTCTGCATCTGTTGCAAGTTTGAGTTCCATTTTCTTTTTGAAATGGTTACGTTTGCTTTTATGTTTCTTTTAAAATGTTTAATATTCTGACCAAGTGGTTATGTCGTGGCTTTTGTTTTCAGATATTTTATTGCATGTTTAGCTTTTGTTGTTGAGTAACTTTCTTCACATCCTCATTTAGCAATCGTGCTTGTCATCATTTGTTGTTACATTCATTGATCCAGTTAATGTAACTATTGCAAATGATAACATGTTGCCCTTTATAATCTGCCAAATGTCATTCACTGGTTTGTTGTTTTAAAATTTAGGCCAGTCAGTTTCTTTGATTTTTTAGTTGTGTTGTTATTTTCTACTGCATCTAGGACCCTTTCCCATCCTTTTTATCCTTTTCAACTGTTTTCTATATTTAGGACCTATATTTTACTTGTGCTTTCATCCTTTCACAAGTATAACGAAACGCATTTCAGTGCTGCTCGATTGCTTTATACATATTATCCCCCCCCCCCGACTTATTTTGTGCACACTTTTTCTTCTGTTTTTTCCTTTTTCTCTCTCTTTTTCTTTATGGTCCTGACTTCTATAGAGATACATAGCTTTGATTTAAATTGACAATAGGTTGATTCCATGGATTTTGAATATTTGAGCAGTATTTGTTAATGGCCTTGTGTTACTGGTACCATAGGCTTTATATTTAACAGCTTAAAATGATATCAATGTGAATGTATAATGCTCATGTACTGGCTATTTACTAACATAGAAACATAGACGCTATTGGCAGAAAAGGACCTCCTGGCCCACCTAGTCTGCCTTAAGGTCCCTACATACTGTGCTGCCATAGACCATAACTGATCTCCAGCCTTAACCCTCCCCACACACACACACACACACACACACACACATATATGCACCAGCCCTGTTACCAAGGTCCCCTTATGTGTATCCCATTCATGTTTGAAACCTGTTATCATTTCGGTACCCATTACCTCTGCTGGCAGGCTGTTCCAGGTGTCCACCACCCTCTCTGTAAAGAAGTATTTCCTCGCATCCCCTCTAAGTATCCCCCTTTCCAGCTACATATCATGCCCCCTGTTCTTGAACATCTCTTTCTCAGCAGAATTGAAACTTCCTGTATCTTATTGATACCTTTGAAGTATTTAAGTGCAACCTGAAAACCTATTTTTGGCAAATGGCCTTTTTGGATGGTTGATTGTATTGAAATTCTTAACTGTGTGGTAGTTTTATTTGTGTCTATCATTGAATTTTAATGTTTGATTCTACTGTTTTAATATGTACAATGCCTTGAAAAATAAAAGGCACTTTATAAATAAACTTATTATTATTATCATGTCTCCCATTTCCCTCCTTTCCTCTAGAGAGTACATATTTAACTCCCTGAGTCTTTCCCCATAGTGCTTCTGGTGCAGGCCATGCACCATTTTGGTTGCCCTTTTCTATACTGCCTTCACCCAATCTATATCTTTTCTGAGGTGGCTGGGACCTCCAGAACAAATGTTTGCAACAGCAAATAGGGATCACAGCAACATTAAGAAAAGAGAAGCATAAAAATATAAAATCAATTAGTTTAACGTTGAATCAGTTCATGAGAACTTTGCATTGCAGTCTGCATTTGTAGTCTAATGCAGCTGTAACCATTAAAGTGGTGTATTCCATTCTCTCTATAGATATTGTGTTATTTTTATACATCTCTGGCAGTAGAAATGTCTTCCTGTGTTTTACTCATGCTCTTAAAACAAGCAAGAAAAAAAAATCTCCTACTTTTTAAGAAAAAAAACCAGCTTTGTTTGTTAGACAGCTGTGTTGTCCAGCAGTAGGTATCAGCGAGAGAAGGGGGGAGAGAGAAGGGATTGGCTGGGTTTGTGTGGCTGCAGAGGTAGGAAGAGAAATGAACAAAACTGTTTTTCAGGGAGTGCAATTTGATTTCACATATCACCTTACATGCATCTTACAGCTGAGGTCTTAAGACTTGGTGACAAGTGAATTACTCCATAGAGATAAAGGGATACAGCTTCAGCCCCAAGAGATGCAAACTGGACATGTCACTTTATCAATCATTTAAAATAGCACAAGTTTAGTTTCACATTCTTGCTACGATGGAAGCAAATAAAATCAACTATCATTGTTAGGAAACAAAGGAATTCACACCTTTGGGTGAGTGGGGGAAGGGATACCAGCAAAACAAGTTTCTCAGTTGGAAAATGGTAGTAAATTAAGCACTGAAACTTAACAAAGAACGAAAAGGCCCATAAAACACCATGGAGTAGGTTTCAACTTGCAAAAAAAGGCAATACTGGGGAAGGCTTAATTAACTCCTCTTAAACCAGAGGAAAGGCCCATAAAACACTATGAAGGAGGTTTCAACTTATAAAAAAAGGCAGTACTGGGGAGGGTCAACTTAAGCACTGAAATGTAACAAACAAAGAAAAGGCCCATAAAACACTATGGAGGAGGTTTCAACTTGCAAAAAAGGCAGTACTAATTAACTTCCTAAGTCAGAGGAAAAATAGTGCTCTCCAGCTGCCACACGTACAGGCAGCATAGTAATGAGGCTTCAGTGGAAGACACTATTTTTAACACTGTATCATGTTGTTTGGTAGGTAATTTATGCAGAGAGTCCTTTTGTCAAAGCAAAATGTCTGCAGGGCTATGCCCACTGCAGCCATAAAAACTAGGAGGATTTAAAACCTGAAACTTGCAGGTTTCATAGAGTTTGGTCCAAGGTGTGTTCTTTTGTGTTTTTATGCCACAAACTTAAGTACTTTTTAAATTATTTCAGGAAAACCACTCTGTTTCTGAGCACATGCAGTGTCAAAAATCAACGTTCTAAAGATAACTGAATTTATGCGACAACATGAAGTCATGTTGCTATCATACGAGACTCTATCCAATCTCAGTCACTGCTGTTTTCATTCAGCAGGGACAGGGCTACATGTCAGTGTGTAGTCCCACCCCTGCTGAGTGTACTCTGCCACCATCAACCACGTAGGCAGTTTTATTCATTGTAACTGGATGTCAGAGGGCCCCATTCCCCAGTGCCAGTTTATCTTTTTCTTGCATAATCTGACTCCAGGATGCCCACCCTTGGTGTCAGTTCAGTTCTCCCCCAACTTGCTGACATCAGGGGACTCAATCCCTGGTGTCAGGATTCACAAGTCTCCACTGGGGAGCCCAATCCCCAGTGTCAAAATAACTGTCTTTGTTCCTGCAAGAAAGAAAACCATCCCACAATGTCTCTTTTTTTAAACTTGAAACAAAGAAAATTGTCCCTCGTCATTGCTACATCCACATCCCGACCCTCCAACTCAGCACCCCACCCCCTTGCCCAGTACTTACCAAGCTAAGGTCCAATGTCATAATCCTCTTTGGACTGGAAACACGTTTTCACTCTTCAGTGCCAAAACAGGAACTGAGAAAAGTGAGTAAGTGCCATTTAATGTATTTCAATGGCATTTTGAACTTATCTTCATAACTTGGTAATTTTTAGGAATTTTTACACCAAATTTTCAACATGGCCTTTGTGGGACTCCACCCCAGGAACACCTGTGGTGAAATCACGTTAATCGGGCCCAGAAGGTGATTTTGCGGTCACTGCATGAAAATGAAAAATTTTCACCTACCAAGTTCGTGAGGTGGGGTCATAAAAAACTATGTTGAAAGTCTGGGGTCAAAATATTAAAAAACAACAAAGTTATTGAGGTATGTTGTAATTTTTTCTATGCATGCTCATAGCTTTGGTAGTTTTCAATATTTAAACCCCAAATTTTCAGCACAGCCATTGTGTCACACCACCTCATGAACATGACAGCTGTTGTTTTTCAAAACCTGGCCAATGTGGCACGAAAATACGTTTATTACCCAGTACGATATTAAATGACACCTTTCACGTTCAAAAGAAGGTGTCATAAAAGACTGTTGAAATGTTAGGGGTGAGAATGTCAAACAAAAAAAAATTATGAAGTAACATTGTTTGCAGAGATGTCCATTGGCCCAGTGGGGACCCCATTGCCTTCCCACGACAGTGACCTGAGTTCGGGTGTGAACTACATGAGCCAGTTTAATGTGCCAAGGCTGGTGGGAAAGACATTGCAGCATAAAGCATCAATTCCAGCCTGGGTAGGAACAGAGCAGTGTTTTGACACAGACACAACACCCTTTGGTGGGCAGGGGAGCCTTTCCTTACCAGTTACTGACTTGCGTGTTGAGGCCAGACAGGCCCATGCACTGGGTCAGGACCATCTGGCAATGCAGTATTTATTTCATTTTGCACAGATCCTGTAGGGACCTGCACAAATGAGGATACAATTCCATTATCAGGAAAAAGAAGGGATATTTATTGCAAAAGAACTGCTTTAATGCAGACATTAGGGTTGAAGAACACAAAGATCATAAAGTAGGGAAATGAAAAAATATTAGGGTTTTGGGTCTCCAGAGTATTGGTTTATCAGTGGTGGGGTCCATGGGGGGGGGGAGCTGTAAGGCTAAAAAGGGAAGGAGGATAGTGTAAAGAGGGGGACCTAGAAAGGCAGAAATACTGAATAAATACTTTTGTTCAGTATTCACAGAAGAAGGGAAGGGTCAGGGACCACAGTTGAGCAACCAGTACAAGGAGGGAGAAGAGGTGGACACCAGTCCATTCACAGTGGAGAATCCTGGAGGAGCTCATGAAACTGAAAGTGAACAAAGCAATGGGGCTAGGTAGCATACACCCAAGGATATTAAAAGAGCTGCGAAGAGAGCTAGCAGCACCTCTGGCTGCTATGTTCACTGAGTCGCTCAACATAGGAGTGTTCCCAGTGGACTGGAGGAGGGCACAGGTTGTCACTCTACACAAAAGCAGGAGTAGAGAGGAGGCAGGGAACTATAGGCCAGTCAACCTCACCTCAGTAGTGGGTAAGATCATGGAGGCACTGCTTAAGGAAAGAATAGTGGTGCATCTAGAATCCAACTGAGCCCGGGATCTGAGGCAACATGGATTCACAGCAGGAAGGTCATGTCATACAAATCTGATAGACTTTTTTGACTGGGCAACAAAGGAAGTAAATCGGGGGGGCCGCGGACATCTCCTACCTTGATTTTGGAAAGGCCTTTGCCACTGTCTCACATAGGAGGCTGGTTAACAAGATGGGGAGCCTGGGCATGGGGCATAAGGTGGTAAACTGGGTTAGAAACTGGCTAACAAACAGGAGGCAGTGGACAGTGGTAAATGTGATCCAATCCGGGGGGGTGACCAGCAAGGTACCATAGGGCTTGGTCACTGGGCCAGTCCTGTTTCGTGTCTTCATTAGTGGCATTGCAGCAGGGCTGGAAGGAAAGGTCTGCCTGTTTGCAGATGACACCAAGATCTGCAACAGGGTGGATACTCCAGAAGGGGTGGAAGGAATGAGAAGGGACCTGGGAAAATGTGAAAAATGGTCTGAAGTGTGGCAACTAAGTTTTAATTCTAAGAAGTACAAAATTATGCACTGGGATGAAGAAATCCTGGGGAGAGTTATAGGATGGGGGGGAAGAGTTGCTGAAAATCACGAAGGAAGAAAGGGACCTAGGGGTAATCCTTTCTGATGACCTAAAGGTGTCCAAACAGAGTACAAAGACTGCAGGGAGGGCCAGTGGCATGCTGGAGTGCATATGCAAAGGTATCACTAGCAGAAGGCAGGAGGTGGTGATGTCATTGTATAGGACACAAGTGAGGACGCATCTAGAGTACTGTGTGCAGTTCTGGAGGTCACACCTTCGTAAGGAGATTGACAGGACGGAGGCGGTCCTGAGAAGGGCAACAAAGATGGTACAGGGCTTGTACCAGAAAACATATGAGGAGAGATTAAAGAACCTCAATATGTACACGCTGGAGAGATGAGGGAGGGGGGAAACATGATAGAAACATTCAAATACCTTAAAGGCATAAACAAGGTGCAGGGGGAGACATCTTCCAATATAGGGGGAGTACAAGAACAAGGGGGCATGATATGAAATTGGTAGGTGGCAGATTAAGAGGAAAGGTGAGGAAGTTCTTCTTCTTGGAGAGGGTGGTGGACACATGGAATAGCCTGCCACAGGAGGTGGTGGGAGCGAGCACGGTAGAGGGATTTAAACATGCCTGGAATCAGAATAAAGGAACCTTGAAGGTGGGACGGGAGTGGTGAAAGGTCACTAACCAGATAGGGTCAGAAGTTGCAGTCAAGTGTAGGTCAAAAGGTGCTGACTGGATGGGCCTTGCGTTTTTTATCTGTTGACAATTTCTGTGTTTATATGGGGTCTTCCTTGGTGTTGTCAGTCTGCATGCCCACACTCTACTCTGAGCAAATGAGGTCAGATGTGATCTCTTTTCTTCAAGCAGGGACCTGTGGGCCCTGCATAAAGAAAGCCATACCAGATTCTGTTGGCAACACCTGTTGAGCCATACTTCTCTACCTTTGAAGACTGCATCACTGTAAGGCACTGGCTTGGAGCTGTACCTTGCGCTTTGGACAAGAGGCTATGAGTTGGAAGTTGGCATTAGGTCTGACAACACCAAGGAAGACCCCACCACTGATTCACTAACACTCCCGAGATCCAAAACACTAATGTTTTTTCATTTTCCCTGCTTTTTTCATTTTCTTATTTTGTGTTCTTCAACTCCAATGTCTGCATTAATGCAGTTTCTTGCAATTATCAATAATAAATATATGGCACTGAACAAGATCATGATACAATCAAAGTGGTCAGGGTGTGTAAAAAGTAAGTTGAAAAAGTTAGGTCTTTAGTTTACTTTTGAATGATTCAAGGTCAGTACTAGCCTGGATTGCTAGTGGGAGTCTATTCCAGAGATAGGGACCATGGACAGAAAAGGCATTGTTGCCCAAAGTGATCAGTCTGGTGGTAGGGACATCATAGAAGAGTCCATCATTAAGCAAAGTCATCAAGATGGAAGATGATGATGATGATGATGAAATAGTTCCTTTTTTTTATAATATAATTTTTACTAAATTTTCCACATAACATATACAGAACAGATCAAAAGAGGAGACATAGGTGGTACAGATTCACAAAACACTTTTGTATAGCTTAGAGATATAATTAGATGACTCTACTATAAGAAGGCTTATGGGCAACAAATTGTCCAATGTCCATTCTTACGCTCACAAGGCAGCTTGATGTTTAGGGACTGCAGCTTCATTCTTACAGAGTTTGTGGGCCTCCATCTTATACCAGCCATACAGCCCTCCTCCATCTCTAGTATTAAGGTAAAATAGAATACACCCATTTAAACAAGGGTCTAGACCAAGCGAGCCTTCATCCATGCTTTATGAGATGAACATGTTCTCCGGTTTCTCAGAACTTTGCCCAGAGGCACCAGCTATTTGAACAGGAAACAGGAAATGGAAAAACAAAATATATCCAATATGAGAATAAAATCAGTGTGACATAGAAGGAGTAAGAAACGGGATGTGAAGAAAAGGCAAGACAAGAAGAGAAAGGGAGAGAAGGGGGGGACCCTATGGTACAAAGTCACTAGAAGCATCCAGCTGATACAGTACACATCTGTGCCATCTGGTGTTAAATAATTTGACTTTATTTGAAAGGGTGTATGTCAGTCTCGCCAAAGAGTGTATCTCTAATTGGATCTTATGACATCTGTCTACGGTCAGAATGTTTGTGGTGTGCCAGAGTCTGGTAACTCTTTTAGCAGCCAGTAGCAAAATTAATAATAAAGTAGCAGTGGGACTTGTAAGAGTACTGTTGTCTGGGGGAATGGACAGCATTATCAGTGAAGGGGATACTGGCCACTGAACAACTAAAGATTTTCTCTCGTTCTTGTGTAACTCTGCCAAAAGATGCGAAGATGAGAGCACTCCCAGAAGATGTGGGTTAAATTAGGTGAGGCCTCTCTGCATCCCCTCCCCTTTACTTTGGCTTATTCTTCTTAGTTAAGGCTGTTTTTTAAATGTCTGGATTTTATTAATTTTAATTATCTTTGTACAGTGCCTTGGTTCTGAAAGGCGCTTTATAAATAAATTTGAATTGAATTGAATTGAACTGAACATAGATTTTTATGGGCACCTGCATGTTTTGCTACAATGACTGGGGTGCAAAAATACTGCTAACAGCATTTCCAGGAAAATTCTGTCCAGCAAGCTGCCAAAGTAAGATGATAGGTAGGCTGGGCATATTCATGCCAGATTTCTATAGTGTGCCATCTCCAGCTCACCATTCCAGCATTGTAGTATACTGGCTGTGGTCTCTATTGATGTGTACTGAAAGGCTCTATATAGATGGCCTATAAGATGGGGCCAATCTGCGCCTTTTAAGTAGGGTGTAAGAATATACATCAGTGCAGCAAATCTATCTGGGAGACAGAGTAAGATGAGACCAAATCTGCAAATATCTGTAATGATCTGTGGCAGGCAGCTGATATGTCTGCAAGGCAACAAATGGAAGCACTGCATTGGAGTCCAGAAGCTGAAAGTAGAAGAGGAGACCCAATCTATTTCATCTTCTGGTTCCCAAATTCTACAGGGGATTTATTTATATGAAACGAGGCAGCATTTGGGGATTGGGGCAGGGGAAGGACCACTGGACCACCATTGTTATTTTATTTATATATGGGGACAGGGATCAGGGCAGGAGAGGGACTGCTGAACCACCAATATTATTTTATTTATGTGTGGGGACAGTGATCAGGGATTGGGGGAGGGGGACCTGGCTCTGCATACTCGGACTAGGCGTTCACATGCAGACAAGTCCATAATGGGCATGCAAATGACCCCTTAGCACTATACATACACAGTGGGCAGAAAATCGCCCATGGGGGCCGCAGCACTCACCAGTGTGCCCCGTGCTTTACCCCATGACCTCTGATAGCACTGCGCCAAACATGAAGACAGCTTGCTGTGCACCATGCTAACAGGGTCCAATATTAAAACAGTGCGGTCAGTTTGGATCATGCTATCTGTTTGAATATAGCACCAGAACCAGCCGACCCTATTTTTTCGTGTGGCGCACCTGTTTGTGTGTGCAGCCGTCCGGCTCGGAAAATGGGGCCCTGAGTCTTTCTGAACTTTAGCAAGGCATTTGAGACTGCAGCAAATGACAGGTTTTGGGGAAAGGTACACCAGTGAGGTATACATGAGACATGCACAAGGTGGATTACTATCTGACTTGGGGAAGGAAGCAGAGGGTTGTGTTGGATGGACATTACTTTAAGTAATGAAGGGTGGTACTCCATGTCTCTCAGGAATCAGTGTTGGGGTACTGTTAATCAACATTTTCATGGCTGGACTATGAGTCTTTCCTTTAGTGACCGCTGGATATTGGATATGGAAATATACACATTAGTTGTTGTCCCCTTATCAGTGTATGCCGACATAGAGACTTGGACTTGGAACTTCATTCACCGCTGTTTGCCACAATAGTTTGTTTACCAGTTAATGACATTGCCCATGAGGAAATGATTAACATGGACTATTTCTGGTTATTGACATATATGTGATGTCTAAGCATTCCTTGCGCTTTATCTATATCATGAATGAGGCTGGTGGTGTAGAACTCCTGCAGGTGCAATATACACAGAGAATTAAGCAATAATGTATGACAGGGTGTGTGTCGTGCTTGGATAATGCTATGCTTTGGGTGGTTGAAGCATAAGGCCGCATGCCAAGTACATTCAATGCCCAAGAAGTGATGTTATCCCGGATATCACATACACAGGAATGCACTACTGGTATTATACAATGGCTAATTTTTTAAACAGAATAAAACAATAAATAAAAAGAATGTTTTAAAAATAGCATTTTATTAGATGTTTCTGTGTGGGATCATATTTAAATGAAAAGAAGTTCATGTTTCCTGTTTCTCCATGAGGTCGAGCTGTCTGTGTGTCCAGAAGATGGACTGTGTGTGTGTGCTCTTTCTGCCTCTCAGTCCTGGTAGCTGGCCTGCTGGCTCATTCATCTCCCCCCACCCCCCGAGTTACTATCCTAGCTTTTGTAAATGTGATAATGCTTTTTAAATCGAAAAGCTGGAGTATCGGCTTTATCCCCCGGTATGCATCTGGATTATTGACTGTTCCCTGTCCTCATCCCCTCCACCCCACCCATTACAGGATGCATGACAGGGAAAATACATCTTTTGGGGTTTTGTTTTTTTGGTTGTTTCTTACTTGAAGAGTCATCATTTTTGTGATTTCGAGCAGAGTGGGGGGGGGGGGGCTGCAGCCGCAGTGATCAGGAACAGAGCAGGTGCATCATGAAGCCATTAACTGAAAGGTCACAGCTGCATGCTGTCCCTTTCAAGTACCACTGAGTTTAATCCGCATGGAGTTGTGGCTTTTTTAAATGAGGAAAACAGTTAACATGACAGCTTTCAGATATGAAAGTGATTTCTTGTGTTTTTTCTGCCGTATGTGCCAGACCTTCATACAGTGATGTTATGCTGAGATGACATCACTGTTGAAGGATGGCACTGACCAGTCAGGTTTCAGGATCTCTTCTTTGCAATTGCATAATGTAGAACAGACATCTCTTTGATAGTTGCTATTCATAATCATTTAGATAGAATGTAGTTTTGTCCATCTTAAAAGAAACATTCTCTTCCCTGTTCAGCCCCTTTGTTTCCCTTTCCCATAGATACATAGCCACCTTCAGCAGATAAGGGCCTATCGCCCACCCAGTCTGCCTGTTTGAGCTTGTAAGTTCCCTTTATTTTTTTCAAGAAGTCTGGTGCCCCTTTCCCCTGACCTCCAGAATTCCCTTATTTCTATCCCATGCATTCTTAAATCCTGTGATTGTTTCAGCCCCCACCACTTCCTCTGGCAGGGTGTTCCACTTATCCACCACCCTTTCCGTTTAGAAATTCTTCCTCACATTTCCTCTGAATCGCCCTTCCTCCAACTTCATCCCATGCTCTCTAGTCCTGGAACATCTTTTCACTGGAATATAGTGTATTCCTGCACCCTGTTCCTCCCTGTAAGATACTTGTATGTCTTTATCATAGCCCCTCTTTCCCTCCTCCCCACTCTCCTCTCCTCCAGGGAGTACATGTTTAGTTCCTTCAACCTGTCCTCATAGGACTTGTGATGCAATCCATGCACCATCTTTGTTGCCCTCCTCTGAACCTTCTCTACCCTGTCTATGTCCTTACATAGGTAAGGTCTCCAGAACTGTACACTGTACTCCAGGTGGGGCCCTACTAGTGTCTTGTATAGTGGAATTATGACCTGTCTTTTCCTGCTGGTGATGCCTCGCTTATGCATCCTGGCATCCTATTTGCTTTACCTGCTGCCTTGTCACACTGTTTCCCTACCTTGAGGTCATCAGAAATGATAGCTCCAAGGTCCCTTTCCTGCTTGGTGCATGCTATATCCTCACCCACGTACTGATATGTTATTCCAGGGTTTTTGTGCCCCATATGCATTATCTTGCACTTCTTTGCATTGAATTTCAACTGCCAAACCCTTGACCATTCTTCAAGCTTCTGCAGGTCCTTGCTCATTCTGTCTGCACCCTCTGGCATGTCCACTCTGTTATGGAGCTTTGTGTCATCAGCGAACAGGGAAATTCTGCCTTGTAGGTCCTGTGTAATTTCACTGATGAAGACACTGAATAGGACCGGTCCCAACACTGATCCCTATGGTACCCCACAGGTCACTCTTCCCTCTGTGGTGTGACAGCCATTTACCACCACCCTCTGTGTCCTGTTGCCCAGCCAATTACCCACCCACCGCACTACTGTCCTGCCCACTCCCATATTCCCCAGTTTGTTTGTTCTCCTCCACCTTTCCCTCTTCCCAGGACCATTTCACCAGTATAGCCCCTGCCCTTCCACCACAGGTCCATCCCACCAACCCATTTCTGGCCACAACACACCCAACGTACCACAGCACTAACTGCAGTGCAGCCCCAGGCCAAACAACAGCTGAGGGTTCAGCCTAATCCTGTCCCAATGGACAGTCATCAGTGACAGTGGAAGGTAGCTGCCAGTCAGCAGCTGCTGCAGTCTGCTGCAGAGGCACATAGTGCCACACAGCAGGGAATGGCATGCATATACCACATGCTACATGCAACATGCAGCATACCGTGGGACACATGATGGCCATCCATGAACTGTGCCAGGATATTGTCACCAGCATGGATCCACTGTGCTGGAGGCTGTAGCCATGATGGCAGGCACTGGTAGGGGGTGGCCTTAGTCCCAGCCAGTTCAGTGGGAGTAGTGTCACCCTATGATAGACACCATGGCATACACCATGCCGTGCAGTGGCAGAAGACAAACGCTTAGGACACCTGGGACACCCAGGACACTGCACACACCAGGAGATGGCCTGCTCCTCTCTGGAGTCAGTACCCCATGGGGCTGTGGCCAGAGGTGGCTAACACTGTCCCAATGCTCATCCCCATACCGTGGATGATGACCCCCAACCATACTGGGTACAATGCACACATACTGTCTGTACTAGAGGAGGTGGTAGAGGATGCACCTACTACAAACTGCCAACCCTCTCCAACATGTGCCCCCTTAGACCCCCTCACATTAACACAGAAACATAGAATTTGATGGCAGATAAGAACTGCTTGGCCCATCCAGTCTGCCCATTTCTCCCTACCTACACTATTACCACAGACTGTACTCGATCTACAACTCTTTCTCACCCTCCTTCCATTCCAATATGATTCCCTTGTGCTTATCCCACACATTCTTGAATCCCACAACTGTTTTCACCCCCACCACCTATGCTGGAAGGCTGTTCCAGGAATCCACCACTCTTTCAGTAAAGAAGTGTTTCCTTACATCTCTCTTGAATCTACCCACCTCCAGATTCATAGCATGTCCCCTTGTTATTGAGCACCTTTTTCTTCTGAGAAATACATTCCTCCTGTACCTTATTTAAAGGTCTCTATCATATCCCCCCCTCACTCCTCTCTTCCACGGTGTACATATTGAGGTCTTTTAGTCTTCTAATAGAGCTTTTGATGCAGACCCTGCACCATTTTATTTGCCCTCCCACCTCTGGACCGCATCCACTCTATGTCCTTCTGGAGATGTGGTCTCCAGAACTGGACACAGTACTCCTGGTAGGGTCTTATCAGCTATCTATACTACAGTGGCAACACTACCTCCCTCTTTCTGCTGGTGATACCCCTCCCTATGCACCCCAGCATCCCATTAGCCCTCCTGAAAGCCTTGTCACACTGCCTGGCCACCTTTAGGTCATCCAATACGATTACCAGCAGGTCTCTTTCCTGCTTCGTGGTCATCAGTATCACTCGACCCATTTTGTACTCTGCCCCTGGGTTTCCGTGCCCTAGGGGCATTATTTTGCACTTTTTTGCATTGAAACCCCAGCTGCCATACCCTTGACCACTTCTCTGGTTTTCTCAGGTCTTTGCTCATCTTTTCCACCCCCCCCCCAGGAGTGTCCACCCTCTTGCAGGTTTTGGTGTCATCTACAAAGAGGCAAACCTTCCCTTCCGGCTCCTCTGCAATATCACTGATAAAGACATTAAAGAGGACCAATCCCAGCACTGATCCCTGAGGCACCCCACTGGTCACCCTCTCCTCCTTGGAGAAAACTGTTTACCACCACCCTCTGTCTCCTATCCTCTAACCAATTTGCTATCTAGTTTACCATATTTCACCCCACTCCTAAGCTACTCAGCTTGCTTGTTAGTGTCCTGTGTGGAATGGTGTTGAACGTTATACTGAACTCTAGGTAGGCCACATGCACCGCTCCACCTGATCTAAATCCTTTGTCACCCAGTCAACGAAACTTATCAGATTTGTTTGACATGACCTTCCCCTTGTGAACCCATACTGCCTCGGGTCTTGTAACCCATTGGTTACCGTAACCCACATCACCCATGTGCCACCACCCCTGCCCCTGCGCCTATCCCAGCCCCCGGCACAGATGACCTGTATTTCTGTTCGCCTTTTTGTTAGCACCCTCTGCCTGGATGGCATGTATATTGTTTACTCCCTTTGGAACCCCCGCCTGGTGGGAATGTACATGTGTTTATGCCCTTTGACACCTCCCTGCCTGGATGGCCTGTATTACTGTTTACCCACCTTATCAACCCCCGCCTGGATGGCATGTATACCCCCACCTGAGTGGCCTTATTTCTGTCCCCACACACACACACCTGAATTGCATGTATATTTGTTTCTGCCCTTTGGAACCCCTTGTCTGGGTGGCATGTAAATGATAACCCCCCCAACCTGGATGGCCTCTATTTACGCTCTATTATTATTATGTGTTAATACATTGATTAAAAATATTACAGGCTCCTGTGTAGTCTGTACTCACACTCCATGTCAGACGAAGTCTGTTATGAGGTGAGCTCCGTACTCCTGTCCATCCTGGGGTTATGCCTAATGAGCTGCTCCTGTATCCCCTAGTTCTCTGGCTCAGAGTTCACTCCTCTGGGGTTGGCATGCATATTCCACAGTTGAGTGCCATGATGTGCAGTATTCAGCAGGGACAGAATGAGGCACAGTCCTTCTGAGGGGTGTATTTTAGGGCACCACCAGAATGATCAAGGCACCGGAACCACATCTTGAGCATTGCAAAAACATGATTAATGATGTTGTGCATGGTGCTGTGTGCCTCATTCTACCTGTCCTTTGCAAAGGATGCAGGTGGTAGGACAGGTGTGAGGAGCCAGGAATGCAGGGGATATGCACTGTTCCCTGTGTAGGCAAAGGGCATGAGTTAGTCTGCAACATGGGGAGGGAGGGAGAGGCCTTTGGAGTATAGTTACCGATGAGGCAGCCACTAGGGATGTCCCCACCTTCAAATCTCTGGCACAGGATAGAGTCGTGCCAGATGAAGGTGCAAGGGGCACTGCAGGGTACTGTGCCAGGACTTTGATGATGTGTCCTGTTGCACCACATACCACCTGGCAAATGACTGAGTGGTAATACTCTTTTCTACTGACATAGGCGTCCACCATTACACTGGTGGGTGCCCACATAGCAACATGGATGCAGTCAATGGCACCGACTACAGTGGATAGGTGCGCAGCTCATTAGAACTGCTGCATGGTTGCTATTTGCTCAGCTGAGGTGCTGATGAGTATGATGAACTCTCCAGCATGGCTTCTAGGAACTGGCTCAACAGCGCGAGGTGGTTGACTGTGATATACCAATGATGTCCTGCACCAATGTCTGGTAGGTTCAGGTGGCCAGGAAACAGAGAGCAGCTGTCACCTTGAGCTCCACAGACATTGCATGACTGCGCCGGGTGTCTTTTCGGAGCTGATCATGCAGTAGCTCAGACAGCTGCATGGGCCTGTTCAGCCTGAATCAACCCATGAGCTGGTCAACACTGAGGACTTCACATGTGGTTCATGAATGGTACTGTCTGCTTGCAGCATAGCACCTATGTGGCCTGTGCCTGGGCCCAGGGTGGGCACTGGCCCTCTCCACATCCACCGTGACCTGCTGCATCATGTAAATAATGTGTGCTGCCATGTGAGACATCCTGGTAAGTGGCCTGTAGCGTCTCTACTGCCGTTGGGGATTGCCATGGTTTAGACCACCTTTTTATAGGTGGTAATTGCACTGCGCTATTGTAATGCACAATCTCGTTTGCACAGCGCTACCACACTCAGTATCATGCTGCGCACATTATGCAGGTTGTTGTCCCTCGATTTGGGCACTGTATAATTATCTCTGCACTAGTGTACTGGCGTAAATAGTGGGCACAGCAATGCCCTTTAAATATGGGATTCCAGCACTAAGCAGGCACTGTGCAGGTGCAAGAACTTTGCGTATTGCATAAAGCTTTGAATATGGAGCCCAATGTCTGTTATGATAATGATTCAAAATGCATGCAATCTATGACTTTAATGAAATATTGCACTCCTTTCACAGATTTCATTTTTGAGCAGGTCTGGTTTATTTCTGCTGTGTCTCAGATGATATGTCTGTTTTATTATTCTTAGGTTTCCTAACAAGTTTTATCTGTACCTTTTTCAGATTATTTTGTTTTCAATAAAAGCTTTTCATACCCTAATGCCATGGGACCTTTAACTTCCACCAGGACCGCTACCAGAGATGGGCAGACTGGACCTCAATTTAACAACTCATCTGAGGGATGGCACCTTAACAATGCAGCAGCTCCTAATGCTGCCCTCCAGTGACACTGTATTGGATATTAGCCAAAGTTCCAGTTGTGGACCAGAACCCATGACCCTCTGACCGTCCAGTCCCAGTGGCAAGCTATGAGCCTCTAACACTGCAGCTTCTTACGGTGTTTCTTACGGTAAGTGACATGGTCACAAAAAGGGCAGCTATTTGATGTTTTTTTGACAGGATTGCTATTAGCATGTGTGAGAAACTCCAACCATTGTTCTGTAATGGTTCCCTAGACACAGTGAGTCAGGTTTAAAGGGAAAAAGAAAATGAGTTTGTGTGTGTGTGTGTGGGGGGGGGTGGCTACTAAAACTGATACGTACACAGACATGCTCTCGCTTTCTCTGTCTATATATGTGACAGGTCGGTACCCACTGGGGGATCTCAGGCACCTGTGCCCATATCTGTCAGCCATTATGGTGCTGGGCAGTCTGTCAGCTGCCATACCAAGGCCCATGAAAGAAGGTGTCCTTTTACACCACTGGGGTCGAGCCTGGACTCTTTTACAGTACTAAGGAAGCAGAAGAAAACATAATATAGTTACCATAAGGGCCTCCACCTGGTGAAATTTATGGAGAGTGCCTCAGGACAATCAAGCACTGTACCCAATTAAGCAAGGGGCAGTAACTCTTGTTGGTATACATCTGATGTTGATAGGTCCCTGGGAAGATTGGGCGATGGGCAACTGCAACTAATTTATATGATTACTAGAAAATGTGGTCCATCCCTGTTTTTTTTTTTGTTTGTTTGTTTCTTATTTATATTTTTTGCCCCGTTTCTCCTCCCCTGTTCCCCGGGGCCCAGTACACTGGCATCATGTGTGCATGGAGGCACACACATGCCCTTTGACGCCAGCTCAGCCCCTTCCACCCCTCCATGTGGCTATTGCCAGAGCTCCCTCAGGTCAGCGCCACCATCCGTGCTCCACCAGGTGGCGGCCAGGGACCAGGGAGCCTCTAGTCCCTCCCAGGAGGAGAGAGCTAATTTGCGGTGGCTCGATTTCGCTCCTCCTCCTCCTCCTCTGGCCCCCCAACAACCCGGGCTCACTCCCAAACCTGGGTCGCCGGCACAGCACGAGTGTGGCATCCATCGCCTCAACCCTCAGTGCTACCAGGCCAGCAGGCCATCCCTGTTAAACCAATAACACCAGGACACGGGGCACTTTATTTTGGTCATGGAAACTCACACAGATGATATTACAGGTAAATAACCTTCCCAGATAATTTTAAGTACTACATGCCCCAAAGGCAATAGGATAATAATAATAGAGTGCATGTGGGCGTGGCCAACAGCTTAGCAGGTACACACACTTTGTTGGAGCTATGAAAACATTTACGATTTCAGGTAAACATATACTACTTCTAACGAGGAATAAGTAAGAATTTTATTATAGTCTGGTGGCAATCGACTTGGGTTCATGACAGAGACCTCCAGAGAACCATACAAGACGATGGGGAGGCCAACAAATTTAGGAAAGGGAGACACTGCAGGAGCAGGTGCAGGCCCAAAGAAAGCACTGAAGGAGCAGCAGGCCCATGGAGATCAGCCAGCGACACTGGAGTCGCTACAACGGGCACTCAGCACTTACCACCACAATCCAACATCTTGACAAAAAGCTGGATCTACAAAATGAAAAGGTGATGGTGGTGCTAGAGCAAAAAGTAGAGGCGATAGTGAACTCCATTGAAGAGCTGGAATGAATGGTGGGGAAAGCACTGGGAGCCTCTGCTGCCACGATCAAGGAGCAGGGGGCAATCCAAGCCAGATTGGAGCAGTTGGAAAACATGGCAAGGTTGGCCAACATATGCATATTGGGACTACCTGAAGGTATGGAGGAGGGAGATTTACCTACATTCTTGGAGTGCTGGCTTACTGAAGCAGCTGGACTTGGACTTGCGGTGCCCATACTGAAGGCTTACAGGATCAACTTAAAAAGGGCTGTAAATACTGATGTAACCCCTAGGTGGCGCTATCCCAAGGGCTACTACCCCTGCCTGTTTGACTACAGACAGGTTGAGGAGCCTAGGTCCTATGGCGGGTGCCTCCACCCAGAGGTCAGGGTTTGTAGTGGTTAGACTAGCTTGGTCACAACCTTCTGGGACACTGAGACACCCTTTTATTCCCTCTAGTGGCTCACACAGTACACCGGAGTTACAGCCCCAATACCCCACGTATACACAGTGTTCACTCATATAGATGCCACTTACCCTCGAGACTGATTCTGCAGCACGTCTCTGAGGACCTTCTGTAAAGTAAGGTTAAACAACATACACAGCAAAACACAATACTGTTTCCATAAGTACCGACACCACAGACAGTATATAGCATAACAACAACAAATCTGATTTATTTAGGGGACAGTAACACAGAAGGGGGAAATCAAGCTAATTAGTGGCATTAAATCACAGTACTGTGCACACATACGGGGTCTGAAAAGTCACACTCTGGGTACCCAGGTTGTGGGGGGGCTAGCCAGGTCCGTTGCCTGGGGTTGGCCGGCAGGTGCAGATGGATAGGTCCCTGTAGAAGAAAATATATGCACAACACCCAATTGTAATCCGGAGCCAGATGGCTCAGTCCATGAAGCAGTGAAACAACAAGAATTAGATGACACACTTGTGATTGAAAACAGTCTGCAGAGGAATACCCTGATTTGTACTCACAATACCCAAGCTGAGGACCAGATGGTGGATGTTCTTCTGGATTGCCAGAACAACAAGGCATGCAGACAAAGTCCTTGTGACTGGACCCCACTGCAGTTGATAGCAATCGGACTTAGTCCGAGACAAGCTGGGGTTTGCTTCCAGCTTCAACACATAGCACATAGCACTGGGGATTGGAAACAGCAATTCCCCACAAGCACTATGCACATTCATATGTAAAATGAAAGTACTATACCAGGCAGGCTGTTCCTCGATCCCGATCGCAATTACTGCAAAATACCCGAAAGCACACACAGCAGCTTCAGTTCCTGACAGACCGAGCGCGATTCAGCAGTTTCTCCAGTCTTCTACAGGGTGAGCCTGGTTTCCACACTTCTGGTGCTTCTTTCTCCTCACAACTCAGATTCAGTTCAAACTGGCACTCACAGAGGCTGCAGACCGAAACTCAGGGCCTCACATGCGCTTCCCACGCGAAACTACACACCGCAGAAGCACAGAGCTCCTTCTCTCTTCACAGTCACCACTGATCTAATCTTTCCATTCACAGAGCAGGGCATTTCCTTTAGCTCCACACTATTCTGTTGGCTGAATCAGCTGTCACTCACAATAAGACTCCCTCTGCTGGTAGAAAAAGGCACCAAGGTCAAAACTACATTTCTCAGAGTCACTGCCCATACAATCCCCTTGTGGCTGGCTCAAATTAAGAGTCCAAGTTCTGATTCATCCGCAGGCTCCATTTTAGCGCTCCCTTAACCCAATAGGGCCAGCACAGCAGTTTAGGTCCAAAATGGAGCAGTAACACACACAGAGTCCCAGCTGCAATAAAGACAGGTTAGACAAACTACAATTTTGCTAATGCTTTAAATGATTACAGGCAAACAGTTACAGTTTTCAGATGGGCTCCCTTTGCACCTTCAGCGACCGCAAAATGGAGTGATTACTCTGCAGCTCAGGCAGGATTCGAGCATTTAAATACACAGTCCCCCCATACAATCTAATTACTGTAAGTCTGCAAGCAGACAGCTTTTAAAGAGACAGTACGTGGAGGCTCAAATAGCACTCACTTGCAACCACAGTTAAGCAACTCAGACACGAACACCACCCAGGCATGGAGCATTCAGGCAAACTCCTGGAAGACTTTTGGGAACCCCCATTTGCAGGGGGGTTACACTGAGGGTCCCTGAACTGTCCTTTTCTCGACTACTACATTGGCCACCTGAGAATCAAATATTGAAGTCGATTAGAGAACACTCACCCATCATGCTTGGGGACGCTAAGCTGTTTTTCCCAGACTACGCCTATACCACGAGGCTCCAGCAAAAAGCATTTGAGGGGGTGATGGTAAAGCTGCGAGTGGTGGGAGTCCCCTGCAGAATATTATTTCTGGACCGCCTTCAGTTTACGTTTAAAGAAAAATCTTACAGCTTTACAGATCCAAAGGCGACTGGAAACTTTGTGGGGAAGCTCCCAGCTCATTTAGCTACTGAATTGGAGGGAGAACATTCAGACAGTGAGTAGAGGGAACACCCGAACACTTTTAGTACCCTTCTGCAAACTTTTGTGTGGGAGGCTCGATTTGAGGACTGGAGCTCATATGTGTGATTTCTCTGGAGCGCTTTCCTGGGCACCACAGATTCCCTTCTCATTATTGTCCATGTACCTCTTAATGTATCAGTTCTTGCTAGCTGCAAAAATGTTATTTTGCTAAGGTGCAGGGGTGAGCAGGTGAAGGAGGATGGGAATGGGATTATACCCAGAGACTCCTGTTTGTGACCAAGAGGTTAAGACGGCATCCTCCAGAGGATCAGTTACAACTACCGCATAGCGCATTTCAGTTTGGGCCATGGTTTCCTCATGCTCCCATGTCTGTAGAGAGGATTTATGTCCAGTCTGAGGTGGTTGTTTAAAGTTGGAATCGTTTATGTAAACATGTTTACATACAAATTGCATACATTGCTCTGCAAAGCTTTATTTTTAAGGAGTTACAATTACAATATAGGTGAAATATGTACTCAGTAGAATACAAGCCATATGGCAGGTGCATTAGGTTTGGAGCTTTACTATGGGAGGGCTGAGTTCGTGGTTCAACGTGGAGAATAGCTCCTCCCACAACCACTACTTAAGTTCAAAGACACCACACCTCCCTTGCTTAGGGAGTCGTTTTTCCCTGAGTTCCCTGCGTGGCTTGTGTTGCTGTGCTGCTTCTGCGTGCTGTTCTGGTTTGTGCTTCCCTACCTGTTCTCTTGCTGTTCTTGTTCCTGTCCTTTGTGTTCTCCCCTCATTCCTTGTGTTTCTTCCTGCCTTCTGTACACGTTGTTTATCCTGGCCTCCACAGCTGCGCCTGCCATCTCCCTGTTCGATTCTCGCTCCTTCCCGGGTGCCTCGGGGTTCTCCCCTTTCGTTCTTCTTTTGGGTGGTTTTTGTTTCTCCTCCCACTGCACACACTGCTCACCGAGCTCCCCACTCTGCTGCTCCTTGCTATCGGCACCTCCGACCATTTCCATCAGCACATCACCATGCCTACAGAGCTCTACAAGTGTCCCTGCTTAGCCTGTGCTCTTCCCCTTCTGTTGAGCCCGTCTTCCTGTCTCCCTTGTATGCATCCCTTCCTCCCTCGCTATGTCTACTATGCTCACCAGCATTACCCGACCCTCGTATTCGCACCCATCTATCCTGTCTCTCCCCGCTACACCCAGTCATGGCTGCATAGACTCCAGTTTCATTCTCGGAGCTCTTCCCTATTGAGTGTTCACCAACCTTATCGTAGTCCCTACTAGACGCCATTCTTCACCCAGTCATCACCTGCAATGGATATTCCCGGGACTGCTACTGCACGCTCCCGTCAAGTCGGGCCTTCTCTTTCCTGCACAGATGCCATACCAGCTCGATGTGCCTTTGCATATCCCCACAGGTATGCATTTATTCCTCATATTTCCATGTCATGCTGTTACAATAAATATTGAATCCCATGTCATGCTCTGACTTTGTATCAGTTACGGATCTGCATAACTGAGTTTACCCCAGCCAGCACAGACTATGGGGTGGGGTTGCTGCTTCGTCTGTTCCCTTACAACTTTCTGGATTACTATCCCATACTGCCAATTACACTACTCTAAGACTATACTTTAGTTACTGAATTAGCTCCTGTCCTGAACACTGTTGCAGCCCATCTCCACCAGGACATCGGTGTGATGATCTCCCTCTTGCCTATGAATATTGTATGATATTGGTATTATAAATACATGGTCTGTGTATGACATTTCAGTGTGTGAGGAATTTGGCCTGCAACTTCAAGGTGTCAGTGGCTGAGAACTGCAGGATGTAATTAAACAGACCAGGAGGAAAACAGTTAATTGAGACATCCTTCCAGAGACAATTTATTGCCTGCTGCTGCTTTTGAAATTAGAAATTAAATATGAATTTTATGACATTTCAAGAGAAAGGTAATTGGGCTAGTTCCTCTCCGTTTAGCAACTAGCTGAAGAGTCATAAAATACCTCAGATCTCACTGGCACAGGAAATCAGCCAAGGGACATGACAGATGTGGGAATGTTAAGATCAAAGGGAAATGCTGAATTAAGGGATGTCATATTTAGGAAATGTTTTTGTCTTCTGATGTACCATTAATTTTAAAATACCTTCTGGTAGGAAATCATTTTTGTAAGAATTAATTCTAAAAGGAGGAGCTAGATGACTCACCTAAAGGATGGGGAGATAGAGCAGAAAATGTATCATTGTTTCTGAAACGTGTGATATCATTCTTGGGACTCTGAGAGAAAGACAGTTCTCTGATTTTAACAAGCACTTAAAGGAAACACTTAGAGAGGAATTAAGTATCTGTGGTAGGAGTTTGGATTTCTGTAACTTTCCTTTTTATTTGTAGATGACTGTGAGATTTGTTCTGTATGTTATTTTACCTGTTTTTATCATATTCTAGTAAATCACATTTTCTTTAAGATACTGCCTGGGTGTCTTCTCAGTTTCTTTTTTTATGTGAAGTGCCTATATTTTAGGTCTGACAACTGTTTAAAAGAATTGATGGTGTTACTAAGTTTGGAAAAGGTAAGAATATACCCAAGATCTCTTATAGAGTTTTAAGGGTTCATTTTGGAGACCTGGCTAGGTGCCCCGGCAAAGGACTATACCACACTCCCCGAAGAGGGTACATATGCCTGTACATTGGGCATGCTAGCATAAGGTTCACAGTTTGAATCCCCCCAGAACTTGAAGCTAAAGGTGATTCAGACCCAAAGCAGATAGGAGGGTTACCCTGTCTGTTACCTGTTCACACTATTGAGCTCGGAGGTTGGCACTGTGGGAGCAGGGCCTGACGTGCAGAGTGCATTTGTGACAATCGGCACGAGCCCCTCAGGACTGACATTAGGACGTATCCCAGTGATTCAGTTCTATAGATTTCCCCTTCTACTGCACCTTGTATCTTGCCTCCTCCTACCATAATTCCAACCCTGCTTCCCTGTCCCTTCTACAATTCTTCTTCTACATGCTCCCTACAGCTCATGTCTTGCATCTAAGTTACTAATGTGTGTCACACTGTCTTCAACAGTGGCTTATTTCACAGATGTCATTCTGAAGATTTAGGACAAACACATCCCCCCAAAGACGAGGAGGGTGTGCGAGGGATGCACATGCTGGATCACTAAGGGACTCCTGATATTCATGAAAGCTCAAGATCACAAGTGGGCAGAAAATAAATCATCCCCCTTCCCTTCCTTATGGAGAGAATATAGGGGTCTGAGAAATCAAAGTAAACAGCTGGCCAAAGCCCTAAAATGGAATTATTACATTAACCTTCAGAAGGAAAGCCTAAGCAATCCTAGGAAATTCTGGGCCTCCCTTAGCTGTCTCTCACCAGCCCCTGTACCAACAGGTCTGTGATCAAACTTGACTCCCCCTCTGGCCCTCAGACAGAGCCATCTGAGATAGCCCAGTATTTTAACATAACATTTGCGGATCTGTCAACCTGTCTTGGCAAACTCACTGGCAGTCCACTCTCCACCCCTGGCACCCGCATATGCCCGCAGCCACCTTCCTCCTCCCAAGGCATCCCTAACTTTCACTTTAAGACCATACCCATACAGGACACTGTCAAACTCCTAAGAAATCCCCCAAAACATGGCAGCCCGGGTTCGGACGGTCTATCACCTACCCTGCTCAAACTCATTTCCCCTGCAATCTCCAAGCCTCTCACTTTTATTTTCAATTTGGCCCTGTCTACCTCCTCCACACCTGATACCTGGAAATGTGCCAAAGTTGTCCCTATCTTCAAAGCCAGGAACCCCCCACTCTCCCGAAAATTACTGACCTATTTCATTCCTCCCACACCTAAGCAAATTTCTAGAAAAAAGTGTCCACTGCCAACTGCTGGAACACTTAAGCAAACACAATCTTATGTGTAGCCAACAGCACGGCTTTCACAAAAATCACTGCACCACCTCTGCTCTTGCATTCTTTACTGACCATGTCTTTACCAGTATGGATCATGGGCATGTTACCGGGCCATCTTTGTGGACCTTACAAAGGCCTTTGACATGGTCAACCATGCACTCCTCCTCTCCAAGCTGCACCTCCTTGGTTGCTCCCCTGAGACCACTGACTGGTTTAGGAGCTACTTCTCTGGCCGCTCCCAATCAGTTTGCATTGGCTGTGTCATCTCTCCTTCCCTCCCTGTCTCTACTGGTGTTCCCCAGGGTTCCATCCTCGGCCCGCTACTTTTCTCCATTTTCATTAATTCTCTCCCATCTGATAGCCTAAACTGTAAATCGCTTCTGTATGCAGACAACCTAGTTATATACCACAGTGACAAGTCCATTGCTCAGGCCTCCTCAGTCCTCACCCAGAACTATGGCAGTGCTTCTAGCTAGTTCTCATCTAAGCTATTATTGGTTAATGGGAAAAAAAACAGTACCATGCTATTTGCATCCAAACCCCACCTTGCCAAGAGTCATTATTCCAGCTCCCCCCTCTAAGTACTACCACCTGATGGTCCAGCTCTAGAAATGTTGCCTTTTTCAAATACCTGGGGGTAACACTTGACCTGGTGCTAACCTTCTCAGACCACATCAATACTGTGGTTCACAGGATGAATCAAAAACTAGAGGCCGCCTACCGTCTACGCCACCTACTAACCTCCGAGACTCAAACTGCTATTGTCCAGGGTAACCTGCTTCCTATCATTACCTACTGCTCCCCCATCTACTCTTGTGCATCCTCTGCCCTCAAATCCAGACTCACATCCACCTACAACAGTGCCTGTGGCTTTACTCTTATGGCACCGTTCTCAACCCATCACTGCAACCTCTACAGAACCCTTTGCTGGCTACCACTCCAAGACCACCTTGATTATGCCCTTGGCTGTATCATGGATAGCACCATCAGAAGCTGTGATGTATCCCCTCTCGCTCCCCTAGTCAAGGTTAGAACCCTTTCACGTAGTCTCTGCTCATCCACTGTACTTCCCCTTGAGGTACCGAGGGTCTCTACCAGCATGGGTGGGAAAGCCTTATCTGTTGCTGCCCCCACACTATGGAATGGAATCCCTGCTACAATCCACTCATCCAACACCCATTCTGCCTTCAAATCCCTCTTCAAAACCTGGCTTATAGACAGAACCCAGTGCTCTTGCTCACCAGGGTAGCACCCCTCCCCCAACCAGCAGCTTTAACCCCACACTAACCTGACTCTTTTAGGAGTTTCTTTTTCCCTCTACTCAAGTTGTTTCACTGCCATCTCTCTCCCTTTCTCTCCGTATCGTTGGTAGTGCTCAAGAGTGAGTTGAACAGGGGTGGTGTAGAACTACTGCACCCTCTTCTGTCAAGCAAGGCTACCTTATCCCAAATGTATTTCATATCCTGTTGCCATATTCCTGTATCTTTATCAGTATGTGAAAGTGCATGACCTGATGCCAAAATTCCTGTATCTATATTTCTGTATGTAAAATGCTTGACCTAAGATTAATTGCATATTGCCTGCTCTTGTGATTGTACATGTTGCTGAACACTAACAGCTTTATAGCCCTGATACCTATATTTCATGTATCTAGATTTTTTTGTATGTAAAGTGCTTAACTTCTGATTAATTGTAAATGACTGTAACTGTGCTTAACCTTGCCATCTTTTATGGCCAGGATTGTGCCTGAAAACGGTCCCTCGGACCAGTGCACCTACTCGGTAATCAAAGACATAAATATCTCCTTTGCTACCCCTTTACCCATATTACTGGCACTTACTGCCTCATCAGCCTGTCCTTGTCATATGTTCTAACTCTACCTTCTTCAGCAGCATTTACGCTTAGCCAGCTCATACCAGCAGTATTCCGGACTCCGTCCCTAACTCACACCTTCTGAGGTGCTAGGCATAGGTAGGCGTCCCTGTCTACTGAGGATGGGATTCCATTACATTCACTACCTCATACTACTTACCAAACTTGACATCCTCCACCCCTAACTCTGCTGGACAGCACTGAGTGAAGGTCAGCTCACCCCAACTACCAGGGATGGGAGTCCTGTCTACAAGCTACTGAGTCTTAACACGCTTTTCTACGTTATGCCAGTTGCCGCTTCTCTTCATTGCTGCTTCCCTTCAGGAATGGAACTTCTTCACCATGCGCACTCTTCATCCTCCAATGCCTAGATGCCTCACGTCAGGATCAACTCACCTCGGCCATCACCAATGGATGTCCGAACCTCTATTCCACAACTGCAACTTTCCGTATTGTCAGCCTGATGCCCAGACACTGCTTTCCTTCAGGAACATGACTTGTCTGACCTGCCTTTTACTTCCTACCTGGTCTGCAGTCTCGATTCCTGGTCTCCCCTGCTGACTCCCCAGCTGGGAGTCTGAATCTGTATCTACTGCCGGTTGCCACTTCCCATTTGAAGAGGACCTCCATTTTTCGTTTGCCTCCATTATCCTACCTCTACAGGGTGCTCCTGTATGCTAGTTCTCTCTCTCCCCATTTACCATGCCTGGAAGCTCGTTTCTACAATCAACTGTTTCCATCATACCTGCTCTCCACCAGACCGTCGCTTGCTGCTCCATCCTGAACTGAAGCGTCTCCCAAATTGTGCCTTCATCTTTACCCATTATCTGGAGTGTCATGCCCTTCATCTCACCTAACCTACTTCAGGTAGGAGTCTGCATTTGCACTCGCTGGTCCCTCCACATGCACTGTCCATATCCTGCCTCACTGCCACTCCCCTCCGGTCTCAGGACCCATTTACTCTGACTAACTCCCCCTTGGCCTACTTTCCCATGAGTTGGATCTTGCCTGCTGATCCACTATCCATCTTGATCCAGTTTGACTGCCTCTGGGACTTCATTGCTGCAGGTCACCCATCCAGTAGATGTCCAAGTTTACTTTATCCTTCTTCACTGCAGCACCTTCTGTCCCTTCACTGGTTAATGGAAGCCTTCGACTGATGTGGGACCTATGTACCTCAACCCCATTGCTCTTAGTACTTCGCTTCACTCCTCAGCCCTCCATGGATCATCTTCTAGTATCTGTTACAGCCTTTCTGCATCCTGCTGCCATTCGCTGAGGAGCCAACCCAGTCCTGTTCCTTCCTGCAGAGTGTGTCATCTGGCTTCCTTCACCTCGACACCATCCTAGATCAGTCCTTCAGTCCATCAGGGTTTACTCTGGACTTTCCTTCCATCTTTGGATAGCAACCTGTCCATCTCCGCCTTGCAAGCTCGGGGCTTCATCCTGTTTGCTGTGGCTTTCTTGGGCATCCTACCATATTTATTTATTGAAAATATTTCACCAGGAAAGGCACAGTGAGCAAAAAGATGCTCGTCTCACAGTGCAACCTGGGGGGAGGGGTTATAGAGGAGGCAGGTATACATACAAAAGTTGAATTTAGCAGTAGAGCAATACAGATAATGTACATAGTTGGGTGGGATTACATTTGAACTTGTTACATAAGGAGAACAGTACAGAACATGATCTTCAAGGACCGGGTATACATATCATGGGTACACATCGAGGCAATACATGAATTACATTGTATTTCCATCGCATACTTCCCACCTGCCTTCCAGAATTTTCATTGTGGGATTTCCACAGCTTAGCCGATTACTAACTCCACGTAATCCAAACTATCATTTGGCTCCTGGACATCACCGTTCCTTATACAATCATCCACACCTCTTCATCTAGTACTGGCCAGTATCCCTCCTCAGGCAACTACTACCCTCATTCATCCATCGCATACTCCTATGCTGGCTATCATCACAGCTTCTATCCCCTACTCATAGATTACTGTTCATTTCACTTGAGGGAACTACTTTGAGTATGCATTCCTTGGCGAACATGCCTCATAAACCATTATGTTAACTTAACGTTTTCCATACTACCCAATCAGCTTCCCTCGATCATTCCGGACCTTCATTTGACTGGATTCAAGAAACATTCCCATCTCTATCTATTGGATACTCCCTACAAATCCATTCAGTCTCTGTAGACTTTCCTGTCTACCATGCCTCGCATACTATCCTCTCGCTCAGAAAGGATGTCACTTCTTCTGTTATGCTCCGACTTACCCTCCAACATCGCACCTCTGGATCCCAGGTTTCGCAGGATACCTAATGACATCTTGGACATAAACTAGTTTCATTCTGCAGTTTTCTACCATCACCGGATTCATCGTCCATGTTCTTGGCTTCTTTCTTCCTCAACAGATATTGCTTTTTCTATGACCTTCCCACCTGCCTTCCAGAATTTTCATTGTGGGATTTCCACAGCTTAGACGATTACTAACTCCTTGCAATCCAAACTATCGTTTGGCTCCTGGACATCACCATTCCTTATACAATTATCCACACCTCTTCATCTAGTTCCTTCAGCCGAGTTAGCCGCTTTTCCAGTGGACCCTACAGCCTCTTCTTCACAAATTACCTCTCTTAATCTCCCCAGTAAAGACTATCACCGAGAACTGGCTCTGCTGAATTCCATCTGGAATTCTGTAACCGTTAAGGCAAATTCAGCAACTCAGTCTTGCCTCCCAACCAGTCTTAATCAACCATAGCACTAAGATTCTATGGCATCCTATATTAATCGCTCTCACTTCCAATTCAACCTATGGACTCTTCCACATGTCCACCTCCAAGCTTCTTTCAAGGACTTCAGCATTGGATCACCTGTAAATCAACCAACTACAAACCATCACAGTGCATCTCATGGACAAGCACGCCACAGAAGTACCTGTAATTACTTCAGCCAGCGTACTAGTAGAACATATACAAACGTAGTTAGGACATCATGCCCAAACAAGCCATCCAGTCCTTATACCGAACTGCCAATCAGTCTCTCTCTCTTTCTTTCTTTCTCTCTCTCTCTCTCTCTCTCTATATATATATATATATATATATTTTTTTTAATTACCATCTGGACTGCATCTACAATGCTTCCTCTATCTGCCTACTAATTACTCATGGCAGTCCTCCTATCAAACAAGAAAAGACTCTCCTCTACTTATTCTACTTTATGGATGCTTACTTAGCTACTCATTTCTCACTACTACATTTTTCGCCTCCAGACTTATCTTGACAGTCAAACCTTACACAAGTCGGATCATTCATCTATGACCGTAAAAATCATCGCAATTCCCACCGTTCACTGTCTGGTAGCATATCCATCAAACTGTGGTCTCCCGGCTCTTTATACCCCTGCAATTCATGTGGACACGCATCCTTCATCCCCTTGGAAATCTGGACTCCATTCATCCTTCTTCACCTGGATCTGCTCCACAGTTAGGATTCTACCGCTTCTTCAGAAAAGACCTACCCTTCATCCTCAAGATCATCAGTCAGTCTGCATCGTCCATGGATCAAGGATGGATCGTCATCTCCAAGGCACCCAAGGACTCTCTTCTACTCATTTTCTACCTCACAGATGCTTTCTTAGCAACTCCTCGCTCATTTGAAAATTCCTTGCCTCCAGACCTTACCTGGAAAGTCAAAATTACACAAGTTCGATCATGCATCCATGACTTCGCCTATCATAGCATGTCCACCCTCCACCGTCTAGTACCTTATCGATCAATTCATTCTCTCTCTCTGCTCATTATGTCCATGCAACCCCTTCGGATAAACAACCTTTATCACCTCACAAATCTGGACTTCATTAACCCCTCTTCAACCAGATCTGCTTCACACTTAGAATTCTACTGTTCCTTCAGAAAATACCTACTCTTCAGACTCCGGTTCATTATTCAATTTGCATCTGCCATGGATCAAGGATGGACCATCATCTCTCCAAGAATCTCACCTACCTTAAATTAGTTATGGTAACTAGAACCTAGGTCCTTCTCCTCTTAGTATGCCCAGAGGATGGGCAGACCACCAGCCATGAGTCCTTAGAGGTTTCCTCCACCTGGGGGGGTTTCCTCTCCAGAGCCAGGGGGTCACACTCTCCATGAGTTGCAGGAGGTATCTTTTTGGGCCTTCTATTCCCTACAAATTCCTACTTACATACCTACTACTCAAGAGTAGGAACAGAGTTAAACCACAAAAAGTACTACAAGTTACATAGGCACTTATACCCCATATCTATTCCCCAAAACATTGAATGGGAGGGCTGAGCCCGTGGTTCAATGTGGGGAATAGCTCCTCCCACAACTACTTAAGTTCAACGACACCACACCTCCCTTGCTTAGGGAGTCATTTTTCTCCACCACCTTCCCTTCCTCCTCCTCCTTCTCAAGTGCTCTTCTCACCCTTGTTCCTGGGCCTTCTATTCCCTACAAATTCCTACCTACGTACCTACTACTCAAGGGTGGGCATAAAGTTAATCCACAAAAAGTACTACAGATTACAAAAGCACTTACACCCCATATCTATTCCCCAAACACTGAACTAAGGTAATAGACCAATAAGGAACTGGCTGTGAATAAAGTCACTAAAGTGTGAAAATGAGAATGTAACAG
The DNA here is from genome assembly GCA_016271365.2 of Neoceratodus forsteri. Taxonomy (NCBI): domain Eukaryota; kingdom Metazoa; phylum Chordata; order Ceratodontiformes; family Ceratodontidae; genus Neoceratodus; species Neoceratodus forsteri. The sequence goes on along the minus strand of CM028132.1, from coordinate 407,686,059 downwards.
GTGTACCTCCCCCATGAGGTTACATTTGGAGAAGTGTCACAACCAGTCCTGTATTAAGTGTAGAGTGTAAAATCTAATGTAAATGGTGTTTGACCTTTTCCTGGGAGTGACTGTTTGATGAAAATTGCAACTTGAAAATCAATAAAAAGACATTTGAAAAAAAAACTGAAATGCAAGTCCCTTTTGCCACCACACGGAAACTGTTTTTTTCATAGGATATACCTATGAACTCAAAGACTAATGTCTGCCTTGTTTACAACAGTAATCATTCTAAGAGATGTAACCTTCTATCCTAAAACCTACTGGTAGCCATTTGGGACTCTAAATATAAGGTAATGTAGTAAATGGTATACGTTACCCCTTCCTGGGCCTTGATGTCTCTACGTTTCCTCCAGAACCTACAAACTAAAAACCTTTTGAACCCTACAAAATTTTGATCCCAAATTAACTCTCCCCTAAAGGGGAACACCACCCATGAGAAAAGTGACATAGTAGCAAATAGTGTCCACTATACCAACCCACAAGATGCTGCTAATGCACTAAATACATTCCTCACTGACCTGGACAAATTTAAAAATAATCCCTCTGGGCTCTGCCTCCTACCCAGAATCATTTACAAGAGGAAACACCTTACCCTAATTTTCACTTCAAACTTGCAACTAAATCTGAGGCCCAAAAATTACAAAAAAAAAATCAAATTCTCTGACTCTGCTGGGTTTGATGAGCTGAAGCCCAAACTCCTTAGCTTCGCAGCCCACATCATTGCCTCTCCAGTCACTTGGCTCCTAAACAGATCGCTGCTTGAAGGCAAAATCCCCACTGTGTGGAAAGTTGCCTTGATCACTTATATCCCTAAAGGTGGGGATACTGAGTTTGTTGAGAATTACAGACCAATATCCATCCTCTGCACTCTAAGCAAAGTGTTAGAGAGGATTGTATACCAGCAGGTCCAGGAATATGTTGAATGGAACAATTTAATAACTGAACGACAAATTGGTTTTAGAAAAAATCATGGTACCAACACAGCCCTGATTAGCCTTACTGGAGATATCTTCACAGCTCTAGAAGATGGCCTTCCAACTGGTGAGATCTTTATAGACCTCACCAAGGCATTTGACTTGGTGACTCATCAGCAGCTTATCACTAAACTAACATCTTTTGGTCTTGATCATCTGTTTACTCAATGGTTCACAGACTACCTTGACGGCAGACCACAAATTGTCATATGGCATACAGCTAAGTCCAACAAACTCCCTATCACAGACAGTGTCCCCCAGGGTTCGATATTAGGACCTCTCCTGTTTTCCCTATTTATTAATGATTTGCCTTAACATTGTGGCGGGGTCAAGGTGACCTTATATGCAGATGATGCCATGCTTTATAGGTCCTCCTGAGACACTGTCCAACTAAACAACCTTTTTAGTCAAGACCTTGGTCTACTTAAGTTTCTTGCTAATAAATTAGTTCTAAATAGTAAAAAGACCAAAGCCATGCTATTTGACCCTAAAAGCCTGGGCCCAACATGTTTACATTTATTATCCCCAACTCTTTCCAATGGTTCAAAAATTGAAGTGATTGATTGTATCAAATACCTAGGTGTATACTTAGACCAAGACTGCTCCTTTAAGTGCCACATTGACCATCTGACCAAGAAACTCAACCAAAAGTTAGGTCTATTATATTGCTCGAGCCATTTCCTCACTCATGAATCCAAACTCAAGGCTTCCACTGGTACACTCCTACCAACCTTGTTATATGAGGCCCCTTTACTGCACTCTGTAAGAAGTTCTGAAATGCAAAGGCTAAAAATACTGTATCACAGGATAGTGCACTTCGCTGCAAGGGTGCCACCATGGGAGTATCACTGCAAGATACTATTATCTCTTTGGTGGCCTTCTCTAAATGGTAGATTATCATATCCATCACTGTGCCTTGCATTTAAGCTCCAGCAAAATGGCACCCCCCAGCCTAATTAACACATTAGCTCCCAAAAAGAATGGGAGAACACCAAGATCCTCTGGCCGCCAGCTTCTCCATGTCCCCAGTGTTAGGACTTCCCTAGGACTCCAGTCCTATGCTGCCTTCATCCCTCCTATCTGGATAGGTCTCCCTAGCAGTCTCCAGGAATGTACCTCCCTTGGAGGCTTCAAGAAGGGTCTTAAAGCTCACCTGTTGGATCTGAGCCTCTGTAACTGCTACTGCTGAACCTACCAGACTCCCTGCTGCTGATCTAACCTTATTGGGACATTAATCGGATTGTGACTGTCTTGTGTATAATAGTGCTTCTACCCCTGTTGATATTGATTGTAATTAACCTGTCACTGTATCCTTGACTGGGTCAGTATGTCTATATTGACTGTTAATTGTGAAATTAAATGCATGTATTTTGTTATGTTTATAGATGTATGTAATTAATTCTGGGTCGCCCCTGAAAAAGGGACTGTTTCAGTCTCAGTGGGCCTACCCTGGTCACCAAAATTTTAATAAAATATAATAAATCACTCACCCCTGGTCTGTGGGTTTGATGAGCAATTGCTGCTCCAAGATTATTCTTCGAGAACCCTTCAGTCTGGTCCTCTGCCATTTCGGGATTAACAAGGGAACACCATCAGGCCACACCTATTTAGGGGGAATTTCCAACAGGTCCCCACCACCCCAGTACTAAAGCCCTGTAAAAACTATATTAATCTTGGGTACAGAGATTGAATACAGTTAGTGGGGGTTAACATAAGGCTGGTATAGTGTCTAGAACTTGCAATGTTATCTGACCTCTGGACCCAGTGTGTGTGTGTGTGTGTGAATCTTCTCCAGGGCTGCAGAGGGATAATACGAACTTATGAAAATGCAAGCAGAATTAGGCCTCAAGGTCTATCTCGTCTGCTCAAAAATGCAGCTCACGGTTCAGACAACTACTGATTCCCCCCCTCCCCTTTTCATCCCTCCCACCAAATTTCCCCTCCCTGAGTTCACCACCCTGGTCAATTCTCTCCCTACTTGTACCCTGCCCATGAACCTATCCCATCCTTTCTTAAAACTCCCCACTGAATCCAGTGAGATCACCTCCTCAGGTGGTGCATTCCAAACCACCACCACCCTTTCCATGAAGTAATGCTTCCTCAGCTCCCTCTTGACCCCCCCCCACCAGTTTCAGTCTATGTCCCCTCATGGTCCCGTACCCCTTCAATCTACACATACCCTCAGTACTAACTTTTTGTGCCCTTCAAGTACTTAAAGGTGTCGATCATATCTCCTCTGTCTCTTCTATCCCCCAGGGAGTACATGTTGAGCTCTCTTAGTCTCTCCCCATAGGATTTCTCCCCATTCCCTGGATAATCTTGGATGCCCTCCCTGGACTCCCTGCAGGAACCTGACATCCCTCTTTAAGTATGGGTGCCAGAATTACACACAGTTCTCCAAGTGTGAGCCCACCAATGATCTGTACAGTGGCAGAATAACCCTCCTTGAAGTGATCCTCTAGCAATGCACCCCAGCATTCTGTTTGCCTTTGCTGCTGCTTTTCTACACTGTACTGAGTGATTCATATTCCATACATATATATATATATATATATATATATATTTTAGAAGCAAAAACTCCATTTAATGCATCAGTTAGGGTTGTTCCACAGCGACAAAAGCGAGGAAATTCGATGTTAAGTTGAAACCCCTCCCTTGGACCCACCCGTCCCTCCCAGCGGCAAACTCTCACCCCATAACATGTGTAGACAAGCTGAGGTGGTGAAGCATAGGAGAATGGGGTGAGAGTTAGGACCGACGACCCCAACGCACACCCCAATGCCGGCTGGGGGGGCAGGGTGGGGGTGGTCCAAGGTTTTATTTTTCAACCCTAACATTGAATTTCCTCGCTTTTGTCGCTGTGGAACAACCCTAACTGATGCATTAAACTGAGTTTTTTGTCTCTAATTTCCCTTCTTTTTGAGAATGAGGACTATAAATAGTGAATGGAATGCTCCCACCACGTGATTTGTTGTGACATAGAAATGGTAACAGCAACACAAATGCAAGCGGTAACAGTTACACACATGGTAACGCAAACGTATATTGTAAAGCAAGTGTTAATAGAAATGCAGGCACAAAGTGACGCCAAAGGGAACAGTGATGCAAATGGAGACGCAAGCGCATAGGGAAACGCAACTGGTAACGCGCACGGTCACGGTACCACAATTGTAAATGCAAATGGTAACAGTAACAGCAACAATAATGCCAAAGAAAACAGAAATGGAAACAGAAGCGTGTATGGAAACGCAAATCGTAACACGCACGGGAATGCAATTGGAAACACAAATGGTAACGGTAAGAACACGGGTGATGCAAAACGTAAGAGAAACACAAATGGAAACGGAAGGGTGGCCAACAGAAATGGTAATGCGCATGGTGACGCTAAGCAAAAGACAAATACAAACAGTAGTGGAGACACAAATGGTAACAGTAGCATAAATGCAAACAAAAGCATAAAGGAGTACTGCTACGAGTGGCGTGCAGGACTGCTATCGCAAACTTGGACAGAAACACAAATGTAAAGCCTATGTGTAACAGTAAGTGGAGTGCACACCCTATTTTTCCCCAAAAGCTCCATTGAGAAAGACAGTGAAAACAAAGACTGTATGCATAATAATGAGCCTCAGAGCAGAAAACGAGCAGTTGTAATACTAAAATGCTAATATCTCAGTAACCGTACGATGTGGAAAACAAATTAAAATTTCACATCATTCATGAGTTTCCTGGCTAGGATTTCACTGAATCACAATGAAAATTCCATATCTTGCACATTTCTGAGATACGAGCCCCGGAAGGCGCAGAGGACGCCACCATGTTAGTCTATGGGATAAATTGTCAACTTCAGAGTACTGTAACTTTGCATCTTTGCAATGCATTTTCACCAAACCACCAAAAGGCATATCTGTGATATGTTAACTGCCTTCCCTCCAAATTTCAGCTCAAAAGACCAACCCGTTCTTTTGCAGCAGGGTGGCAAAGAATTCCTGTCATTTTGCCATAGCCTAGAAAAGTAGTGTCATGATTTGCAACACCTTTCACAAAAATTTGTGAAAGTGTCACAAGTGCGACACTACTTTGAGACTACTTTTCCCATAAATTTGAAAAACATATTTCTGGGGTGTTTAACCCCAAAATAAAGACATGGCTAGCATCCTGAGGGTCCGACTAGGTGAGCACAAAACGAATTATGTCCCTAGAGGGTCTCAATTTTAAACGCTAAGCATTTTTCTGATCAGTAACTGTAAACAAAATGGTGGATTTGCAACACTACTGGGGCCATTTGCGACACTAAAAAGTGCATTTGCGAAAGTGTCGAACTTTTTGTTAACTTTTCCCATTGAGTTATAATGGGAACTTGTTTTTTGAATAACTTTTGAACCGTTCAATATTTTTTCACAAAATCTTCAAAAGACACATTGGGGACCCTGGCTGCACGTTCCTTGAAGTTTTTGGACCAGTCACACAAACTATGCGACCTGTAGGCGCGAGCAAAGAATGTGCAAAAAAACTTAATTGAGTGCACGGATGTCACTTAATAACTCTGCAACCATATATCCAACTGGTACGAACATTGGCAGATCCCAAGATCTACAGTTACTCCCTATGCCTGCCAAATGTCAGGCAAATCTGTTGAATGGCGGCAAAGTTATTAAGGTGCAAAGTTTCACCATTTAACCTTACAAGGGCTACTCAACCCTAACTATGGTAGCACTACTGTGCTACCATTACATTATATATATATATATACATACATATATATATATATATATATATATATATATATATACATATATATATATATATATAATAAAAAATTAGTGGGCACCTTGGCCCAAGTACTTGTGACAGGACTATGAGTAGGATATACGAGCCCAGTGTAAATACAAATAAATGGCAGCCTTCCATCCCATATCTTTTCTCTCTAATACTTAGGGAAGGGATCAACTGAGATCTCAGTTTAACCAAGACAGCATGTCTATAACTGAGATGATTTAATGACTGAAAAGTGTTACCAAACCTACACTTAAAAATACTTCAGAGCTTGTATAGGGAACAAATGTAGGTAACCATGGCTTAGGCTTATCCATACCTGGGTGCCCAGGCGGCCTAGGGGCAGTGTGGCATTGGCCCACCCACCAGGCTCCTAGGCACTGAGAGTGAGGTGGTTCCATGCTGGTCCGTTGGTTGGCATGTAACCTCAAAATTATAAGCAGACGAAATTAATGCCCATCGTTGAAGTTAGCTAGCAGCTGTCTCTGGAATTCCTTTTTCTGGACTGAAAATTGTCATTAGTGGTTTGTGATCTGTCTTCAAGTGAAACTTGCGACCTAGCAAGTATTGGTGGAATTTCTGAACTCCTAACACAATTGCTAATGCCTCTCTCTGAATCTGGGCATAATTCCTTTCAGCTGCAGTGAGTTTGCGTGAAGCATCGGCTATTGGCTTTTCCACTCCTTCTGGATCTGTATGGAAAAGGACAGCTCCTATGCCCACAGGACTAGCATCAAAGGCCAATGTGATAGGTAATTAGGGTCATAATGAGTTCAATTATTCACATTGGTTAGAGAGAGCTTGATGGCTTGAACTGCCTTACTGTGGCCCTTGGTCCACTTCCATGGAGTACCTTTATGTAACAGTTCATTTAGGATAGCACATTTAGTGGTTAAGCCAGGTATGAGATGGTCATAGTAGCGCACCATACCCAAGAATGAGCACAACTCTGTGGTTCAGGCATGTGCACAATGGCTTCCACCTTTTCATCATTCGGACGAATTCCATCTTTGTTAATAGTGTGACCTAAGTACGTGACACTTGGTTGACAAAATTGGTATTTTTCTCTCCTGAGTTTGAATCCACTCTGTTGCAATTTCTCTAAAGTCTTTTGTAAGTTAAGTAAATGTTCTGCTTCTGTCTTGCCCATGACAATGATGTCATCCAAATAACAAGCAACACCTGGTATATCAACCACCATTTGCTCAATCACTTTTTGAAAAGTAGCAGGCGCAGAACTAAGGCCAAAACATAACCGTTTGTACTTATACAGTCCTTGGTGTGTATTAATCACTACCAGTTTCTGAAAGTCTGTATCCAGTTCCACTTGAAGGTATGCATCAGCGAGGTCCAGTTTAGAGAATCCCACACCACCACTCAGTCTGTTAAAAAGTTCCTCTGGTAAGGGTAAGGAAAATACATCTGTGCTAAGTACTGGATTAAGTGTCACCTTAAAATCTCCACATATTTGAACCTTACCACCTGGTTTGGATACCACCACAACTGGAGTAGCCCAATCTGAACTTGAAACCTTTTCCAGCACACCCGCTTTTTCCAGTCTGTCTAGTTCTGCCCCAACCACTGGTTTTAAGGCAAAAGGAAGTTTCCGTGGTTTACAAAACTTAGGGACTGCATTAGGCTTTGTAGCTAGCTTGGCTTTAGTTGCTGTGTTTCATCCCAGGCCTTTTCAAAACTCAGGATACAAGTCTAAAATCTCCCCAAACTTGGGTGGATTACTACTTTGTGGTACCTGGACAGCAGCAAGTAGGCTAAAATCTGCTGGATCGATATGAATGTTTAGAAGAACCTGAGCGTCTCTGCCCAAAATGTTGACATGTTGACACCCTTTTTTGAAATCAGAAAAGTTCAAGGTGTACTAGAAGAATCAGTTCTGTGTGCTAAAGTGGTAAACAAGCCCAGCGGCTGAACTGGTTGCTCTTCAAATGCATGCAGCAACTTATTACAAGGAAACAGTGGTGGCTTATCCAGATCAGACCATGTTTGATGGTTAATAAAAGTACCTAGGGAAGCAGAGTCAACCATTAAATGCAACTGATGCCTCAGTTGTGGCAACTGAAGTAATGCATAGAAAAGAGGAACATCTTTAGTCTGCATCTGTGGTGCAATACGAACCACTGCACTGTCTGTGCTCTCTGAACTGATCACGGCAGTTCTCCTCCTTCTGCAAACTTTAACCATATGCCCCTGACGTTTACATGCATGACGCTGAACTTCTCTGAATTTGCACTGGTCCCTGCTATGCTGAGACGACCCTCATGATGCACATTTGTACTGGTCATGCAGTTTGGGTGGAGTGGTTGAATTCTTCTTTGAAAACAGTGGCTTAGACTTAGGTTTGAGCTGTTTCAATTTGGGGTTTATTGCAACTACTTGTACCTCATTTTTAGTGTTCATCTTAGCATGTGCATAATTTTCTACAGCCTCATACATTAGTGCCATCTGTAAAAGTTCATCAGCAGACTTCTTGACATTTACAGAAAGTAATTGCTGAATATGATGTTCATTATTCAACCCATAACAAACTTATCAGCTAAATTAGATTCAAAATGCTCCCTGCTCCACTCAGGTGTGAGAGCTAAGCGTTTGATCACAGTCAAATACGATTGTAATGACTGACCTGGTTTCTGCTGGTAACTGTAAAATTTATAACATTCAGCCCTTGGAAAGTTGTTAAACTGCATTGTGCATTCAATTTAGCCTTTATCTCTTGATATGACAAATCTTTTGGCTGGTCTAGTGCACACAGACTACATAACAGTTTGAAGGTTTCACTCCCCAAGAAAGTACAAAAATCAGCTCAAATAAGTATATCCTGTCGCTCAACATTTGCAGATTTTATGGCAGGATTAAGTAATACCACTGATCAAACCATCTGGACCATGAATCCCAGTCCTTTCCTGTAAAACTCTCAAAGCTAGCTGCAGTTTCCATGATATAGCACAGTTCCAAATTGCTTACCTGCCTCCAATGCAGAAAGTAACAAAATTATGTAATTCAGAAAGCTGGAGCTATTAAAATTTTCACCATCTGCCATTGCCAATTTGTTGTATTTGGTGGCCGAAAATAAGTACTTTAAACACATCAGGGTCTTGGTAATAAGAAAAACATGCACCACAGAAATCTAGGCCTTCTCTGTTTACTTCTATTCTGCACAGATACAGGGGGAACACTTATCTCAACACACACAGGAAGAGTTACAGTAAATGCATTCCCTAAAGCTGTACTGTCTGACATTTCTTAAAGCTGCACTACACATAACAGTCCCCATGAGGTATTTAAAGGTCTCTATCATATCCCCCCTCTCCCTTCTCTCTTTTAGGGTGTACATGTTGAGGTCCTTTAGTCTATACTCTTAGGGCTTTTGATGCAGACTCTGCACCATTTGGTGGCCCTCCTCTGGACTGCCTCTACTCTTTGTCCTTCCAGAGATATGGTCTCCAGAACTGGACACAGTACTCCAGGTGGGGTCTTACCAGCGATCTATACAGAGGCAACGCCACCTACCTCCTTCTGCTAGTGATACCCCTCCCTATGTCCACCAGCACACCACTAGCCCTCCCAACTGTCTTGTTGCACTGCTTGGCCACCTGTAGGTTATCAGATATGATTACCCCCAGGTCTCTTTCCTGCTTGGTAGTTGTTAATACCACTCTGACTATTTTGTACTTCAACCCTGTGTTTCTGTGCCCTACGTGCGTTACTTTGTACTCCTTCACACTGAAACCCATCTGTCACTGTAGGAATTTGGCCTGAAGCAGAAAAGCTCTAATTTGGTCCCTTGGAGAGGTATGGCCCTTTGGGGTATAGAGCCAGGAATAATAAGTTTTCAAAATATTTTGAATATCTGCATTCTTGTGTGACAGTGCTCTTGTAAGAGGGTCCCTAAGTTTAGGGATGCAGGTGCAAACTGTGGCAACTCTGATGCAGCAAGCCAGAGTGTGAGCACTGAGCGCCCCATCTTCATGGTAGCAATGCCTATGATGAAATAAGGAGTGCTCCACTTTTTGATACAAGAGTTGCTGTAGCTGGGCTTTAGTGGCCAAAAGCTGCTGTTTGACAGAGGTGTCCCCCTGCATATGAAAAAGCTGCAAGGTGTTTAAGGTGTACTGCAGCTCCTTCACCTTTTGTTCCCTGCTTCTGTGCAGTACAGAAGGCATGGGCAATGACCTCGCCCCAGAGCACTGCCTTTAGAGCATCCCAAACTATGGGTAAGGAAACATCGGGGTGTCATTTTCTTGGAGATATTGAGGGATGCATTCTTCTAGCTTGTGTATTAGAGTTTCATCTCATAGCAGGTCAGGGTAGAGGCACCAATGAGTCAATTTCCTTGGTTTTCCCAGGGAAAAGAATGGCAATGGGGACATGACCTGAAAGATAAATAAGGCCAAGTCCAATGTCATGGAGAATGCTGATATGTTCAACGGTAGTAAAAACGTAGTCAAGTCTAACTGCCATGTCGGGACAAGAAATTAGTATACTCCACCTCAGAGGGGTGGAGATGATGCCAAGTGTCTACAAAATCCCATATGTGACATTGTTTTATAGACCTATTTTTCAGCTGGGGAAAGCCTACATGATTTCAGGGAGGAGGCATCCTGTTCTGGGTTCAAAGTAAGATTCAGCTCTCCCCCATAACTTGTTGCCCTGCAACACCTTTAACAACTTATTAAAAAATGTTTGAAAGGAGTTCTTGCCCATTTCCAAAGCGAAATAACAATTAACCAAAGTGAGGGGCTGACCGTAAAGGGTGCCATGACAATGGTATAGCACCCCGCAAGGTCTGCTTCCTGCACATGAATTTCAGATAGGATGCCCCTGCAGATTAAAGTGAGAATCCCACTCTGAAGGCCTGATGAATGGGATTAATAAAAGATCTGATCAAAGCCCAATTGAAGAACCTTTTTTTGTTCCTGCAGGGACAGGTGGGTCTCCTGTAGAGGAAGATTATCTGCCCTCTCCCTCTGAAAAAACTGAAGAAGGCAGCTGCGCTTCACAAGATTATGCACACCACTTACATTACACAAAATTGTCTTAGTTTGCTGCTTCATGAGAAAGTAGAACATGGGGCCTTGCAGTTTGATCTCAGAAATGTCCAATAGTGGAGAGCCAAAACTGGTTCTCCTGTGAGGGACCTCCCCAGACCTGGCACAGTCCCCAAGCTGCAAAACAGACATCAATTGCCTGCTGTCCAAATAGGATGAAATAGTGACAAATCAATGAAAAAACATAAATACAGCCTTGTACCAACAGGGCAAACCAGTATACATTTAAACAAACCAGATGAAACAGAGAAAACAGTCAAAAACAGTGTCCGGGAGTTGCTTCCAAGGTGGGGAGTCAGGTCACATTCCCAACTGTTGGGTAACACTAAAGGGTGGAAAGGTGTTACATGGGGGTTGTCAGGCTGAGCCTGGGCTCCCAAGGTGCAGAGTAGTCCTGTTCCAAAGAAACCACTGTGCCCTAAGGAGTAGAGTCTCAAGCCGCGATGCTAGACAATAAGTCATTACACAGCTGGGGGGCAGCGAAGAAGAGGTCAAATAAGGCCTCAGAAGGATGAGTAGAAAGGGCATTGTCCGTGTTAGTTACCAGATGGATATGGGGGGGTGAGTAGAGAGGTAAGACCCCCCCGGGGCAGAAAAGCCTCCTAGCCCCATTGCACACCCAACCCCCAGGCTCGAGACATGATCAACCTCGCCCCCCACTCAGAATAGTGCCAGTGGAAACCAAGCAGCTAGGGTCATTCAGGTGACAGGAGGTGCATTATGGCAGTGGAAATCAGAGGCTAATGTCTGGCTAGGATCAAGGCATGAAGCAGACACAAGTGGAGAGAGAAAAGGGAAGGGGTCAGATCAGAGCATGCCCCACTGGACTCCACAGTTGCCCCCCCCCGGTATCAGATTCTGTGAGTTGGGTGTGAACGTGGACCCTCATTGTTCATGGGTCCCAGTGTCCAGGCCCCATGCCTCACCATGGCCCCCATACTGCCATATCATTGTTTTGGAAGGACAGGTAAGGGTTACGCACCATGACTAAGGGCATATAAGGAAGGGAAAGAAAGTTCAAGTTTGGGAGGCCCCCCCCCACCTGAATATGACCTGTACAAAGCAGGCATACTATTCTCTAGCTTGAGGTTGGTGCCCAAAGGGAAAGCCATGTCACTAGCTGACATTCTCTTGCCATACCTTCGACTATGCTGATGTCTTCAGTGCAGTCCATCTTCTCCCTCTCCAAACGCGATGTCCTTTTTAACGCTTTCTGTCATTTTGCCTCAAATCTCCCATACCTGACACACCACTATGACCTGTACTCTGCCCTATCCTTCCAGTCCCTCTCACAAAGACACTTGTCCCACTGCTCCTCCCTCATCTCTAATTACTGGTTTGGGACTCTCCCCTTTTATCTCTCCTTAATCCAGCCGCTCTCTCCCCCCTACAATTCACGTACAAATTGCACCCGCTCCTTCGCCCTCCCAAGAGTCCGCACATCTATGGGGAAATGTGCCTTCTCTTACCGACTTCCTTCCCTTTGGAACAACCTCCCCTCCTATACCCATCTCACCCCCCTCCTTTCCCTCACTAAAACGCCTTCTTAGCCCCCCTTTATTATCCTGTGACTGCTCCGTTCTCTAATTCTTCCTCTTTTTTCTCTTTCACATCTCTACTCCTCTCTTCCTCACTCTTCTTTCCACTCCCTGTATAGTTTTGTGCCCTCATGTTCATCCCTTGCTGTTCCTCTCCACTAAAAACTTCTACCGAGTACCTTATTATATTTATACTATAGTTATACTTAAATTATTTCCTATTGTTGTCTCCTGTTTCAACTGTATCTATATTTACTTGCATTGTACAGTGCCGTATTTTGTAGGCATCATTCCCTTTGTTATAGTTGTACCCTTTGTACCCAGGTCACTCCTGGAAATAAGCTCTGCTCTGTGTGCCTTTCCCGGTTACCAACATTTTAAATAAATAAATAAATGTGTACTTTGTACTGGATGCCTGACTCAGAAGTACGCCCGGGTGCAAATTAACTGTGTGTGTGTGTGTGTGATGTCTCAAGACTGAGTCACAATGCACCCGCAAATTAACTGGCTAAGTTGAGACTGTTAGGCTTTACGTGTCCTCTGGGTGTGTACTTCTCCAGGGCACACCCAAGATAAAAAGGCCTCTCTGTTGCAGGTGGAACCTGAAAGCATTCCTGGAAGTAAATAAATGTACTGTAGGACTGGTTCTGTAGGAAACACTGCACATGATGTTTACTCTCAGCATTCTCAGAATCATTGCATGCCTCAGGGAATACAGAGTTAGACAAGTTAGAGTCTGCACCAGAGAGTTCCTCCAACACCTATGTTTAGTATTTGCCGTATTGGTCCTTGTAAGAACTGATCCAGAAGCAAATGGTTTGATACATTTTATTGGACCAACATAGATGTTAAAAAAGAACAAAGTGCTTTAGCTTTTGGACCATCAAGTCCTTTGTCAGAAGCATAATGACAGTTATTTAGAAAAAACAATACTTTTAACACCCAGATCATGCACACAAAAAAACAGAAAAAATCCCCATTGGTTTAAAATACTCATTTAAAGAAACAGAAGATGATGTCAGAGAAGCTTAACAGTACCATGTCACCTTTAGCTGAGAGAGTCTATTGACATCTGTACATATCAGGCTGCATGGTCTTAATTTCTTGGTGGTCCTTGACAAGTAGTTTTTTGTTTGACACTTATACTGTCAATTTATATTTATATTATCATTTATAAACTCCTGTTACTACACTACAGGCTTCTGAAGTTTATGGAGCATAATATCTAGCTGGAGAGTATAGTTGGGTAATGGGTCCAACTACGTTTTATATATCATACAGTGTGTAACTATTGATCTTTTTAGGAAAGCTTTACTGGTTACTCTTTGTGTGTTATATATACATAGATGCTTCTTGTAGTCCTATTTTGTGGTGCTTGTTTTTAACTGACAATTTTAGTATGTGTTTAACACGGGTGGGGGTTGTTTTTCAGTAACTGCATTCTTATACACATTGTGACACCCATAATTTGATTTACGAGCCATCTGCTGAAGTAGTTGTTATAAGTCAATTTAATTTATATGCAGTAGAGTTCTTGGTATGTCTTCCGCACTAAGCACCTCTGACCCTTAGACTCCCTCAGCTAAAGGTGACATGGTACTGTTAAGCTTCTCTGACATCGTCTTCTGTTTTTTAAAATGAGTATTTTAAACCAATGGGGATTTTTTCCTGGGGTTTTTTCTGCACGATCTGGGTGTTAAAAGTATTGTTTTTTTCTAAATAACTGTCATTACCCTTCTGATAAAGGACTTGGTCCGAAAACTAGAGCACTTTGTTCTATTTGTTACATCTATGTTGGTCTAATAAAAGGTATCAAATCATTTGGTTCTGGATCTGTTCCAACACCTATGGTAAGCCTCATCATTTGGGGAGTTGGGGATTACACCCCCCCGGACCAAGTTACATACCACTGGTTTGAATCTGCTTGGTTTCTATAAATCTATCCAAACCACAGAAACACTCTAAAACCTCAAACCCAGCGCATCTTACCTACGCATTCCTTCCCAGTCAAGGTGTCACTTACAGCTCCTATCCACTCTGAAAATTCTCCACTTAATGCATTGAGGTGAGTATTTAGGGATTTGTTGCTGTTGTTTTTTATTTTAAACCCAGACAAACTTGCTGGGGTGGAGTTTTTCATCTGATCAGCACCCAGACTAGGAAAAAAAAATGTCCCATCGACTGTGATACTGTAGATGAGCCACTCTGCTCCCTCCCATGACCCAGTAATCTCCGTGTAGTGGGGTAGTTAAAATATAAATGTTCCATGCTCCCAGGTTACTGCTATGCCCCTCATCATGTCCTTGAGACTGGAGAAGTGCCCCAAAGGGACAGATGGATTTGAATCTTAATGACTCCAGGGACAATGTCAGGGTATCTAATTTTATCGGATCTGCATATTATGTACAATCTTCATTTTTACAGCCACTCCAAGTCTTTGTATGGAATGTAGGCTCTAGTGCCCCACAGCTGTTTTGTATTTTTTATATATTATCAACAAATATACCTGCCACCTTATTCTTATTGTTCTTGTCGACCGTTGTACTGTGTTACTTGTTTGTTTGTGATCCCATTCCGCTACTCCCCTTGGCTGCACCAGAAACAAGACCTAGCTCAGTGTGCCTTCCCTGGTCACCAACTTTCAAATAAACAAACACATAAATAAATACATAATTAGCACCCAAACAATCTCTGAGGTGTGATAAGTGACCCAATGGTGCAGAGACAGTGAAAATTAAATGTGTCTGCTCCTCAGACATGGCTAGACCTCAAATGTCCATTCCTGTAGTAGGCCAAAATGCAGCCAGGCAGAAAATGATGAAATGCCTCATGTTCCCCGGACAGAGACACCCACAGTTACGTTCAGCTTTTTTAAGAGATCTAACAGAGCAGGACCCATTTAAATGTTCTGGGTCTGAGACACTGTGAGAAACATGAATTGTTCCCCCAGATGGGGATGGTGTCCCTAGAGTCACCTACTGTACATGTCTCCTTATCTACTCTTACCTCTTTACTTCTAGCCACCCCACCTCTCCCCACTTCCCCTCCACCATTTCTTCCCACTCCCTTACTTCTTTCTCTCTCACTCCCACTCCCAGTAATCATCCTTTTTAACCCTTCCTAATCCTCAACACTCTATTCCCCCACCCCACCCACCATAATCTGTTCTCTTCTCCTCTCTCTTTTACTCCCACCACGACTGTACTTCCCCCCGCCTCTCTTTTTCTCCCTCCTCTACTTACTCTCTCTTCTACCCTTCCCTTGATTTGTGATGTTACTTTCTTGTGTGCTGGATACTTCACAATTCTGATGTTTAACCTGCATTATTATTTGCTCTGGTAATGTATGTTATTGTACATACTGGCCCAGCTAGAGAAGTTGCGCATGGCGCACCTTAGTTGCACTGGTGCAAGTGCGGTATTGTGCCAAGGAGCCATATTCAGCAGGAGCCAGTGCGCAGCGCAAAATCCATTTCGCCAATGCGCAACTATAATGAATGCATGCGCAAGAGCAGGGGGCATGCCCATGAATATCCAGCGCAGTGGCATATTCAACCGTGAATCCATGCGCAAGTGTGGAGCAAATCAAAGTTGCTCCGAGCAGACTTGTTCCTATAAATACAGGGCGTGAACACACAGACAGCACTTGCACCAGGGGTGTGAGTGAGAGGGAGTGAGTGACAGAGACAGACAGAGAGAGAGAGAGAAAGAGAGACACACAGACAGACAGACAGACAGACAGACAGAACAAAGCCCACACACAGAGGAAGAGGGACAGAGGTGGCGCTGGAGTGGGAGAGAGGGGCAGAAAGAGAGAGAGACACACACACACACAGACAAGC
The DNA here is from genome assembly GCA_016271365.2 of Neoceratodus forsteri. Taxonomy (NCBI): domain Eukaryota; kingdom Metazoa; phylum Chordata; order Ceratodontiformes; family Ceratodontidae; genus Neoceratodus; species Neoceratodus forsteri. The sequence goes on along the minus strand of CM028132.1, from coordinate 407,669,828 downwards.
AGTGCACCAGGGTGGCACACAGCCAGCAGCCAACCACCCAGGGGGACAGTGGACAGCAAGGGCCATGGACAGTGCACCCTTCATGATGGAGGCCATAATGAGGGGTGTGAGGGGGCAGGAGGAATAGCGACATGGTCGAAGAAGGGCCCATCGGCAGTATGCCCAACGCTGGTGGTGGTGCCATGCCCGCATCACCTTTAGAGAACTACAGTGACACTGAAATGGTAGGCCTGTACCACCTGAATAGGGCCATTCTGAGGCAGTTCTGCAAGCTGTGCAGTGAGGAGATGCAGGCACTCACCAGAGAGAGACACACCATGTCTGTGGAGACGAAGGTGACCGTCGTCATGTGCCTGCTCGCCATGGGCACCTTCTAGAGACCAACAGGGGACACCACAGGCATCACCCAGTCAGCCATGTCCCGCTTCCTCACACAGTTCCTCAAAGCCCTGCTGCCACGTGCTTCAGAATTCATCCATTTCCCCAGCACACAGAGCATACAGCAACTATGCAGGACTTCCACAGGGTGGCACCTATGCCTGGCATGCTTGGGGCCATTGACTGCATCCATGTGGCCATCCGCATGCCACCTGGCCCTGAGGGCATGGCATACATCAACCAGAAGGGAAGCCTGAGTGTCAACTGCCAGGTAGTGTGCAATGCCATGGGGCGAATCACCAATGTCTGCGCCACACACCCTGGGAGTGCACAAGACACGTTCATCTGGCACAGCTCTGTGCTGTGCCACAGGTTTGAACATGGGGACATCCCCATGGGCCACCTAGTGGATAAGTATGGCACGGGCAAGGGGTGATGGGCAGAGCAGACCTGGAGATGGGGCTGGGCAGGGTGTGCATGGTGGCGTGGGCACCAGGGGCAGGCAAGGGGCGCAGCATAGAATAGCAGAGGACTACCCATGTCAGTCTCCACACAGGTGACAGCGTGTATCCACTGAGGCCCTGGCTGCTCAGTCCCTACCGGCACCCGTCATCCCCAGCAGAGGAACGGTACAATGAGGCACACGTCAGCATGCGCAACATCATTGAGTGTGACTTTAACATTCTGAAAGCATGGTCCCTTTGCCTAGACAGGTCAGGCGGTGCCCTACACTACAGCCCCTCGAAAGCCTGTGGCTTATTCCTGGCCTGTTGCATTCTGCACAACATGTCCATTGACCGTGGGATAGCTGTCAAGGCTGATGAGGGTGACAGTAGTGGGGATGACAGAGACAATGGGCCGGAGGGTGGTGGACAGCCACCCCCTGGGCGGAGGGACCCCCGGCTGCTCCAGCAGGTGAAACGCCACCAGGTCACCATTGCACAGGAGCACTATAGTGCACACGGGTAGGTGGTGTGGTACACATGCATGGGCCACACAAACAAGTACAGCACATATGCAGAGACATGCATGGCAACAGCCATGCACACACAGAGGTGTGAGGCAGGGGCAGGGGAGTCAGTGGCACACAACCACACACAACACACACACACACACACTCTCCCACACACACACACACAGGCATTGGTATGTGGCATGAATCAGATGCATTGCACCAGTGCAAAGACTCAACTGGTGCTAGCCTGTCCTCATCACACCCATGTCACACGGTCCAGTGGCCAGGCAAGCACACACACAGGCAGCATGTGGCACGACACATAGGCACGACACCAGTGGAAGGCACACACACACCACTCATGTGCACACAGGGCAGCAGCGGCAGACAGCAGTCAGGGCGGCCCGCACATCAGGGCCGCTGCATGGAACCATGGCCACCACAGCCAAGATCAGCAGCCACAGACTGTGCATCAGCCATGGAGGGGGGTTGCAACAGCCCCCCAGGGGTGGAACTGTGGGGCCGCGAACATGTCCACACGGGGTTGTGCAGGCCCCCAAACAGACCAGCCCCAGGCATGCCTGGGATGCCTACATCAGAGCCCAGCATTGACTGTATTGGGGTCACCCAACGCCGGGTCTGTGAGGTGGATAGCGCACTGCAGGGGGTCACCTGTGTACAGCCACGCCCTGTGGCAGCCAACAACACAAAACCATCCATGATCGCAGTGGCAATGTGATCCAAGGATACAGTCATGGCCTCCTGCATGTGCTGCATCCCCATCAGGATCGGCACAGTGCCCCTTTCCTGCTGCTCAGCTATCTGGCACACCTCCGCATACAGTGCACGCAGCCAGTGGCAAACAGCACCTGTTGCTGAATGGACGCCCGCAGCAGAAAGGTATGCTCAGCCAGCCAGTCGGCATCCTGGGGCTCCCGGGTGGGACAACGATCCTCTTGTGGTGACCGGCCATGCTGCAAAGCCCCCCTCTCTGGTGGATGCTGCACAGTGGGGTCTGCAGGGGTAATGGGCACAGCAGGCACACCGGTGGTGGACCCTGTGTCCACCTGCCCAGTGGCACCTGCAGCCTGCTGCTGTCACCCATCTGGCAGCTGTATGCCACCCTGCACCTGCTCAGCCACACCACCACCACCAGAGGGCACAGCCAGAGCAGCTCACACTGCTGCATGCACAATGGTGGCAAGCAGCTGTTCCACCGCTGGCAGAGCACTGAGCATGGTGCCTGTGTTAGAGGCCAGCAGGGGGATCTCACCCACAACGTTGCCCATGCTGTCCAGGATCAGTGTGATGTCATCGGAGTCAGACCCCGCCCTAATCTGTGTCTCTGCACATAGGACACCAAGGCTGGCATACTGCAAGAACACATCCAGGGCCTCGTCCGACCCCAGGTCCAGGATATCCACCTGCAATGTGGTGCTGAGCTGCAGCCTGTTGGGCCCCCAGAAGCTGGTGGAGGTGGACGGCTAGTCCTCAGAGTCTGTACCAGCCACCCATCTGGAATCCTCCTCCAGGCACACCCTCCACCATGGTGCAACGCATAGTGGCTACCACCAACTCCTCTTGCGGCGTCAGTGTGGGTGCATCCACAGGCCCTTCTCTGGTGGCAGTACAGGATGCCCAGATGGCCGCCACCTTCTCTTTTATCCGCCACTTGTCTGTTCCCACTTTCTTTTGGCACTCCTGCACTGAACGCTGGTGGCTGCCATGCTGGTTAACATAGGCTGCCACCTCCTCCCATGCACCAGCCCTGGCCTGTGGTGTGCCCGTGGCACCATTCAACAGGGGCTCCCTGTCCAGGTAGGCCTCAAACAGGGCATCAGTCTTGGACTTTGTGAAGTTGGGCCTGCGCTTCCGTGCAGGCCCCTGCTCCTCGCCCTCCTTACGTGCCGACATGTTGTTGCCTGTGGACATGGACAGCACAGTGTGACAGTTGCAGCATCTCCCAGGTCTGTCCTACTATGCAGTGCTGCCGGCTCCCAGTGAGCTACAGTGGCATGCACAACTTAGCTATTAAGGTTGCAATACTGGTCCATGGCATGTGCTGTTCCGTGGCACTTATATGGTGCAACGCATGCAAATGAGGTTGCGCGCAGCAATAATGACATGCTAATGCACACATTGCACCATGCTTTGGCTGATGAGCTCATTTGCATGTGGTGTCTGAATATCACGATATTGCATCGTGCACAATGGAATTGCACTGGAGCAAGTTGCGACGGCGCAATGCACATGCATGCATGATGCGCAGGCCCACATTGTGCATGTGCATCATGGTGTCAATTGCACACGGACAGCACGATGCACTGGCATTGCGCATGTTGTGCATGGGCCAGCTACGCGTATGGCCGTGCATGGGGTGCCATGCCCTATCGCGCACGTGCGCAATGCCGGTCAACCCCTGACCCCAGGTCAGACCTCTGACCCAGTGACCCCACATAGCCATGCCCATTCCACACATCTCTGGCACTGCATGATGTGTGTGCACTCGCATGCTCCCGCGCATCACGCAGCGGGCGCGTGGTGTGGACACGTGCACCTCCTGCCGCCATTTTCTCCACCGAGAGCGTTTTATTTTATTTATTTATTTATTTGTGTCTAGGATTACAAAGTACCTTTGAGCCAAGGCTCTTTTACAAAGGTTCCATGTCATGCTGGTTACAGGGTAACAGACACTAAAACATAAAACAGTTACAGGTACATGGTTTTAGACAGTAACTTTGCTTGACAAAATCAGACTGAGCGATGAGTAACTCAAGAAACAATAGGAGGAAGAGGGCAAGAATGGGAGAGGGATGAGGATAGGGGAAGGCATAGGTATAGAGGGTCAGAGTGAGGCAGCCGAGGGGCCTTGTCAGGACAGACACAGGGCAAGTGCATTAGAAGTTGCATTGGACAGGTAAGTGCAATAAGAGAGGGCAGAAACTGACACCTATAAGGTCAGAAGCAGCGTAAGGAATGAAGATGTTATGGGGTGCAAGCACAGGTGGAGGTGCTAGTTATGGAGTGGTGGAGCTTTTTTTTGAACGCTCCAAGCATTGCTGTGGATGAGGTGTCACTAGAGAGCTCATTCAGCCAACTTGGAGCCCTGTATGTAAACGACCTTTGGCCTTGGGACGTGTGGCAGCGGGGGATTTGAAGGATTTGGGGCTTAGAGCTCCTGGTGTTGTGGTTAATGATTTTGGGTTTGAGGAGGGTGCTGACTCCTGGTGGTGCCTTTCCCATCATGATTTTCATAGCAGTGATGCAGGTTTGGTATTTGATTCGGTTGTTCAGTTGCAGCCAGCCTGTTTTGGAGTAGAGGTTGCATGTGTGGGTGAGCCGGTGGGAACCAGTAATGAGTCAGCAGGCTTGATTGAGGGAAGTTGAAACACGCCTGAGAGATGAGGTTGTGGCAGATCCAGAGATAATGAGACCGTAGTCAATGATGCTGATGATGGAGCTCTGGACAGCTATGGGCAGAGCTTCTGGGGTTAGATGTTTCCTGTGTCGGAATAGTAGGCCCATCCTGGTGTTGGCTACTTTTGCCACGTTATTGATGTGTGGGACATCGGAGAGATTACAGTCGAGGGTGAGGCCGAGGTATTTGAAGATATGAACTTGTTCGGGGGTGATTCCTTGCTTGGTTTTAATGGAGAGCTGATATTGTTTGTGTTTGTTTTAGGAGCTGCAGAAGATCATGGTTTTTGTTTTTTTCTGGTTAAGTATAAGTCTGTGTTTTGTGAACCAGTTTTCGACTGCAGAGAAGGCCCGTTGGAGGTTATCTTGTAGATGGACTGGATCATGGTGGGATGCCAGGATGACAGCATCATCCACGTAGAGTAGGATCTATTCAGGGCAGGATTCTGGCAGTGAGTTCAGAAAAAGGCTGAAAAGGAGGGGGGCCCAAGATTGAGCCCTGTGGGACACCGGACCGGACTGGTCTTTGGTCTGAGAGTGTGCCAGTAATTCTCACTCTTTGGGAGCAGTTGTCTAAGTAGCTTTTGAACCAGTTCACTGAGTTAGGTGAGAGCCCTGCTAGTCGAAGCTTAGCAAGTAGGAGATTGTGGTTGACAGTATCAAAGGCTTTAGTTAAGTCGATGAAGGTGGACCCAGTAAGATGACTGTTATTAAGTGAGTGATGGATTGCACCAGTGAATTCAAGTAGCGCCGTGGAGGTGCTATGACCTTTTCTAAAGCCATGTTGCTCCTTGCACAGGATGTTGTGATTGTCTAGGACAATGACCCTTGACAATGGCACAGGCAATATGCAGAAGGGCCCAGAACAGGATACAGGTTAAATTGGCCAACCTAGTGGCCTGTGTGAAGACTCATGTCCCCCCAGCCCTTTGGGTAGGTGCCCCTGCAGCGGGCCAGGGGCACCGTGTGGCAGGACATCGCCAACAGCCTGGAGCACAGGATGGGGGTGCCCAGAACTGGGGAACAATATCGTCACCACTTTGGGGACCTCATGCAGCAGGACCCAGAGCACCTGAGGAGGCTACAGGCACGCGCCAGGCAAGGGGCCATGCCACAGCTAGGTAAGTCATTCCACATTGCAAGTCTGCCCTGGTGCTGTACTGTGGTGTTGGCCTGGCTGCCTGCTATGCCCTGCAGAGGGGTACACTGTTGTCATGTGTATCGCAGGGTGGCATTGCCAGCTTCTGCTTGCATTGCGATGCAGCCATGCAGGACGTGTCGGGCAGGGGCACAACCTGTGCACAGGATGTGTCCCTGTGCATATGGGGTGGTGATGGGGGGGGTCAGCTGCTGTGGTCGGTTCCTGATGTACATCTGTCTTCTTTCCATTCCCAGGACCTGAGGACTGTCGGAGGGCCCAGGCTGCAGCAGCGCAGCAGGCCGTGATGAAGCGGGACCAGCACCAGCAGGGCCGCAGAGGGCATGTAGGCACTGTCATGGTCCTTCACACTGTACATGGGGGAGGTGGCAGAGGGAGTGGGTGCAGGCATGGCCACCTGTGCCATGGCAGCTGTGTGTGTCGCACTGTGCGTGGTGCATGCCACTGTGGCACATCCATTGGACATGTGTGCCTGCTGTTGATGGGGTGGGCATGCGCTCGGCTGCTACTGTTGTTGCTGTGGTGCTGCCGGTGCACTGTACCATGTGAATGTCATCACGCAGTCGTGTGGCCATTGTACGGCAGGGACCACCTCTGTGCAATGTCGTGGTGCGCCAAGTTGCTGGCTGGCATTGGCCCACTCCCTGTGGGTGGCCATTATGGGCCCTCCAGGGGTGTGTGTTCCCGCTGCCCATTGCGCACTGTGGGTGGGCATGGTTTCTTGGGATATTGCACTGATCACCTGTATTGTTCCTTGTTATAGGTGTCTGGCAGCAGAGACTGCCTCACTCCATGCTATCCAGACTGCTGCACCAGACCCTTCTTGTGGCCTCCATGATGCTGGAGGTGGTTGTCCAGGTCTGACCGATGCTGGTGGTGGACCGGAGGCAGCGTCAGCATGCCAGGGTGGCCGGACGGGGTCGTCATTAGTTTTGCCCCTGTTGTCCCCTGCTGTACCTCCCCCTTCAGTCCCCCCTCCCACTGTACAGTCCCTGTTCCCTGTCAACCTCCCTCACTTTACCTACCCTTCCCCAGTCCCTGGTTATTGTATATAGTTCCATTCCAATATATATATTTTCTGATTTACCTGCCTGTGTCTGTGTCTGTGTCTGCTTTGCAGGTGGCATGAGGAGCCATGCTGCTGTGGCCCATTGTCTATCCGTGTGGTGTGCATGTGAAGGGGTGCATGTTGTGCTTCCGTGGTTCACTGCTGTGTGCTGCAGTGTGTCCCACTGTGGTGGAGTCCATCCCCTGAGTCGGTGGCTGTGCCTTGGGGTGCCCTTGGGCCAGCTGTTAGCAGTGTGTGGCGGTTGTGTGTGTGGTGGTGGCACTCAGCCACGGTCATTGGTCAGGTGCTGTCTGCACGCTGTGTTGGGGCCCCTGATTGGCGTTGTGTGGCCTGTTCCATGTGGTCTGCCATGCTACCTGCCACCCAGCATGTTCTGTGCCTACTGTGTGGGCTTCCTGTGTGCCTGTGTGGTGTGTGTGTGCTTGGCTGCATGGTCCTGGGTGTAGCCTGCTATGTTCTGGGTGGGGGGGCATGGCCAGCAGCCTGTGGGGGGTTCCCTTAGGCCCTCTGTTGACCATTGGCACCTTCTGTTGCCTGCTTTCTCTGCCACTGTTGTGTTCTGAGGTCAGGTGTCTGGGTTCCTGTGGGTGCCCTGCTAGTGGAGGCCTCCTGTGGCCTGTCACTATGCTTCCCTGGCTCTGTCCCTGGGTCTGTTCTCTGTGCCATGTCTCCCTCTGTTGCTCTGCTGCTCTGCTCCCACAGTTGCGCTGGAGCATCTCTTTTTGCGCCATGGCGTAACTTTGCCATATTCAGCTGGTTTTTGCTGGTGCAGTTTGGCCTATGCAACCTCTGAATATGGCTCCTGCTGTACCATGGCGCATCGGATCTGCACTGTGCCAGACTTGCGCTGGGCTTTGGCGCATTTTGGAATATCTGAGCCACTGTGTTTTGTTGTATTGTTATTACTGTGCTTCTACTTGTTTGTACTTATCCCCCCTCCCCCCCCAGACATATCTGTAAATGAGCTTCACAGATCAGTATGTCTTTCCTGCTAAATCTCTTTTAAATAAATTAAGATTTCAAATTAACTGTCCACTTTGTTGAGGCATTACTTTTACATACATTTTACATTTGTATAAGGAAACTGTTCATATAGAGAATCATTTAGGCTCCTTAGCCCGAACCCTTCTCTAATTGAGGAGCTGAAACATGTTTCAGGAGTTTTAAGTAGCAAAGTAAATACAGCCCCTTCACAAAACCTTTCTTCTGCTTGCAGGAGGGAGGTAAGCCCCACACTGGACTAGGACATTACTTCCAGGGAATCTCTGGAATATACCTGAAAGGCAGTTGTAAGGGCATGGTTTCCATGATGTCTTGGTTTAAACAGTTTTGAAATGGTTGGAAGATGGGACCAGTAGTGATGCAGAACACTGCAATTATAATCAGACCTGAAGCGAAAACGAGCGAAAACATTCTGAAGCCTTCTATTGAGTGTATATGGGGCCCAAAACAGGCAATTCACTTTCGCTTCCTCTCCTGAAGTGTGACAGCCTGACTCATCAACCAGTTACACTGCAGTGCTGACATTTTAACTCTTGGGAGCCCCAGGTTGTTAAAGCTGTAACTATATTTTGAGAACCAGTTCTTAGCTGTCAGCCAATTTTCCGTACTAAAATTTCTTGAAGTTTAGCCAGCACAGTGGTGTGGAGGGCTGCAGTGCTGCTTACATCTCACCTGCTGCCACGCCGATGACCTGGGTTGGACCAGGGTCACCAGGGCTGGAGAGAAAAGAGTGTCCAGAGGTGTACTCTCTTCTACCAGGGATGGAGGGTTACAGCACCAGGTGTTAGCCTGGCCCCTAGCATTGGCTGGGGGTATGGCAGTCAGGGACTGTCAGGATAGGGAGGGGGGGGGAGTAGCATCTGCTGATGTCCCACATGCAGTAGCATGCATGGGGCCGTATGGGTGGCATTGCATGCCCACTCTTCCTTGAAGGGAGTAAAACTGGGGAAAATGGGCTCCTGGGCAGCTACTGACTTCCAGCCATCTGCTGGCCCCACACCCGACAAGCACCCAGGCTATGCTGCCTTCGCATGATGGCAAGATCTGCTGGCAAAATGGGGACATGGGGCTGCAGTGGCTGGCATCTGGAGGGGCTGAGGGGCTGCTTGGAGCCAGGAAGGAAAACCACAGACTGTGAAAAAATAAAAAATTCCTGAAGTTTCAGAATGCCAGCCATGCTTTAATTGATCATGCATAAGTTCTGGCTTGTGATTAGAGGTGATAGTTTTCACTATATTTTAAAGAGTTAGTGTACTGCCTGAAACTAATAATAGTTTTTAAAAGCAGTCAGCAATTACCTTTTATATCTGAGGTATTTTTCCTTTTCTATTTCGTTAATTAGAACACATATCCAGCACAATATTATCACACAGAAGACTTTCCAGTGAGCAAAAGGAAAAAGAAAAATACTTTAGAAATAAAAAGTTACACCTAACTACTTCTTAAATGTTGTATTATTTTCCTGTCTGGCTGTTTTGGCTTCACTAGCTCTTTAAGTACCACTTATCCAATTGTCACAAAACTAGGTATAAACAGTGGATTATCATTTTTTTTTTGCAGTTCACATTTTACCCCCCTTGGTGCAGTGATCCCATCCCACTGGTCAAGCTCAGCCCTGTCCTCACACTTACCACCTTGGAGGGGAGTCTGGCCCTAACCGGACTACATTCTCCACCTCTCCTGCAAACACGGTGGGAGTCGCCCATGGGGGTCAGAGTGGCTGGTAGCAGAGAGCTGGACCTGGACACATCAGCTATCATGTTGCTTTGCTCCAAGGATTTTTCTGCTTAGGTCCTCCCATTCACCTGGCACATAGCCAATGAGCACTCCTGGCACCAACCTGGTAGGCTGGGAATTGTGGATGCCATATGGTTGCCTTCAGCATCAAGGCAGTCCTTCTTTCCCATCAACGGGTGGTGCTCTGAAAGCAGGGATGTTCAGCATCACACACCCTCTCTGTCAGTACTTGTTGCCTCCGCATTATGTTCCAGACCCACAACACCCCAGATGAGGGAGCTGGGATTGAGAATCAACCACGGGCCTTCCACATTGCAGAGCAGTGCTCCAGCAGTGGGCACCACCAGGCCGGGCCAATGCAAAATAATTAATTTAGTTTTGAAGGAGCAACACAGCTTAACATTCTTTCATCCTATATACATACAGTAGGGTCCAATTTACAGTTATAATGGATAATCACAAAATTGTTAATTGTGATCCAACAAGTCATACAGTATCCATGTCACAAACCTTCCATGCAGTCTAGACCTGCTTTGTGACCGCACGAGGAAGGGAGTCACTGTGTAAACAGCCTGCAGGGCCCTACACAGAGCATGGTGACCCTTGCTAGATGTAGCCACATCTTTAGTGATACGCCGTAGTGTAGAACTGGTGAAAGCATTCCAATGAGGTGTTGCAAAAGAGTTGGGTAAGGGTCGCCTCATTGACCCAGCGGTGGCACATTGTACCGCCATGCAGGCAAGCTGGGTTCAGGAGAGACCTCAATTCCCCTGCATCGGAAGGCAAGCCAAAGTGCAGCAGCTGCAGCTTGGCAGTGCTTTGTGGTCAGGAAGGAAGGCGTTGGGCACCTGGCAATACAGTGACTCCAGGGATGGGGCAGAGAAGCTTGCTCCCAGTCATTGCTGTGTGTATCTGAGGCCAATAAGAGGCTCCGCCCACCCCAGGGAAGGAGTGAGGGCCTGGGTGAAAATGGGATAAAATCTCACTACCATCTATGTGATGGCTGATGTCCCTAACTCACCTGGGTCCTAGTGTTTGACTTCTGATCACAGTGGATTATTTCGGGGAGTGGATTATGGCCCTCCCCTGGAGTCCCCTACCCACTTTGAGGAAGTTGTGGGAGCAGTCGGGGGCAGCTGGACCAAGGGAACAGGAGAATGCTAGGCTGAACAAGGTACTGTATATACCTGGAACCAGGATATATTCTTGAGAGACAAGTGGCCAAGGGAGAAAAAGCTCTATGGGAAGAAAAAGTCAGGTGAAAGGCAAAGAGACAGTGGGGTTTAGAGGTCAGTGAGGGACCAGACAGATGGAGGCGTGCATGGGGTACTAGGGCTAGAGAGACAGGATCCACTAGATGTCAGCAGTATCCACTGCCAATGGGGTATAGCGGTCACTGAGGGACCAGACCAATGGAGGTGTGCATGGGGTACCAGGGCTAGAGAGGCAGGATCCACTAGATGTCAGCAGTATCCACCACCAGTGGGGTGTGGAGGTCAGTGAGGGACCAGACTGATGGAGGTGTGCATGGGGTATCAGGGCTAGAGAGGCAGGATCCACTAGATGTCAGCAGTATCCACCTGGGATGGCGTTAGATAGGCCACTGAACCACCAGGACAGCCAGAGGCCACCTCAACAACAGCATCCAATGTCAGCCCACAAGTGGGTCTTCAAGTATGGATTGGGGTCTGGCAAGGAAAGACAGGCGGCATCACTTGTGCCACGGTTGTCATAGTGCTATATGATTGATGTTGTGCCATCCCCAGGAGGTCTGTGGTGTCATACAGCAGGTACTAATGACCTTGATTTTCATTAGGACATAGTCACCTGGTGGGGGTCCACACCCCTTTACGACTCTTGATGACTAAGCTAGCTAATGGTGTAAAGCCACAACATGGAGGGGTGCAAAAGAGAGGCTGTTTACTTAATTTGTGGTTCTGCACATTGTAACTGTGTATGGCATGTATTATTATCAACAAAATTGCCACATTTTAAAATACGTACTCTTCAAACTTTTAACCCTCCCCCCAGCATGGGGACACATATGTTCCTGGCATGCATATTATTTAATGTACCTACCCTCTAAGTGAAGATTTTCAGGTTTATTTTGCTCTGTAAGCTAAAATTCACAGATACATTTTGGTTCCGTGTCTGAGAAATGCTTGGCATTTCAGCCTAAAGTGTTTCAACTAGTGTAAACTTGGACTGAACTGATACTCTTATAAGGAGACAAGTTTGTCCAATCATGTGTCTTAAGGATGGCGTGTAAGTGCATGCTTGTGCTGCAGGAGGGGAATAGACTTTGCCATTCCTTATTCTGATGGATTGAAACAACAGTTAAAGGTTTTGAATTCTTTACTTGGTCTCTTCTGACATGTCTGTGTGTGTGGAGTCGAAACATAACATTCTTATTAACTGTCCCTCTTTGTTCCCTCAGCTCCTATGTTTTGCTCAATGTGCCTCTCATCAGGAAAATTGACATGCATTTATCTTTGGTACAATTTCTGTAGCTTTCTGTATAAAATATGGCACATATTTGTGAAAAAAAAGTTTGATGCAGCAAGTTGGCAAATGGCAATCAATCAGTCAAACCCAAGAGGAGAAAAAATTATGACAAGTGTGTTAAACTTTTTCTAATTTCACTCTGCTCACTGTTTCAATAAAGATACTACCAGTTGTTAATAAATGCCAGTGTCGCTTTAATGACTATTTTTGCTCCTTCATGCCAACCTGCACCCATCAGCCAGCCCCCAGCCTTGCCACCCACCTTTACAAGACTTACCCTATGCCTCCAAGCCCCTATGGTTGCCCCCACCACCACCATGGCAGGGCCCTCAGGGTAAGACCAAGCCCCTCAGGAGAATCCACACCCAGCAAAGGCAGGAGCCATGGTCGGTAATGTAGGGCCTGTGAGGCATGAGCTTCACCCTGCAATGGCCATCAGACTCTTCCTCCCTATTTCTTCCCTTGCCCTGAGACTTTGACCTGCGAACAAAGTAGTAGTAGTAGTTTTATTTATATCTGGCGTCCTTCCCCAGGGGCTCAGGGGGCCATTACAGCCATAAAACAGCAGGATCAATTTCATATATTAAAAAAAAATTAATAAATAAAATCAAAAATAAAATATCAGCTACAGTATTATTTTCTTAATAAATTAATAATAAAGCTCCTATGAGGAGCACCTCAAGGCACTAAATATGTACTCACTGGAGACCAGAAGGGAGAGGGGAGATATGATAGAGACCTTCAAGTTCTTTAAAGGAATTAACAAAGCAGGGAACTATTTAGCCTGAATACCAATTCGTAGTCACTCGGACATGAATTGAAATTAACAGGAGGTAGGTTCAGGAGAGATGTGAGGAAGTACTACTTTACGGAAAGAGTGGTGGAACCTTGGAACAGTCTGTCGGCTGAAGTGGTGGGTGTGAAAGCAGTCAGGGGATTCAAGCAGGGCTGGGATATAATGAAGGGAATAGTGGTTACCAGGGGTGACAGTACCAAGGAAGAGAATAGAGAGACGATGTTAGTTAGTTAGTGCTAGTGTTAGTGCCCTGGAGGAACAGTAGGTTCCAGGGATTATAAAGAACTTGGGCAGACTGGATGAACCTCTGGTCTTTTTCCGCCGTCATTGTCTATGTGTCTGTTTCTATAAGCTACACACTGGGATAATAGAAAAAGGAGCATTATTCCCCAAATGCCTGAACAATCAAGCAAGTTTTCAGACCACATTTAAAGGCCTTCACCAAGAGGGCCTTCCTCAGGGCTCATAGAAGAGACTTCCATAGGACCAGGCCAGCAACTTTAAATGCCAGGTCCACCAAGGTTTTTAGCCTTCTCCTGGGCACTACAATGAGGCCCTCCTCTGTGGAGTGAAAAGGATACGAGAACATGTAAGGATGCAGAAGCTCTGCTAGGTAAACTGCACCCAGCTCACACTGGGACTTATAAGTTAGCAAGCCAACTTTACAGGAGTTACACCACTTGACTTGCAGCCAGTGCAAGTCATGCAGCACGGGGGAGACATGATACAAACCAAGAAGGCCAGTCAGCAACCTAGCAGCTGTGTTATGCACTATCTGTAGGCACCACAGCATACCTCCACTGACCACAAGGTAGGGACATTGCAGCAATCAAGCTGTGATGTCACGAATGCATGCACGGGGTGACCAGGTCACGGGGGGACAAGGGATAGCATCCAGCTGATGTTCCGTAGATTGTAAAAGCCATTCCCAGGGTTTTATTTTCTCCAAAAATTGATTAGCGTTTTGCTCATAAAAGTGTTAAAACATTGTGAAAATTCATAACTCTTGCCTCACTGTGTTTAACAAACATAACACTTCTAGAAAACCTATATGAATACTTTCTGTACAGTTGGCATTGTCCCAAGAAAAAAACTGCTAATCAATTATTTAAAACCCTGCATTCCAGATTACTGCTAACACCTGAGCCTCAAATGTCAGCCTCTCATCCATTATGACACTCAGATTTTTCACCTTTGTGGCAGCCAACAGCCCAAAAGTGCTAAGTTGAAGCCCCATCTCCCTCTTGGTAGCTGCCACTCCCTTCCCATGACCTGGTTCCACCACCAATACTTGAGTTTTTTCCAGGTTATGTCGCAACTAGCTTGATGACATACAATCTTGGATCTCCACCATGCACCTATTGAGCACATCCACCGCCCCTGGTGTCCTGGGTGCACAGGACATAAAGAGCGGGGTATCATCTGCATAGCAGTGAAACCCAAGCCCATATTGTCTAATGATCTTACCCAGGAGTATCATAAATACCACAAACAACATGGGTCAAAGAACTGAACCCTGGGATATGCCACAGGGCAGAGCCATCGAGAGTATGGGAAACCATCCCAATACCACCCTCTGAGTCCTGCCACTGAGATAGGGACTCAAAGCAGTTGACTTTGCCAGTGAGTCCTATTAGCATGCTCCCTGAGTTGATCCAGTAACAGTCCATGGTCCACGTGTCACACGGGGAGGAGAGGTCATGAAGAACGAGAATTGACCGTTTTCTTCTATCTCTCGCTCTAAGCAACTCATTGTGCACCCTAACTAGTGCAGTTTTTGTGCTGTGCCTAAACCTAAAGCTAGACTGGAGAGGTTCATAGATGTCAAAAGCAGTGAGGTGTGCCTCAAGCAGCAGCACCACTACCTTTTCAATAACCTTGCCCAAAAAGGGCAGGTTAAGAGACAGGTCAGTAATTCACCAGCATGTCTGGGTCCAAAGATGGCTTTATCAGAAGCGGCCTCACTAGTGCACTTTTCAGTAGCCCTGGGAATATCCCTTCTGACATGGAGCAGCAGACAATCTCTGCGAACACCAGACCCAGCTGCCCGACATAGCCCACAAGCAGAAGTGTCGAGCTTGGATCCAGATCACAAAATGTCCGCCGCCCCTCCAAAGTCACCTCACTCACCTCGTCCATTGTCACTGGCCAAAACTCTCCCCAGGACCACTGAATGCATCCTTAACTCACTGGCTCAACACTACTGGGCTGTGACGGTCCACTTGGTGAAATCCCAGCCCTAATAGAGGACACCCTGTCCAAGAAGAACCGAGCAAACTCCTCAAATTTTAAAGTTGAAAAGCTCTTACAGGCTGAAGACAGATGCAGAAGCCTGTCTACAGTCCAAAAGAACAGAGGTGATTGGTTCCTCCCAGCAGCAATCTCTCTAAACAGGAACACTGCCTTTTTATGGGTGATTGCCCTTTGATACTCATCAAAGTGAGCCACCAATTCAGTCTGTCGTCCTGGGGTCTGGATTTCCTCCAACAACGCTCCACTCTGCCCCTTTGCTTTCAACTCCTTCAGCTCTCTGTCAAAGTACAGCAAGCTAAGGCATGAAACCAGCAGGTGTACATGGACCGACCAGCACCACAAGATCAAAAGCCGCAGTGACCATCCCATTATAGGCCGCGACTGCTGCTTCTGATCCACTGGTGCATGCTGTCAACACATCGAAGGTATCCAGAAATGCCAACGGTCCCTCTGACCAAAGCCCTTGTAAAGGGTGGAATTGGATCACCTCACCTCATCAAGGGGTGGACTACAAGGGGGGCCCTGAAAGTGAATCTGGTGGCACAGTGATCCAACCAACTGACTGGATCAATCTCAAGAGTGCCAGTTTCGAGTCCCAAAGAGAATACCAAGTCCAAGGTATGGCTATGTTGGTGGGTTGCAGAAGTAACAGCTTATGAGAGGCCCAGGGATTGCATACCATGGAGAAAATTTTGACCAAACTGTGAGAGTTAATCATCGACCCAGGCGTTGCAGTCATCCAGTATAAGCCACCTAGGTGACTCCAGCACCATGCTGGTGATGAAGACTGCGATTTCCTGCAAAAATTCCCCTTCATGCCCCAGAGGCTGGTACATGATGAGGATTTGGGCAGCCTAAACCCTGCCCCCCCCATGCACACCCACACATGCAAATGATGAGGTAATCCCCACTAGGTGTACCACCAAGTTCAGCTCATATCTAAAACAGATGCCCCCCATGGTCCTTCCTCAGGTAGTGCACTATGGAGTACCTGGTTGGGACAGATGAGTCCAGGACTGGGCTATTGTAGTCATCCAGCCAGGTCTCCATAATGCAAGCCAAACTGACAGAGGAAATAAGATTTGCCGTAACATCAGATTTACTCCCTATTGATCTAGTACTGCACAGCACCACTCGAACAGGATGGAGGGAGGCAGTCGACTCTTCAGCTACCTGCCCAGTCAGTCTGGTGGGATCCTTAGGTATGGGGACTAAACATATAACACCTATCTTAAGCCCCCATTTCATCCCAGAGCATCTTCTGGTCCTCACAGCTGTAATAGCACCCTCCCCCTCAGCCCTCCCCAAATGACAAACAAGCAAAATGAAAACAATGGGCATGCACAGCTGCAAGTTCAGCTGTGGGATGCTCAAACCAATCTCCCCCAGCCAGCCCTGGTGATTTGGGCTTGATCTTGTGATAAGAAATGGCAAATTAAAAGAATATTGTTGGTCATTCCTGGTTGGGAAAGACCAGTGGCGGAGCTGGGGGGGCTGGGGGGGTCGCACCTCCTGGCTGCCCCAATGTGAGTAGTGGTGCCCCACCACCATCTTTATTCACTGTTTAGTGCCCATTGTCAAGCCCGTGATTAACATGAATGGCCCCCCTGACTCCCAAATGCTCCCAAACCTGGCTCCGCCACTGGGAAAGACCTTCCCACCCATTTTCCCATTTTCTGCACCAGGGATCAGGGTAGAGACAGCTGCAACCTGCTTGTGGCTGGGAGGGCAAGTGAGTAGTTGCCTTTACAGTTGATGCCACCATGGACATTCCTTGTTTTTTCAGAAGGGAGTGCACAGTGGCCAGGTGGAAGTGCCCCGGGAGTCAAGCTCCTCACCTACATGATGTGATTGGCTCCCAACAGTGCCCATTGATTGATTCTGGTGTTTCATATGTGTCTGCATGATACTTGGCAAACCTGTTGGCATTTTTTTTATATTGTAATTTTCTAGAGCAGAACTCAACAGAAAGTTAGGATTTTAATAAACAAATAGTTGTGAAGGATCACAGGCTGACAGCTCTCTATCTGTAACTAGCAGCAAACAAGAAAAAAAACTGTTACATAATGGGTCAGTCAAATGCCTGCTGTTTAACAACTGGTATCTGCCTACATGTCCTATATAGCATTGTTCCCTCCCTCCCACAGACCTTTGTTTCATATAAAAGTGCTCTCTCAACTTCAACACATTCTTCTCTTTAGCTTACAACAATTTCAAACAGCTATCTTCATCCATCTGGACCCTACCGAAGGCATCTTAGGTCAGTGTGAAATCATCATCTGGCATTCTGTCAGCTGAAACATAAACACAGGGAAGGTGAAGAGGGACTGTAATTCTTCACATCAATTTGTTTATTAAAATCCTGCCTTTCTGTCTAGCTACGCTCTGAGAAAATTACAATTTTATGTCAAACAATGTAGGCTTGTATTGCAGGAGAGTTCAATGCCCTTTTCAAAACCAACCATAATAACCTCTTCAACGTCCAGCATGACTCGGGTTGTTATTTGGTTCCAAAAAAATCTTTGTCTTACCAATATCAACTGCTCCTCAGAGAGAGGATTACAATTCTAACAAAGTACCAAACATACAGTATATGATCCTAATGTAAGCACCCTAGAAGAGAGGCTACATAACTGCCTGGATTGTCTAGCTCAGGACTCCTATCTAGCCAGGAAATGCCCCAAAGGGACACTCTCCCAAACAGAAAACTTAATTGGAGTGGCATACACAGGATTACAATTGGGAGATGCCCAAGGTCCGCTGCCAAACTTCTCAGGGGATTCACCTGAACAGCTTGCACTAAGATGAGGCACCCATGAACAGTCTCTCCGAAAGAAAAAAGGGGATGGTGGAGAGAAGTCACCCATTTACACCCCAGAACATGAAACTCAGAGGACAAGAATCCCGGGGAAGACCCCTCTGACACAGGCCTAACTCTGGAAGGATGCTGACTGTGCAAACACTATGTTTCTGCAGTAATGTGAGGATTATCCCTCTCTGTCTGATTTGAGGTTAATATGAGATGTTCACTGGGGGCATTACCCTAATTTGTCAAGTGAAGTGAGGAGTTCAGAAAACTGGATTAAATACAGGGCAGCAAGGAACAAATATATGAAAGAAGTTAGGGCCACAAAAGAAAAATATTTAAAGACTCTTACAAAGGAGTTGGCTGGAGACTCCCTAAAATTCTGGGATACAGTAAAAGTTTTAAATGGTAAAAATAAGTGGAGAAATTAAAATTACTGATAATGGGGAAAAAATGTCATCAAGCAGACAGACTTGCAGGACAGGTCTAACGAGTTCTTTTTTAATATGGGAGTCCCAGATGAAATTATTGATCGGTGGAAAACTAGGGACATATCATATAGCACTTGTGAGGGTGGCAAACAATTTGTTTTTGAAGAAGTAACTCCACAGGAGGTTTGTGAATATCTGTTAGAACTATAGAGGGTTAAAAACTGTGGCCCAGATAAACTCATTCCATGATTTCTGAAATATGCAGCACTGCAGTTAGCTGGACCACAAGTACTCTCTGTTTAACTGGTCCTTGACATTACAGGAATTGCCATTTGACTGGAAGCGAGCCAGGGTTGTACCTATCTTTAAAGGAGGCAGCCATGACCTAATGACAAATTATAGGCCCATCTCACTACTTCCAGTGGTAGCAAAGTTACTGGAGAAGAGAGTGGCTAAACAGCTACGGACCTATTTGGAAGAAGGCATTACACGGGACAAATTCCAGTCTGATTTCTGTAGAAACCACAGTACTGTGTCATCCATCTCGAGGGTCTCTGATGACATCAATAAGGCCTCACAGCTTGGTAAAGTTACTGGGGCTATATTAGTTGCCCTCTTCAAAGCCATCAACACAGTGTATCATAATGCACTGCTAGGGAACTTGAGGGAGGCAGGACTTGGGGGAAATGGGCTGTGATTTGGTTTAGCAGTTATCTTGCTGGAAGAATACAGAAGATCATAGTAAACAGGAGACAGTCAAGAGAACTGATTATGACAAAAAGGAAGTCCCACCGGGGTTATTCTTAGGCCCACTATTATATACTTTGTACTTGAGGGGCTTAGGTGACAGCATTGGAGGTGTAGACTACCATATGTATGCAGATGATATGGTGATCTACATCTCCGATGCTTCAGTAGAGGTGGTACAAACATGCCTGTACCAGGCCTGTAACTGCCTCCGGTCATTTTTCACTCTATGTTTCTCTGAAATGGAATGAAAATAAAACTAACATGATGCTGATGGGAACAGTAAAAAAAATAGACAAAAATTCACTTATCTTCTCTAAAGAGAGAAACAGGCTTTATTTATTTCTTTTTTAGAATTTCAGATAAATACCTTTGAGTCAATAGCTCTTTTACAAAGATTCCACGTCAGTATACAAAGAATAGAAGTACAGTTTGTGTGAGATTAGCAGGCAAGCAGTCTAAATACAAAATTCAGTACAAGGTATACATGGTCTAAAGCTACAGGTGATATAAATAACAATTAGAACAACACAATCAGGCATACATTTAAGAATGTTGAGTCACAACACATAATATTTACGTGAATTGAAGCCACCAGAAGGGCACTGTCAAAGGGAAAGGTAGAGTGCAAAAAAATGAGTTGCTGCCAATTGTGCCATGTAGCATAGGAAAGTGGAAGAGAGAGAGTGGGTGTAGAGGGGTAACTGGGAGGGAGATAGAAGGAGAGGTGGGTGGGAGACAAGGATTGAGGAACAAGTGCAACATTGGGTGGGGTGAGCAGATTAGAAAGGGGAGCGAGGAAGGGAGTTGAAGGAGGGTAAGAGAGGAAGGTGGGGGACCTGGGCTAGGGAGAGAGGCAGGGGTAGATGTGGGAGGGTGGAGGCAGGCAGAGGTGGTGATAGTAGAAAGGTGCGAAGAACAGAAGTGACTACCTGGGAGGTTAGGAGAAACAGTCACAGGTGGCTCTGGATACAAACGTTTGACATAGCTTGTGTTTGAACGAGCAGAGGGTGCCTAAGTTGGTGAGTTCGATGCCCAGGGAGTTAAAAATCTTAGGGGCTCTACCTGCAAAAGACCACTGCCCTTGGGCGGTGCAACAGCAGGGAACAGCCAGAGTATAGTTGTCAGAGCTTCTTGTATAATGGGGATGGTTGACTGGGCTTAAGAGAGACTGAACCCCAAGGGGGCATGAATAGGAATGTAAGTTTGTCGCAGGAAAAAGTGACAAAAGTCATGGTTTGGTGACGGCCAGTTTTTAAAAAATTCACGGGGTGGTAGTGGACAAAAGTGCAAATGTCATGGCAAAGTCACAGGCACTTTTTTAGTGACATACAATGCTATTAAAGTCAGTTAAGACATAAAATAAGACATACAACAATGTCTTAGCAACAAATAATTGAATTTATTGTTTTTTCATACTGTTTACGGAAAGTGTTTATATTAAGTGCCATTTGGCCCAGGACATACATCTTTAAGTATATATTCTTGTTGTTATATAAAATTGATGTGTTGTTCTGGTTCGCAGTCCAGAATTAATACATTTCATACATTATATTACTTCTGTTCTGTACAGTAAGGAACAAAAGTGCTAAAATCTAAAGTGTTACCAACCACAACTTGTGGCCAAAGTTCCAAACCAATCCCAACCTGGCTGCTGTGCCCTGAAATAACAGGAGGAACAGCATTACTTGTATACGAATATATTTGTTCCTTAAATTACTGTCCACAGGGAGGTCAATCAAAACAAAGTGACATGCTAGCAGTAGAGCACATCTCAAATGTCACTGTGCAGAAATCACAGTGTTGTATGATGCAAAATGGACCTACAGTAGTATGACAGTATATCACTCACTGTCCGGGACCCTTCAGAATCAATGAAACACAACAGAGATAGATGGGACAGATCTGGTCCACAGCAGACAGTTAATGTCACTGTAATGTGAGTGTCAGTTTTACCAACCACAGCATACCAATTTCATGTAACACATTCAAATATTTGTTCCTGAGAGGAACAGTAAAATGTAAGTGAATGCTTAACTTGTTGGAATCGATTCCAGTATGTACAACGTGAAAGGAGTGAAAGAAAACAAACGATTAATTTTGACCCAGCTGCTATTTTTTTTCCTGGTAACAGCAGGTCAACTCTTACCAAAATCTATGTGGCGTTTGTTAACTCATGCAAGAACCTCTTAAACAATATAGCATATACTGTAGGCAGGGCTGTTGAAGATCCAGAGACAGGAAAGGCAGACCCCCCCCCCCAAAAAAAAAGGTTAAGACCACCACCTAAGTACCTGCTAGGCGTCCAATTAACCAGTGGGGACCAACTTAGTCTGCAGCCTGAACAAGAAAAGATTGTCGGGATGTCAAAGCCGTGTCTTTCCTGGCTGTCTGCAGCCCAGGTGCTGCAACCTAAATTTTGCTTCAGTAACGTCTTGTAGCAAAGAGAGAGCATGTTTCAGGCAACACAGACTGACAGTTCTGTCACTGAATTAACATGTTAGGTTTGTAGTGTTTAACTTATTTATTGCAACCTTAACATGTTAATTCAGTGACAGAACTCTATCAGTCTGTGTTGCCTGAAGTGTGCTCTCTCTTTGCTACAAGAAGTTGCTGAAGCAAAAATTAAAGTTACTGGCACTTGGGCTGCAGATAGGCAGCAGAGACAATACTCTTCCACTAACCCGCGGTCCCCAAGCACTCAAGCAGTAGTGTCCCACCAGATGCCGGTACATGTACATAGCACAACATACAACATACACTGTTGTGCTCTTGAATGATGTTGTGACATCCCTCTCAGCATCTTTATTTGCATGGCAGTGTACCTGAAACAACATATGCTGAGATGGCCTGTGACACTGAGGAGAATAGACTAGTGCCAGCTGCATCTGTTAAGACAGTACTGTGTCTAAGGAAATCAGGAAATGAATGAATGACTGACAACACGACAACAACAACCCAATCTGCCTGTCAATAAGTTAAGACTTGCATGGGGAAAAACTTTAGTACGGAAGCCCTGAGACCATCTAGGTAAAGAGAAAGTTCTGAGACATCTGACACTGGCACCCTATGCTGCAGCAGACAAAGCATTGTGTAGTGGGATGTCACTGTTATGCACGGCAAGCACAGGGCTTTATAGAAGAAGAAGACAAACATAACTGAGAGCCTGAGGTGCCTCTCATAGAGTTTAGGTTCACAGGGGTGGCATTCCACGCACCTTATGTGGCAGTGACCACATCACTTCAGTCCATGCCACTGGGTGGGTGCTCTGGATTAAGTCATTTATCTATTTTACTGAAGCTCTGGCAGTGGTACTATGCGCTGCAGCAGCCGAAGCACTGTGTAGTGGGATGTCACTGTTATGCACAGCAAGCACAGGGCTTTATAGAAGAAGACGAACACAACTGAGAGCCTGAGGTGCCTCTCATAGAGTTTAGGTTCACAGGGGTGGCATTTCAAGCACCTGATGTGGCAGTGACCACATCACTTCAGTCCATGCCACTGGGTGGGTGCTCTGGATTAAGTCATTTATCTATTTTACTGAAGCTCTGGCAGTGGCACTATGTGCTGCAGCAACTAAAGCACTGTGTAGTGGGATGTCACTGTTATGCACAACAAGCACAGGGCTTTATAGAAGAAGAAGACAAACACAACTGAGAGCCTGAGGTGCCTCTCATAGAGTTTAGGTTCACAGGGGTGGCATTCCATGCACCTGACGTGGCAGTGACCACATCACTTCAGTCCATGCCACTGGGTGGGTGCTCTGGATTAAGTCATTTAAGCTTTGTTGCAGCAGCATATACAGCATTTGTGGAAGCACTACCAGCTGCTCCATCTCCTAGTGCAAACAAACAGCAACCTAGAGAAAGTCACAACTTGACATGCTCTGCCCAAATCTACGTGTACATTGGACAACAACTTTGCAGTCCCAGATATATGTGACAGAGAACATTTTTATGCCACCAATCCCTCACATACATTTTCAATATCTGCAATTAACAACATGCCATACAGTGGTGTGTTGAATTACCTGCACATCAAAGTGAACTTGAATACCTGACTGCAAAAAAATAACATGAAATGACAGGCACGGTCAACAGTGAGGCATATTTTGTTGTAAAAAACAAATAAAATTAGCCCCACCTTATCTTCTATGTTGAGCACAAAACAGTTACTGACTTACTTGGACTGTAGTCAGAGACATAGAAAACAACAATCAAGTTTTTTCAGAATTTTGGAAAAGCATGTTGTACATAGACAAGTTTGAAGAACAAATTCGTCTGCGGTCATCCCGCAGTACGTCACTATGTGCTGAAAATGAGCGTTCAGCATCTACACAATTTACCGGTACTGAGAGGCAACGAAGTGCAATTTGGGATAGTTCTGGGAATCGTTCAGACATACTTTTCCAAAAACTAATCATGTTGTCACAATTAACCTCTTTTAAAAAATCTCTGTATGCACGAAATTTTATTTTTGCTTTAATGTTCTCCTCAAATAATGGTATGCCATCAAACACGCTATCTTCAGTCATGTTGAGCTATTTTGCTCTGCTAGGGTCAAAGATATGACAAGCTCTGAAAAATGAAGCCGCTGGCTGACAGAACCTGGAATGCGTATCTTCTGCAATGTATGACTTTATTTTATTTGCACATTCAGCTACAGCTTTCTTTGCCAGTCTGTGTGCACAGTGCTCAGAACTAGTCTGTGCCCAATTGGCTAAATCTGTTAAATCATCAATTACTTTGTGAGACAGAGGAACTGCTGCTTCATAACTTGTTAATGCCTGCATTATTCTAGGAGCATACTGCAGCATAATCTGCAGATCACCCTTAACTTCATCAGACTGTGCTAACTCAACAACGTCCTGAATAGCAGCACTTTCATCTGCATCTTCTCCAAAGAAATCCACATATTCCTGAAGATGTGAGGAATGATACAAAGCAGCATTGAACCAGCTATTCCAACGAGTAATTACTGGAGCTGGTGGAACACAGTCATTTTTACCACTGTCCACCAGAAACTGACGAAATCTCGCTTTATGAGCAGCTGGGCATGCAGTAAAAGTACGTTTGACAACTGTAATGAAACTGTTAACCAGTTTAAAATTGTTCCACCAAATGTCACCAATTAAGCTGAGCAAATAGGCTGTACAAGTGACATGTACCCCATTTAAAAACAAGTTCTTCAAGCTACTGTTCCATGCTTTGTACATATATGCAGCATTATCTGTCACAAAAGCTGAAACCTTATCAAAAGGAACTTCACACTTCTGAAGCACATCTATGACAGCCTGACTAACAGTTTTATAGTTCATTCTCTCCAGTACGACACAGTCAAGCAAAATAGCTGACAGCACTGTTTCACTTGAATTTGTTGTAGTGGAGCCGGAACTGTCACCCTCATCAGAAGCTTTAACTGTTGGTACAACAAGAACATTAAACACATATCTATCTTCAGCATCTGTGGTTTCATCACATACAATACTAACCCCACTACACATCTGAAGTTGTTGTTTTATAGCAAATTTGTGACCCTCAAACACTTTTGGTAAATAAGATTGTCTCAGCTGATGGGCTGTGGGGATTATCCCAATGTATTTCAGCCCATTTTCAAAGTAGGACTTGAGAGTTTTATTGTCAAGAACGTGCAATGGAATATTGGCTGCTGTAAAAGCTTCGGTTAATTTGTAAAGCTCCGTTCTTCTATGTAACTTTTCCTCAGTTGAATTTCTAAACAGTTCAGTCACAGTTTTTTGGTTTTTACACCTTGCAACTTTGCTTGCTCTTCACTTTTGCATTTCCTCTGATGCGCTGTACTACCCAAATGTTTGTCACAGCTTGCCTTTCTTGAGTAATCCACAGGCACATTGTGTGTAGAACAAAAGAGTTTGCCATCACTCACGTGAAAAACATTACTAGCATACTGAGCACAGCGTTCACTTGCACTCATTTTTGAAATCTTAGATTTGACATATTTGTCAGAAGAATAATTTCTCCCCCCAGATGTAGTGCAGCTACCTCCATTTTCAAAAACTGTCTGCCTCAGTGATTCCATTGATTCTAATCCTGACCCTGAGATTCAATTTCAAAGTTGAAAATTAAATTACAGTACTACTACTACTGTATATTAAAATGTTGCTATGCACAAAATATTCAGCTGTAGACAATATACAGTACTACCTGCTCAACATGCTTGCAGTCTCGAAATGAATCACAATCTAACAAATAGCTGGTGCTCTGTCAATTGACAGTCTAGATCACACAGTCTCATGAAATAAATGTCTATAAAACTGTCTCCGTGTCACGGTGCTTTTTTAAATGACAGCTCTGTCTCAACAACTGGTGGTACAGTACAACAGATGACTGTGTACTGCCAGACTTATCTGATGTTGATCTTCTATTTAGTGTCTTCTTTGAAGGATGGAGTCCGTGAGATGGATGGATGGAGGATGGATGGTCACTTCAGGCCAACACCCAAACTTCTTTTGCTGATCTTCTGAGACGATCTCTGTGATCTTGATCGTTGCCAGCGCAGTCTGTCTCTTCACTCTCTAACAGGTAGAACCACCACGTCCGAAGCTATGAGCTTCCCCCCAGACGAGGCTTGCTAGGTAGAAAAAAGGCAAAGCAGACCATTACTTGCTTTGCTGATGTCTGTGAGAAAGACAAAATGTAAATAGCAACAGCATGAATGGCACAGATCTTCATGTCACGGTGAGTGAGCCACCCATGCCCAGATTGCGGAGGGCAGCTTAAAAGGGAGACATTTCACTGACAGCGAACTGAGGTGGCATGCATGACAGGGTGGGTTTTGTTGGGCTAGGATGCAAAACCCCAGCATAACAAAACCCACCCTGCCATGCATGCCACCTCAGTTCGCTGTCACTAAGAGGTCTCCCTTTTAAGCTGCACTGTCTAGACAGCAGCATACATCCCCCGCACACCGCCATGCATCTAAGTGACCCAGACCCAGATTATATGGTTGCATTTGTCCTGCTCAGGCAGAAGTTAACTTAGTTCTCTGTCAGTCTCACTGACAGGGCACCACACCAACCCCTCTTGGGTGTCTTTCTCACACACAGAGCCAGGTGGAAGCAACACATGGTGACAGTGCAGGGTTATCTGTTTTCTGGCTCTTTCTCAGACTGAACTCCTGCCTGAGCAGGACAAATGCAGCAGTGTAATGTGGGCCTGGGTCACTCAGATCCATGGTGGTGTGGGGGGGGGGTGTATGCTGCTGCCTAGACAGTGCAGCTTAAAAAGAAGACATTTAAGTGACAGCGAACTGAGGTGGCATGCATGGCAGGGTGGGTTTTGTTGAGCTGGGGTTTTGCATCCTAGCCCAACAAACCCACCCTGCCATACCACCTCAGTTTGCTGCAATATCTCCCTATCCTGCACTGTTTAGGCAGCAGCATACACCCCCTGCACACCACCATGGATCTGAGTGACCCAGGCCCACATTACACTGCTGCGTTTGTCCTGCTCAGGCAGGAGTTCAGTCTGAGAAAGAGCCAGAAAACACAATCTTGCACTGTCACCATGTGTTGCTGCCACCTGGCTCTCTGTGTGAGCCAGACACCCAAGAGGGGTTGGTGTGCTGCCCTGTCACCGAGATTAACAGAGAGCTAAGTGAACTCCTGCAGCAGTGTAATGTGGGCCTGGGTCACTCAGATCCATGATGGTGTGCGGGGTGTGTATGCTGCTGCCTAGACAGTGCAGCTAAAAAGGAAAACATTTAAGTGACAGCGAACTGAGGTGGCATGCATGGCAGGGTGGGTTTTGTTGGGCTAGGATGCAAAACCCCAGCTCAACAAACCCACCCTGCCATGCATGCCACCTCAGTTCGCTGTCACTAAATGTCTTCCTTTTAAGCTGCACTGTCTAGGCAGCAGCATACACCCCCCCCCCACCGCGCACACTACCATGGATCTGAGTGATCCAGGCCCACATTACACTGCTGCAGGAGTTCACTTAGCTCTCTGTCAATCTCAGTGACAGGGCAGCACACCAACCCCTCTTGGGTGAATGGCTCACACAGAGAGCCAGGTGGCAGCAACATATGGTGTGGCCCGGACAATACTCAGGAACTACATATTTTCTTTTGTCAAACAAGCTTGGGTTGCTGCTTAGAAAATCCAATTAACTGCACAGTGTTTACCCCCCCACACACACACACACCTGTTATAAAAAGAAGTGACCTTACCTTACTTTCACTGCAGGCCTTCTCTTCTGTCCCTAGTCAGGTTCCTGGACCAGTCCATTGCTCCTGCACTGTGATACTGCTGCAGGTCAATACAAGGCAGGTTAAGGCTTGCACAAAGTTCACTTTTTCTCCAGACCCTGGCAGGATGAAATATGGTGGGGGTATCTCTCTGTGGAAATTCTTGCACTCCACCTCTCTTCAAGAACTGCTGCTCTTCACCTGCTGTTTCATCAGCCAAACATTTTCTACTGCATATTTTGCACTCTAAAGCCTCTAAACTCCCTTCCCTTTGCTTGAAAGTGCTTCTTTTAGCAGCATGAAATTAATCTAGAGCATCCACCCACTCAACTGATGTGCTTTCTTGACATGCTGTTTGAGCAGTGCTGTCCAATTGAAGTTCTTTTTATTTTATTCCTTCTCCCTTTAGCAGTTTCAGTGCAAAACCCAAGCAACAGCTCACAGTTTCACTCTCCCCAGTCCAGGAATTCAGTTTAGCTGCTGCCTGTGGTTTTCTTACATCCACACCAAGCAAATCCTCCCTCAAATACAGATACAGGGATACAAGAAGATAGCTTTTATTCTGTCCCTCTGCCTTTAGCTTTTGCAGGGTCACTCCCTCCACAAGTTCACTATCTGGCTCTTTCTCAGACTGAACTCTCCACAAGTTCACTTTCTAGGCAGAGACTCACACAGGCCCACACGTTCATTCTTTTGCCCTCCTCAATTCAACACTTCACTGGACTGTCTGTTACCTCCCCCTTCAGGCCACCAGCAATCCTCCCACACATGCAGGCAGTCAGAACATCATCCAATTGCGTTTTTACTTGATTTGGCGACCGGAGAAGCCCCCACGAATCCTGGTTGTGCTCCCGTTGAAAACTGCTACACGAGCAGAGAAGATGGCACCAATATGTGAGCGCCTGCGTAGGGGCTGTTTCTGAGGATCTAGAGCATCACACCACTCGCGCATGCACATTCCAGATGGACAGCACGCTACTGTGCATGCGCAAAAGGGAAACCAGAAAAAAAGGCAAAAGTCATGGAGGCACCTGAATATCTACGGTTTCCGTGACCTCCGTGATGGATTTACATCCTTAGGCATGAGTCCCATCAATGACTTTTTTGTTACTAGGTAGGTTTGGAAAGTAATCCTTCCCTGAAGTTGTAGCCAGTTTGACTGTTCATAGAGGTCGCAGGTATGCGTGTGGTGGGCAGCACCAGTAAGCAGTCTGCAGGCCCTATTCAGCACTGTAAGAATTTGCCATAGTGCTGTAGCTGTGGCTGCTCCGTAGATAACAAGCCCATAATCAATGATGGAGACAATAGAGCTGTGTATTGCTAGCTTAAGGGAGTCAGGTGTCAGGCAATGTCTGTGTTTATAGAGAAGGTCTATACGGATATTTACAGAGTTTCCTACTGAATCGATATGGCTGGAGAAAGACAGAGTAGGGTCCAGGATTATACCAAGGTATTTGAAAGAACTAGAACACTAGAGTTATCTTTTTTTATTAAAGTTCAAAATTAGAGGTGTACGTTTATTTTATTTACTGAATTTTGTTGACTGGGTAAGCCCACTGAGACTAGAAGACCTTTTTTCAGAGGGCAACCGGGGGGGGGGGTAGGGATACAAATGGTAACCAACTGAAACTGTTGGTGGTATTTCTAGTGAATGGAGGAAATTTGGCCAAGACACCGGGGAAATTTCCCCTACTCTGCAGTGGTGGAGAAATGTACCTCTTTAATTTAGTTTTTCTTTTCTGGATTGAGGCAAATAGGAAATTTTGTATGAAATGTAAGATGTAATTCTTATTTATGTTTACATTTTATTTATTAACTAGAACTTGTTTGAAAAAACACTATTAATATAATTTGCTTTCACATAGAAAACATTTTCCCTACCCTTTTGTGCGAAGGTGAGGGCCCATTTCAGTATTATGGTCTAATATTGTTTGTTTTTTTGTTTGTTTTTTTTTAACTATAGATCAGATGGTAAATAGACCATGTATGCATGCACTACTTATTTCATTTCTCTTATGTTTTGTTTTTTATTTTTGCGTGAGTAAACACTGTTTAGGTTTATATTTGATCAGTACAGTTATATTAAATAACTTCCCTCGTCCTTTTAAGGGGGGGGTCATTTTCAGCATTTATGAACAGATTTGGGGAATATAAAAATGGGATGTGTTGTCCAGTGTATGATGTAATATTTATGTTTAATTTTATTTTTATCATTTGTGTGACGCAACACTATTATATATTTTATTTGCTTTTAAGTTATAATAAAAAATTACCCTACTCTTTTTGAGAAGTGCCATGGGATCTTTAACATCCACCTGAGCAACCACCAGAACAGGCAGACGGGACTTCGGTTTGACGTCTCACCCGAAAGACGGCACCTAGGAGTGCAGCACCCCCCCTCATGCTGCACTACAGTATCAGTATTGGAATATTAACCCAAGTGCCTGGTGTGGGGAAAGAACTCACAACCTTCTGATCTCCTGGCCTCAGAGGAAAGTGTGCTACCTGCTGAGCCAATGACACTGACCAAGTTCTAGGAAATCAAATCTTGTTTACAGAATGTCCCAAGTGGAGGGGTATAAAATACCTACGTTTTTGGATAGATACCCAGGGGTGGGGCAAACTGCATGTTGCAAAGCTCGTAAGCAGACTGGACAAGTATTTGGGAGACATATCGGAACAGGGGGTGCCTGGATTATGAGGTGACATTACAAACAGCACAAACACAGATTTTCCCGATTTTCGATTACACTGACTTTGTTTATGAGTTTTGCACAAAAGACAAGTTGCATAAGCTTCCTCTACTGTTTAATAGATTAGCACGCTTTGTGTCAAACAATTTGTTTGATACTCATAGTTGCGTCTTGCACAAAAAAACTGGGTTGGACATCCCTTACTGAAAGAAACAAACTGCAAAAAATGCTTTTTTCAATGAAATGTTTACAGGGTGAAGTGCCAGATTACTTAGTAGAGAAGCTGGTACTCAGGGAAAACAGGCTTCACTGCGATGTGCATGCCTCTTGGAATTGGAATACCTTGGAATACCCACTGCTAGGGTTACCAGGTCTGAATGAAGCAAAAACTGGATCCTAAGCCCCACCCCTTTTCATGACTCATCATGCATTGCCCCTCCTCCAAAGCCATTTCATTTAACAGTAAGAGACTACTTTCCCAGGTTCTTCCTAGTTTTTTATTTATTTATTTAGTTTTTGTTGACCGGGTAAGTGCACTAGACAAATCCTGCCTATTTTCAGGCACGACCCAGGGGAGGGGGATACAGATCAATGCCAACTGACCTTGAACCACATTAAGCTACTGTTGGTGGTATTTTTTTTTAGTGAGTTATTTACTTATGTGTTTATTTATTTAATGACATTTTTTTACCTGACAAACATACGAAAATAAAATAAATCTCATTTACAGATCTGGTCTATGGGGAGACAAGGGAATACTGTAAATAGCATACAATAGTATACATGGTATATAGAAATTGTTTCCTATAGTGCACTTTATACAGTTTTTGGCTCCATTTCCTTTTCATGTCCACATCACTATTTAAAGTCAAAGAATTGACCATAGTATTTTTCTTGATAAAAAAATAATCTAAAACATTTAAAGATGCCTAAATTCTGTTTGAGATCAAAGTGTTTACCAGCAGATAAAAGTAGAAGACAACTGGCTCTGTTACTGTTACAAAAGGTGGGGCAGCAGTAGTGGAAAAGATTAGGTTAAGTAAGTGCGAATGGTGTTAAAGCCATACTTTACGCCTCCCAGGTTGACTGCTTTCACAAACAAAGGGCTATATTGACAACAGAACTGTGTCTGTAACCTGGACATGCAGCTGGAACAATGAGTTAGTTGACAACATCTATTACAAAAGTATGTGAGCATTCAAAATGGCTCAAAAACCTGGCCAACACAGAGCAAAACCGGATTACCTGATAGGGACCCTGAAAACCTGATCACCAGGTAAACAAACCTGACAGGTGGCAACCCTACTGCAAGAGCCAGGTACTTCTTCAGTTACTAGATGCCATAAGTATGGCACGCCCTTCCAAAGACTTTTAGAGTTAAGGGAAACAAGAAATAACAACTCATAAATGAAAAACATGACTTTTGTCTTCTCCTTGAATGTGTGATAAATGCAAGGAAGATATAACGTAAATTCAGTTCCAGAAATCAGCTGTGAAGTTCCCCTGAATGCTGATTACTTGAGTATTATAGTTGTTTGCAGGTTTTATATACAGTATATATGATTGTATAAATTATTGTGTAGTATGCTTTATCACTCTTAAAGTGACTTTTGTACTGTATTATATATTTATGATGTAACTGTGGTATGAATGTATGTAAGGGCAACACTGCAAATGAGCCTCAGTTCAATCACTTATTTCCTAAATAAAACTTGAAACTTGAAATAATACCCTTGAGGAGAGGCTATCAAAGTAATCCAATTGGAAAGAATCTGGGAAGGGGATTGCAGTAAGACAATCTTAATTGTAAATACTAGGGTCACAGGGGCTGAGAATCTTGAAAAAAAGTAATTACATTTTTGGCAAGGCAGTTTTATTTCTAAGGAGCCCAGTTCCGTAGGCTCTGGGTGCCGTGCACAATAAAAATAGAATGCAAAAATACAGAAATAACATTTGTGCAATAGCAGTAGAGAAATCTTTAAAACAACATTCTTAAAAGCATAAATATAAAATATAAAATAACTGAGGATAAAGTAGGGGGTAGATGACTTAGTCCCCAGAAGCCTGGCAGAAGAGATGGGCCTTAAGCCTCTGCTTAAAGACACCAACCGAGGGGGCCTCCTGAACTGCAGCTGGAAGCGTGTTCCACAGGGTCAGCCCAGAGACACTAAATGCTCGATCACCAGAGGTCTTGAGCCGAACCCTTGGAACATCCAGGAAGCCCCTTGACATGGAGTCAAGGGAGTGGGCAGAGGTTGCAGGTGATAGGAGCTCAGACAGCTAGCCAGGACCCAGCCTGAATAGGGCCATATAGGTGAGTAAGCCCACCTTGAAAAGGACCCTCAGCCAGCCCACCAGCACAGCGGTAGGGCTACTGCTCATGGTGCCAGTGACCCTGGTTCAGGAACGGACTCAGACAGCTGCAGGGCCGGCCAGGGGGAAGAGGACTGAGCACCTAGAGGCTGCTCTCCTCCTCTGGGAGGGATAGGATGCAGGTCCCACTGCTTTACCACCATCTGGGTGACCACGGGTGGAGATGCAGTGAGACAGCATGCAGTAGGGTGGGAAGGACATCAGCTGGGAGCCAGAGCTCTAGCACATCATGACATGCTCCACCCCTAGGTTTCCCTAGCATGTGGATGTTGTGAGGGCTGGGACCAGAAAAGGGGAAAAAGTCCTGTACCAAGCTCCTGTAGATGAGACCCAGCCATCCCGAGAAAACCCTTAGCCAGGCTCCACAGAAGAGGCTGGCGAGGCCTTCTGACACACACTTAAGGACTGGAGGGGGTTGGGGAGTCCTTCTCCTCCCCACCCGGGGGAAAAACCAAGGCAGGATGGGGGCAGGCTCACCAGAACCCGGAGGGAGATACCTGGGATGGGTCTATGGGAGCGCGCACGGCCTTGGGCTCCCAAAAGAAAGGAACTTGGTGCAGTGAGGAAGGGGGCACAAAGAGGAAATAAAAAAAAAAAAAGAAAAGGACCCTCCACCTGACCAGCAGCCAGTGCAGGACATGCAGAACTGGAGTCACATGGCACGACTGAGATAGTCCTGCCAGTAACCGGGCCGCTATGTTCTGCACCAGCTGCAGCCTGTGGAGGGTCCCTCCTGTGACCTCGAAGTAAAGAGTGTTACAGTAGTCGAGTCTGGAGGTCACAAAGGCATTACTAAGGTTGGCAGATCTTCAGGTGGCACGAGGGGCTTGATCCTGGTGATGTTCTGTAAGTGGTAAAAAACACTCTTCACAACAGATGACACTGATCTTCAAAGGCCAGTCTGCTGTCCAGGATCACACCTAGATTTTGCACCTTCAGGGAAGTGACCAATGGAGCAGATCCTAAGAAAAGACCAGTGTCTGCTCCAGGTAGCAACCCGTCACGCCTGTGACCCGGCTCAACCACTACAACTCTGTCTTGTCCAGGTTGCGTCGCAGGCAGCTGGAGGTCATCCAGTCATTGATTTTAGCCAGACAGGTGTTAAGCATATCAACTGCACCGGATGTCCCAGGGGCAAATGACAAATACAGCTGGGTGTCATCTGCATAGTAGTGAAACTTCACACTGTACTGTTTAATGATCTCACCTAAGGGCAGCATATACATTGCGAATAGCATCGGCGACAAGATTGAGCCCTGTGGAACTCCACGGGATAGAGGCATTGGAGAGGAGGAGAAATTCCCCATCGCTACTCGCTGCACCCTGTCTGAGAGATAGGATTCAAACCATCTGATGGCAACACTGGCGAGTCCACCAAATTCACAGAGCCAATCGAGAAGCACAATGTGGTCCATGGTGTCGAAAGCTGAAGAGAGATCGAGGAGCACAAGAACTGACCTGTCTCCCCTATCTCTAGCTCTGAGTAAGTCATTATGCACCCTAACTAGTGCAGTTTCTGTGCTATGTCTAGCCCAAAAACCCAACTGAAATGGCTCATAGATGTAGAAGGACATGAGCTGATCCTCGAGCTGCTGGGCTACCAGTTTCTCAGCAACCTTGCTCAAAAAAGGCAGGTTGGAGATAGAACAGTAATTCGCTAGGATGTCTGGGTCAAGGGAAGGTTTTATTTATGAGGGGTCTCACCAGCACCTCTTTCAGAGAAGCTGGGAACACCCCCTCTACCATTGAACACCTGGCTATCCCAACGAACACTGGGCCAACAGCCTTGGTGCATCAGATCAAGAAACACATCGGGGCTGGGTCCAGTTCACAAGATGTATGCTTCAGCTCTAAGATCATCCATGACACCTCAGACACCTCCACTGGCCTAAACTCTTCCCAGGCAGGCAGAGTCCCTCTGCTCCCAGCAGACCGGCAACTGCAAGGCAAAAGCCTACCTCACATAATTCCCAATCGGATAGGTGACACCCTGTCAGAGAAGAACACAGCAAATTCCTCACACAAGGTTGATAAAAAGTTTTTTTTTCCTTGATCTGTTTTTCCTCCTACTGGACTGCTGCCCCCCACTCCTTCAGGTCTGCCTGGGATTCTGGCTGACCCCTACTGCCCTCTCTCAAGTCCCTTCATCCCTGTCCTCAGATCGCAGCTGCTCCAAGGGTATCCCGGATCCCGGCATATCCCATCGCTGGGTGTGTCCCCCTCCTCCGTGGGAGAAGGCATCGGGGGGAGCTGGCACAGTCAATTTAGGCCCCGGGATGCTGCTGAGTTGAGGGGGATGGCTCACTAGAGGGTTTTGGCGGTGCCGGGAGCCCTGGCAGCCATCATCCAATGGGCACTGTCCAATTTCCTGGTTTTCTCCCCCTAGGATGGCGAATTGATGTCCAGGCACCAGCCGATGTCCAGCCTCCCTGTATGTACTGGGCCCACAATCCACTATGCCTCCAGTCTCCACTAGGGGCCAGCAGATGCCGGGAAGTGACCCTCCCCTTCCCAAGAGAAGGAGAGCTGTCTCGTGACACTCCATCCTTCTACCCCCAGCCGGCCCTCCTTCCTGAACCCAGGTCACCGGTGTCTCAGATGGAAATCCAATCACTGCACCGACGGGCCAGCTGATGAAAAGGCTTTTTTTGGCTGAAGACAGGCTGGATGAAGAAGCCTGTCCACAGTCCAAAAAAGCTGAGCAGGTTTGTTCCTCCCTGCCGCAATCTCCCTGGATAGGAACTCTGCCTTCTTACGGAAGATTGCACTTCCGACCCTTGATCTTCATTGCCTTGAGATCCCTGTCAAACCATGGGGATCTCAAGTGAGAAGATCTGGGTTGTATACGAACTGGTGCTATGGCATCCAGAACTTCAGACACCACCTTATTATAGGTGGCCACTGCCTCCCCGGTGCCAATCACACATACTGCCTCAACTCTAGACAGGTCAGCTACCACCAAAAGTACTTCTGGGTCTAGCCCCCTTAAAGGGCAATCGCTAACCATCTCCACAGACACAGGACTATCGGGGAGACCGGATCAAGCCTGAGGTTATCTACCCCAAGACCCAGCTGGAACACCAGATCGAGTGTGTGACTGTGCTGGTGGGTCACAGAGGCAACCTCTTGTGTCAGGCCCAGTGAACACATTAACTGGAGGAGGTCATAACCAAAACGCGAGGATTCATCGTCGAGCCAGGCATTGAAGTCCCCCAGGATTAAACACCAGGGGGACTCCAACACCTGGTCAACAACGAAGACTGCTACCTCCTGCAGGAATTCTCCCCCCCCGGCCCAGGCAGGCTATAAATGAGGAGAATTCTATAGCCTGCATCTGGACCCCCACAAACAGCGACACACTCAAAAGATCTGGTGTTACCAACTGCATGCACTGTGAAACCCAGGTTTGCTCTAAAAACGATGGCCACACCCCCGCCCCTGTGATCCTTCCTCGGGCAGTGCACCATGGAGTACCCAGTGGGGATGGTGGCCGCTAGAACTGGGCCAGCATCCTCACCCAGCCAAGTCTCCATAATGCAAGCCAGATCAACAAAGGAAATCAAGTCCTCAAAAATAGCAGTCTTGTTCTAATTCGATCTGGCATTACAAAGCACCGCCCGAACAGGATTAGGGGAAGCAGCCAGTCCTATAGCTACTTGCCCACCTGGTCAGGTGGGATCCCTTTGGACTAAGTATTAGTACACCTGGCTGCTACCCATGTCTGGACTTCATTCTGACATGAGGATTCAGTATCGTTCCTGTGACGTGAACAACTTAGCAATATTAGTAACTTACCCTTGCCACAGATAAATCACAAAGTATGCCGACAGTCCTCTCACATTAAGACTTACCTTTGTCTGCATCTATATGTAACCCCCCTACAAATCGGGGTTCCCAAAAAGTCTTCCTCGAGCTTGCCTAAATGCTCACTGCCAGGCTGGTGTTCTGCATTTTAGCAGTTTAAATGTGATTGCCAGAGAGTGCCTGTATTGCCTCTGTGTACTGTTTCTTTAAGAGCTGCCTGGATTGCAGTCATAAGTAATCTGAGAGGGAGCTCTATTGAAAGATGTAACTATTTGCGGAAAATCAATTAGAGTGATAATGATAATGTAGTTTGTTTAACCTGCCTTCTTTGCAGCAAGGACTGTTTTGTTTATCTCTACTGTCTTGGTCCTGGACTGCGAATTGGACCAATCAGTACTGGTGGGACCTAAAATGGAGCCAGACTACAGGAGCTGTCTGGAGTCAAAATCTGTTGGAATTGTAGTTTTGGGCTTTTTGTGCCTTTTTGCACCTGAAAGGGGAGCCTTTGTTGTGACTAACAGGAGGATCAGCCAACCGAACCTTTTGGATCTTGGTGAATTTCCCAGGCTGCTACAGCTAGTTTCAGTTTTGAGCTAAGAAGTGAAGAAGTAACAGCTCAAGTGATTTTGAGCAGCAGTTCTGTGTAGTTTTGCATGGGAGAACTGTGAAAGGGCTGAGTTTTGGCCTGCCTGTCTGCCTGCTGTCCCTGAGAGGGAAAATAGAATTTATTTGGACTGAATCCGAGTTGTGAGGACTATTTAAGCCACTGGACTGTGACCAGGCTTTAACCTGAAGAAGACCGAAGATTTGGTGAATGGATCGGCCTGTCAGGATTTCCAGTTGCTTTTGAATCCCCGGTTTGTGCAGAGACTTTGCGATCGTGACCAGAGAGCGGTTTGCCTGGCACAGTATAATTTCCTTACATGTAAATGTGCTGTGTATTCAAAGTGGGTCATGATTTGGTTCCCTACTGTGTGAACTGTGTTCTGCTTGCTGGTACTGTAGAATCCTTTACATGTAAATGTGCTCTGTATTGAAAGTGGGTCGTGATTTGGTTCCCCACTGTGTGAACTGTGTTCTGCTTGCTGGAAGCTTTATCCTGCCTAATCGGACTGAATCCGCATACATCTCCATTTGGCCTGGGCCATGCCATGATGGCCCTGCCAGACCACCCCACTGCACAGAGAAAGCCACCGACGACAGACCTGCCTGGGGATCAGCCCGCTGCTCCATGCTTGAACAGGAACAACACCCTGGTGAATCGTGTGGGCCCTGCTTCTCCTGGCGCTCCAGATTAACCACCTGCTGTCTCGATTTTCATCCAGCCTGTGTTCAGTCTTGAGTATCATAAGTAATCATCAGGGTTGCTCCCTGCAACAACAGCCTAATCTAAAAGTGTGTCATCTGATTGTCTTGTTGTTTTCTTTTCACGAACTGAGCCCTCCAGCTCCGCCTAACAAATAGTGTGTGTTGTGCATGTTGTTTTCTTCCATCACAGGGCCCCAACCAGCTGCAACATTCCTGGCTAGCCCACCATTCTCCATCTGGGTACCCAGATTGTGTAACGGTTTATGGACCTTGAAGTGCATGCACAACTGTTTGATTGATACAGCCTTTAAGCAAATTAACCTGATTACGACCCTCCCTTGTTCAAGCCCCTTAAATAAATCAGATCTAACTCTTTTTTGCATTTACCCTGACTGTGGTTCCAGGATCTAACTCTTTTTTGCATTTACCCTGACTGTGGTTCCAGTTTGTGCAAGAGTACTGTACTGCTGATATTTGCTGTGCATAACCTTGTTTTACAGGGGGTCCCCAGGGCTGGGCCAGAGGAAAGCCCTGGTGGTAAGTGCAAACAGTGTGGGTACTTGTGTGGTGTATCAGGGTATTGTGAAACTGATTACTGTGTATTGTTCCAGCCACTAGTAAGGAAAGAGGGGGGTTACAGTGTTCCGGAGGGCTGTGCCCAGGTTAGCTTGACCACTACCAACTCTGACCTACTGGTGGAGGCACGCATTTCAGAACTCAGGCCCCTTAACCTGCTACTAGCCAAGCAGGCAGGGGTAGTAGCCCTTGGCACAGCGCCACCTAGGGGTTACATTTTGGAGGCTTACCGCTGGGATTTTGTGCCTTCTAGTGGCCAAAAATTATGAATTATTGTTAAAGATTAATGGCTACCCCAGTAGAAATGACTGTACATCAGTTGGTGGGGTGGTGTACTGTGCAGGAGTTCGACCCCCCAAAATGCTCTACTTATACTGGATATTCCCCTGGGTACCAGTAAAGACACTGTAGAGGGAGCACCTTTTAAAGTTGAATGTTTAAAAAACCCTGTGGTGGTGGGTCGACAGGCTGATTTGATCGCCCAAACTTTCATAGCCTTGGTAGAGTGTAGTTACCTCGTGGACAGCTCTAAAGTGCCACAGACTATTGCCCCAGAAGGGGTTCCAGCTGCCTGGAGAGTGATAACAAAAGACAGTAAATACCCTGGGGAGGATGGCTCCACCATTATCTGAGACTTTTGAGGAGAAATTTGCTAAGTTGTTGCTGGCGGAAGGAAAACCATAGAGCGACTTTAAGAAACTATTCCTACCACCTGGGGTGTTCCTTCCTCAACACCTCACTCCAACACCTGTTACTGCCCCGCCTTCTGTGCCCATGCCAATGCTGGCCCCTATATCTGTACCTGCCATTAGTCATGACTCCTACCGAAGGCTGAGAATCTTCTCGGGCACCCTCCCCACCCCCCAGAGGAAGGATGACTGGGAGACCTGGATAGACTATGTTGCCCCTGTAGTACTTGAATGGCAATGCTCAGAAGCAGAGAAATGAAAGAGGTTGAGTGAGAGCCTCCTAGGTCCTGCCCTGGCTACCATCCGTGCCAAGCGGGCCAATAACCCCAAAGCAACTGCACAGGACTATCTTGATGCATTGGAAAATGTGTATGGGAGCCCAGATTCAGATGATGATCTGTGGTGGAGAGTAAGAAACACTCAGCAGTACCTATGGGAGCCATTGTCTGTGTATGTACCTCGGCTTGAAAAGCTGCTACAAGAGTGTCTCAGAAAGGGTAGTTTGCCGTCAAATGAATTAAATCGAACTAGGCTGGACCGGATCCTTAAGTCTGCCCCGTTTTCAGAATTGTTACTGCTTCAGTTGTGCCTTGCCACCTGACTGGAATTGCCCCCCACCTATGACAAGCTAATGAAAGAAATTCGGGGGGGTTGAGCAAAGGCGACCCTGTGGGGGAATTGCACCCATATCTGCTGCTGCTGCACAAGTGACCGAGAGTGATCAACCAAGTGAGGCTCAGGGGCAAAAGTCGGCACTTAACGAGCACTCTAAGAATGCAAAGGACTTCCCACCCTGGGCCCAGAATTGGAAAGATGAGCTGCTAAAGGAAGTCTGAGAGTTAAAGACGGGTGCCTCTGCAAGATTTTCCCCCATGGAACAAGATGCTGGTCTCTTTCAGGATGTGACTGCCATGGGGGTTGGGGTGCACCCTCAGGCATCCGCTACTGAGGGTGGCTCCAAGGCTGAGATCACTGGATTGACTGTCACTCTAAAGGAACTGTTAAGACACGTTACACCACTCTTACCACTGCAAGCAGATATTAGACCCCAATCTCTTACTACTGCTTCAGTTCCTCATACGATGTTTTCTCTCATGATGACCCAGGAGTCTATCATTTGTCACAACTGTGGAAAGGATGGCCATATGAAAAGAGAATGCCGGTCTCAGAAGGACTTAGAAAGAGTAGTAAACAGACTCCAAGGGGAGCTCCAAAAAGCAAATCAGTGGCCCAGGGGTGCCCAAAAAGACCACAGTGAGGGTTTGAGAAACCCTAACTCACATTTCTTTGTGGCTAAATCGTCTGTCCAGGCCTCTGCTACTGCCTCTCTAGACTGGTCCAAAATAGTGGGCCCTTCAATGGAGACTACGGTGACTATGAATGGTATTCATACTCGGGCTGTGCTTGACAGTGGGTCACAAGTGACCATTGTATTCCAGGACTGGTATGACAAACACTTATCTGACGTGCCATTGCAATCCCTGGAAGGCCTACATGTGTGGGGCCTGAGCAACAAGTCTTATCCCTACCTACGGTATGTCCGCCTCTGGTTGCCTTTTCCTGCAACTGTAATGGGTGTAGAGGAGCGAGTAGAGACACTGGCCCTAGTGTGTCCCCCCACCAGACTGTATGATGGCATCCCCCTGTTAACTAGGACAAACACCCATATGTTTGGGAGACTGGCGCAACTCTGTCATGAGAAACAAGAGCGACGGACTTGGAGGGCCCTGAGAATTCTGGCTCTGATCAAGAGGGCCTATGATTTGCAACAGAAACCCGAGGAAGTAGACCAGGATGAACCGGTGGGGATTGTGTAGAAGAAGGATCCCGATTCAATCATACTGGCCCCTAACACCCAGTGTACCATTCAAGGGGAGGTCCACCTCCGGAAAGATGTCAAGAACAAAATACTGATGTTGGATGCACCAGGTGATGGAAAATTGCCAGAAGGATTATTGATCAAGCCCAGCATTTTGCCTGCTCATGCCCTTGCCTATGCATGATGAGTGCTGGTCCCACCAAAGAAAACAGATCCAGCCTCTGGAAACCGGCAGCCGACTGCAAAATGCGGTTGACCTGCCGGTATCGCTGTAGGGGTGTTCGACGAATATTTTGTTGAACACCCGTCGTGGATCCTCTCCAGATGGGGTATGAGCCAAAAACTACTTGCAATATGTACAAAAACTGAAAACTCAATTGAACCATGTGTATCAACTGGCCCAGACAATGGCCGCCAAGAGAAATCTAGCCAACAAAGAGCGGCATGATAAAAAAGTAAAGGCTCAAGAACTTCGACCTGGAGACCGTGTGTTGTTACGCAATTTGGGACTGCATGGTAAATACAAAA
Organism: Neoceratodus forsteri; assembly: GCA_016271365.2. NCBI lineage: Eukaryota > Metazoa > Chordata > Ceratodontiformes > Ceratodontidae > Neoceratodus > Neoceratodus forsteri. The sequence continues at coordinate 407,628,557 of CM028132.1, read as the reverse complement.
TTGTTGATAAGTAGCACCATCTTCCCCATGTAGTAGTTGCAAAGTTGGATGATTTACCTGTGTACAAAGTGTACCCAGAGAACAACTCCAAAGCTGTCAAGACCATGCACCGTAACCACTTGCTACCTATCGTCCAAGTCAAGCTTGAGGCTGAACCCCAAGAAATTGAGCCTCCTGGACTGGTGACTCATGCTGCTGCAAGAAAGAGACAGAGTCAACCTACCCCGGTGGTCACAGATTTAAGGTTTCCTCCGCAGCAGGCCCAGAATGATAGTGACTGTCAGTCCACTTCTGTCGAAAGTGAATACGACCATGCCTATAACCCCTCTTATGAACTGAGTCAGCTGTTTCAAGGTAACCCCCTGATAAATTGTAGGGATGAAGCTGGGTCTTCTGGACTGCCTTACCCCCCAGCTTCGTCCTTGAAGCCAATACTCCCAGAAAGTGAAGTGCAAAGTATCACGTTTGAAGATGTTGAGTCTCTGTGTATTGTGGAACTGTATGATTTGCTTGAAGAAGGGGCTGAGGGTTTGCGTCTTTCTGGTGACATACCATAACTTGAAGAACACTATAAGAGTCCTGACCACCCCCCTTCAGTGCCTCAAAGCTAGATTGTGCCTGAGCCTTAGCAAAATGAGTCAAGTGTTGTAGAAACAGAGCCCTGCAGAGCAAGAAGCCGACAGCGCCCCAAGTTTGGACGTTCTCATCGAGTCAGAGGCAACCCTCACAAGTGATGAGAGCCCCTAGACCAGTGCTGAGAGTACAGAGATGGTAGTTGTCCCCCTCAGAAAGACTGGCCAAGCTGTAAAGCCAGTAGTACGCCTCAATTATGATTCTCCCGGGAGGCCAGTGGATTTGCCTCTCAATGTGGTGCACAAAGTTGTTTATGTCTCACCAAGCTCACCGCCCAAACTGAGGTTGACAGCCAATTCCAGGTTACTTGTCTTTCCCTCTCACCATGGTGCCCCTGCCCCCTCTAGCCTCAAGTTAACTGATAGGGAAGGGCCCCCTCTTGCATTGTTTAAGGTACAAGAAGTTATTACCTGATTCAGTATAGTAATGTTCAATTTATCTGTGTGAAATATGCACAATGTGTTGTCAGAATGGATATAGTATCATGAAGTGTAGTGAATATGTATAGTAAAGTAACACTTTTATGTTAACTGATGCATGATGGTACAGACTTGATGTGGATGCCAAGTTTTCTCCAGGCAGGGAAGGGTGTAACCCCCCCCCCACAAATGGAGGTTCCCAAAAAGTCTTCCTTGAGCTTGCCTAAATGCTCACTGTCAGGCTGATGTCCTGCGTTTTAGCAGTTTAAATGTGATTCCCAGAGAGTGCCTGTATTGCCTCTGTGTACTGTCTCTTTAAGAGCTGCCTGGATTGCAGTCATAAGTAATCTGAAAGGGAGCTCTGTTGAAAGACGTAACTATTTGCTGAAAATCATTTAGAGTGATAATGATAACGTAGTTTGTCTAACCTGCCTTCTTTGCAGTAAGCACTGTTTTGTTTATCTCCACTATCTTGGTCCCGGACTGTGAACTGGACCAATCAGTACTGCTGGAACCTAAAATGGAGCTGGACTACAGGAGCTGTCTGGAGTCAAGCTCTGTAGGAAGTGTAGTTTTGGGCTTTTTGCACCTGAAGTGGGAGCCTTTGTTGTGACTGACAGGAGGATCAGTCAAGCAAACCTTTTGGATCTGGGAGAATTTCCCAGGCTGCTGCAGCTAGTTTTAGTTTCTGAGCTGAGAAGTGAAAAAGTAACAGCTCAAGTGATTCTGAGCAGCAGTTTTGTGTAGTTTTGCATGGGAGAACTGTGAAAGGGCTGAGTTTTGGCTTGCCTGTCTGCCTGCTGTCCCTGAGAGGGAAAATAGAGTTTATTCGGACTGAATCTGAGTTGTGAGGACTATTTAAGCCACTGGACTGTGACCAGGCTTTAACCTGAAGAAAACTGAAGATTTGCTGAATGCGATCGGCCTGTCAGGATTTCCAGCTGCTTTTGAATCCCCGATTTGTGCAGAGACTTTGCGATCATGACCGGAGAGCAGTTTGCCTGGTACAGTAGAATTTCCTTACATGTAAATATGCTGTGTATTGAAAGTGGATCATGATTTGGTTCCCCAGTGTGTGAACTGTGTTCTGCTTGCTGGTACTGTAGAATCCTTTACATGTAAATGTGCTGTGTATTGAAAGTGGGTCGTGATTTGGTTCCCCACTGTGTGAACTATGTTCTGCTTACTGGAAGCTTTATCCAGCCTAATCAGACTGAATCCACGTTCATCTCCATTCGGCCTGGGCCATGCCACGCTGGCCCTGCCAGACTACCCCACTGCACAGAGAAAGCCACTGATGAGAGACCTGCCTGGGGATCAGCCCTTTGCCCCACGCTTGAACAGGAGCAATGCCTCTGCGAATCGTGTGGGCCCTGCTTCTCCTGGCACTCCAGATTAACCACCTGCTGTCTCGATTTTCATCCAGTCTATGTCCAGTCTTGGGTATCATGAGTAATCATCAAGGTAGCTCCCTGCAACAACAGCCTAATCTAAAAGTGTGTCATCTGATTGTCTTGTTGTTTTCTTTTCACGAACTGAGCCCTCCGGCTCCGGATTACAAATATTGTGTGTTGTGCATGTTGTTTTCTTCCATCACAGGGCCCCAACCAGCTGCAACATTCCTGGCTAGCCCACCATTCTCCATCTGGGTACCGAGAGTGTGTGACTGTTTATGGACCCTGAAGAGCATGCATAACTGTTTGACTGATACAGCCTTTAAGCAAATTAACCTGATTACGCACCTCCCTTTTTCAACCCCCTTAAATAAATCAGATCTAACTCTTTTTTGCATTTATCCTGACTGTGGTTCCAGTTTGTGAAAGAGTACTGTACTGCTGATATTTGCTATGTATAACCTTGTTTTACAGGGGGTCCCCAGGGCCGGGCCAGAGGAAAGCCCTGGTGGTAAGCACAAACAGTGCGGGTACTTGTGTGGTGTATCAGGGGTATTGTGAAAGTGATTATTGTGTATTGTTCCGGCCACTAGTAAGGAAAGAGGGGGGTTACAGTATCCCAGAGGACAGTGCCCAGGTTAGCTTGACTACTACCAACCTTGACCTCCGGGTGGAGGCACCCGTTTCAGAACTCAGGCCCCTTAACCTGCTACAATCCAAGCAGACAGGGGTAGTAGCCCTTGGGATAGTGCCACCTAGGGGTTACATATAAAAAAGGAAAAGCAATTAGTATGCATGCTGTGATGAAAAACATGCCTAAATTTTTAGGAGAATAAAACAGACTACCGCTAGAAGCCTTTCAAACCCCAGGAATCACTCAGTATGCTTAACTAATGCAGTCAGCCTTCAGTGTTGAACTGCCACGGAGAGAATGGAATGTGTGTAAATGATGGAACTCTCACTGGCTCATGCCAGTTTCAAACTGCTGCCCCTAGTAAATGCTGCACTCTGAAGTGTTCAAATTAATTTCTCCGCCTGCCAGTTTGGGCACCTCAGAGAGCTCTCCTCAACGTTTCTCTAGAAAATCATTTATTTACAAAGTAGTTTGTTCTTTTATTTTTATTTCACGATTGCTGCCCATATTTCAGGTATTTAGTATAATTTTATGTTTTTTCTTAGGTTTTTAGCAGTATTTCACAGTTCCACGGAACTACTGTTCTTGTGGTAATTTACCACTAATTTTGATTATTTTTACTATTTAACACTCGGTTCTGGTTGGGACCATAGCACTAATTTTATTTTAACTTTGTTTAGCGTTTGCCCAGTTCCTTTTCCTGTCAGGAACCAAGTGCATCAGTCAGTTCTGCTGTTCTATATCCTGTAGGGAACCAATCGTCTTTTCTGGGACATATTTAAAACTTCTGTTTGCGGTTTGGGAACTGACCATTTTTCATTGCTTATTTCTTTTGTTCCTGACACCAATGTCAGAAACACCCAAGAAAAAGAAATTGACAGGACCAACTGGTTTTAAAAAGTGCACTGGTTGTGGACAAATAGTAGCCAAAGCGGATAGGCACGATTTGTGTATTTCCTGTCTGGGAACTAGTCATATATTTGTAAACTGGCATTTGCAAAACTTTCTGCCCTAAAACTCTCAAGAAAGGGCCAAGAAACTTGAAGAGATGGTCACCCCTGCCTCTCTTACAAAGCCTAAGGATGAGGCTTCCTCCTCAAAAAAGATAAAAGCAAGGAACCGGTGGAAAAACCCAAGAAAACTGTTTCTTCTAAGGCAAAAACACCAGTGGAACTGGCCTCAGAACCGGTTCATGCAAAAATAAAACAAAGAAAAACACACCACTGCACCTCCTGCTGAAAAAGCAAAGGAGCTCTCAGTGGCTACATCGACAATGCCCTCTGAGGAGGAAACTGCCAAGGCCCTGCAGGTATTGCAGGTCCTCCAGGCTGTCCATCCTTTGGCTCCTCCCTCATTTCCGCTGATTCCCCTGGTCCCTGCTCCAGTTCTCATTTCACAGGAACCAGCCTAGAGGAACCAGAAGAAGAAGAAGAGGAGGAGGAGGAGGGGGAACCCACTGAGCAAAAAGTCTCCCTAGAGCAGGACTTTGGTCCCCCCTACCTGGGGTTCAGAGGACTATTCATCTCACATTTCTTTTGTGAGACAAATGGTAGATACCCTCAGCCTCTCTATCCAGGAGTCAGTTGAGGAGGAAGAGGAAGCTGATTTCCTGGATATGATGGGTTGTACACCCACAAAAAGACTGTTACTGCCCATTCATCAATCCTTTAAAAAGGCAGTACTGAAAATTCTGCAAACCCTACTTCAGTGCCAGGGATGGACAGGAAAGTAGATAAAAAGTACCAGCTGGACAGATCTAATGCTGACTTTTTATTTACTCACCCTGATCATGAGGGAGTGGTACAGACTGCTGTGTGTGATAGGGCTAGGGTGCCTTTGGCACCCCGACAAGGACTCTAGGAAAATAGATGCCTTGGACAAGAAGGGATAAATGACAGCTTCACTCCTTGTCAGGCAAGCCAATTATATGGCTTATACAGCTCAGTACCAAAAAGCCCTGTGGACAATAGTGCTGGCTATGTCAGACAAGATTCATGGGGAAACAGCAGTGGATCTAACTCAGACTGCCACGACAGTTTTACATGCCACAAAATATCAGTTCCATATGGCAGTAGATGTTAATGACACTGCTGTCAGACTCATGGCCCTTACAGTCTCTTTGAGGAGGTTTGCCTGTCTTAGAGTCATAAACCTTTCTCAGGATACCCAGGCTAAAGCAATTGATTTCCCCTGTGAGAATAATTCTCTTTTTGGCGATAAAACAGAGGCCTACGTGAAAAAGGTGGAGGAGTACAAGACCACCTACAGAAGTAATGCGTCCAAAGATAGACACTCCACTTCCTATAGGTCCCAGACTATGGGAAGCAGGAGTGGAGGATTATACTCCAGGCCTTTCTTCCAGTCCCAAGTCAAGCCAGACTACCAGCAGCCCAGAGGGTACTTCAGCATTAGGGGCAGAAGGGCAGTGAGATGTGCAGACCCAGCCCACCAGGCCAAGGCCCCACCGAAACAGAACCCCTGACGCATCTGTACAGGTTGCCTCCCCCCTACCAGTAGGTGGCAGGCTGGCTCACTTCCTCCAGGCTTGGCAGTCCATCACCACAGGCAAGTGGGTCTTGGAGGTAGTGAGCCAGGGTCTGTCTCTAAGCTTCAAAACATTCCCCAAGTTAAGAAGCAGACATTTTTCTCCAGTCACCCTATCAGAAAGGGTGCTTCTGGAAGCTTGCCAGCCTTTAGCTCATCAGAGCAGTGGAACCTGTCCCCCTAGTGCAGACAGGCAAGGGGGTTCTACTCCAGGTATTTCCTAACACAATAGAAGAATGGGGACTGGCGACCCATACTAGATCTCAGACTCCTAAACAAAGATGTGACAAAGCCAAAGTTCAGAATGGTAACCCTGGCTATGATAATCCCCACTCTCCAGCAGGGGAACTGGCTGGCATCCTTGGACCTCAAGGTTGCCTATTTCCACATCCCAATCTGACCCAACCACAGAAAATACCTGAAGTTCAGATTTCCTTCAAGACATTATCAGTTTGCAGCCATGCCCTTAGGCCTACCCTCAGCCCCAAGGGCATTCACAAAGTGCCTAGCTGTAGAGGTGGCTCACTTGAGAAGGCAAGGGGTCACAGTGTTACCTTACCTAGATGACTGGCTAGTCGTAAGACAGTCCCCTCAGCACACCAGAGACTCCCTTTCTCTAGTTCAGAGCACTCTAAAATTGCTGGGATTTTTGGTAAATGCCCAGAAGTCCCAAGTAGAACCTGTTCAGGTACTGGATTTCATTGGAGCAGAGTTGGACACCCTGCTAGAAAGGGCATTTCTGCCCCAGGACAGAGTAAACAGTATCCCGGAAATGGCAGGGTCTTTCAAACTGAACAGACCCAGGCCTGCAAGACACTTCCTGCAACTTCTAGGCCATATGGCAGTAGCCACAGTTGTGGTACCAGGCTCAAGATTCCAGATGAGAGACATTCAGTTCCACTTAAGGGCTCACTGGTCACAGAGGAGGGATCCTCTGGCCAAGCTGGTACCTGTTCCAAAAACCCTTATACATGTCCTGCAATGGTGGATGGACAGGGACAATCTCAGAGAGGGAATTCCTTTCCAAAACAAAAACCCTGCACTAGTGCTCACTACAGACACCTCCCTCTTGGGGTGGGGGGAACACATACTTGATGTCACAGCCAGTGGTACATAGTCCCCCCAAGAATAACTTCTGCACATCAGTCGGTTAGAGCTCAGAGCAGTACATCTGGCTCTTCAGTCATTAGCACCTCACCTAGAAGGCAAAGTGGTGCAGGTCAAAACAGACAACACAATCACCATGTATTACATCAACAAGCAGGGGGGCATCAGGTCAACCTTGCTGTGCACAGAGGCCATGAAGGTGTGGAACCTGGACTACTCCCTGCAAGTTTCCCTGTCTGCCATCCATCTACCAGGCAAGGACAACATTCTGGCAGATTCCCTCAGCAGGATCAGCCAGAACTACCACAAACGGTCCATCAATCAGTGTTCAGAATGTGGGGCACACCAGAGATAGATTTCTTTGCCTCACAGACAACCACCAGCTGCCACAGTTCTGCTGCAGGCTTCCAGCCAAGGTGACTGTGCCACTGGATGCCCTACCATTGGATTGGTCAGGCAGATTTCTTTATGCCTTTCCTCCCCTTTACTCTCCTGCTCAGGGTTCTGATAAAACTCAGGACACAGCCAGCAGCAATGATCCCGATAGCACAAGATTGGGGGAGACAGCTTTGGTACTCGCTCCTGTTGGCCCTATCAGTGGCAAAACTGATTCACCTCCCTCAGAGGCACAAACTGCTGACATCCTCGTGTAACCCCTAGGTGGTGCTATCCCAAGGGCTACTACCCCTGCCTATTTGGCTAGTAGCAGGTTAAGGGGCCTGAGTTCTGAAACGGGTGCCTCCACCTGGAGGTCAGGGTTGGTAGTGGTCAAGCTAACCTGAGCACAGCCCTCCGGGACACTGTAACCCCCCCCTCTTTCCCCTCTAGTGGCCTGAACACTGTACAATAATCACTTTCACAATACCCCTGGTACACCACACAAGTACTCACACTGTTTGCACTTACCACTAGGGCTGGTCCTCGGGAACGACCCTGGGAGACCCCTATAAAACAAGGTTAAGCACAGCAAATAGCAACAGTACAGTACTTTGAGCACAAACTGGAACCACAGTCAGATTACATGCAGAAAAAGTTGGATCTGATTTATTGGGAGGCGCTGTGGAGCCCGAGCTTGGAGGACACAGAACCCTAGAGCTCTACAAAAATAATTTATAAAGTAATTTCTAAAGAAGATTTACCCAGCAAATCCAGACAAAAGTTATATAAATAGGTAGCTGAACCTTGAAAGAACAAGAATGGGCAATCCAAGGAGGGAAAAGCAATCAGGAGAAGCAGCAAAATCGAGGCTCCCATCGACTTTGTCTACCTCGCGAGCAGCACTAGGCCAGGAACAAAACCACGAGGTGGAATCAGGTATCGAAACCCTACAATCCCTCGGCAAAAAAATAAATCAGTTAATCTCCTCGGTGGCTGGACTTAGAAACATAGAAACAGAGAAGTTGATGGCAGATAAGGACCGCAAGGCCCATCCAGTCTGCCCATTTCTTTTTCTACCTTATAAATGTGCCATCAGCCTTTGCTCTGTCAGTGGCCTATCTATTCATAGTCATTTGTATTGCTCCCTTATGCCTATCCCATGCCTGTTTGAAGCCCTGCACTGTATTCATAGCCACCACTTCTTGTGGTAAGCCATTCCATGCATCCACCACCCTTTCTTGAAAAAGAATTTCCTCACATTCCCCTTAATCGGCCTCCCTCTAATCTCATGCTGTGTCCTCTTGTCCTGCTATTTTCTTATATTTAAACATGTTAGACTCTTTCACCTTGTTTATGCCCTTAAGGTGTTTGAATGCCTCGATCATATCACCTCTCTCCCTCCTTTGCTCAAGGGTATACATATTGAGCTCCATTAATCTGTCCTCATATGTCTTCTGATGCAGTCCCTGTACCATTTTGGTTGCCCTTCTCTGGACTGCCTCAATTTGGTTAATGTCCTTGTGCAGGTGTGGCCTCCAATACTGCACGCAGTACTCCAGATGGGGCCTAACCAGTGTCTTGTACAGAGGGATTATTGCCTCCCTCTTCGACTTGTGATACCCCTACTAATACACCCTAACACCCCTAGCCTTACCTACTGCTTTAGAGGTCTGCTTGGATGATTTTAGGTCATCAGTGATGATGATGCCCAAGTCTCTTTCTTCCTTTGTGACTGCTAGCAACTCCTCCCAGCCTATAGGTGGCTTCAGGGTTTCTCTTCCTATGTGCATGATTTTGCACTTCTTTGCATTAAATCCCAGTTGCCACTCTTCTGACCATTCTGCTAGTTTATCCAGATCTCTTCTCATTCTGCCCACCCCATCTGGATCATCTACTCTGTTGCAGATCTTGGTGTCATCTGCAAACAAACAAGCCTTACCCTCTAGTCCATCTGCAAGGTCACTAATGAAGATGTTGAAGAGGACTGGCCCCAGGACTGATCCCTGAGGTACCCCACTTGTGACTTGAATCTCTTCTGACTGTATACCATTTACCACCATTCTCTGTTTTCTGCCCGTCAACCAGTTTGCCACCCAGTTGACCAACTTCTGACCCACCCCGAGCCTACCCAGCTTATTTATCAATCTTCTATGTGGAACAGTGTCAAAAGCTTTGCTGAAGTCAAGGTAGGCGACATCAACTGCTCCCCCTTGGTCCACCACTCTGGTTACCCAGTCAAAGAAATCTATGAGATTAGTTTGACAGACCTTCCTTTGTGAACCCATGCTGTCTTGGATCCTGTGCCTCATGGATTCCAGGTGTTGCACTATCCTTTCCTTAAGGAGTGCCTCCATAATCTTGCCCACTACTGAGGTAAGACTGACCAGTCTGTAGTTCCCCGCCTCCTCCCTGCTACCACTCTTGTGGAGCGGGATCACATGAGCCCTTCTCCAGTCTTCTGGGACCTCTCCTTGCTCAGAGACTCACTAAACAATTCTGCTAATGGCTCTGCTAGTTCCTCCTTTAGCTCCTTAAGTACCCTGGGATGTATGCCATCAGGTCCCATTGCCTTATCCACCCTGAGCTTAGCAAGCTCTTGTAGGACCCTTTCTTTTGAAGGGAGCAGTGCTCACCTCCTCCCCTGTGTCCATGATGCTGAGCTGTGGGCCCTGCCCTACCTTCTCTTCAGTAAATACTGAGCAAAAGTATCTATTTAGGATAGATGCCTTTACAGGGTCCTCCTCCTCACATGCTCCATTTTCTCCATTAAGCTTAGCAATACCCCCTCTGGACTTTCTCCTTTCACTAATGTATCTATAGAAAGTCTTATCACCTTCTTTTACTGTTCGTGCTAGTGTTTCCTCAGTTTGGGACTTTGCCTGCCTTACTGCCTTACCTGCTTCCCTTAGGGCAGTTTGGTATGCCTCCCTATCTTCATCCCGCTGTGTTCCCTTATATTTCCTGAAGGCCAGCCTTTTGGCTCTGACCTTTTCTGCTACTGTATTTGAGAACCAAAGTGGTTTACTTCTTCTTTGCACTTCCTTTTCTGTCTAACACAATGGGATGTTGCTTCAAGTATTGCATCCTTAATGCTTGCCCACTTTGCCTGTACCCTCACCTGTGTTTCTTTTGCCAGGGCTAGCTTAACTCTGTTGGCCATCTTATCAAAGTCAGCTCCTCTGAAGTCCCATATTTTGCCTTGGAATGGGATGATTTAGATGTAGTAGCCAAATTGAACCATACCATGTGATGGTCACTGGCCCCAGGTGACCTTCTACCTGGAGATCTGTGATCCCTTCTTTGTTAGTCAGTACTAGATCTAGGATAGCCCTGTCTCTTGTGGGTTGCTGTACCAGTTGTTTGAGGCCCTCCCTGCAGGGAATCCACTATGAGTCTAGTTCTGGCAGATGTTCCTGCTGGTATTGACCAATCTGTATCCGGCATGTTGAAGTCTCCATTATCAGAACCTCCCCTTTAGCTGTCATGTTTTGTATATCTTCTAACAGTAATGTCTATGTCCTCCCTCTGGTCTGGGGCCTGTAGACAACCCCAGTTCTTATGACTGTCCATTTCCTGTTTCCAGGGTGACCCACAGTTCTTCTGGCTCCTTATGTGTATTCTGAATTTCTGTGGCTTTGATATTTTCATTAACATATAGGGCCACCCTCCCCCTTTTGCACCTCGGTCTCTTCTGAACAATACATAGCCAGGTACTGAAGTCTCCTAAGTGTGGTTACTGGTAAAACCACGCTCACTAATTGCTACTATGTCCAGTTTAGCCTCTGACATTATTGCCTGCAGGTCTGGGATCTTATTTCCCAGGCTGTGAGCATTTGTGTACATGATTTTCCATTGGCCAGATTTTGGTGTGTTAGTTGTTGGGTGAAGTTTGGCATTACCCCTGTGCGTTGTATGGGGAGACAAACCTTTTTTCTTACCTGGTGATGCAAATGAACGGCAAACATGCTGAATTCCTGTTTGACCACTAGCTGTTTGACCACTAGCTGAGGGGGGAAGGGTGTTCTTCCCATTCGACGTATGAGGTGCTGCACCCCTCTCCCCATTTGCTAGTTTAAATATTCTGTAACAAGTTTGACTCCCTTACCTCGAGAGTTACCATAGTGGAAACCACGCTCGAAACAGTCTCTGTGGCATCGTCCGCTGCTAATAAAACAGCTGAGGCAGCTATGGGAGCCATAGCCACAGTTATAAAACAGAACAGTCATCTTCTCTCTAGACTGGAAATGCTAGAAAACCAGTCAAGGGCTTCCAATGTCAGAGTTCTGGGGCTTACAGAATGTGCCGAGGGAGACCACTTGACCCGATTCTTGCAAGACTGGTTGCTACAACTGGGAGAAGATGTTGCCCCGATTACACAGAAAATCCAAAAGGCATATCGAGTGGCTTTTAGGGGAAGATAAGATAAGCCAGAGGCCCCACGTACAGTGGTAATAGTTCTTGATGGAGCTGGATCAAGAGATAAAATGCTAGACCTGGCAAGAAGAAAGAAAGCTCTTCTTTTTGATGGCAACCAGATTCGGATGTTTCCTGATTTATCCTATGCGTCCAGACAGCGGAGAAAACGGTTTGATGGAGTGAGGGCGATGTTGAGAGAAGGAGGAATATCGCATGGCCTGATCTACCCTGTGCAGCTGCGAATAACACACCGGAGTAAAATTTATCTCTTCTCGGAGCCGTCGGAGGCCATGAAATGGTGCCAGAGGAATGTTCCCTCCCGAAGGAGCAGAGAAGAAGAAGAAGAGGCTTTTTCACCTGAAGAAGATCCCTGAAGAAACTGGACACTGTTGGTAACAATTCTAAAGGGGGGAAAATGTTAATTTGTTGTTTAAAACTCTATAGTTAAAGCACACCACGTTATTTTATTTTGGACCTACGCGATAGTCTTCAGCAGGTCTGGACCCTAAAGTTTAAATATTGGTGGCTTTCTTTGTCATATTTTATCCCCCATATGTAATTCCTATTCTTATAAATCCAATAATCTTCCACCAGTAATAACTAAGGATCACTGCTCATTTGTTTCAATAAGTAAAAGCACCTAAACTGTCTCATAGAAATATGGGGAGATTTTTTGTAAGAGGAAAATAGACCTCCGAGGGGTTCTTTTCTTTTTCAGTACACAAAGTGTATACATACTATGGTATTGCATGAAGGCTAAAATCCCTAAACCAGAGAAGGACTCAGATCAAATAAGTTTGCTTGAACTTTTATTTATAAAATTCATGTGGCTCATGGACTTCTTTACAGCAATCGGAATGTATTGTATTAAGATTAAAACTAAATAGGTATCCCCTCATAGGCCGTATCTCATGTCATTTAACTAACTCTTTGTATATAATTCGAGGAGTGGCGCCCTCATTGTACAGTACATCTGTAATGTTGAATGAAGGAATTTACTGTATGTTTATAAACATAAAAGAATAAACATAAAGTACAAAAAAAAGATATGATTTATTCAGCGGACTTGAACAAGGGAGGGGCAAAATCAGGTTAATTAGCTTAAAGGTTATATCAGTCAAGCAGTTATGCATGTGCTTTGAGTCCCCCCACACAGTCCACCTCTGGGTACCCAGGTAAAGAAGAGATGGGCTAGCCAGGACAGTTGCCCACGGTTGCAGCTGGTTGGGGCTCTGTGATGGAAAACACAACATGCACAGTACACAATATTTGTAATCCGGAGCCAGAGGGCTCAGTTCGAAAAGGAAACGAAACAACAAGACAATCAGATGACACACTCAGATTAAGCTGTTGTTGTAGGGAGCTACCCTGGTATTTACTCATGATACCCAAGACTGGACACAGGCTGGAAGAAAATCGGACTGCAGGTGGTTGATCTGGAATGCCAGGAGAAGCAGGGCCCACACAAGTCCAGAGGTGTCGTTCCTGTTCTAGCGTGGAGCAGGGGGCTGATTCCCATGCAGGTCTCTCGTTGATGGCTTCTCTGTGCAGTGGGTAGTCTGGCTGGGCCAGTCTGGCAAAGCCCAGACCACATGGAGACAAGTTCGGAAGCAGTCCGTTTTGGGCTGGATACAGCTTCCAGCAAGCAGAACACAGTTCACACAGTGAGGAACTAACTCACAACCACTAGCAGCTCATAGCACATTTACATGTCACGGAATTCTACCTTATTCAGGCAAAGCGCCTCCCCAGGCACAATCGCAAAGTCTGCTGCACACCAGGAGCTCAGGGTAGCTAGAACTCCTGACAGGCCGATCGCATTCAGCAAAAATATTCGGTCTTCTTCAGGTTGAGCCTGGCCCACTTCAGTAGCTTACTTTAGTCACACAAACTTGAATTTAGTCCAAAATAATTCTCTTGTCTCCCTCTCAGGAGCAGCAAGCAGACATGGAGGCCAAACTCTCAGCCTTTTCATAGTTCTCCCATGTGAATCCACTCAGGATTGCTTTCAGAATCACTTCAGCTCTTTCTTGCTCGGCTTCCAGCTTAGTTCTAACTGAAAACTGCCAGCAGTCCGGGACTTCCCCAAGGTCTAAAAGCTTTGGCTGGCTGATTTGGTTGTCAGTCAAAGCAAGAGCTCCCCCTTCAGTTGCAAAAAAAGCAGAAAACCTCAAACCACAGTTCCTATAGATTTTGAATTCAGACAGCTCCTGTAGTCCGGCTACATTTTAGGTCCCACCAGAACTGATTGGTCCAATTTGCAGTGCAGGACCAAGATAGTGGAGACAAACAAAACAGTCCTTGCTACAAAGAAAGCAGGCTAGACAAACTACATTATCATTATCATTCTAAATGGTTTTCAGCAAATAGTTACATCTTTCAACAGAGCTCCATCTCATATTACTAATGCTGCAATCAGGCAGCTCTTAAAGAGACAGTACACAGAGGCTATACAAGCTCTGGTAATCACAGCTCCCAGCTTCTCCTTCAGTTGTCCCCCAGCACACCCTCCCCCAAAGGTTAGACCCCCTCCCTTGTGCACCCCACGACTTACCCTTCATGGTAGGGTGGTGGGGAGTGACTTGACCCACCCCAAACGGATCCATGCCAGGAGGTGCCTTCTCGGAGGTGGCGCCATGGGACCACGTCATCCAACTGGAACTTTTTCCACTTTTCTCTCCTGGAGGAGGCAGGGCGTGCAATGATGCTCAGGTGAAAGCGACGCCACTGCAGCGCCCTCACCAAGCCGCCTACCTGTCTCCTCTCCTTCAGCTGTAGTGTCGGTGCACTGCCCCCCAGCAGCCGCTAGGGGCCAGTGGAGCGCTGACAGCTAGTGTCCCCTCACCCCGGAGAAGGAGAGCAGTCTACAGACGCTTGATCCTTCTCCTCCCCACCAACTCCCGACAACCCGTGCTCGTTCCCAAACACAGGTCGCCGGCGTGGCTTGAGGTAAGGCGTCCAGTGCCTCAGCCCTCAATGCCACTGGGCTGGTTTGCAAGAGGTTTTTTTATATGGTGTGACCACAAAGGAATCCATCCTTCTACTGCTGGGATGTCTGTCCTTTTGGACTATCTGACCTACTTGATCTCACTAGGCCTTAGGCCCTCTACCTTGAAGTTACATTTGGCTGCAGTCCCTGCATACATTTCAGTTGGTAAAGACAGGCCCTTGCCATCTCTCCCTGTCTTCAGGAAGTTTTTTTAAATGCATCCTTCACTTTCACCCTTCCTTGAGGGAGCCAGTGCTGAATTGGATCTGAACATTTGCATTGCCAGGCTAATGGAACCCCCATTTGAGCCCATGACAACTGCAGAGTTAAAGTATGTTACCCAGAAAGCTGTTTTCCTAGTAGCCATTACCTCAGCTAGATGAGTAAGTGAGCTTCAAGCCCTGTGCACAGATCTGAACTATATCTCTTTCCACAGGGATAAGGTGTTACTCAGGACTAATAGGAAATTCATACCTAAAGTAGTCTCAGATTGCCACCTGAATCAGTCTATTACATTGTCAGTCTTTTTCACTGCCAGCTCCAGCTCAGGAGAGTGGCGATTACATAGCCTGGATGTCAAGAGGGCACTTAGCCACTATCTATTTTTTTTTTTATAACTATTTTTCCTTCTTGTCACTGCTGGCTGGGGCCCCATTGGTCATCCTACCTATTTCCCTCCTGCCAAGATCCTCCCAGACCGAGCTGTCCATCTTCCCTTCACCCATGACACACTTCTGGAGAATCCCCTGGTCCATGCCCCCCCCCGAGCAGGCCACCTTCTGCTCCTTGGTGCTCCCTCTTCTAATGATCGTCAGACAGAGGTGATGGGCAAGACGAGATCTGGTTGGCAGGATCTAGTGTTGGAGGTGGGGGGTAGGCGACGTCTTTATCCCAGTCAATGGGTGGTTTCCTTGTTCATGTTCCCCCCCAGAGCATGGACATGCAATGACGTCCAGTGCAGGCTGAGCATGCTGCTGTGGACATCCACTGTTGCTCCAACCCATCTCTAACATGATCCCCTGGCTGTTGCACCCCGGGCCTCTGCTGGGAGTCGCTAGTGCCGGAGAATCATTAACCCATCCTCCCCAGGAGAGGAGAGCTGTCATCGGATGCTCAATCCTCTCTTCTCCTGCCGCCCCCCCCAACGGCCCGGGTTCATTCCCGAACCCAGGTTGCTGGCGTGGTGCGAGGTGTGGCATCCAGTGCCTCAACCCTCAGTGCCACCGGGTCAGCTTCATTTAGCCACTATCTTGATAAGACTAAGGCCTACATGCCAGAGGTTACCCAATTGTTCCACACCTATGGGGAAGTGAGTAAAGGTAAACCAGCATCTAGAAGAACCATTGCATGCTGGATAGTGGCCTGCATTCAGTTCTGTTACAGCAAAGTTGGGAAGTAGCCTCCCCTGGGCCACAGGGCACACTCTACCGGGGACATAGTTACCTTAGTGGCTGCAGCAAGGGATACCCTTGCTAAAAATTTGCAAAGCAGCTACGTGGAAAACTGTCCACACATTCACCAAGCACTACTACTTAGACATACAGTCTAGCAGTGACACCAGGTTTGGCGCAGCAGTTCTGCAAGGCCTTTTCCTAAATAGGTTATCTGTCCTACCTCCAAAGGTATTGCTTGGTAGCCTGCATTAGTTAAGCATGCTGAGTAATTCCAGGAGTTTGAAGAAAAAATGACTCACCATAGTAATTATGTTTCTTCCAGGGGATCACTCAGCATGCTTAAGCTCCCACCCTGCCTCCCCTACCAGAACCAGGAAAAAGGATCCCTTATCTTGCATCCCTGATGATCACTATATGTTCTACTGTTTTATAAGGATTAAGATTTGGATGTTTTTTGAATCAGTTGTGTTTAATTGTTGTCCCTTCTTACAGGGACCATTACTTAAGGGGCTCATATCGGGGAATAGGGTTACATAGTTTAGCTAGTTAGGCTGCCTTCACTTTGTTAGGCTTCGTAATAAATCTGAGCACTTCAGAGTGCAGCAGTTACTAGGGGCAGTAGTTTGAAATTGACACTCGCCAATGAGAGCTCCATCATTTACATACATTCCATTCTCTCCATGGCAGTTCAACACTGAAGGCTGACTGCATTAGTTAAGTATACTGACTTATCCCCTGGAAGAAACATAATTACTATTTTGAGTAATTTTTTCATTTAGGCTTTCGTGACTGCCTGTCCCGGAATACTTGAAGCTGGAAGAATGCCCCAGCCAAAACCTGAAGAAACCTGAAGAACGCTGAAATCCTAGACTCCTCTGATCCTTCTAGGTAGGATAAGGACTCTAACTGCCAACCAATGAGACAAAACTATGGTACCTAAGCTGGGTAAAAATGGAACAAGTTGATCCCCCAGAAGTACCTTGAAGGAAGGTGCATCAGCCCTCTTTGATCCGACATCTGGGCATCCACTTAAGAACTGCCTCAGTGTGAGGAACAGAAGCGAGGAACCAATCACCAGAACCACTACTCCTAAAGGGACGGGATCCTTGGAGAATCTTCACTGGGACTCCTCAATGTCTGCCTCCAAATAAAAGTCTAGAATCTCTCTCCGACTGAAGATGGAAAAGCATTGTGACAATTACCCAATCTTCCTTCCATGACGAATTTGTTTACAGTTACTTTAATGAATCTTGAACACTTCCTGTGGAAAGAAGAGTTGGGGGGAGGCCCCAAAGAGTCCAGTAAGAAGTGAAGACAAACCATGACTTGGGATAATAGAACTCCAACATTCCCTCCTGGGAGCTCCATCCAAGAGGAGCCCTGTGCCCAAAACAGTGTAGAGTCCGATTAATAATGCATAGGAAACATTTCTGATATTCATCTTTGTTACTTTCCAAACTTAGTGGTTGACTAGGAAGTAACAGTGTCATCTTGTGGGTCCCCACTCACCAGATTCACCCAGTAGAGATATGATACAGGGATAGATACATGTACATAAATATGTACCTACATATAAATTCTGGTAAACACCTTTCCCAGGATCAGCGTTGGATGATTCTTGGGAAGCCAGCCCATCGGCACAGCAGTTGGATTTCCACTTGTGATGCTGGTGACCTGGGCTCGGGAGTGGACTTGGATCGCTGGAGGGCTGGACGGGGGAGAAGGTTTGAGCGTCCTAGGGACTGTTCGCCTTCTCTGGGGGGGGGGACAGGATCTGTGGCTTGTCTGACCCCGGGTGGAGGTCCGAGGTACAGCAAGCTGGTAGGATAGACCAATGGGGAGCTGAGTGGTGGACATCAGCGTAAACGCCTTGATATCAAGGGCACACGCCACACAGAGAGAAACAGGGGAAACAGCACCACCAGAGCATGGGTAGACAGAGCTCCAGTGCCAGCCCTGATTGCAACTGCGTACCTGACCACGGAGACCCGCAGAGACAAGAAGATATTAGATTGTCGGGCCCTTGCCATACCAGCTGCCTGGGATATAGCCACAACCATGGGAACCCCTAGGGATTCAGGTAAGTCAGTCACAGGAGGGGCACAGAGGAGTCTCCAAGAAGCGCAGCTCCGGGGCGGGGGTAAGGAGGAGAAATAGAAAGTAAAAAAAAAAAAAGATGATTCTTGGGGGAAGAGTACAGTATCTTCTTCTGTAAATGGCGCTGAGGCCCGCAATGCTGGGGTCACTTTACTGGGATTTATATTACCTGCCAAGCCAGAGGTCATCTCACCAATATCAAGATAGCAGACAAATATTTCTGCACAAGATATTGGCTAATTGCTTCTCTGCTTTGGGTGGCTAACTTCAGAGTTTCCTCAATAGCGTAAACACTTCCTGTATTTCGCAAGATGTCCCTGTTCTGGAAGTGCACAAACTGGCAACTTGCTAATAAGGCCACAGCCTTTTCGCTAGGAGAAATATCAAACCTCTATATGGTATATTAACTGTGAGATGCTGGAGTTCTCTCTCCCACACAGTTCCCATTTAGGAAACAGAAAGTTATGCTTGAGGCCTTGGAATGGTCCAAGAGTCTTAAAAGTATGATGCAGACCTAAATCTCCTGGGTGAAGCCTTGAACTTCCATGCTATGCTGGTTCCTTTAGCAAACTGTTTCCCTTGCCAGATAATTCCACTAGTATAGAAAGGTTAAGTGTCCCTTTGCCTGATGGAATTGCAGAAATGGATCTCACCACCAAGACTGATTTAACCCTCTGAAACATACCACAAGAGTGGGGCCCTTCTTTCATGGGGGGTTGGGGTGCAGAAGATAGATCCCTGGAGTCCCAGAAAGGAGAAGCTGTATCCCCAGCTGATATGCTGGGTCTGCCTGGTCCAGAGAAAGAAAACATTTTTTTAAACTCTTTCTTAGTGATCTAATTTTACTAGGAAAACTAGCTGTAACCCCCCTACAAATGGGGGTTCCCAAAAAGTCTTCCTTGAGCTTGCCTAAATGCTCACTGCCAGGCTGGTGTTCTGTTTTTTAACAGTTTAAATGTATTGCCAGAGAGTGCCTGTATAGCCTCTGTGTACTGTCTCTTTAAGAGCTGCCTGGATTGCAGTCATAATTAATCTGAGAGGGAGCTCTGTTAGAAGATGTGCTTGTTTGCTGATCGTTTGTTAGAGTAGTAATAATCAAGGCCCCAGGAATTCTGTGATTCTGCGGTTGTGGAATTTTCCACAGAATTTGCATCATGCCGCAGAATATACATAGTGCTGCAGGTTTCATTGGTTTTGGTGAATTTTCATTCAAATATACTGTTTTTCCATAGTGTTAGGCTTTCTTTCCCATTGTGTTTATCCTGAAGCCCCTCCTCTATGCTCAGCAAATGATGTCATCAATGAAATCACAACATACTTAGCCAATGGCAGGACTGTGTTCTGCCAAAGAAATGAATAAATCATGCCGCAGAAATCAGAAAATGCTGCTGCAGAAGCCAAGGAGCTCTGCCACAGAAATTAGAAAATTGTGCTGCAGAGTCTAGGGACTCTAGTAATAAAATTGCAGTTTGTTCTCACCTGCCTTCTTTGCAGCATGGGCAGTTCTGTTTGTTTCCATCATCTTGGTCCTAGACTGCAAAATGGGCCAATCAGTACATTTAGGACTCTAAAATGGAGCCTGCCTACAGGGGCTTGGTGGGACCAAAACTTGTAGGAATTGTAGTTTTGAGCTTTTTGCTCCTAAAATAACCTGGAGGGGGAGCCCTTGTTGTGACTGACAGACAGATCAGCCAACCGAACCTTTTGGATCTTGGGGAAAGTCCCACACTGCTTGCAGTTTCAGTTAGATCTGAGTTGGGCAGTGAAGAAGTAACAGCTCAAGATAGTTTGAGCAGCAATCCATAGTGGATTTGCATGGGAGAACTGTGGAAAGGCCTGAGTTTGGCTTGCATGCCTGCCTGCTGTTCCTGAGAGGGAACGTGTTTCTTTTCCGGACTGAATCTGAATTTGGAGAGCGAATTAAGCCACTGAATTGTGACCAGGCTTTAACCTGAAGAAGACCGAAGATTTGCTGAATGCGATTGGCCTGTCAGGACTTCCAGCTACCTCTGAACTCCTGAATTGTGCAGAGACTCTGTAATTGCGACTGGAGAGCCATTTGCCTGGTACAGTGGAATTTCCTTACTTGTGAATGTGCTGTGTGCTTATAGTGGGTCATGATTTGGTTCCTCGCTGTGTGTCTGAACTGTGTTTTGCTTTCTGGAGGCTGTATGCAGCTCCATGGACTGAATCCGTATCCATTTCCATTTGCCTTGGCCCTGCTACACTGGCCCAGCCAGAATACCTGCTACGCAGAGAAAGTCATCGATGAGAGACCGGCCTGGGGATCAGCCCCCTGCTCAACGCCTTGAACAGGAACGACGCCTCGGTGATTCGCGTGGGCCCTGCTTCTCCGGGCACTCCAGCTCAACAGCCTGCAGTCTCAATTTCGTCCTGCCTGTGTCCAGTATTGGGTATCATGAAGTAAACATCAGGGTAGCTCCCTGCAACAACAGCTAAATCTAAAAGTGCTGTCATCTGATTGTCTTGTTGCCTTTTCTTTCACAAACTGAGCCCTCCGGCTCCGGATTACAAATATTGTGTGTTGTGCATGTTGCTTTCTTCCATCACTGGGCCCCAACCAGCTGCAATGTTCCTGGCTAGCCCACCATTTTCCTACCTGGGTACCCAGAGTGTGTGACTGTGTAGGGCTCTGAACTGCATACATAACTGTCTGATTAATATACTGTAGCTTTTAAGCAAATCAACCTGATTACACCCCTCCCTTGTTCAAGTACCCTGAATAAATCAGATTTAAAGAGCTAGTGTACTTCTGGAAACTGCCTGCAATTAATTGTAACTTTCAGATGTAGTCAGCTATCACTTCTTATATCTCAAGTATTTTTTCTTTTCTGTTTGCTAATTAGAAGATTTTCCAACTGGCAGTACTGGGGTGATGTGTGGAGCAGCACTCTGTCTAGAGGGAAAAAAAGTCAATCTGTTCCTCCCACTACATCAACACTGAAACTACACTGAATATGACATCACTAGTAACCAATGAGAACCATTTCTCACTGCCAGGTTTCACTTTCACATGAAGCAGCAGGGACTGGCTCTCCCTGGTTACTAGTGATGTCACAATTTCCAGCATTTTGATTAGTAGCTTGTGAAAGTCACTGCTCAGGCTGCCAGGATTGTGGTGCCTCAAGGTGTTTGGTCTCATTTCTGATGGTGTAGTGGGAGGAACAAAACTGCCTTTTTTTTCTCCCAACAGCAATGTGCTCCATATATCACCCAAGTACTGCCAGGTGGAAAATCTTCTAATTAGCAAACAGAAAATAAAAAAATACTTTAGATACTGGAAGTGATAGCTGACTGCATCTGAAAATGACTATTAATTCCAAGCAGTACAATAGCTCTTTAACTTTGTTTGCATTTAACCTGACTGTGGATCCAGTTTGTGCCAAAAGTATTGTACTGGTGCTATTTGCTGTGCCTAACCTTCTTTTACAGGGGGTTCCCCAGGGTCAAGCTAGAGGAACCAACTCTGGTGGTAAGTGCAAACAGTGTGGGTAATTGCCTGGAGAATAAGGGTCATTGTGAAAGTAATTATTGTACATCGTTCAGGCCACTAGAAGGGAAAGAGGGGGTTTACAGTGTCCTGGAGGGCTGTGCCCAGGTTAGCTTGACCACTAACAACCGTGACCTCCATGTGGAGGCACCCATTTCATTACCCAGGTCCCTTAACCTGCTACTAGCCAAGCAGGCAGGGGTAGTAGCCCTTGGGATAGCGTCACCTAGGGATTACACAAGAATTTAGGGTGAGTGTATGTAAGCGCCCCCCACCCCTGTGTGAGGCTTACCTGGTAGGGATATTGCTATCCAGCCCCTCGTCTGCTGGTTTCTGCCTGTGGTCCCAGGTACTGCAGGAATAGGGACCAGAAGGCTTCCTTAAGGAACTCCTGACTGGATTCAGGCCAGGACTCCTCCCTTGAACTCTGCGGCTGCTCCCACCAAATCCTCCTGTTCGTCAGTCCCATAAGGAGAGCGGAGCCAAGGTCCGTTAGTTGTTTTTTGCACCTGTGGATCCCTGGGGGAAGGTAACGTTGTCCCTGGTTCAGGGTTTATTTGGGCTGGCCAGGGTGCCTTGTCCAAGATGGCAGTGCATGCGGAAGCACTGGTTATGCATGGCCGAGCATAAAAGGAGCCGTGGATCCCAAAAATAGTTTTGGCCATGCGGCCATAATAACTGTAAAAGCACCTCTGAGAATAGTATGGATAGATCCCCAGTCGTTTTAAGGGCAGTGGGACCAGGAACATTAGTAGTGAGGTGCACATGCGCAACAGCAGCATTAGAAGGGTACAAAAGCATGCCTCAGCTTTCTGGAGCCCCGTCAGCTAGTTGGGGCTCCTGTAGATCAAACTGGGACATTTCCTGGCACCACTACAGAGAAGGGGGCCAGGGCTTATTGTTAGTAGCAATTGGCTGAGTTTGTAACTAATTTGGGAGGTTGCCAAAGTCAGGGATAAAAATGTAAACAAAGATGGTGGCCCGCAGTATTCCCCCTGCCATCGAGGCTGCTAAGGAAGGGTAAAAGGGCACCAAGAGTAGCCTGGGAAAATGTGGGCCAATCAGATGGGGAGCCAAGGGAAACTATAAAATGGGCTGTGCCCTGGTTTCTAGGAGTCCAGTCGAGAAGTGAGAGGAGGAGGAGAAGATTGCTTTGGGAGGGCTGCATGAGCCAGTAGGCTAGTCAGCATGCAGATAGGCCCCTGTGAGCACCAAACCTCCTAGGCAGAGTGCCTTTTAGTCTATTCTCCCAGCAGAGCATTTAGAGGACTGCTAACCTGTTTTCCCAGTGGGATTTATTTAAGCTGCTGTTTAAACTGCTGTTCTCTCATCGTGAAGCCTGTAACCCGAGTTGAACTGTTTGGACTGTTTCCCAGCTGGAAAGAAAGGTTATTTGGGCTGGGTTCGAGACTGTTAAAAATCTGAGTGAACTTAATTTTCAGCAGAATCTGTGTGTTCAGCTGAACATCTGGGGTACCACTGCCTGCCAGGGAACCTGGTCCGATGAAAGGTCTTGGGGGTGAAGATGACAAAAGGCCTCACAGGTGAAGACATAAAAGGCCTGAGAGGCAAAGACGAGTCAAGGCCTCTGAGGTGAAGATGGTGAAAGGCCCTTCACAGGTGAAGAATCCTGCTCCTGCTTAAAGTAAGCTCTACGAACGGTAGAGGATTTTGTTATGTTGAGTATTGTCTTGCTGTCTGTTTCTTGGGTTGTTGCTTTGTAATGTACGTAGGAAAAATAAAGTATACTAAATAAAAAAATTAAAAAAATAAAAACTATTTGTTCTATGCTTTTTGGCTCCCTGTTTCACCCTTTCCCTATAATAAATCAGAGGCTGGTTTATTTTACAACCGGTATTCATGGTCATTGCTTTTTGTTTATTGCTACTGTGTGTGGAAAAGTTAACTGTGTGTGGGAGGGAATATAATATTTGTTCCGGGGGGGTCAGGGCCACATTGGGTAGCCATTATATACCACTGCCCCAGGTGGAGGTACCAAAATCTGTCTGGTATCCTATTTGTGTACTGTACTCAGAAGAACCTAGGCCAACCCCAAGGTAGGTCGGTGTGTGAGGGGCCGCTGATGCGCAGTACAGAGAGTACCTCCTTACACTTGTCACATTGTTTGGCCACTTTTAGGTCATCAGATATAATTACCCCCAGGTCTCATTCCTGTTTGGTGGTTGACAGTACTACTCCCATTTTATACTTCACCCCCAAATGCATGATTTTGCACTTCTTTGCACCAAAATTTAGTTGCCACACTCTTGACCGCTCATCAAGCTTTCTTAGATCCCTCATTTTTTTCACCCCGCTGGAGTGTCTACCTGATTGCAAATTAACGTGTCATCTGCAAAAAGGCATACCTTCCCTTCTAGTCCCTCTGCAGTGTCACTAATAAAGACACTAAAGAGGACCGGTCCCAGTACAGGTCCTTGTGGCACCCCATTGGTCACCCTCGCTCGGAGTGAACTCCATTTACCACCACCCTCTGTCTCCTACCCCTCAACCAGTTTCTTAGCCAGTCTACCACCTTGTGCCCCACTCCTAGGCTGCCCAACTTGTTTACAAGTCTCCTGTGTGGAACGATGTCAAAGGCCCTACTGAAATCTAGGTAGGCCACATCCACCACTCCATCCTGATCTACTTCCCTTGTCACCCAGTCAAAGAAATCTATCAGATTTGTTCGACATGACCTACCCCTTGTGAATTCATGCATATACCACACTTCATGCTTTCTGTGACTGCGTCATTTCAGGTACAGATAACCAGGGGTAAACTGGCAAGTCTGTGATCCATTTCTGAAGATGCAGGTTACAGTTACCATAACTAAGGCAAAGTGTTCTCTGCTGTGATAGAAGAGGTGGGTCATCTGCCCTTTGGTAAGAAGCCCTGTACTGTGTGTTGAGCAGTGGTTCTGGCAGGATTTGGAACTAGAGATACCCTGAGTGAGGCTGCCACCAAGTGGTGGCAGCATACCAAGGTAACCCTTTCAGGTGTCTGAAGGAGTGTGAAAACTGTAACAGTAGCAGGCTGAGTTCTGGGAGAAAACCAGTTTGTGACAATGGGGAATAGTGCACTCTTTCCTCCTGCCAGCCCACATCCAAATCCAGTAAGGAGGCAAGGTTTTATTTTTCTTACTCCCAAGGAGGCGGGAAAATGGGCTTTGAAGGTGGCTATGGAATTCAACAGCAAAAGTGCTAGGTGTGTAGAGGAAAGTGACTGAACCGAAGGGAGGTCTCAAGGCTAAGTACTGAGGCTGAACAGCCATGAAGTGTTTCCCCCTGTGATTTACTGTTAGCATTATTTAGTGTTTTCTGTAGTAACATTAAATGACTGGAAATAAACTGGGTGTGGGAGTGAGTAATGTACATTTCAGAATGATGCATTCATTCATAACTTGGCCTTTTCTGGTTTCATGCCTCAACAAGGCAGAGGATCTTTCTCCCATACATACTTTGGGGGTACATACTGCAATGGTGGCCATTTTGCATGAGGATTTGCAAACCCATCCTTGTCAGCCCCTGGGATTTGGCTTAAGAGGTTTTATGACAGATGGTCACAAACCAAATCAGATGCTTGGGTGCTGGAGATTATTTCACAAAGTTATGTGATACAGTTCTCCAGTGTGCCCTCCAGAAGGCATTTTTCCCCTGTCACCAGGGGAAGTAAGAGTTCTAGTCCCCAAGACGTCTGGGGGATTCAGGATGATCCTAGACCTCAAAAGCCTGAAAACTTTCATAAGACCATTCAAATTCAAGGAATATTTCAGTTTAATTATCAGAGCAGTTCAGTCAGGGGATTATCTGACCTCAGTATATTTCTTGGATGCCAGTTGCACCAGAGATTCCTCAAGTTCACAATTCAGTACCAGGCTCTTCCCTTCAGACTAGACACAGCCCCACAAATATTCACTATATTGTGACTAACAAATACTGCTTCTTTAATAGTGGCTCTTCTTCAGAGGGAGAGGCATCACTGAAATTGTTAGCTCGCCAACCAGTCTAAAGATATTGCAGGTATTGCAGGATAATGAGTGGATATTGAACAAAGAGAAAGAGTCTCCCACAACCCTCTCAAATGCTGGATTACTTTGAGGGCAGACTTCCGTACAGTTTTGGCTTGGGTGTTCCACCTGCAGCAACAAGCCTCCCACAGCCCTCTCACATGCTGGATTACTTGGAGGACAAACGTCTATACAGTTTTGGCTTGGGTGTTCCAACTGCAGCAAAGACTGGAGAATCTCACCAAGGAGATTTGCCAGGGAAAGACCCAGAGCACAGTATCATCCCTTGGATGCCTACAGATCTTGGGACTGATAATGGCCACAATTGAGATGGTACCCCAGATTATATATGAGACCACTCCAAGTGCATCTTTTAATTTTTTATTTACCATTTTTCACCAAAATTGTACAATATTACAAAGATGATACCATGCCATGAATAGATCTCAGTAATCACTACATAAGGCTCTTCTAGACTTGTCACCTTTTGTTAAAAGAGAGGTGGGAGAGCCAGCATATAAAACTGAAACATCAAAGCCAGCCTAGTGGTGTGGAGAGCTAATTGACTGTGTGCCTTACTTGCCACAATGCTGAAAACTGTGGTTTGGATGCGGACTCAGGTTGGCTGGGTTGGGAGACGATTGAGTGCCCAAGGGACTGCTCACCTCTTAGGGGAGAGGAGGGGAGGAGAGGGGAGGGGAGGCCTGTTTGTCCTGCCCTTGACTGCCACCAGGTGGAGGCCTGGTGATAGTGCAGGCATTGGCACAATGTAGGGAAGGGTGTGCCTCATACAAACATGGTCTTTTCAATGGTCCGACAGTCTGTTAGTGCTATACAACTTTTCTAGGGGAAGGTCAGAGAGCTTCCAAGGCCACCAGGGCTAGATGGGTCAGAACATGCATAGTAAAGACTTTTGTGGCAGAAAATTTTAAGCCATCAACACTAATCGAAGCATACTCAACCAGGGCCATGGTTGCATCCTAGGTACAATGAGCAGAAGCGAAGATTGTGTACAGCCTGGACAAGGGGGGCATCTGGTTCTTCCTTCCCATTTTGCAAAGTTTTACAGACTTGACACTCAGAATTCCACTGATGTCGCTTTTGGCCACAAGGCGCTGCAGACGTGAATATTAGACAAATATCCTCTTCCCATACAGATATTTCAAGGGTACTCCTTATTAAACACCATCAGTTAATTAATAGTGCAGTGGCAACAAGAAACAACACAGAAGGAAAAAATTAGAACAGACTTGTCAGAGGGGTTTTCTTCTCTAGAGAATATTGTTAAATAAATGGATCTATCACCACAGACCCTGTCCTGATTGCAAATATATTTAATACCTCTTTCTCCGACTTTAGTAGTGTTCTCCCCCCAATTTCTTCTCCCCCCAGTACCTCCCACCTCCCCCCGTTCCGCTTTAAAACAATATTGCAGCGTGAAGCTGCCCCCTTCTCCTCAAGGCCCTCAGCAAGTCACGATTCAGCAGTGACACACAAGATCTTAAGCTGCTTAGGCTCACCTTTAATGAAGTTCTTCTCCCACTCACCATGCTCCTGAACCGCTCCCTATTGCTGGGCCAGTTCCCCTCTCAATGGAAATCAGCTCTCATTACACCCATCCTTAAGAGCAGTAACCACACCCAGCCTGGGAACAACTGCCCCATCTCAATCCTTGCCCCTTCCCCCTTCAAAGCTTTGGAGAAAATTGTGGCCACCCAGCTTACGGACTACCTCTCAAATATAGACTTCTGTGTCCTGAGCAGCATGGCTTCTGGCACAACCACAGTACTACCACAGCTCTCCTGGAGTTCACAAATGCCCTCACACATCTCTGGACACAGGCCACATTGCTGGTGCCATTTTTATAGACCTTTCCAAGGCATTTGATACGGTGCACCACACACTACTACTGGATTCCCTCACACAAATTGGCCTATCCTCTGAGACCACTGGCTGGTTTGCCAGCTATCTGTCAGAGAGAACTCAGACAGTCAGACTTGCCCAAATCCAGTCCCCCCCCCCCCAAGTAAGGTCGGGAGTCCCTCAGGGCTGTATCCTTGGCTCCCTACTGTTCTCCCTGTTCCTCAACTCCCTAACCAAGGATTGCTCGGGAGACTACTCCTGTGTGCAGAGGATGCTGTCCTCTAAAGCTTCCACACTGATCCCACTGCTCTCTGTAATGCGCTCCAACAATCTTTTACGGAAGCAGAATCCTGGTTCGTTCAGCATAGGCTAGTTCTAAATTACAAAAAAACAAAGTCTATGGTGTTTTCCCACTCCCAAAGCAGGAACAGTGGACTACCCCTGTGCATACTGAACTCCCTCAATGACCCCCTTGAGCAGGTTACCTCTTTCAAGTACCTGGGTATCACCCTAGACTCAGGGCTCACCTACCATGACCACATCCAAAAACTGAGCACCGCCGTTAATGTGTATATTGGTTTACTGCACCAGTACAAGCACTGTCTCCCACCTGAAGCCCTCCACCTAGCTGTCTCAGCTTCAGTACTGTCACTCATAGATTACAGTATCATAATCTATGGGGCAGCTGACAACACATACCTAAACAAAATCAGGCTGGCTCTTAAGAAGGGCTGTAGACTAACCTCTGGTTGTGCCAGATGCACACACACCTGCGCCCTGCATGCCTCCACCAACTGGCTTAACTTCAACGGGAGGCTCAAATGCAGTTTAATGAATGGTTGCAAAACTGGTGCAGAGCACAAGGCTTTGGCTTCATTGGGGACTGGGGGTCCACCTGGAGAGATAAAGGTCTATACTGGTATGATGGTCTGCATTTGTCCACAAAGGGGACCATGCTCCTAGGTGACAGGTTTAAATGCTTCCTTGGCAAGCTTTTAAACTAGATAAGGGGGGAGGTACTGATAAAAGGCAGGAAAAGTCAAGCCTCCCCCCACAAAACAGGGCAGGTAGTAGGGTAAACACTGAGGTACAGAGCTCAACACAGGGCAGGATGGGGGTAAATGGTAAAATAGATAAGAGCAATAAGAGCAGGGATGGGGGGGTAAAGGATCAAGCCAACATTAAATGGAGGGCTATGACTACTAATGCCCATAGTCTGGGAAACAAGCTTTCTGAGCTAGTAGCTTTGATGGAAGATGAACAATTGGATATTGTGGCAGTCACAGAAACATGGTACACCGAGAACCATGAATGGGATGTCAACATACCAGGGTACACAATCTACAGAAGGGACAGGGAAGGCAAAAGAGGAGGTGGAGTAGCTCTATACATAAGGGAAGGGATCAAAGCTACAGAACTAAAACGTAAAGGGGGAGGACAAGAGGCACTCTGGGTTACCTTGGAGATGGGGAATGGCATCGTAATCCGCACAGGGGTTGTATACAGACCCCCGTCTCAAGGGAGGAAATGGACAAGAAAATGATAGAGGACATTCTCAAAATGGCTGAAAAAGGGGAGATACTGTTGATGGGGGACCTGAATATGACAGATGTTAACTGGAGGACATGTACTGCAGCCACATCCAAGAGCAGGGTCATTCTCGATGCCCTGCAGGGGGCAGACCTTAGACAGCTAGTGCTGGAACCCACTCGAGAGGGAGCAATACTAGACCTGGTACTCTCAAATGGAGAGAGGATCACAAATTTAGAAGTCAGTAGACATCTGGGAACAAGCGACCACTGCACAGTGTGCTTCACAATGAGCACAACCATGGAGATAAGCCATACAAAAACAAGGATACTGGACTTTAGAAGGGCTGACTTTGGCAAAATGGGTGAACACCTGAAGAATGCACTAGCAAATGGCCAAATAGGAGGGGTGGAAGAACAATGGAGAAAAATCAAAACTGCCATAATAGAGGCAACAAGTCTTTGTGTAAAACAAATAAAGAAAACAAAGCGGAGTAAAAAACCACTATGGTTCTCAAAAGAGGTGGCAGGGAAGGTTAAGGAGAAAAAGGCTGCATTCAAAAAGTATAAGGAATCACAGAGGGAGTACGACAGGGAACTGTATCAATTAAAGCAGAAAGAAGTAGGAAAGGCAGTCAGAATGGCAAAGGCACAAACCGAGGAAAAAATAGTCAACTCGGTCAAAAAGGGGGATAAAACCTTTTATAGGTACATTAGGGAGCATAGAAAGGTTAAGGGAGGGATAGTGAAGATTAATAAAGGAGAGGGGAGGTGGGCAGAGGGAGACAGTGAAAAGGCAGAGATACTGAATGAATACTTTTGCTCAGTATTCACAAAAGAAGATGAGGAGCAGTTACCTAAACCAGACAATAGAAGCACTCTGGGTAGGGGGGTTGATACCAGTCCATTCACAGAAGAAAGAGTCCTGAAAGAACTCCAAAACTCAAGGTGGACAAAGCAATGGGGCCTGACGGATTCACCCAGAATCCTAAAAGAACTAAGGAGGACCTAGTGACACCACTGACCACACTTTTAACAAATCATGGCAGGATGGAGTGGTACCTGAGGACTGGAGGAGGGCAGATGTGATTCCCCTTTACAAAAGTGGGAGCAAGGCAGAAGCAGGAAACTACAGACCTGTAAGTTTGACCTCAGTGGTAGGGAAAATGATGGAATCACTTCTGAAAGAAAGAATTGTTGAGCACCTAAAGGCCAGCGAGGCACGGGACCCAAAGCAACATGGATTTACAGCAGGAAGGTCATGTCAGACTAATCTAATTGATTTCTTTGACTGGGTGACCAAAGTAATAGACCAGGGAGGGGCTGTGGATATGGCCTACCTAGACTTTAGCAAGGCATTTGACACAGTCCCGCACAAAAGATTAATAATCAAGTTAGCCAGCCTGGGAGTGGGTCCCAGGGTGGTAGCCTGGGTAGCAAACTGGCTGCACAACAGGACACAGAAGGTAATAGTGAATGGAACACATTCAGAAGAAAGGGGGGTTACTAGTGGAGTACCTCAGGGCTCAGTACTGGGTCCAATCCTCTTTAACATCTTTATAAGTGACATTGCAGAGGGTCTGGAGGGAAAGGTATGCCTCTTTGCAGATGACACAAAGATCTGTAACAGAGTTGATACACAAGAGGGGTAGAAAAGATGAGAAGGGACTTGCAAGGTTGGAGGAATGGTCAGACATATGACAACTTAGATTCAATGCAAAGAAGTGCAAAGTAATGCACCTGGGAAACAAAACCCAGGAGAACAGTACACAATAGCAGGGAGGTACTAACAACAACAAAATGGAAAGGGACCTGGGAGTAGTCATATCAGATTACCTAAAGGTGGGTAAGCAATGTGAGAAGTCAGTAAGGAGAGCCAGGGGGATATTGGGATGTATAGGAAGGGGCATCACAAGTAGAAAAAGGGAAGTGATTATCCCTCTATACAGACAGTTGGTGAGACCCCATCTGGAGTACTGTGTGCAGTTTTGGAGACCTCATCTACGCAAGGACATAGACAGGATGGAAGCAGTCCAGAGGAGGGCAACTAAAATGGTGCAGGGTCTACATCAGAAACCATATGAAGAGAGACTGAGAGAGCTTAATATGTATACCCTTGATGAAAGGAGGGACAGGGGGACATGATAGAAACGTTCAAGTACCTCAAGGGAATCAACAAAGTCCAGGAGGGTAGCATCTTTCAGAAAAAGAGATGTGTAAGAACAAGGGGGCACAGTTTAAAGATAGAGGGGGGACGGCTCAGGGGTAATGTGAGGAAATTCTTTTTCATGGAGAGAGTGGTGGATACATGGAACAGCCTTCCTGAGGAGGTCATTGGGTCTAAAACAGTGGGGGAATTCAAACATGCTTGGGACAGACACAAAGCAATTATAGTGCGGGGTTGCAGGAAGCAGGCTGTTGGTTAACTAGAATCTGCAGCTTATCCAGTACGTAGGGAAATGGGCAGACTGGGTGGGCCAAGTGGTCCTTTTCTGCCGTCAAAGTCTATGTTTCTATGTTTCTAGACATGCCTCTTTGCTAAAAAAATAACTGCAGGTCTACTCCCACCTGCTCTTACCCCCCTACTCCAGGCACCCTTGTCCTCCTGCCACACCCTGCAATCTACAACAATCCACTTCCAAGTACCCCTCTGCAAGACCTCCTCGGGTCAAAGAACATTTAGGCACCAGGCCCCTAGCTGGCTTAACTCCCTCTCAGAACCTAGACTTGGACGGTTCAAGTCCCAACTATGTGACCTAATCTCTCAAGGCTCAGCCTGCAACTGTCCTTGATTTTTTGCTTTACCCATGTGCCCCCTCATATTTGGACCGCACCCTGGTCCTGCCACCCCAGGACGTGCTTATACCTGGACAATGGACACCCCCAGTCCAGCCTAGACTACTAAATAATGAACAGGGCATGGCTGGTGCCACCATCCTGCAGTGTATGTACCCTGTTAACTGATTACCATCTTTACTCTGCAACTATTTTTGCAACTTTCTGTAACCACTTTTGCTAATGTACAAGCTTCTTTGTAACTACTGTGTCTTATTTGTTGCCATTGTATCCGATGTCTCTGTATATCATGACGTGGAAGCTTTGTAAAGGAGTCTTTGACTCAAAGGTATGTTATCTGATATCTTCAATAAATAAACATTATTTCTCAGTTGGACATGACTCTGTTATAATACGTTTGATGTTCTTTAATTCTAGTACAAAAAGTTGAATTTTGTTTCTTGTTAAGACAGATTTTCTATTGAGTACTGTTATTGTGGTTTAACCATACTGTTTACAGAACTTAAGGGCTTGAGAACTATTCCAGATGAGACCCCTCTACTGTGGTAGAAACTTGTGACAGAGTGGTCTGAAGGCAAGAGGCGAACCACCTTGGTAGATATAATTAGAAATGAATGGCCTCTTCTCAGGTAAGGTACAAAGAGTATGTCTTTTACTTTTCAAATAGTGTGAAGGTTAAGGTTTATTACTTATATCTTCAGCTACTTAGCTAGGATGGGACTGGCTATCTAAAGCTACTATGACTCATGTTGAGGCTACTGTGTTCCATGATGATGTCCCTTCTTTATGTGCGAGTGTGTATTGGCGTGTCCCTTGTAGAATGACATGATTTTTTAAAAACTCGTATTTTACTATATCGTAAATAATGCTCATGGAGCACATTCACATATTCCACAGAATACAGAAAATACATTTAACACTGATATGCCCCCTTTTAGTGTAACATGATCATCATATAGGGAAGTACTGAATTTATACATGATGTACACATTTTGCATGACAAACCACAATAGTGAAGCAAGGAACAGAACAAAATAGAACTCTGAATACTAAAATTTGCCATTTAAAGTGTGACTAGTGGTAGTTGATTTTATCCCATATGGATCTAATATAATGAAGGGGGGTATGATAGAGACTTTACCTTTAAATATCTCACGGGGCTACAAAAGGTACAGGAGTAAAGTATTTTTTCAGAAAAAAAGGTGCACAAAAACAATGAGGTTGGGGGGGGCTAGATTCAGGAGCAATGTGAGGAAGTAGTTCTTCACAGAAAGAATGGTGGATTCCTAGAACAGCTTACCAGCCGAGGTGGTGGGGCAAAAACAGTGGTTGGGTTCAAGGATGCAGGGGATAGGCACAAGGGAATCCTAGTGGAAAGAAAAACACTGTAAGCGTGTTTTACTGGAGTTTTTAAAAACCTTCTTCACGTTTCAGAGTGCTGAGAAAAGTAGAATCCATTTTTCTTAACACTTCCATACATAAGGAACACGTTTTCATGGCTGTACCAATCAAATTCATGCTTCCACTATGGAGGATCATAAAAGTGTGTGCTGAGCTATACCCGACCCAGCAGTAAACAAGAAAAGTATCATACAGCAGTTCACAATCAGCATTTAAAATCGCAGCTCATCATACATATTCTGTTCATGACAGAAACTATAGAAACATTTGCATGGTAAAACATAATCAAATAGTATTACATAAAATAACAAAACCTCTCTGTATTAAAGGAAAACTGTCCAAATCTGCAGCTCCACACCCCCTAAAGCCTTACCCTTGATTAAGCTTTTCGCAATGAAAAACCTTTGGTTTACATGCTGGAACTTACTGTATTTTAATTTTGTAAAGTTCGTGAGTCAGGAACATGGCAGGCACAGCTTGCTTCAATACATTTGTATTGTAGCAGCCCTAACTGTCCCAACTGTAGAGAGAGAGGTCCTGGGACTCTAGGGCTTAGCAGAGCACAGCAGCCCTGTCTATGGAGACAGGAACAGGGAGCAACAGGGTGCATTGGCCCTGACTGTGGGGGTGGGGGAGAGAGGGAAGCAGGGTGCAGCAGCCTCAACTGTCGGGCAGGAAACAGGGGCATCAGGATACCATATAGTATAGTATTTCTAGTTATACACATGATACATGATGCATTGTCACAGCCGGCCCGGTGGCACTGAGGGTTGAGGCACTGGACACCACACCTCGCGCCACACCGGCAACCCAGGTTCAGGAATGGACTCGGGCCGCTGGGGGTTGGCAGGGGAGGGAAGGGATTGAGCATCCAGAGGACTGCTCTCCCTTCCCAGGAGGGATCAGGGGTTCATGCCGCTTTTAGGTGGCCCCCAGCAGTAGTCGGGGGCAGCACAAAGGAGCATGCGTCAGAAGCAGGGGGCAGAGCTGTGGCAGACATCGGCATGCAAGTGCTTCAGGACATCCTTGCACATCCAAGCTCCATGGGGAACTCATCACAGCAAAAACCCCATGGACCAGAGAGGCGACGAGGGCTCCTGTGACCAGCGCCCACATGCCCAATGCCAGGCCTTCTCCCCAATGGTTGGCCAAGCCCCTCCGCTGGAAGAACCCTCTAATTTCAGAAAGACCACCAGGTAGGAGAGGTGGGCCCTCCCCAAGGGGGGGGTCCAGGGGGCTGGAATGTCCAGATGGGGGGTGCTCGAAGGGAGAGGCTTCAGGCAGGGAGTGGAGGCATCGCAGTCGAGAGGGCACCTCCGAGAGATGGCCTGGTCCTGGGAGCATAAAGAAAGTTAACAAATAAAAAATGATGTATTGTCACATAGAAATCCTCAAATAACTGACTTTTGTGAGTTCATACAGTACATGTTCCTGAAATAGTTGAGTGTGGCAGACACATGTTTGTCAATCTGACATAAAAACAAAATTGTTCTCACATGAACCTATTTATGGAGGCTACATCAGAGACACGCACTACCTCTATGAATTAACAAAATTTAGATTTATGTTACATCCATTAAAAACCCTATGTTATACAGCCAGAAAACAATGCAACAGACATTCATTCATACCACTTCAGATAAGCACTGAAACTCAAATTATCAACTTTTTATGAGAACAGAGTGATAGATTTTATTTTTTTTGCATTATTTGTCCCCCCCCCCACTCAGATGCTGCCACTCCTTCAGGTGTTCCTAGGATCCTTCCTGCCTTTTGCACTCCCCTCTTGAGTCCTGGCCCTCTCCGTAGTTCCCACATAGCAGCCTACCTCATGGTATCCCGGCGTTTCCCTTCGCCGGACAGGTCCCTCTCCTCCGAGGGGGAATGCACCAGTGGAGGGGCAACACCAGCACTTCTTTTTCTAGGCCACGGCTGAGGCCTGCGGGGAGCGGCTCCCTGGAGGAGGCAGATGGGCAGAGGATCCGGAGGCCATAATCCGGCAAGCATCCAGCCATTTTCCCCTTATGTTGTGGAGGGCAGCGTAGTGACGGCAAGGTGTACGCCAGCGTCCGCTCCTCCCTCCTGTTGCAAGTTACTCCTGTGCATCCTGCATTGCTCCCAGCCTCCGCTAGGAACCAGCAGGTGCCGGAGCTATCCCACACCCTTCCCCCAGAGAAGGAGAGCTGTCCATAGGACATGCTATCCTCCTCCCCCCAACCAGCACTCCAGTGACCAGGGCTCGTTCCCGAACCCGGGTCGCTGGTGTTGCAAGCGTAAATCCAACCGCTGTGCTGGCGGGCCAGCGAATGATAGATTTTAAGCGAATCTGTCTAAACTCAAACCAGATGGGTTAGTAACAAACAATTAGCTCTACAGACTGCTCAGACTGGGAACTGCAACAGTGTCTTCAGTCAATCAGGGACTTAATTGCTGAAGCAGCAGGATAGACAAAAATGATGTCATCGCTTAATGATAGGGACAGAAAAATCTTCACTGTTTTCAGTTACTACAGAGCACATTAACAGAGGCTGATTTAAAGACAACTACAAAACCAAACAGCATGATATTGTCAGGAAACACAAATCATAACACAGGGTCTTGAATTCAAGCTTTTATTAAAAATATGGGGAAAATGGTTCATTTGATCTTTAAGAATATTCTCTGGAGAAGAAAACTCTTCTTGGGAGGTTTCCAGTAACAAGTCTGTTTTAATTTCTTCCTTCTGTGTCATTCCTTGTTGCCACAGCACTATTAATTAACTGATGGGGCTTAATAAGGAGAACCAATTAAATATATGGGTGGGAAGAGGATATTTGTCTAATATTCCTGTCTGTTTATCTCTCAACTGCTGCCTGCTGCACCTTGTGGCCAAAAGTACATCAGTGAAGTTCTGAATGTCAAGTCTGTAAAGCTTTGTGAAAATGGGCAGGAAGAACCAGGTACCACCCTTGTCCAGTTTGTACACCACTGCTTCTGCTCATTATGCCCAGGATGCTACCATGGCCTTGGTCGAGTGTGCTTCAATTAGTCATGATGGCTTCAGTTTTTCTGACACAAAACTAACTAGCGAATGAGAGAGTGCCCACCTCCTTTTTTGAGTAACCTAGGTGGAGAAACCTCTGTCTCTGAGGAGCCAGACAGCCATCTGGATCTGAGCTGAATTTGATTGGAGCAAGTGTCTCAGGTCTCCCTGAAGAGGAAGTCTGAGTGGGTCCTTAACTACCAGATTGGCTAGGTTGAAGAAACACTGCATTCTTTGCCACTCTGGAGATATGAGAATGACTCTGCAAAACCTGCTGATTTTTCTGAGAAATGCTGGGGGTTGGGGAAATGGAGGGAACAAGTAGGCTCTCCAGAAATCTCACTGTTTTAATAAGCATATCCAGAGTCTCTGCCACTGGACACCTGTAATGGCTGAAGAACCTTGATACTTCAGAGTTACTTCTCAAAGCATATATATCTACATCTGGGGTCCTAAGCCTGAGACACAGAAGCTTGAACACATCCTGGTTCAGCAACCATTCTCCCAAATGCACAACTTGGTGGCAGAGCCAGTTGACGTGGACAATCAGCTCCCCTACCAGATGACTTGCTTAGAAGCATTCAAGATTTGCTTCCATCCAATGTAACAACTGATATGCTTCTGTCAGCATCATCTCGCTTCTTGTGCTCCTTTGCTTATGTATGCAACCATCACTATGTTGTCAGAGTGGACTTTGACAAGTCTGTGCTTGACCTTGTATTGCAAATAAATTAATGCTAGGTGAACGCCTCTCATCTATAAACCATTTATATGAAGGTTCTGCTCCTCTGGGGCTCAGTTCCCTTGCACCAAGATCCTGCCTAACACTATGCCGTAGCTCAGTAGGCTGGCAGCAGCCAGCAGAATGATCTCCTCATGTAGAGATAAAGGGGTACCCTTTAGGAGGTTCTGTAGATCCTCCCACCAGGTTAGAGACTGTAGTACTGTTCTCAGGATCCATAATGAGATCTGGTACTCTTCTGAAGCTGGTGGCCTGTGAGACTGAAGATGTTGGGAGCTTGGAAGATAATAGTATCTCTTAACAATGCTGCTGCTGATGGCCATTAGAGCCAGTAAGACTGACTTTATCATACATGAATGATGTACTATCATAGGGTCTGGCATTGGCCGAATATTGCCTTGTGTTTATTTTTTTAATTATTAAGATGTTTCAATTTTTTTTAATACAGGTTTTCTCCCGTCAAGTAACTGGTGTGGCTGGCCAGCCCTGTCCTCATTTTCCCCCAGGCCACTGCTTGTCTTTCTCAGGACCTATCTGGTCAGTAGCAACCACCATGATTTCCCCCGTGGAAGGGTCAGAGGAGGAAGGACCATACTTCCCTCCTCGAGGCACAATCCAGTTCAGACCAAGAGGTCCCAGGCGACAATGAAGATTCTAGGCCAGACGTGCAGTATTCATGATGCTCCCCTTTTCTGTTTTTCCCCCCAACTTTTCTTGCAGCAGACTGACATGATTGTGTGTGTGTGGAAGTACACACACATCACCAAACCGCAGCCATTCCCTACATTGTGCCCATGCCTGTACTATCACCAGGCCTCCACCTGATGGCAGTCAAGGGCCAGACAAGCAAGCCTCTCCTCCCCGGGAGAGGTGAGCGCTCCCTTGGGCACTCGATCGTCTCCCATCCCCAGCAACCCAAGTCCACATCCGAACTACGGTTGCCAGCAAGGTGGCAGGTAAGCCACCCAATAAGTTAGCCCTCCACACCACTAGGCCGGCTCTGATGTTTTAATTTTATATGTTGGCTCTCTTACCTCTCTTTTACCAAAAGGTGACAAGTCTAGAAGAGCCTTATGTAGTGATTACAGAGATCTATTGATGGCATGGTATCATCTTTGTAATATTGTACAATTTTGGTGCAAAATGGTAAATAAAAGATTGAAAGATGCAGTTGGAGTGGGCTCCTATATTATCTGGGGTACCATCTCAGTCGTGGCCATCATCAGTCTCAAGATCTGTAGGCATCCAAGGGATGATACTGTGCTCTGGGTCTTTCCCTGGCAAATCTCCTTGGTGAGATTCTCCATTCTTTACTGTGATTGGAATGCCCAAGCCAAAACTATATGAAATGGTTTCCCTTCAAGTGATCCATCATGTGAGAGGGCTGTGGGAGGCACTTTGCTGTGACTGGAACACCCTTGCCAAAACTGTATGGAATTTTCTCCTCAAAGTAATCAAGCATTTGAGAGGACTGTGGGAGACTCTTTCTCTTTGTTCAGTATCCACTCATTATCCTGCAATGTCTTTGGACTGGTTGGCAAGTTAACAGTTTCAGTGATGCCCCTTTCGCTGAAGAAAAGCCACTATTAAAGCAGCAGTATTTGTTAGTCACAATATAGTGAATACTTGTGGGGCTATGGCTAGTCTGAAGGGAAGAGCCTGGACTGGAAATGCAGGTTCTATATCATGAACCTGAGGAATTTCTGGTGCAACCAGCATCCAAGAAACTATCTGAGGTCAAATAATACCTTGGCTGAACTGCTCTGATAACCCAGCTGAGCTACGTCTTGAATTTAAACGGTCTCACAAATGTTTTCAGGCTTTTGAGTACTAGGATCATCCTGAATCCCTGGACTTCTTGGTGACTAGAACTCTTGCTTCCTTTCCTGAGGGGGCACTGAGACTATTGCCTCTAGGTTGAGCAGGTGCACCAATATTTGGCCAACTGCTTGGCATTTTGTGGAGTTTTCTGATACTGGTGACTGGAAAAAATGTCTTCTGGAGGGCACACTGGAGAACTGTATCACATAACTTTGTGAAATAATCTCCAGCACCCAAGCATCTGGTGTGGTTTGTGACCATCTGTCATAAAACCTCTTAAGCCAACCCCCAAGGGCTGACAAGGATGGGATCGCAAATTCTCATGAAGAATGGCCACCTTTGTAGTGTGCACCCCAAAAGTATGTATGGGAGAAAGATCCTCTGCCTTGTTGAGACATGAAACCAGAAAAGGCTCCTTGACTGTGCTATAGTCCTCTAACTTTCTTTTTAACATCCCCTTACCCACCCCACTCAGGTGTAACCCGTCCTTA
Source organism: Neoceratodus forsteri (assembly GCA_016271365.2). Taxonomy (NCBI): domain Eukaryota; kingdom Metazoa; phylum Chordata; order Ceratodontiformes; family Ceratodontidae; genus Neoceratodus; species Neoceratodus forsteri. The sequence continues at coordinate 407,589,370 of CM028132.1, read as the reverse complement.
GCTTACAGTTCTCTGTTATTCCATGTCTCCCCCAATCCTCCTACCAGCCCATACCCATATGAGTTACACCACCCCCTCAGCCAGGAGTTGAACTCCACTATCCTTACCCTTCTTGCACTGCTAGCCCTTGGAACTGGTTGCACCTCCGAGAAGGCCACAGAGCTCCCAATTTCCAAGCATAACTTCCCCAGTTCCTCAAATCTCCCTTTACCTTCTCCACTGTGCAGCCCCCAGGTCATTAGTACCTACATGTACCACCTCTTGAGTCTTCTTTCCTCCCCCCCAACACACTTAATCAGAGCCTGCCCTGCCCTATCTGCTGTCAAGCCCAGTACAGTCCCCACTCATATCCAGCTGCGTCTTTCACCCCTTTCCCCCCACCTGATCCCCTTTAGTATAGAATACTCTGTCACTGTCACCCCTCCTTCTCCTCATCTCCCTCAGTTTGTCCCCTTTCCAACCCCATCCCTGTCATGGTCATTGACCCTTCTCTGTCCAGCAGTTATTGGACCCGAGTCCTCTAACATTAGATTCCTCACATTCTCCCTCTGCTTCCTTGTTCCCTCCTCCCACCCTCCCTCTCCTTGCTCCTTCCACCTCCTGCATTTTATTCCCTCCATCTGCACTTGTTTTTCCTCTCTCATCAGCACTTCCTGTCCGTATTTTCCTCCCCTTTTGCTCTTCCATGTTCCCTCCCTCCTCCTCTATCCTTTTTCCTCTGATACTGTTGGAAGCTCCTCCTCCTCCTCCTCCTCTCCACCCCCACCTGTCATCTCAGTTAATGACCAATACCTGTTTGAGCCTGGTGTGTATCCAAGATAATTTCCGCTGGCACCCGTTTTGCTCCTGTCCCCAGCACTGGCACTAGCTCCCCTGGACCCCCGTGTGGTCTGCACTCTCCATCCCCTGCCCCTTCCTTCATCCTGCTGTCTATCCCCTACCCGGCTATCTTCTGTGCTTCTCCTTTCAATACCTCTTCCTGGCCAAGATATATCCCCCTTAGCCAAGACATTTCTCCCTTTAGTCGTGATAACTCCTGCTCCAGTCTCCCTAGCCTTTGGCAAATTGGGCACTCCCCCAGTGTGCTCATGAATATCGGCCACTCAGAGTTGTTACACCCCACTATTCTCCCTTTGTATCCCCACCCGCCTCCCTCCACCGGATCCCCCACCCCTATAAGTACCACTGGCCCTCCTGTCGCACCCCCACTCTGTCCCCTCCGCCAACTTCCACAATCCACAATGTTGGGAGGGTTCTGCTGCAGGGGGATCGCTGGTCTGTGAGAGGGGGTCGGCTGCTGGTCAGTTTTAATGGGGGGTCCAACTGTGGGGTGGTAGGTGGTCTTTGAGGGTTCCAGCTGTGTGTAGGAGGCTCACCGCCAGTTTGTTCTGGGGTGTCAGCTGTAAAGGGGAGTGTGGAATGGGGGTTCCTGCAATGAGAGGAGCACACAGCTAGTATGTTTGGGGGTTCCAGCTGGGGGAGGTTAGCTGCAGGGGGTTAGCGGTTTGTGGAAAGGGGAGCAGCTATGGTGTGGTGGTTGGTCTGTGAAATGAGGGGTTCCAGCTGTGCCAGTCTGTTCTGGGGAGTCAGTTGCAAGGAGTAGTGTTGGATGGGGTTCTGCTGTGTGAGGGAGCACATGCTAGTATGTTGGGGGGTTCTGCCACAGGGGGTGGTTGGTCTGTGGGAAGGCTTGGGGGTTGGGGTATGGGATGGTCAGCTACAGGTGGTTTCTGGTCTGTAGGAGGGGTGGTGTAGCTGTGGGGTGGTGGCTGGTCTTTGGAATGAGGGGTTCCAGACATGTGTGGGAGGCTCATTGCCAGTCTGTTAGGGGGGTCAGCTGCAAGGGGGAGAATGGGATTTACACCTCCCAGCCCCATGACACATTCACCCATCCACAATATGTGGGTTGTCCAGACACTTTCCCTCCACAGGCTGACACTATCCCCTTCCTGCACAGTCCAAGACACTAATATGCGGATGACATGCTGAGGGTTGGCAGCATTAAATGCCTGGTAAAAAAAAACACTGTTTTGCATATCCAGTATGTCTTTTGCCTCTTAGTAATCCTGGGTGTCATGCGACCAGTTTTCGGGTGGGATTTGTTTTAATATCCATCGGACAGTAGGGTCCCTGCACAATTGGACTCAAGAGGTTAAAGGTGGGGGGAATCAAAAACACTGTGTGCAGGGGGTGGGATCAGAAGCACTGTGTGTGCAGTGGACTGGATGAATGAATGTCCGAAGGGGGGTTACTGACAGCATGTAAGTGTATTTCACCCATAAGATAAAACATCTCATTTTTTTGTGGTTCTTTTACTGCCCAATCCAGGGAGAGGGGCAGCTGCAGGGAGGGTGGTCTGGTCTTATTGGGGGAAGAGGCTGGTCCAAGTGCTGGAAGTGTCCCAGCTCCAGAGAGGGTGCTCTGATTGAGGGAGGTTGGTGCTTGTCTGGCACGGGTTCAGAGGGGCTGAAGAGTGCAGATACAGACACCTCAAGGGCCTGGATGGCATCTTCCAGTGCTGGCCAGGTGTCGTTCCAGGATGTCCCACCTACAACCACCTCATCCACATAGAATGATGCACTCCACCCCCTCCCAGCCTCAGTGGCAAGCTCCTGAGTTCACCAGCCTTGGTGGCAGGCTGCCCTCCCCAGTAGTAGAACTGCCACCATTACCCGATGCCAGGACCAGCCTTCACCCCCTGACAATCCTCCCTTCAGCTGGACCAGCCTCAACCCTTCATGCCACTGGACCACTCTTCAAGGCCATGGAGCAGTCTCTGCCCCTGACCACCCTCCATGCAGCCTGAACACCCCAACACCAACCTGCCCATCTTATCTGACAATCATCCCTGCTTCTGGACCAGCCTCCTTACCACCCTCCCTGAAGCTGAACCACCACCCACCAGCCAACATCACCCTACACCAGTACCAGCCTCCAACCCACAAAAACTCCTTGCAACTGCACCAGCCCCAAGTCCAGTGTTACCCCCTCCCAAAAGACAATGACCACCACAGCCCCCTTCTCCTTCACTCCGTGGCTGATCTTCTGCACTTTATTGCAAACATAAAGTTCAGACAGCAGCAGAACAAGCCGTACAGAGAAGGGCAGTGCCAGTCATCATGTTGGATGGGGGTTGCCACTGCACACCATGGATTATGGTGGCACGGGATAATATACGTAAATGCCACAGGACAACAGGGTCATGTACCACTGGATGGTGAGAGGGGAGATGCCACTGGGCACCAGTAATGGCAGTGCATGTGGCACAGTGCAATTACAGCAGCGCATGTGGCACAGCACAGTGATGGCAGTTAACGTGGCACAGTAATGGTGGGACACATGGCACAGTGCAATGTTGACAACACATGCTGCACAGTGCAGTGTTCACTATATATGTAAAACAGTTCATAGACAGTCATACACATGGCATAGCACAGTGATGGCAATGCACATGGCACAGGGCAGTGACAGCAGTGCATGTGGCACAGGGCAGTGACAGCAGTGCACATAGTAGAACTTAGTGATGACATACCACATGGTACAGACAAGTGACAGCAGACTACATGGCACACTGCAGTGTCTGCAGTGCACATGGCACTGTGGCAGCAGTACATGTGACACTGTGCTGTGCCACATGCACTGGTGTCATCGCACTGTGCTATATGCTCTGCCAGCATTATGTGGTGCCATGTGCAGTGAAACCACTGCACTGTACAACATGCAGTGATGACACAGTGCTGTACCATCTGCAATGCTGACAGCACGCTGTACCACATGTACTGCCGACACTTTACCACGCAGACACCACTCTGCCACGTGCAATGCAGCCACTGCGCTGGGCAACATACACTGTCAACAGAGTGCGGTGCACCACATGATGCCATCAGTGCAGTGTGCCATGTGCACTGCTTACACTTCACTGTACCACGTGCACTGCAGACACAAAACTGCCATGTGCCATATAGACAATACTGTGTCATGTTTACTACCCACACTGCACTGTGACAAATGTGATGCTGACACCACACTGTGCCACATGGCATGCGGACATCAGGCTGTGCAACATGTGATGCCAACATCACACAGTGTCATTTGCACTGCCAACACCATGATGTCCCATGTGCACTGCCAACACCACACTGTGCCAAGTATGATGCTGACACAGGGCTGTACCGTGTACATTGTGACACTGCGCTGTACAACACTGCACTGCCGACACTTCATTCTGCCCCCTTCCTGGAACTGACAGCCTGATCTTCTCTCCCTAATCCCTTCCTTGCATACCTTGCAAGTGTCCCTTATTTTCAGTGATATCCAGTTTTGCCTCAGAATGTTCCTCTGTCCTGCCTTGACATTGCTGCTTCTGTAACTGCTGCCAAGGGGGAGAATGTGGGTGGGTGCCCTTTGTATGAAGCAGACCAAATGTTTCTACTGGGGGTTGGTTGAACGGTTGACTTTATAGTAGGAAAGTTTTGAGATTGCTGATTGTTCATCATAAGAAATGTAGTTTATTTTGATATAAAACTACATTTCTTATGATGACCTGAGTGGCTGGTCTCCAGAAACTTTGCATCTGTAACTGAACAGTGGGGCTTGTAAGCACAAAATAGGAGCACATACTATAGTAAAGTAGTATCCTGTTACCAACGAGAGGTTGCAAGTCAGATTTTTTTTTCAATATAGGTTTATTTCCGGAGCGGGTTACCTGGGGCAGCTCCCCACCCCCTACAGACTGACACCTGCCTCCCTGGAACCTACCTTATGGTCGGGAACCCCCAAGGACTCCCCCCATAGCTGGGTCAGGGGAGAAAGGGTAGTCTTCCTCCCCAAGACACAATCCAGTTTGGACTGTAATGGTCTGGGTTGCAGCACGGGTCTGTAGACTGATGTGCAGGGCTTCACTAAACTCCAGCTCCCATTTGCCACTTTTCTTTCAGCCCTACTGTGGCTGACTTGAAACATGCATGTGGAGGCATGCAAGCATCACCAGGCCACAGCCCTCCCTTCCGTGCTGCCCTAGCCTGCACTACCACCTGCCTCTACCAAGTGGCAGAGGCCAGGCAAGCAAGCCCTCCCGCCCTGGAAGAGGAGAGTAGTGCCTTGGATGCTGGACCTCTCCCCCCCCCCGGTTACCAGAGTCCATTTCTGGATTCGGGTCACCGGTGTGCCCATAGGGTGAGTGAGAGTGGCTGTAGTGGTGTGGGACTGTGAAGCGAGTGGGTGTTGAGAGGGGACTGTAGAAGGAGAAAGGTGTTGGGGGACTGTGGATGGGGGGCATGGAGGTGGTGTGAGGGGTTAGTGTTGGTTCATGGATGGAGGGAGGTGGTGTCTGGGGTTGTGGAGGAAAGTGGATCTGTCAGGGGAGGGAGTTGTAGGGAGGCATCCACCTTCCCATTGAGGGCATTGCACCCCTCCCTATTACCCAGTAAAAAAAAGACCACCATTCCCACCCAGAGACCAGCGCCCACCCTGACAACCACTCTTCCTGCAGCATGGACACCCACACATTATGCTATCCATGAATGTAGGTCAAGTTAGGGTGCTTGGGAGCCCCATCTGAAGCACATCCCCACTCAGGGGCCTACAACCCCTACCACTTTCCATGCATTGGCTTGGAACATCTCTACCCATTAGGTGGCCTGCACCTCCTTTCCAAATGTGGAGCTCTACAACCCAATACCCATACAGGGGCTTGCATCCTCTTCCCCACACTGGGGTGTTCCCACGCATGGACCTGCACCACATCCCCTTCCAGTGGAGGGCCTTGCACCTCCTCCCTGTCTTTCAGTAAAAGGGAAATCCCACAGCAGGACAGTGTGGGCGAGAAGTGCAAACCTCCAAACATGCATCCCCCAGATGACCACCCCCATGCAAATGGACCCTCACCCAGTACCACCCCTCCCACGTACTCACCAGTATACACACAGCCGTTCTGCTACTGGCACACCAACCACCACCACCAGTACATGGACATATTGCACGTTAGTGTGCTAGAGAACCCCATTAGGGACCATTTAACAGTGGCCACAGGAAACAGTTCTGAGGGAGAAAAAAACTTAGTTTGGTCTCTCTCTCTCTCTCTCTCTCCACACTTCACAACTCCCCCGTAACATGATTAACAGTAACCCCCCCCGAAAAGATACTCCAGCAGCCTGATCCCCATGGTAGCAGCCCTACACCTGTATTTCCTCAGCATAGCCCCTGCAGCAGCCTTGCACCAGGCAGTATCTGCCACAACCTTCCCTGCAGAAGAAGCCCAAACCAGGGATGTGTCAAAACTTTTTGTTTTGGAACTGCCTGCCTTATTCCGACCCCTGCCCTGGTAGCCTAGCTGACCCACATGCCAGCATGCACTTGTCATAGGATCTAGACAAACACAGTGATACCTTCAGATATGGGCTGTATAGTGGATTTTGTAACAAAAGTAAATGTACCTTTTCAAGACTTCCCTCTACTCAGGTGTAGGCAGGGATTTAATATTGTCAGGTGAATCACTTGCTCTTTGTGTCTCAGTGATAATAACAGGAAAAATCCATCTGAAACATAGTGCGTTGCCTAAACCATGTGGATATCAATGGGCTGCTTCCGGATCTTGACATCTACAACGTGACAATGCAATTGATATATTTGTGCTAGGCAGCACTGATAGATGCTGTCGTTCTAGGACATGAATAAAACTTTCACGTACCTCAAGGGCATAAACAAGGTGCAGGCGGGGGACCTTTTCCAATGCAGAAAAAGTACTAGAACAAGGGGGCATGATATGAAATTGGGAGAGGGTAAATTAAGAGGTAATGTGAGGAAGGTTTCCTTTTTTTTTTGGAAACTCAGCTTTATTGCACATGATGATATCACAACCAGTTGTAAAGACACAGCAATACACATCACCAAAAGAGAAGTGGTGAACTTTGACAGTTAATAGTCCAGTAGATTAATTAATAAAGCTTGGCTGGATACATTTCCAATAAACATAAAACTATAAGACAAAACTTGGTCTGTTACAGTCCGTTAGATCTCCTGAACAAGAACAATTAATAGCATTGTAGAGACAGGCTGTCACTTCTATTATGTTCAACCATCAGACTAGTTAAAAAGGGCCAACATGCCCCAACAAAAAGCTGTGCCCCCAATTGTGTATTAATATTGGGTTTTAAATATCCACCTGTAGGTGCATTAGCTCTCTCCTCCAGGGCGTCTTCCCTCAGGGCCTAATGGTTTGTTGCACTTGAATTCTCTACACCCTCCCGAGGGTCCACTGCACCGAGGAGAGAAGTCAAATAGCACTATGCCTCTCTGCTATAAGCCACGCTTCCCAACTCTGCCATCTTTGGACATGTCTGTCTGACTGGGGTCACAGCTTGGCTGTCAGAGACTCCATAGCGACCACCTCTTTCACGCTTCCAACCCATTCTTGTCTTGTTGGTGGGTCCGGGCTAAGCCACCTCATTGTGATGCATTTTAGGCCCACTGCCAGGAGAATCAGACCCACTCTATGTGAGTCCCCCCTTGTGATATGTCACCGTGGGTATCCCCAGAACCCACTCCTCAAATTTAAGGGGAATGAGAAGCCCCAGGATCCCCTGTATCGCCTCCTGTAGGGCTGCTCAAAATGTTGTGAGAGACGGGGGCAGGTCCAGAGAATGTGCCAATGGCCTCCCACCCCCAACCCCCACAATGTCTCCAACAACTGTCCTCATTTGGTAGTCCAAAATGTTTTGTGACGGTGGGAACTCTGAAATATCGTATCAATTTTTTCCCAAAAAACTCCCGCCATACTGGAGCAGAGGTAACCCGCCACCCCAGTTGCAGCCTAAAGTAACTTGTGCTTCCTGCTCCCAAGCTCTCTTCTGAGATTGCACTGAATTACCTTTGGAATTAGATAATAATTTATTATAGGCTGGTTATATATCTGTGTTTACGCGAGATCGTCACTGACCCATGCAAGTAGTTTTCCCAGTCTGAGTAAGGCCTGGTCAGGCCCAACTAATTATTGGAGGAACTGATGAAATGCCTAACTTGCATAAATCTCAGGAATTCACTATTCTCCCACTGGAATTTTTCTTTGGCCCTTTGGAAGGAGATACACTGGTCATTCTCTATAAATTGGGTAAAGCAGGTGACCCCCACCCCGGGCCTACCGTCTAGCATACCCTATGTCCAGAGTAGGAGGAAAAAACTCTGACTCATATCTAATTAGTGATAGAGGGCCCCCCCCCACTGGGGTAGCTGTTAATTTCTTTACTTTGGCAAGAATATATAGGCCATGATTTACCCATTTATTGGCCACCTGCTTTTGATATTCTGATGTCGCTGAAGTAAGTGCCAGGGTAAATAGAGGGTTACCTCCTGCGGTCTCATCCTCCATATCATACCATCTGGATGAGGTTCGTTGTTTGGCCCATGAAAGTACAGGACCCATTTGTGCAGCCAGATAATACAACTGAAAATCTGGTACTGCTAATACCTCCCTCCTCCCTAGACGGGTGCATGATACCTTTGGCTATCCTTGGTTTCTTATAAAGCCATATGAATCCGTGTGTGTCTTTTGTAATCCGGTTCCAAAAGTTTAGTGGGAGCTTCAAGGGGAGACACTGAAATAAAAATAGAAGCTGAGGCAGAATGTTCATTTATAACTGAAATTTGACCCACTAGGGTGAGGGGCAGCTCCCACCTGGCCAGGTCCTGTACAATGGTGTCCCATAATTTAATATAATTAATACTGAATAGCTCGGAGGTGTCTGTTGAAATTGGTATTCCGAGGTATCTAATTTGATTCTTGGGTGCCCACTTAAAAGGGAAGGTGTCTTTAAATTTCTGTGTTACTCTACCACTCACAACGAGTGCCCTCAGACTTGGAGAAATTAATTCTATACCCCAAAAGTTCTCCAAAATTGTGGAGTTCTGTGGACAACAAGGGCACAGTGGACTCAGGGGAGGACAAAAGAAAATGGAATCGTCGGCATAAAGTGAGATCTTCTGCTCCAAACGCCCCACCATTATTTCCAAGATATCATGGTTTTGTCTTATCTTAACTGCCAGGGGTTCTAGGCATAAGAAAAACAGCAAGGGAGAGAGAGGACATCCCTGCCTAGTGCCTCTTGATAATGGGAAAAATGCAGAACTAATGCCGTTCATCCTTACCAGGGCTTTGGGACCCTTATATAACTGTGTAATGGCTTCTAAGAATTTAGGGCCAAATTTAATTCACTCCATCGATGCCTTTAGGAATTGCCAATTAACCCTATCAAATGCTTTTTCTGCATCCATGGAGATGGCTAGTTGAAGGTGTGGCATCGATTCCTGGGATGAAATAATGTTTAATACTCTACGGATGTTGTCTGATAGATAAACATAGAAACATAGAAGTTGACGGCAGATAAGGACCGTAAGGCCCATCCAGTCTGCCCATTTCTTTTTCTACCTTATAAATGTGCCATCGGCCTTTGCTCTGTCAGTGGCCTATCTATTCATACTCATTTGTATTGCTCCCTTATGCCTATCCCATGCCTGTCTGAAGCCCTGCAACGTATTCATAGCCACCACTTCTTGAGGTAGGCCATTCCATGCATCCACCCCCTTTCTGTGAAAAAGAATTTCCTCACATTCCCCCTTAATCGGCCCCCCTCTAATCTCATGCTGTGTCCTCTTGTCCTGCTATTTTTCTTATATTTAAACATGTTAGACTCTTTCACCTTGTTAATGCCCTTAAGGTGTTTGAATGCCCCCGAATGGTGTTTTAAGGCCCCGAGATGAAGCCCGTCTGGTCTGGATGGACCAAGGATGGGATAAGTTGTTGGAGTCTCCCTGCCAGCAAACCTGTGAATAATTTTAGGTCCAGGTTTAGTAGCGAAATGGGTCAATAGGACCCACACTTTAAGGGATCCTTCCCCTCTTTATGAAGAACTGATATATGGGCTGTCTGCCAGGAAGCTGGGGTATCTCCTTCCTCCATTACCTCATGAAGCACAGGCAACAATAACAGAATAAGAATATCACTAAACATTTTTCAAAATTCTGAGGGGAACCCATTGGGTCCGGGGGACTTATTGTTCTTCAGAAGGACAATTTGGGATTTTAATTCCTGCTGTGTGAAGGGTCTGTCCAATTGTTCTGCCTCTGGTGGTGTTACGCTATTAAGAGTGAGGTTACTGAAGTAGGTGGAAAGCTTGGTGTCAAATTCTAGGATAGGTTCCTGAGTATATAAAGTTTGGTAGCACTGTGCAAACAGCTGTGTAATCTCTCTGGGGTGAGTCACACTAGTGCCTTCTCTGCTTGGGTCTTTGCATTGAAGAACCATCCTACTTTTCAGCTGCTGCCGTAAATTGGCAGCTAGTAATTTGCCGGCCCTGTTTCCTTCCTCGTAGTAATTCTGTTTCAGTCTCTTATATGAAGCCTCAATCTGAGCAGAGAGCAAAGCCTCCAGAGCCCTCTGTCTGTTGGCTACTTCCCTCTTTATTTGTGGATTGAGAGAGATTTTATGCTGGAATTCTAGATCTGCTATCTCTGCTTCTAGGTAATTTCTTCTCTGCTCCCTATGTTTCTTTTTCTGTGAGGCACACTTAATTATGACCCCCTTTAAAGCATCCCATCTAACAGCATGGAAGGTATTGTCTTCTGGATTGTCCTGTATGTATAGTCTAATAGAATCCCTAATAAGATCCTTAAACTGATGGTTGTTCAATAGGCCTATGTTAAGCCTCCAGTGGGAGCTGCGAAAAGGAGGAGAGAACGCCAGGACAAATCTGACTGGAGCATGGTCTGAGATAGTATGGGGTAGGATTTGACCAGTGGCGGAGCTAGGGGGGAGCTGGGGAGCAGTCACCCCTCCTGGCTGCCCCAGTGTGAGTAATGGTGACCCACCACCATCTTTATTCAATGTTTAGTGCCTATTGTGGAGTCCACAATTGACAGAACGCCCCCCGGCTCCCAAATGCACCCAAACCTGGCTCTGCCACTGGATTTGACAACCTTTAACAGTATATATCCATTCCTCTGAGAGATAACAGAAGTCAATCCTGGAATAGCAGAGGTGTCTTTCAGAGAAATGGGAATAATCCCTCTGCTGGCCATTCATCACCCTCCAGACCTCAGTGAGCCTCAATGTATTGCTTAAGTGAAGCAACATTTTACTGCAATACTCTGTTTTGTGGTCCGGGCGCCCCCCCCCCCATCTTGTCCATGGCAGGGGAAAGGATTGTATTGAAGTCCCCACCTATAAAGCAGAGATGGTCTGCCATATTGAGTGTATTTGTAAAAAAGGTTTTAAAGAACAGGAAGCTTCTTTGTCCTCATTGGGGGGGGGTACATACTGGCTACAATGCACGGAGTATCCAAATAAATTGCATATAGCAAAGTATAGCACCCCTCAGGGTCATTATTTGCAGAGGTAACTCTTAAAGGGCATGATTTATGTATTAAGATCGCTGTTCGCCTACGGTGAGGGTGAGTCCGATAGGAGGAGGAGTATACCTCTCCCACCCATCTACAACACAGTTTTTTGCTTTCACTGTCGTCCAGGTGTGTCTCTTGTAGCAGGGTAACATCCGCCCCCAACCACCCTAATTCTTGGAGGAGTCTAGTCCTTTTGACTGGACTATCAATGCCCCTCACATTATAGGAAAGAACGTTTAGGTCCCCCATGGTCATATGGCAAACCACCTCGCAAATTTATTTGATACTGGCCCAAGGGGAGTCCAACCAATCCTACCTGTAAAATAGAAAACCAAGGTAGGAGGAGGACGTCCAGCTTAAAAAGAACACAGTTCAGGTGTAAAGAACACTTGAAGATGGGGGGATGCAGCTTCCTATAAACCATGAAAAAACAACAAAAGTGAACTTTGGTATCAACAATAAATAACTGTTGCAATCCTGCAGTAAGCTGATACCTAACTGGGGAAACTAGCTCTGCAACAATTTGGGAAAGATCGTGCTTCCAAGGTGCCACAGAAATCCCACCACTGTCATGTTTTCCAGTAGTGGTGGGCTGTGTTGAGATTAACCCAGCACTCAGCCGCAATGCCCCTGTCAATCCAGGGTGTAGCAACCACTGTGGGGACCACCAATGCAACACAGACTACCCCGCTTTTCCCCATCAAAGCCCCTGATTAGAATACAAAATAGGGCCCCAGGAGGTAGAGAGTCTCCCACCCTCACGGTGGTCATCTCCTCCTCACCCCCGCAGCACATTCCATTAATCACTCCTCATACACAGACTTTGCACATGGAACATCAACTGTCTGTTCAGTTTCTGCAAATCTGAAGTACGATCTATATATGCTGAACTTTCAAAACACTTTAAAAAGCATTTCCCATTCAAATCAGTATATACTATTATAGGAAGGTAGTGGGGCAAGCACAGTGGAGGGGTTTAAACATGCTTGGGACAGGCACAAGGGAAGCCTGAGAGAGAAAGGAGTGATGAAACGTCATTGATCACATAGGGTCAGTGGCCACATACAATGTATAGGGCCTATGGGCAGACTGGATGGGCCTAGCGATCCTTATCTGCTGACAATTTCTGTGTTTCTATGTTAGGACAGAACTAGAAGGAAAGGCTAGAATAGCAACACGTCATCTCAGAACACCTAATGCATGCTGCCATATTGTGGATATCAAGACCCAGAAATGGCCCACTGGTAGCCACATGGTTTTGGCAGTATGCTCGGTCTCCACAGCATTTTAAAATTAAATGAATGAAAAAACCTGCCATGTATGTAGCTGCCAAGCATAGTGAGTGAGTCGGGGACAGAATGAGTGAGGGGAAGTGTGATTTTCTTGTCTGTGGTGCTAGTAAGTAACACTATATGAGAATACCATGGGACCCTTGGCAGCATCCTAGAAGCAGCTCTTTGCTGTAGGTCTTCCACTCCATGGCCCTCTCGAGAGCAGGTGGGGGGCAGCTGCAGAGGCAGGTTGTTGGTGGGGGGCCAGCTGTGGGGACAGGCCACAGTAAATCCTTTAGAGAGGGGAGTTTCAGCTGCAGAGTGGTGGCTAGTCTGGAAAAAGGGGTTCCAGCTGTGTGTGGGATGAGGGGCTCACTGACAGTTTATCGGGGGGACTGTCTGGTGGGGCTGTAAAGAGAGGGCTGCTCCCAGGTTTAGGTATAGAAGCAGCTCTAAAATCAAAAAAATGATAATGCAGAGGAGTCTGACCTCTGGGTGGCACAAATAATCAAATTCTGCTATGGGATGTTGAGGGAGACTCAAACCTCCTTGTAATTTTCAAACAAAGATATATTTATTTTATGTATTACTGCTTACCACCTCTGATCCACTGCTGGCCAGCATTTCATGGCCACAGGCTACTTCCCAGGGCCCATGGTGGTCTGGATAAGCTATGAGCTTCCAAATGCATTACACCCTTGAAGGCTGGCTCTATTATCTGAATTTCACTGTAGGCTTTCCAAGCCACATCAGGTTCCAAAGGTTTTTGTTGTTGTTGTATTTTGTCACCAGAATGGAGCAGTAAGCTGGGCCATCAGAAGTCATATACAACCAAAGTGGAAAGAACCATGTGTCTATGTATATACTGTATACACACACACACACACACACACAATTAAACCCCTTTGCTTCTCAGTGTTCCCCTCAGTATCTCTACTTACTATGTACTTGCCCTTAGCCTTCAAACTGCTATCAACTAAGCTCTTTATTCTGTCCATGCTAGCAATGTCATGTTGATTACCTACTTCTTCCTGAAAATGTATGTACTGATCAAAAATGTTTTGCTGTTGTACCGTTGTTTCTGTAACCTCCCTGATCGTGCCTGAAAATAGGCAGTGTCCTCTCCAGTAAACTTATCCCGTCAACAAAAACTAAAATATATATATATATTGGTTACAAAAAACTCCATTAATGCATCAGTTAGGGTTAGAGTGACAAAAGTAGGGAAATGTGATGTTAGGGCTTCCAGCCCTAACACCTCACCCCCACCCTGCACACATCAACAGGCATCAGGGGTGTGCCTTGGGGTTGTCAGCCCTAACACTCACCCCATTCCATAAGTAAATAAGCAGAGATGGATACAGTATAGGCGAATGGGGTGAGCGCTGGGGCTGGCAACCCCAAGGTACATCCCCTGAGACCTGTTGGTGTGTGCAGGGTGGAGGTGGGGTGTTAGGGTTGGAAACCCTAATGCCACATTTCCCTACTTTTGTCACTTTAACCCTAACTGATGCATTAACGGAGTTTTTTGCAACTAATTTCCCTACTTTTTGAGATAGTATAATGGTATTCTTATTTTCCTGTGGGAGCGCAAGGCCCTCTATGCCCTGCGCTCCCATCCCTCAATAGATGTGTATATGTATGTAGTTGTTCAATGGCCTCAGCCCAACCATCTCCTCTGCCCCAACCATTGGTATGTTTAAAACTAGGCTCCGGGACTGTCTCACTACCAACAGCTCCTGTGACTGCCCAACTTAACCTTGTTTCTCCACTTCCCTTTCTGCTCTAGTTGTCCCCCCCCCTCCTTCCCTCCTCACTGGATTCTACCCTCACATCTTGTATTCCCAATGCTGCACTTTTCACCCTCTCGCCACCTTCCTACATTCCTTCTCCCCCACCCTCTTCCCTCTCCCTATGACTCTGGCACTTCTTATCTGTTGTCTATTTTCTCTGACAAATGCCGCTGGCTGCCTTGTTACAATGCTACCCTTGAACTGTATTAATCTGTACTCTGTTTGCAATGTCCACATTGTTGTAATGCCTGTCTTGATGTTCCCATAATTTGTTTTTCTGACGTGGAACCTTTGTAAAAGAGCCATGGCTCAAAGGTATTGTAACTTAGACTTGATAAATAAAAAAGCACAGGGCCCTCTCCCAGGCCCCTGCTTCCATTTTAGGGACAACAGTGACCAAATTAAGGTTTTACACTATCCAAATCTCAGAATCCGCACATCCAACCGGAAAGAAACTTACCACATCAAGAGATCTACCACACGGGACAGTGCATGCCAAATGTGCAAATTCATTGATCGGTTGCAAAGTTATTAAAGTGCAAAATTTGAGGTTTGACATTAAATAGGCTACTCAAACCTAACTAAAGGGGCACCACTGTGATTATGTGTGTGTGTGTGTATATATATATATATATATATATATATATACACACACATAATCTTTCCTACAGTTATCACTAACAGTGGCATCTAATGAGGCAAATGGTGCCACTGGCTCCTGCAACACTTGACTACAGTCAATTAAATCATTCAGATTATTATTAATTGGTTCAATTGCAGACTGCTGTGACGTAACTACAATTAGTTTTGGGTGCAGAGTGGTTTAGGATTTCAAACAAATCACCCTCTTTCTGTGATTCTAAAAGTTTGTCTGTTTCTAGGAGATAATTACACTCTTCTTGGCCCTTACTAATTATAATTGATTTTTTCAGGCGATGAGATCAAAAGGGCAAGCTTTACCCATATCTATAAGTGATCCAGATGGTCTTATAAAATCCATCATTATTTTTATTATTTCCACCTTCTCCTTACTTTTGTAATGGCCATGAATTTTCTGTTGTTTAATACTCTCGTATTTCTTAGTACCATTTCTGGCCCCTCACTCATCTTTAGCCACAGAACTGCTGGAGGATAACGTCTAAAACTGCACAATATATCAGTTATACAACCAAACACAAACAATTACAGAGAGAATTCACAGATTTGGGGCTTCATTTTGCAAGTGTATCTTAGAATATTGCAGCAAATTTTGAAGAAAAAAAGTAACATTGGTCCCAGTCCACCAAGCTTATAAAAGGTGGTCTTCAATTAACATTAAAAGTTCTCAAAATTGTGTAGGAAATTGCAAAGAATATCCACTTCAGGAAAGGATAAATAGTATCAAACCAGTCTCAGTAATGTACAGCAAACAGACAAAGCAGGTGTGGCTCACGTAGCGCTCTGGGCAGAACACAGAAATAAAGTTCCTCCAAGCCATGCAAAAAGTGCAGTTTATTCAAATCTGTGTGTTCAACCTATATGATTACCAAAATAAGACAAACAAGACAGTGATCCCTGAAATGACAGAAAAAAAGAACAAAAGGAACTAAGAAAAATACCGTGCCGAAGGTGAAAAATAAGGTTGAGTCATTACTCGCATAATAAAATGAGCACAAAGTCCAAGTAAACATATCAATAGCTTGAGTGCACCAATTTGATTGATGTATCGTATTGTTCCATATTACTGTGCTGCCAAATTCTGGTAGTCAGTAATACAAAAGAGAAAATGCTGTACGTTATTATAGTGCTCCAAAGTTAAATTATAAAAGTTTTGCAGGTGTCAGAGGATTTTACGTTTTGCCTCACCAGCCTGATAATATAAATAGCAGATATCAGCCACAGCTCTTGAGGAAAAAAGCGTTGTGCTCAAGGTGAATAAAATGTTGTGTAGTGAGCCATGGCCCTAATATGGCAGTTGTAGCCATTACTGGACATTGCTGATGTTGCTAACATTACCCTGAGGTCACATTCTTTGTATATTAAGTAAAACAGTGCGAAATCGAAAAAATGAAATGCTTAACACAAAACATTATTAAATTAATAAATTTAAACAAGGAAAAAGAATGTCTTTCAGAAAGGTTCCTAAAAGGGTTTCAGCAAAATCCCAACTACAATGTCAGAGCTCTAAGGGTAGAGATGTATTATATTTGATAAAAAAAAAAAAAACTACTGCCATTAATACTTTTGTAATCCCCCTGCAAATGGGGGTTCCCAAAAGTCTTCCAGGAGCTTGCCTGAGCACTCCAGGTCTGGGTAGCTTTCGGCGCAAAAGCCGTTTAAGTGTGGGTGTAGTGAGTGCTTTGCAGCCTCCGCGTACTGTCTCTTTAAGAGCTGTCTGCTTGCAGACATAATGAGTTTGTATGGGGGAACTGTGTGTTTCCCTGATCGAGTCCCGCTCGAGCTGCTGACAAATCGCTCCATTTCTGCCGTCGCTAAATGCACAGAGGGAGCTTTACTGAAAGGTGTAACTGTTTGCTAGGAATTGTTTAGAGCGATAATGAAAATACAGTTTGTTTAACCTGCCTTTTTTGCATTCTGGACTGTTTCTGCTTAGCCCTCCATTTTGGTACTGAACTGCTGAATTGGACCAATCAGTGTGAAGGGGGGATTGTTAAAATGGAGTCTGCTGGCGAATCAGAACTTGGACTCTCATTCTTGAACCAGCCACTTCTGTACTGTATGGCCACAGCCTCTGGGAAATGTAGTTTGGACCTTGGCACCTTTTTGCACCAGCAGAGGGAGCCCTACTGTGACTGACAGCCGAACCAGCCAACTGAACTGGAGGGAACCCAAAGGAAATGCCCTGCACTGTTGCTGGCAAGCCAGTTCGGTAGTGACAATGAAGAGAGAAGAAGCCCTGTTCTTACTGCGGCGTGTAGTTCACACGGGAAGCGCGTGGGAGGCCCTGAAGTCAGCCTGCAGCCGTTGTGAGTGCCAGTTCGGACTGAATCCAAGTTTGAGAGGAGAAAGAAGAACCAGAAGTGTGTAAGCCAGGCTCAACCTGAAGAAGACCAAAAGTTTGCTGAACGCGATCAGCCTGTCAGGGACTGCTGATGCTGTGTGTGCTCCCGGGTATTTTTGCAGTAATTGCGATCGGGATCAAGGAGCAGCCTGCCTGGTATAGTACTTTCCTTTACATATGAATGTGCATAGTGCTTGTGGGAATCGCGATTTTAGTTCCCCTTTACTGCGAAGTGTGTGCTGAAGTGGGAAGCAAATCCCAGCTTGATTCGGACTAAATCCGCTTGCTATCAAATGCAGTTGGGTCCGGTCACAAGGGCCCTGTCTCCATACCCTGTTGTTTCTGGCAATCCAGCAAGAACATCCATCATCCAGTTCTCAGCTTTGGGTATTGTGAGTACAAATCAGGGTATCTCCCTGCAGCCTGTTTTCAATTACAAGTGTGTCATCTAATTATTACTGCTTAATTTCTTCATGAACTGGGTGTGCATGTGCTTTTTGGCATCACAGGGCTCCAACCAGCTGCACTGACCCTGACTAGCCCCACACCATCCTGAGTACCCAGTGAGTGTGACATTTGGGACTCTAAGTACGTGCACAGTACTGTGATTATTAATGTGTTTAATCTAATTCACCTGATTTTCCCCCCTCCTTGTTACAGCTCCCTAAATAAATCAGATTTGTTGTTATTGAACTATATGCCGTCTGTGGTGTCAGTACATATCGAACCAGCATTGCATTGTGTTGTGTATGCTGCTTGACCTTGTTTTATAGGGGGTCCTCAGAGACGTGCTGCAGAATCAGTCTCGAGGGTAAGTAGTATCTATATGTGTAAAAAGTGTGCATATGTGGGGTATTGGGAAGGTAACTCCTGTGTACTGTGTGGGCCACTAGTGGGGAAAAAAAGGGGGTCACAGTGTCCCAGAGGGCTGTACCCGAGCTAGTTTAACCACAACCAACCCTGACCTCTGGGTGGAGGCACCCATCACTGGACCTAGTCCCCTTAACCTGTCACTAGCCAGACAGATGGGGTAGTAGCCCTTGGGATAGCGCCACCTAAGGGTTAGACTTTAAAATGTTCTGTTGTCTGTCTGTGACAAAACTCAAGCAAAAGCAAGGAAAGTTCAAGTCTGACTGAAAAGACCCAACTCTTCCAAGCTTACACAGTTCACACAGTTTGCTCTCCCAATGACAATTTGTCTTGCGCGCGCACACACACACACAAAAAACTACTGTTCAGCATTAAAATCAGCAGGGTTTTACAGGATTCTCCACTTTTCCTCTTACAGTCATGCTTGGTTCCACTTCAGGTCCCTGGTCCACACTTCTCTCTCCTGAGTCCTGTTTCCTTTATCCTACACTGCTCGCAGCATGTCTCAGGTGTTACTAGGGCTCACCAGTACACATCACCGGGATGTGAGAGTGTAACGACTGCAGCTCTACTTCCTACGGCATCCTCTACACTTGCAAGCTCTTCAGTGCACTCCACATGCTGGTAATCAAAGAGAAAAAAACCTACATCCGGTAACCCTGATATAAATTATAAACCAGAAGAAAAACATTCTTGAGCTTAGATGCATACTGGACTAATTGTCCAGTCAAGCAGAAAAACAGTTTTTCCAGCTTAACTCCTCTACAGTCAAAACTGCCTCAGTGCACCATCAAGAGTTTTTTGCTCTTTCTTCTCAAGAGAAGGTCGAGGGCCCTTGCCAGAGAGGCTGAACTTTAGAAAAATTGGCTCCTAGGTGTGATGTGGAGGTGGAGGTAGGGGAATGTAAGTCACTTTCATTATTTGAGCTCAGATGTGACTCAGATTGTGTGTCCCAAATCCTTTTTCAGCACTCATGATCCTTTTTTGTTTGGATGCAAAAGGATCTTAGCGAGTGGTAAAAAAGGATTTTAAATAGTTTAAAAAAACATTCAGAGGCCATGGGAGCCATAAAAACACTAAGTGAAGCTCGTCAGCTCCCGATGAGCAAGATACATGTTTGGGTGTCTGTAAAAGACATCTCTGAACAATGTTATGACAATTTGTTGTGTGAAAAAAAAAAACACAAGGTGTCGGCTCATGAAAAAGAATCCTTTCTCTCAAGGCCAAATCCTTTGTTGGAATTTTTTACCTCCATCCTGGAGAGTGATCTTTCCATTGGAAATAAAGGGAACTTAAAAATGTAATAACTTTGCAGCAGATTAATATTTTTTCACCAAACAACCACAAGGCAGTTCTGTGACCCAAGCTATTTCTACCATAAAAAATTCACACCAAAATTCCACACTGTCTGGATGCAAGGCGATGACAAATAAAAAACCTGCAAAAAGTGGCAACTTTTAAGGTTTTTGCACTATCCGGATCTCAGAATCTGAACATCCAACTGGGATGAAACTTGCCACATCAAGTGACCTACCCCACATGACAGTGCTTGCCAAATTTTGTGCAATTCCATTGATCGGTTGCAAAGTTATTAAAGTGCAAAATTTAAGGTTTAACATTAAACACTTACCGTAATTTCCTTTTCTATTAGCTCCAACATTGTCAATGGGTAATCATTACAAATGGGTATAGTGCACCCCTACCAGGGGAATGGCACAGCCCAAGCTTTTGAATATTGGGCACCTGAGGATTCCATACCCTAATGGCAGCTCCCCAGTTAGTACTTAGCAGTGCCACGAGAGCTACATCCACATACAATTAAAAAAGCAATCACTTATTATATTTACAATAAACTCTCTTACCTTTCTATCCAAAATTCATAGCAGAAAAGCATTCAGATCTTGTAGTGAAAAAAAAAACATGCAGTCTTAAGGTGCTTCCCAGGCGTCAGACTTCTCACCGGAGCCACCCCTCTGTGAATTGAAGCTAATGTGTACATAACATGAGATATGCAAATTTTCTTTTAAGCAGAGGACTGCAACAAGAAGCACACCTTATTTAATGAAACCTGTTAACCTGCAGTCGCAGATAATTAATAAATCATATAAATCAGCATAACAAATGTTCACTATCAGGAGTACAGTGCAGCAGAATAGAGAGATCCACGTAGGGGATTTTACAAAAAAATAGACCTCTCTTCTAGCATGCAGGATAAGAGTCTCCCTCCAGAGCCATGCTCCTGGGCGGGTCCCATTGACAATGTTGGCACTAACAGAAAAGGAAATTATGGTATGAAGTTAATTTCTTCTTTCTGTAGCGCTCCACATTGTTAATGGGTAATCATTACAAATAGGTTCTAAGAAGCACTACCCAGATAAAAAAACAGGAGGGGGAGAGAATGTTATCCCATACGCCAGATACTTCAGACTTACTTGTGAACTGCTGCCTGCAACACTGCAACCAAAAGCTGCATCTGCAGAACTCTAAACATTCAATTTATAGTATTTCGTGAATGTGTGGACTGCGGTCCACGTAGCTGCTTTGCATAGTTCTGACACTGTGGCCTCGCTCCTCTCTGCCCAGGAAGTTGCCAGCATCCTGGTGGAGTGGGCCTTGATAAGAGCCAGAGGCCTCTTCTTTTTCATGACATAGGCTTTTGTAACACAGGCTCATACCCACCTAGCTAGGGTGTGCTTAGAGGCCTTCTCTCCTTGCTTGGCTGCCCCCCAAATCACAAATAGGTTAACTGACTTACGAAATTCAGACGTATGCCAAAGGTAGACCCTGACTGCCCGCCTGAGGTCCAGTTTATGTAATTCCTTCTCCTCAGTGTGAGAAGGATGCAGACAGAAGGATGGCAAATAAATCTCTTGGTTTACATGAAAAGCCATGGGCACTTTAGGGATGAAGGGCGGAAGAGTCCTAAGTACCACCTTGTCCTTATTCATGAAAAGGTAGGACTCCTTATGAGACAGGGCTTGGAGTTCACCCACTCTACTGGCTGAGCACATGGGCACTAAAAAACAGACCTTGTAGGACAACAGATCCAGTGGCATGGATAACAATGGTTAAAAGGGTATTCCGTGAGGAGGGTGCATGGGGAAGGGCACCGTCTGTAATGGCAACCCGCTCCCCAGTGAATCCCTCACGGTGATGGGAGGGTAGGACAGCTGGATGAGGGGGTTGGCGAAAATACCGACAGGATGTCGCTATACGTACGCATGTGCGGGGGCAAGCACGCCCGAGTGTGGGCTGGAGGGACGGAGGAGCTGTAGGGGTAGTGCTGTGGTGGGCTGCTGAGCTGCACGTGCGCTGGGAGTTGGTCGTGCTGCGGCGGTGTGGTACTGGGTTTGGGTCCGGGCGCTGGTGCAATTTTATTGCACCCATCCCAAACCGTTTATTTTTAATGTTTCACACCCCTGACATGCACCCCCTGGAGTTGAGAATCCTTTAGTAGGGATGTGGGGGCAAAGCCCCCATCGGGGGGGGCACAGCCCCCACAGAAAAATATTATAGCTCAAGTCCCCAGCACCATTGTCCTGTGCGCTGGGGTGTCACAGTTAGACTTCTTAATAATGGTGATCGCCTTTAGGCTTTCATCGTTATCACACAGAACCATTCAAAGGGCTCAACACAGAGAGCATTCAGAGCCAAGTTAAGATCCCACGGGGGAACTGGGGATCAAAACAGTGGTCGGCTCCTGCCAACTGCATTCAGAAAACTAACAACTTCTCTATTTGTTCCTAGAGGATAACCCAGGGATGCTCCAAGAGCAGAAACCTGACCTCTCAGCGTGCTCAATGCCAGCCCTTTATCTACGCCATCTTGAAGGAACTTCAGAATTTGAGCAATGGAGGTCTTCAAAGGTTTAATTCCTTTCTCTCTGGCCCAAGAGGAAAATTTAGTCCAGACTTAGGCATAAACAGCCAAAGTAGAGGTTTTTCTAGCCGCCAGCAAGGTTTCAACTACCCTCGGGGGAGAAAAAAACTAATCTTAAGAGTTTCCTCCATTCAGGAGCCAGGCCACGAGATGCACTGCACCTGGATTCAGGTGGAGAATGGATCCTTGCAGCAGGAGATCCCTCCATACTGGAAGACAGAAAGGCGCTTGCTGAGCCAAGTTCACTAGATCTGAGAACCACTGTCTTCTTGGCCACTCCGGGGCTATCAGAAGAAAGTTTCCGCATGAGTGTCTTATTTTTCTTAAAACATTCTGGTGGAGAGGCATTGGTGCGAAGGCATACGGTCTCCAGAAGGGCCACGTCTGAGTCAGAACATCCACTGCCTCTGCATGAGGACAGCAATACTGATTGAAGAACTTGTGGGTCTGAGCATTGCACCTTGAGGCAAACAGATCTATTTGCAGTGGCCCAAACTGACTGCTTAGAAGTGCAAACACCTCTGGGTTCAACTGCCACTCTCCGGGGTGAACATCTTCGCGACTTAGCCAGTCCGCCTGAATGTTCAGTTCCCCCACCAGATGTACCACCAGCAGAGAGAGAAGGTTCTCCTCTGCCCAGCTTAGTAGTTTGAAGGCCTCCTGAAACATTTCCCTGCTCCTTGTGCCTCCTTGATTGTTTATATATACCACTGTGATGGCACTGTCCAACCGCACCTTTACTGCAGTGTTCCTCAGTCTGGACTGAAAATGAAGTAAAGTTAGGTGGACCGACCACATCTCCAGGACATTAATGTGGAGACCCTGCTCTTAAAGTGACCAAATTCCGAGCGGGAAGTTGGTACAGAACTGTCCCCCGCCCATGCAGACTCGCATCCGTCATGAGAATCTCCTTTGGCGGCAGTTCCAATGGAACTCCCTTGTTGAGGGTCTTCACATTCAACCACCAACTCACTGAATGACGAAGCTGAGGCATGAGGAGGATTGTGGCTTGATAGTCCTCCAATGACGGATCCCAGGCAGTCAGCAGCTCCGTCTGAAGAGGCTGCATTTAGAAGTGGGCCCAGGGAACTAAATCTATTGCTACTGACATAACACCCAGAATCCACAGTAGAGTATGGGCTGACATCAAAGACTGAGTCCTGAGCCACTGTATCTCCAACAGCAACATCTCCTCCCGGGAAGGGGATAGGAACACCCTCCCTACTTTCATGTCGAAAATCGCCCCCAAGTGTTCCAAAGACTGTGAAGGCTCTAAGGAACTCTTCTCCCAGTTCACCATCCAACCATGTGATTCCAGGATCTTCAGGGTCCTGGACACTGATCTCCTTGCAAGAAGCATCGCTGGTGCTCGAATTAGCAAGTTGTCCAGATAAGGGTAGACATGATGACCCTCCTGTCATAGTTGAGCTACCAGGACAATCAATACCTTCGAAAAACTAGAGGGGCTGTTGCAAGGCCAAACAGTAGTGCACTGTACTGAAAATGTTGGCCCAAAATTGAGAACCTGGAGTACCTCTGGTGGGACTGATGGATGGGGATGTGAAAGTAAGCATCTGTCAAATCTATAGATCTAAGAAATCTCCTGGTCGAACAACTCGGGTTATTGTCCTAAGAGACGCCATCTTGAATGTCTTGTGGTGCACAACCTTGTTCAGATACTTCAGATCCAAAATGGTCCTCAAACCCCCACTCCCAGACTTCTTGGTAACTACGAAGTAGAGGGAGTAGAACTCTTGACCCTGCTTGTTTGGTGGGGCTGGAACTATGGCCCCAATTTGAATGAGGTGGGTCAGAGTGTCCAACACCGCCTGGTGTTTTACCACTTGCTTTGAAACCGGGGATTACAGAAAACATCCTCTTAAAGGAACCGTTAAGAACTCTATGGCATAGCCTAGGTGAAGGATTTCCAGAACCCAGGTGTCTGATGTTGTTTGGACCCATCTAGTAATAATTCCTGTAGTCTTCCACCAAGGGGAAGGGAGCAGAGATGGGCCTGCATACCATCAGTGTGCAGTACCAGCCCTTTGTGCACATCCTCCTCCACAGCACCTGGGAAAAGAGCCTCTGCTGTTGTATCCTCTGTTGCCTGAATAGGAACCTCTGTTCCTTTGTGTACCGAAGTTCCGAAAGGGACGATACCCTCCTCGGTACTGTCTGCGCTGACCATCGCCCTGGCCTTGCTGAGGAGCTGTGGTCTTGCGCTGTTGGTTGGACACTGAGAGGTGGCCCTTCTTATCATGTACCTCCTGTAAGATAGAATCCAGACCAGAGCCAAACAATAGACTTCCTTCAAATGGAAGATTAAACAGCTCCGTCTTTGAAGACAGATCAGCAGACCAATGTCTGAGCTACACGGACCTCATGGCTGATGCAGAGTGGTAGGCTGAGCAGGCAGACAAGCACAAGTTGTCCACTGCAGAATCCCCAAGAAAAGAGGATGCCATGGCCACCAATTGCAAAATACTTGCACCCTCTGAATCAGGAGAGATGTAGTCAGTCAACGTAGTGACCCAGAGGTTCAAGGCCCTGGCAACAACAAAAGAAGCATAGGATGTATGAATGTTTGTGCTGGAAGTGGCGAAAGCCCTCCTGCATGCGGTATCCATCCATTTGTCATGCAAATCTGATAGTGCCAGAGCCCCCCTCCATTGGAAGGGTGGTGTGTTTTGCAGAATTATAAACAGCCTTGTCTGCCAAAGGGGGGGGTTCCCACTTGCGAGACTTTTCCCCTAGAAAAGGATAATTCCTAGTCTTCAGATTTGGGAGATTTCTTCACCCATCCACACCTGCCCATTCCTGTTCAGTAATTTGGTCACAGTGGACAAAACCTGGGAAACATTTTGGAGCAGAGGAGGATGCTGACAGTATTGGATTAACCTCCAGAGTCTCCACGGACTGTTCCTCCTTGAGCTGTAATGATCTACATGCCTCAGCTATATCTGACTCTGTAGCCTGCTCATGCTGCATTACACCTGAACATGCCTGTGTAGGCCTCTCCTGATCTGAGGGACCCGGTTCACGGTTGGGTGTACCTGCTGGGATGCCCTGCGAGACATCGGGGCTCAAAAGCCTACCAAGGAGCAACTATAGATTCTTATGCAATTCTGCTTTGCCACTGCCAAGTGAAGGACCAGGTGCCCCTCCCCCCAGCTCAGAGGACTGGCTGGGAGGGTCCATGAGAGAAATATTATGCTGGGCCAAACAATGAGGACAATAAGTACCCATGGGAGAGGTCCTCATTACCCTACTGCAGGTCTTACATCGTTTCATAATGTATGGCCTCCTGAAAGCCATGGTGCCAAGAAAAAAAGTAAAACCTTAAATTAATACTGCCCTTAATATAGCTGCCCATAGCTCAAACACTGACAGGGAAAAAAAAACACAGCTTTTAAACAACTATGTGGAGAAACAATTCCACAGAAACTGCCAGACAACTTAAACTATACAATACGTCCAGCAACTTGAAAAAGTGAAAATACGTTCTCCCAGAGGTCGTGAGGGAGTGAGCGCGTTTGCGCAAAATGAAAAATGCCTGTGCGCAATGTGCTTCCCCACTTTATCTGGCAGGAAACTGGAATAATGAGTGGGCACGTGCTCAGCCTTAATGGCGATGGCACAACCATAATGGGAATAGAGGACAAGGCGAGAATTCAACTGGCCTCCTCCAGCCCTTCACACAGTAACTTCATTGTTGGCCAAGAAGCACCGAACACACAGTAAACCTTAAAAAATAACCTTAAGCTGGGGTGTGGAGGGGATATGGAAAACCGACGCCAGAGACAAGTGACCCCTCAAAGCCCCTACTCTCCCAAAACAAAAATAAATGTGTACCTACCTGAGGCACCTTTGCCTTTTTTTTAATTTTTTTTTTATTGACAGTACCAGGAGACCATACAAAACACCCTAGCAAGGCAGAAAAGTGGGTCTCAGTCCACATAGGGAGTGAGAATAAAAATAGGCAGGTTAGTCAATTTCAAAGCAGCAGATTAACAGGCACGATTTTAGAATTATGGGGTGCTCCATGTAAACAGGCAGCCCCAACCTGCAGAGCAGAACTGCAGCCCCAAACTGAAGTCTTTACAACTGTCCCGATCAGTGAAGTAGCTCTCTCCCCTTCTGATGGCACAGTGAAACTGGGGAACTGCCGTTAGGGTATGGAATCCTCAGGTGCCCAACATTCAAAAGCTTGGGCTGTGCCATTCCCCTGTTAGGGGTGCACTATACCATTTGTAATAATTACCCATTGATAATGTGGAGCACTGCAGAAAAATACAAAAAATTGAAAATGGTAGAGTCCTTGTAAAGAGAGGGGACGTCAAGGGTTAGGGGCCACTGGACCAGCTATGCCCAGAGGTTAAATTAGGCAGAAACTCACAGGAACACAGTTCCACCTGTCCGACATCTTTCTCCACTGAATACTATGGAGCGTGACACCTCCTACCTGTAACCCCCCCAAAGTGTGGGGCTTACCTTGCCACCCCGTGGGACTTCCCAATCCTTTCGCCCACCAGCCCAAGTCCTGAGGCAGCCACTAAGTCTCCTATTGGACCCCACATGTGTTTGCTGCTGAAAGTGAGGCCAGAGGAGCAATAGATGTGACCCGCCATTGCATTAACATTTAGGTGTGTTCTGTACATTTGGTTCTTCCTCGAGCAGCCTGGGATTCCTGATATCGGGTCCGATCATGGGGATCCTCAGTTTTCGCCATAGTGGAGCTGCCAAGCGCAAGCTGCGACCTCACCGGCTTGCAAATGTGCGAGCCACTGAGGTCGCAGATGCGCATTTGAAAGCCATTCGGTGGCTGAAAACTGAGGATCCTCATGATCCTGGACCCCCGACTAAGCTAATCAGGGTCCAGAGACACGAGGGAGGAGCACAAATGTTCAGGGGGCACACAAAAATGTTAATTTTGCAAGCGCTACCAAGCGCCATAAATGAGTAGGCCCCAGCAGCTCAGGCTGCTGGGAAATGTCCCTGGCACTAAATGGAGCCTCTGGTGCCTAGGGCACTCGCAAAATGGGAGATGCGATGGCTGAACTGCTGCAACCACCCCCCACAAATGTGCAGTCAGATTAAAGGGTACAGAATGGGCTATTGAGCCCAGTAAACATTTAAACATCACTTCAAATGATTTGTCTGCAAGAGACTTGTAAAGTTAGGACTGCCATAAACTGTTTTGCCAGCAGCCATCTTAAAAGAGACCTTGTGACCAGTTCCAACCAATAAGCTCTCGCAGAGGCCTTTGGGGACTGTGAAATGGCTTCTGGGAGAGGAGAGTGAACAATGTGCTGGGCACCCTAGCAACGACCAATCAGGTGCCCAGTACCAGTATGGACAGACCAATCAGCCAATCAGAAGATGCCAATTGTTTTGAGGGAGGAAAAAGAATGTTGCAGCTCAAGGTTGTTCTCCTCGAGTGTTTTTGAAGTGAGAAATGGTTCTGTGACAGTTGGAGGAGAGCCCACAAGCCTGTCAGAGGGGTTCCTGGCTGATCTCCAGCCTTGTGAAGTGATTTTCTAAAATTTAGGTTTTTCCAACCTTAAAGAAAAGAATCAGCCTGACTGCTCCAGTTGTGACAGGTTTTGTCATAGAAATTTCTGTCAAGTGAATTGAATCTAAGCAGATTCTGACTAGAAAGCTATCCAGAACTGACTGCTTCTTGAGGGGAATCACCCTGCCTTGGTGTCTTCTGGCCTTGAAGATAATCTTAAACATTGTTCTGCCTGCCAGCAGAAGTATCCAGGTAACTTAATTCAAACTAAAGCTTGAGACTGTTTTCCCTGTGGGGAATACCCAGCCATGTCCACCCTTTGGCTGCTGCTACTGGCC
Source organism: Neoceratodus forsteri (assembly GCA_016271365.2). Classification (NCBI taxonomy): domain Eukaryota; kingdom Metazoa; phylum Chordata; order Ceratodontiformes; family Ceratodontidae; genus Neoceratodus; species Neoceratodus forsteri. The sequence continues at coordinate 407,561,315 of CM028132.1, read as the reverse complement.
AGCAGGGTGTCTGCAGTATTGAGTGGAAGCAGCCGGGTGACTAAAGCTACCTGTCATCCCCCCCCAATCCTGGGGACCATCAGAGAGAAGAAGGCCTGTCAAGTGAACACTGTTTACAAAGGCCATCGTGGTGAAGCTTGGAAAGGCTTGACAGGTGAAGACCAGCATCCTTCATCCCCTGCAACGCCACGTTGTGGTTTCTGCTCTCTGCATCCTGCTGTCTGCTGATGTGGTGCACCACCAACACCACATAGTGCTGACAAAAGAACTAATACCAGCAAAGTCTCAGCTCCAACCTGTTTGTATCAGCCTAAGTGTTCAACAAACCGTGAGTAAGCAGGGCTGCCCTGCAAATATTTATGGGAACTGTACAATTGGAATAACAAGTTTTAGCCACAGTTACAGTACAACAGCTTCTTTATTAAAGTTTAAGTGCACCAACGCTAGCCAACCCATGGCAACCACAGGCCTGCATCAGTCTGGGGTACCTCAGCATAGAACTAGGGAGCTGGTACCAGACAGGAGGGTGTGTGGTATTGTTGCATGCTGGTGGGAGGTTGGGAATTTGGTTTCTTTCTTGTATGCTCAACGTTTTAAATGCTTTATTGTTTTACCTGCTGTTGCATTAATTTCTGTCAAAACAAATCAAAGCCAAACCTATATACCTCCCTGTTCCAGGTATCCCCTCCCTGGTCCTACTCTACCCTGATAAATGTTACCCTCCCCCCTACAAATAGGGTTTCCTATAATGTCTTCCTGGGCTGCCTAATGCCCATTGTCAGGATGGTGTCCTGTGTCTGCAGTAGATTAAACTGTCTGCATGAGAGTGCTTCAGTAAGCCTCCATGCCTGTCTCTTTAAGAGAGCTGTTATTCCGTGTGAGAAAATTAGTTTGGACTGGGTCTGAGTAATTAAGGCTCATGACCAGTCAGACAACCTGTATTTCTGCTCCATTCTGCAGTCGCTATTTGTGCAGAGGGAGCTCTGTTAGGAGACGTGATTATTCACTGTTTATTTGCTATAATAATAATAATATAGGATTTTATCTAACCTGCCTTCCATTTCAGCTTGAACTTTTGCATAAGAGCCACCATTTTAGTTCTGGGCTGCCAGTGTTGGACCAATCGAACCTCAGGGGACCTAAAATGGAGACTGTCCCCAGAGGTCTTGTGGGATTGAAATCGTAGAAATTGTAGTTTTAACGGTTTGACGTCTAAATGGACCTGGAGGGGAGCCCTTTCTGTGATAGACAATTCCCTCAGCCAACCGAACCTTTTGGATTACTGGGAAAGCCCAGGACTGCCTGCAGCAGTGTGTCAGTCGAGAGTTGGAGTCTGGAGAGTAAACAGCTTGAGCGATCGAGCAGCTGCTTCTGCTAGAAGCAAGGGAGAATCAGCAGGAAGGCTCTGCTGGCCTGCCTGTAACATCTTCCAGTGTGAAGTACTGCCTTGAGAGCGAAGTCGGAGTTATCCAATTAAGTGGATCGAGACCTGAATCTGAAGAGAAACAGTGCATTATTGCTGCCCCCAAGTGGACCAAAGACTTGCTCTAGAAGCGATTGGCCAGCCTGGTACCGAACTGAACCTCAGATTGAAAAGTTTGCGCAGAGAACCTGCGCTTTGCAAACAGACATTATCCAAACTGTGGCAAAATACTTTCAGTGTTATAGATGTGCTGAATGTGTTTCATGGGTTGCAATTTGGTTCCCCACGGCGAGTTCTGTTACACCAGCTGGAGGCTGTTCCAGCACTTTACCACGGACTTTATCCGAACTGCCTGATCAGCCTGGGCCCTGCCATCACAGCCTAGGCCACTGCCCACGATCCAGAGACATTCTCGGTGAAAGACCCGCTCGCGGATTCAGCCCCATGCTCAACACCACCAAACATGTAGTGACCACCAGGAGGTAAGTCATGTAGGCCCTGCTCCCCCTGGCAATCCAGAACAACATCCAGAGATCTTCATTTCATCTGTCCTGTATCCTGGTTTGGGTAGTGTGAATACAAACAGGGTAGCTCCCTGCAACATAAGTTACAATCATTGTGAGTCATCTGATTTTGCTTGTTTGGGTTTATTGCAATGGACTGAGCCATCCAGCTCTGGATTACAAATATTTGGGTTGAGTGCATGTTAATTGTTTTCCTTCTTAAGGGCCCCAACAACAGCTGCAACACCGGCATACCCCAGACAATGCTTCAAGCTAGCCTGTTTTCCATACTGGGTACCAAGGGTTGTGAGGACTGTGCTAAAGGGACTCACTGTGCATGCTTATTCAGCCTGAATTTAATCAGATCTGCCAATCACCTGCTAGATTAACACCCCACCCTTGTTCCTGTCTCCCTGAATAAATCAGACTGTGGTTGTTCACGTTTAACCTGGCTAGTGTGTACCTTCTTGGTGAGGATATTGTACTGCTACTGTATTGGTAGATCACTGGCCTTATTTTCCAAGGGGTCTCCAGGACAATCACAGAAGATCCTGTCCTGGTGGTAACTACAAGGAGTATGAGCATAACAGTACTGTTATATGGTAATTGTGAATATCCTGTTGCTGAACTGTTTAGGCCACTAGAAGGGTTAGTGTGTGGTTATAGCATCCTGGAGGGCTATACCAACAGCAGCTACACTACCCCAAAACCATTCCTCCGGGTGGAGGCACCCGTTCACCAAGCTCAGGCCCCTTAACCTGTGCTTAGTCACACATGCAGGGGTAGTAGCCCATATGATAGTGCCACCTAGGGGTTACATATGTAACCCCTAGGTGGCGCTATCCCAAGGGCTACTACCCCTGCCTGCTTGGCTAGTTGCAAGTTAAGGGGCCTGAGTACTGAAATGGGTGCCTCCACCCAGAGGTAAGGGTTGTTAGTGGTCAAGCTAACCTGGGTACAGCCCTCCGGGACACTGTAACCCCCCTCTGTCCCTTCTAGTGACCAGAACAATATACAGTAATCACTTTTGCAATGACCCTTATTCACCATGCAAGTACCCACACTGTTTGCACTTACCACCAGGGCTGGTTCCACCAGTTCAACCCTGGAGACCCCCTGTAAAACAAGGTTAGGCATAGCAAACAACAACAGTACAGTGCTTTCAATACAAACTGGAACCACAGTCAGTTAAATGCAAAAAGAGTTAGATCTGATTTATTCAGGGGACTTGAACAAGGAGGGGGCATAATCAGGTTGATTGGCTTAAAGGCTAAATCAATCAAACAGTCATGCATGCACTTCAGAGTCCCTACACAGTCATACACTCTGGGTACCCAGGTAGGAAGAAGGTGGGCTAGCCAGGAACGTTGCCCGGGGTAGGCTAGCATCGCAGCTGGTTGGGGCCCTGTGATGAACGAAAGCAACATGCACAATACACACTACTTGTAATCCGGAGCCAGAGGGCTCAGTTCATGAAAGAAAAGACAACAAGGCAATCAGATGACAACACTTTAGATTTAGCTGTTGTTGCAGGGAGCTACCCTGATATTTACTCATGATACCCAATACAGGACATAGGCAGGATGAAATCGTGACTGCAGGTTGTTGAGCTGGAGTGCCAGGAGAAGCAGGGCCCACACGAATCACCGAGGCATCGCTCCTGTTCAAAGCGCTGAGCAGGGGACTGATCCCCAGGCAGGTCTCTCGTCGATGACTTTCTCTGTGTAGCGGTAGTCTGGCTGGGCCAGTGTGGCAGGGCCCAGGTCAAATGGAGATGAATATGGATTCAGTTCGTTGGAGCTGGATGCAGCCTCCAGCAAGCAGAACACAGTTCAGCATGCAGTGGAGAACCAAATCACGACCCACTAACAGCACACAACACATTTACATGTAAGGAAATTCCACTGTACCTGTCAGATGGCTCTCAGATCACAATTACAGAGTCTCTGCACAATCCAGGAGTTCAGAGGTGGCTAGAGGTCCTGACAGGCCGATTGCATTCAGCAAATCTTCGGTCTTCTTCAGGTTTGACAGCCTGGTCACAGTTCAGTGGCTTATCACACTCTCACTATTCGGATTTAGTCCGATAAGATCACAGGTTCCCTCTCAGGGACAGCAGCCAGGCATGCAGGCCAAAACTCAGCCCTGTCACGGTTCTCTCGCACGAAACTATGCAGAACTGCTGCTCGACTATCTCGAGCTGTTCACCCTTTCACTTCCCAGCTCAGAACTGACTCTAGCTGCAAGCAGCCTAGGACGTTCCCCAGGATCCAAAAGGTTCGGTTGACTGATCTGTCTGTCAGTCACAATAAGGTCTCCTTCCCCTCCAGGTCCATTTGGGTGCTAAAGTTCTAAAACTACAATTCCTACAGAATTTTGCTCCCACAAGACCCCTGGGGACAGGCTCCATTTTAGGGTCCCCAAAGGTACTGATTGGCCCATTCTGGCAGCCCAGGACCAAGATGGTGGTGATAAACGAGACTGCCCATGCTGCAAAGAAGGCAGGTTAGACAAACAACAATATTATTACCACTCTAATAGATAATTAGCAAATAAGTACTTCTAACAGAGCTCCCTCTGCACAACTAGCGATGGCAGAACAGAGCGATTATCTGGCAGCCCGGGTGGGACTCAAGCATAGAAACACTCAGCCCCCCTCCCAGATTAATCATAACTGTGATATAGGCAGCTCTTAAAGAGACAATACACAGAGGCTATACAGGCACTCTCAGGTAATAACATTTAAACTGCTAAAACGCAAGACACCAGCCTGGCAGTGAACATTTAGGCAAGCTCAAGGAAGACTTTTCGGGAACCCCCATTTGTAAGGGAGTTATACATAAATAAATCTGTATTTATTATTTACCATTGTGTCTATGAGCATATTATTAGAACGTTCCTTAAAGTGCACTTTGGTTATTGAAGTGCAAGGTAAAGTGAATTTCTATGTGTGAGGTGTCATTTGGGAAGGGAGGTGGGTGGGTAGGTACAGCATCCCAGGAGGTTGTACCCAATTTACCATTCTGGCCCACAAAACCTTACTCTGGGTGGAGGCACTGTGTTGTTTATGCAATCTTTTGGAAACGAACTCCCAGACCATACCGTACAAAGCCCAGGCCCCACAACCTTGACTGTGAACGTAAGGCAGGGGTAGTAGCCCTCAGTTAGACCATGGTGCTGGGGTTACACACAAATTTAGAGATTAGAGTTTCACCTCCTAAACATTTCCAATTATAAAAAGGTTCTCAGAAATGCTGCAATCTGATTGGCTGTTAGGATTCCAACAGCCTACATTAATCCATGTTATACTGTCATGTACAGCCTGATCACAATGGCACATGGCTTCTTCCTGTCAGCATTCCATCCTCTAGCATTGCTGAATGACTGGAATGATGCATTCTGATTTTGAACCAGCATTCTTAAACTGTTGGTGGAAGAACTATTTTATTTAAAATCTCCCTCTAAATGAGGAAAACATAAAAAAAATACACTTTTAACACTTTTCTTTTGGAATCATTTTTATAATAGAATAGAGCATCTCCAGGGTTTGATTAACAGTCAATCACCCCCTGGGGCAATATGGCACTTGGCTGTGCCTCGTGCCACATTACACCCCTAGGGGGTGATTAACAGACTGTTACTCTAACCCCTGGTCATGCCTTATTGCTTAATTTATAACGTGGGCTCCACGTGTGATGTTTCTGATTGGACGAGAAGCGTCATGCGGGGCATACATTAATCTCTGTTATACCAACAGCTAGAGTGAGTAGGTCATAGCCCAAATCCCTGCTCACGTCTAACTGTATGGTATATCAACTGTGTTGTCCGGTGATGTGGTAGCAGTTGGAACTTGTTGACAGTAACGATTTGGGACTGTCACGGTCCAACTCCTCTAGTACCTGACGAGTCACTGAATTTCCCCAGGTCCAACAGCAGCGACTCTTCAAACGTTGTTGACAGTGAAGCAGTGAGGTGGTGGTGGAGAAGAGCCGCCAGTTTGGGGGGAGTGGGAGAAGACGGGTGTGTATCAAAGGGGCCGACAGAACGTGAGCAGTTCCCACTCACCCACCCAGATGGATCATGGAGGAGGTAGCAATCAGTGGTCTCCAAAGGGGGCCTGACAGAACGGAAGCAGTTCCCAGCCACCCACTCACCTAGATGGATTGTGGGGCAGGGAGCGGACAGTACAGTTCCTACAGAGACAGTCCCCCCCCACCCCGCAGCCATACAGACGGAGAATCTTCACTGCTCGCGACGGAGAATGTTCGCCGCTCGGCGAGTACCAACAAGTGAGGTACGTGTGTCTAAATTACATTTTTAAGTTACTGAAAGTGTGGAATGACTAAATAAGTGTTCGAACTGAGAAAACTGTGTGAGAGTGACAAAAAGAAACAAAATTAAGCAAAGGAAGCAACAGAATCACTGCAGGGACTATTTTATTAAGTGATAATTTCAGTGGAAGGATACCAACCAAAATCAGACGGGACACTTTCCGATATTTCTTAAAAAGTAAAGAACATTTTTAAAACTTGTTGGAGCGCCTGTTACAAGCACAATAACCCACTCCAGGGTGTGGGTTTACTGGGGATTAATCAACACCCTTGGTGCTGCGAGGACACTTGGGCTTCGCCCTCGTGTCTCACAACACACCCAGGGTATTACTCCCCAGTAACCCCACACCCTTTCATGGGTTATTGCTTACTTAACCACTGGCTATGCCCACTGAAACCCTTCCTACAGACCTGCCACCACCCGAACAACACTTCCCTGAGGAACAGACTGGCTCCTTGTTTTTTAGGCCCTGTTCACACTAGGAAGCTTAAAATGGTTTAACTGCCTTAAACTGTTTTAAGCTCCCAGTACACAGTTTGCATTCACACTGTAACACAGTTAAAATCGTTTTACAACCATGTGCTAAAACCCTGCTAAGAGGTGGTCTTTAGCACTGTTTTAGCTAAACACGGTTGCCTTAATCCATGTTAACAACAGTGTGTACACAAACCGTGCTGTAACACAGGTTAAGGCAACCCGTCCAGTGAGAAAATCCTTTTTGTTAGCCACAGAATAAAGAAAAGGATACATTACAGGCTCCGCTGTGCAGAGGAAGAATCCCCGATTCTGCCCATATATTTTTTGTCCCGATCGGTTTCGGTCTGCGTTCACGGGTATCCCATCATGCACTGCGGCACCAACCAGAATCCATAATGCTTTGAGTTGGTGCCGCAGTCATGCCTGGGAACCTCATCCAACTGGCACGGTTGTCTGAATTGAATGTGAACGCTCCGATAACCGTGCTATGAACCAATTTATAAAACATTTTTAGTAACGTTTTATAAACAATCCGTAATGTAAACAGGGCCTTAGTTACAACATACAACTTAAACTAAGCCCCCTACCCAAAGATCTGTGGATATCGGTGAGACAGTTCTGGGTTTTGACATCCACAATATGAAACAGTGCATTACATACTCGCGCTATATAGCCTGATAGGTGCTGCTGTCCTACTGTTTCTTGCCTGATGAAGAAAGGTTTCTAGGTAGCCTGAAAGATGTGTTTTGTACATCTCTTGTTGGTCCAATAAAAGGTATCAAACCACTTTGTCCATCTACTAATTCTATTTTACTGCTGCTCTCATGCGCTGTGTAAAATGTGCCTTTTCCTACCAGCAGCTGCAGTGATCCAGGTGCTTCTTCTACAGGTTGACTCCAGTGCCAGTCAGTCCATCAACCAATCCGATCCTCCCTACCTGGCTGGGAGAGACGTGATGTGAGCGAGCCAGCCACATAATTATAAACACTAGAATGGAAGTCCGCCCATGCAACATAATGCTCATAGGAAGGCACGTCTATGCAGGTACACTAACTTCCTTTTACTGTGTGCTTGTATAATCTCTTCCTGTCTAGCTCGACTCCTTCAATTGTTTATGGTTCTGCCAAGGATTCTGATCTGCTGTTAGTGGCATAAAATCTCATTGACGAGATTTCTGTGCTAGCAAGATCAATCACTAATGTTGCACAAGCAATCACCCAGCAAGTAAAACAAAACTGAACGCTTTCCCTGAGTTCTTACTTATTCGTTCCAGAATTAAAACTGACATTTTGAATTAAACATATTTTCACAACTTTCTAAAAAATACATTTATTCAAAGTCTCTGTCAGTAAGGTTGGTACTTTTATTTTCAGTTGTTTTTGAGAATGGTACACCTAAATACGGGATGCATGGCTGATGCTTGCCATAGATTGTTAAATATTGTGGGGTTACTTGTCCTGGTGGTGGTAAAAATTACATGCAGCTAGGTCTTTTAAATTTAGTGCAACATTTGGCTAATCAAATGATTGTCCTTTCAGTCTTGGCTTTGTGAGACAAGGCTCAGAGACATTAACTTTATAGTAATTTTCTTTTCTTACCCTGTTTAAACATTGCAAGGCTGTGCTTAGAGCCTCCAACTCGACGATTATGAAGCCACACAGTCCCCTTTACGAACCAGTTTTTCTCTGCCTGATTTACTCAACTTGCAATGAATGTTCTGACCAGCAGTATCACTGAGCTCCCAAAATTCCTGCTGCCTCATGAGTTGTCAATTAGGTCCCAATATTCAGAATTGCGCGCATGGCAATGGCGCAAGGGGTGGCACAGCGCAAAAGAGATGCACTGGTGCAAAAATGGGATATATTCAAAGGAGATGAGCCATGGTGCATCTCCTCTGAATATAGCAGGTCATGCACACAGCGCAAATAGGATGCTCTGGCGCATCTCGCCCTGACAGGGCTGAATATCAGGAATGGGAACTGCACCAGCGCAACAGAGTTATGCTGTGCACAAATTCCTGATATTCAGCTGGCAGTATGCAAATGGAGCCATAATGTATGCAAAGTGCAAATGGGGCCATTTGCATGTCATAATGGCCCCATTTGCATGAGTTCTGTAGGGCTGGCCAGCGAAATGTGCATGGTGCCTTGCACAGCATGTGGTGCTGCCAGAGGAGGTCTAGAGGTACACCCGTCCCTCCCCATAGCTGCGCTCGCTGAAGATATATGTAAAATATAGCCCTGGCATTCTAATGGTACCCCCCTCCCACCCTGTAGCCATGATAACCATAAATAAATGTATATGAAATCCCTGGTAGTCTAGTGGGACCCCCCTCCCACCCCGTAGCTGAAATCACAGAAAATAACAATATATCATATCCCTGGTAGTCTAATGGGACCCCCCACACCGCCTGTAGCAGCGATCACCAAACATATATGTAAAAGTATCCCTGGTAGTCTAGTGGTAGCCCTCCCTCCTCCGTATCCCAGATCACCAGTAAGCCCTACTACAAACATCCCTGGTGGTCAGTGGCACCCCCCACCCCCACCCACACAGGACCCCCTGCCCATCCAGCTCCCCCACCCGCATACCGCCCAGCTGCCCATCAATGACAGCTTACAGTCGCAGTTGTAGCCTGAGTGGTCTATTGTGGACAATAGGCGTGCATACTGTAGTAGTTGTCATTCACAAAACCATGAATTAAGTCATTCATTCACGGTTTTGTGAATGACTATTACAGTATGCACTGCAAGCCCAATGGTTCACGGTGTGGACCAACAGACTTACAGCTGCTACTGTAAGCTGTCATTTGGTGGGCAGCCGGGCAGTATGGGTAGGTTGGGGGGAGCTGGGCAGGGGGTCCTGTGTGGGTGGGAGGGTGCACAGGACCACCAGGGATGTTTGTAGTAGAGGTTTACCTGTGATTGGGTTACAGGCGGGGGGTCCACTAGACTACCATAGGATAATTTACATATTTCCGGTGATCGTAGCTATGGGCAGGGCAGGAGGTCCCAGTAGACTACCAGGGATATACTATACTGTTATTTTTGGTGATCACAGCTATGGGGTGGAGGGGGTACTACTGGACTACCTGGGATATCATTTGCATATATGTTCAGTGATCGTGCCACAGGGGTGGGAGGGGGGGTGCCACTAGACTATCAGGGACATCTGTGGGTGCTTATGCACGGGGTTGGGGGTGGTGTTTGTCACCCACGGCTGGCAGCTGCTGTGTTGTGCATTGCATTACAGCAGCACGCCTGTGGGTGGCTGGTACTTGAGTTATTTATTTCGGGCTCAGCTTTGTGCCCAGGTATGCAGCGCACCTCAGGGTTATGCCAACATATGTGCTGCACATCCCGGGCTGAATATCGGGATGCACAGCATATGCATGGGCACGTCCCCTGGAGATGAGGTGCATACAATTATCTTTCCACCCTTTCGCAATGGGACTTGTGCTGTCCAAGTCCCTCTTTTGAATATTGCACCGGGGTGCATTTCTGGGGTTGTGCTGGAGCAACTCAGTTGCGCCACGCGCAATCCCTTTGAATATCTGGGCCTTAGTGTCCTTTTTGGAAATACTTTTATATTAGTGCTACCTAGAATTAGTTGCATTTGTCGAGCTTGCTGTCAGTCCACTAACTAACTGCAGCAAGTTGGTATTTAGCAACTGCACTTTCCAGTTGTAGATGTAATGTAGTTTTCCATATTCCAACCCTTGCAATGTTGCACTCCGTAATTTTTGTAGTGATGAGCTTAGCACAGAACTGAATCTTGCACATTATGGAGAAGGAAGAAGGTCATCACAGAAATACAAAAATAATTATAAAATCAGCTGGCCCATCGGCGCAGCAGTTGGATTTCGCTGCACGCCAGCGACCTGGTCCGGAACGGACCCGGTAGCTGAGGGGATGCTCGGGAGATGGAGATGGAGCATCCTGAGGACTGCCTCCTTCTCCGGGGTGTGCATCCCGCGCTGACGGACCCCTGGCGGAGGCTAGGGCCCCGGAGCTACCAGTGTCAATTCTGAGAGGGGCGAGGCAGATGCTGGATGTCATTGCACGTCCCCGCCCCTGGAGAAACCCAGGAAAAATGCCTTGCTGCTGGCCACGTTGGTGAAGCCTGGGGTGCCAGAGAGAGCCGCTACACCTGGAGGAAGCACGGGGGTACATGACCCGGGCCGATGTATGGCGGCCAGTAGCGGGGGCAAAAATTGGAAAAAAAAAATAATAATAATAAAATCAATAGTAGACACCATCGCACTAGTAATTGGTAACGACATACTAAGAACAGGTCAAAGTCTGCAACAACTTTGTATTTTTGAGTATTGATATGCTCATAACATTTTGTGTTATGGACTAATGTTAATGATTATCCTTGATTTTGACCAATATGTTAATAAATTATATGCTCAGTCTTTACTCCTGCATTATTGGTTACTAATCTTCTTTTAAAATAGTTTCTGAAAATGATGTGTTACACAGATGGCTGTAAAGGAAATTTATAGCTTACATTCACGGAAGAGGATGAAGCAGTCATATCAACTGGTTACCTCTGGCTTCAGCAACTTTGATACAGTACATTCATTGTTACGTTTTGAAAAGCATTTGTGCATAAAATCTCTCTCCAGATGTTTGGTTTGTTTGTTTTCCACACTCTGCACTACTGAACCATACTATATACAAAGAGGTGCTTGTATGCAATAACTGGTGTGTGATGACATATTACATTGAACAGAACACAGCTGGCCTACACTATCTCTTGCGGCGCCATCGACTCGGGTTTGGGAACGTGCCTGAGAGACGGAGGGCCAGCCAGGGGACGAGGCTTGAGTGTCCTAGGACTGCTCGCCTTCTCTGGGGAGGGGAGGCGGAGGTGCAGCAAGCATCGAAGCCATTCTGAGGGTTGGGGCATGACGGACATCGGTGATAGCACCTTGACTTCTGGGCGCACATCACGCCCCCACAATAACAGTGGAAAATCAGCTGCCTGAGCACTGGGCAGATGGAGCGCCTGGTGCAGACCCCACAACTCTCTTCTGCCTGTCCTGTTGAGGTGCCCGACGAAACTAAGGAACTCAGGGTGTACGGGCCCCACCTCATCCCTGCCTGGGAGGGTAGAACCAAGGCTCCATGGGGGGGATCACCCACAGGCTCCAGGTAGGTGGAGAGATAAAAGTGCAGACAGCATAGGCGTCTCCCAATGGTGTGGGGCTCAGGGAGCAGGGGGGAGTATAAAATGCAAGTAAAAAAGGATAAACAGATGGATAGAGATAGATGGCTGCATAGATGTATAGCTATGCATCAATTTTTCTTGTCGCATAAGGAAGGAAGGAAGGTGTAACTCCACTTACCCCGCAACAAAGTCTCATTGTAAACATGACTGCTAGATGTCAGTGGTTCAGATTCAGTGCTGTCCGTTAGCATTCTGGTTAGTAGTTACAAATGAGGTTTTCGCATTAACTCAGCATTCACATAAACCCTTATCACCTGCTATACAGATCCCTTCCCAATCGCAACAGAGCCAGATTTGTCTCCTGCCCCAATCCATCTGCCATCTACCTTTTCGTCAGCTTCTCAACCAAATTTTATTTAATTTCGAGAGTGCCGAGGGCTATTGTGTACTTATGACATAGGCAGGGAGACATCTGTTATGTGACTTAGAGACAGCCACCACTTGAGTCAACCATTCATTAATCTGTGTACAGAAAGTCACACCCATTATGCTTAGGTGAGGATGTCTCTCTCACTTAGTAGGGGCATTAATGGCTGTCTTGCAAAATGTGTAAGGCACACTACCAAGATCCTCCCACTGCTTGACCACCTTCCTGGGCCGCTTCACCACTTACTGTGCCAGTAACACAGATTAAGGAACGGTCAGGTGGTGGCCATCTGCCAGTGAGCTCATAGATGTCTCCCTACCCATGTTATAAAAAGAAATTAGAATGGCAGTGTCCCATGTGGAGTCATGTGCAGTGCATCCAAATTTGTGGACGGCAAAACCACAATGTCTCCAAGGAGTTGCAGATGTTTATGTATAATTTTATTTACTGTTGTTGGGGCACAAAAGCGACTATTTATATTAGTGTGGTTTTTGTTTTTACATATCTTGTCATGATGACAGCAAGTTCTTGTTCCATGGCAACATGCGGGTTGCAAGCAGTGTCTCCCCTGGTAATATGGCGTCAGTCAGCATCAACTGATAGTGCGAGTCTGCCCTCTAGTCTCCATAGTATAGATCTCTATGAAGTGCACTCTCCTTCTCTGGGAAGAAGTGTTGCTACCACAGCAGTGCCACCTGGGTAAACACAAGATACTGGTATGCGCATCATGAGAGGAATGGGAGACACTGGCTGATGCCAACCAACAGCATGCTTTGACATGCATGTTTGTACATGGCGTCGTACGATGCCACGTCTCGGGAAGGGGACAAAAATATGTGAAAACTGCCTCGGCGGCTGTAGACAATAGACTCTGGTACATCTGGGGCCCCTGCCCTGCCAATACCTACCACCTGATGAGCAACTGCTGTTGGGGATACATCCCAACTATTACCCTTCTTGGGTGTGTGTGAACCAAGGCTCCATACAGGGCAGACGAAGGTGGGGCATGGGTCCAAGAGAGTACTTTGGGCTCCAGAAGAAGTCAGTTACTGGGGGCAGGTAAGGGGAGGAAAAAACTTAGATTAAAAAAATGATTCACCGTTCTGATTCAATAACACTGCTGGGCAGCCACTTGGATTGCCTCTGAGTAGGTTTCCTTCTCCAGTCTTTGGACACTGCTGATCGATTTCTTAGACTAGGTAACCAGGGAATTAGAGCACAGTGGACCAGTGGCTGTGGCTTACGTAGATTTCAGTAAGGTCTTCAACACTATTCCACATAGAAGACTCGTAAAGAAGCTATGCAGCCTAGGAGTGGGCCAAAAATGGAAAACTGGGTAAGGAATTGTTTAGGGTACAGGAGATAGAGGGAAGTGGTGGTTAATGGAGTTCACTCTGAGGAAGGGTGGGTGACCAGCGATTTACAAAAAGTCAAGGAAATGTGGGTTCCCTCCCAATAAAGTTATAGGGTCACGTGGGGGCTGGTGGGCAAAGTAGATCCAAGAAATCAAAGAAATGGCCAGCCACGCCTATTAACTTTTTCAACAAATGTTCTTTATTGTCTATATTTCTTAGTCTTCTTGACAATAGATCCTAGTATCCCAACATTTCACCTCAACAGGCTTCTTCAGGGGTAGGATCTAATCATAATACATAAATCATTTTTAGTATATACTGTAGTCATTGAACGTATCACATTTCCATATTAATAAACTATAATCAATTTTAGTACATGTCCTGAGAGAATGCCTGCCATAGTCTGCCACTCAGCGTTTATCTTCAAAGGTATTATATACATGCTATAGTCACTCTTATTTATATTACAATAACTTCAACAGTTGGTTACCACTTGGTCTAGTGGCCGTGTCCATCAACCTCCTGAGGTGCTCCGGTGTTACCCTCAAGCAATCTTTTATGTGCCAAGCTTATTTTATACTGAGCTTCATTTAGCAAAAACTTTGTAAAATCATGTAAGTTTTATCTAATCAAATGTTCCCAAGTGGGGAATTACCCACGTACCTCAATTCATCTGGTGTATAGTAAAGGTACTACAGACTGTGTTGTGCAGGGCTGGAGGCCTCTGTTTGGCTATTCAGGGCAACTCAAGCCTTTTTGGGCCGTTTCTGGTCCTTTGTAGCTGCATAAACAGAAATATGGCAGTCGTTCTCTCAGGACATGTACTAAAATTGATAGACATTAAAGAACATTTGTTGAAAAAGCTAATAGGCATGGCTGGCCATTTCTTTGACCAGCGTTGTGCCACAGTGATCAGTACTGGGACCGGTCCTCTTCGTAGTGCCACTGTGAAGTGCTTGCTTGTACTCTTCATTACTTTAGCCTGGCAATATGTGGCAAAAACAAATTAATAAATGAAGACAAATGGCACAAATTAATTTTTTTGTAGCATTTTAGGTTGTGCTCCTTACCATATTTTGTTATGTGTACGCATCTAAATTTGGTTTTACTCACCTTTTTTCAAAATTGTGAAGTACAATATTCACCATGAAAAATGTTATCTGGAGCCCTTCGTGGCACAGCATGATGTCGGCGTTGCACATGACACAGTGCAGTGTCTGCATTGCATGTGGCAAAGTGTGGTGCCTGCATCACCATAGCACATTACAGTTTCAATATGCCACATGGCAGTGTTGTGTCAACACTGCACGTGACTCAGTAGTGTCAGCAGTTTACGTGACAGCTCACTGATGGCATCACACAGTGCAATGTCGGCAGTGTGTGTAGGACAGCACAGTATATGCATGTCAGGTGGTATCTGCACAGCACATGGCACAGTGACTTGCGGCAGTGTGCATGGTGCAGCGTTATAGGCAGTGCACATGGCACCGCATGGTGTTGTCTGTGCACATGGCACCAGAAATTGCCAGCCCAGCACCTGGCACAGTGCTGTCTGCACTGCATGTGGCACATTGTTGTGTCTGCAGTGCACAGGAGACAGCAGTGTTTGGAGAGCACATACCACAGTGCGACACCACCACTGTGTGCGGCACAATGCAGTACCACCACAGTGTGGCACGTATTGCTGCCACAATGCAGTACCATGTGCACAGCAGACACCACAGTGTGCCACATGGTCTACCGTCACTGTTCTTACCATGTGGTTTGTCACCTGAGCTGCAACATGGCCACGGCCAACACTGCTCTATGCCACAAGCACTGCTGTGACTGCACTGTGCCACATGCACTGCCATCACTGGCACCAAGAAGGTTGGCACAAGCACTGCATAGGGAGGTGCAGGCCCATGCGTGGGGGGGGGGAAGGGGCAGGCCCCTGCATAGGAACAGGACTGCAGGTTCCGGCATGGGAAGTAAGGTTCAGGACCATGAGTGGGGAGGGTTAGGAGGTTGCATACCCTGTGTGAAGAGTATGGCTGTCACTACACTGTGCCATGTGCACCGATATTACTGTTCTGTGCTTTGGACCCTCTCCTAAACTACCCAGCTCACTTACTAGGCTCCTATGTAGAACAGTGTCAACAGCCTTACTGAAATCTAGGTAGTTCATATCCATCTCTCTACCCAGATTCAAATTGTTTGTCACTCAGTCAAAGAAATATATTGGATGCATCAGACATCGTCTCCCCCAGTGAAATCATGCTACCTTGGTTCTTGTAACTCACTGTAAAACTATACAGTCCTTTTCTTCAGCAGTGATTCCATAAACTTTCCCACCAATGATGCCAGGCTAGGTTACTTATAATTGTCACTCTTGTCAGCCTCCTCTCTCCTCCAGCTTTTGTGTAGTGGGACTATATCCACTCTCCTCCAGTCCTCTGGAATGACTCCTGTTTCCATTGAGCTGTCACATATTCAATGGTGCAGCCAGTATTTCCTTGCACTCCCTCAATATCCTTGGATGCACACCATCTGTCCCCATTGCTTTGTCCACCTTCAGATTAGCGAGTCACTTAAGGACTGAGTCTCTCCTCCAAAAATGGAGTCGTGTCCACCTCCATCCCCCCCCAAAACTTCTGTTACTTTTGTGTGACCCCCACCTTCTCCTCCCTCTGTGAACACCGAACAAAAGTATTTCTTTAGGATGTCTGCCTCTTCCTTGTCCTCCTCTGCACAATTACTCCATTCCATTTTTCACCTGGTTTATAATCTCTCTCCCAGGTCTCCCTCTTTTCATTTACATGACTAAAATAATGTCTTGTCTCCTTTCATTATACCTCCTGGGCTAGTATTTTTTCAGCTTGCCCCTTTGCACTCCTTACTCCTATCTCTGCTTCCCTTTGTTTTCCCTGATACACTTCCCTAGTCTCTTCCCTCTGTGTCTTCCTATACCTTCTGAGAGCTGAAAATTGATTCACTCTGTAGTTGTCCACATAAAATAGATAAATAAGAGGTCCTCTTAGCTGTAAGAAATATTGTAAGAGTTGTATTTTAATTACCATTGGCGGGCCACCATCTGTCTTACCCCACCACCCAGCCCCATCTCCCAGGACTTACCCACCACACCAGAGTGCACCCTGGCTTACCCTCCAGGGTGGGTCCTTCAGTGAGGGGCCTCTCTTCCCCTCCTCAAATGAAGACTGGTTTGTGACCAGGAGGGAGTGCCTCAGTTGGCTGCCAGAAGTCTAGTGAAAGGCAGACGATGTCCTGCTTGGCAGATTATTTTTTTTCCTGTCTCCCATGGAGGTGTGTCGTGCGATGACATAATGGCATGCAGAGCGCTGGCTGTCTGGCATGCCTCCTGAAGATCTCGATGACCGGCTGTCAGATCCCTGGTCTCCACCAGGGGTCAGTCAAATGCTTGGTGCCCCCTCCAGAAGAGAATAGTTCTTGGGATGCTCGATCCTCTTCCCCCCTGGCTGACCCTCTAAAATCCCCAGCTCACTCCCGAACCCGGGTTATCGGCATCACAAGCCAAAGTTCTACCACTGAAGTGTTCGGCTATGCTCTTCTTTAACTTATCCCAACAATATGTGACAAAAACAAAACAGTAAATGAAGACAAATGACACAAATGAATTTTTTGTAGCATTTTAATTTATACTCCTTACTTACCATATTTTGTTATTTATATGCGTCCTAATTTTGTTTGATCTCTGTTCAAAAGTGAGAAATACAGTACTCACTCTGACAAATATCTTATGGCCAGGTGACACTGAGGGTTGAGGCACTGGACGCCACACCTTGTGCTATGCTGGCAACCTGGGGTTCGGGAACAGATCATCAGGGGTCAGCAGTAGGAAGAAGGGATGGAGCAGGACTGAGCAGCAATAATGGCAGCTCTCTTCTCCTTGAGAGGATCTCCATTGCCCCCACCCCATAGTTCCACTGCCCTCGGGTGGAGGTCCGATGGCAGGGCTTGACAAATTTTAAAATAAATATTTGTCCACTGACAAGTGGTTTGTCAAAAAATAGTTGTCCCAGTGTTTAAGTTGGTAGTCCGGGTGTAAAATTGCATATTTTTTTTTATTTTATTTTTTTTTTTTTTATATTTGTTCTACTTTTTTGGCCCCTACCTGCCGCCAGTGTTTCTGCTCTAGTCACGGCGCCCCCGTGGCTTCCACCTCCTACTAAGCACCCTGTGCTCCCCGGTTACCCTGGCTTGGCCTCAGGGGTGAAGTCACGCACTGTGGAGGCTCTGGTACCGCGAACCAGTATCTGTTGGGAGAGCTTAGCCAGGAGGCTAACTCGAGGCCCAGAGACAGGGCTTCATCTAGGTGGCAGGCATGGAGGATTTTGTCCCCTGTAAGCTGGGGCGGAGACGTGCAATGACACCGGCATCTGTCCCACCCCAGAGATACTTGACCTTGCTTCGGTCCAGGGTGACGAACCCAGCCTCCACCAGGTGTATCTTCTGTATCAAGCACATAACCCCCCTCCCCCCGGAGAAAGAGAGCAGTACTAGGGACGCTCAATCCTCCCCGCCGGCAATCAAGTCGCAAGTGGAAATCCAACCGCTACGCCGGCAGGCCAGCCAAAATTGCATATTTTTAATGGAAAGTATAAAAATACAGAAAACCTAAACAGATTTATTGTAGTATCAGTTATTTAGTGTCGTAATAGACAACAAGGAAAATAATATGAGCTTTTTTTTTTGTCAGGATGGAGAGGATTGTGACAAAATTAGCACGCGACACCAACAGCAGTGCAACATAGTCAGTGAGGACATCATGCAGCAGACAGTACAGCATCAGCATCAGGGAAAGTTATAGTAGTTACAGTAGGAAGCCTGAGCTGCTTGCTCCAGCCAGAGCATCATATTCAGTGTCATCATCATCATCATCAACAACGCTCTTGACTGCCTCAGGGACATTTTCATGTGAAGCAGCAGAACTAGTAGTTGAACTGGCATGACCATGAACGTGGCGTGTGCCAGGACCAGATAGTGGCCAGTGGTTGATAGCTTGATCCGGATCAAAGCTGCCTAATGCAGGACCATCAACTGCTATATGCAGAAGTGACTGGAGTATGCCATCAGCCAGACTTGTTCTTATTTTTGTTTTTATAAGATTCTGAATGAAGAATACTCTCTCACATTCAGCTGTAGACACACTCATAACCAGTAACATTTCTGTTAGATCAAGGATGTGAGTAAGCTGGGTTGGTCTCTCTCACAGTAGTCGTAAATATACTTGCAGATATGGCTACTCAACTGCAGACTTAAGCATTGCTTTGAATGCAGAATACTCCCTTTGTATGCTGGTTACATGATCTTCAGGAAAAAAAGCTGCGAAAGTAGTCTAAATTACTTAATTCAGTCATGCCAAACTGCGCAAGTTCTTCTCTTGCTAGATCGAAATATTTGAAATCTAAACAACTGAACCATTTTAGAGGTTCCTCCGAGAAATTCAGAAAATGCTGGTCAATGTAAGATACTGCTGCATCTATTAAATTGTGCAGCTGAGTATCAGTCATGAAATTTACTTCTGGACAGTTCCCTTTGAAGGTAAAAGGAACAATCTTGTCCTCAGTGCCACATTTTGAAATGAGATAGTTCATGCATTTCTCTGCAGGATTATATTGGTTTAGAAATGATGTCATAAACTTTCCAGGTCTTATTTTTAGCTCAGTCAGCTGAAGTAAGCATGTCTCAACGAGTTGGAGGACTTCTAATATTAGCAGGTCGTCCTTTCGAAATTCCAGTGAGAGATTTTTCAATACTGGCAAAAAATCCTGAAGAATAAACAGTGATTTTACAAACTGTACTGAGTGCGCATCTCTTAGAAGGGCCTTTGCTTTGGCATCAACAGAGTTTGCGACATGTTCGAGATGTTGAACTACTGTGGGCAGGTTGACTTGAACAGCATGAACTAAACGGGTCTTACTTGCAAGTCAACGCACTTGCTTTATTGCACTGAAATGAGCCAGTTCAGTGTGCAAGACATCTGCTATTTCCTGTAGTACTTTAAGTTTCTTGGGGCTGCAGTGGTAAAATTTAAAAATTCCTTTCAGTGTGTTTTCTACTTTTTGAACAAAGCGATTTTTTTTTTCATGATGTCGAGAACTGCTAACTCCAGTTTGTGGGCTACGCAGTGCATGGGTATTACAGTGGGGACATGCTGTCTGATTTTTGCTATGGTGCCACCTGGTATGGCCCATCATCACACTGGCACCATCAAAGTTGGCAGATACGAGAACCAGTCCAGGCTTGCTCACATTGTTAAAGTCTGCAAAAGAAAGATCAATAGACTCCAATGCAGAGCTTACTGCTTTAGAAACTCTATCTGCATGAGCATGTTCAAGAGGAATGGTTTTAATTAACACAGTTGTGACTTTTTTTTGTGCGCCATCAACAAAACGAAGAAAAACATTTTCTCACTCTACTATGCTTGCATCCGTACTGCCATCAGCAAGAACGATAACGGAATTTGTATTTTTGACAGTCTGGATCTGTGTTTTAGACATGACAGCCGATATTGTGTTACAGAAATCTCTGGCCCATTTACCATTTGTGTAATTGCTGACAAGTTTAACCCCACTTTTTTTCTAATGTGCAAAGACACTCCATATCTTTTTTTTTTGCACTCTTTTTCTCCCCGCAGCCGGCGCCGTACATCAGCCTGGTCACGGTGCCCCCGAGCTTTCACCTCCAGGCCTCCTTACATTCTTTTTCCCCCAGTATCCCTGGCTTAACCCCCAGAGAGTGGGGATGCAGCACCCTAGTGCCGCATGACTAGTAACTGCCTTGGGAGAGCACGTCCAGAGGCTGATCGAAGCCAGGGGCAGGCTTCATGCGCGCAGCTGCGTAGGAGTTTTTCCTTGCTGTTTTTGTCAGGGGTGGGATGTGCAATGACGCCCAGTGCCTGCCCTGCCCCTCATATTGTTAGCTGAATGCTTAACCCCCAGCTTCCACCAGGGGTTCGCCGAAAGCACCATGCGCGACCCCTCCCAGAGAAGAACAGTCTGTGGGACACTCATCCTACTCCCTTGGTTGGCTCTTCCAGTGACCCGGGTCTGTTCCCTAACCTGGGTCACATGCTGCGCAGAAATCTAATCACAGCATGGCCTGCCGCAGCCACGCCTATATCTAAGAAAGGGACATAAATTTTAGACAGGAATATGCGGTGTTAAATAAACACCTTATTTTATTTTTTGTGACTTCCTCCATCTAGTTTCAGATATGTTAAAGTTGACTGCACGTTGACCAGTTTCGTGACTATGCTGGTTTGCACAAATTATATGCGGATTTGATTTCTCATGGGCTCTCACAGACTCAATTCTGAAATTATTTGAACCAGTGGCAAACACGTCAGGTTTTTTGGAATAAGCAGGAGTCACAAGAGTGGGATATTTCTCATAGACAGAGCAGTACATGACGCACTTTTTGTCATCATACCTCAACCAGGTAAACTGATTTAGCCAGTGATGCTGAAATGTTCAAGCCCTCTTTTCTACGTAATATTTTTTATCGTTGCTTCTTTTCTCAGTGTTTGTTGTTTCCTCATCATCTAAAATGAAAGGTTGCTTTAACTATACTGAACCAGAATGTGATGGCACTGAACTACTGCTGCTGCTGTTATGCTCACTCGTTTCAGAAACTGGTATGGTCAAGTTAGACTGATCGCCTGTTATGTCTACAAACACAGACCCAGACCCAGATTGAGAACCTTGGTCGTTGTTTTTTTTCCTGACTAGTAGGGCCAGGAAGGCTGGTTGGGGTTCGCTTTCAGACTGTGAAAAAGAAGGCTCAGGCCCTTTACTTTTTGTTCCTGATGAAGAAGATGAGGATTTTTCCCAGTCCAAAGGGAAAATACAGTAGCTTGCTTCGGCTTATTTCTTTGCATGTTTTAACTTCTATGCAATTGTGAAATATTCAAAGATTGTTGTTGTACACAATAAAATTCTATTTTGTGTTATCTTTGTGTGTATTGTGTAATTTTTTACCTTAAGCTGTTGTGCTTATGCAACACTACAAGAGGGCAGGACAGAGTAGGTGGGAGTGGGGGCTGGGAGTCGGATGGAGTAGAGGAGCACCAGCAGTAGTACGACGGGAAAATGTTTTTTCCCTTCTCAGGGCAGGTTTGGTCTCACAGCCACACACATACACACACCTGTCCACCAAAGCGTAGCTAGGTTAGGTGTATTTTCTGTTGCCCAAAAACAATGTTTTTCCCTTCACAGGTCAGGTTCGGTCTCAGAGCCACACACACACACACACACACACACACACTCTCACACACACCTCCACCAATGTAGCTAGGTACTGGTAGGTTTATTTTAATTTTCTGTGGTCGCAAAAAATGATTTTTCCATTCTCAGGGCAGGTTCGGTCTCACAGCCACACACACACATCTCCACCAATGTAGCTAGGTACTGGTAGGTTTTATTTTTTGTGTGGCCCAAAAAATGCCTTTTCCCTTCTCAGGGCAGGTTCGGTCTCACAGCCACACACACACCTCCACCACAGTACTTAGGTAGCTAGGGTTTATTTATTTTTTTTTCTGTGTAACTCAAAAAATGTTTTTCCCCATCCTATAGTTTATTTCTAAGAAGTCCGCAGTTGTTCCCAAGTTCCTCTACCCTCTCAGGGCAGGTTAGATCTCACAGCCACACACACACACACACACCTCCACCAAAGTACTTGGCAGAAAAAACAAAGTACTAGCTAAGCTATGTTTATTTCAATGTAGCAACCTTTTTTTGGGGGGAGTATCAATCTCAGAACATGCTTTTTCCCTTTTTATACTGCAACTGTTTAACTTATTTATAATAAGTATTCAGTTGTTCCCTGCCACAAGTTCCTCTATCCTTAGGCTCTCGGGGCAGGTTTGGTGGTCTCACACTGACAGCGCCTGTCACACACAACACACCTCCTCCACCAATGTATGTAGCAGTAGCAGCTAGGTTAACTCAGGTTTATTTTTTTCTATAGCTCAGAAAAATGCTTTTTCCCTTTAGTTTACTTTATTCCTATAATTTCAGTTGTTCCCCAAGTTCCTCTACCCTACCCAGAGTCTTAGGCAAGGCTCTGCAGCCTACAGCATCTCACTACAGCCAAGACACTCACAACACCCCATGTCCCCCTTCTACTTACACCACTGGGACAGTCAGGGACAGTGGGACCGTACTAGGCTAGCTAGGAATAGGTGTGGTGTATATAAGTAGGTTGGGTAACGAGGGTTGAGTTAAGGTAATACTTTTCTTAGTTTCTGTATATAAAATAAAAAGTATTTTTTTCTTAAATTCTAGTTCATTTGTTGTGTTGTTCACATGTTACTTTCTACACTCCAGGCAGGCTCTGTCTAGTGGTCTCACATCCACAGGCACACACACACACACACACACACCCCCGGCTTCCACCTGTTCGTTTTTTTTTTTTTTGGGCCGGGTGCCTTTTCTTTTATGTATCAGTTATCATTAGTCAAGTCCCAGACCTATGCTCTCTCAATCTCAGAGAAGGCAGGCTTAGTCACTCACACACACACACACACACACACACTCTTCACCTTACCACACGAGTACTCAGTAGAGTAGATAGATATCTAATTATTTATTGAAGAAATGCTTGAGTTTTCTTTAATGTTTCAGTTTCACTTGTTCACATTCACAACATTGTCTGGTCTGCCTGCTGCCCTACTAGGCAAGCATAGTAGTCTCATAAGTTCAACAAACAATCACTTCCCCCTCTTAAGAGTCTTCAGTTTTGTTTTTTTCTTTTTGTTTTTTTTAAGAACTGTATCCTTTTCTTTCTATTTTTCTTCACTTCACATGTCCCTCCACAATCAGTTGGCCAGTGGAGTCCACACAGAGTCATACACACAACACACACACACACACACACAGAGCCCCCTGAATTCAGTGTGCAGTGCTTTTGCTTTTCCTTTCTTTATTTTCTCTACATATACCTTTTTTTTTTTGGTAAGAATCAGCAGATTGTTTGATTACAGAGACTTTGCTCTCTCCACAACAGGCAAACGCCTTTGGTAAGGCTCCTTTTTACAAAAATACGATCTCTCACATCTCCCCTTCCCCCAGACTTCAGATCCTCTTAATCTCCCACTCGCTTGGCACTCCAATGTAATAATATATATATATATTTTTAAGTTCTCTCTCCAGGTACTACTATACTGATCTGCTAGCCAAACAAGATATTTGTGTAGTGATTTCGATGACTCGTGCCAGCCCCAAATACACACAGTGTGACTGTGAAGAGGAACCGCCAACAAATGCTGCTGCACAAAAGAAATGCTGTGCACTCTCAGAGTGTCAGCAATGAAATGGCACCTTTGCCAACGTGCACCGAGCTACTGACACGCTGAGCTCCACCCCCAAGCGTGATGGCCAACAGCCAGGACTGACAGGCACGGGTACCATCAGCTATAGGCCGCTTGTAGCCTGTCAGTCTGGCTGTGTTTAGACAGTCGTGATCATGTTTCTTCTTGGTGCTTCGAGTGTCTGCTGGTGCCCAATCTCTGTGCCTGACTGCACAGTCAAGTTAAGGCATGGGGGTATGGTGGAGCGCAACCATGCGCATTCAACAATGCTGCGCCAGGCAGTCTGTCATGTGACCGCTCAAAGAAAAAAAATCAAGTGACCGGAGTCTAGCTTGGCTCCCTCCGTCGGGTCCCAGGAAGGACATCTAGTGGCCAGTGAGGGAAAAGCATGTAAAAACCTGCAATTTTTAAACTGCAGCATGGTAGTCCATGGGACAAGCACAACTCTGGCATCTGCTTGACCCCACTTAAAAATTGGTTGTCCGGGACATTGGGCTATTGGATTGGCAAGCCCTATCCGATGGACAGCAAAGGCGGTGGAGGTGCCAAAGCACCGGGAGGGTGCCTTGGAGCTGCAGCATGCACATACCTCCACACACGCGTGCGACTGAGGCGAGGGCAAAATGGTGGGAAAAAATATATCTTATCTGGAGCCCAGCATTGTACAGCACTGCTGACACTCTACAGTGCCACATGCACTGCTGTCATTTTTCTGTGCCTAGTGCAGTGCCAACACAATGCTTTGCCACATGCACTGCTGACACTGAACTGTGCCCTTTGCATGTGGCACAGTGTGGTGTCAGCATCGCATGTGGCGCAGAGTGGTGTTGGCAATGTATGTGGCACAGCAAGATGTTAGTGGTGCACATGGCCTAGAGTGGTATTACAGTGCACGTGGCACAGTGTGGTGTTGGCATCATACACAGCATGGTGTCAGAGTACATGTAGCACAGCGTGGTGTCAAAATTGCATAGTGCACAGCCCTGTGGTGAAGTATGTGCTTGATAACACAGGACTGCAGAAGCAATGTTTGCACATGGGTGGTAGCTGTGGAAGGGACATGAGTGGTGTTGGAGTAGCTCTATGAGGAAGAGGTACATAGGTGGCCAAAGGCATGTGGAGATACCGTGCCAGGGTATGTGTGTGGGAAAACATGATTCTAGAAAGAACATGTGTATACATGGGTGGCAGGAAGGAAGAGGGGGTACTTGAGAGGTGTCGAGATATGTGTAGAAGGTGAGGGTATGTTGAGACACTGTTCTGGGGTAGATAGGATGGTGGAAGTTCAAGTGGGGTCCTGGGTATGTGGACACAGGGTGCCATGGTAGGTAAGGTGAGGGAGTAAATATTTAGTCCAGAATATTTAGGAGGCTGGAGAGGAGGGTACATGGTGCTCCCATGTATGTGGGAGTGGGGATGGAGGGTAAATAGGTGATCCTGGGTATGTGGAGACACCGTGCTAGGATAGATGGGGAGAGTAGGTAGTGGCATGGGTGGTCTTGGGTACGAAGAGACAGCGTGTCAGTATGGGGTGAGGATGTGTGTATGCAGAGACACTGGGCCACTGCCGCTGGGGTTGGGGAGGCACATATTAACTGTGCCAGGGTCGTTAAGAAGGTGGAGGAGAGGTACATGGTGGATAACCTGTAAGTCCTTCAGGAGGTCAATGATGAAGCTGGAGATGCCATCAAAAGACGGTAGACTGGGGGTCAAAGAAAAAGCTCTACAGAAAAAACTCTGGGGTGGCCTCCAGCCAGATCTCCCTGGTCAAGGCGGTGCCTGATGATATACCACATCCCTTTACTGCAGGCGGCTACACTAGCCACTATAATTCTGTCCAGAGTCTGTCTCTTCTAGATCAACATACCACCAATGGCTAATTTGCAAGCAAAGTTTTCTGGCTATTCTGGTGTGCCCAGTGTTAGGCCACATTCCTTTACTGCTGGCTGCTGTGTCAGCTGGTTCAGCCTGGTGCTGCTTCTTCTAGACTAACGCCTTCAAGTCTACCTAAGTTAGGGGTGCCTGGCTGCAGGTTATCCTTATCCTTACCCTTCTTCTTCGGACCACCCCTTATGTGCTCCACCTCTTTACTGAAACACTCAGACAAGAATCCACAGCACACTCCGTAAAACGGAAAAGAAGGTCAGCAATCTACTGAATACATGTAGTTTGTAGAAACATCCTCTTTTAAATCCAAAAGGTTAGACTGAACTAGTGTTATACTGGCACACAGGGCCACACATGAATAAGGTGGTATTATAGTGGCACAAAATCAGGGCCACACTGGAATGAGCTAGTGTTATAATGGCACACAGTCAGGGCCACACTGCAATGAGCTAGTGTTATAATGGCACACAGTCAGGGCCACACTGCAATGAGCTAGTGTTATAATGGCACAAAGTCAGGGCCACACTGCAATGAGCTAGTGTTATAATGGCACACAGTCAGGGCCACACTGCGATGAGCTAGTGTTATAATGGCACAAAGTCAGGGCCACACTGCAATGAGCTAGTGTTATAATGACACACAGTCAGGGCCACACTGGGATGAGCTAGTGTTATAATGGCACACAGTCAGGGCCACACTGCAATGAGCTAGTGTTATAATGGCACACAGTCAGGGGCCACTTGCAATGAGCTAGATGTTGTAATGGCACGAAGTCAGGGGCCACTGCAATGAGCTAGTGTTATAATGGCACACAGTCAGGGCCACACTGCGATGAGCTAGTGTTATAATGACACACAGTCAGGGCCACACTGGGATGAGCTAGTGTTATAATGGCACACAGTCAGGGCCACACTGGGATGAGCTAGTGTTATAATGGCACACAGTCAGGGCCACACTGGGATGAGCAAGTGTTATAATGGCACACAGTCAGGGCCACACTGGGATGAGCTAGTGTTATAATGGCACACAGTCAGGGCCACACTGGGATGAGCTAGTGTTATAATGGCACACAGTGAGGGCCACACTGGGATGAGCTAGTGTTATAATGGCACATAGTCGATTACACTGTCAGTGAGGGCATCAGTGGAAGGAACTAGTGTTATCCTGAGAAACCGTTTGAGCCTTACAGGAATACTTCTGCAACATTTACTAAAAGGAGGTTCCATAATCCCCATTTATTAAAAATGTTTCTATCCCATTTGGACAGAGGCACCCCACCCCAGTATTGTCTGAAAGCATGACAAAACAGTAATGCATCAATGGATGAATGTCCCCAGGTGCCTCTTACAAACCATACTCCTAATCTCTCACACACACACACACACACACACACACACACACACACTTGTGTGCTGGAGCTACTGAATATGTGGTTAGTGGATAACAGATTTGACGGGTAACTTCCAGCCATGTTTATATGTGCAGGGCATTCTTATCGGATCCTTGTAGCTCAGTGTGGGTCCATTTCATCTAAATACTTTGCAGCTGTTTTATAATCTGAGCATTCGCTAGTACACAGCTCAGCAGTGATCCTAGACACTTTTATAGTAGGTGGTTCCACAGAGATCGTTCTTTTATTGTGTAACATGGGGGAAACTTAAGACGGAGGCCTGATTGTGAAAATGAAAAGTTACAAAACAAAAGGAGTACATTTTTTTCTGTAAGGCGAGAATTTGTGGGGACAAGAGGTACAAGCAATGCAGAGTGGGCTGCAGGATGGGCTCAAGAGCATACTGCCAGTGCTAGTGGAGGGAAAGGGGGCATGCTTCTAATGTAGTGGGCTTCGGGTGCTGTTGCCAGTACTTGGTTAAGGAGCCCGAGGATGCAGTAATTGGAGCTCAGGAGTCGTACGACATGGCAATCTAGGCTTGGAAGACTGCATCCAGGGCAGTGGGTCTATGGAGCCTGTCCTCAGGGCTGGAGCAGTGGAGGGGTATGGTGTCCCAGTAGCATGAGGCCAGGGGTGGTGTGTAGGCTTGGGATTATGCTGACACAGCCGGGGAAGGGTGCCTTATAAGCCCCGAGGCTAGTGATGCAGGTGCATGGGTGTAGTAAGACAGGGTTGGGGGTTGGAAACCAGATCCCACGGTTGGGAGTGGGACCATGAGTATAAACACAGGGATACTAGTGGTGAGGAGACAGCAACATGCCACCAGGGATGGAGGGGTTAGGAAGCCTCCTATCAGGGACTGTATGTGTGGGGCTCGGGATCCTGCTTCCAGGGCTAGTGAGTTGGTGGGCTAGGTTGCATGCCTCCATGAATGTGGGTGGACTCAGGAGCTCAGGGACATGTGTAAGGACATCCCACTGTATACCTGTTTGTGTAACCCCTCGGTGGCGCTACCCCAAGGGCTACTACCCCTGCCTGCTTGGCTACTGACAGGCTGAGGGGGCCTCGGTTCTATGATGGGTGCCTCCACCCAGAGGTCAGGGTTGGTAGTGGTTAAACTAGTTCGGGTACAGCCCTCTGGGACACTGTGACCTCCCTTTGTTCCCACTAGTGGCCCACACAGTACACATGAATTACCTTCCCAATACCCCACATATGAACACTTTTTACACATATAGATACCACTTACCCTCGAGACTGATTCTGCAGCACGTCTCTGAGGACCCCCTGTAAAACAAGGTTAAGCAACATACACAACACAGTGCAATGCTGGCACTATATGTATTGACACCACAGACAGTATAGAGTTCAATAACAACAAATCTGATTTATTTAGGGGGCAGTAACGCGGGAAGGGGCAATCAGGTTGATTTAGCTTGGCAATATTCAAATCGCAGTACTGTACACACATATAGGGTCCAAAAAGTCACACTCTGGGTACCCAGGATGGGGGGGCTAGCCAGGTCTGTTGCCCGGGGTTGGCTGGCAGGTGCAGATGGATGGGGCCCTGTAGGAAGAAAACACATGCACAACACACACTTGTAATCTGGAGTCGGATGGCTCAGTCTGTGGGAAGAAAACACAAGGAAATCAGTTGACACACTTTGATTAAATGAATGTTGCAGGGTGTTGCCCTGATTTGTACTCACGATACCCAAGACAGTTACAGGATGGATGGTGTTGCTTCTGGGTTTCCAGCATTCAGCACACACTGCAGAGGGAGGGGAATTAAGAAATCGATTCCCCACACGCACCAAGCACATTCATATGTAAAGGAAATCACTATACCAGGCATGCTGCTCCTCAATCCCGATCGCAAAACGCTGCCAAAACCCGGGAGCACTCGCAGCAGCTTCAGTCCCTGACAGGCTAATCGCACTTCAACAAAATCTTCGGTCTTCTACAGGTTAAGCCTGGTTTCCACACTTCTGCTTCTTCTTCCTTCCACAACAGCTCAGATTCAATTGATTCAGCTGCACTAATGGCACTATGAACCGACTTTTTGGGTTTTGGCTTACGCCCCCAAGAAATTACCGGACAGCACAGAGCTCTTTCTCCTTCACTGTCTCTACTGAACTGACTTTTCCAGCAACAGTGCAGGGCATTTCCTTTGGCTCACAGCAGTTCGGTTGGCTGGTTCGGCTGTCAATCACTGTAGGGCTCTCTCTATTGGTGCAAAAAAGGCGCCAAGGTCCAAACTACATTTCCCATGAGCATCTGCCATACAATCCCCTTTGTTGCAGGCTCCAGATGAGTGTCCAAGTTCTGATTTGCCAGCAGGCTCCATTTTAAGGACCTCCTTTCCACTGATTGGTCCAATTCAGCAGTTCAGGACCAAAATGAAGAAACTACACTGCCCGGTCCTTGCTACAAGTAAGCAGGTTAGAACAAACTGCATTTTCATTATTACTCTAACAGATCACCAGCAAACAATTACATCTTTTAATTATGCTCCCTCTGTGCATATAGCGACTGCAGAAATGGAGCACTTATCCAGCAGCCCGAGTGGGATTCGGGCATTGTAACACACAGTCCCCCCATTCCAATTAATTATGTCTGCAAGCAGACAGCTCTTAAAGAGACAGTACACAGAGGCTCTAAAGCACTCGCTGCAGTGCCATTTAATGGCTTAAACGCCGAACACCATTCAAACTTAGAGCACTTGGCAAGCTCCTGGAAGACTTTTGGGAACCCCCATTTGCAGGGTGGTTACATTTTTATTCTCAGGTAGTCAAAGTTTTATGCAGGTGTTTTTTTTTTTAATATTTGCTGAGGGGCATGGAGGAAGGAGGTGGTGATGGGGTATTAATGTAGGGCCATAGACGGAGGTGGGTAGTGTCAGGGGCTGTGGAAGGAGGAGATATTGTCATAGGCTGTGGAGTTATCATGGGCAGTGTCAGGGGGCCATGGATAGAGGTGGGGCAAGTATCAGTGACCGTGGAAGAAGGTTATCTAGCGACAGGGGCAACAAAAGGAAAGGAGGCTAGTGTCTGGGCCCGTGGAGGGAGCGGGTAGTGTCATGACCTGTGGAAGGGAATGTGTCTAAACAAAATGTATAGGGCGAGTGAGTGGTTTGGTGTGTCATGGATCTGGGAGGTGATGTTAATGGGAGGCCATGCAGGAAAGGTGTGTGTCAAGGGTATGGTGGGTTTTTGCTGACTAGGTGGGAGGGAAATGTCAAGGATGCAGTGAATGATGTCACTGGCCATGGGAGAGGCTATGTAGGTGGGGTGGGGGGTGCTCAGGCGCTGAGAAAGAAGTTAAGGGAGCATGACAGAGTGGTTTTTGATATGCTGGAGGTAGAGAGAAATTCATTGGTACGTAGATACATAGAATGTGGCAGCAGATTTTCTTCCCATATCTGTTTTTTTTTTTAACCTTTATTTTTTGTTGCAGGCTCTACTAGATCCACGGTGCAATCTTTTATCCCCACTAACTTACCACCACGATTCCCTTG
The DNA here is from genome assembly GCA_016271365.2 of Neoceratodus forsteri. Taxonomy (NCBI): domain Eukaryota; kingdom Metazoa; phylum Chordata; order Ceratodontiformes; family Ceratodontidae; genus Neoceratodus; species Neoceratodus forsteri. The sequence continues at coordinate 407,530,499 of CM028132.1, read as the reverse complement.
TTCCTGTCCCAGGCATTTTTGAATCAAACCACTTTTTCCACCCACAGTACCTCAGCTGGACAGCTAGTCCAGGTATCCATCACTCTATCTGTGAAAAGGTACTTTATCACATCCCTCCTAATTTTACCCCCCTCCTGCTTCAAGTGGTAGGGGAGCAGTGGACCAGCCACACTCCCACACAGATGGAACCCCACAGATCAGCATTCCTCCTGCAGCTTTACATCCACTCCCATATAACATACCGGCTGAGTGCCCCCACTCCTCATCTGGAATCGCCCCTTCCTGCTGAGTGGGTTTGGCAGGCTGTAAAGGGAGTGGATGCCAAGGACTAGTGGGGCAGTGGACAAGCCACACCTACTCACAGCAGGAACCCCCTTCTGATCTACCCCCCTTGACTAGCTATGTTCGTTCCTGTACTGTAATGCCCTTCATACAAACCGACCACCCCCTGCAGCAGATCCCTCCCCAGAGCAGACACTTGGTCTGTCTAGTCTGCTCGTATTGCAGAGTCCACAGCTTGAGCTACTGTCCCTGCCCCCCTCCAACTCCTACCAACCTCTCTACCCATGATCCTTACCCTCCCCCTATGCCTCTCCCTGTCTCTCTTGAAACTGCCCAGTCTCCAACGAGACCACCTCTTGTGGCAGCAAATTCCAAGTGTACTATGTGAAGAAGTGCTTCCTGACCTCCCACTTAAGACTGAGACTCCTCATGTTATGGTTGCCACTCAGCTTAAATAGACCCTCCTTATCCATCTTATTTATCCATTTCAAGTACTTGAAGGTAACAATCATTTCCCCTCTCTCTCCTGTCCTTCAGGGAGTACATGTTCAGAGCCCTCAACCTTTCTTCGTATGCCTTACCCTGCTAAACTGTTATCATCTTTGTAGCCCTCCTCTGCACCTTCTCCAGCAGGTTAATGTCCTTTTTTAGGTATGGGCACCAGTACTGAACTCCATACTCTAGGTGTGGCCTTTCCAGTGACCTGTACAACGGCAGTATAACCTCCTATCACCTACGACTGATCCCCCTAGCTATGCATCCCAGTATCTTGTTTACCTTTACTGCTGCTTTCTCGCACTAGACACACCTCTGTCCAGGGCCCCACAGACACCAGCTGCCTCCTACTGGACAGCTACCACCCTCCTCAGACACCCCTCCTGCCCGGGCCCCCCAAACATCTCAATGCCCGGTCTCTGAACACCACTTCCCTCCTGGACATCCCAGCGCGCTCCCAATCTCCTTTTTTGGGCCCCCTGGACAGATCCTTCCTGGGGCCCTGGACACTCACCATACAACACTCTATGTCCCCACTCACTGAGCTGCTGCAGCGTCACCTCCTGGGTCCACCACCCCTCAGGGCTGGGGGTGGTTGAGCTTGGGAACCTGCCTTCAGGGCTGGGAGTGGATGGCCCTGTGAGAGTGCCACAAGGTCTGGGAGTGGGTTGGCTCGGAAGCACACTGCCAGGAGGGAGAAGGCTACAGACCATGCTGCCTTGCCTGAGCAGGGCCACAGAGACCAGGGCTGAGTGCTGTGTTGGAGGGGGGCCTTGGGAGCTACAGGCCAGTGATATGGTGGGAGTAGGAGTGTAACCCCCCTACAAATAGGGGTTCCCGAAAAGTCTTCCTTGAGCTTGCTTAAATCAGTGGCGGCTCTACACCAGGACCCGCCAGGGCAAGTGCCCCGGTAAAAAAATGCTCTGCCCCAGTTGGTGCCCCATATGCTGCAGAGCTTCCCCCATAGTAACAATATATCAGTGCCTGGGCTGCAATCTGTTGTGCCCCAGCTGTGCCCTGGTAACCATGTGTGGCTAGAGCCGCTGCTGGCTTAAATGCTCACTGCCAGGCTTGTGTCCTCCATTTTAGCAGTTTAAATGTATTGCCAGAGAGTGCCTGTATAGCCTCTGTGTACTGTCTCTTTCAGAGCTGCCTGGATTGCAGCCATAATTAATCTGAGAGGGAGCTCTGTTAGAAGATGTACTTGTTTGCTGATCATTTCTTAGAGTAGTAATAATATTGCAGTTTGTTCTAACCTGCATTCTTTGCAGCATGGACAGTTCTGTTTCTTTCCATCACCTTGGTCCTGGACTGTCAGAATGGGACAATCAGTATATTTGGGACTCTAAAATGGAGCCTGCCTACAGGGGCTTGGTGGGGCCAAAACTTGTAAGAATTGTAGTTATGGGCTTTTGGCTCCTAAAATAACCTTGAGGGGTAGCCCTATTTTTGGGACTAACAGTCAGATCAGCCAACTGAACCTTTTGGATCTTGGGGAAAGTCCCACACTGCTTGCAGTTTCAGTTAGATCTGAGTTGGGAAGTGAAGAAGTACCAGCTTGAGATAGTTTGAGCAGCAATCCATAGTGGATCCGCATGGGAGAACTGTGGGAAGGCCTGAGTTTGGCCTGCATGCCTGCCTGCTATCCCTGAGAGGGAACGTGTGCTTTTTTCAGACTGAATCCGAATTTGGAGAGCAAATTAAGCCACTGAATTGTGACCAGGCTTTAAGCTGAAGAAGACGGAGGATTTGCTGAATGCGATCGGCCTGTCAGGACTTCCAGCTACCTCTGAACTCCCGGATTGTGCAGACTCTGTACTTGCGACGGAGAGCCATTTGCCTGGTACAGTGGAATTTCCTTACATGTGAATGTGCTGTGTGCTTATAGTGGTTTGTGATTTGGTTCCCCACTGTGTGTCTGAACTGTGTTTTGCTTGCTGGAGGCTGTATCCAGCTGCATGGACTGAATCCATATCCATTTCCATTTGCCTGTGCCCCGCTACACTGGTCCAGCCAGAATACCTGCTACGCAGAGAAAGTCGTCGACGAGAGACCGGCCTGGGGATCAGTCCCCTGCTCAATGCCTTCAACAGGAATGATGCCTCGGTGATTTGTGTGGGCCCGGCTTCTCAGGGCTCTCCAGCTCAACAGCCTGCAGCCTCGATTTCGTCCTGCCTGTGTTCAGTATTGGGTATCGTGAGTAAACATCAGGGTAGCTCCCTGCAACAACAGCTAAATCTAAAAGTGTTGTCATCTGATTGTCTTGTTGCCTTTTCTTTCATAAACTGAGCCCTCCAGCTCCAGATTACAAATAATGTGTGTTGTGCATGTTGCTTTATTCCATCACAGGGCCCCAACCAGCTGCAACGTTCCTAGCTAGCCTACTGTTTTCCTACCTGGGTACCCAGAGTGTGTGATTGTGTAGGGACTCTGAACTGCATGCATAACTGTCTGATTTATATAGCTTTTAAGCAAATCAACCTGATTATGCCCCTCCCTTGTTCAAGTCCCCTGAATAAATTTGCATTTAACCTGACTGTGGTTCCAGTTTGTGCCAAAAGTATTTTACTGTTGCTATTTGCTGTGCTTAACCTTGTTTTACAGGGGGTTCCCAGGGTCAAGCTAGAGGAACCAGCCCTGGTGGTAAGTGCAAACCATGTGGGTAATTGACTGGTGAATAAGGGTCACTGTGAAAGTAAGTATTGTATATTGTTCAGGCCACTAGAAGGGAAAGGGGGGGTTACAGTATCCTGAAGGGCTGTACCCAGGTTAGCTTGACCACTAACAACCCTGACCTCCGGGTGGAGGCACCCGTTTCATTACCCAGGACCCTTAACCTGCTACTAGCCAAGCATGCAGGGGTAGTTGCCCTTGGGATGGCGCCACCTAGGGGTTACAGAAGCATGAAACCATAGCAGATTGGGGTGTGTGACCTGGAACATAGAGGTCAGGGATGGTGATACTCAGGACCCAATGGACATGGCTGGAGGAGGGCTCATATAGCATGCTGCCATGGCTACAGGGGCTCAGGGACCCAGACCATGGCTGAGGGGAGAGGGTGGGTGGGACCAAGAGGCCAGGGATACAGAGCATGCTGCCATGACAATGAGCTCTCAGGAGCCTACGGCATGGCTGTGGAGTAGAATTCTGTATGACTGGGGTGGGCTGTGCAGGCCCATGTGTGGGCAGGGCAGGGGTACAGGCCTCTCCATTGATAAGGTGATGCAGGCTTCTGCATGGGGAGTGCAAGTAAGACAACTCAGAGGTGGGTGCCACTGGAGATGGCAGTCATGCACATGAGGTGTCTGTATCTGCACCCAGGAACCACACTGAGCCCCTGCTGGACAAGCACCAGATTCGCTAAAGTTGAGTACGGCCTCTGGCCACCCCGCACCACCACACACACACCCCATCCCTCTCCAAGCAGACGGCCCACCCTGCAGATGTTCATGGGTTATCTTATATATGCTGGGGAGGGGGACCCGATGAAGCCATCTACAAGGCCTGGGGAGTGAGACTGGAAGCCAGCAGCAGGGCAGATTGGAGCAGGAAGCATGCCAGAACAGCTTTCTGCAGCCTCCACAGAAGCGGAAATATTCTTTATTTAATATACAGATTTTATCTACTGCAACAGATGCCTGCTCTTTAAATACTGGTAGTGCAAGGAATGTATGGTGACATCAGTGTTGGCATCACACGTGACTGCAGTATCGGCGACACAGTGCAGCAGTAACAGTGCATATGGTACAGTGCAATGACAGCAAAGTATGTGGCTTATTGTGTTCACCGCTAAATGTGGCACAGTGCCGTTGGCAGTGCATGTGGCACAGCAATGTGTTGGCATTGCATGTTACAGTGTTGTATCCACTGCTGGGGAACTTGAGTCTGTCACTGGGGTGGGTGGGATCTGGAGCCTGCATTGAAAGGTATCAGCATGGCACAGTTGATCGTGCTTCTGGCACTTGGTCAGAAGGTTGTGGATACTGGTCCCACAGCTGGGTCTCGGCTATTACCCCAAATGCTGGCACTCTTGTGCAGTCCTCTGATGGGGAGGAGGGGGGAGGCTGTACTGTTGGGTTGAGCTGTCCTTCGTATGCAAAATTAAACTGAGGTACAATCTCTGCTTCTATCCTGGTGAGTGTCTAGGTGGAAGTAAAAGAGCACAATGAACTTTTCTCAAGAGTAGAGGATTTTTCACTGGTGTACTGACGAACATTCCCCTTCTCATAAAACATGGTTGTGTTTGGGAATTGATGTGTGAATGGCTGTAAATATGTGTTTACAGTTACTGTACTGTATACTGCCCTGTATACTACTACTTTCTCACTGTTTGAAAAGCGATTTGGAATACAATGTGTTTGGAAAGCATGGCACAAGTGACAGATGGATCGAGAGCAAGATGGCTGCATAGATGTATAGCTATGTACCAATTCTTCTTGTCGCATAAGGAAGGGAGGAGTGCCTCCGCTTACCCCACAACTAAGTCAGATTGTAAGCAAGACTGACAGATGTCAATGGTTCAAACTGGCTGCTGTCCTTGTCAGCATCCTGGTTAGTAATTACAAATGAGGTTTTCACATTACTCAACAGTCGTATAAACCCTTGTCACCAGCACGACAAATCCCTTCCCACTGGCACCGGATTTGTCTGCTGTCCCCATCTATCTGCCCTCTACCTTTTTATCTGCTTCCTAACCTAATCTTATTTAATTTTACTGACTCCTGCATGAGGAGGAGGGGTGCAGGCCACTTTATGGGAAGGTGTGGTGCAGGCCCCTGTATGGTGGAGATGGGTTTGGAGGCCCCCTGCGGGGTGTGTGTGTGTGTGTGTGTGTGTGCAGGCCATTATGAGGGAAGGTGGGGTGAAGGGCCCTGTATGGTGGTGATTGCGGTTGCAGTTCCCTGTGTGCATGGGGGGAAGGTGCAAGCTACTCACCAGGAATGGGGTGCCTGCCATGCAGTGGGAAGGGGGCAGTTCAAAAATCTTCAGGCGCATCTCAGATTTATCCAGGGTGCTTTACGAAGGATGGCAAGCCAACACAGTATACCAGTACAAAAAAGATGAAGCACTCCAATCAAAATGAAGCTCCAAACTTCAAAGGGTGTCTGATGAAGGCCTAAATTGGGGCAGAAGCACTAAGGGACCCGCTCCTAGCAGCTCTACATACCGAGGATTACAGATCACTAAATAAAATCCTGCACTTGAAAATCTGAAGTTTGGAGTTACATTTTGGCAGGAGTGCTTCATCTACTTTGTAATGGGTGGGGGGGTGCTGGCCCATACTTGGTATACTTGGAGGTGGAAGGGTTTGCAAACCCCTGCATGTGATGGCGGTGGGAATGCATGCCCTGCATGAGTGAAGACAGGTCTCTGCATAGGGGGGCAGAACCGTACTTGTGGTGTTGGGGTGTGGGCTCCTGCATGAGAAGTTGCAGGCCCCAGGGTCTGGTGATATGATGCCAACCATTCTGTGGGAAGTGGGTGGTCTGTGTCTGGTGGGTTACAAGGATCTGCATGGGGATGGGGGAGCAGGACCCTGCGAATAGTGGGCAGTACAGGCCCATATTTATTACTGGCTAAAAAAAAGATATGTTTTGTTTGCTTTGTTCTTTACTAGACATTGCACTTGGCACATCCGTGGCAGCAAAGAGTGAAATTCTCAAGCCCCTCAGTGAATGTTGAGTTGTTTGTAGGCATAAGGCAAAACAGGGCAAGATTTGGAATCTTAGCAGTTGTACAGAGTCATCTGCCATTCGCATTATCACATGATGTTCAAGTCTGTCTGTAGTCCCTAATCCAGCAGTGGTCCAGCTGCGGCAGGGTGGTTAATTGGAGTGGGTGTGTGGGGTGTTCCAGCAGCAGGTTGAGAGTTGGCGGCTGGTCCGTAGGCAGAAAAGGTGGTCCAGGGTAGGGGGGTCCAGCTGCAGAAAGGGTGGTTATCTGTCAAGAAAGGCTGTTCCTGGGGCAGGGGAAGGGAGAAGAGTCCAATTACAGTGAGGACACTCAGTTTGGGGAAGCATGTTGGGGGACTGAAAGGTCGGTTCATCTGTAGAGATGGTAGAGGAATTCCATCAGGTTATAGTGCCAGTCTGATAGGTTGGGGGCATTCCAGTAGAAAGAGGGGATTCAAAGGGGTGGGGGAAGGGATTCTAGCAGGTTTCACACATCCCAGAATGCAGGGGGAGACAAGCCATTCAGATGGGTGAGTGAAGAATTCCAGAAGGTCGATGCAAGCCCCACTTGAGGGCACAGAATGCAGGCAAAGATGGCACACCAGTCCGTAGGAATTTCCTGCCAAACAAGCACCATTCTCATACCAAGCTGAGCACCCTCTTTTCTGGAGCTGGACAAACACCCGCAGACCACCTTCCCTACAGTTGTCCCTCCCCCCACCATGAGTAGCAGCAAGACCAAAATGAAAACAATATGTCCGGGAGGGGGGGAACTATAAAGACCTGAAAGGAACACCCTTCCATGCTGCCAGTAACTCCCAACTCCTCTCAACTGACCAAGCAAAGCTTTAGATCCCTCTTATTTTTATGCCTACAACACATCTCCAGTCATATATACAGTCTCTGTCACTCATGTTATGCAGCCCCATCAAACGCTGCTGTGCCCATTGAAACAATGCAGCTATGTACCCCTGCCAAGAACAGACTGGCAGTGAGCATCCCCCTCCATACCTCTCAACTGTTTTTTCCCCAAATGTGGAATATTGCCTCTCAAAATGTGGAACAAATGAGCAAAATGTGGAACACTTAATCAAATCTTTACCTAGGAAGGTCAGAACACTGTTAAAATGTTTGCATTTATCTTCAGAAAGTCTGTTATTAATTGAATAATATATTTTTTGCATCATTTACTATATATATTTGCTTTAAAATGTTAATACTGAATGTGGGAGAAATCCTAACAATGTGGAACAGGGAGCTTTTGTGAAGTAAAATGAGGAACGTTCCTCATAATGTGGTACAGTTGAGAGGTATGCCCCCCTCCTACACACACAGTGAAATACCTCTTTCCAAACACCAGCCACCATCCTGCAACTGGAACGTCAACTCTTCCTCTGAATAGACTCTGTCTCATCTCCACTCCGCAGCCAGACCCCCACCCCTTCCCCAGACAAGACAACCCCTGCAGCTGTCTTCTCCAGAACTGGTTGGCTATGTGCTCTCCCCCACCCACCCAGGCACACTTGGAAATCGTTTCCACAGACCAACACCCCTTGCAGCTACCCCTCCCAAAAGACTTGCTGAGATCCCCCCTCCCACACACAGCAGGAACACATCTTTCCACAGACCTGCCAACACCCTGCAGCTGGAGCCCCCCCCCAAAGAACAGACAGACTTTGCATGTCCCTACCCCACAACAAGACCACCACCTCCCACAGACAAGCTACCCCCTAAAACTGCCCTCCCCAGGAACAGAGTGGCTGTGTGCCCCCTTCCCCGCACAGCTGGAAACCCTCTCTCGCCCAAACTGGCAGTAAGCCACCATTCAGATGGAACCCCCTCTTCTGACCCTCACAAATAAGCCACCCCCTGCAGCTGGCCTACTCCCACAACAGACTGGCCATCTCTTCCCTGCCCCGCTGGAAACCTTCTTCCTCCCACACAACTTTGCCATCCACAACTTGGTGCCGCACACATTGTACCCGCACCATAGAATTATTAGGGCAAAGCATCAGATAATTGGAGCCATAGAGGCGGCCGCGCTCCCAGACATCAACGGGTCAGCCCCACCACATGCACATTCGATCCTTTCTCACTGCTGACCTCCTACCATACTACAATCCATCCGGTAACCCCCTCCCTCCGGTAAACCTGGCCCTACCATACACCCTCCTGCTATCGTACAACCTTGGTCCCAGCAGTCCACATCTTTCTTCCCCTCCATATCTCTCAACCATTCTTGACCAAAATGTGTGACAAGATGTGTGACAAAAAAGCAAAATGTGTGACATACCATCAAACATGGCACTGCAAGCTCAGAACACTGTGGCTTTCAGTGTACTAATGTTCATAATGTTTGGTGATAATTGAGCATAATAGATCACTATGAATTTCTGCTTTGAAGTCTCAGTGGGAAATGTGGAATATCACCTTCCCCATGTGGATAAAGAATTTCTGAGAGGCAAAATGAGTGACGTATCTCGTAATGTGTGACAATTGTATGACAACAGTATGCTCCCCTCCCCCGTCCGGTTCCTTGCTCACCAGCCCACTCCAATCCCTCCAATGCCTGATTTTACCACGCTGCAGCGACAGCGGCCACGGAGACATCCCTGACAGTGACAGCCACACTGCTGAGTCCGCCCCCCCACGGTCTCTAGGATTCCAACTCCATGTCGGAATTGGACGGGGGGACACCTGAGAGGCAGAACCCCTGGTTGTGCAGGGACCATCACAGCGACATGCAGATTTTGCCCAAATCCTGTCGCTGTGATGGTATTCACCGTTGGGGAGTCGCTGTGGCAATGATATACCCCAGTGCCCACCTCCCTCTGCACCCTCTCCAGTCTGTCCTGTTCCCAACAACCGCTCGAAGCTCAGCTCACCCAACTCAGACTGCCCTTTGGCTTGGATCCAGCAAAAGAAAGTTAGAAACAGCAGCAGCAGAATATGACTCTGCGTTTCTCACTGACAGGCAGGATACATTCTAAATGCACCATAGTATGCACAAACCATAGAACTAGAAGAGAAAGACTAGAATGGCAGTGCCTATCAGCGCTGCCGAGCGCCAGGACGTAAAACACACCACACAGTCACACCTCTGAGTACCCAGGTAGGGAGATGATGGGCTAGCCAGGAATGTTGCAGCTGGTTGGGGCACCGTGATGGAAGAAAGCAACATGCACAACACACACTATTTGTAATCCAGAGCCGGAGGGCTCAGTTCATGAAAGAAAAAGCAACCAGACAATCAGATAACAACACTTTAGATTTAGCTGTTATTGCAGGGAGCTACCCTGATGTTTACTCACGATACCCAATACTGGACACAGGCAGGATGAAATTGAGACTGTAGGTTTATTTATTTATTTAAATAAATAAATAAATAAACCTACCAGAGACTGTAGGTTGTTGAGCTGGAGTGCCCAGAGAAGCAGGGCCCACACGAATCACTAAGGCGTCGTTCCTGTTCAAGTGTTGAGCAGGGGGCTGATCTCCAGGCAGGTCTCTGGTCGATGGCTTTCTCTGTGCAGCGGATAGTCAGACTGGGCCAGCCTGGCAAGGCCCAGGCCCAATGGAGAAGATTTTGGATTCAGTCCGTGGGGCTGGATGCTGCTTCCAGCAAGCAGAATACAGTTCAAACCACAGTGGGGAACCAAATCGCGACCCACTAGCAGCACACAGCACATTTACACGTTAAGGAAATTCTAATGCAGCTTCCAGCAAGCAGAACACAATTCAAACCACAGTGGGGAACCAAATCAAGACCCACTATAAGCACACAACACATTCACATGCAAGGAAATTCCACTGTACCAGGCAAAAGGCTTTCCTGTCGCAATTACAGAGTCTCTGCACAATCTGGAAGTTCAGAGGTGGCTGGAAGTCCAGACAGATCGATAGCATTCAGCAAATCTTCGGTCTTGTTCAGGTAGGAGCCTGGTCACAATTCAGTGGCTTACTTCACTCTCCAAGTTCGGATTCAGTCCGAAAAAGACACAAGTTCCCTCTCAGGGACTGCAGGCAGGCCAAAACTCAGGCCTTTCCACAGTTCTCCCACGTCAATCTATGCCGGGCTGCTGCTTGAATCATTCAAGCTGTTATCTCTTCACTTCCCAAATCAGAACTGAAACTAGCTGCACGCAGCTTGGGAATTTCCCCAAGATCCAAAAGTTTTGGTTGGCTGATCTGTCTGTCAGTCACAACAAGGGCTCCCCCTCCAGGTTATTTTAGGTGCCAAAATGCAAAAACTACAATTCCTACAAGTTTTGACCCCATCAAGCCCCTGTAGGCAGGCTCCATTTTAGAGCTACCAACAGTACTGATTGGTCCATTCTGACAATCCCCGACCAAGTTGGTAGAGATAAACACAACAGTCCATGATGCAAAGAAGGCAAGTTAGAACAAACTGCAATATTATTACTACTCTAACAAATGATCAGCAAACAAGCACATCTTCTAACAGAGCTCCCTTTTAGATTAATTAAGACTGTAATCCAGGCAGCTCTTAAAGAGACAGTACACAGAGGCTATACAGTCACTCTCTGGCAATACATTTAATCTACTAAAACGCAGAACACCAGCCTGGCAGTGAGCATTTAGGCAAGCTCAAGGAAGACTTTCTGGGAACCCCCATTTGTGGGGGGGTTACACTTGGACTCCACAACAAGACATACCAAGAACGTCTGCATGACCTAAACATGTACTCCCTAGAACAATGCAGAGAAAGGAGGGACATGATCGAAACCTTCAAGAACTTGAAGGGAATAAACAAGGTCCAGGTTCAGGACCTATTTCAGATCAAGAATCATGCAAGAACGAAGGGGCATGGCATGAAGCTGGAAGGAGGCAAGTTCAAGAGTAACACAAGAAAATTCTTCTTTACCGAGAGGGTGGTGGATACTTGGAATGACCTTCCACCACAGGTTGTGGACTAGGTCAGTCGGATCATTCAGGAAGGCATGAGATAGGCACAAAGGTATTTTAACACACTGAATAGCAGTTAAGGGAGGGGATCTAGGCTTATGGGCAGACTAGATGGATCATGCGGTCCCCTTCTGCTGTCACTTTCTATGTTTCAGGCTGGCTTTCCAAGTGTTTCAGCTTACCTCTTCCAGCCTTCCCATTAGTCTCATATTTCACTCCATCCTTAGCTCTGATATAGACGTTACCCTGCTGCCCTCAGTCCTACGTGCCCCCCCCCCCAATGGTGAGCCTGAGTCTGGGGTGATCCCCTGCATGTGTTTTGCAGAGTGTGTGCATTGGTGCTGGTTATTGGTAGGCAGTGACAGAGTTGGGGGAGTGGTGGGTCAAACTGGATAAAGTGGTCTTGGTCAAAAATAAACTGAAAGCATAAATTTCCAGATCACATGAGTAAAACTTGTCAGAAAACATTTTTTTAATTGTTCACCTTTCCTTTGTTGAGGGAGTGTTATGGAGCAGGTGCATCACTCTGGACTTACTTGCACAGGGAAGGGGGCACTGCTTGACATGTGGCACCTTTTTTACCTTCAACTGCATGTCAGTGCTGTGTTTGTGAGTAGGAGTTTGCCCTTGTGTGCTGGTTTGGTTCTGAAGTGTATGCATGAGTGCTGGTGAGTCAGTGCAGTACAGGCATGCATGGTGGGGAGGGAAGGATGCACAACAGCCCTAAACACAGTTAGAAATCTGAAAAACGTTTGGCAATTAAAACATGATTAGGGGCCCGATCCACAAAAGGGCTTGGGTCCTTTCTGCACTTAGGGAGTACATGCAAAAGCTGCAGAGTATCCACTACGCACATGCAGAGCACTGCTGAGCACCCACAGCATGGGTTACACTTACCGACCACACGTGCAGCACACTCGCCTCTGAGGCCGGGAGATCAATAGGCTGTGGGTTCTATCCCCACACCAGGCACTTGGGTTAATATCCCAATACTAACACTGTAGTGCAGCATGAGGGGGGTGCTGCACTCCTGAGGTGCCGTCTTTCGGATGAGACGTTAAACCGAGGTCCCATCTGCCTGTTCTGGTGGTAGTTCAGGTGGATGTTAAAGATCCCATAGCACTTCTCGAAAAAGAGCAGAGGAATTTCCCCGGTGCAATGGCCAAATTTCCTCCATTCACGAAAAATACCACCAACAGCTTAATCTGGTTCAAGGTCAGTTGGCATTCATCTGTATCTCCCTCCCCCGGGTCATGCCTGAAAATAGGCAGGATTTGTCTAGTGCACTTACCCGGTCAACAAAAACAAAATAAATAAAATAATAAATAAATAAATCTATGAGGCAGCCAAGGCAAGGGCAAGCCTGGGTGGGTGTTTGCTCTATGTGTGATTCTGAGTCCATTTTTTGTGCTGTGTAGGACGTGCATACAGCAATAATGTTATATGAGGGTGGACCCTGCAGTAACAGTTGTGCACTCTCCCTGCATGTTCCTCCCCTACCTTTGCAAGTCTCAATCCCCCCTTCCACTGGGCTGTTGCTCCCAGCCCTCCCATATGGTATGAAGGGCAAGGGGTGTGGACGTGCTTATTTTAATTTTTATTTAAAAAGTAAAACTGACATCTTTAATGGAAATATGCTAGCCCTTTGAGGACTACGTACCACATCCCACTGTACGATGCTTTGCATGTACTAGATCCATTTAGTCACTGACCTAAATATCTGATTAGATGCCTAGTGTACAGCCCCACACTGCATCTACACACTCCCTGCTGCACACGTCATGGGAGGGACAAGGACCGTGGATTCTGCCATGTGCAGCTCAATCCCTGCGTGTGCAGTCTATGCACCAGATAGATGAATAACTGGTGCAGTCTTTGTGTACTGGGTCCTCAATTCATAATCAGGAGCACAACAGCAATCTGGTTTCAGCTTCAAGAAATAGCAGCAAGGATACAGTATACAAAGTCTGATGTCAGCTGCTTTAGTTATTATGATATAATGCAAGCTGGCCTGCTGGCACAGTGGTAGAGTTACCTCTTGCAATGCTGGCAACCCAAGCTAGGGAACGGGTCATTGGGGGCAGGCCAGCAGGGGACAGAACTGAATATCCTAGTGGACGCTCTACTCCTCTCGGGAAGGTCGGCATTGTGCTTCTCTGCACTACTACCACCTAAGAGACCACAGATAATGGTGCAAGCTAAAGCCATAATGAGGTGGGTAGGGATGTAGGCAACGTTTATGCACAAAGCAGTTCCTTGTCCGCAGCATCCCTGAGGACTGCAACAAAAAATGAAAATAGCCCTGGCCGTGCAGGATGATGCTGAGCATCTCCTGCCAGCCTCACACCACTGACCATGGCACCCACCTCTGCTGTACAAGGAAGCCTGGAGGGGCTAGAGAGAGCCCTGATAGCTCCACAATGGGGGTCAAGTCATGGGGTTCAGAAGCACGAGGCACATTTCCGGGGATGGCAGGTAATGAGGCTTGGGGGAGCCAACCAAAGAGAACAAGCCAGAGAATTTGGGGCAAAACCAGATAAAAATATATAGAGTTCAAGCTGTGTTGAAAATTTAATGGCCAATCAGAAGCCCAGTTAATGAATAACTACTTTAGTTTGCTATGTCTGTATGGCCAACAGCACCCCCGTCCGCCGTACAGTATGTGGGGACTCGCGGACTGCATGAAGCGCTGGGGTGGGCTTCCAGCATGCTACGTGGGTGTGTGTGGGGGTGAACTGTCTATGACAGTTCGGACGCAGTAATGACATGTAGGCAATTTGCATACTGCTGAAGGACGGCAGTATGCAAATTGCCACACCAGTGAGCTGTGTGTTTTCCTTTCAACTGTACCCTACCGTAACTGAACGCTGTCATAGACAGCTTGGATATTCATTGGCGCAGTGCAGCTGTGCCTGCAAAAGGGAGCAGGGCATAGGAAGTGGGGGAGGCACACGTACGAAAACTCGTATGGTGGCACTATGTTTCTTGCACATGTGTGCAAGCAAACATAAAAAATGAAGTACTACCTGCAGTTTTCCTTTTTAAAGCTTCATTCCGGACTATGAAAAATCCCCCTTCTATCCATACCTACCTGCCAAGGAAGTCTTTGCTGCTTACCTTGCCCCAGATAAAATGTAATCTCTGTTTTTACTGAGGCTTTCTGTTGTGCGTGTTTATGTGTGGGACAGGTGAACTTTCTACCAGTAGAATTCTGCTGAAGTTCGAATTCCTATATTCCATGATAAACAAACATTTCATCTACTGTATATGTAGAAAGATAGGCAATTGACGGGTGAGGAGGAACTATGTTTTATTAGCTACTTTTACCAAAATAAAATATTTGTTTTCAATTTTAAAACAGTTGGCATTTTTTTTTCAAATATTCTCAGATTATCCATTTCATAAGTGCAATAAGATACTTCAGGACTTCATAGTGAGGTGATAACCACCTTTCGAGGTGCTGAAGACACTTGGGCCGGGATATTCAAAGGGGTTGCGCCTCAGCAGGATATTCAAAAGGCTGCCAGCCGCAGCGCAATTTCCGATGCGCCGGGGCACAATGTAATCCTATGCGGCGCAGATGCAGGGGGCATGCCCATGCATATGTGACACATCCCAATATTCAGCCCGGGATGTGCGGCACATCCCTGTACTTCCTCTCTGTGTCTTGCGCTGGTGCTGTGCCACTGCACCATGCGCAGTATGTGCGCCCTCCGTGCCATATTCAATGGTGCTGAGCCATGGTGCATCACCGTTGAATATCACCTGGTTCTGGCCCTGGTGTAGCCCAGTTGCGCTGTGCCCAGGCTTGCACCACTGCCCGGTGCAGTCTAAATATCCGGCCCTTGGAGTCAATGCCTTGTACCTCACAATGCCCATCGTAGGCATATACATTGAGACTGAACAGGTGTAAAGTGGAAATGTACCACCTAAAATGTAATAAAAAGGCACACAGACTGGGACATTAAGTAATTTATTAGTCCATGCTTGAAAGCTGTCTGTGGAGGATCTGGGCATGGTGAGCTGGTGCCGAGCAAGAAGTGGCAAAGACAGGGCTGAGAGCCCGTCCACACCTCCTGTAGAGATAAACTATATCAAAAAAATTAAAAGCTCCCCATGTTCCCCCCTGTTTATCCCCTGGAGGTATTCAAAAGTCTCTGTCATGCCTCCTGGCTCTCCTGTTCTGCAAAGTACAGGCCGAGGCTCGTCTGCCATTCCTCTTAGGGCTTCTGCTGCTGCCCTAGTATTGGCATGGTCATCTGACATGATTTCCCCCAAATCCCTTTCCTGTTTGGGGATAGTCAGTATCCCCCCCCCCCCAATCATGTAATCCTCCCCTGGGTTCTTGCACCCCCAAATGCATGATTTTGCATTTTTTCACATTGAATCTCAGCTGCGACACTCTAGACCATTCTTCAAGTTTACATAGGTCTCTCCTCATTTTTTCCACCCCTTCCTGAGTATCCACCCTGTTGCAGATCTTAGTGTCATCTGCAAAGAGGCACACCTTTCCCTCCACACCTTCCGCAATGTCACTTATGAAGACATTAAACAGGACTGGCCTCAGAACTGATCCCTTTGGCACCACACTGGTCACCCTTCTTTCCTCAGATTGAGCTCCATTTACCATCACCCCGTCTTCTATCACTCAACCAGTTCCTAAACCAGTTTACCACCTTGTGACCCACTCCCAGGCTGCCCAGCTTGCTCACAAATCTTCTATGTGGAATGCTATGGAAGGTCTTACTGAAATCCACATCCACCACTACTCCCGATCCACTTCCCTCATTACCCGGTCAAAGAAATCAATTAGATTTGTATGACGTGACCTTCCCATTGTAAATCCATGCTGTAATGCATCCTGTGCTTTGCTGGATTTAAGGTGTTCCACATTCCTCGCTTAAAAGTAGTAATTCCATAATATTCCCCACTATTCAGGTGAGGCTGACCAGTCTATCATTTTCAGCCTCCTCCCCTAATCCTGCTTCTGTGAAGAGGGACTACATCTGCACTCCTCCAGTCCTCTGGAACTATTCCCGTATCAGGTGATTCATGGAACATGGCGGACAGTGATGCTGCCAGCAACTCCTGTAGGTCCCTTCAAATTCTGTGATGTATCCGATCTGGTCCCATTGCCTTGTCCACTTTCAGTTTTGTGAGTTCTTTTAGGACTCTTTTCTGTAAATGAACTGGTGTCCACCTCTCTCACACATTTGCTCATATTGTCTAACTGTGGTCCTTCACCTTCTCCTTCTTCTGTGAATATGGAACAAAAATATTTTGTTCAGTATCGGTGCCTTTTCCAGGTCCACTTCCACTCACTCCACGTATTCCCATTTAAGCCTTACAATCCCACCCCTGGTTTTTCTGCTTTCAGTAACGTACCTATAAAAAGTATTGACCCATTTTTTTATCCCATGTGCCTTTTTTCCCCCATTTGCGCCTTTGCACTCGTGACTGCTTTCCCAGCCTCCCTCTGTGTATCCAAGTGCACTACTCTATTCTCCTACTTCTGTTTTTCCTTGTATTTTTTTTATATACATATATATATCTATTGTGCTTTTCCCCCAGTCCCAGTCCCCGTCCCCTACCTCAGACATGTGCGTGCTTGTGGAGGCATGTGCACACCATGTCTCAAGGTGCCCCCCCCATGTGTTGCCCCTCCGCCTACGCTAGCCAATGGACCTCCACCCAGTGGCAGTGGGACTACGGGGGGTGTGTGTGTGTGCGATGACCACCGCAGGAGAGGAGAGCTGCCTTCCGGCTGCTCAATCCTGCTCCTACCCTCCCCCTCATTGCCAGCACCCCGACAACCCGAGTCCATTCCCGAACTCAGGTCGCTGGCATAGCATGAGGTAAGGCGTCCAGCACCTCAGCCCTCATTTCTACCAGGCCAGCTCGTCTCCTTGTATTTCTTGAAAGCCATCTTTTTCGCCCTTACCTTCCTGACCACTTCCTTTGAGAACCAAAGTGGTTTTCTCTTTCTCTTGTTTTCTTGCCTAACGCAGGTTTGTCATCTGCACTATGGCTCCTTTCAGATGGGACCATTGCTACTGAATTCCCCCATTTATCCCTCCTTGCCAGGGAATTTTTGAGACCTCTCACTATCTTAGCAAAGTCTGTCCTCCTGAAATCCAGGACCCTCATCTTTGTGTGGCTTGACTCTGCCACTGTACTCTTACCGAACCACACTGTGTGATGATCACCACACCATCCCACCCTGAGCTGTGGAGGATTATCAGTGGCAGTCCTGCCCAACCTTACGCCACACGTCTGACCTCAGCACCAGCAACCACATTACCACTCCCCACCAGCAATGACTTTACCACTCCCTTGTCACGGCAAGACTCCCTCTGACTCCAGCTGACTGAACAGTCAGCTCTGGGTGAGGGCCTTTGGGGGGCTCTAGAGTGGTGTAGTCTTAAAGGGGAGTCAGTAATAGAAGGAGAGGTGTGCAGACAGGCAGAGACTGTTAGTAAACAGAAGGTGAAAAAAAAGATGCACAGCAAAGATGACGAACAGACACTTTTGACAGATATGGAAATATTTTTATTAATTGTATCAAGCACAAAGCATGGCAGTGCACAGACATTAAAATGCAGCAGACACGATCAGGGAAGACAACTTATACCATGTAGTTACCTGCCCTAGGACCTTTTTTAGATGTACACAACCATTTTTTGTCCAGTCATTTAAAAATATGTCCCTCTTAAAACCCAGCTCACCACTTCTGTGCACAAGCCGTTCGATCGCCAAGCGCTGCAGCCTCACCCCCGAAAACAGCATAATTATGACGCAAGGTCAGGAACAGGGCTGCAGCACTGTCTATGGAGCATGTATTGGAATTGGGGGGGCCTTGCTAAATGCGCTATGATTATCTTTGCTGGCATGGTTATGTGTATGGGGCTAGTACTTAATATATATATGAGCCCCATACATGTAAGCATACCAGCAAAGGTAATCTTAGTGCATTTAGCAAGCCCCCCCATTCCACTACATGTTCCATAGACAGTGCTGCAAATCAAAATTTTAATGAACTTTTAAATCAAATTAAATAATCATAAATAATCAGGTTTACACCTGTGGTACATAAACAGCAGACTATTAACTGCATGAAGCTTGGAGCATGTAGTATAATAATAACCTCATGGCAACTGAGCTACATACAGTACCAGTCTGGAATACAGGAAAGGGAACCTCAAGGCACTTAATAAATTAAAAAATAAGTAGTATAAAAAGGGAATGTGATCAAAACCCCCTGACGGAGGGGGTGGTGATCCCCCTGCTGAAAAAAAGCTTCTTTAGACTTGGAGAACCTAGCAAACTACAGGCCTATCTCTAACCTCCCTTTTGTAGGGAAGGTTATTGAGAAAGTTGTGGCTGCTCAAATGGATAACCATTTAACCAGCCATAATTTATACGAACCTCTCCAATCGGGTTTTCGTAAGAGGCACAGTACTGAGACTGCTCTGGTTCGGGTGCTCAATGATCTCCTGATGGCGAGAGATCGGAGACACCGTTCTATCTTGGTTCTCCTAGATCTATCATCAGCTTTTGATACTGTGGATCATGGGGTTCTGCTTGAACGCTTGAAGTTCATCTGTGGGCTGTCGGATACAGTCCTCGTATGGTTTTCATCTTTCCTCACTGGGAGAATGCAGAGAGTGGTCTTGGGTTTGTTTTCATCCGGGGCTTTTTCTCTGCCTTGCGGGGTACCTCAGGGTTCAGTGCTGTCCCCCATGTTATTTGCAGTATATATGCTACCCCTCGGAGACATTGGAAGACGGTATGAGCTGAGGTTTCATTGCTATGCTGATGATAGCCAGCTCTACCTGTCTTTTGCTCCTGACCAGGTTAGTGTTATCTCGGTACTTAACAGCTGCCTCACAGAAATCCCAGATTGGATGAATTCCAGCAGTCTAAAGTTGAACCCAGGAAAGACTGAGGTTCTGGTTGTGGACCCGGGTTGTAGGGTAGAGGGGTTGAGGACTGGGCTTCCCTCTGGTTTAGTCCTGGGAAGGCCCAAATTCTCACCTCTTAATGGATGTGTAACCTGGAAGTGGTGCTTGATGATGACCTGACTCTTCGTCACCAGGTATCGGCAGTCGTCAAGCTGGCCTTTTACCATCTTAGGAACACTGCCAGGATTAGGCACCTTGTTCCATCCAGCGACCTGCCTGTTTTGGTCCATGCCTTTGTGACATCACGCCCTGATTATTGCACTCCCTATATCTAGGGCTTTCTGGGGTTGATATCCGCCGCTTACAGCTAGTGCAGAACGCGGCAGCACATTTATTGACTGGGGCATCCAGAAAATCTCATATTACCTCTGTGCTGCACGCTCTGCACTGGCTGCCAATACAGTGGTGGATCACCTTTAAAGTAGGTCTGTTGACTTACAAAACCCTACACAGATTAGGTCCCGATTACTTGAAAGGGCTCCTGATTCCTTACACCCCTTTGCGACAGCTCCGCTCGGCTGACGAGGGGTTGCTGGAAATTCCAATGGTTGATCTAAAGTCATCTGCTGCACGTGCCTTTGGGTTTGTGGCACCTACCCTTTGGAATTCTCTGCCCCGTCAGCTTCGGGAGTGCAGGCGCTTAAGACTTTTTTATGGGGGAAGGCATTTTCGGTATTATTTTGATTTTATATTGCCTGTATCTGCACTTGTGCTTTGTTTTTATGTATATTGTACAGCGCTTTAAAAACTGAAAGGCACTTAAATAAATTTTATTATTATTATTATTACAGTTATAACAGGTAGTGAATTCAAGAAGCACACGAGAATCTCTGGTGTACAGCAGAAAAAAACAGAACCGCATGGTGCGTCCAGAGTGACAACCTCATGGCATCCCTCAGGGCACATACAGCACAAATATTAAAATAAGAAAGAACTAGCTGGCTCGCCGGTGTAGCAGCAAGGCGTCTGCTTGCGGCACCGACATCATGGGTTCAGGAACGGACTTGGGAGTCTGAAGGCCGGCGGGTGGAGAAGGATCGAGTGTCCTATGGCTTCTCTACTCCGGGGTGTAGAGTGTCCGGTGCTTCACGGACCCATGCAGAGCTGGGTGTTGCAGATGGTGCCATCCATCCGCAGCAGAGCAGCTGCTGTATGTCATTGCACGCTCCACCCCCGGCACAAGCAGCAAAAACCCCGGGTGGCATGATAATGCCCGCCCCTCGGTCCTGCTGCACCTGCCATGTGCCCTCTGATACAACCTGAAATTGTGTTTCACTGGGGCAAGCCCAAGAAGCCCTGCTGGCAGTGGTGATGCTGCCAGTAATTTGGATGTGTTTCCATGGGGCTGGGTCATCTCAGCGGCCACACCCTTAGGGGGCATGTCAGGGGGAGGTAAACTGGGGTGGCAGTGGTCAGGTGTATGCCAGTGGTGGAGTTGGGGTGGATGTGAAAGGCGTTGTGAAAAAGCATACTAAATTGCAAAAAAAAAAACAAGAAAGAAAATACTTTCAACATAGAAACATTTGCAAAACCGCCGTGAAAATGACACACTTCGGAAACAAAACAGAAGGCTGAACTACATTAATGCAATTACGCTTGAAAGACATCCATTAGGAAACCATATCAGTTACATTCATAAATAAAATTATGAATGAAAAACTTAACATTTATTCAGAAATATGCCCTCGTAACATGTTACGTTACCTAACCATATGAAATATATAGCACTTTGTCCAAAAAAGCCTCAGATATGATATGACAGCCACAATAAGGCAGCACATTTTACATGCTCCGCTATGTCGCATTGCCATTCTATTGTTTCATTCAGTTCTGCGTTAGAACAGCAGCATTTAGCATCGCTGCCTAGCATCATAGCATGAGTACATAAATCGCACTGCCATATCGTTGCTGTCAATATCAGGAAGCAGCTCTTTGACACACACAAGGTTTAGGCGGTGCACTAAGTTTCAGATGGATTTTTTCTACTATTATCCCTGAGAGACATATTACTAACATACTAAAATGCCAGCAGAATAGGCCTAATGGTCTCTTGAGTCTGTTCAATTTTCAGCACCCGCACTGAGGGACGATTTTGGTGTCCCCCCTCCCCCTTGGGTTATACTGTCCCCAGTCCCAGATGTTCCACCTGTATTGTGCCTGGTCAGATTTACCCTTCCCCTGTACCTGTCCCATCCCTCTTAAACCCGTCCACAGTCTCCATCTCTACCAGCTCCCTGGGCAGTGCATTCCATGACTCTACCACCCTTTCAGTGAAATAATATCTCCTCCTCTCCCCTCTGAGCCTGCCCCCTTCCAGCTTACACCCGTGACCTCTTGTTGCCCCACCCTTCTTCCTTTGGAGCACCCTGACTGGGCCTCCTTTATTGATCCAGTTCATGTACTTAAAGACCTCTACCATGTGTCCCCCGTCCCTTCTCTCTCTCCAGGGTGTACATGTCGAGCTCCTTGAGCCTCTCCACATAGGTCCTCTCCCCCAATCCCCAGATCATTTTGGTTGCCCTCCTTTGGACCCTCTCTAAGAGTGTAATGTCCCTCTTTAAATGTGGTCTCCAAAATTGTACACAATATTCGAGGTGTGGCCTAACCAAGCAGTTGTACAGTGGAAGGATCACTTCTGCCTTTCTGGAGTTAATCCCCACTGGCGATGCATCCCAGCATCCTATTTGCCCTTGCCGCTGCCCTTCTACAGGTCTCTGAGTTGTTCATTTTGACATCTACTACTACCCCTAGGTCCCTCTCACCCTCCGTAACTTGAATCATGTCTCCTCCCAGGGTATACCCCTGGCCTGGATTTCTGACTCCCAGGTGCAGAACCTTGCACTTCCCCACGTTGAATTTTAGTTTCCATTTTCCCAACCACCTTTCCAGAGCCTCCAGGTCCTCCTGCAAGGCCACCATCCCCTCCTCCCCATCCACCATTGCACCTAGCTTTGAGTCATCTGCAAAGAGACTCATCTCACTCCTGATCCCCCTCCTGATGTCTGAGATATAGGCGCTGAACAGGAGTGGCCCCAGCACTGACCCCTGGGGAACCCCACTAGTAACCCACCTTGGGGATGAGGCTAACCCTCCAACCACCACCTTCTGAGTATGCTCAGAGAGCCAATTTCCTATCCATCTTAGCAACTGTCTCCCTATCCCCATTTCCTTCAGCTTAGCCAGCAGGTCACTGTGGGGTACCGAATCAAATGCCTTGCTAAAATCCAGAAAGAGGACGTCCACTGGCCTACCCTGGTCCAGGGCCCTTGTCACCCAGTCATTGAACTCAACAAGATTTGTCTGGCACACGATCTTCCCTTGACAAAGCCATGCTGCCTATTGTCCAAGCCCCCAGCTTGCTCCAGTAACCCCCCCAGCCTTTCCTTGACAATGCCCTCCATCACCTTGCCAACCACCGATGTCAGGCTAACGAGACTGTAATTTCCTCGTCTCCTCTCTTGATTCCCTCTTGTGGATCGGCACAACATGGGACACCCTCCAGTCTTGGGGCACCCACCCAGTCCTCAGAGAGATGTTGAAAAGCTCCGCTAGAGGGGACTGCCAGGACATCTGCCAGTTCCCTCAGCACCCTGGGATGTATCTCATGTGGCCCAGGTGCTTTCTCCATCCGAAGGGACCTGAGGGCTTCCCTTACTGCCTCTACTGGGATTTCAGCCTCGTTCTCCCCCGTTTCACCATGCACTGCTGGGCCCCCACCTGTCTGTGCTGGCCACTCCCTTTCCCCAGACCCATCAGGGCCCTTGGTCTCTACCGGTCTCACCCCTTGCTCTGGTTTGCCCCCGCTCCCCTCGCAAGACCTAGCCCCTCCATCCCCCCGGTATAAACTGAGGCAGAGTACTCATTTAGGACTTCTGCCTCTTCACCCGCTTCCTGTGCCCAACCAACCCCTACCCTTATCTTGCTGATCTGTCCCTTTACTTTCCTTTTTTCCCCTATATATCTAAAGAACCCCTTGTCCCCCCCTTCAGATCCCACTGGCCAAGGACTGCTCCTTTTTTGCCTTAGCTGCTCTCACCACCCTCGTGACTCTCTTGGCTGTCAGCTCATATTCCTCCTGATCCCTTTCACTCCTTGACCACTTGAAGTGCCTATAGGCCGCCTTCTTTTCCCTCACCACCTCCTGTACCTCCCGGATCCACCAGCAGGGTTTTCTGGCCTTACCGAACTTATGCCTTTCCCTTATGCAAGATCTGGTAACCTCCTGTATTCCCCACCTAATGATCCCCCACCTGCTGTCAGCATCCATATCCGGCCTTATCCTGTCTAGATGATCTTTAAGGATCCTTCCCATCTCCCTGAATTTCAAGGAATAGAAGTGATGCATCCAAAAACATTAAATTCCCACCTACACATAAACAGTAGGAATTAATTAAAATGTACATTTACTTTCGTTACAGAATCAACTACACAGCCCATAACTGAAGGCACCGCTATGTTTGTCTAGATCCCATGGTAAGTACATGCCAGCATCTGGTTCAGCTACCATGACAAGGTTTAAGTAAAGCAGGCAGCCCCCCCCCAAAAAAAAAAAAAAAGTCCTTACACATCCCTGGTTAGGGCTTCTCCTGCAGGGGAGGTTGTAGCTGTAAATATTGCCTGGAGTAGAACTGATGCAGGGGCAATGCTGAGACATGCAGGGGTAGGGCTGCTACCATGAGGAGCAGGCTGCTGCTGTATCTTTTCTACATGGGGGAGAATGTACCATTAATCATGCTGCAGGGGAGTTCTGAAGTGGGCAGAAACTGAATAAGGCATTTTCCCCCTTCAAAACTGTTCCTTGTAGCCACTGTTAAATGGTCTCTAATGGGATTCCCAAGCATACTAACATGCCAAGCGTCCATGTACTGGTGGGTGATGCCCGTAGCGGAAGAATAGGCGGTGTGCATACTTGTCAGTAGGCAGGCAGGATGGTCCTGGTGGAAGGTTCATCTGCAAGGGGGGTGGTCATCTGGGGGATGCATGTTTTGATGTTTCCCGTTCTTTCCCACACCTCCTTGCTGTGGGATTTCCTTCTTACTGAAAAACAGGGAGGAGGTGCAAAGTCCTCCACTGGTGGTGGTATCCTGCTGAGGAGATACACCAATGTTGAAAAAAAAAAAAATCTGACTTGGAACCTCTCATTAGTAACAGGGTACTACTTTACTATAGCACATGCTCCGATTTTGTACTCACAAGCCCCACTATTCAATCATGGAAGTAGCAGTGTTGGGGAAGGACAGAGGAACTTTCTGAGGCAAAACTGTGGATGTCACTAAAAATAATGGACACTTGTGAGGTATGCAAGGAAGAGACTGGAGAGAGATGGTCAGGCTGTCAGTGCCGGGAAGGGGATTTGCAGAGCTAAGTGTCAGCAGTGCACGAGGGCAGTGTGGTGTGGTGTCTTAGTGCATGTGGTACAGTGAAGTGTCAGTGAATGTGGCACAGTCCAGTGTCGGTTGACACTGCAGTGTGCCACGTGCACTGCCGCCACTGCCCAGACTCATGTATGCTGACTACACTGCTGTACGCCATGTGCACTCCTGACACTGCACTTTGTCATGTGCACTGCTGATTATGTGGTGTTCCCATGGTGACGGCTTCTCTGTCGGCCTCTCACAGTCCCCATGAAGCCAATGGAAAGCTGCCACCCGCCGTTCAGTGTGCCTTCCTGGTGAAACATTTCAATAAATAAAAAAAAAAAAAAAAAAGGCCAATGGGGTGCCCAATCCATGGCCCCCTCTCCAGTTCATTTGCCGACAGGTAACCCAATCCTCATCGGCATAATGCACCTCCCCCCATTTGTTGTTTACCGACGGGGGTGCCCAATCCCCCCCAGCACACTGTATGGCTGACGGGGGTGCCCAATCCCCCGTCGGCTCCACTGCCCCACCCAAACAAAACTTCCATGTGCCACACTAGGAGCCCACCCCAGCATGGCAAAAGTCTCTTTGGCCAATGGGGGTGCACAATCCCCTGTCAGCTTCACTGCTCCCTCCCAACAAACTTCCATGTGCCATGCTGGGAGCCCACCCCAGCGTGGCAAAAGACTCCTTGGCCCACGGGGGTGCCCTATCCCCCATCGGCTCCACTGCCCCCCCTCCAAACTTCCTGGTGCCACGCTGGGAGTCCACCCCAGCGTGGCAAAAGTCCTCCGTCATCTTTAAAAAAAAACCTAGAAGAAAAAAGGTCCCTCGTTGATTCTCTTGCCTGCCTCCCCAACCCGCACCCACCCTCTACGTACTCCACCTCCCACACCCCCGCCTCACCCCATACTACCTCCAGCCTGGTGTGATGATCTTCTGTGGACCAGAACACGCTGCCTCTTCAAAGCTGAATCAGAACTGATGAAATAACGGTAAGCTGTATAATGGCATAGATAGGTTTTTCAACTTTGGTGCATTATCTCCGGCCATTTTGAAATTTTTTCACAAATTTTCAACATGGGGTTCTTGGGACCCCTTCATGAACTCAGTCACTATCATTTTGTTATTCAGTCCCAAAGGTGATTTTGTGGTCACTGTGCGAACCACCTTCGGGACTAATTAATCAAGACAGTGTCACAGTTCAGTGAGGTATCCCAAAAAGCCTATGTTGAACATTTGGTGAAAAATTCTAAAATGTTTCTGATGTGCATTGAGCAGTTTCATGCGCTCGTAACTTTGAGCATTTTAATATTTTCACTCCAGATTTTCAACATTGCCATTTTACCACACCTCCTTATGAGCAGTACAACAGTACAGCTGTCATTTTTCACATCTCCCCAGAAATGTGTTTTCGCACCTGTAGCGCACAATGGTGCAGTCGGTGTGCAAAATCAATGTTTGGGACAGATTAAGAATCACAGTGACATTGTTCATGAAGTAGACCCCCAAAAACCCTATGTTGAAAATTTGGTGAAAATATCCCCAAAAATGACTGTTTTACGAGCGTGCGTTGCGCAGTTCCGACACACGCTCATAACTTTGAGCATTTTTAATATTTTCACTCTAGATTTTCAACATTACCATTTTACCACACCTCCTTATGAACAGAATAGCTGTCATTTTTCACATCTTGCCTGAAATGTGTTTTTGCACATGTAGCGCACAGTGGTGCGGTCGGTGTGCAAAATCAATGTTCGGGACAGAGTAAGAAAATCACAGTGACACTGTTCATGAGCAGAGGTCTTAAACTGGCTATGTTGAAAATTTGGTGACAAATGTCCACAAAATGACTGTGTTACGAGCATGCACTGTGCAATTTCCATGCACCCTCGTAAGTTCACAAATTCGTAATATTTTCAGTCCAGATTTTCAACACTGGCATTTTCCACACCTCCTTATGAAAAATACAGCTGTCATTTTTCACACACTGGCTGAAATGTGTTTCGCACTTCCGGCGCAGAATAGCGCAGTTGCTGTGGGAAATCAGTGTTCGGGACAGATTAAGAAAAATCATAGTGACACTGTGCATGAGCGGAGGTCCCAAAATGCCTATGTTGAAAATCTGCTGTAAAATATCCCCAAACTAATTACATTACGGGTGTGCGTTGCGCAGTTTCTACGCATACTCGTGATTTCACCAGTTTTTTTAATTTTTCACCCCACATTTTCAACATTGCCATTTTTTACACCTTGTCATGAACAGTACAGGTGTCATTTTTCACATCCTGTTCGAAATGTGTTTTAGCACCTGTAGTACCAAGTGGTGCAGTCACTGTGCAAAATCACCTTTCCGCTAACAAACTGATAGTGTCACTGTTCATGCGGTGGGGTCATAAAAAGCCCATGTTGAAACCTTGGAGTAAAAATACCAAGAAACGCCCAGGGTGTTAGGGTTTTCAACCATAATGCCCTACCCCATAGGGACTGACAGGCATCAGGGGGGTGACTTGGGATTGTTGACAGTAATGCTCATGCCATTCCACCCCTACCCTGCAGCCAGTGGCAGGCATCAAGGTGCGCCTTGGACCCTTTGGCTACAGAGTTCACCCCATTCTCCTATACTACACCCATTTTGGTGTATTTCCTTATGGAATGAGGTGAATGTAAAGCCCGAACACTCCAAAGCACACCTCGACACTTGTGTTGGCAGGGTAGGGTGAGGTGAAATGTCGTGTCCGTTATGGGTGACGAACCCAAGGCACACCCCAATGCCTGTCCATCTCTGCAGGGTGAGGGTGGAGTTGGCATCAGTTGAATACTTCACTGCCATTCCTATACTGCATCTAACTCCTGCACTTCCACTGCTAATGACAGCAAGCAACACTTGGCATTGACAAATGCTTGTGGGGTATGTACTGTAATTTATCCAAGTTCCACTACTGTTTATTGTACTTTACCTTGTGTTCCAACTGTTGCATACGCTAGTAATAAGACACAACGAGGTGTGGGTTATTGCCTGATAAGAGCATGCCCCAGATGCATTATGAGGCACGAGGCGCTTGAGCCGAGTGCCTTTAGCATCTGGGAGGTGCTCTTATCAGGCCATAACCCACACCTCGGAGTGTCTTATTGCGCTTATGAAATGGGCCTCCCAGTAGAAATTGAGTTAAAAAAGAAAAAAAAAGTCAAAATGGAAAATAGTAAAAAAACTGGTTTTAATGTTAAAAGAATAAAAATAGTCCCTTTATGCACTGTATTCACCTATGTCAGCTGTACAGAGCCACCCCCCCCCCCACATTCTGGCCAGGTGATGTACTCATCAGTCAACATAAGCCACACAGTCTATGAGCTTTACTTTGTGCAAAACCTTTACATTTTGTGTTTTAAAATGGCAGTGTTACACAGAACTAATATGTCCCTCTTTAGGCACCGTGGCGGTATTACAGGGAACATGTTCCTTTTTGGGCGCCCTACTGTGCAATGTGGTTCAGTTACAGTGTATCCTGCAAAGTGAGCACTTTGAAAAGTAACGGAAGAGGATTTTTGGATGTTACCATGTGGTTTTGGTTCAGGCGACGGTTGTCGGCGGGAGGCAGGGCAGGCAGGTTGTGACAGCACGAGCATGTACTGAAGGAGATCTAGCGCTTTCTGTTTCAGCGGTCATTGTGAATAGTTTTAATTGAGATAACTTGCAATTTTAAGCAAATGTTTGTTTTTGAACTGTGTGCGGATTTTGAATTAGGAGGGGGTGCAGGGCCAGCTTTAGGGGCCCCCAGCAAGATTAGCGAAGTCATGAAGACCCACTACTTGACTGACCTTCACCCCATGTGTTTGACTGTAGCCCATGTGCACATCATTTTATTTTCAGTACAACCAGTGGTATTTTTACTTTTTTTAGAGGGAGTCAGCAGTGTTACTCCTTGGGGCTTCTCTTCCCACCCATCCATTGCTGCCCATCTGAGTCTTACTGACTGGGTCATAGCTTGGTGAGGCATTTCATGACGCCATGATGCCAGATCAGAAGGAATACAAAAGCACATATAATCCCATGATGCAGAACATCATGGGATGTATATGCAAATCACCATGAAATTTTATGCTGGTTCAGCTTTAAGCAGGAATGCATGGTGCCAAAGTGCTCTGGTTGAGGGGGCCCCCAGCGACTGTAGGCTTTGCTGGTGCCTAAAATTGGCTATGAGGGGGTGTCAGTGGGCAGGCAGTTTTCGGAAAGCCAGCAGGAAGCTTCACCGATGCACTGTCACTGCTGCTTTGCGATTGTGGAAAGTGGTTTAGACAGTGTGAGCTCACTGATTTCTCTGTGTTGTGTGTGCCAGGGCTACTGGTTGGCTGGCTTGTAGTGCCCGTTGCTACAATATCTGTAAGGACACACTAATCATAACACTGCAAATTTTTGCCCATTTTATGATCTTACATTGTTATACTATTCTACATGTTTTTTTTATTTTAGTCGTTGGTAACCTGGTAAGGCACAAGTGACTGTTTTCAGGGGTGACCTGGGAGCACTGGGCAGTTATGTCACTTGCGCAGAATCATAAAGTATGCAAGTGGAGGTTGTAAGAATCAACTTCAGGTCTGGTCTGCTGGATTTATCGAGCTCGTTCCTCTAACCTCTAGGTTATACTGCCAGGCTCTAGCCCATACATACTAAAGTAAAACTGACCATCCTTCACAATCCGACGTAACCGCCCCAGGTCGCACCGTGAGACGAGCAACTTGTTGCTCAGTGTGCCCTCCTGGTGAAACATTTCAATAAACACTAACCCGAAGCCGCATACAACCAAATGACATTCCTCACGTGCAGCATGTTTTTGCCCTTCAAAAAATGGCGGCGCGCTTTACGTGCCTCAGCAGGGGCGTTGCCATTCTAGTCTTCTTTTTTAGTTCTGGGGCATAAGCAATGGACGTGACAGGAAACGGATTTCGTCTACCTGCATAATTTCGGCTCATCAGCCCTGTAATGTGACACCGTCTTTTTTTTCCCCCCAGAGTTCTGTGAATGTTATCCGCCGTTGGTGATTGCAGACTTCTATGTTCTTCTAGCTGTACGGAGCCAGCCATAGAGCTCGTATATATGAAAGTGGCCTGGTTACTTACGCCCGCCCCTATTGCCGACCTCACATTCTTTCTGTCGGTAGTACGTTAAGCACCAACCCCCAAGGAGGATCACTTTGTCTCGCGGGTAGGTTGCGGCAGGGAAGTTTTTTAGAATTCTGAACTGTGGTGCTGTGTACTTTATTACACTTCCGGTCCGTCAGCATTTTCCCGCGCCGACGGCAACAAAATCTAGTACCCCTATCGGGCATCTGGAGGGTGAGTCGTGCTGGCTGGCAGGCAGCAGTTATGACTGACGGGCCAGCAAAAATTAACGTTCATATCGAACTGTGGGGAAAATCCACGGGCTCCCAAAAAATATTCTGTTAGTAGAGTTACCACCTGTCCTGATTTTCGCAGGACAGACCTGATTTGGGTAGCTGTGTCCTGCAAAAAAAAAAACATGCTAAATGTCCTGATTTTATAGTAGAAAATATATTTTCTAACTTTCCACTAAATGTTGCAGAAAACTGCAATACCTTAACTAAAACAACTTAAAATAAGAAACAATAGAAGCAACTAAGAAACTACACTACTTAGCCATAATTCTGTTTATATGGAGAAAACAAGTCTGTTGTATCGGTGGAGGTTACCTACTGTTCTGTGAAAAATCATGTTTCACTAAGAAATGTCCCACTTTGGGCTTCTTGAAAAGGTGGTAACCCTATCTACTGGTCCAGCTGCTGCCCTTCTTAGCAACAGTTACCCCCAGTGTAATATGGCTGGGCTAGATGTAAGCATTAAGTCACTCCGAAGGAGGCATCTGATGGAGGGAATTAATGCATGATGGGGGGTCACAAGGTCGAGTGCCTATAACCACCCAACCATGCATTATTTATTTAGTTTTTGTTTGCCGGGTAAGGTGTCGTAGCCACAAAATATGACTATTTTCAGACACGACCCGGGAGGTTACAATACAAAATTGGCAGACAAAACAAGTAACGGGTATGGTTCAGAGGTAATCAACCATACAAGGAAAAATCTACACGATGTTCTGTGATGTAAACGGTATTGCTAATATGACAGACAATGGTAGAAAAATACTCAATAGTACAAAACATAGTAAGCATACAATCATAGTGCAGTAGTGTTTTAATTCCCCGTTAGATGCCTCCTTCAGAGTGGCTTAATGCTTGTGTAACATGGTGATATATTACATTATGTTTCAAGGATGTTCTGTGTATTGCTTAGTAAATAAGGAAAAGATGCATGTCAGGTTCAAATATGTTTGTAACACGGCTCTCACTCGGGCGGCGGAAAGGAGCGCGGCGATTGGCCGAATGGCCACAGCTGACTGAAACCGAGCGGGTATTAAGCCAGACATAAGGCCCGCTCGGTCAGTACCAGCTGTGGCCATGGAGGCACCCGTGGGTAGCAGCCCGCTGTGTCAGTACCGAGATTGGCCAGGAGGCAGAGGGTGCAGCACTGAGAAGGGAAGAAACTGCAGAGATGGCATCGGGAGCGAGCGAGGGTGCTAGGTGGTAGCAGCACCTGGTGGAGGGCAGCAGTGATTGAGCCCTGAAATTCCCGGACTGCAGGGAGGCACTCAAAGGATCTGGCACCCAGCACCGCGGTCGGAGCACCGCAATCATGCAGGATTTAACAGGTAAAGGCTGTTCGCTGCCTGTAGCGCTGAACCCGATCCTAGCCGTCCGGAGGTGATGCACGGTAACATAGGCTCGTTAGCCAAGCGACAAGCCTATGTAAGGCGCGTAGTCACCTTCAGCCTCGGGCTCTACTGGTGATTAATGCCCGCTGGGAGCCCTCGGGCTGCGCCCTCGTGCATGAACCCCCCCCAGCGGGCATTAATCCACCGGTAGAGCCCTCAGCTGGCGGTGATTAATGCTTACTTAATGCACTTTTCAGAGTGCTCGGATCCATGTACATACATCTATTAAACAACTGATGATGTCCATAGAAAAGCACACGTGACGTGGTTTAAAACTTTTTTTTAACATTTTAAAAGGTTATTTCATTACACTGCTTAGGAAGTCTAACTTTGTTCCGTCTGTTCGTGCCATGATCTCAACTGCTGAAAACACTGCAACTCATTTACATATTTCCTGACCTGCTTACTGTGCTGTGCTCAGTTGTCCGGTGTGCTATGCCACGTTGTCGACACAATTCTCTCATTGCCCGATTACTTATTTTCATTTACATTCCTCCCTATGTTTGTACTGTAGTGAGAATAGACTGTGCCATGCACTGTGAATGAATAAATTACAGCTAAAGAGACTGCAACTTTGCAGTGTCGCTGATTCCATTGCTCCTCTGTGACCAGGAAAAATTTAGCGGGTGCTTCCACTACTGCCTTCCACACTGCTACTGCGGTCACTGTTATTTTGCAGCGATAATCTCAGGCAATCGGTGGGAGGGTGGGAAAGACAGTGACTTTTGTTCGGCGGCTTGTGGTGCGATATTTCATTATCGCTTGTTTTGTTGTGTGTGGCACACATCAGTACTTTACATACAGAAACATAGAATTTGACGGCAGATAAGGACCGCTTGGCCCACCCAGTCTGCCCATTTCCCTACCTACTGGATAAGCTGCAGATCCTAGTTAACCAGCAGCCTACTTCTTCCTACCCCCAACCCCCAGAACTGCCTTATGACTATCCCATGCATGCTTGAATTCCACCACTGATTTTGACTCCACAACCTCCTTCGAAGGCCATTCCATGCATCCACAACCTCTCTGTGAAAAAATACTTCCTTAAATTACCTCTGAGCCGCTTCCCATCTTCAAATTGTGCCCTCTTGTTCTTGCACACCTCTTTTTGAAAGATGCTACCCTCTTGGACTTTGTTGATTCCTTGAGGTACTTGAAAGTTTCTATCATGTCCCCCCTCCTCCTTTCCTCGAGGCTATACATATTAAGCTCCTTAAGTCTCTCTTCATATGTCTTCCGGTGCAGACCCTGCACCATTTTAGTTGCCCTCCTCTGGACAGCTTCCATCCTGTCTATGTCTTTGTGGAGATTGGGTCTCCAGAACTGCACACAGTACTCCAGATGGGGTCTCACCAGCTGTCTGTACAGAGGGATAATAACTTCCTGTTTTCTACTGGTGATGCCTCTTCCTATGCATCCCAGTATCCCCCCAGCCCTCCTTGCTGCCCTCTCACATTGCTTGCCCATCTTTAGGTCATCTGATATGACTACCTCCAGGTCCCTCTCCATTTTTGTTGTTGTTAGTATCTCACACCCCATTGTGTACTCTTCCCCTGGGTTTTTGTTTCCCAGGTGCATTACCTTGCACTTCTTAGCATTGAATCTAAGCTGCCATACATTTGACCATTCCTCTAACCTTGCCAAGTCCCTTCTCATCCTTTCCACCCCACCCTGTGCATCAACTCTGTTGCAGATCTTAGTGTCATCTGCAAAGAGACATACTTTTCCTTCCAGTCCTTCTGCAATGTCGCTTATAAAGACATTGAAGAGGACTGGTCCTAATACTGAACCCTGCGGTACCCCACTAGTAACCCTCCTTTCTTCTGAGTGGACTCCATTTACTATTACTCTGTGTCCTATTCTCCAGCCATTCTTTACCCAGGCTGTCATCTTGGGACCCACTCCCAGGCTGGCTAACTTGTATATTAATCTTTTGTGTGGACTGTGTCAAATGCCTTGCTAAAGTCTAGGTAGGCCATGTCCACAGCCCCTCCTGATCTACTACTTTGGTCACCCAGTCAAAGAAATCTATCAGATTTGTCTGGCATGACCTTCCCGCTGTGAATCCATGCTGCCTAGGGTCCTGTGCCCTCTAGCCTCTAGATACCGACAATTTTTCCTTTAGAAGTGATTCCATCATTTTCCTATCACTGAGGTTAAACTAACAGGTCTATAGTTTCCTGCTTCTGCCTTGCTCCCACTTTTGTGAAGGGGAATCACATCTGCCCTCCTCCAGTCCTCGGGTACCACCCCATCCTCCCATGATTTGTTAAAAAGGGTAGTCAGTGGTGTCACTAGTTCTACCCTTAGTTCTTTTAGAATTCTGGGATGAATCCCATCAGGCCCCATTGCTTTGTTCACCTTCAGTTTTAAGAGTTCTTTCAGAACTCTTTCTTATGTAAATGGGCCGGTATCAACTTCTGTATCCAGCGTGTTACTACTGTTTGTTTTATGTACCTCCCCCTCTTCCTTTGTAAATACTGAGCAAAAATATTTGTTTAGTATCTCTACCTTTTGAAGCGGGCGTTGTATAGAGAATAAAGTATGGGTCTGGGTGTGTAACGAGAGTTTACACACACCCGAGGGGTTTGATGCTTCATAAACCCCGAGAGCGGTGCTCGAGCTAAGCAGTATAAGTAGAGCACTAAGAGACCCCCTTTAGTCTTCTGTGGGGCATTTACTTACACACACTATGCTGAAATAGTGATTTAGCGTAAATCACGTGTACCTGCTAAATAAATTTAAAAAAAAAAAAGTGTGGGGTGGGGGTAGAGCCCCCAATTCTTAACAAAACTAGCTGAAATTTAGGTTCTTGTTTCATGATGGGCTCTGCCAACCCCTATTATCCCCAGTTTTAGAGCTTCTCCTGAGTGTTGCGCTAAAAAACTAGCATAGTAGCTTTCCTCGTTCATAGCATTCAGTGTTCAGTGACAGCTTACAGCAGGATCCTTAGTCCTTCACTTACGCCCTTTGAGCTGGGCCGTAATCGCAGCACAGCAGCCTGGTTGGACTCTCCTCTATCCAGAAAGAACTCTGTACCCATCCCAGATACTTCAGCTTCTGTGCCTGCCTCTAATGCCACTTTGGACATGGTTCTCCTGGCATTGTATGCCAGTGTGGGTCCATAAAGACTCTTGAATCAGATAAAAAGATCATTTATCTCTATTCCACACGAAGCTTTCACAAACCAGCCTCATCACATGGACTGAAGAAACATGCCAGTCCTTCAAAAAGCAGCTGAACCTGCCACCATAAACCTTAACTGCTCCCAACAGTTGCTCTTAATTGCAGTTTCCAGCTGCCAGCTACCATGGATCCTCCTTTCCAAGATGCCCCACAAAAACAGCTGAAGCTGCCACCGCAAATCTTTAAGTGCCCCCAACTGTGGCTGCTGCTCGCTGCACGCCTCTTCAGGCCACTGGCTACCATGGATGCTGCTGTCTAAAGTGCTACTTGTTTCACACGCTGGTTCCACGCTGCTCCCACACTTAACCGCTAAGTACCACAACAGCAACCGTACATCTCAGGTGCTGCTCACTCAGTACCACAAAGACATAGTTCTTCCGCCGTCTCCTGATAGCCACTCACCACCTCTAGCTACCAGCTACCATGGATTCTACTCTCCATTCCCCAGCTGGCCTGTGCTCCATCGATACTCCAAAGATGTTGATCTGCTAGGCTGCTGATTCCATGCAGTAAAACACGCAAGGGTGTGCAATAATTGCACATCTCAAGGGTGTTGTTAGCACCAAGTGCCTTTAAACACTTGAGAGCAAGGTGCAATTATTCCCCATAATTACAAATCCCTGAAGTATCTTACAGCACTTGTAACATATATTATACCTAGAAACGTAAAAAAAAAAAAAAAGGTTCTTAGTTTTAAGCTGGGGAATACTGTTTCAGAGTGTTTTCCTATGATAAAGGAAAAAAGTCCCTTGCAGGACAGCATTTTCTGAGGCGGTACTTGAGAGAGAAGCGTGACAGAGTGACTGAAGTATACCACTGCAGTTTTAAAATTGCATGATAGGACACTCGCTGACTCCTTTTGTGATAGTATTTAGGGCTGGAAGGTTTACAGTGCTGTCATTTGTCATTAGAAAGAAGCAAGATTGCAGGACATTACAGTGGTCTTCTGTTGACACTGGGTTACAGTATGAGGTGCATGGTGGTAGTGTAGCTGAACTGGTGAACAGGCTAAATAAGTACAGGAATGTCATTATGGCCAGATAATTACACTGCTGTACTTCGCTTTTAACCAGTCAGGATGCTTAGTTCTTTTTACATGTTATAAGGTGGCATAATGGCACTTCTCTGGTGGAGGAAGCAGTCGGCCTTTGGCCTGATGCTTCAACCTGGTGGAGGCATACTGTTTTCTTACCACAACACACCCCCTGATGTGCTTTATTGCTTAATTTTATACATCAGCAACAGAACACCTACATTGGTAGAGGGATCTTCATGGGTTTAAGGGAGTGTTTTTAAAGTGAGCACTCATGTATTCTTTAAATTGAGGTCTGTTCTTCATTTCTGCTGGTTGTCCAGGTGATTCTAAAGATCACATGCCACTTTTTGAAAATGTATTTATTAAATAATGTTGCACAGGAAAAGCACACAGAGTCAGAATCTGTTTCCAGGTGCGACCAGAGAGAAGGGAGCTTGAGATACAGAATAAAGAAAGCAAAAGTAGACTATATTATTGCATTAAATATCTAGTAGTGTCTAAAGTAGCAAGTATAAAATGCAGGGATTTATATAACTCTAGAAATTGATTAGCGTTTTGCTCATAAAAGTGCTAAATCTTTGTGAAAATGCATAGCTCTTGCCTCTCTGTGTTTAACAAACACAGCACTTCTAGAAAATCTATATAAATACTTTCTGTACAGTCCCAAGAAAAAAACTGCTAATCAATTATTTAAAACCCTGAAATGTTATTAATTTTTGTTCAATTTCTGTTTATGCCCCTGTCACCTAATTGCCCCCCCAAGCCAGCATAGGGAGACCCCCATCATGCTGTGGTTTGCCCCCAGTGGGGCTGGGCCTGGAGCCCCGCCTTTAATCTGCATCGGGGTTTCCTCTGTAGCCGAGCTCCAAGGATGGTGAGGCTAAGCAACCTCTAGTAGGTGATTTTTCCATGTACTCCCCTCCCCATAGGGTGTGGCGTGCGCATGATGCCAAAGCTTATGCTGGCGTTAGTCACGCCCCACCCCCTTTGTTCAGGGCCTGACATTGCCGAATCTCCAGCCGCCGCCAGAGGTAGGTCATGTGCTAAGCCAGGCACCCCCCTGGAGGAGATGAGAAGTCCTGCGGACGCTCAAGCCTCCTCCACCTGGCCAGACGGCCCTCCAGCGACCCAAGTCTGTTCCCGAACTCAGGTTGCCGGCATCGCGATCTAGTGAAGAGTAGTGCTACCGCTGTGGTGATGGGTCGGCTGTATTAATTTTTTTTGAAGTCTTTTTTTTTTTTTTGTATCTGAAATATTTTTCTTTCTCTGTATGCGAGTTAGAATGGTTTCTTTCTGGTTATATTCGGTGTGATGGAAAGAGCAATACTTCTACTTGGAAACTGACATATCGCAGGGATTTATTTAACTCTAAAAATTGATTAGCGTTTTGCTCATAAAAGTGCTAAATCTTTGTGAAAATGCATACCTCTTGCTTCACTATTTTTAACAAAGATAGCACTTCTAGAAAATCTATATGTATACTTTCTGTACAGTTAGTATCGTCCCAAGAAAAAAACTGCTAATCAGTTATTTAAAACCCTGTATCCAGTTCAGTTCTTCTTCATACCTTATCAGTATTGTGACCTCTCTGCCTGACATCATAAGTGACTGATTTTGCAGCAGGTGAGTTGCTCTTCTAGTTGCGGTGTGTTGCAGGCAGTGAAGTCTTGGGGCTGTTGATGTAGGAGAAGGAATAGAACAAGCTATGTCAGCCTTCAGATAGGGTACTGTTCCACACATCACACCAAGTACAGTCAGGTAAAAAGTCTAACTAGCAAAATGAAAAAAGAAATGCATGAGTCATAAGTAGTGATAGTTCAGTATTTTTAAAACTAATATTAATTTCGGGCAGTAAATGGTGCTTAAGATAACAGTGACGCAAAAGACAACTGGCAGTGTGAAAACCAGAGCAGAGCCACTATAACATCTTTATAAAGAACCAAATACTGATGGCGGGAAATAGCAGGAGAATTTATGTGTAGTTCTAGCAACTCCTACATCTCAGCCCTGAGGTGTTCCCCCAGAGATGGTTCAAACTCTGCACTCCAGCATGTGCTTTCAAAAATAAGATGTTTCGGCTGTTGCTGTTTATTTGAGAATACATTTTTTCATTTTTCAGTGTTCCTTTCCAAGATTTATGCACATCTTGGTAGTCAGTCTAAAAAGGTCTAGAAAACATTTGACTCTTCCCTGTTAACCTCACAGTACACCTTTGTTTATGACAGCACAGTGCTCACCATGACAGCAGACTGATGTCACGAAAAGCAATTGTGTGGTTAGCAGGGGAAAGACTCAATGAAATAATTGCTGGATTATCTACAATATTTAGTAGACCAACAGCAGGGGAAAGTGGAGAAAAAAAAAAAAAAACAAACTCAAAAAACACAGTTGGTGTGGACATGGCCTACCTAGATGTTAGCAAGGCATTTGACACAGTCCCACACAAAAGATTAATATACAAGTTAGCCAGCCTGCGAGTGGGTCCCAAAATGGTAGCCTGGGTAAAAAATTGGCTGGGCAACAGGATACAGAGGGTAATAGTAAACAGAGTTCACTCTGAAAAAAGGGGGGTTACTAGTGGTGTACTGCAGGGTTTAGTACTGGGATCAGTCCTCTTTAATGTCATTATAAGTGACATTGCAGAGGGACTGGAAGGAAAAGTATGTCTCTTTGCAGACGACACAAAGATCTGCAGCAGGGTTGGTACAGAAGGTGGGGTGGAAAGGATGCAAAGGGACCTGGTAAGGTTGGAGGAAGGGTCAAATGTATGGCAGCTTAGATTCAATGCAAAAGAAGTGCAAAGTAATGCACCTGGGAAACAAAAACCCAGGGGAAGAGTACACAATGGGGGGTGGGTGAGATAATAACAACAACAGAAATGGAAAGGGACCTGGGGTTGTCATATCAGACAATCTTAAGGTAGGCAAGTAATGTGAGAACGCAGTTAGGAGGGCTGGTGGGATACTAGGATGCATAGGGGAGAGGCATCACTAGTAGAAAACAGGAAGTTGTTATTCCTCTGTACAGACAGTTGGTGAGACCCCATCTGGAGTTTTGCGTCCAGTTCTGGAGACCCCATCTCCACAAGGACATAGACAGGATGGAGACTGTCCAGAGGAGGGCAACTAAAATGGTGCAGGGCCTGCACCAGAATACATATGAAGAGAGATTAAAGAAGCTTAATATGTATTCACTTGAGGAGCGGAAGGAGGGGGGGACATGATAGAAACTTTCAAGTACCTCAAGGGAATCAACAGAGTCCAAGAGGGTAGCATCTTTCAGAAAAAGAGATGTACAAGAACAAGGGGGCACAATTTGAAGATAGAGGGGGGACAGCTCAGAGGTAACGTGAGGAAGTACTTTTTCATGGAGAGGGTTGTGGATACATGGAACAGCCTTCCGGAGGAGGTAGTGGAGTTAGAAACAGTGGGGGAATTCAAGAATGCATGGGACAGACATAAGGCAATTCTAGTGGGGGGTAGGAGGAAGTAGGCTGTTGGTTAACTAGGATCTGCAGCCTATCCTGTAGGTAGGGAAATGGGCAGACTAGGTGGGCCAAGCGGTCCTTATCTGCTGTCAAATTCTATAGGCTGGATTCACAAAAGGCAACTCAGGACACAAGGTCCTGAGTTGCGTCATGGTGGGATTCACAAAGGCAGCCTGCGACATGCTGCACCAATGTGCCATAAACCCCCTTGCGACATGGTGTAAGGGGGTTTATGGCAGCAATTGCACCCTATTTAGGTAGTGTGGCTGCTAAGTCCCCAAATCGGGATTCAGAAAGAACCCCCAGTGGACATCCGTCAAAGAACGCTTAACGCCTGCTAAAAGGTGGCGTAAGTGGTATTTGCCATCCACCAGGGGCTGCCAATGTGCAACCAGTGCTGCACAATGGATAGCCCTCATGGGCTACGGCCCCCAGTGTCTGTACCCCTAGTCCCACATGGTACTGCCCCCCTCATATGCCCCAGGTGCCACCACTAGTACTATACATGCCCACCAATGTGGGCAATGCCGCCCGACCGCAATTGCACAGCTGTAAAAGCCCTCATGGGCTATCAGAACACCCCCTGCCCCAGCCCCAGTGCCATTCCCTGCACCCCGAACCCAAAATGCTGTCCTCTGGAACAGTACTTGACTATCTCCGCAATGTCTCAAAGATCTCTGGTACTCCAGTGCCCCCCCCCCAACTGATAGTTGCAGCCCACCACGCCCCCCCATACCGCTGGCGACTGGCACAGCTCACCACTCACCACCATACGGTTAGTACCAGCGGAGCATTGCATGGAATGCATACAGTTGATATACGTGTCGGAGAATGACAGCTGCTATCATTCTCCGATGCGAATATTAACTGTGGTATGCTCTGTGCAATGTCCGCTGGCGGGCCAGGTGATGAATGGTGGCTGTGCCAGTCACCAGGGGGTAAGTGGGTGGGGTGTGGAGGCTGCAACCGTCGGGTCAGGGGCATGCAAGGATTCGGGCACATCTGTCTTCCACTTTGTGACCCCTGACCCACTCCAATACTGAATCGCGCAGGGTCCAGGTCGCAAGGATGGTTGGTGCAAGCTGCCATTGTCGCAGCTTGCGGCTGACCTTTGTGAATCCAGACCTATGTTTCTCTGTGTAAATTTCATGTTTTTAAGCTTTTTTTTTTTATACTAGAGAGTTGCTCTTCAAAGTTCTGCACTCCCCGACACTCTAGTGGCAGATTTATTCCTTTGTTGAAGAACTGTGATGCCCAGAGTCTTGTTCTAGTCATGGTGGCTAAGTTTTTCTTAGATTTAACTGCCATTTATTTTGTAATATTTATCAGTTTATTTGCTACTCTGCATTAGTGTAGCATAGTTTTATTAATTTTTTGCGTATTTCCCAGTTTCCAGAACTGAGAGAATCATGGTCTCCACTGCGTCCCGGGGCCCCCATATTCGAAAATCTCCTGCAAACTCGCGCAAGTGCCTCTGCTGCGCATATGAGATGTGCCAGCCCAAAATAATGAGATATTTAGAAGATGTGCCATGAGATGCACTTGAGCATGTCGGCTGAATATCCTGAAGATGCTCAGTTGTGCAGTGGGAGATGCATAGCACAGTAAGTGACCTGGAACATGGGGAAATGCGTGTTGCAAGGCCAGTTATCAGGTGTGCAGAGCTGCAGTGTTCAGCCTGGATATGCAAATGACCTCATTGCACATCTCAAGCCCATCTCCCACATGCATAGCTCATTACTGGAATGTATTCAGGCCATTTGCACACCCTGGGCATGCTCAGTTCCAGCTGTGCCGGGCTGCATCACCACTCCACAAAGGTGAACAGGAGGTACTTCAGCCTAACAGGCAGGTGTGATGGACTGTTTGTGTGTGGGAGGGTGGGTGGACTGCACTGGCCTGTGTACAGTGCTATTACCCATAGCCATGTACAGGGTCAGACTGGGGTATAGGGGGCCCACTTGGACATTCAGCAGGGGAGGGCACAGGGTGACACAGTCTGATCAGTATACCACATGCATGTGATACACCAGCTCCATATGCTGTGTACAGTCACGTGCAGTGTGCCCCCCCCCCGTATGAGTGGAACATGGTGATGACTGCAAGGAATGGCAGTGTACAGAGAGTGAGCATGTACACTAGTGGGTGGGTCCCATTTGTGTGCACCTATGGTGTACCACCA
This sequence comes from Neoceratodus forsteri, assembly GCA_016271365.2. Classification (NCBI taxonomy): domain Eukaryota; kingdom Metazoa; phylum Chordata; order Ceratodontiformes; family Ceratodontidae; genus Neoceratodus; species Neoceratodus forsteri. The sequence continues at coordinate 407,489,128 of CM028132.1, read as the reverse complement.
TGGGTGTGTGCCACAGGTCAGTCCCTGGCCTGTGCCAGGCTACCACCCATCCACCAGGCTACCTGGGCACCATCGCCCCAGACTGCACCCTGGGTGCATGCCACCACTAGGTGGCACCCTGCAGGCCGCATGGGTGCAGGTCATGGCCCCTGGCACATTTGCTGCATTGTGGCTGTCCACTCTGCAGGTGTGTCCAGGGGGCACCCGACACCACTGGCATGTGACTGCTGGGTGTCTAAGTCCAGGGTGGGGTCTGTGGCTTAGGGTTCATCCATCTTGGCATGACTGCTGTGTGCTGCTGGGTTGCTGGAGCATGTCCTGGTGCACCTCCAAGGGCTGCCTTTGGACAGCTTGCCTGCAGTTCTGCGGCCTGCCTATGGGTGGCTGGCCATTTAGGCATGCTTTTTCCATGCCTAACTTTGGGCAGCTCATCTCTGAGATGCGCAGCAGATGCACAACACATTTTGGCTGAATATAGGGATGCGCGGCACATTCTTGGGAACGCCCCCTCTGCATACATTATAGATGTGCGATGACGCATCTCTCCCTTTTGAATGTCATGGTTCTGCTCATTTTCTGAGATGCGCGGCGCATCTCCTTTGAAAATGTGGGCCCTGGTTCCTAATCAAACAAAAATAAATATTTTTTTTTGTAAAAATTCGTTTTTATTTTTAAAAAGATTGTACTTTTTACTGCAGTGTAGTGTTGAAAATATATATATATATTTTTGTTTTCTGTTACATTGGCATGACAGAAGCCAAAAAAAGAAAAAGAGGGCTAGAAGATTTAAAGACCAGCTGACACCCTCGTAGCAGACAGCTCATGGCAAGTAGCTGCGTGCCTCAGGGCCTAAACCATGCGTAATTAAAACAAATTCTGTGGGGTTAATATTTACGCATTGAACTTACCATAATTATGATCCTACTTCTTGATCAGACTTGACATGCTGAGCGACCGCCGGAGCCATGCCCGCAAACCTGCAATGACAGATGCCTGGAACAGCCTGTCAGATGAGATGGTGGGGGCAAAGACAGTGGAGAGCAATGGGAAAAAATTACCACAGATTAGTGGGTTCTGGAGGTACATTGTAATAAGATAGTGCTTTAGTTTCCAAGTTGTGCAATTTTTAAAGTAAAGCAAGTTCAGAGTGTTCATTACCCAATTGTATTTAAAAAACAAAAACAAAAAAAAACTTCTGGTCACCCTCCCTGTCCTCTTAGTGACTGCCATTTACCACTAACCTCTGCCTCCTATCTTTCAACCAGTTTGATGCCAGTTTTTTTTTTTCCTTTTTGTTCCAGCTTGCTCTGTTTTGGTCCGTCCCCACGCCCCATCCCACGGGACTTACCTTGCTATCACCGGCGTTCACCCTGGATTGCACTCTGGGGTGGGCTGTTGGGGGAGCCACCACGCAACTCCCCGAATGGTGCCACAGAATTAGTCTGGTGGCAGAGTGCCTCGGCTAGCTGTGCAAGGTTTGGCGGGGATGGACGTCATCCTGCTGCGGCTGGAGGTTTTCCCCCGGTTGTTAGGAGGTGTGTGCAATGACGTAAGGGCACATGTGCCCATGTCTGGCATACCTCCTGGAAGCTACCAGCATCATGCTGTGATGCCCCTGGCCTCTGCCAGGGGTTGGTCAAACACTGAGTGCTCCCACACTCTCCCCCCCGGAGGAGTAGGAGAGGAGTCCATTGGATGCTTAGTCCTCCTCCCCCCGGCTGACCCCTGATGCCCCGAGATTGCGCCTCATCCCGGGTTGCTGGTGTGGCGGCAGGTGTGCCACCGGGTCGGCCACAAACCCGCATTTTAATAATGCAAAATAGTGACAGATTCACAGTGTTATAGATAGGGTTATAATGCAATTAGGAGCGGCGGTGACCTTTGGACACTTTTTGTGTACTTTGTAGGCTGTTGTCATGTTAAGAGGGGTAGTAGAAACATAGAAAGGTGATAGCAGAAGGAGACCAAAGATCTATCAAATCTGTATTTGTGATCCCGAGATCCTAGGTGATTCTGGATCCTAGCTGGTAGATTCTCCTGTTAATTTGACATGTAGTGTTACATGTCTTGGTCCACTCCCTGACTGTTCTGTCCCTGTTGCTATAAAACCATTGTCTTTGAAAGGACACCTAGTATCTCAAAGAATGAGAAAGAATTACCACAGATTAGTGGGTTCCAGAGGTACATTGTCACAAGACAGTGTTTGTTTCCAAATTGTGCAATTTTTAAAGTAAAGCAAGTTCCGAGTGTTCATTACCCAATTGTATTAAAAAAAAAAAAAAAAACTCATAGAATTTGAACTGAGGAAACTTTCTGTATGACATACCCATTCCTTTCTCTGGTTTCTCCACTCCTGGACTAGGTGGTAGGCAGTCCTTAGAGCCCCCTCAGCTGCAGTCACTACTAACATAGAAACTTAGTGTTGGCAGAAAAAGGACCAATAGGCCCATCTAGTCTGCCCTATTTTCCCTGCCTAACACTACACCCTGGACCCTGCCTCGTCACTGGTGTCCCTTTCCTGTGATTATAATACCAGTATAGTGTATGATGAAACATTGTTATTCATTAAAATCCATCCAATTCAAAATGTTGTTATGCTGTAGTAGCTATGTTATCGTAGCTGTTATGTTGCACGAGCTACGTAGCTACTATAACATAACAACATGAACGCGCTAGCGTATGTGCGTTAGGCAACCAGGAAGCGGCCATGGCAGTAAAAATGATAGCGATGGAGAGCGGTACAGTAGGGGAACAAACGAGGTAGGGATCCCAAATACTCTCCTGAACGATTAGTTTTACTTTTATTCTTAGCAGTTGGCATCCTACACTATAAAAAACAATGGAAGGATGCCCAGTCGGTAACACACCGTGTTGGATCATCTTGCGGTTCCCAAGATGACCAACCTCTTGAGATACACTCTCGAGGTTAAATCGGTCGCCTTAGGAACTGCTTGATGATGTAACAGGCGTGTTACTGATGGACATCCGTCCATTATTCTCTATGTGCCTATACCATGCATGTTTGAAGCTGTCCATTGTCTGTGCCCCACCACCTCTTCTGACAGGTTGTTCCAGACATTTGTCACCCTTTCTGTGAATACCTAGTTCCTCACATCCCTCTTAAACTCCCCCTCAAGTTTCATAGCATCCCCCACGCCCTGGTGCCTCTCCTTCTTTGAAAGAGGCTCCCTTCCTGTACTTTGTTCACCCCGTGAGGTACTTATAGATCTCTGTCATGTCCCCTCTTGCTCTCCTCTCTTCCAAGGAGTTCATGCTGAATTCTCAGTCTCTCCTCCTATGGTTTCTCGTGAAAACCATGCACCATTTTGGTAGCCCTTCTTTGGACCACCTCTAACCTGTCAGTGTCCTTGCAGAGGTGCGGCCTCCAGAACTGTATGCAGTACTCCAAGTGGTGTCTCGCCAGTGGGTGATAGAGGCAGCACCACCTCCTGCTAGAGATCTCCCTCCCTGTGCATCCCACCATCCGGCTTGCCTTTCCTACTGCCCTATCACATTGAGATCATCAGATGTGATCATCCCAAGGTCCCTTACTTGCTTGGTAACTGTAGGTACCTTTCTCCCATCTTTTACACGGTCCCCAGTTTACCTTGCCCCAGATGCATGACTTTGCACTTTTTGGCATTGAAACACAGCTGCCGCTCCATAGACGACTACTCTAGTTTGTCTGGATCCATTTGCATTCCCTCCACCCTCTCCTGGGTGTTCATCCTTTTGCAGATTTTTGTCTTGTGCAAAGAAACACACTTTCCCCGTCAGTTCCTTAGCAGTGTCACTTTTGAAGACATAGAGGAGGACAGGGCCCAGTGCCGATTCTTGTGGTACTCCACTGGGCACCTTCCCACCCTCCGAGTGACTGCCATGTACCACCAACCTCTGCCTCCTATCTTTCAACCAGTTTGATACTCGGCACACCACATTCCATCTCACCCCCAGGCTGCTAAGTTTCTTTATCAACCTCCTGTGTGGTACAGTATGAAAGGCCTTACTGAAGTCCAGACAGGTCACATCCACTGCCCTCCCCGATCCACTTCCTAATTACCCAGTCAAAGAAATCTGTAAGTTTTATTTGACATGCTCTCCCCTTTGAAGCCATGCTGCCGGTATCCTTGCAGCCCATATGTCTCCAGATACTTCGTCAGTCTCTCCTTCAGCAGGGACTCCATTAACTTCCCTACGGCTGATGTGAAAGTGACTGGTCTGTAATTGCTAGCCGCATCCCTGCTACTAACTATCCCTTCTTTTTAGCTAATGGCTGTCATCCTGTGATAACCCGCTGTATGTGTCAGGCAGAACTCTAGATGTGGGACATTTTCCCAGGGGTATACACACCCTGTGTAGCTGTATGCGGTTGCTTACTTGCTGGAAGCCTCCCCTGTACAGTCACTGCATAAGTTCTGCTATATTCAACATTTCACTCCTTTTGCCATTCACTTCTAAGGGAATTTTACCTTTTTTTTTTTTTAATTAGTTGGTAACCGAGTAAGGCCCACTAGGCACAGTGCCTGTTTTCAGGGGCGTAATACCCAATAGGTACAATGCCTGTTTGTTTTTGGTTTTTTAAGGGTGACCCAGGAGCACTGGGGAGGGTAAGTGACTTGCTCATGCTTACACAGTATGCAGACGGAGGTTATGGGAAACAAGCTGGTCTGCAACAAAAATGGTGCAAAGACTGCACCAAAAGTCATATGAGGACAGATTAGAGGACCTCAGTATGTATTCCCTGAGGGGGGGGAATATGATAGAGACATTCAAGTACATCAGGGGTATAAACAAGGTACAGAAGGGTAGCATCTTTCAGAAAAGGTGTACAAGACAGGGGCATGGGTACAGGGGGTGCAGTGGCACCCGGGCCCATGAGGTTTGAGGGGCCCAAATCAAAATGTTGATGTTTATTCAAAACTGGGGGGGGGGGGCCCTATAACATCACCTTGCACCAGGTCCTCTGGGAATTTGCTACGCTACTGGTACAAGAACAAGGGGACATGATATGAGGCTAGAGGTGGGGCAGGCTCAGGGGCAACGTGAGGAAGTACTTTTTCACAGAAAGAGTAGTGAATGGTTGGAACAGCCTCCCTGTGGAGGTGGTAGAGCAAAAACAGTAGGGGAATTCAAGAATGCATGGGATAAACATAAGAGTACTCTAGCAATAGGAAAGAGAGAATGAGCCGCAGATCAGCTAGGGTCTGTGGTAATGCAATAGGTAGGGAAAAGGGGCCGACTAGGTGGGCCAGTGTGCCATCACCTTCTGTGTATCTGTGTAAGCTCAGGTCTGCTGGATGTACCCAGCTCATTCACAGCTTTTTACTCTAACCTTTGGATTAACTGCCAGCCAGTTCTGGTCCAGTCTTGGTTGTATAGGACTAAACACTCCGATACTTTGGGGGTGTTGCCATATTTACAGTTATGTGGGAATATGGCTGTGAAACACTTTTTTTTTTTGTCTTGTCAGTACTGTTAAGACAGACTAGATTCTGATCCCACTCAGAACCTCAGGTTCCCTTACATAAAGGTTGTACCCTTTTCACACATGTGGAGTCCTTGGCTCTCATTCCATACTATTCACCAGTGCTTGAGGTTGCACCTCAGGTCAGAGCTTCTCTCCTCTACATTCTGAATTTACAGAGCATCCATCTTGCTAAGTACTTTGGGTTACACTTATTTTAATGCATATTATTTGACACCATGATGTTAGGTCAGCTGGTGTGCAGGACACCGCAGTGTTATAGGGACTTCCACTTTGACTTATCTGGCTAATAACCACCCCATCTCTAGACATGTCTTCTGAACCAAACCCTAACCCTTACTAGGCAGCATGCTTGGCATCAGCATGCACATGCCTACGTCAGCCTGCCATCTGGTAACAGCTGGGAATCTCCCAGGCCCTCTGCCAGACGTAGAATCTCTGATTCACATCCTGCCTTGGGATTCCCTTAAATACTAGAGGCATATCTCTTACCTGCACTTAACATCTGTTACCAGAGGTCTCACTATCTTCAGCATCACTGGCAGCTTCTGTCTTGGGGAACAGGACTGAAATCAACTACCCTAAAGGGTACACCCGTTTCGTTGAGATCCTGTGTGTGTGTTGCAAGGCCATCAGAAACTTTCCTTGAGGGGCAGCACCTTAGGATACTGTCCCCCAGTGATTCCTTATTCTCCAGTAGAATTAATGGAGACCTGCACTAAATGTTCTCAGACTGCAAATCCCCAGAGTGTTCACCACTCTCCTGGTGTCTGTCCCTGGAGGTCACCAAACAATAAGTTCTGCTGTTCTCACAAGCGCTGTATTCACAGACAGCTGCTTCTATTGAGGGGCCCCTGTCTCCTCAGGCAGCCAGACACAGAAACATAAAGTTTGATAATGGTAGATAAGGACCGCTTAGCCCACCTAGTCTGCTTGTTTTTCCCTACCTGCTGTATCACCACAGACCCTGCTTGATCTCCGGCTTGTCCCCCTCTTGTCTTATCACTAAGGTTCCCTTATGCCTACACCATACTTTCTTGAGCCCCGTTACAGTTTTTGCCCCCACCACCTCCACTGGGAGGCTGTTCTACCCCACCCGCTCCGTGAAGAAATACTTCCTTACATCTCCCCTTAATCTACCCCCTCCAGCTTCATAGCATGACCCCTTGTCCCTGAGCATCTTTTTTTTTTTTTCTGAAAGATGCTTCCCATTTAAACCTTATTAATACTTGTGAGGTATTAGAAAGTTTCTATCATATCTCCACACTCTCTCTCTCTCTCTCTCTGTTCCTTCAGTGTAGACATATTAAGGTCCTTCAGTCTTTCCTCATAAGGCTTTTGATGCAGATACTGCACCATTTTGGTTGCCCTCCTCTGAACCACCTCCACTCTCCAGAACTAGACACAGTACTCCATGTGAGGTCTCACCAGTGATCTATACAGCGGAAACACCACCACCTTCTTTCTGCTGGTGATCCCCCTCCCTGTGCTCCCCAGCATTCTGCTAGCTCTCCCGACTGCCTTGTCACATCCACTGCTCCTCCCTGATCCAACTTCCTGGTCACCCAGTCAAAGAAATCTATTAAATGCATTTTAGCAAAATCTCCCCTCCCCCCATGAATTCATGCTGTCTTGTGTCCTGTGAGCCACTGGATTCAAGATATTTCACTATCCTTTCCTTCAGTAGTGATTCCAGTAATTTCCCCACCACCGAAGTCGGACTGACTGGCCTATAGTTGCCGGCTTCTCCCACTACCACTTTTGTGAAGTGGGACTACATCTTCCTCCTCCAGTCCCCCCAAACCCCCTCCCATCTCTAGTGAGAGGTTGAACAGGACTGGCAGAGGTGCAGCCAGCACCTCCCCGAATTCTCTCAGTATTCTTGGGTGGATCCCGTCTGGCCCCATTGCCATATCCACTTTCAGATTTGCGAGTTCTCTCAGAACCCTCTCCTCTGGTAAATGGACTAGTGTCCACCTCCCTTCCTTCGATGCTCCTGTTACTTTTATGTGGCCCTTCTCCTTCCCTTTCTTCTGTGAACACTTAGCAAAAGTATTGGTTCAAGAGGTCTGCTTTTTCTTGGTCCCCTCCACACAATCCCCCGCTTCCCTTCTTAGACTTACAATCCTTCCCCTGGTCTTTCTCTTTTTGCTTACATACCTAAAAAAAGTCTTGTCCCCTTTCTTTACTTCTGGGCTATTTTTCTCCTCTGTTTGCTCTTTTGTGCTCCTAACTGATTTCCCTGCCTCCCTCTGTTTCTCTAGATACAACTCCCTGTCCTCCTCGTTCTGTGTCGTCTTATACCTCCTGAATGCTAACTTTTTTGCCCTTACCTTCCCAGCCACCTCCTTAGACAACCAAAGCGGTCTCTTTTTCCTCTTGGATTTGCTTACTAGCCTGACACAGAGGTTTGTTGCATTCTCTATGCCCCCTTTTAGTTTTGCCCAAAGTTTCCCCCACTTCCCCCAAGCCCTCCCCCGCTAAGGCATCCCTGAGGCTTTCCCCCATCTTTTTAAAATCGGCCCTCCTGAAGTCCAGGACCCTCGTCCTTGTGTGGCTCGATTCTGCCCCAGTCCTTGTATTGAACCACACAGTATGGTGACCACTGGTTTCTAGGTGGCCACCCACCATGATGTCTGCAACACTGTCCCCGTTAGTTAGTACAAGGTCCAGTATTGCCTCCCCTGACGAGTGGGCTCCCTAACTAGTTGCCTGAGGAATGCCCTCTGCAGGGAGTCCAGGATGTCCTTGCCCCTAGCTGATGCTGCAGCTGGGATGCGCCAGTCTACTTCCGGCAGATTGAAGTCTCCCACCAGCAGTACCTCCTCCTTATTTGCCATCTTTTTGATGGCTTCCCCCAGAACCATATCCAACTCCTTCCCTTTTGAATAGCAGCTCCATTCCCTGTCTCTGTAGTAGCCCACAGTACTTCTGCCTCTCCCTGTATTCCCTGTATCTCCCCTCTATCTCTGCTGCTTTTATGCCATCTCTCACACAAAGAGCAACTCCTCACCCTTTTTCTCCCATCCTGTCCTTCTTGAACAGAGTGTAGCCTGCTATGGCTATATCCCAGTCATGGTTCTCAGTGCACCATGTTTTGGTAATGGTGACAGTGTTCAGGTCAGCCTCTGCCATAATGGTGTCTAAGTCCGGAATTTTATTTCCTAGACTTCGAGTGTTGACACACATGGCCTTCCAACTTTTAGTGCCACCCTGCTCGACAACGCCCCATTTTCCCTTTTGCCCTCTCTCCTTACTGCCTCTGTTCACATTCCCATCTCTCTTCATTACCACTAACTTTGGTTTTTCTTTCTATTGGGTACCCCTGGGGATTTGTCTCCCTGCTGCCTACTCCAGTTTGTTGGGGAGAGAACAGTTTCTGTCTCCCTGCTTACTTCCGCCACCTCCCTTGGCTGACAGGTGACCTGAGGAATGTGTATCCTGGAGGTATGCCTGTACCCTCCTGCCACTGTGTCATCTTGACATACATCTGCCAGCACCTAACAACTGGCACTCTAGCTGCACCCACTGCCTGTTTGAGACTACCAGTCAGTAGTCACCTGGTTTGGCATTCTAGTAACCAAGTCCTCTTGCCCCCTGGCTGGTAGAAGATTGTTTTTGAAGCTGCATGCTGTGGAGAAGGTTCCAATTGCCAAACTGGTAAAAGGGAATAGCAGTCTGTTTTGGACCTGAAATTGTTAAACAAGCATAAAAAAAATATGAATGGTGACGCTATAAACAGTGATACTGTCTATAAAATTGGGAGACTGGTTGGGGTCACTGGATCTAAGTGGTGCATACTTCCATGTCCCAGTAAGACCATGCCGCAGAAAATACCTAAGGTTCAAGGTAGGTCATGCCCAGTTTCACTTCAGGGCAATGCCTGTCAATGTGACAACAGCATCCAGGGTGTTCCCTAGAGTGCTTTTCATTAGTGACAGCCTTCCTGCACAGGCAGGGATTAGTGGTGTTTCCTTACCTTGACAACAGGCTAGTGTCTGGATAAACAAGAAGGGAAGCTCTGTGCTCAGTTTAAACATTACAGAGTTCTCAACAAGTATTTGTCAATGCCAAATATTTGCTTGCTGGCGTTAGCAGTGGAAGTGTAGGAGTTAGACAGATGCAGTATAGGAATGGCAGTGAAGTATTGAACTGACGCCAACTCCACCCCCACCCTGCAGAGATGGACAGGCATTGGGGTGTGCCTTTGGGCCATTGCCCATGACGGTGACGACATTTCACCTCACCCTACCCTGCAGACACTGACAAGTGTCGAGGTGTGCCTTGGAGTGTTTGGGCTTTACATTCACCTCATTCCATAAGGAAATACATTGAAATGGGTGCAGTATAGGAGAATGGGGTGAACTCTGGGGCCAGGGGGTCCACGACACACCTCGATGCCTGTCTCTAGCTGCAGAGTGGGGGTGGAATGGCATGAGCATTACCGTCGACAATCCCAAGTCACACCCCTGATGCCCGTCAGTCCCTACAGGGTAGGGCGTTATGTTCAAAAATCCTAATGCCCCGGACGTTTCTTGGTATTTTTACTCCAGTTTTTCAACATGGGCTTTTTTGTGACCCCTCCGCATGAACAGTGACACTATCAGTTTGTTAGCCGAAAGGTGATTTTGCACAGCCACTACGCCATTTGGTCCCGCAGGTGCTAAAACACATTTCGAACAGGATGTGAAAAATGACAGCTGTACTGTTCATGAAGAGATGTAAAAAATGGCAATGTTGAAAATGTGGAGTGAAAATATAAAAAAAATGGTGAAGTCACGAGTGTGCATACAAACTGCGCAATGCATACCCGTAATGTAATTAGTTTGGGGATTTTTTACAGCAGATTTTCAACAAAGGCATTTTGGGACCTCCGCTCATGAACAGTGTCACTGTGATTTTCTTAATCTATCTGGAACACTGATTTCCCACAGCGACCGCACTATTCTGCACCGGGAGTGCGAAAACATATTTCGGCCAGGATGTGGAAAATGACAGCTGTACTTGTTCATAAGGAGGTGTGGAAAAATGGCAATGTTGAAAATCTGAACTGAAAATATTACAGATTCGTGAACTTAAGAGGGTGCGTGGAAACTGCACAATGCATGCTCATAACACAGTCATTTTATGGACTTTTGTCACCAAATTTTCAACATAGCCATTTTAAGATCTCTGCTCATGAACAGTGTCACTGTAATTTTCCTAATCTGTCCCAAACATTGATTTCGCACACCGACCGCGCCATTGTGCGCTACATATGCGAAAACACATTTTGGGTGAGATGTGAAAATGACAGCTGTACTGTTCATAAAGAGGTGTGGTAAAATGGCAATGTTGAAAATCTGGAGTGAAAATAGTAAACATGTTTGAAGTTACGAGCTTGCGTAGGAACTGCGAAACGCATGCTCGTAAAAGTTATTTTGGGGAATTCTTTCACCAAATTTTCAACATAGGGTTTTTGGGGGACTATTTCATGAACTGTGTCACTGTCATTTCGTTAATCGGTCCCAAAAGGTGGTTCTGCGCAGTGACCGCGAAATCACCTTTCGGGACCGAATAACAAAATGACAGTAACTGAGTTCATGAGGTTGGATCCCAAGAACCCCATGTTGAAAATTTTTTAAATTATTTATATATTTATTTTTTTGTACTTTTTTCTCCTTGTCCACCAGTCTGCTTAATTTTACATCCAGGCACCCCTTCTGAGGTTGTCCGGCCACCATCCTGAGGACTTCCCGGCTCCACATTTGGGCCCGCGGCACACCCCCACGGCTTGTCCCCCCCGCCAAGTTCTCACACCAGACCAGGATCCAGTTAAGCTGCGCACCCTAGGCGCTGAGCTAGTCCCTCCGGGGATGGCCGTCATGCCGCCATGACTGGTGCCCATATTTTCCCATGTTCTCGCCTCCCCATGACGCCTGTGGCGGCAATGATGCCAGAGGGACAGGAGCGCGCAACGCCATCAAGACGCATCCCTTCCCGCCTGCCGTAGCACGCCCCCCAAGTCTGCCTGTGACCTGCCGTTGCCCCCAGCCACCACTAGAGGCCACTAGGACGCAGGGACAACCCCCCCCGGAGAAGGAGAGCAGTCCTACGGATGCTCAGTCCTTCTCCTCCCCTGCTGACCCCCGACAACCCAGGCTCGTTCCTGAACCTGGGTCGCCAGCGTGGTGTGAGGTGTGGCATCCAGCGTCCCAGCCCTCAGTGCCACCGGGCCGGCTCCCATGTTGAAAATTTGGTGAAAAAATTCCCAAAAATGGCTGAGATATGCACCAACGTTGGAAAAAAAAAAAAACACCTGTGCCATTATACAGCTTACCTGCATTTCTTCAGTTCGCGGTCGGCTTTGAAGAATGCAGACATGTTCCCGGTCCACCGAAGATCGTTGCGCCGGCCTCCAGAGGCAAGTATGGGGTAAGGGGTGTGCGGGGAAGTGGGATACGCAGAGGATGGGCGTGGGTTGGGGAAGGGAACAAGAGAGTCAACGAGGGACCGTTTTCTTTTGTTATAGGTTTTTTTTTTTAAAGACGACGTGGGACTTTGCCCGCTGGGGTGGGCTCCCAGCATGCACCTGGAAGTTTGGGGGGGAGCCGACGGGGATTGGGCACCCCCGTGGGCCATACAATGTGCTGGGGTGAGGGAACGCATGAGCACGCTGGGGTGAGCTCCCATCATGCTACCTGGGTGTTTGTGTTTGGGGGGGGGGGCCACTGAATCTGACAGGGATCACGCTTTTCCGTCAGAAATGAACTGTCTGCCCGTTAGGATGCAGTGCTGACGTGTAGGTAATATAGTATGAAAATTGCCTGCTGACGGCAGTATGCAAATTGCCTACACATTACCACCGCTGATTGTAGCTGTGGTTTTCTCTGAACTGTACACCACTGCATCGGAACGGCTGTCATAGACAGCTCGGACATTCATTGGTGCGGTGTAGCCGCACCTGCAAAAAGGAGCAGCGCATTGGAAGTGGGGGTGGCACACCTACCAAAACTCGTATTGTGTCACTATGTTTCTTGCACATGTGTGTAAGCAAACATAAAAACTGTTGGGCTTTCTTTTACACTTGGAAAAGTCACACCTGGAAGGACCCAGGCAGAGCCTGGAATTCACAGGTGCAGAATTAAACACATAACATGACAAAGCTTTTATGCCCTTACAAAGGGCATAAGCAGTGGTTCAGTATACAAAAACATTCCAGGCAGGTATTCCAGTGATTCACAGGAATTCTTAAAACTTTGGTGTTAAGTGGTCTCCACCACAGCAGTGCTGTGATGTGCCAAGATGCAGACAAGGATGTCCAGTAGCATCTCAAAAAGTACTGGCACTAAAGAATTGCACCATTGCAGCAATGAGTACCAGTATTTAAAACATGTGATACATGCACTGAAATGATAGAGAGAGGTACGCAGCCTCAGAGAGGGAATTCCCTTTTTTCATTCCAAGCTTACACAAATTCTTGCCAGAGGTTCCATCTCTGCTAGGATGGGGAGGGCATCTGGAAAGGAGGAAATGTAATTTGGTCCATGCAGGGAAGAACACGTGAATCTGCTGGAACTCGGAGCACTGGTTCCTTCCAATAAGTTTTTTTTTCCTTCCTGTTGCGGGCAGTCCGCAAAATAACCTAATGGGTTGGAAATTGGTTACGAAACAGAACCAGAGGGCAGTACTAAATCAGGAATTCTCAGGAGAGATTTGGGGGGGGGTCATGGACAGAGTATGGGCCCCCGTACTCTTCAGTATATTCGTGGGGTGGGGCTAGACGGAAAAGTTTGTGTATTTGCAGATGACACCAAGATCTGAAATAGAGTGGACACGGTGGAGGGAGTGGAGGCCATGAGAGGTGACCTGAAAAGGCTAGAAGTGTGGTCCAGACTTTCTCAGCTTGGATTCCATGCTAAAAAGCGCACAGACATACACATCAGACTCAGAAACCTCAGAGCCGAGTACAGGATAGGAGGGGAGGTCATTGTATTTACCTTGGAGGAAAGGGACTGGAGGGTTATCATTATGTACAGCCTGAAAGCAGCATCCCAGTGTTGAAGGGCGGTGGGGAGAGCAAACAGGATGATGGGCTGCACAGGAGGAGGATAGCAAGCAGAAGGAGGGAGGTTACACTTTACTTGTACAACTTGTCATTGGTTCGCCCCCACCACAATTACCATGTGCAGTTCTGGAGTCTTCACCTTAGGCCATTGACAGTGTGGAGGCTGTGCAGAGGAGGGCAACCAAGATGATATGGGAGCAGCAGGGGAAGTCCTACGAAAAAAGCTGAAGAGTCTCAACATGTACTTGTTAGAGAACAGGAGAGCCGGAGGGGGGCATTATTGAGACCTTTAAATACCTTCAGGGGATAAACAGGGAAGAGTGTAGAGCTTTTTAGGTTGTACACAAACGTGGTTACAAGAAGGAACAGTGAAGTTAGTGGGAGAGGTTTCAGATGGAGGCAAGGAAGCATTTCTTCACAGAAAGGGTGGCAGATAGTTGTAACAGGTTGCCCTGGAGTGTGATGGGCAGACACAGTAACAGGATTCAAATATGCATGGGACATGCACATGGGTATAATTTAAAGGAAGAATCACCCAGAGTGGGTGGGGGAAACTGGGGGCTTTATATGGGACCTTGCTGCCACATAGGGTAGGTAGATAGAGTTAGGGCTGACTGGATGGACTTTGTGGTCCTTTCACAAACTCTGTATTTCTATGTAACCATCATGTTTTACATGAACAAACAGGGAACCAGGTCACCAAATCTCTGCAATGAGGAGCTGGAATTTTGCTTACAGTCTGAATGCAAATATTTCCAGTAACCTAGTGAGGAAGGAGAACATACTGGCAGACTCCCTCAGCAGAATAGTCCGTACAGTCTACAAATGGGCTCTGAACCAGAGTTGCTGAATTCATTACTTCAGAGCTGGGCTATACCAGACACGTGGGCATTTGTTATTTCAGCTCAAGTGGTTCTACAACCTCAAGAGGACCATAGAAATGTAGTGAGTGCACTTTTGTATTCATGTAGGCCAGAGACGGTTTCTCCCTAAAGCATATATGCATCGGGTGCCCCGTCCTTTCATTTTGAGCCCACTCTTTATGTAACACCCCGTTCTCCCCCAGTGTTTGAAACAGATCCCTGGTTCCCAACATTGTTACAGCGTTTGGGTACCTCGGAGAGGAAAATAACTACAGGAAGGCTGGCCCAGAGCCACACATAAATATGCAGAAAGAAAAGTAAAAGGACTCAAGGTGTTGGTTTATGATGATGGGAAATGTATCCTCAGTGGGAAGTATTGTGATACAATGCAATTTTGAGTTAACCAAAAATTGTAATTGGGCATTTTCTGGGTGAGAGGGTGGGGTGGGGTGAGTGATATTGTTTTTTTTTCAGATGTCGCACTAGAATAGCATTTTGCCACAGTTTTTAGCACTATCTCACCACACTTTTTGCACCCCCGCTTAGCACCATTTTTTTCCCCCAAAAAGAAAACATACCGTGCTCCAGATTGTTACACAAAAAACAAATGGTGCCATTTTTTGTGAATACATGTGGGTGCAAGGGGGATATAGCATTTTTTCAAGAGTTTATTTGCAAAATAGTGCTAATTTGCACTCAGGTTTGGAAAAATGGATTTTAGAATTTGACCTCCAGGAACTCTTTTAATGAAAAATCAGTGTCCCTACTGCAGGCTGTTGATATCAGAAAAAGAGGGGGAACTGATGATTCATATCCCAAGCTTCTGTAACTGGCTGCTTCTTTCACATCTTTATTGAACTTGCCTTATCAAATGAGTGATAAACAAACAATATGGAAGCAGGCAGTTACCCCCGTCCAAAAGGTGGGTGTTCTTAGAGAAGTGAACAAATACTGCCATTATCTTACTTTAAACAGTATCAAAAGGTCAGTTCGGCATTTTGCTGACTACATTATCCAAATAAAACTTTCTTCAAAATACTGCTGCTTTAATTGGTAAGGCACACCTAAGGTTGCGTTTCTGTCCGGTTATCAACAAGGAAAAGTAGCACCATACGGAACTAGAATTCTTTGCACTAGTATTTGGTTTCCAAAGTTTTTATAATAAGCTTCTGTTAGTTAAATACATGGTATTATAACCTTTTTTTAATTAAATCATTGATTTTGATTATTTAATTATTTAGTAATCGGAAATACAGCCTTTGAGCTAAAAGCTCATTTACAAAGGAACATCGTTACAAGGGTAGGGGAATGTACATAAGTTTGGAGTCAGTAGCAACTAATAGGCATTGTCACGAACATCTAATAGTAAGAAAAATGTGAACAGGAGAAATCAGTAAACATTGGCAATAGCATAACAATGTAGGATAACACAGGCAAATAACACATAACCAAAACAAAGGTACATAGTCAATGGGGTTGGGTTTCCACGTCATGCCATACAATTAAGTGCTTAAGTCAGAGTTAGGTGCTAGTTTGAGAAAAAATCAGAGGTGGAAGCTAGGCAGGATCTTGTATTGGGAGGAAACATGAGATGGAGCTGTTCATCAGAACTGATACCTAAAGGTTACTAGGCTATAGCCAGAGGAGTCAGCCTAGGCATAGTAGTCAGAGAGGGTAGAGGGAACCAATCAGAAATAGGTAGGAGAAGAGTAATCAGAGGAGGGGGATAACGGTAGGCTCAAAGGTGGGTGGTGTAAGGAGGTCAGTGGGTGAAGGTTTGTCAGGGAGAGTGTGAGAGGAGAAAGGTGAGCAGGCAGATTGGCAGACATGGGCAGGTGGTGAGCAGGGAGTTTTGCGTCAAATTGTAGAGTGAAAGGAGAACCTTGGCAAGCCTAGGATTCTGGTACCTGCTAGGCTAATAGTGGCTGCGGCAGCGTACAGGAGGGGAATGGTCTTCAGGAGCATGGCTTTGGGGAACAGAGGCGTGCTAGCTTGTGGGTTAAGAGTGGCAATAGCAACGTACAGGAGGGTGGATAGACTTCCTTAGCTTGGACTTGTAAGGCCCAAGTTGGGTAAGGCTTTTGATGGTGGTTGGTAGCGCAATGACATTGTAGGCAGCATTAACTTTAAGGGCAAAATTTCGCCTCTTCACAGATGACACCAAGCTCATGGGAAGGTGGACAGAGAGGAGGGGGGTCAGGGATTTAATGGAGGACCCTTACAAAGCTGGAAAGACAGTCTAGAATCTGGCAGCTCGGAGTCCATGCAAATTAGGGCAAGATCATGCAGTTGCGAAATAAGAACCCTAAGGCTGAGTACTGACTGGGGGGAGTTACCGTCACAGTGTCCGAGGAAGAGAAGAAAGACCTGGGGACTGCAATCCAGAGAAACCTGGACCTTGTACACAGTGCATTCAGGCACCAGTGAGGGCTATAGGATGATGGGTTTATTTATTTTATTTAGCTTTTGTTTACCAGGTAAGTGCACTAGACAGAAACCTGCTTATTTTCAGGCACGATTTGGGAGAGTACGTTACAGGCAGTGACTTTGTGATTATCAGAAATACAGTAACTGAGAACAGTAGAGAAAAGTGCACAAATTGCAGTTGCCAGGTGGGTTGCAGTGTAATTAGTACAGAGTTAACTGAATGCAGGTAGGGACAAAAAGTTCAGGACTGACTGGCAGTGATGGAAATGACAGGAACAAAACACTAAAGGTCCCTGGGAAAGCAAAAACAATGAAACTAGGTGTTACACAACAGGAAGTGATGAACAGTAATTTAAATACAGAAATGGTGAGGTAGATTACAAGTAGTAAGTGCACCTAGTTCCAACTCAACTACAAAAAACATGGCTGGCCTGCCTGCGCAGCGGTTGGTTTTCTGCTTGTGACACCGGAGACCTGGGTTCGGGAACGGACCCAGGGACCCGGAGGGAGAAGGATAGAGCACCTGCTGGGCTGCTCTCCTTCTCTTGAGGGAGTGTTGGGTGTGTGCCCGGCGCTTAGAGACTCCTGACGGAGGCCAGGCTTATCAGAAGCTGCCAGCGCCTAGTTTCAGAGGGGGCAGGGTGGACGCAGGCGTCTTTGCATGTCCCCACCCCTGGGGGAGTATACCTAAACAAAAAAAAAAATTGCTTACGTCCACCATGAATGAAGCCTGCCTTTGGCTCTGATTAGCTTCCAGGCTGGCTCCCCGATCCAGTCCATGATTGCGGCATTAGCCCGGTGCGCAACCCACCCTGGGGAAATCTGGGGTGCTCAGTGGAGCTGGCTGATATGGAAGCAGGCACTAACGTGTCCGTGACCAGGCAGATGTACTGGCGGCTCTGGGCAGGAAAAGAGTTAAAAAAAAAAAAAAAAAAAAAAGGTTTTATACATATATATATATATATATATATATATATATATATATATATATATATATTTATATAATGGGGTGGCTGATAAACATTGCAGATAAAAACATGTATTCTCACAAGAGTGAGAAAATGTTGCTGACGTAGGAACTGTGGTAGATGTTTACATTTACACACACAGTTCCTATGTCAGCAACTGATATTCTCACAGTAGCTATGTCACTAAGAGTAAGAGGTGCAGGCACCACTGTTTCCTAGCAGCTAAAAGAAATTACATTCACCTGTTACAATAATGAAAGCCTTAGAAAAGCACAACGAGTTTTCCGTGCTGTGGATTGCACAGCTGCTATTAATTAAACACAATAGTACTAGTAAACCAATAAATCAGAGTAGTAAAACAGTACACAATACTCATTGACACACAAAATCTATGCAGATTGCAAAACAGTACAACGAATCGAAAGCCATGGAAAAGTATCTCAAAACCGCTATATTACAGTGCGATGCTGAAGCATTCACGGCGAAGAAATTGGAACAAAAAGCAGACCCTGTAAATAAGCAAGAAAAAATATTTATGAGCTGCTTGCAGTTCGAGCTGGATACAGAGCTGCTAAGCAGATGTCCTCAGACTCCGAATTGGAGTAGAAACTGTTACCTGACAGGCAGCACGCAGTGAAATTCTCCAAATTCCAGAGACGTAAAGGACTCCATTCACAAAGTGAAAATAAAGTCTCACAAGCATCACATATAAATAAATAAAATACGAAAACACATCCTTAAAGTAAATAAAGTTCTTTCCAGCACTGTAACCACATACTGACAAGCTGCACACCCGGAAATGTTCTTCTAAATAAAGACACGCCCAGTCACAAACACAACCCAATCAAACTGCAAATCCCGCTGTCAGTCAGAAGTGGTAACCAATCATTGCACAGAAACAGCAACCAATAAGTTGCATTTCTACTCCGATTCACCCACATCAACCAATAAAAACTCGGTACACACAGTGACAGCCAATCACACAACACAGACAGTATCCATTCATAAAAAACTTCACTATGCAGTACCAAAACAGCCTCATTACAGTGGAGCACCACTTATACATAAACATAGAAGCATAGACTTTGACGGCAGATAAGGACCACTTGGCCCACCCAGTCTGCCCATTTCCCTACCTACAGGATAAGCTGCAGATTCTAGTTAACCAACAGCCTACTTCCTGCAACCCCCCACTATAATTGCCTTATGTCTGTCCCATGCATGTTTGAATTCCCCCACTGTTTTAGACCCCACAACTTTTCCAGGAAGGCGGTTCCATGAGTCCACCACTCTCTCCATGAAAAAGAATTTCCTCACATTACCCCTGAGCCATCCCCCCTCTAAATTGTGCCCCCTTGTTCTTACACATCTCTTTTTCTGAAAGATGCTACTCTCCTGGACTTTGTTGATTCCCTTGAGGTACTTAAAAGTTTCTATCATGTCCCCCGTCCTCCTTTCTTTCATCAAGAGTATACATATTAAGCTCTCTCAGTCTCTCTTCATATGGTTTCTGCTGCAGACCCTGCACCATTTTAGTTGCCCTCCTCTGGACTGCTTCCATCCTGTCTATGTCCTTGCGTAGATGAGGTCTCCAAAACTGCACGCAGTACTCCAGATGGGGTCTCACCAACTGTCTGTACAGAGGGATAACCACTTCCCTTTTTCTACTTGTGATGCCCCTCCCTATGCATCCCAGTATCCCCCTGGCTCTCCTCACTGACTTCTCACATTGCTTACCCACCCCTTTCCATCACTTAAACATGCAATTCAGCAACAGGTGACAAAGCTGCCCTGTTGTATAAATTGAACACATGATGGGCGTGAGTGGGATATATAAAATACTGTCACTCCTGCCTCGTGAGACATGGATATCTCACTCTGCAGAAGTGACAATATTTTACATATCCCACTCATGCCTCATCATGTATGTCTATCATATATACTATATAATGATATGTGTGACGATGTATGTATATATATATATATATATATATTAATATATATATGTAGCTAGATAAAAGGAAGATGAGTAAGAAACAGAGCATTGCTAACAGGAGGAATAAGAAAGCAAATAAAGATGACGAGCAAGAGCATTTATCAGAGGTTCTTGGGTAACAAAATAAGTCTTTTTTTTTTTTTTAAGATTGTGTAGGACTTGGACACCCTGAGGTGATAAGGCAGAGAGTTCCAAGATTTAGGGGCAAAGTGTTTAATAAGGGGGGGCTCACCAGCAGTATGATAGAAGTCATACTGCTGTTGTACAGATCCATGGTGAGAATGCACCTGGAGCACTGTGTGCAGTATAGAAAGCCGTATGCAAAAAAAGGACATTAACCAGCTAGAGGCAGTGCAGAGAAGGGCACCCAAAATGATTCAGGGTCAGCAGGCTCTTGAATGAGCAAAGGCTGGAAAACCTGAGTAAGTACTCACTCAAAGACAGAAGGGAATGTGGAGACATGTTAGAGAAGTTTAAATACCTCAAGGGTATTAACAAGATTGACCCAACTGAACTTTTCAAGATCAACCATAATAGGAACAAGAGGGGGCAAAGTTACAAACTGACTGGAGGTAGATTGTGGACTGAGGCCAGGATGCACTTCACAGAGATGGTGGTGGCAGGGTGGAAGCAGCTGCCAGAGGAGGCAGTGAACCAGAAGACTTGGTGGCTTTAGGGGAAGGGGGTGAGTGGAATAAATTTAAGGAGGAATGTAAGTGTGTCTGGGGAGGGTGTGTAGACAGTAACATCATTTCACCAGAATCGTAGGGGTTGCAAAAGCTTGTTTCAGTAGAATCGCTGGGGAAGGTGGTGGTGGTGGTGGTGGTAGTAGCAGGGTTTGCTGTTGGTCTCAGATTGTATCTTTGTTCTCCTTGTATATTTCATTTTGGAACATTTTAGTAAAGCATATTTAATTAAAAATAAATAAATAAATAAATAATCCCAGGGGATGCAAAGCTCCTCCACTCACCAAATTTTATATCAGAAAATCTTATATAGGGGTTGCAGTGGACATCATAGGGATTGCAAAGAAATCATAGGGGTCTCGACTACAAACCCTGGCAACCCCTGAATGATGTCCCTGTGGGTGGAGCTTCATGTAAAGAAATATACTGGCTCCACGTTGTGCAGTCTTGACAGACTAAGGCCTTCTTGTGCTGGTTAAAGTGTATGTTTTATGTTCTTTCATATGTCAGAATTTAAATTTAGACTTGACTGAACTCTCACCTCCTTTATGTGCGGTATATGGTTAATACACCAGTGTGCTAGTGTGTTGAGTCATCATTACAGCAGTTTCCTGTTTTCTAGAGCTTATCTAACGACCAGTGAGACAGTTATCTGAGAGAGTTAATCGAATATTAGTGTATGTAAATGCAGGTTTGTGCATGAATGCACAAACTTGTCCCTTCTTAAGATGAACTGATATTTGCCAAGGAAAGAATTCGGCCTGATAGTAAATTGATTTCATTGATGAGAATAGCTGACTTGCTGTAATTAGAATTTTGGAAATTAGGATAGTTCAGTTGATGTACAGCTGCTTGCTTGCAGTTTTACAGCCGAGAGGAATGAGCACCAGGACTCAAACCTTAAGGATAGTGCTGTTATTTGCCAAAAGGGCAAACGCTGCAACCTGCCCAGACGTGAACTGTTCCTCTTAACCTGTGCTTGTCTTAGGCGATGCATCTGCTGTATTGCATTACCCAAAGGAAGTAAAAGTGAACTGTACAGAATACTTTTCTAGACTCCTTATAACTACTATGTTGTGAAAATTTGTGCCTTCTGCCCAGTAGATGTGACTCGCATTTTTTAACACCTTTTGGTCCTTTATAACCCACGCTTGAGTGTCAGTATTGCTAAGTTGGTACCTATGGACCAGAAGGGCATAGGTTCCTCTCCCATACCAGAATTGGGCTCCCACATTAAAAAATGCTGGTGCTCGAGAGACGTACTGGGGGATGCTGCACTGTTGGCGTGTGCTGTCCTTTGGTTGAGATATACTGAGGTTCCATCTGCCCATCGGTGGTGCTGTCCTAGTGGGTGTGCCGTTGGAAATAAATGAACCCAAGGCACTTTTAACAAGAGTGCACTTTCCACAATGTCCTGGCCAACGTTCAATCCGTTTCCCATAAAACTGGTGCATTTAGTTGTCCACGGTTGTGTGTAAATGTTAATGTGAGAAATGGCTGCCACTACATATACATTGCCACCAGTCTCTCATTGCATGTAAAATGAGTTAGGATACAGTGTGTATGAAAAGCGCTGTATAAATTCTAATTCTTGTTAACTCGGTCAGGAGTCTTACCGAATGCCACAGTGAGTTGGTGGTTACAGTGGGATTTGAATCAAGATTTGTTTTTTTGCAATGCCCTGCTTCACCCCTGGACCACTCCGGCCTTCTGAAGCACAGCGCGTGAAAACCACATTCTGACATCTGGTAACCTTCTAAGTCTGGCACAACTCTCTTGTCATTGTCTTGAAGAATTTCTATTTGGTCTTGGAACAACAGTCTCAGTATAGTCTTCTCTTTCATGGATAACCGTGCTGGCATTCTCTCCAATTCATCTTCAGTAATAACGCGTCTTTCATAGAATTGCTTTGCAAGAAGCTTTACAGATGAGAGAGTACAACAGATCGCAAACACAAATTTAGCACAAGTTAATAAATACAAGCAGGCAAATGTGTATTGATTGGGGGACACTGCATAGAGATTTAATCAGCTGTTGATTAGAACGTTTCAGGCAGAATTAGGGGAGAATTCCATGATTTTGAACATTGGTCTTAAAGAACAGGTATGATATTAAAATGAATCATTGTTTAAAATAATCACATTTATATTTATTTATTTTATACTTCTTTATTGATTATAGATTTCTTCAGACATACATATCAATTCTTGGAGTAGGAAAACAGTCACTCCAGGGGATACTTCACTCAAATACATTCAAAATTACAAAGAGCTTTAAATAAAAAGTAAAATTCAGTTCATGTCTTAGTCTATTCTCCTCTACATATCTGCAGACCTATACCAGAGAGATGGTAGAACCAATTTAATCAATAATATACATAAAAACCACCATCTGGAGCTGTAATTACTTGATGGTCACATTATGTGGACTCCATCCCTCACCTCTCCTTTATGTAAACCACAAAGAGATAAGAAGATCGAAGAGAGACGTTATAACATACATTAAGTGTTCCATAGTTATGATATTTAGAAATTAAAACATTTAGATGTTGAAACTACATCTCAAACTCAAAAGGTCAAAGCACAGTATAAATGAGCTCTACAAGATCTGACATTCTGACAGATAGGTATATAGGGCTGATGGGTACATATCCAACCATTTTAACTGATTCTCAACTGCCTATCTGCACGTTCTCCGTGACCAAACCTCACTTCCCACTCCCAGCAGACACACAGCATTGTCTGCCACCGAGAGGGAGAGGGACAGTCCAGAGACACACAGTTCAGCAGGGGCTGTTCACCTAGGGCTCACACCACTATCTACAGGGACCTGGGCTCTCCACAGCTCCCATCTGGTCCATCTATTCAGAAAAGCTGTGACTCTCTGCTGCAGTTTGAAGGTGATCTCTTCCAGTCTCTGGATCTGCGAGATCAACTCCAACCAGTCTTGGGTATTCGGTGGGCCAGTCTGTAGCCATTTTCTAGTGATGGCTTTCAATGTAGCCACCACTAGTATCTGCCACAAATAGGTGGCCTCCCGGCCTTTCACTTCTCCTGGAATCTCCCCCAAAATCAACAACTCAGGGCCCAATTGTCCCTGGAGCTGAAATATTTGATTTAATGAGTTATTGACATCTGCCCGGTACTGCCGGAGACCTTGGCGGGCCCAAAAAATGTGTGTGTGGGAGGCGGAAGGCTCACCACATAGCCTCCAGCACTGCGCAGACGTGTCTGGTCTTTGTCTTGAGACCATCACTGGGACCCTGACATGCCTAACCCTCAGTTTCCATAGGAACTCCCTCCACTGGGGGAGGATGTTGTACTCCAGATATGCCTCCAACCTTTTGTCCATTGCCTCTCTGGGATAGTCAAGCCCATTTCTTTTTCCCACCTCTGTCAACATACCAGGATACACAATCTACAGGAGGGACAGGGAGGGTAAAAGAGGAGGAGGAGGAGTAGCTCTCTATGTGAAGGAAGGGATCAAAGCAACAGAACTAAAGAGTAAACAGGGAGCAGATGAAGCACTCTGGGTTGTTACCCTGGAGACGGGAAATGGTACCACAATCCGCATGGGGGTTGTATACAGACCCCCATCTCAGGGGGAGGGAATGGACAAGGAAATGATAGAAGGCTTCCTTAGAATGGCAGAAAAAGGGGAGATATTGTTGATGGGGGACCTGAATATGCCAGATGTTAACTGGAGCACCTTTGCTGCAGGCACATCCAAGAGCAGGGTCATTCTTGATGCCTTACAGGGGGCATGCCTCAGACAGTTATTTTTGGAACCCACTCGGGAGGGAGCAATTTTAGACCTGGTACTCTCAAATGGGGACGGAGATAGAATCTCAGATTTATAAGTGGGTAGCCATCTGGGAACGAGCGACCACCAAACAGTGTGGTTCACGATAAACACAGCCATAGAATCAAGCCATACAAAAGCAAGAGTATTGGACTTTAGGAGGGTTGACTTTGGGAAAATGAGAGAGTGCCTCAGAAAAGCACTAGCAAACAGGCAAGAAGGAGGGGTGGAGGAACAATGGGGAGTAATCAAAACAGCCATCACAGAGGCAACAAGCCTTTGTGTAAAGCAAATCAACAAAACACAACAAAGGAAAAAAAGCTATGGTTCTCAAAAGAGGTGGTAGGGAAGGTTAAGGAGAAAAGGATAGCATTCAGGAAATATAAGGAAACCCAGAAGGAGCAGGACAGAGAAGTTTATCAGTTAAAGCAGAAAGAGGCTGGGAAGGCAGTCAGAATAGCAAAGGCCCAAACCGAGGAAAGGATAGCCAACTCTGTTAAGAAGGGGGATAAGACCTTTTATAGGTACATTGGGGAGTGAAGAAAGACCAAAGAAGGGATACTGAGGCTTAATAAAGGGGAAGGAATGTGGGTAGAGGGTGACAGTGAAAAAGCAGGGATACTGAATGAATATTTCTGCTCAGTATTCACAAAGGAAGGGGGAGGTACCTAAACCAAACAAGAGAAACACTCTGAAGACGGGGGTCGATACCAGTCCATTTACAGAAGAAAGGATTCTGAAAGAACTAATAAGATTGAAGGTGGACAAATTAATGGGGCCTGATGGGATTCACCCAAGAATTCTAAAAGAACTAAGGATAGAACTAGTGACATCGCTGACTACTCTCTTTAACAAATCATGGGAGGATGGGATGGTACCTGAGGACTGGAGGAAGGCAGATGTGATTCCTCTTCACAAAAGTAGGAGCAGGAGAGAGGCAGGAAACTACAGACCAGTTAGTTTGACCTCAGTGGTAGGGAAAATGATGGAATCACTTCTGAAGGAAAGAATTGTTGAGTACCTGTAGGCCAGTGGGGCACAGGACCCAAGGCAGCATGGATTCACGATGGGAAGGTCGTGTCAGACAAATCTAATAGATTTCTTTGACTGGGTGACCAAACTAGTAGACCAGGGAGGGGCTGTGGACATGGCCTACCCAGATTTTAGCAAGGCATTTGATATAGTCCCACACAAAAGATTAATACACAAGTTAGCCAGCCTTGGAGTGGGTCCCAAGGTGGTAGCCTGGATAGAAAATTGGCTAGACAACAGGACACAAAGGGTAGTAGTAAATGGAGTCCACAGTGAAGAAAGGAGGGTTACTAGCGGGGTACCGCAGGGTTCAGTACAGGGACCGGTCCTTTTTAATGTCTTTATAAGTGACATTGCAGAGGAACTAGAAGGAAAGGTATGTCTTTTTGCAGACAACACAATGATCTGCAACAGAGTTGATACACCAGATGGAGTGGAGAGGATGAGAAGGGACTTGGCAAGGTTGGAGGAATGGTCAAATGTATGGCAGCTCAGATTCAATGCAAAGAAATGCAAGGTAATGCACCTGGGAAACAAAAACTCAGGGAGGAGTACACAATTTGGGGGGTGAGATACTGACAAAGGTAAAATGGAAAGGGACCTGGGGTAATTATATCAGATGACCTAAAGGTGGGCAAGCAATGAGAAGGCAGTAAGGAAGGCGGGGGATACTGGGATGCATAGAGAGAGGCATCAATAGTAGAAAACAGGAAGTTGTTATCCTTCTGTACAGACAGTTGGTGAGACCCCACCTGGAGTACTGTGTGCAGTTCTGGAGACCCCATCTTCGCAAAGACATAGACAGAGTGGAGGCTGTCCAGAGGAGGGCAACCAAAATGGTGCAGGGTCTGCATCAGAAGACATACGAAGAAAGACTAAAGGAGCTTAATATGTATACCCTTGAGGAAAGAAGGGAGAGAGGGGACATGATAGAAACTTTCAAGTACCTCAAGGGAATCAACAAAGTCCAAGAGGGTAGCATCTTTCAGAAAAAGAGATGTGCAAGAACAAGGGGGCACAATTTGAAGATAGAGGGAGGACAGCTCAGAGGTAATGTGAGGAAGTATTTTTTCACAGAGAGGGTTGAGGATGCATGGAACAGCCTCCCTGAGGAGGTCGTGGAGTCAAGAACAGTGGGGGAATTCAAGAATGCATGGGACAGACATGAGGCAGCCCTAGTGGGGGGTAGGAGGAAATAAGCTGTTGGTTAACTAGGATCTGCAGCTTATCTGTTAGGTAGGAAAATGGGCAGACTAGGTGGGCCAAGCGGTCCTGATCTGCCATCAAATTCTATGTTTCTGTGTTTCTCTGTCTAAGATATTCCGTATTAAATTTAGATTGCTGCATATATCTGTGGTACAGGAGAGTGATTGCTCCTGAAGCCTGCTCTGATTTCCAGAGTTGCTCAAACAGTTCCTCCCTGGAGTCTGATCTGCCTGTAAGCTGGTCTTTTCTGGATTTTTGATTTAAATAACTACTAATTTGGTAGTATCTCATTTTATCCAATGGACACAGTTTAAAACACCTCTGGGCTGCTGTAAAGGGGAGAATTTCTCTTCCCTGTAGGAGTTGCCAGGGGGCCCTAAACCCTGACTTGGCCTTATTGTGGAACCAAGGATCTAAAACTGCAGGGGCAAATTCTGGGTCTGTTGCCCACCATCTGTACCTCCAAAGTCTATCTCCCAGTATTCCACCCCGGATCCCCATTCTCCACCCCTCAAGTGTAGCTTGGGTAGCCGTGGGCCTATGTTAATCTTCTCTGACCAGCTCCCGGGGTTGAAATAGGATTGAGGGCAATAGAGGGTCCCCTGAGATCTCCATTTCTGTCTCCTTCCATTTAACTTTATAAGTGGGGTGTCCCCACAATAAACCAATCCTCATCTGAGTTGCCACCCAATATCCCTCCAAATAGGGTACAGCCAATCCCGCAGTCGCCTTTGGGAGAAACATTGTCTGTCTTCTAATTCTGGCCTTCTGATTCGCCCATATAAACCTCATAAGCATTCTCTGCCAGGTCTCCAATTCCCTCCTCGGGAGGATATAAGGGACTCCCTGAAAAAGGTACAAGAAGCGAGGGAGAGCATTCATCTTAACTGCTTGGATACGGGCAGACAGAGAGAGGCAAGATGTTCCATTTTTGAATATCGGACCTAAGTTGGTTCAACAATGGGACAAAATTAAGTTGGTATAGTTGTGCCGGGACAGGACTAATAATGATTCCCTAATATTTCATCTGTATTAAGTGCCATCTCATGGGGTAGGTGGCTTTTAGATTGGGGGTCATAGTGGACAGCTAAAATCTCAGTTTTTGAGGCATTCAGGGAGTAACCTGCCAGAGAGGAAAAACTAGTTAGTCTCTCCATTACCCGGGGCAGTGAGCTGGTAGGGTTCTCTAGGTATAGCAGAATATCATCAGCATATAAGGAGAGCTTAAACTGCTTACCAGCCAACTTGACACCCTGAATTCTTTCATCTAATCTAATACTCTGGGCCAAAGGCTCGATATACAGGGTGAAGAGAAGGGGGAAAGAGGGCATCCCTGCCTCGTTCCTTGTTCCAAGGAGAAGGGGCGAGCGTGATGCCTGTTTGTCCTGACATAAGCCGTCGGTGCTTGATATAATTTAGAGAGCATAGACTTGAAGGGGCTTCCCAACCTGAAATGTCCAACTACCTCCTCAAGGAAGGCCCATGAGACCTTATCAAACGCTTTTTCTGCATCAATACTGATTAAAAGAGCTGGAGTTTTGGTTGCATTAAGGTGGTCTATTACATGAAAAGTTTTTCTCAGGTTGTCCTGAGCATGTCGACCAGGGATAAAGCCAGTTTGGTCAAGATTGATCAGATCTGGGATAACTGCCTGCAACCTTTTGGTCATGATGGATGTGAATATAGTCAATATTCAGTATCGATATAGGGCGGTACGAAGAACAGAGCAATGGGTCCTTCCCTGGCTTGAGTATAACCGACACGATGGCCTGTGTCCACGATGGTGGGACCTTGCCATCTTCAACCTGCAGTGCTCGGAACACTCGGCCCACTACAGGTATTAATTCCAAATGGAATTGCTTGTAAAATTCCCCTGGAAGCCTGTCATTGCTTGGACATTTAAGAGTTTTCAGGTTCCTGATAACAGAATCTATTTCTCCATCCCTTACAGGGCGGTTGAGATGGTCCGCCTGCTCCCTGGAAAGGGATGGAAGATTTAAACTTCGGAGGAAGTCTCTCATGCTATCTTTTGAGGGCTGAGGACCTTGTTTATACAGGGCTGAATAGTATTCTCGAAAGGCTTCCGCAATTTGTGTTACCCCTTTCTCTATTTTATATGAACTATGGTGCTGTACGGCTTGTATGAATGCCTTAGCCCGCTGTGCTCTTAACTGCCCAGCTAACAGCTTCAGGGAACGTGGGCCTCCTTCATAATATTTTTGTTTTAAAAATAACAATCTCTGTTCCTCTGCATAGTCTAATTTATTGGAGAGCTGAGCCTTCAGTTCTTTTAAAAGTTTTGTTCTTCCCTTATCTATTTGGGCTTTCTGTAGAGTTTCTTGATAGTGTATTTTGGCCAATAAATCGATTTCTTAGCCTCCCTCTCCTTTTTCCTCCTACTGGACCATTCTACTAGCTTCCCCCGGATTACCGCCTTGGTAGTATCCCACAATATGGCCGGAGACACTCCAGGGAGATCATTATCTTTTAGGGTGAGTTCTATCGTACTTTGGACCGACTCCAGAACTTCCTTATCTTGTAATAGGGATAGGTTTAAGTGCCAAAAGGTGTTTATCCTGACCTCTGTCAGCTCCACTGACAAAAATAAAGGGGCATGATCTGATAAAATGAAGTCCCCAATCGAGACTTTCCAAACTAGGCCCACCATTTCTTTGGGGACTAAGAAATAATGCAATCTAGAGTAGGACTGGTGGACCGCAGAGAAGAACATGTAGTCTCTTTTTCTCCCCTCTAGGTGCCACCAAATATCTGTGTACCCTAACTCCCCCAGTGTTCTTTTAACCTTTCTGGCCGTGGCATGGTCTCTATGAGGTGTTTGTGCTGAGGAATCTAAAGAAGGGTTTAAGGTCAAGTTCAAGTCCCCTCCCCAAATTACATCTCCCTGCGCCCAATCCTGTAGGGTGGTAAGGAATTTCTGGTAGAGCGTGGCATCTGATCCCGTAGGGAAATATACCGAAGCCAGGGTTCAGAGGACTGCCTTGTAATGTCCCTTTCATCAGGACATATCTACCCTCTCGATCTGCCAGCACGTCCAATTTTTCAAAAGGGGCCCGTCTGGGAACCAGGATTGCTACCCTGGAGCGTTCCCCTTATAACAACAGCTGCCGCCTCCCCAAAACCCATACCGCCCAACTTTAAGTGCTCCTGCATCGACTGGTGCGTCTCCTGAAGAAAAATGAAGTCTACAGCTGCCCGTCTTTAATAAGGCAAACTCTTACTTCTTTTAACCAGACTGGAGAGCCCATGAGCATTATACAAACAAAATTTTGTATATCGAGCCATAGTGATGCTGTCCCAAAGCCCCTTTTTTATCAGTATTCCCCTTCCCAGCCCTAGTTAACTTTAATTTGCCCACATGCCAGGTGTGTTGGTTATAGTAGTACTTTTTCATCAACCTTCGACCTTGTAATAACAAGAGAACATTTGCCAACAGGGCAAAAACGTGCTTAACTTTATCTTCAGTTGTATTTCGCTCCCAAGGTGGGAAACCTGAAGTATCAGGTTTCTGTTCTCCCCTTCCAACTAAGGGGGAGAGAAGAGGAGGACGATCTGTACCCCAAAAATATGGGGTCCTCCCCGAGGTCCTAGATCACAACCATGACCTCTAAGATGGTCTAAAAAAATTATCAAGGCAACCCCCCATTACAGTTTAAGCGGCTAAATCTCTTACCCCCGAGGATAGCCTTGTTATTAACTCTTATAGCCGAGGAGCACAAGCACAAATGGAAATTTATAGAGCAACTCAGTAGATTACATTAACCCCCCTCAGAAACAAACCCCTGTTGCATTAATCTCCTGTAACCTCCCTTCCCACGATTCAGTTTAATTAAACAAAGGGAAGGACAATATTAAAGCTTCAGTAAGTTTAGCAGTCCTTGAATCTCCGTCTTCGTGTAGTCTGAGGAGTCTGTATGACCCAGACCCAGGTTGTTAATTCCAGATCCTTGCACAAAGTACCAGCTGTTCTTAAGAACATAGAGGAGGTTCTACTGTTTCAAGCTGGAGACAATTGTCTGGGTCATATAAAGGGATCGTAAATAAAAAAAAAAAAAAAAGGAATATGTAATTCACCAAGTTTATGTTAAGCCTTCAGGGAGACGATTCTAGGTATCTAATTGTCGAGTACTTACCAGCAGGGTAAATATACACATTCTACCTTTGGTGTCGCAGTGGGGATGCCAAGTCGACGAAAATGATGTAGAGGTTATGGGAGCTAGTTCAAGCCCCATGAATGGGGCTTTGCAAATAGAAAGGTTTCAAATACCTTCACAAGGTCCAGGTCAGCAGGCTGTTTCCGAGGTGCTCTGTTGCTGCGCCATCTTTTTTCTTTTTCTGCAGGGCCATAACCTGATCAAGGATAGAGCGAGTAAATTCCAGTGCAGTACCTGTTTTCTTCTGGCCGCCCACCTGCTGCCAGTCCGTTGCAGACAGTTGTTTCCGCTTCATCTGTTCCATGTCTAGGAATGAAGGGGAGATGTCTTTCTCTCCAAATGCTTTGAGTACTTCTTCAGGTGGGTGTGTTGTATACCTTAGCCCCCTCCTCCCAAATAATTCTCAGTTTCGCAGGATAGGGAGTCTGAAAGCGGATTTGACGTTCTCGGAGCAACTTGAAAAAAGGCACCCACCTTCGCCTAGCTTGTTTAATCTCTGGGGGGGTACTCTTAGTCAAGGGACAATTGGGAGTCGAGATATTTCAATTCTCTTTTTTTTTTGCCAGGCATGTTTGAGGATATTTAACCCAAAAACTGGAAAACTTCATAATTAATGACCTGGGTCTAGCCGCCGGATCAGACAATTTTGGCGCCAATGTGCGGTGGGCCCGTTCGATCCTAAGCTGGTATCCCTCTGGGAGCTCGAGAATATCCCTCAGGAGGTCCTCTAAAAAGGAAGCCATCGGTTGTATTTCGGTGCCCTCCGCCAGACCATAGAGGTGGAGGTTATACCTCCTGGACCTGCTTTCAAGATCGGTACATTTAGCCTGTAATGCCAAGGTTTGTTGGTAGACTGAGCCCACTGCTTGACCTAGAAGCTCCCCAGAACTCTCCGTGTTGGCTAAACGTTCTGCCTGGTCCACCTGTTTCTCCATTTTACAGAATTGGTGAGAGAGGTTGAGGAATTCTGTTTTGTTATCTGAGTGGGAGTCTCATATCTCTTTTAGGAGCGTTTCAGACTGCAATCTAGACAAGATTTCTGATTCACCCTCCGTGTCATAGTCAGACCCGAGAAGGCTATGTGGCGAGGTACTCCTGTTATAGGCCTGTGCTTTACCTCTGGATCACAAGCCATCCGGTTTCTTACTCGGCCCCTTCGGTCTTTGTTTCTCTCCTCTGTCCTGCTTAGTACCTTCTGGTGGCATTTTGCGATAGACTTTTAAGGTTTAAAGTAGCAGATGGAGGTTTTATATATTCCTCCGGGAAAGAGCTTAATCCTTAGGCTGCTGCTGGTGCCGTGACGTCACCGAAAGTCCTACATTTATATTTAATGTCATTCTCTAGGTTTTTGCTTTGTCCTTTAATCTCTTGTTTTATTACACCTCATTCTCCCATCTACAGTCCTCCTTCAGTTCAGCCCTTCAATACGCTATATCATTCTGCATGCTGAGTTCACTTGTTGCTGCCGTAATCAGCCACTGTGCCACCAGACTCCCTTGGGGTTCCCTGTTGCCCCACTGTAGAATCTTGCATAACTCTGCCGGACCTCTGGGAGAACCTTTCAGCTGTCTGGTAGGGGTGAGGATCGAGGTATGGTGCACTCAGTTGCTGGTGGTACTGGAGGAAACTTGGAGCCTGGCCGTCATTCTGCTTGTTGATTGGGCCATTTTCCCTAATATACCTGCCCAGTGGCAGATATAACCAAATGGAGCAGTACTCATCGGAATTGCATGTTCTGCACACAGGAATTCGTAGTTAAATGCTCACTTCCATATGGTGCACAGTTGTAAAATCCATTAAAAACATGCTGGCTCTCCGCTCACTTACAGTTAAGCTGTGCTTCTGGCAGGAAAGTCTGGGCTCTAGCAGAGGAATCAATCTGACTGATTTTCAAACAAAAATGAAAATGTTGTTAATGAACTTTTAAATCAATATAAATACATAAATAACTAGGTTTACACCTGTGGTACATAAACAGCAGACTATTAGTAGTGTTTTTAATGGATTTTACAATTGTGCTCCATATGGAAGTAAACTGAGCGTTTAACTACTAATTCCTGTGTGCAGAACATGTAATTCCGATGAGTACTGCTCCGTTTGGTTATATCTGCCACTGGGCAGGTATATGAGGGAAAATGGGCCAATCAACAAGCAGAATCACTCCAATACACAAGACCGGTGATCTGTCCTCCCCCAGCAACTATCGGCCAATCTCCATCCTCCCCCCACTCTCCAAAGCCCTCGAAAAAGTGGTGTATATCCAAGTATCTGAGTACTTGGCTAAGTATGACATTATGTGCCCGGAGCAGCACGGCTTCCGCCCAGGACACAGTACAACCACTGCTCTCCTGGAGTTCTCCCAGTACCTGCACTCTGCTCTCGACTCCAGCAACCTGGCCGGTGCAGTGTTCATTGACCTCTCCAAGGCCTTTGACACTGTCTGTCACCCCCTTCTACTCTACTCTCTCCACCAACTCGGTTTCTCTGCTGGTCCCCTTGCCTGGTTTTCCAGCTCCTCTCTGCTAGATCCCAGTGAGTAAAAAAATCAACGGCTCCCTCTCCAGCATTCGACCCGTTAGGTCCGGGGTCCCACAGGGCTCAATCCTGGGTCCCATTCTCTTCAGTCTCTACCTCAACACTCTCCCCAGCTCCTGCAATAGCAAGATGCTCCTCTATGCAGATGATGCAGTTCTCTTTGCCTCACACCCAGATCCCTCCACTCTTCAATCATCCCTTCAACTCGCCTACAGCCAAACAGAAAGGTGGTTTCTTGATCACAGACTAGTCATAAACCTTAAGAAAACCAAATCAATGCTCTTCTCTCACCACCAAATAAAGCTAGAAGTGCCCCCTCCTGATTACCCCCAACTCTCAGCTCCCATTAGAGCAAGTGACCACATACAAATACCTAGGCATCACTTTCGATACTGCCTTCACCTTCCACACCCACATCAACATTCTTTCCTCTGCCATAAACTCTCGGATTGGCCTACTTTACCACCATAGGGATTGCCTGCCCCTCGCTGCCCTCCGGCTGGCCATCACCTCCTCCGTCCTGTCCCTAGTGGACTACGGCTTGCCCATCTATGCTGCAGCTGATAACACTGACCTCTCTAAAATCCAGCTCTCCATCAATAAGGCCTGTAGGCTCCTGACCGGAGCCTCCAGCCGCACCCACACCTGCCTGCTCTATTCCTCCGCCAACCTACTCAACTTCGAGGACGTTTGCAGTATCAGACCTGCCTTCTTGCTAAGAAATCCCTGCTTGGACTCTTCCCCCCCCCCCACCAGGAGTCTCTGCCTCCCTACCACGGTCATCCTCATCCGTTTCCACCCACAGCTCTCTTAAATCCGCCTTCAAAGTGCCCAGAACCAAGACCTCCCTCGGCCAGAGGTCCTTCTTTTATCGAGCCCCTGCCTGGTTCAACTCTCTCCCTACCAGTATCACCAACACTGCCAAACTGGTCCCTTCAAACCCTCGGGAACCATCTCTTTAATGTCCGCTGCTGTAGGTGCAGCAACCTACCCCCCAATCCTGCAGGACCTTCCCGCCTGGCCCTAATCTTGACAAGGTCCCCTGGACTGCTGATCCGTCTTTCCCCCTAACCCTTTTTACTTACCCCCTTAGGTTTATACAAGGATGTATTGTACTGCAACTCCAGATAAATTGTACATCTTTAATTGTAAATCTGTATTTTATATCAACATGTAACTAAGTGTATTCTGTTCAATGTCTGCACCTGTAATGTTGTCCAATGTTGTATCTGCACAATGTTCTATTGTCTTGCCCTCCCTGCGATGAGGTGCCTTTATAAATGAGTCCCTGACTCAAAGTTTGTAAATCCAACGTGTTCAAATAAAAAAATAACTAAATAATAACTGCATCGAGCCTTGAGCATCGAGTATCATAATAACCTCGTGGCATCTGAGCTACATACAGTACCGATCTGGAATATAGGAAAGGGAATCTCTAAGGCATTTATTAATTTAAAAAATAAGTAGTAGAAAAATGGAATGTGTAGCACAGTTGTAATAGGCAGTGAACTGAAGAAGCACACGAGAATCTCTGGTGTACAGTGGAAAAAAACAGAACCGCCTGGTGCATCCAGAGTGACAACCTCGTGGCATCTCTCAGGGCACATCCAGCACAAATATTAAAATAAGAAAGAACTAGCTGGCTCGCCGGTGTAGCGGCAAGGTGTCTGCTTGTGGCACTGACATCCCAGGTTCAGGAATGGACTTAGGAGTCTGAGGGCTGGCTGGGTGGAGAAGGATCACTCTGGAGCCAACTCCCCTACTCTTCAAGCCTCTCCACAGCCCCTGGCTCCCTCAGGCACCAGTTGAAATTCCAACCCCAAACTACCTGTTCCTGTTACACTTCCTCCTGACACCTCATCGGCCAAGCATCACCCATCCTAGTAAGACACCTGTTGCCTTAGCCCCACCGTACACACATCCATCACTAGACACCCCCCACCCAGTCCACCTGGACACCTCCTTCCCCGTCCTGCGGGATACCTTCTACCCTCCCTCCACATCCCCCTGAATGCCCCTCCCTCTCCAGACACCCCTCCCTCACAGGCCCCCAGACATCTCCCTTCATGTCCCTTGGTCACCCCCTCCTCCTTGGCCCCCTGACACCCACTTTCCATCTTGGTGCCCCACTCCTGTGCCTCTGGACACCTCTTCCCTCAA
This sequence comes from Neoceratodus forsteri, assembly GCA_016271365.2. Classification (NCBI taxonomy): domain Eukaryota; kingdom Metazoa; phylum Chordata; order Ceratodontiformes; family Ceratodontidae; genus Neoceratodus; species Neoceratodus forsteri. The sequence goes on along the minus strand of CM028132.1, from coordinate 407,453,750 downwards.
GAGACCCTGACCATACACCATAAAGCACTCTGCGCCCCCACTCACTGAGCACCATCCACCACTCATTACTGAACTATATGTACTGAGCCTCCCCCAAGCCCTGGTTTCATACTACTGTGTCCCACACGGCCTTGGAAGCATGTTCCATAGCTTCTCCTTCCCACAACACTTGCAGCTGGATACTGATCCCACTCAGCATTGGTTGTTGGTACCCAAAGCCCCCCATCCCCCACCCAGTCAGCCCTAGCATCTGGCTTCCCCCTCACCATCACAACAGGCTTCCAGACACATTCCCCTAGCCCATGCTGGGACTCCGTGCATTGCCCTCTACACATGGATGTCAGTGTGGTCACTTCTGGTTCTGACAGTTATAAGACAAACATGGATGTCACTGAGCCCATTTCTGGGTTTAGTCATCCACAATATGGCTGCACGCTTTGCATACTTGAGCTCTGCAGCCCTGATAGGCACTGCCATTCTAGTTTTTCGTTCCAGTTCTTTTTTTAATCTGTTTGCTCCGCCAGTGCAGTGGTAGCGCTACTCGGCTATGCGATGCCGCGCGACCCAGGTTTGGTAGTGAGCCGGTTTGCCAGAGGGTTCCAGCCGGGAAGAAGGATTATGTTCACGGGCCACTCTCCTTCTCGAGTGGGCTGGGCAGCACTTTTGTCGCAACATCCCGCCACCACCTGGGTGACCATGGGTGGTGACGGTGCAGCAGAAGAGGTGGGAGTTAAGGGAGGGGCAGGCGTTGGCAGAGGACTGGAGCAGAGTGCGCCTCCCGTGACTCTGGCTTGGCTGGTCCTCGGTATGTGTGATGTCTGGGGACGGGGAGAACAAGGAAAGAGGAACTCCAGTCGCTGGTAGTAGGGTCCCCAGCCTGCAGCTCCAGTGCCACGCTCCCTCCTGGTATGGGGAGAGGAGCTCCTCCACCCCAACCGGGAAGGGAGGTAATCCGGGGGCTCGTGAATCCAAGGGGAGCGGGGCACTAATAGGAGCCAGATGGGTGCATTGGGACCCTGCAGAGAGGGGCAGTCGACGAGTGACAAAAAAGAGTAAGTAAAAAAACCAAAAAATCTATTTGCCCCATGCGGCTTCCATCCACTGGTCCCTCCAGCTCCATCGCACCAGTGTCCTCTGGAACTTACCTGTCCGGATCTTCTCCCAAGGCTTTCCCCACTGGTGGGGCCCGGCAGGGACCCCTAAAGCCCCACTGGGAGCAGGACCAAGTTTGCTGAGATGTTGCCCAGAATGCCAGGTGCGGGGCATGCAGGAAATCGGCGTCATCCCACCAGTTGACATTTCTCCACTTTTAAACCCCCCCCCCAGTATGGATGGCAATAGTTGTGCTGCACACATTTCCGCATGCAGCATACTAGCTGTCTGCCCCACCTCCAGACCTCCCTACAGTCTCCGCTTGCTGACCACCAGCCGCTGCTAGGGAACAGGTACTGGTCCTACCATTCCGAGGAGGAAAGCAGTCACTGGGATGCTTAAGCCTCCCCCCAGCCAACCTTCTGACTCCCTAGCTCACTTCTGAACTCAGTTCACCAATGCCACAAGCGGTACCCCTACCGCTGCATCGCCGGGCCAGCCTACCTCTTCCTTCCAGTTACAGAATGGCAGTGCATCAGCACGGAGCACGTGAGTCAGTTTTTTGGCAATAATAGTTCTTATTATTCTTAGTGGAACACCCAGCCCCCCCTTGCCCTGTCCCATGCTGTTTTGAAACTACCCACCACCCTGCATGCCACCACCTCCTCTGGTAGAGCATTCCATTTTGGCACCATCCTCTCAGTGAAATAATGCCTCCTCCTCATCTCCCTCCTGAATCTGCCACCCTCCAGTCTTAGCCCGTGCCCCCCTCATGTCCCTTTGCTTCCTCAGATTAAACAACCCCACTGTGCCAGGTTTGTTGATCCCCCTCAAGCATTTGAAAGTTTCAGTCATATCCCCCGATCCCTTCTTTCTCCAGGATGTACAAACTCAAGTGTCTCAGCCTTTCTTAGGATTTCTGCCTTCCATCCCTGTCTTATTTTGTCACCTATGCTGACTGCCTTGAGCATGCATATCATATTTATTATTTATTGAATTTTGATGACGGGTAGGCCACTGGGCGAAAGAGGTCCCTTTTTCAAGGCGACCGGATACAACAACAACATACAGGTAACAGTTCAGTACAATCTGGAGATGGATAGTTATTAAAATAAGAGTACATATCTTTACAGGCGCCAGGAAGTGGAAGACATATAGGCTGTATGGACATGAAGGTTACAAATAATGCGTCATTAAACAATTAGGCATCACTAGTAGTAGATTAGATACCAGGTCCTCAGGAATAGTAAGCAGCGCCTGTAGACCTAGGGTTAGCTGCTGTGTCTGCAGGATTGGAAGAGGGATAAGTTAGGGACCTAAGTGCACCCTTCTGAAGAAGAGGACCATTATACTGCCTAGATGGCTGTTGGGAGGACAAGTGAGCTGCCCAAGAGGCTGAGCTAGGTCAGGTACTGTGACATTGACATATGCTCCTATTGAGCAGGTGTCCCTTCAGCAAAGTCCGAAGCTAGAAACAGTCTCAGCCTCCCGGACCTCCAAGGGAAGTTGTTCAGGTGGAAGGGCGGTGTACACAAGGACCCTAGACCGGCTTTAGTCCTCATCTTAGGAACCTCGGGAGGAGATTGGCCTGATGGCGCAGGCGCGTGGGTTGGGTTTCGCCTGACAAGCCCAACCAGGCTGGGGAGGTGAGGGCCCAGTATCTTGAATGTAAGGCAAGGGAAGGGTAGGCTAGAGCGAGCATCAGCGGCGGCCACCTGAGCCTGGATTGGGCCTCACAGTGGTGAGTCTCCGGGTGAGACAGGGTGGCAAAGCGGACTATTTTATTGTACAGAGTCTGCAGCCTTCCTAATTCCATCATACACACTTGGAGGATCGGAGCTCTAATGTGAGCTTTGGGAGGAGTACACTTGTGGCAATGGCTACCCTGGCTTCAGGAATGATTTGGTCCTTTAGTCTATAAAGGATGCCTAATTTCCCATGGATGGCTTTTGTGATTTGGTCTACATGATTCTTTAGTGTAAAACCTTGGTCCAGGGTAAGGCCAAGGTATTTGGTGGAGGAGACCACCTCAAGTTTTACACCCCCCCTGGACTGGAGTTGTAGGTGGTGTGACCTCTCTGTTCCCAGGGATCTAGGGCCAAAGAGCATTACCTTCGTTTTGCTAGTGTTTAGAACCATTTTGTTCAAAGAGAGCCAGAACTCCATCAAGTGGATGTCTTCTTGGAGGGCTGTCTGCAACTTGGGTAAAGTAGGGAGGCTCTCAAATGACTGCATCATCCGGCAGACTGAATGGCACTGCTACTACCGCAGTTTTGTGCAGATCATTAATGAACAGAGTAAAGAGAAGGGGGCGGAGGATTGACCCTTGGGGTACCCTTCTTAAGTGGGAGCTAGCTTAGAGACTTTATCCTCCCACTTAACCCTCTGGGTGCATTAGGAGAGATAACTCTTGAACCATCCCAGTGAGTGAGTATCAAGGCCAAGAACACATTTTTTGTAGAAGGAGGTGTGGTTTACCAGGTCGAAAGCTTTGGATAGTCAATGAAGACCACTGCCACCCCTCCATCATTATTGCTCAGTACTTCAGCTGAGAATTTAGTTAGCGCAGTGTCCGCCCATGGTTAGCCCTGAACCCGTGCTGAGATGGTGAGATTACCGGTGAGTTTCTAGGTAGTCCGGAGTTGAGGTAAACAAGCTTCTCCTGTACTTAGCTATGGAACACAACAAGGAGATAGGCCTGTAGTTCTCAATGGGCTCTTCTCCTCCCTGTGTATGGGAATCACTAGTGCTTGTTTCCAGAGCTTGGGTACTGATCCCTCCGTTATGGACCGATTGATCAGCCAGGTTAGGGGTTTAGCTAAGGCTGGGGCTCCTCTTTTAGGATTCTTGTTTGGATCCCATCAAGTCCCAGATCCTCTTGGGTGTAGGGATTTAAGGGTGGTAGGACCTCTTTTTCCCTGACCAGCCTCAGGTGAAACAAAGGCGATCAAGGTCCTGGGGCCATTGTGAAACCGGGCTTACTATTGTGTCAGGAGGTCCCGCTATATGCCTCCAGGTTCTGGAAGTAGTGTTAAGGGTCTCAGCAATGTGAGATCCCTCATGGATTAGTTGCCCATTAGCCAGGATTGGGCTGGGTGACGTTTAATGCTCCCTTTGAGGAGTTCCTTAATGTCGTCCAGAAAAGCCTTGGATTGCCAAGGTTAGTTTTTTGGAGGTTGGTGATATAGGCTTTCTTAGCTAGTTTAATGGCCTTTTTACAATGGTTTGTATGGGCCCTGTAGGCCGCTAGGTCCCCCGGTTGCCTTGAATTCAGGTACTTTTTCCAGGCCTTGTCCCGGGTGGACATCATGGCTTTTAGAGGAGGCAAGATCCATTTGTAGCAGCTTCCCTTTGTAGGTTTTTAAAGGGGCTAAAAGGTCCATAATTCTCATGAGGGATGTCTGGAAGAATTTGATCCTTCATTAGGTATGGACGCCAGTACTGCACACAGTACTCCAAATGTGGCCTGACCAAGGACCTGTACAGGGGCAGGATCACATCCTTGTGTCTGGACGAGAACCCCCATGCAGTGCACCCCAGCATCCTATTAGCCTTAGCCGCAGCCTTCCTGCACTGAACAGAGTAGTTCATGCTCCCCGTTACTATGGCCCCATGATTCTTCTCCTCCTTAGTGACACCGAGCCGCACCCCACCCAACCAGTATTTCCTCCTCGGGTTCTTCGCCCCGAAGTGCATAACTTTGCACTTCTTTGCATTAAAACCCAATTGCCACCACTTGCTGACCACTCCTCAAGTCTGGTTAGGTCACCCTGTAGCTTCTGCCACCCTTCTGTGTCATCCTCAACAGCTCCCATGTTGGTGTTGTCAGTGAACAAACTGATCTTGCACTCAACCCCGTGTGCAGTATCTGATATGAACAGAACAAACAACACCAGCCCCAGCACAGAGCCTCGGCACACCACTGGTCACTGGCCTGGAGATGAGAGTTCCCCCCACCACCGTTGCAGTCTATCTTCCAGCCAATTATTGATCCAGTTAACCATCTTAGCCCTCACACCTACTTATTTCAGCTTTGCCCTCAGCTGCCCGTGAGGGACCGAATCAAAGGCCTTGCTGAAATCCAGATATAGGACATCCACTGCATGGCCCTTGTCCAACTCCTTTATGACCCAGTCGTAATATTCTGTTAGGTTGGTCTGTTGGTCTGGCATAATCTTCCAGAGACGAACCCATGCTGCTGCCCATCCTGGAGCTCATTGACCTCCAGGAAGGTTACCAGTCTCTCCTTCAAGATTGCTTCCATAGGTTTACCCAATATGGAAGCGAGACTGACAGGACCGTAAATACCAGGCCCATCCTTTGGGCCGCTCTTGTGGATAGGCACCACATGAGACAACCTCTAGTCCTGCAGCATGCATACCGTGTCCAGGGAGTTGTTGAACAGGTCAGCCAGCGGCCCGGCCAACACCTCTTCCATTTTCCTCAACACCCTAGGGTTTTATTCCTTTAATATTAATAATTTAAAAATGTAATTCATTTTAATATTTAGCACATATTGTTAAACTTCCTTTAGTGGCATAGGTTGCAGTATCTGATTTATATTATAATTATTTCATTGTTATTTTAATTTCATGTTTGCTTTAACTTCAATTAAAGAGCAACTGTCACAGTGTATGTGCTCCAGGCAGGCAACTCATATGTGTAGTTACCTGCCCTAGGAACCTTCTTAGCTGTACGTAACCATTTTTGGTCCAGTCGTTTTAAAAATATGCCTGTGATATAAGATTCTTTGCTGGCATGGTTACATGTATGGGGCTCACGTGTGTGTGTGTGTATATGTATATGTATATATATATGTAATAGATAACCCACTCTTAGGTGTGCGGTTGCGCTCTGATATCGCCGCGGCTTGGTGTGTGTCAACCACCCAAGGCATGCGTATATCAGGCACTTTCCTCAGAGTGGGTTATCTATCTTAAAAATGTCAAAATTGTTTTTGGTGGGGTAAAAGTGCAGGTGTGGGTCATGTTCTGATATACGCATGGTCATGTGATGATGATTGTCCACTAGATGAGCTACTTTTTTCTACCCATTTTATATATATATATATATATATATATACATACACTCACGATATATATATATATATATATATATGTACATAAACACATTGTGTATGTTAAGTATCAAAAAAAGAAAAGTATCATGCGCTCAAGGGAATTGGCGGTGCTGTAGTAGAGTTTTGCCAACTCAAATATAAACATGAAAGAAAAAACTAGGCACACAGTAGCTGAAATTGCACCAGTGCAAGATTTATTTTCGGTAAGCCACCTGAACAGACACAGCCCTGCGCTTCATTAGCTCTCAGTCCGGCTTCTTGACCTATCCCGTCAGTTAAGGCACTGTAGGGCTGGTGCCGCAACCCCGCCCTGGGTTGTAAGCCAGGGGGTATTGAGGAGCTGCAGCCAAATATGGGAGTGGAAGCAGATGGTCCATGACCGGTCTGAGGTACCAGGTGGCCGTCGGCAGAAAAAGCGTAATAAATAATAAAAAATATATATATTTCCATATCTCTCAAAAGTGTCTGTCATCTTTGCTATGCTGCGTACCTCTCTTTCACCTTCTGTTTACTAACAGTTTCTGTCTTTCTGCACACCTCTTCTTCTGTTACTGTCTCCCCTTGGGACTACACCACTGTAGAGCCCCCCAAAACTAACTGTTCAGTCAGCTGGAGGCGGAGGGAGTCTGGCTGTGACAAGGGAGTGGTAATGTAGTTGCTGGTGCTGAGGTCAGACATGTGGCGCTGGGTTTTGTTCCCCATTACAGGCCTCTCACCTACCTCTGCTAGCCCACCCTCACAGCAGCTTAACCTCTGAGGGGAGTAATGACACTGCATTGACATCCACGTCATGAAGGCTCTCAACAGAGCCCATGGGAGGGTGGGAAGGGCAGTTGAGTGAGCAAATACCATCCACCAGGACTTGGCATGCTGCCTCCACAATTTTACTGACCCAGTTGATGATATTTAAAGTGAATTTCCGACTTACCAGATGGCAGCTACCACTCAGTGTGGTAGCTGCCCTCGGCGATAGTCATTCTAGCCAGGATTGAAGACGTTTCTTCAGCCCATAGTTTTGTTAATCCACTCATAAATTAGTTTTTGCGATGGGCTGCCCTATTCATTGTCACAGCCCCAGTCCCACTGATACGCCCCCGCGCTCAAGGACATAATGACATGTGACCAGGGAGGAGGCAGTATAGCGCAGTGGTCTAAGGCTCTGAGCTGCAAATTTGGTGACATCCAGCAGACCAGACCTGGGTTTGAATCCCACAGCTTCCACTTGCATACTGTGTGACCCTGAGCAAGTCAATTAACCTCTTTGTGCTCCCAGGTCGCTCCTGTAAAAAAGCTTTCAGCTTAGTGTGCTATACCTGGTTAAACAACTAAATAAATAAATATGCATAGACTCATGCCAGGTATCACTGCTCAGCTTTTTGGCTGTGATTTCTAGAAGTCTTACCCTTTTTTTTTTTTTTTTTTTAGGTGCCTCCCCAACCCTCCTATTTCACAAGAACATTAAAGCGTTTTTAAGCTGCTCTTTCACAAACACTCCTGGTACTGTCACTCTCTTTCCCTGGCCAAAAATCTCCAATTCCCGTTTCCACAACAAGCCTATTTGATCTCCATTCTTGTGTTCCTGTGTCTTTCTCTCCTGCTTCCAGGCGTCAGCTGAATTTTAAAAGCCCCTCTTTCTATAGCCGAACATTTTTGTTGTATCGTGCCACTGGCATCGGGTTACTGAAACTCTGGGAACCGAATTTCAGTATTTTATAATTTCAGAATTTCATAATACTAACGGGTAGGGACCACTAGGCACAGGTGCCTATTTTGACGGTCAGCCCAGGAGCACTGGGGAGATTAATTGACTTGCTCAGAGTCACACAGTATACAAGTGGAGGTTGTGGGAATCAAACCTAGATCTGTCTGCTGGATGTAACAAGCTCATTCACAGCTCATTACTCAAACCTATTGGCTATACTGCCAGCCCCAGCTATTAGGTGTACAAAGCTAAGTTTGAGTTAAAAAAAAAAAAAAAAAGTTTGTGGGTTTTTGAGCCGGCCTGTCAGTGTTGCAGAGTCCACTTCCAAACTCAGGTCGCTGGTGTGGAGCAAGGTGTTGCATCTAGTGCCTCAACCCTCAGCACCACCAGTATAGCTCCTCTGTATGATTTAAAAAACAAACAAACATATAAGCATCTTGATGGGAATAAATTTGCATTTCCCCTTTAAAAGTCTTTGCATTAGGCACTATTAATAGAGGGTCTGCATTCACAACATCACGGCTTGAGAAAACACATACAGCATCCGCAAAATGGCTGTGGGAGTGTGTGATGCTGGCATGTTGAATTCAGCAAATTCAGCAAATTTAATTACTATACTGCAATACAACAGTGGTGTCCTTTTGTGTTTGATTAACATTGATGGAGGGAGGGGGGACCACTAGGCACCAGGGATACTGTACATGGCACGGGAACAGTAATCAGAGGATTCCAGGTGCAGTGACAGTGGTTGGCTGGAGGGGTGGTCCAGTTGGATACATAGTGGTTGACTGGGGTGGAGGAGCTAATCCATGTGAAAGGACGGTGGCTGACTGGAGAGGAGAGGCTGGTCCAGGGGCTTGAAGGGTGGTCCAGTTGTAGGCAGTATGGTAGATGGGGATGGAAGGCTGATCCGGAGGATGTAAGGGTTGTCCTGCTCCAGGCAGGGAGGTTTACTGGCAATGACTGGTTGAGGAGCAGAAAGGATGTTCTTCTGGGGAAGAGAGGTTGATCTGGGGGCTGGAAGAGTGGTCCAGGTGCAGGGAGGGTGGTTGAATGGGGAGGGGATGTTGACTCGGGTGCTGGAAGGGTTGTCCAGTGACAAACAGGGTGGTCAGCTGTGGAGACAAGGCTAGTCTGGGGGCTGAAAACGTGGTCTGGCTTCAGGGTGGGTGGTCATATGGGGGTCATGGGCTGGTCTGGGGACTGGACAGGTGGTCCAGGTGCAGGGAGGGTGGTTGGCCAGTATTGCAGCTGCCCACCCCCACCCTCCAGAATCACATCATGGTGAAACAATGAATGTTCTAGTGTCTATTAGCACCCCCCGATCAGCTGTTCCATGCTCAGTCACATCCTCCCTGATGTCCAGTGGCACCCCACACGCCTCGAACACCCGTCCAGTGACATGTATGAGAAGTCGTGGTGTCCAGTGGTACTCCGCATCCACCGATCACCCAGGCTGTGAGGTGGAGTGTAGTACCTGGTTTCCAGTGTCATATCCCGGCCCCCGTATCACCCATCCAATCAGTTAACTCCTCCTCCCAGGTTTTGACATCCACAGTATGGCAGCAGCATGCTTTAAGTACTCTTGCTCGACAGCCCCTAATAAGCACTGCCATTCTAGTCTTTCTTTTCTAGTTCTGTGGCCTAACTGCTTGTCGCAGAACTAGAAGAAAAGAATAGAATGGCTGCACCTATCAGAGCTGCTGAGTGCCAGTACATGAAGCGGTCTGCCATCGTGTAGATGTCTGAACCCGAAAGCACATTCATTAACATCCGCAAGATTTTCAAGGTGCGCCTTAAGTTTAATACAGCCAAAGCCATAATCATGTTTATATGGGGTTTTGTTGTGTAGACCGAACTCTGGCATAGAATAATGCTAACGGTGTGCACTGTCATTACTTTACCGTGGCCACATATTTGTTTTTAACTGCCACAACTGTGCTCACATTAGCTGTTGTCTCCATCTATAAACGTGGATATAAACATTCCTTGAGTTCATCCAAGGTAATTTAAATTTTTCATATGATAGTTAAATATTATATTTCATCGAGTAGTCAGACTGTGTTATGGCAAAGAAGATATGGCAGTATAGCCTAGAGGTTAGAATAATGAGCTGTGAATGAGCTTGGTTCATCCAGCACACCTGGGTTTGATTCCCACACCCTCCACTTGCATACTCTGACTCTGAGCAAGTCACCAAACCTCCCTAGTGCTCCCAAGTTACCCCGGAGAAAAGGCACTTGTGCCTAGTGGGATTTACTCAGTTACCAAAGACTGACAAAAAAAAAAGGTTTTGTGAACTTTGGCAGGTGGTATTACCCATGCATGCAAAAAGCTGACAATTAGACCCCAGGGCGCGGGGTGCCAATACACAGGGCTAATGTCATGGTTATGGGGGCGAGTGATCACTGGTTGGGGGTGACCACTAGAGACCAGGTACAGCTGTAGTAATATGGCAGCAGGCGATTGGAGGGTGGGGAGGGGGTTACCAGCGGACAACAGGGTAATCAGTATTAATAATGCAGTGGTGCGGGGTAGGTGGTGCTGAGGGTTGACACGCTGGATGCTACACCTCGCACCGTGCTGGCGACCCGAGTTCTGGAGCGAGCTCGAGTCACCGGGGGTTGGCTGGAGAGGAGAAGATTTGAGTGTGTAACCCCCTTGTTCCCAGGGATTACTAGAATCCCAGTTAGAACCAGTGGGAGGCAGGGATAGGCAGCTTGTGAAATGCCAGGTAAATGGATTTCGCAGTGTCACTCTGTTTTTCAGTCTCAGCTGAGCTGGAGTGATGATGTAATCTTAGAACTCTTGCAGCTGCATAAGCCACACATGTCTAGCTGCAAGGGGGATAGCTTTAGAATGTAGAGTGAGTCCTGAGTAGGAATTCCAGTAGGAGGCTGCAGCTTGCTGTGCAGTTCTTCAGACAGCTCTTTCAGAGAGCTACCACTGTGTTTTGGGTAGTTTGTTCTCATCCTAGAAGAAGAACTTAGAAGACAGAGATTGAAGTGGTGGAATCTGTTCTAAGTGGGGTTTCCTTTGCTCCATCCCAGGAGGGATGGGGGCGATCTTCAGGGTTCAGGGGCAATCCCCTCACCCAGTCTGTCTAGTGAAGCTACCTGTGACAACTTCAGAAACTGTGAGTACTTTTGTGTTCAGCCCAGGAGGAGCACCTGCATTCCTTGTGGTGAATTTTCTCTGACAAAAGGGACCCTGTCACCTAGACTATTTTCTGTTTTAAAAGTGTCTGTCTACTATGGGGTCTAGAGAGAGAGAGAGAGAGAGACTGTCCAAGTACAGAACTTTTAGTCATGTAGCATGTTAAGTGTGAAAAACATTTCAAGATAGCATCTACAAGTTTTCTGTGAGGGTGTTATTAACCAGATGAATGGCTGGGCATAAACTTGGAAGCAAAAGGTGGGAGACCCTCCATCTCGAGTAACTAGTTTACGTCTCCGGGTTCAGTTTGGGCACTAGTTCAATCTTCATTCAGTGCATTTCGCCAGTGCCTGATGGAAATAGTTACCCAGACGTGGGTTTTGGATTCTCTGTTTTCAGTTCACCTCAGTGTAGTGGGTGCTGGAATATTTTGAACCTGTATGTGCTTTTTTAGTGGTTGTGTGTGCCACCAGTGTTCCTCATGAAATATGGGAAAGTGTCCTAGTACTGGCTGTGTGTGCCTAGTCGAGAAGAAATGTACCAGTAACTGGCCGTGTGTGCCAATCTCCATTTCAGAACCTGAGAGTTCTCTGGGTGTGTTCAGTATGCCTATGTTAAATGGGAATTCAGGAATGTCTGTACCTCAGTAATCTGCATTACCAGTACGAGTAACCTTGTTGGGGTCCATGTTCGCCTTTGTGATTATTCCTACTTTGTTACGTGAATAAAAGCCACACTCTAGAATCCCAAACTAGTTTGGACAGTACTATTATTGCTTCCACTGTGTCTGGATTTACTTGGGTGCCCCTTGTCCAGAAGTGCAAACATAGCATAATTGTGAGCAAATGTTTTCTCCCAGGGACCTAGGTTGATGGCCATGGTAAATGGTCCCACCAGGTGTGTGCCAGGTAGTTGCCACACTTGGTTGCCTGTGTGTAATAGCAGGCTCAGATGGAAATGTACCGTAAACTGTATTGACAATCCCCATCCCTCTCTTGGGTGCCATGTGGTGAGAGGAACAGTCCTGTTAGTTAAACAAGGGGGGTCCGGTGGGGGGGTGGTGACAAAATGGAGGCACTGCTCGGATGTGTTTGAATTTGGGTGAAAACAAGAGATGTTTGCTCAGGTTGTGGCTAGTGTTTTGTCTGTCTGGCAGTTGGTTGGTAGCCTAAAATACAAAGCTTTGCACATAAGGAGTTTGCCCAGAGTAGTGCCATCCGTGTGTGCCTGCTGTTCGTGTGCTGCTGCGATTGTACCAACGTTTACCTAGGAGCTGTAAAGCCAGATTTTGTGTGCCCCTTGTCCTGCATCAAATAGAACGTTTGCCAGCTTTAATTTTCAAGTTGTTACAGGAAAAAGTATTGTGAACTGTGGGAAATAGAGACAATAGTGCTCTGAAAGTTTCAAATGCTTGCTGTGTGAACTGGGGGAGTCGCTAGAGAAATAGCCAAGAAAAATGGTTCAAAATGGTGCTTCTGCCATAAAGTTACAGTTGAAAGAAAAAAAAGTTGTTTTGCAGTTTAAATTTTTGCCTGCTTGACGATCGCCGTGAAGGAGAAGAGCACGAGAAGAGAGAGAGAGTCGCATTTGCATGGTGTCGAATGATTAGTGAGACTGCAATCAGCCCCGCCCCCTAGCCAGTTTCAGAGTGCTGCCCAGTGTTCGAGAGGGAGAGAGCGAGTGGTGTGCGAGCTGGTAGCAGGAGAATCATCGCAGTGACTGTAAACGTTCGATTTCTGTAAATACAGACTATTTTGGTGTAAGTTCGGGCTCAACCCAGTATCCGATCGACTAGCAAGAAAGTGTGGTGTTCGTAGGGACAGTCAGCAGGATCGCCAGCCAACTTCAACCCAGAGGCCTTCCAGGATCGGCTTTAGGCCAAGATTTTCCATCGGAGCAAGCCAGCTACTGATTCAGTGAGTACCATTCAGCAAAACTGAGCTCAAACTGTGTTGTGATTTTCAAAAGCCAGCTGGATCTGTGTGTAAACAGTGTGATTGTTCTGCAAAGAAGGACTGTGTAAAGTAATCAAAACTCAAGCAAGAATTCTGAGCAATAGACTGTGAGCATGTATTATGGATTCAGCAACAGTATCATTTTCTGAGCAACTACAGAGACTGTGAGTTGTATGAGAGGCTGCAACAAGCAAGCAATCCTGTTCAGCAGATACTGTAGCTTTAGTGACTTTAAGCAAGTAAAACTGATTGAAAGCTAATGGTAAAGTCCGAGAAAATCATATAGATGTGCTGAGGAAGAAAAGCAGTGCATTGAGTACAGTTTGAACAAAATTTATCAGCATGCAGTAAATCAGATGCGCAGTGGCTTGAGTCAGATGGAGATTGTTGATGTGCCAGGAGTGCTGCCGCTGCCATTACAGGATGAGGTAGTAATGTAAACACAGCAGCAGGGAGCTATTTTGTGAGACTGTTCCAAGTAAAGTGAACTCGGTAATAACAGTGCACTTTTGTGTGTTTATCTACAGTAATGGCTTCGGGACCATCCTGCTACCCGGATCATGCCCAGGCTATGATGGCTAATCAGATTACCAAACTTGTAGAACTAGAGCAATGTTTCTGTGGTGGAAGTTTGCCTCCTCATATTGCGATTCCTGGATACCCTGTGAGAGAATGCATAATGTGCCTCAAGGCTGGAAGGGACGTATTCATGATTCCTCACTGTTCGGGGTGTTTAGAGAAGCAGTGTCTGTCCAGAGCACCTAAAATTTGTTTGGCTCCCACTTGGACAAAGCTACAAGATCCTACTATAGCAGCACTCAGGACCAGGTTGAACCTGTTGGGGGAGGCTCAGCAGAGTGTGGCACAAAGGAAAAGGGTATAGATGTACTGCCGGAGCAGATTCCTTGTGATGTCTCCACACCTGTTTCGTAGATGGACAGTGCGGAGGGAGAATCGGTGGATCCATGGAGAGAGGGTCCTAGTCCTAGCCTCGTGGGAGAGGACGAGGTTCGAGAAACCTTAGATTGGGAGGTGTCTGCCTCCGTGCCCAGTGAAGAGTGCACTGTCTCAGAAGTGAGGACAACTGCTCGCTCCTGGGCCCAGATCCTAAGTGAGGAAGAGGAAGAAGTATTGAGGGTCCCAGTATGCGGCCTCAAGCTCTTGCCTTGGAGGAACCAGAAGAAGAAGTTGGTGACGCCACAGCCCTGCCCTCAAAAGGGGTCAGGGACAAGTTCCACGTAGCTTTGAGTGTGCAACACTGGCAGAACCAGGACTGGCTGTCCCCAAGCCAGGCCGAGGGTTGCAGACTTATGAAGAGTAGTAAGGAGGAAAGACTGGTTCGCAGGAAGGCAAACGAAATCTATGGAATATCCTTTCCTACCTTTCCTCGGAGAGTCTGGGAGGAGATTGAGAAAAACAGGAGAGTCTGGCTAGAGGAAGAGGCCAACCAGGAAATTGATCCAAGTACAACTGCCTATGTCAGAAACAAAGTGATAAGAGACAAACTGCGGTTTTGGAAGTTGGGCAGGACATTGTTCATAGACACTGTAGGATACGTGGACAAAAAGGGAAAAGAGACTTTTCATAATGTGAATTATGAACGTCCGGACGTGGTCACAGTTCTTGCACCTGACCCATTGTGGTACTACCCTCAATGTTACCATCGTCCTGTGAATGTGCTCATGCCTACCCAGAGGGAAGCATAGCAGTAGTAGCCAGTGTCTGCCATCTAGCCGTTACTGTACCCATGTTGTTCCACCAGTCTGGTATTCCAGGATCTGAGGTGCGTCCAGTTTCGTCAGCCTTGCAGTGTGCCTTTCCAGTTTCATCTCCTGGCCTTCCAGATGACATCAACTGAGATGATATCAATCCAGCTGTTTTCCTGATTTCATCGCCTGGGATTTCGGATGACGACAACCCAGCTGTTCCTTTCCCATTCCAAGGTTCCATCTCCTAGATAACATCAGCTCAGCAGTTTCCAGTTCATCATCCTGTTTTCCAGAAGATTTCCACCCAGCTGTATCCAAAAAATGCTGCCAGGGAGAGTCTTCGGCTGGAGATCCAGGTGATGTCCATTTTTTGTTCTTCAAGGGACTGGTAAGACCAGACTTTTCTTTCCTTATTGACATTGCAATACACATCTTACACCTGGCAGACTATAGATTGTTGAACTGTCCACAAAGACTTTCCCCTTTGGATTTATAGTAACTTGGGAACTGTGCTTCACCGGGCTTCAGCCCAGGAGAGACTCTTTCATGGACCCTGCCTTCGGGCAATGTTTGTCACTGCTGGGACATTTAAGGCCTTCCATCCCCAAAAGGTATATTGTACGTAATGTTGATATTTTCTACTGTTTTGTACTTTT
This sequence comes from Neoceratodus forsteri, assembly GCA_016271365.2. Lineage (NCBI taxonomy): Eukaryota > Metazoa > Chordata > Ceratodontiformes > Ceratodontidae > Neoceratodus > Neoceratodus forsteri. The sequence continues at coordinate 407,438,400 of CM028132.1, read as the reverse complement.
CTGCTTTTTTTCTAAAACATATTTTTGGGATTCTCCAGTGTTTTGATGGCGTGGGTTATTATTGTTGTACTGTGTGTTTTGCAGATTTGGGGTATGTTTTGTCTTTTCTCTTTCAGGTGGATCCTGGTGAAGAAAGAAGAGGATTGAAGGGACTCATTGGAGTTCCTCTGTGCTTCAAAGTGTTTTTTAAAGTACTGTGTAGTTGTTAACATGTGTTAACCTTTTCTTCCACAGGTGTAGTTGTGGGGGAGTGTGGGAGTGTAATGCTTATGTATAGTGTTAACTCCATGTTTGGTTTGCAGGTGTCCTAGGCTGGGGGAGGTTCCCCTGTTTTTAAGTAGGTTTGTTTGGTTAAATAGGTTTTCCCTAGAGGGCTAGGGGGATAGACAGGCTGTGGTCCTGATTGACTGTAGGGGCTGCAGTGCTGGTCTGTTAGGACTGTGCTCTGGACAGTTTTTCCAGAGCCACTGGTTATCCATAGTAAGATCGTAGTGTAGAGGCTGATGCGTCAGCCAATGGCCTCTGGGCTCTTAGTGTTGCCTGCCTGTGCCTGGCACATGGTAGGGGAGAAGGTAGCGCTACCTCCCTGTAGTCAACACATAGGGTAGGATGGCCTGGTGCCGGGTAGGTAATCACTGGGGACAGTCATTTTCCTGGCTGTGGGTGGGTGTAACCCCTTGTTCCCAAGGGTTACTAGAATCCCAGTTAGAAGCAGTGGCAGGCAGGGATAGGCAGCTTGTGAAATGCTAGGTGAATGGATTTCACAGTGTCATACTCTGTTTTTCATACTCTGCTGAGCTGGAATGATGATGTAATCTTAGAACTCTCGCAGCTGCATAAGCCACACTTGTCTAGCTGCAAGGGGGATAGCTTTAGAATGTTGAGTGTGTCCTGAGTAGGAATTCCAAGAGGAAGCTGCAGCTTGCTGTGCAGCTCTTCAGACAGCTTTTTTCAGAGAGCTACCACAGTGTTTTGGGTAGTTTGTTCTCACCCTAGAAGAAGAACATAGAAGACAGATATTGAAGTGGTGGAAACTGTTCCAAGTGGGTTTTCCTTTGCCCCATCCCAGAAAGGATGGCGGCGATCTTCAGGGTTCAGGGGCAATCCCCTCACCCAGTCTGTCTAGTGAAGCTGCCTGTGACAACTTCAGAAACTGTGAATACTTTTGTGTTCAGCCCAGGAGGGGCACCTGCATTCTTTGTGGTGAATTTTCTCTGACAAAAGGGACCCTGTCACCTCGACCGTTTTCTGTTTTAAAAGTGTCTGCCTACTGTAGAGTCTCGAGAGAGAGACTAAGTACAGAACATTTAGTCATGTAGTATTTTAAGTGTGAAAAACATTTCAAGATAGCATCTACAAGTTTTCTGTAGGGTGTTATTAACCAGATGAATGGCCGAGTATAAACTTGGAAGCAAAAGGTGGGAGACCCCCCCCCCCATCTCGAGTAACCAGTTTACGTCTCCGGGTTCAGTTTGGGCACCAGTTCAATTTTCATTCAGTGCATTTGGCCAGTGCCTGATGGAAATAGTTACCAGACGTGGTTTTGGATTCTCTGTTTTCAGTTCACCTCAGTGTAGTGGGTGCTGGAAGATTTTGAGCCTGTATGTGCTCTTTGGTGGTCGTGTGTGCCACCAGTATTCCTCGTGAAATATGGGAAAGTGTCCTTGTACTGGCTGTGTGTGCCTAGTGGAGAGGAAATGTACCAGTAACTGGCCGTGTGTGCCAATCTCCATTTCAGAACCTGAGAGTTTGCTGGGTGTGTTCAGTATGCCTATGTTAACTAGGAATTCAGGAATGTTTGTACCTCAGTAATCTGCATTACCAGTATGAGTAACCCTGTGGGGATCCATGTTCGCTTTATGATTATTCCTACTTTGTTATGTGAATAAAAGCCACACTTTAGAATCCCAGCCTGGTTTGGACAGTACTGTTATTGCTTCCACTGTGTCTGGATTTACTTGGGTGCCCCTGTCCAGAAGTGCAAACCTAGTATAATTGTGAGCAAATGTTTTCTCCCAGGGACCTAGGTTGATGGCCATGGTAAATGGTCCCACCAGGTGTGTGCCAGGTAGTTGCCACACTTGGTTGCCTGTGTGTAATAGCAGGCTCAGAAGGAAATGTACTGTAAACTGTAGTGACAACCCCCATCCCTCTCTTGGGCACCATGCGGTGAGAGGAGTAGCCCTGCTAGTTAAACAAGGGGGGCCGTGGGGTGGGGGTCGTTACAAGTGGATGACGACAGCTCACCTTCTCTGGGAGGGAGGGTTGGAGATCCCGGCATCAGTATGCCTCCCAGTGACAGCTAATAGGTATTGCACTGACGGTCTCCAGCTTAGGGAAGGTGGGCCAGGGCAGATGTCAGGTTGCGTTGTAATGTTCGGGAGCATGTGTGCCTCCTATGGGCATCACTGCATGTCCATGCTCACCATTGGAGGGAGGGAGCATCTTCGACAGAACATGGAGGAATATGCTGGCTCCAGCATAGAAGACATCCACCCAGCACCACGCCCACCACCATATCCTGCCGTCCTTGGTTCTGGTGTCTGTCACAGCTTCACCTCTGCCCCCTAAAGTAATGTACAGGAGCACTGGGGAGCTGAAGGTGGCCCCCTCAGGGCAGCCTGGGGGTTGCCTGGGGCTGGGTCGCTGGGTGGATTACAGGGCGGAGGTTGCTATGGTAGTGGAGGATTTCAAGCTTGGCGGGAATAGCTGGGGGACTGAAGGAGTTCCTGGAACAAGTGACTGGAGGGAAGGAGAATAACAAATAAATAAATAATGCTGTGGTGCTGATTGCTGTAGTGTGTAGTGGCACCACTCGCTCTCCGATGCCCCAGTCTGACATAGTCCCTTGTGTGTACTTTGATTCCTCTTCTGCTAGAAATCCATCCTGGTGCCACCTTGCCTCCCTGGTGGCTAACAGCCCCCTCCCCACACCTCCAGCGTCAAGCACATCATCCAGCACAGGGGACATCAGAGGGCAGGGGGTACCAGTGCACACTAGGGACAATGTCATGGTTACAGGGACAGGTGATCGCTGGTCATGGGGGCCACTGGACACCAGGGACACCTTCAGTAATATGCCAGCAGGCACTCGGAGGATGGGAGGTACCAGTGGACACTGAGGCAATCGGTAGAGAAGTTTATATATTAATGATTTGTACTTATTTTTTTAGTTTGAGTTCTATATATGTTGTCACAAACAGTATGTGGACTTCAAAAGAAGAAACCGCTGCCATATTATTACAGATATACCTGGTCTTTAGTGGTCTCCCCTGACCAGCAATCACCTGTCTCCGTAACCATGACATTGTCCCTGTGTGTACTAGCACCCCGCACCCTCCAATGCCCCTGCCCGACATGCATAGTTGGTCCATGTTGTCTTTTTTGGGGGGGGGGGGACTGGATGATGTGCTCGATGCAGGGACTGGGAGGTGGCTGCTAGCCACCAGGGAGGCAGAGTCGCAGCAAGATGGGTGTCTAGTGGGACTGGGGTCACAGTAGACACGAGGAATTAACTCAGCATGTCAGGCCGTGGCATTGGAGAGTGGCTGGTGCCACTAGTCACCATAGCAATCATTATTAATATGGCGTCAGGCAACAGGAGGGTGGGGGATGACACTAGACACCAGGAAAATAGCTGACTTGGCAGCTCAGGACAGTTAAGGATGGCAAAGAGTGCCAGTGGACAACAGTGAAATGTAAATGATTATAGCAGTCGGAGCGTGCGGAGTGTTACTGGACCCGGGCACCAGGGCATCCCTAGAGTCAACAGGCCAGGGTCAGGGGGGTTGGGGTGCGCTAGGTGGTTTCCCACACTAGCTTTTCAATATTGTGCCCTTTGGTCTAATTGACAGCTTTTTGCATGAATGAGTAAACACCACCTGCACAAGTTCACAAAACTTTCATTGTTGAAACTGATCTTGGCAAGAGCAGTGCTCAGTTTTCATCTCAATTAAATAAATATATATAAAATCATTATAAAAAGTTGCAATTACCTTGTGTGAACTTCAGTAATGTTTATAGCCACGTGCATTTGCATTGCTAGAGACAGCAGTTAATCCACAGTAGCTGCAGTTAAAATCAAATGAATGGACATTGTAATGTAATGACAGTGCACACTGTTAGCATTAACACAAGAACACCCCATATAAGCATGATTATGGCTTGAGGTGTTCAAAAATTAAACTTAAAGCGCTTCCTGAAAATCTTGTGGATGTCAATTAGCAGCTTCCTAGATTTGACATTCACAAGATGGTGACGCGCTTTACGTACTCGCGTTCGACAGCACTGTTCAGCGCTACCAGTGTAGTCTTTCTCTTCTAGTTCTGGGGTGCACCCTATCTCTACGTGAATGAATTGAGCGGTTAACTACACGTCTGTGTGCAGAAAATGTTAATTCTGGTGGGTGCTTCTCAGTTTGGGTTTATACTGTTGTTAGGCTTTTGAAAAAGCATGCAGCAACTCTTATAAGTGACCATTTTGTTTGTTTCACCTCTCAGTCGAGTTCGCACTACAACGTCCTGGGGTGAGGGATGCCTAGCAGCTTGCGGCCACTCATGCTACTAAGGGTGTTGCCATTAAGTTGCCTCATGCAAAAAACTAGAAAGGAAGACTAGAATGGCCGTGCCTATCAGGGCTGTCCAGCGTGTGTATATAAAGTGCTCCTTCGTATTGTGGATGTCAAGACCTGGAAGTGGCCCATTGACATACTCATGTTTTGGGCGGCATTTTTAGATTAAATAACCAAATAAAAAAACTGCTGTGTTTATGGTTGCCGGTGGAACACACTTGGTCTGGTATCCTGAACTCTGTGAGTCGGTGGTGGGGTCCTCTCTTCAGGGGGGCGGTCCACTCTGTCGGTCAGCAGGCTTTGGGCAGCACCTCAGCAGCAGTTATCTACCACAGTATATTTCCCTCTCCCAAGCTGTGCTGGTGATGGGCGGTAGCTGCTGGGGGTTACTGGTGTGTGGGAAGGGAGGTCAGCTATGGGATTTTTGGCTGGTTTGTGGAAAGATGGACTTCAGCTGTGTGTGTGTGTGTGTGTGGTGACTAGTAGTTTGTTCTGGGGGGGTCAACTGCAAGGTGTGTGTGGGGGGCACACAACTAGTCTGTTCTGGAAGGGGTCTGCTGCAGGGGCAGCTGGTGAGTGGGAAGGGGGTTTCCAGCTGGGAGATGTACACAGCCAGTCTTTTTTATTGGGGGTGTCTGTGGAAAGGGGTTCCAGCTGTGAGGGGGTGTGGTTGGTCTTCTGCCCCCTAACTCTTGACATCATTCTCTTTACAGCTAACCAAACCCCCTCTATGGAGGGGGTCAAGCTGTGTGGTGGTGGTGGTGGTGGTGGGGGCACATAGCTAATATGATTTTGGGGAGTCCGGCTGTCTAGGAGGCACACAGCCAGTCTGTTTTATTGAGTGGGGGGGGGTGTCCAACTGCAGGGTGGTGGCTGGTCATTGGGAAAGTTTTCCAGCTGGGGGGGTGCAGGTCCACTGTTCCCTAACCTGTGACTTCCTCTCTCACCCTTGCCCACCCCTTCCTGTGTGGCCCCCCGCCTCCCAGATCCATGTCACAACCACCCCTCCACCTATACAAGTTGTCCACTTTCCCTCCTGGGGCCATGACACTACCCGCTCCCTCCACAGCCCTAGACACTAGTCCCTTCCCTTTGTTGCATTTGGCACTACCTAACCCTCCTTCCACTGTCCCAGATACTAGCCCTGACCCTGCCCTCCCTCCTTCCACAGCACCCCCCCACAGTACCTGACAGTACCCCCCTTCCTCCACAGCGTCCAACAGTACCTTCCTCTACAGCCCTGGACAATACCTCCTCCACCCATGACCCAACACTAACCCCCTCCATGCCATCTCTTTCTTCCGTGCCTCCTCCACACCACAGTCCCCTAGCACTCTCTCTCTCTCTCTCTCTCTCTGCAGTACCCTGCTCCCTCTATGGCCCCTTGAATACCTCCTTTGACTCCCTTCCTTCCCCGCTTCCTGGGCAACTCTCATCCCCATCCCACCAGACACCTCACTACCCGGGCCCCTGTATATCCCTCCCTCACAAGACAGCCTTCCTTCCTGGGCCCGCTGGACACCTCTCACCCTGGCCTGCCAGACACCTTCCTCCCTCTCTTGATGCCACTCCCTCCCTAGACTCCCCTCCCTCCTGAGTCCCCAGGCATCTCGCTCCCTGGCCCCTGGACCCCCCCACCTTTGGTGCCACCCTGACACCCACTTGCCTCCTTGCACCCCCTTACTGGGCCCCAGGATGCCTCTTCCTTCCTGGGCCCCTCGACCCCCACCATACAGTAGTTTACGCCCCCACTCACCAAGCAGCTTCAACTTCACCTCCTGAGTCCACCACCCATCACTGACCTCTAGCTACCGAGCTTCCTCCCAAGCCTTGACCTCAGACTATTGAGGTCCACAGCCTTAGTAGCATGCTCCCTGACTTCTCCAACCTGGTGGTATACTCTGTAATATTCCCTTCCCCCAGCACTTCCAGCTGGATACTGACTCCTCAGCCTTGGTTGTTAGAATCCAGAGTCTCCCTCCACCCAGACCTGTCATCTTTTCTGCTCCCCCCCTCCTGCCTCAGGCTCCCAGACCCATCCTCAAGACCGTACATCATGCTTGGACTCAGAGCATCGCCTTCTACAGTTGGATGCCAGTGTGGCCGCTTCAGGCTGTCACAGTTACAAGAGGCAGGTTTAGCATTCTTCAGATACAAAAGGACACCACTACTGTGTTGCAGGATATAGTAATCCAGTGTATTGAATCCAAGGTGCTGCAGCATACACTTCCACAGCAGAAATTTCACGCATGCTGTATGTACTTTTGCAAGTGTGATGTCATGCTGACTTCTGCCTGATATAATCTAATGTCCTGTTGTTTTTATAATTTCTTTGAATTTGTTGTAACTGTGGTTTTTCTATTTTATGTTGCTTTCCTTGTAATCGTCCGTGTCATGCCTGAAATGGGCATTCTGTTGTCTAGCACAGATTATCTACCTGGTCAACAAAAATTAAATAAATGCATAAATAAATTAAATAAATGCAAACCCCTCTAATTATAGTGCCTGGTGCTAAGACATGTAAATGACAGTGCAAATTAATTCCTATCAAGGTGCTTTTTTTTAGGAAAAACTACAAAATACAGTGAGCGCTATATGATGCCACAGCATGATTCCCATGACAATATAGCACATACTGTAGTAAGGGGATGAGGGAGGGAAGGAATAAATTAACAAGCATTTGTCAATGCCAAATGTTTGCTTGCTGGTATTGACATTGGTAGTGCAGGAGTTAGAGAGATGCATAATAGGAATGGCAGTGAAGTATTGAAGGAACACCAACCTCCACCCTCACCCTGCAGAGACTGACGGGCGTTGGGGATGTGCTTTTGAGTCATTGGCCATAACACTCACGCCATTCCACCTCACCCCACCCTGCAGATACCGACAGGTGTCGCAGTGTGCCTTGAGGTCTTCTGCCCTTACGCTCACCCCACTCCATCAGGAAATGAGCTGAGATGGGTGCAGTATAGGAGAATGGGGTGAACGCTGGGACCGAAGACCCCAAGGCACACCTCAGTGCTTGTCAGTGGCAGCAGGGTGGGGGTGGAATGGTGTGAACATTATGGCTGATGACCCCAGGTCACACCCCTGACGCCTGTCAGTCTGTACAGGGTGGGCTTTATGGTTGGAAACCCTAATGCCCTGGGTGTTTGTTGGTATTTTTGCTTCAAATTTTTAACATGGGCTTTTTGGGACCCCATCTCATGAACAGTGGCAGTATCATTTCGTTACTCTGTCCCAAAAGGTGATTACACACAGCGAGTGTGCCATTCAGCACCACAGGTGCGAAAATGCATTTTGGGCAGGATGTGAAAAATGATAGCTGTACTGTTCAAGAGGAGGTGTGAAGAAATGGTAATGTTGAAAATCTGGAATGAAAACATTGCATAGTTACACGTGTGTATAAAAACACTGCAATGCACTGTCTTATCGCAGTTATTTTTTGGAATGTTTTCACCAGATTTTCAACATGGCCTTTTTGGGACCTCCCCTCATGAAGAGTGGCACTGTGGTTTCGTTAATCTGTCCCGAAAGTTGATTTCGCACAGCGACCACGCCATTCTGCGCCACAGGTGCAAAAACACATTTAGGGAAGGATTTGAAAAATGACAGCTGTACTGATAAGAGGATGCGAAAAAATGGCAATGTTGGAAATTTGGAGTGAAAATATTAAAATTAAATTCACGAGCATCGTAGAAACTGCACAATGGAACACTTATAGTAATGATCATTTTCTAGAGTTTTCGCAAATTTGCAACAAGGGCATCTTGGGACCCCAACTCATGAACAGTGGCACTGTTGTTTACGTTAATTGGTCCCGAAGGTGACTCATGTGCGCACTGCAAAATCACCTTTTGGGACCGAGGAACGAAAATGACAGTGCCATCAGTTTATGAGGTATCCTAAGAACCTCTACATTGAAAATCTGGGACCAAAACTCCAAAATTGGTACTGAGTTATCAACCTAAGGTGAAACCCCCATTAACTGCCATTATAGGGCTTACCGTCATTTCTTCATCTCCCGGTTGGTCTTTGAAGAGTGCAGACGTGTTCCCAGTCCACAGGAGATTGCTGCTTCCGATCTCTGGAGGTAAGGAGTGGGGTGCGGGTTGGGGGAGGTGGGCCAGCTGGACGACGGGGGACCTTTTTTTTTCAGGTTAAAAAAAAAAAGTCGTGGATTTTTTTCTTTTACAGGTGAAATCTTGACAAAATGGATTTTGGCACACTGGGATGAGCTCCCAGTGTGCCAGAGTACTGGGGGGAGGGATCAATAAGGGATTGGGCACCTTGAGGTTGGCTGAAAACATAGGGGTGTGGGGGGGTGGCACATCCGACACCGGGAGTGGGCATCCTGGTGTTGGAAACATAAAGAAGTATTTTTGGCACACTGGGGTGGGCTCTCAATGTGCCACATTAATGGGGGAGAGGAGATACATGCGGACACGGGGATTGAGTACCCCAATGTCGGCAGGAGACGGAGGGTGCGGGACGAGCAGCAGCAGCAGTAGGAGGGAGCTAACATTTAAATTTGTTGTCCTGCTATGTGCCTGATTGGGAGGGAAGGGGACTGCTGCTGCAATGACGAAACTGCCCCTGATTGCAGTGGTAGATTTCTTTCAAGTACGGCACTCGCTGTGAAACTGCTGTCATCGGCAGCTTCAGCATTAATTAGTGGCCGAGGGATGTGCCCAATAAAGCTTCTGCTGCATTGTCCACAACACTGGCATACCTCTGCAGTGCTCTTCTATCTCAATATGGTTCTTGTGTGCTACACGCGCAAGCCGACATAAAAAGGGCCTATAGTCTAACGTCCGTGCAAGCATAACACACAAACAGATTTAAATTTAGATCAGCGTTGCACAGTTGTCCTGATATGAATACTAATAATTAACAATTCCGTAACTATTGAAATATAGAATTTGAATTCCATTCAAACTGCAAAAAGATTTTAGTTCAGTATCTATCACTGTTTATTTTACTTTTAACTTCTTATGTTTGAGGCTGTCTCAAATAGTACACAAGTGTCGTAACTTACAAAAGGCCCCAGTTGAAAAAACTATTCTAGGGACATGGATATGTTGTTCATCCACACTGTCTGGCAGGTTCCTTGCCGCTTTAAATCTTGCTGGAAGGTCTTCAAGCTGGCTCCTCCCACCCACCCGGGTGGTAAAACTCTTGGCTCCGACCCATGACGCCTGATCTTCCTTACCGCTTGGAAGTTCAGGTTCCCTCCTTAACGCTCTGCGTGATAGACTGGATCCTAATTCTTCGGTTCGCCCGAAACTCATTTTAAAATTTTCAAGACTTCGGTCATCCTTTTCCCTCGTGGCTGCGATGGACAAATCAACTCCTGGTTTTCGGCGGTGCCCTTGTGGGCAGAAGATGTCCAGGACGGACCCACACTCCAAGTGCATCTACTGCCTCGGCCTAGAACACAACCCGCAGGCCTGCGAGTCATGCTGTTCGTTCTCGGCCAATGTCCTGGAGGACCGCGCTGCCCGGTTAAAGCTAGGGCGCCCCAAGAAGCGCTACCTGCTGGTAAAGTCAAAAGAGGCCCGTTGGGCGGTTACCGCGGTGGCTGGCTCGGTTGAGCAGCTCGAGCAGATGATCGCCCTCAAGGAGGAGGCGGCCCAGGCCGCATCTTCCTCCTCCTCCTTGGTCGCAGCATTTATCTCGCTCTCTTTGGGTACCTCGAATTCAGCTTCGTTCAAGAAGCTTTGCCGGTCCCTTTCCACGAAGGGAGAGGGGCCATTGGGACATTCCTCTCGGTCCAGAAAAAAGGATTCTAGGGTAAGTCCCATCGTCTGCGTCCTCGTGGAGCAGGAGAGGTCCCTTCCCCGGACAGCTGACTGTCGACTTCGTCGAAAGGCGGCTAAGGCCTGCTGCTTACTCGGCGTCCCCATCAGGCCAGCCGGCCGAGACTCCTGCCGACGCGGTCAAGATTTTTCTCGACCCATCAGACGGGCTGTCGACTGGTGAAACCGACATCTCTCCTTCGCCGGTTCCCCCAGTGGAGACTGAGGATCTGCCTGCGCCCCCAGTGCAGCAGTCCCTGGTTAAGGTGTCCAAGCGAGGGAAGAGCGGGTGTCCCCTGCTCCTTTCCAGGCCCGTCCTCGGAAACACCGGAGATCTCGGTCTCGGACTTCTTCTTGGTCCAGCCGATCCAGCGGACATCGGGCGGTTCCGCACCAGGTAGCCGGCGCGCGCCGCCCTCGCCTTCCACCGGAAGAGGAGAGGCTTCAGCGCAAATTGCGTCGACGCTGCGAGGACCTGATGTGGCAGCAGTTACTTTTGTCCAGGAGCAAGCCGACGCCTTTCCCGGCCATCAAGTAGCTGTCACCCGAATGGCCGAAACAACCCCTCACTGCAGTCAAGATGCCCAAACCTGGGCGGTTGTTCGGCCGAAACTCTGCCCCACTGATTGTGCATTTGAGACCTCCGCCTCTACAACCCGATTGGGGTGCGCTTGACTAAGGACTCTCTGTTGGGTCAAGGCCTGCCCCACCAGGTTGTCGGTCACCCTCACTCCCGACTGTCCTCAGCAGGTGGAGGGTGGCTCAGGTCCTAGGCAGCTCTTCGCGGACTCCTCGGAGTCCGATGATGACTCCTCCCTGTTCTCCAGGTCGGTTGACCTGGAGTCCTCCGGGGGCCAGTCACTGGACGAAAGCCCATTGTCTTTCATGGGTTTGCTTCGGCTCATCTCGGAATCCACCGGGATGCAGCTCGAGCCCGTATCCAAACGGGCCAAGTATCCCCTGACGGAGATACTGGACCGAGGGGATTCACCCACTGAGGCCTTTCCGGTGGCTGAGGCCATTGTTTGCCCAGCCTTGCAGCTTTGGCAGCGGCCTGCTTCCTGTCCTGCGCCCTCAGCCAGGATGGCCAGGAAGTATGCGGTCCCTACCGGCTCTTTGCCCGGGTTTTTAGAACACCCCTCTGCCGAGGGATTGGTCACCGACAGCGTTTTCCGGCGTTCCGGGAACGCTAGGGACATGGACAAGCCCCCGACAAGGAGTCCAAAAAGCTGGACTATGCCGGTCGCAAGAGGCACGCTGCATCCTCCCTTGGCCTCCGCCAGGCCAGCTTGGCCGTGCTGATGGCACACTTCTCCCACGCCCTCATGGGCCCCCTGGATGAGGTGATCCGTCATCTCCCAGTTTGGGACCAGGGTAGGGTGGTGGCGAAGCAGCAGCTCCAAACAGCTCTGGACATAGGAGACTCCTGTGTCAGATCAGTTGCAGCCATGGTGGCCATGCGCCGCAGAACATGGCTGAGGATATCCACCTTCACGGTGGATACCCAGCACAAATTGGCGGACGTCCCCTTTTCCGGGACCGACCTCTTCGGCCCTGGAGTGGAAGGTCACCTCCAGCGGATCGAGAAGTCCAGTGCCACTCTGGACTCAGTCACCTCCGCCCAGAAGGACAAAGGCCGCCGACAGCAGCAGCACAAGTCCTTTCGTCGTCCTGCGCCTGCGGCACGTCCAGCCTAACAGCACCAGCACCAGAGCCAGCAGGCTTGCGCTTAGCATCCCAAACCCAAGCCGGCGGCTTCCTCTAACAGGAAGCAAGGAGGTAAAGGCCCAGGAGGTCCCTCGGCCGGTCCCTCCTCCAAGCCTGCCCAGTGATGGGTTGAGGGGTGTCGACCCCAGCCTCGTCACCGTGGGAAAGGGCCTGCCTCTGGAGTTCGAGCAGGCCCCACCCTTCCGAGCTGTCGCCCCTCGGGGGGCCACGGGGTCCGCAGCCTCGCTGTCAGCCCGCCGAGCCGATATTGCCCTGCTCCTCGAAAAAGAGGTGATCAGGAAGGTGGCAGATCCTCCTCCAGAGCCGGGGTTTGTGTCCAGGTATTTCCTGGTCCCAAAACGGACGGGGGGCTGGCGCCCCATTCTCGACCTGCATGACCTGAACAGGTTCCTAAGGTCTCAGACCTTCAGGATGGTTATTCTGGATCAGATAATCCCATCCTTGGAAGCAGGTGTGTGGTTCTGTTCCCTGGACCTTCAGGACGTGTTCTTTCATGTCCCAATCCATCCGTCCCATCAGAGATTCCTCCGCTTCAGAGCGGAGGGATCCCTTTACGAGTTCCGGGCCATGCCCTTCGGCCTCTCCCTAGCTCCCAGGGTCTTCACGAAATGCATGGCAGTGGTGACAGCATTCCTGCAGCGCCGAAGGGTCCTGGTGTACCCCTACCTGGACGACTGGCTGATTGCAGCCCCCTCCAGAGCGGAGGTGGAGCGGTCCAGAGATCTGGCCCTCCAGGTTTGCTTTCAGATTGGCCTCTTCATCAACGAGGCCAAGTTGGAACTCGTGACAAAGCAGGTGATACAGTTCATCGGGGCAGAGCTCGACTCTCTTCGAGCCAGAGCACAGCCCCCAGCGGACAGGGCCGAGGTTCTTTCCTCCTTTGCCCAATCATTTCAGGTTGGGCAATCGCACCCTGCCCAGGACTTCCTGCACCTCCTGGGCCTCATGGCGGCCTGCACCAGCGTGGTCCGTTGGGCCCGCTGGTACATGCATCCCCTTCAATGGGGACTGGCCAACCAATGGTCACAGCACTTCGACCCGCTGGATCAGCTAGTGACAGTGACCCAGGGGATGTGGAATGCTCTCCAGTGGTGGACCATTCCGGCACATCTGCAGGAGGGCAACCCATTTGTCTGCCCCGAGCCGACAGTCTTTCTATCGACTGATGCCTCTCTGATGGGTTGGGGTGCCCATCTGGGGGAGCACAGAGCGCACGGCCTCTGGTCCCCTTGGGAGTCCTGATGCCACATCAACCTGCTGGAGCTTCAAGCAGTTTGTCTAGCCCTCACCGCCTTCGCTCCGTTTCTACAGGGTCAAGTGGTTCAGGTCCAGATGGTCAATACCACGACCATGTACTACCTAAACCGCCAGGGCGGGATGCGCTCCATGCCTTTGTGCAGGGAAGCTCTCCGCATTTGGTCTCTCGTGCACAGCCTGGAGGCAGATCTCCTCGCCATTCACGTGGCAGGAGCCTCCAACACCCTGGCCGATGCCCTAATTCGGATAGGGGCTGCATCTCACAAGTGGTCTGTCCTGCCGGAGGTAGTACAAGATCTCTTCTCCAACTGGGGCACGCCTCAGGCGGACCTGTTTGTCTCCAAGGAGAATGTGAAGCTGAGACTGTTTCATGCCCGCTCCCCTCAGCAGGGCTCGCTGCAGGAGGATGCCTTCTCGAGGCCGTGGACCCTGGGCCTCTTCTACGCCTTTCCCCCATTTCCCTTGATCCACAAGGTGCTTCTCAAGGCGAGGATAAACAAGGCGCAGGTGATTCTGGTAGCCCCAGACTGGCCCCGCCAATTCTGGTATCCAGATCGCCTCAGTCTCAGCTCCAGGCTCCCGAGGCGGCTTCCAGCCCGCCCGGACCTGATCTCGGTCAATCAGGGGAAGATATTCCATCCGGACCTTCAGTCCCTGCACCTGACGGTCTGGTTCCTGAGTGGCTAGAGTTCCAGGCCTTGGGTCTTTTCGACGAGGTCCTCAACGTCGGTGAGGCGTCCCGTAAGGAGTCGACCAGAAAATGCTGCGCCTTCAAATGGAGGAGATTCTCCATTCGGTGTCAGGGCAAGGGCCTGGACCCTTCCTCCTGTTCCTTGGCAAGCATATTGGACTATCTGTGGTCCCTTTCTCAGCTAGGGCTTTGGTCGACGACCCTTAAGGTGCACCTGGCAGCCATCTCTGCTTAGCGGGCGCGGGCCGGGAAGCAGTCGGTGGCGCAGGAGAAGGTGGTCAGGCGCTTTCAGAGCCTTAATCACATATCCCCTCTGGTGCGGGAACCTCCACCTCCGTGGGATCTACTGCTGGTATTGGCTAGCTCATGGGCAAGCCGTTTACGAACCGATGCACAGGTGTGACATCTCTCACCTGTCTCGGAAGACCGCCTTCTTGGTGGCTATCACGTCAGCCAGAAGGATGGGAGAGCTCTAGGCGCTTTCCATCAGTTCTCCTTATCTGGTCTTCCACAGGGACAAGGTTGTCCTGCGCCCCCACCCGAAATTCCTTCCGAAGGTGGTGTTGGAGTTTCACCTTAACCAGGTGTTGACTGTGCCGATGTTCTACCCCAATCACACCTCGGAGGCCAAATATAGGCTACATACTTTGGACCCAAGAAGAGCGCTCGCTTATTATAAGGAGCGGACTGCTGATGTTCGGGGAGAGGTTTGGCAGCTGTTTGTCACCTATGCTGAAGCCGCACCTGGCAGACCTGCAGCCAAGCGGACGATAGGCAGGTGGGTCACCTCCTGCGCAGATCTTTGCTATAGGTTGGCGGGCATGGAGCCTCCCAGAGGGATAAGAGCTCATTCTACCCACCATACCGCTGCATCGATGGCTGCTTCCAGGGATGTCCCTATCCAGGAAATCTGCAGGGCTGCTACCTGGAAGTCAGCACATACCTTGATCACCCACTACCACATCGACCTTGAGTCACGCCGGGATGCTGGTTTTGGGACCTCGGTTCTCAGTCTCTGTTTCCCAAGTAGGGTGTGTGTGCCTTGCCTCCCTTCTCCTGGAGAACTGCTAGGAGTCTGCCAGACAGTGTGGATGAACAACATATCCATGTCCTAGAAATACAGGTTACTCACCTGTAACAGGAGTTCTAGGAATGGTATATGTTGTTCATCCACATGACCCACCTGACCTCCCCGGCTTCAACGCACAACCTGGCTTCCAGCGGGCTAGATCTAGTGTCATGGGGCAGAGCCGAGAGTTTTACCACCCGGGTGGGTGGGAGGAGCCAGCTTGAAGACCTTCCGGCAAGATTTAAAGCGGCAAGGAACCTGCCAGACAGTGTGGATGAACAACATATACCATTCCTAGAACTCCTGTTACAGGTGAGTAACCTGTATATTTAGGCCAGGCCTGTTGGTGGACTCCAGTTTATATTGCCAAAACGTTTAATGGTATGGGAGCTAACAGGTCCCCCACTCCAAACGTGTGGTAATGACAAGCTGTTCGGTTTCCCTGAAAGTGAATCTGTGTTCAGCTCTTACCTGTTTTATGTGCAGTGCTAACGTATTTACTTTCTGTAGCACTCCACATTGTCAGTGGGTAATCAACAACTGGGTATTGTGCACCCCTACCAGGTGAAGTGGCACAGCCCAAACTTTAGAGTGTTGGGCACATGAGGATTCCAAGCAGCAGCAACTCCACAGTTAAGCTGTGCCATTTGAAGGGGACAGAGCTACTTTAATCTCCTCTCAAGAGTTTCAAGATTCAAGACTTCTTTGGGGCTGCAATTCTGCACAGCAGATTAGGGCTGCCTGTTTTCAGGGAGAACCCCTAAATTAAAATTGTGCCTGTTAAGTGGCTTTCAAATTGAATAACCTGCCTTTCCCATTTCCCTGTGTGGATTGGGAGCCTTTTCTGCCTTGTTAGGGTGTTTTTAATGCTCTTCATTAAAAAAAAAAAAAAGGACATAGGTAGGTATAATTTCAGTTATTTCTAAGAGGTAGGGTTCCTTTTGCGCCGCTTCTCATTAGGTTTTATGCTTCTTTATTTGTTTCTCAGTTAATTAACATTTTTGGTGTTACTCACAGGTTTTTTTTTGTTTTTTTTCTCCACAGCCCTCTGTTTTTCCTGTTTGCATGGCTGCTATTAATGTCTGGGCGGCACTCCTCCTTCAGGCGGTTTTCCCCTAGTTTATTTTCATGTGTGCCGTGGTGAATCGTTTGCATAGCATACGGCACATTCGCGCAACTCAATAGCCTATTAATTTCATTACATTTATTAGCATTCGTGGTGTGCCCTTAGTGCGGCATGCTGCTGCAAGAGCACTAACGTCCTGCGTACACGCTCTAGTGAGCATGCACACACATTTAGCATCGTTTGGCACACTAATTACTGCATACAGCTCAGTGGAGAGTTTGTTTAGCCCTGAAAAGCTATTTCCAGTTATTAGGGCTAATTATTATGTTTTACCTCACAATTATTACTTGGCACACAATTATATCTCTATGGCACCATTAATCATGAAATGATGGAAGACCTGCAGAAAAAGGGTGATGAGGCCCTCCCCCCATGGGTTCCTTTCGCCCTCATTGTACTACTCAGCACACCCTAGCCAGTCATCTGGGCTGGGGAAGGGGAATACCTGGTTCTTTAGTTGGCAGTGACAAGCAAAATTGCAAAAAATCACTTTTATAACTCCTGTATGAACTTGGGCCCTGATGTCTCACAGGACATCCCAGCAGACACACCCGACCCCAGTGGGCCACTCAGGCCAAGGGGGGGGGCCATACAGGCACGTCCAGGTGTGGCGCAGCGAGCTTAGGCTGCAATAAGTGGATGTGCAGGCAGACCTAGACCCTGCCTTTCTAGAAGGCCAGGATGATTACGGGATCTTGGGGAAATTCCTGACCTTAAATTAAATTTAAAAATGTAAAGTTCCAGGCTGAGGGTTAGAAACATAGTTGGAAAAAAAAAAACAAGGGGCAGGTGTGGATTAGAGAAAGTAGCTACACAACCAATGTCATGGATCTTCCATTTTTAAGGAAAAGATCTCGCAGTTGGGAAGCTCCTCTGCTGAGAGACAAGACTGTTTGTTTTTGTGTTAAACACCGCCCTGCCTATTGAAGACTCTCTTGCCCTAGCAGATTCTCATGTCAAATGGATGGACACCGCGTCCAGGAGGGGTTTTGCTTCTTTCAGCACAAACATTCATATGTCTTATGCTTCTTTTATTGTTGCCAGAGTCTTAAACATATGGGTCACTACTCTGGCCAGTTTTGTTCCGCCTGACTCCAAAGGTGCGAGCTTTTTGCAGTTGATGGCCATGGCCTCTGCCTTCTAGGTGGTTATACACTGGAGAATTGGGCATATCAGCCCGTTTGGCCTACTTCATTGTTGTCGGCCATGAGGACCATGTGGCTTAGTCATTGGATCACTGATCAAGCTTCAATAGTTAAGCTGTTTAACCTCCCCTTGAGGGAGGCTTATGATTTGATTCTGACCTGGATACCATTTTAAAGGATATGCAGTAAGAAGGGCTATCTCCAGTGTCAAACAGCGCAAGACTACCGTAACCCAAAGGGGTCAAGGTATGAAACATAGAAACGTAGATGCTGACGACAGATAAGAACCGTCTGGCCCATTCAGTCTGCCAGATTCCCTGTTTACGAAACAGAGGACCCTAAAATGATCCATGATTTATCCTTTCCTTCCTGTTGCTAGGGTACCTTTATGTCTAGCCCATGCATTTTTGAATTCCCTAACTGATTTTGCTCCCACGACCTCCGTTGGGAGGCAGTTCCAAGCGTCCATGACTTTTTCCATGAAAAAGTACTTTCTCACGTTGCACCTAAGCCTATCCCTGTCCAGCTTCATGTCATGGCCCCTTGTTCTTGTACATCTCTTTTTTTGAAAGATGCTACTCTCACTTATCTTGTTTATACCTTTGAGGTACTTGAATGTTTCAGTCATACGTCCCCTCTCTCCTCTCCTCTCCTCCAGGGAGTATATATTTAGTTCCCTCAGCCTCTCCTTGTAGGCCTTTTCATGCAGCCCCTGCACCATCTTTGTAGTCCTCCTCTGGATTGCCTCCATCCTGTCTGTGTCCTTCCAGAGATGTGTTCTCCAGAACTGGACACAGTATTCCAGTTGAGATCTCACCAGTGAGCTGTACAGTGGCATAACCACCTCCCTTTTTTCTGCTGGTGATACCTCTCCCAATGCACCCCAGCATCCCGCTGGCCTTCCCCACAGCCTTTTCACATTGCTTGGTCACTTTTAGTTCAGTCACCCAGTATGATTACCCCCAAGTTCCGTTCTTGCTTTGTGGCTGCCAGTACCCCCCCCCCCATCCTGTACTCCTGCCCTGGATTTTTGTGCCCCATGTGCAAGATTTTTACATTTTTTGCATTGAATCCAAGCTGCCACACCCTTGACCACTCCTCCAGCATGCTAATGTCCTTTCTCATTTTGTCCACCCCTCCGAGTGTCTACCCTGTTGCAGATCTTTGTCGCTTCTCAAACAGGCATATCTTCCCTTCCAGCCCCTCTGCGATGTCGCTTTGAAGACATTAAAGAGAGCTGACCTCACTGACTCCCACTGGTCACGTGCCCTCCTCTGGATTGCGCACTATTTACGTATCACTCTGTGTCCGCCACTGAACCATTTGATCCATTCTCACCATTTTTGGTGCCTGATCTGTTCTGCTTATGTGACGACTCTCTATGTGGGGACAGTGTCAAGGCCTTGCTGAAATGCAGGTAGGCCACATCCACCTCCCCTCCCTGATCTACCTCCCTGGTGACCAAGTCAAAGAAACCAGTTAGATTTGTTTGACAAGACCCTGTGATGGACCCATTCTGTCTTGGATCCTGTGCTCCGCTAGATTCAAGAAATAATGTAATCCTTTTCTTAAAGAAGTTACTCCATTACTTTTCCTACCACCGAGGTCAGGCTGACTGGCCTGTAGTTGTCTGCCTCCTCTCTGCTTCCACTTCTGTGGAGAGGGACCACATTCACCCTCCTCCAGTCCTCTGGGACCTCCCCTGCCTCCGATGATCTGTTGAATAGGATGGTTAGTGGTTCCGCCAGTACCTCTGAGCTCCCTTAATATGCTGGGGTGAATGCCTTCTGGCCCCATTGCTTTGTCCATCTACAGTTTTCTGAGTTCCTCTCACACACTTTCCACTGTGAATGGACTGGTGTCCCCCACTCTTCCATTGATGCCTTTATTGCTGAGTTGTGGAATCTCACCTTCCCCTTCTTTGGTGAATACTGAGCACAAGTATTCATTCAGTGTTTCTGCTTTTTCTCTATCTTCCTCAACACACCCTCCTCCCTCCTTTTTTATTCTGACAATCCCGTTCCTAGCCTTTCTTCTCTCCCTAATGTGTATCTTTTTTTTTTTTTTGTTATTTTACTGTTTATTCCTCCTTCCCACCCCCTCAGCTCCGGTCTTCCTCGGGAGCACGTGGAGTCATCCCCCTATGGCACACACCCTACCTGGCCATCCTCCGTCGCCCATGTAGTCTCGGTTATACCCCCCCGGGAGGGGACGGGATAGGCCCCAATGCCCTGACACTGCAGTAACGTTGGTTGGGAGGATGCCAGGTTGGCGGCTGCAAATCAGGGGCAAGCTCCAGTGCTCCGTCACTGCGCCGAGAGGTATTTTCCTGTTTTCTCTGGGGGCTGGTGCCCTGGCGTCAGCGTGATCTGGCGTCCTCCACTCCCCACTCCTTCTCTCTACTCCTCAGTGCCTGCTGTATCTCAGCTTCAAGCAGAGATCAGCGTGCAGGCTAGGGACTCTGTCCCTCCTTGGGAGGGAGAGCTGTCCTCCGGATGCTCAATCCTCTCCCTCCCGTGCCATCTCCAGCAAGCCTTGTGGTTCCTCAACCGAATCTGGGCGTGTGGCACATCCCCTATTGTATCTGAAGAAGGTTTTGCCGCCTTTTCTTATATCCTGCGCTTTTTTCATTGGTTTCCACCTTGGCACACCTGACTGCCCTCCCCGCTTCCCTCTGCTTCTCCAGGTACTTTTGCCTGTCCTCCCCTCTTTGCATTTTCTTGTATTTCCTGAAGGCTTATTTGTTTAGGTTTACTTTCCCAGCCACTTCCCTCAAGAACCATAGCGGTCTCTTCTTTCTCTTGCTCTTTCTTTGTACTTTGACACATCTGTTTGTTGCTTCTGTTAAGGCCCTCTTGAGAAGAGCCCACTGCTGTTCCATGACCTCCCCCTTTGTCCTCCTTTGCCAGGGCTCCCTTAAGACATTCCTTTTTTTTTTTTTTTTTAATATTCTCTGTTTATGCCCCCTTACTCACCGGTCAGGACCCTATCCTTCGGGATCCCTAGGCTGTGCACGCTCCTGCAGGTCCTCCCCAGATAACTCCTTCTCAGATCGTGGCAGCACTGCCTCCATCTGGCCTTGGTGGGCCCCCCCCCGGGCAGGGAGGAGAAGGGCCCACCATAGTCCCCTCCAGTCCATGAGTATGAGTTGGGTATGCTGTACAGGCCCCATCTGGAGCCTGGTTGTGGATTTTTCTTGGGCAACTGGGTCCTGCCTCCAGGCATCTGTTGCGGTGTTTTTCCTCTTTTCGGTCCCCTCCCTCTGGACGTCGGTGCACTAGGGGAGCCAAAGGGCAGAGCACATTGCAGTGTGTGCCAGTGCTCCAGCTCCCGGCCGACGTCCTCCTACCCTGCTGCATTCTGTCCCGCTGCACCTCCACCCGTGGTCACCCAGGTGGCGGTACAGCAGCAGGACATACAACCAAACCCTCCCGGAGGAGGAGAGCGGTCTGTGGGTGCTCAGTCCTCCTCCCTCTAGCCGGCCCTCCAGCCGCCGAGTCCATTCCTGAACCAAGGTCGCTGGCACCGTGAGCGGTAGCCTTACTGCTGCACCAGCAGGCTGGCAAGACATTCCTTCATTTTGGAAAAAGTCAGCCCGTCTGAAATCTAGGACCTTTATTTTTGTGTGGTTTGCCTCTTCCACTGTGGTCACATTAAACCAGACTGTTTTATGGTCACTAGATCCTATGTGGCTACCCACCTTAATATCAGTGACGCTGGGCCGGCCCGGTGGCACTGAGGATTGAGGCGCTGGACGTCACACCTCGTGCCATGCCGGCAACCCAAGATCGGAAGGGAGCTTGGGTGCCGGGGGTCAGCAGGGGAGGGATTGGATTGAGCTCCCGTTAGGCTGCTCTGCTATCGGGGGGAGGGTATCAGGGAGCCTGGCGCTCCAGCAGCCCCTGTTGGAGATTAGGTGAAACCGGGGATGCCGGCTGCGGGGGGGGGGTGGAGATACAGACTGAGAGATCCACAGGCTGGCAGGTTAAAAATACTGGATGCCTGAGATAGTCCCACAAGCTGCGACCGGAGTGAAAAAGACTTAACCAAAAAAAAAAAAAATTTCACTGACCCTGTCTCCATTTGTGAGCACCAGATAATGGCCGACGCAAATAGTTCCGAAGGGGATTATGTTCCTTTAGAATTTTGACTCCAGAGAATAGAGGAGCCTACTCTGGTAACAAAGGTTACAGTATCAGAGGAGTGTGGAGGGGTTGTGGGATAACAGATGGACCAGACACAGAACTTCAAGTTCAGCACACAATCTCTGTGTGATGTTTATTTAAAACACGGAATAACCTTAAGCAATGGCATATCCCTTCTTCAATACATCATTTTGCAGCAACAGACTATGCATGTCCATCTTCTGCACTTAGCACCTGCTGAGCTATCTCTTCAGTGGAAATTAATTAATTCCCTGTGTTGGTCTTGTGCGTTTGGGTGATGGGGAGCTCAAAAAAAGAAAAACCCAAAACAAGCTAAAGACAAAGAACCTCAGTGCAGAAGCACTGAAGCAAGGGTTACCCCAAAGGGCACTGACAGTAAAGCCAAGTTTCAAAGAAACTCCACATCACACATACCACATAATGCAAAGCATCATGGGCTGTATATGCAAATCACCATACAATTTTAGGCTGGCTCAGCTTAAAGAAATCTACCAACATACCTTGCATTGCCCCTGCTACTGAGTAAACTGTGATTTACCGCCACAGGAGTATGTACATATAAAGATGTCCCACAAGAATGCAGCCTTTAAAAAGTTATGCCCTTCGTAAAATTGTCGAAACCGGGTCCGAAGGACTTTCCGGTGTTTTGTCTGCCACCAGTTCCTGCTTCACTCACTGGCGTGATGATCAGATACCAATGAGAGTGTGGGGGCGCGCTCCATTATATTCAATGGGTGGCAGCTTTTAAATTGATTTTTATTAGCATGATGGCCACTTGCTAATGAAACATGGGCACCAGTCAACTGCTAAGGCCCTTAGTAGTTGACCAATGCCCATGTTTCATTAGCAAATGGCCATCATGTTAATAAAAATCTATTCAAAAGTTGCCGCCCATTGAATATAATGGGGTGTGCCCTCGCGCTCTCACTGGCATCTCATGGTGGGGAGGGCATGGAGTTGGTTGAACTGCCGAGGCAGCTGTCTCCTTTGGGGAGGGAAGGTATTATCCTTTGGCTCTTGACTGCCTCGCGGTAGAGGCCAGGGGGCAGTGCAGGCGAGGGGAGCACCAGGGCGCTAGCTGATGGGTGGCGAAGGGGCAGTCACCGAGGGTGTAGTATGCATGCGCACCTCCCCGCGCATGCATCTCTAAAATCTGTGAACGGCAGCCATTGAAGGCTTCGGGAATGCACGACCATGGAGTCCTTTAAGCGAGACCTCAAGACCTATTTGTGGAGCCAGGCTTTTATGGTTTGAGGTTGCTGATTTTATATGTGTATTCTATGATTTTATCATGCATTTGTATAGCGCCTTGGTGCTTGAAAGGCGCTTAATAAAGTTTTATTGTTTTTATTATTATTTATTATTCCGCGTCCCCACCCGATACAGTATACAAAATGTCGCCTGAAGCGACGAAACTGTCTCGCCACGCCAGTACCTACGTGTCTACCGGGTGGGGCCTCCATCATGGCCTACCGTGTGGAGTAAGCAGGGGAAGCTACCGTGGACCTTGGGGAGGGGTGCCTGCTTTCAGCTTATTTCACGAAAAACCTGGGCATTGGGCTTAGTGAGAGCAGGAGCTGAGCTCCTGTAGGGGTATCGGGGGGAGGAGGAGAAAAAGATTACCCACTGACAATGTTGAAGCTAACAGAAAAATAAATTACAGTAAGCATGAAGAAATTTCTTTTTTAGCTTCCTTTTGAATGCTTCACACATGCTCTCCAACTCTCTGCTTGTACTTTCAACTGTTTTTCCTATTTGGTAGACTTAATCATACACATATTGCCAGATACAGCACTGACTTGGTGCTACAGTTAATGAACTGTCTGATTTGAATGTGCCATTGGTAACAGGGTACTACTTTGCTGTAGAATGTGCTCCAGTTTTGTGCTCACAGGCCCCACTGTTCAGTCATGGAGGCAACAATTTCAAGGAGGAACAGAGGAAAATTTTGAGACAACATTGGGGATGTCCCAGAAAATGAGGATGCCTTCAAGTATACAAGGAAGGGATTGGGTGGGGGAAGGGAGTATAGTTGAGTAATGAAACAAAGATGTATTGTGGTGCTCAGCCTACAGGCTGCTCTCCCACTTGCACCAAACTGTCTTTTTTTCTTATACCGGTAATTAAAAAAAAAATTAAGTAAGGGGCAGTACTGCCACTGTGCTGTGCCACACACACTGCTGTCACTGAACTTTGCTCAAGAGGGGTGTTAGTCTCTACTATTTCTGTGTATCTGCACACAAAAATAAAGAAGAGAAAGGCAACACCCTTCAGCATTGCCTAGTGTGAGTACGCCATGCTGTGTTGGCAGTGCATGTGACTTATCACATTGTCTGCGACACTTGCGGTACAGCGCGGTGTCTGCTTCGCACGTGGCACAGTGCATTGTCGGAAGTGCGCATGGCACATTGAATTATCGGTGAACATGGCACAGTACAGTGTTATAGTGCATGTGACAGAATGGTGTCGGTAGTGCATGTGGCACTGTTCATGTGACACAGCGGTGTCAGCATCGCACTTAGCACGGAGCGTGTCAGCATTACACTTGACATGGGGTGGTGACAGTATTACATTTGACACGACACGGTGTTGGCAGTGTACATGGCACAGAGCAGTGTCCGCATCACATGGTGCCCTGCCTAGTGTCTCATCACCATGGGACAGCGCAGTGTCCGCATCACATGGTGCCCTGCCCAGTGTCTCATCGCCATGGCACAGCGCAGTGTTAACATGGCACCATGTGGTGTTGGCATCACATGTACCACATCATGGTGTTGGCAATGCACGAGGAAAAGTATGTTGTCGACAGTGCACTTGACACAGCGAAGAGTCAGTAATGCATGTGGCGTAGCAAAGTGTCAGCAGCTCATGTGACATAGTGTGGTGACAGCATC
Source organism: Neoceratodus forsteri (assembly GCA_016271365.2). NCBI lineage: Eukaryota > Metazoa > Chordata > Ceratodontiformes > Ceratodontidae > Neoceratodus > Neoceratodus forsteri. Next base: position 407,413,956 of record CM028132.1, on the reverse strand, counting down.
ACGGTGCACAGCCTGGTGTTGGCATCGCATGTGGCACAGTGCATTGTTAGCATTGCATTTGGCACAGTGCAGTGTTGGCATTGCGCGTGGTACAGTACAGTGTCGTCACTGCATGTGGCACAGCACAGCGTCGGCACAGTATATTGTCAGTGCACTTGGTACAGCAAAGTGTCAACAGTGCATGTGGTACAGCATGATATTGGCAGAGCATGTAGTACAGTGCCTTTACACCAGTGTATGTGGCACAGCACAATGCCACCACAGCGCAGCGTCATGTGTATTGTTGTCACAGTGCAAATGCCACATGCACTACTGACTCCGCAGTGTGCTATGTATATTGCAGTTTGCCATGTGGTCTGCCATTGCTGTGTTGTATCACATGATTTGTCAGCACTGCGCTGTATCTTATGTGGTGCTGTCACTGCACTGCCATCACTGTGCTGTGCCACATGTATGACTGTCGCTAAACTTTTTCACGTGCATGGCTGTCACTGCACTGTGCCACATGTACTGCCAGCACTGCACTGTGCAAAGCGTACCACCATTACTGTGTGTTGCCATTACTGGTGCCCTGTGGCATCGCCCTCTCCCCATCCAGTGGTACATGACCCCTGGTGCCCCATGGCATCTGTGTACCTCACCCCATGTCAGCATGATCTTTGGTGTACAGTGACAGCCCCCTCTCAACGTGACAGCCAGAACTGCTCTTCTCTATACACCTTGTTCTGCCACTGTTTGGACTTTGTGGTTGCAATAAAGTTTAGAAGGCCATACATGGAGTAAGAGGGGAAGAGGGCTGTGCCAGTTGTTGTCTTTTGGGAGGGGGTAACACTGAACATCAGGTATTATGTTCACATTGGATAAAGTGAGGAATGAAGGGTCTGTCTGCTGTCGCTGTCATTTGGGAGGGGCACCATTAGACAACAGGTATCATGTTCGGATGGGGAGGTGGATGCTACAGGACATCTGAGATCATGTTGGTGTGGATGCCGCTGGATTCATTGATTGTGTTGACATGAGTGGGATCTGAATCCATGCCTGGTGGGTGTGGGATCATGCTGCTGGGGCTGTTGGGCGGGGGTGGGCTAGGGAGCATGCTGCTATGTGGGCGGAGGACTCTGGAGACTGAAGGGTGAGGGAACTAGAATCCTGTGATGGATGGTGCGCTGAGGAGCATGCTGCCATGGCTGGAGAGGCTCAGTAGCTAGGAGCAAGAGACCACTGAACAAGCCCCAATCCTGTATCCCCCCAGCCAGCCATGCTTCCATCAGCTGCCCCCTGCTGACCACTCCCCCCTGCAGCTGAAATGTCCCCCCCCGGTTGACCACTCACCCTGCAGCTTAGCCCCTCCCACAGCTACAGTGGTACTTGAGGCGCCAAGAAGGAACTGGTTTCTACTCCCCAGCCCTGAGCTATAGTTCGTAAGAAGGCTGTGTAGGGGAAGATTTGTGCAGCTTTCAGCAACAGAGAACTGCTGCTGCAGTGATGTGGGTGCTGGCAGTGGCACAGTGCAGTAAGGGCCATGCACATGGCGTTGTACAGTTTGGATACCTCCAGCTGGCTTCAGATACATGCAGTATTATGTTCCTGAAGATGTGTGTGTGTGGGGGGGGGACTCCTCCACTAAATATTCCAAAATCCCAATACACACAACCCTGGCAAGCTCTCGCCCCTTACCAGTACTATGTTGCAGACTCTTGAGGCCCCACTTTGGCCTCAGGCTTCTCGGCCACCGTGGCATTCTCCCGGACCCATCCCCCAGCCATATCCTCACTATGGTGGTATTCTTCTCATCCCTGGCTTCTAGCTGCATTCTCCCCATCCTGTTCCTCTGCCTACTGACCCCCCCACCATGGTGGGGTCCTAAACCCCTCAAGCTAATGCAGCATGCTACTGAGCACACCACCTTTCACTGCTTTCTAACTCTTTAAGTTCCCCATCCCCCAGTCAGCCCTAGCATCAGGCTCCTGAGACTCCCTCCTTCAACCATGGCAGCATACTCCCTAGCCGCCCCCCCCAAGCCACGCTCTAGCTCCCAAGCACAGCCCCACCAGCATGGTGACAGGCTCCCTAGTAACATAGAAACATAGACTTTGACAGCAGATAAGGACCACTTGGCCCACCTAGTCTGCCCATTTCCCTACCTATTGGATAAGCTGCAGATCCTAGTTTGCCAGCAGCCTACTTCTTTCTACCCCCTAATATAATTGCCTTATGTCGGTCCCATGCATTCTTGAATTCCCCCCACTGTTTCTGACCCCATAACCTCCTCCTGATGGCTGTTCCATGCATCCACCACCCTCTCCATGAAAAAATACTTTCTCACGTTGCACCTGAGCCATCCCTCCTCTATCTTCAGATTGTGCCCCCTTGTTCTTGCGCATCTCTTTTTCTGAAATATGCTACCCTCTTGGACTTTGTTGATTCCCATGAGGTACTTGAAAGCTTCTGTCTTGTCCCTCCTCTCCTCAAAGGTATACATATTAAGCTCTTTTAGTCTCTCTTCGTATGGCTTCTGGTGCAGACCCTGCACCATTTTGGTTGCCCTCCTCTGAACTACCTCCATCCTGTCTATGTCCTTGAGGAGATGGGGTCTCCAGAACTGCACACAGTACTCTAGATGGGGTCTCACCAACTGTCTGTACAGACGGATAACAACCTCCTGCTTTCTGCTGGTGATGCCTCTCCCTGTGCATCCCAGAATCCCCCCAGCCCTCCTTACTGCATTCTCACATTGTTTGCCTACCTTAAGGTTGTCTGATATGAATACCCCAGGTCCCTTTCCATTTTTGTTGTTGTTAGACCCACCCCCACAAAATTGTACTCTTCCCCTGTGTTTTTGTTTCCCAGGTGCATTACTTTGCTGCTCTTTGCATTGAAACTAAGCTGCCATACTCTTGACCATTGCTCCAACCTAGCCAAGTCCATTCTCATGCTTTGCACCCCTCCTTGTGTATCAACCCTGTTGCAGATCTTTGTGTCGTCTGCAAAGAGACATACTTTTCTTTCCAGCCCTTCCGCAATGTCACCTATAAAGATATTAAAGAGTAGCGGTCCCAGGACTGAACCCTGTGGTACCCCACTAGTAACTCCCCTTTCTCCAGAGTGTGCTCCGTTTACTGTTACTGTCTGCATCCTGTTGTCCAGCCAGTTTGTTACCCAGGCTACCACCCTGGGACCCACTCCCAGACTGGCTAACTTGTTTGTTAATCTTTTGTGTGGTACTGTGTGAAATGCCTTGCTAAAGTCTAAGTAGGTCATATCTATAGCCCCTCCCTGGTCTACTACTTTGGTCACCCAGTCAAAGAAATCTGTTAGATTTGTCTGACATGTGCTTCCTGCTGTGAATCCAGCAGTCAATTCTGCCTTGGGTTCTGTGTCCCACTGACCTCTAGGTACTCAACAGTTCTTTCTTTCAGAAGTGATTCCATCATTTTCCCTACCACTGAGGTCAAACTTGTAGTTTCCTGCCTCTGCCTTGCTCCCACTTTTGTGAAGGGGATCACATCCGCCTTCCTCCAGTCCTCAGGTACCACCCCATCCTCCCATGATTTGTTAAGAAGGATAGTCAGTGGTGTCACTGGGTCTCCCCTTAGTTCTTTTAGAATTCTGGGGTGAATCCCGTTAGGTCCCATTGCTTTGTCCACCTTGAGTTTTAAGAGTTCTTTCAGGACCCTTTCTTCTGTGAATGGACTGGTATCGACCCCCATGCACAAAGTGCTTCTGTGGTCTAGTTTAGGTACCTCCCCCTCTTCTTCTTTTGTGAATACTGAGCAAAAGTATTCGTTCAGTATCTCTGCCTTTCCACTATCGCTCTCTGCCCACCTCCCCTCCCCTTTATTAAGCTTCACTATCCCCCCCTGGTTTTTCTTGACTCCCTAATGTATCTATAAAAGGTTTTATCCCCCTTCATAACTGAGCTGGCCATCTTTTCCTCGGTTTGGGCCTTTGCTATCCTGATTGCCTTCCTTGCTTCACTCTGCTTTAACTGGTACAGTTCTCTGTCCTCCTTCTGTGATTCCTTATACTTCCTGAATGCTATCTTTTTCTCCCTAACCTTCCTTGCCACCTCTTTTGAGAACCATAGTGGTTTGTTATTACGTTTTGTTTTCTTTATTTGCTGCACATGAAAGCTTGTTGCCTCTATAATGGCAGTTTTGGGTTTTCCCCATTGTTCTTCCACCCCTCCTTCCTGCCCATTTGCTAGTACATTCCTTAGGCACTCCCCCATTTTGCCAAAAGTCGGACCTTCTAAAGTCCAGTACCCTCACTTTTGCATGGCTTGACTCCACGGTTGTGTTTATCATGAACCACACTGTGTGGTGGTCGCTTGTTCCCAGATGGCTTCCCACTTGTAAATCTTTGATCCTCTTTCTGTCCCCATTTGAGAGTACCAGGTCCAAGATTGCTCCCTCCCAAGTGGGTTCCAACACTAGCTCTCTGAGGCGTGCCTCCCTGTAGGGCATTGAGAATGGCCCTACTCTTGGATGTGGCTGCAGTAAATGTGCTGCAGTTAACATCTGGCATATTCAGGTCCCCGTCAACAAAATCTCCCCTTTTTCTGCCATTCTGAGGATGCCTTCTATAATTTCCTTGTCCATTTCCTCCCCTGAGATGGGGGTCTGTATACAACCCCTGTGTGGATTGTGGTGCCACTACCTATCTCCAAGGTAACCCACAGTGCCTCCTGTCCTCCCTGTTTACCTTTTAGTTCCGTTGCTTTGATCCCTTCCCTTACATAGAGAGCTCCTCCTCCTCTTTTACCCTCCCTGTCCCTCCTGTAAATTGTGTACCCTGGTATATTGACACCACAGTCATGGTTCTCCGTGTACCATGTTTCTGTGACTGCCAAAATATCCAGGTGTCCCCGTTCCATCAAGGCCACTAGTTCAGGAAGCTTGTTACCTAGACTACAGGCTTTGGTACTTGCTGCTCTCCATTTTATGATGGCCTTACCCTTTTTTGCCCCATCCTTGCCCTTACTGCCTTTGCCTTTTTCACCATTTACCCCTGTTCTGCTCCCTATCTATCTCTCTTGCCTTGCTATCAACCTTGTTTTATGGAAGCTGGGGATGTCCTGCTTCATATCAGCACCTCCCCTTGGCTAGTTTAAAAGCTTTTTTTTTTTTTTTTTTTTTTGAGTCTTTGGTAATCGGGTAAGGCCCTCAGGAGCGACCTGGGGCACTGGCGGTTAAGGAATTGCTCAGAGTCGCACAGTATGCAGGTGGAGGTTGTGAGAATCAAACCAAGGTCTGGTCTACTGGATGTACCAAGCTCATTCACAACTCTTTACTCTAACCTCTAGGCTTACTGCCAGCCATATTGCCAATATTCATATTCAGCTTGCCAATGAAGCATTTAAACTTATCACCTAGGAGCCTGGTTCCCCTCCTGTACAGATGCAGACCATCGCGCCAGCATAGGCCTGCATCCCTCCAGGTGGACCCCAGGCCCCAGTGAAGCCAAAACCCTGTGCTCCGCACCAGTTTTTCAAACATTCATTGAAATGCATGGTGCGGAGTACCCTAGCCTCACCTATGCCATAGACAGGCATCACCTCCGAGAAGGTTACCATGCGTGCTACCTGTCTTAAGACCCTCCCAACTTCACAAACTCCTCCTGCACTGCTCTGATCTCATGCCCAGCTAGATCATTTGTCCCAAGGTGGATAATGACATCTAGCCCCCTCTCCCATGCTGCTGCTCCTGCGATTCTGAGGATTCGGTTCCTGTCCCTCCAAGCCATGGCGCTGGGCAGGCACCTTACCTCCCTCCCCCCGTGCTACCCCCCTCCAGCACTTGTGGCTGGCTACTGATCCCCCTCAGCCATGGTTTTAGAATCCTGAGTTCACTCCTTTGGCCCCAGGCTTCCATGCCTCCCCCACCAAGCATATGTCTCATTCTCCACCTCCTTCCCCAGAGAAATAGGTAGCAGACTCCCCAGGTTTCCATGTAATAGCGGAATTTGCTAACCATAATGTAAGGGCCCATTAAAAGCAGCTTTGTGTGGTTTGAGGGATTCAAGCAGGGTGGGTGGCATTTTGGCAGGTCAGAGACCCAGTCTGATTTGCTTTTGGCATTCCAGGTAGTGGCGTGGAATTCTGTTGGACTATCCATAGAGAGGGTGTGCAGGCCGTAGCGTGAGGGAGGATGCAGACCCGTGTTTGGGAGGGCTTGGGGAGGGTGTAGGCCTCTGCGTGGGAGGGGGAGTTGAAGGCCTCTTTGTGGGGAGGGGTTGATACAGAAGTCTCCCTTGCATGGTCCTGCTGCCACTTGGATTCCCAGTCACCAGTGCAGATGAATTGTGCCCGATCAGAAAATATCCTTCAACATCTGCCCCGGGTTTCACCTTAGTCATGTGTGGTGGCAGAACCTAGTATACACCCACTTCCAGAGACTGCTACTGGCACAGCTGTTTCTACATTGGTACCATGCTCGTGACTATCAGTAGGAAGGCTGTGCTGGTGCCATCTCTGGGAGAGGGCTGCTGCAAGGTCCTGCCACGTGTTTTGAGGTGCCACTGGGACCCCCTGACCAGGTTCCCACACCAGCCTCCTCCCAGCACTCTAACCCAGACCACCAGATCAGGCTTAACACAACGACCTGAAACCTCCACTCCCACATGAACCACCCCATGACCACCGCACTGGGGTCCTACACCAAGTTGCACCCTCTTATCACTCCCAAGGACCACAGAACAGTGCTCCTTCACCCATCCTAACCATCCTCTCCAACCTGGTCCCCCACCACCCAATCACCTGTGGCTATCATGAAGTGGGATAGTGGGACCCGTATTCATACGAGTATGTTTTCCCCAGGCTGACCATCCCCGACTAACACAGTTCATGGCACTGAACTTGTAAATGTTCCATTCGCAGAACTAGAAGTCAAGTCTTTATTTGTTTATTTAAGCAGATAATACTGTGGAGCCTGAGCATGCCTGCCAAAACCATGTGAATGTCAGTGGCCTGCTTCTGGGTATTGACATCCACAAAATGGTGGCAACACTTTACATGCTCTGTGATTGAGCATTGCCATTCTAGTCTCTACTTCTAGTTCTATGTCCCCTGGAGTCGCTACAGAGTGAGTTGGCACAGCACTCCCACCCTGTGAGGAGCGCATCCAAAGTATACTCTTGAGTTCTACCTGCCAGTTTCTGTTCCTGACATCCTAGGCTTAGGGTGCAAACCTGGGTTGCCAATGTGTCAGAGCAGTCACCCACCGCTTGGAGCCACAGCCTCTGTCTTTTCCAGTTATTTAACCAGGTGAGACACATTAAACTGAAAGCTTGTTTAGAGGTGCAACCTGGGAGCACAGGGAAGTTAAGTGACTTGCTCAGGGTCACACAGTATGCAGGTGGGGGCTGTGGGATTCAAACCCAGGTCTCCAGATGTGCAGCTCAGAGCCTTAAACCACTGCGCTATACTGCCTCTTTTAAAAATGTTCACACTAACAAGTACCCATTCCACTGTCTAGTTCAACAACATTCGTCTGTCCCACATTGAATTTGTAATTGCTGCATTTGTGACAGCACAATCTGTTGTTGTGATAAACAGTATGATGTCATATTGATTAGGAATACTGCTGGTTTAGTTGGCCTTATCCTTCCTTTCTCTGTCTTGCAGGTCTAGTAATGATGTGAGAATTGTCAACTGAATGGACCATGCCAGTGGGGTTAGACCTGGAACTGCAAGTCGCAGAATGTCCACCTCAGTTAAATACGGCCGTAAGAAACCTGTGCCCTCCTCTCCAAACCCTCTCTTCCTGCAGTGGCTAACTGAGTGGAGAGATAAAGCAGCAGAAAAAGGGAAAAAGACACAGTTTGTTTATCAAAAGGTTTCAATATTTATTTCAATATTTCTTTATTTTTCCTAACTACCTGCTGAGAGAGGGAGAGGCTTTATACAGGGGTTGTTTTTATTTTACAGTAGGCACCAGGAAGCCCTTTATTTAGGGTTATGATTGAGGCAGTAATAAGCAGAAATTACTGAAACTCGCAAGATGTGGAATTATGTTTTTTAAGCAGTAAAACAAGGTGGGGGTGGTGGTCATCGTGTTTTAATCCCACCCATGCGTAAAATGTGTGGCTCACTATGGGGATGAAATTACTGATCAGTAACCCACCCCTTGGAGTTGCATTATCACGGTTATACAAACACAGAATCTTGGATGTTACTGAAAGATAAAGACCATGGGTTCATCCAGTCTGCCCATAAAGTGTCCTGCCTATCTCCCTGACCTCATATCTTGAAGGGGTTTTCTAACAACTGGAATTCATCTGTGATGTCTAATACAAAAATGCATCATTTCTCAGGAGTGTGCTGTCCCGAAGATGGAACTTATGTAAATTATGGAACTTAGAGATAAATTCAAATTCTGCTGGTCATGCTCCTCCTTCTGGCTTTAGTGCCAGATTTGTTTCTCTGCTTGAAGAGAGCAGTCACCTCAAATTTGCCTCCATGGCCTGGTGGCGCTGAGGGTTGAGGCGCTGGATGCCACACCTTGCGCCACACTGGCGACCCGAGTTTGGGAGTGGGCTCGGGCGCCAGGGGTCGGCAGGGGAGGGAGAGGATTGAGTGCATGATGGGCTGCTCTCCTCTGCCGGGGGAAGTGTTTTGGGTTGTCCAGCGTCCCAGCGACCCCCGGTGGAGAGCGGGAGTGCTGCAGGACATGGACCACATGTAGGGGTCAGCGTGGCTGACACCGGCAGGGTTGCCATATGCCATGGCGTCAGGGGGGATGCCTCGCTCGGGGGGGGGGTAGGGTAGTTCGGGGACTACAGTGTAAAATCCCCTCCAGCCCGGATAGGCGAAGGCCCTCCCAGTGCTGCTCCGCCACACGCCCAGTGCTGGTTCCCTGCCTCTGCCCCTTCGGTCTCCTCGGGCCCATAGCCGCCGAGGCTCGGGAAGAAAGTAACGACTTTGAAGAAGGCAGGGTTCATAGCGGGCGGTACAGTGGACCAGGCGAGTGTAGTGGCTGGAGAGAGTTCTGGAGCTGAGGGTGCAGAAACAAAGTGAGAAAAAAAAGTCACCTCCAGCCTTCTGGTCATTTTCATTTTTATTTCTTTACAAGCACTGTGTAGTTCCATAATTTAAGTTAGTATTTTGATTACTCTTCATCACTTAGGGTACTATTTTTATAATTTTGTTTTAAATTAGCAGTTTCTGCAGTTCCTTGTCAGTTCCCAGGAACTGGAGAAGACCATCTTCTAACATGGTTACCGTCCCTGTGGGTAGCTGGTCAAGACTGCGGCAGCATAAATGCACAGTCTAAAACTATGCAGGCAAAATGGCATGCGTGGTTTCAGAGAGTATAGCGTGTTTTTTCACTGCACCCAATTTTTGGTGTCCATGCCATGCTGTTTTCCACCGCACATATGCTGGTGTGGTTTCGACCTAGACCCCTGCCTGTAGGAACCATCCACATTTTGTGTAAAAGAGTTGTACTGCTTTTATCTTTATTTATTAAGTGGTTTTAAAATTGTTGACATGTTTCATATTCCACCATATTTGTGACTGGGAATCGAATATTTTAAATGTTGAGCTCTATCACTGTTTGGTAGGACTGATTAGCCTAAAAAGAGACTAGGACCCACAGGTTTTAAAAATTATAGCTTTTATCAGCTACTGGCAAAGGCAGACTGCCACAAGCTTTGTTTAAGGTACAGGGGGCCAGATCATGATTTTGAAACTTGTGCACTTTGCCAAACATAGACACACAGAATTTGTTGGCAGAAAAGGACCACTTGGCCCACCCAGTTTGCCCAGATGGTCCCTGCCTAGTCTGTCTCTGTAGACCCTAACTGGTCTCCAGCGGCCCTTCCTCCTCCCAGGCTATTTACTAATATTTCCCCTATGTCTGTCCCATGCATGCTTGAAACCCCCTACTGTTTTCACCTCCACTGCTTTCGCTGGCAGTCTGTTCTAAGTGTCTGCCACTTTTTTAGCAAAGTAGTACTACCTCACATCCCTCTTAAACTCCACCCAACTCTCTGGGTTCATCGCATGCCATCTGGTCCTGGTGCTGTTTCTCATTTTAAAGACAGTCCTCTCCTGCACCCTGTTTACCCCCTGTGAAGTACTTGTAAGTCTCTGCCATGTGCTCTCTTGCTTCATCTCTTCCATGGTGTACATGTTGAGATCCCCCCGTGTCTCCGTGTAAGGTTTATGGTGCAACCCCTGCACCATTTTAGTTGCCCTCCTCTGGATTGCCTCCACCGTGTCTATGTCCATTCTCAGGTGCAGCCTGCAGAACTGGACACAGTACTCCAGGTGGGATCTCACTAGTAAATGGTGTAGTGGTAACAGCACCTCCCTCCTCCTGCTGGAGGTATGTCTCCCTGTGCATCCCAGCATCCTACTGGTCCTACCCACTGCCTTGTCACACTACCCTGCCCCTTTGCGGTCATCAGATATGATAATCTCAGGGTTCCTTTTCTGCCTAGTGACCTTCAGTACCCCCCAACCTGTACTCAGCTCCTGGGTTCCTGTGCCCTAGGTGCATGATTTTACTTTTTTTGGCATTGAACCCCGACTGCCATACTTTTCTCCTCAAGTTTCTCAAGATCCCTACGCATTCTCTTCATCCTGTTATAGATGTTGGTAGCATCTGAAAAAAGGCATACCTTTCCTTACAGGTCTTCTGCAGTGTCTCTTATAAAGACATTCAAGAGGAGCGGTCCCAGTACTGAGCCCTTTGGCACCCCGCTGGTCACTCTTCCATCATTAGAGCCAGTGCCGTTAACCACCACCCTCTGTCTCCTATATATTAACCAGTTTCTAACTCAGTTCACCACTTTGGATCCCATCCAAAGGCTGCTCAGTTTCTTTGTCAGTCTCCTTTATGGCATAGTGTCAAAGGCTTTGCTGAAGTCCAGATAAGTCACGTCCGCTGCCCTTCCCTGATTATTTCTCGTCACCCAAGATTTGCCTCGCATGACCCCTTCCCTTTTGAATCCATGCTGCCTGAGCTCTTGTAGCCCACTGGATTCAAGATACTGTACCAGCCTTTCCTTTAAAGGAGTACTGCAGTCAGAATTTGCAAAAACTTGTTGTGCAGAGTGTTTTGGTTTGTATATGCAGTCCTAGTGCGTCTTTCCCTTTGTTTACTATTAAGAATTTTTCTAAATTTGCCTACTAGTTTTATGGCTGTGGGGATCTCCACGGTAACATTGTTTACTGCTCTTCTTTTTCTACAGTGCCTTCTGTCTTGTTAGAGAGAGGTACATCCAGGACCACTGATTTCGTGAGGGAAAGCTGCTGCAGCAGTAATGTGCAGTTAGGAGCCTGATGATCTTGCCTCAACTAAATAACTCCAATTCAGTCTTCGTCTTTTTTTTGTGTGTGTTTTTTTTGTTAGATATGTGTCTAGGTCTAGCCAGCAGGAGTAAATGTTTTGTTTTCAAAGCCTTTTGTTTCACCAACTACACACGGCCATAAAAAAACACACAAATCACCCCAGGTCATCAGTACAATAATTAGTAAATTCCTCTCGCTGTTTTCTTACAGAATAACCCACTCCGTTGTCACTCAAGTGTTTTCTAAACTGTAAATGTAGCCTTTAGTGCTCGCTGGGGAAGAAAAGTTAGTTAAAATCACAGCTGTAGTGCTGTACAATTGACTCCAAACCAGTACTTGCTGAATCTAGGGTCCCGGATGCATCACTGTCACATGGGACAGGAGGCATTGTAGGAAAAGCAGCCCACTGAGCTGTAGAATATTGAGATTTGTTCTTAACATTTGGATAATAGTAAGATTTAATACAAGTGAAACAGATATTTGTATACTTTTGTATATTTATGTATTGTGTTAACGAACAAGAAAGGTTATGGGAGTATGTAAGGGAGATGTAGTAAGTACTTCATACTTAACATAACTCCATATATGAGGTAGGCCTGTTTCGTTCTGGTCTAAGGGTACTAGGCAGATAGAGGAAAGCAGGTTATTATTTATTTATTAACTTTTGGTAACCGGGTAAGTGCACTAGGCAACAGTCCTGCCTATTTTCACGCACGACCTGGAAGAGCATAGGGCATTGGTTACAGATTACAGTAGTACATAAAACATAATACGGATGTACATAAAAACAATCAGGGTATACATAAGACAGCAGAGTAAATTTACAACATTAGGGTACACAGCATCCTAGTCAGGTACATTGCATTAGGAAAACATTTAATAACACTAATCAGGGGTCAGACCTGAAAGCCTGCAGTGGGAAGCAGCAGATTAAGAGCATTTGCATTGGCCAAAGGCGTGGAGGTGGGAGAATAACGTGTTTTTAAATTCCCGATGAGAGGCTGAATTTTTCACCATAAGAGGGAGTGAGTTCCAGAATTTGGGAGCAAAGTGAGAGAATGCCTGTTCACCCATTTTTGTCGCGCAAGGTCTAGTGGAGAGTATGGGGACAGAGGAAGACCTGAGGGTACGGGTGTGTGCGGCAGGAGTCAGGAGATTAGCAAGATAGTCAGGGCAGGGAGGTCTGGACAGTGAGTCGATAAAGCAGCCAAGGGAGTAAGCCCGAAGATCCTTAGGTGACAACCAATTTAAACCGGCGTCGAGGAGGCAGTGATGAGTAAGGCGTGGGGCAGTTAAGGCGAATCTACAGATGTTGTTGTAGACGGTGTCCCATTTGTGTAGTATAGAAGAGTTGGCAGCAAAGAGGAGGGGCAGAGCATATTGGAGCTGGGATAGAAGGATTCCTCTCGCAACAGATAGTCTGGCAGAAGGAGTGGCGCACGCGATAAGCTCCGCCAGTTTTAGTATTGACGGCTCGACAAACCGTGCTGACATGTTGAGACAGGTCAAGGGAGGGATCAAGAGTGACCCCAAGGTATTTGAAGGACTCAGTGTTTGTGATGTGGGAACCGTCTAGGCAGTGAACACAGAGCCTGTTAGCAGGGGCGGGCAGTTTTTTAGAGGATCTGAATAGTATGGCACAAGTTTTTTCCTGGTTAAGGATTTGGTGGTTGTTAGAGAGCCAGATCTGCAGGACTTGGAAATCGTTTGTGAGAGTGGAGTTGATGTCAACAACCGATTTTGACCCAGAGTAGAGAACAAGGTCATCTGCGTACATAAGAGTGCAGCTATGCCGGGGCATAGAGGGAATATCATTTAGGAAGAGGGAGAAGAGGAGAGGTCAGAGAGTGGACCCCTGAGGGACTCCATGGGAGATGTTTATGGGGGAGGAAAGGGCCTTGTGAAACGCTACCGCCTGAGTGCGATTGTCAAGATAGCTGTGGAACCAGGAAAGAGCTTGGTCAGATGCTCCTATGGATTGGAGCTTCTTTAGCATTAGAGGGTGATGTACCATGTCAAAAGCTTTGGACAGGTCAATAAAGATGGCCCCAGTGAGCAAGCCACGGTCCATGTTATTTTTGATGTCACTGGTAAGTTGTGTCAGTGCCGTGGTGGTGCTGTGTCCAGGCCTAAAACCATGTTGGCAGGGGGGTTTGAAGATTAAACTTGTCAAGGTGTTCTGCAAGCTGGCGGTGGACTGTTTTTTCCAGAAGCTTGCTGAGAGTAGGCAGGAGAGATATGGGACGGTAATTGGACATGAGTTTGACATCACCCTTTTTGTGTATAGGGATAGTTCTGGCCGTTTTCCAAGTGGTTGGGACAGTGGACGTACGGATCGAGAGGTTGAAAAGCCAGGTGATAGGCTTGGCCAGCCATGGTGCAAACTGCTTAAGGATGCAAGGATGAATTCCTCAGGCCCCTGACCCCCATGTGCCGTAGGGAGTTAAGTAGCTTGAGAACTTCAAGGTACGTGGTTGGAGCCAGAACAAAGGTGGGCGGTGAGAGGGGCGAGGGAGGAGAAGGAGGACAGTAAGGTTGTGGCCTAGTCAGAGTAGCGTCAGGAGGCGTGGAAAAGAGGGCATTGAAGGCGTTGGCTATGGTACCCGGGTTAGTGCAATGAACGCCTTGAATATTCATGGTGGTTGGATTCTGTTGCTTGTCATTGCCAAGAATGTCCTTAATTTGGGACCAGTACCTACGAGGATTTGCAGAGGATGTTTTTAGTAGGTTCCTATAGTAGGTACTTTTGGCAAGGCGAATTTCTCTTTTGCAGTTGTTCTGCAGTGCACGATAGGCTTCGAAGTCAGTGCGAAGGTGGGAGACCTTCCACACGGACCAAAGTTTGTCCCTCCATTTGAGAAGTTGAAGCAGGGGGCACATTAGCCACTTGGTTACCTTCCCTGCCATCTTCGTGTGGTGACCGGGATGTGTAGGTTTTGAAGTGAGAGGAGGACGGAGTTGAAATAGTCTGTAGCTATGTTAATGTCCTCTGTTAGGTAGAGAGGGGACCAGTCAACCTGGCTGAGATCAGTTATGAAGGCATCAACATTTAGTCGGGAGAGGTTTGGAAAGGTTACAGTTTTAGATGGGAGGGATGGGATGACGGTGTTTCAGACACAGTAGACGGGATAGTGATCACTAATGGTGTCAGGAAGCACACCGGCTGAGGTGACATATTCCCTCCTGTTTGTGAGTATCCAGTCGAGCAGGGTGGCACAGTCGCCCCTGCGGGGGAGACCCTAGTGGGTTCCTGGATGAACTGGGATAGATTTGCCTTACTAGCCAAGGAGAATAGGTTGGCTGAGTTTTTCTCAGACCAGTCGAGGTTAAAATCACCAAGGCAGATAATGTCGTTTTTGCCTGTTACTGTAGGCAGGAACCCCAGGAGTTCAATGATGCCTTGTTTAGCATTTTTTGGAGAGATATAAATGCAGAAAATATGAAGTTTCTTAACACCCCCCAGAAGCAGAAGGGAGTGTAGGATTTCGCAGTTTGGTAGTAGGGGGTCCTGCAGAAGGTCGATGTTCAGGTGAGATTTGTAGTAGAGGGCAAGGCCACCCCCCCCCCTTTTAGGTCCAGGTCGGTCAACACGTAGCATGTTGTACCCTGGAAAGTAGCACTGTGAGTCAGAGACTGTGGGCTTTAGCCAGGTTTCAGTGATGGCAAGAATGTCTGGGACGTTCACACTCGGCCAGACCTGGAGGTCAGGGAGGTTGGCCAGAAGGCTCCTAGTGTTAAGGTGAGCCAAGGTTAGTCCATCGGATATAGGGAGGGTGGTGGCCAGGGGGTGCAAAGTTATGACGGGAGGATGAGATGGGCCAGGATTGGCCTCGATGTCGCCAACTAGTATAAGAGATAGAGTAAGTATCCAAAGCGGTGTGATGAGGCAGGCCTTGACAGAGACGCTGACAGGGAGCTTCAGATTAAAATGGAGGTATCTGGCTATAGGGCCGATGCGCTTGCAGATGAGAGCTGTGGGGGGAGGAGGTGGGGGAGTGGCAGTAGCAAGCAGGTTGGAGTAGTAAAAGTTGTCAAGCAAGTATGGGAAGTAGCTGACAGTGTGTTCAAGCAGGAAAGCTCTGAGAGGATAAAAAGACAGAGTGACCCCATGAGGAGAGCCAGAAAGGGTGAGGGGGTCATTGTAGAATTGGAGAAAGGAGAGAGTTTGAGTGGAAAGAGCTGTTGTGAGACCGCAGAAGTATGTAAAAGGCACCTGATGAAATGCAGTCTCAAGTGGGCGGTTATTATTGCAAGTGTAGCACAGAGAACAAGTTGCTCAAACTGATCAGGCTCCCTCTAGTGCCTGGAGAATATAAGGAGCTAATGGAGAAGTTGGCTGTTGGGTAACAACGCGACAGCGTCAATGTATCACGAGGTTACACTCTATTTAAGTAATACCAGCCAAGGCTGGGAGGGCATTGGGGGGGGCGGGCGGGGAGCAGTCGCGCAGCGACTGTGGGGAAGTACACTGCTCCCTTTGTTAGAGGGAGCAAGGTCCTTTGCTACCTGGGCGAACGCAGCAGCGATCCTGTGTCTGGGAGGGCGGGAAGAGCCACCGGGAGCTGAATGAGAAGGCCCTTTCTTTGGTGGGAGCACGGAGCTCCTTCCGTGGATGGGGGAGAGCCCCTGAATTGTCGGACCCTCGCGACCTCCTGGAGCTCGGAGCTCCGCTCGGTGGGGAGAATCCTGTGCTGCGCCTCAGCTTGCTGCTGAGTCTACCTGGGAATAAAGGTAGGCAGCTTTTAAATACTGTGGCAAGTGAGTCACGAGCTGGGGATTTGGTTAAATTATTTGATTTAGTGGGCAGGTAAAGCAGCTACGGGCTGAGAGCAGTTGGATTGCAACAGCAAGTGAAAACAGCAGTAAATTCAGTTTAGGCAGATTGTTCAGTACAGATTACAAACAAAGCTTGCAAGTTAATTAAAGTAACCAGAGAAAACAGAGTAAAATTGAGTTTTCAAATGTCATATACTCCTCCCTGGATGCCAGCGCCCTAGCTGGTGCAGTGTTTGTAGATCTCTCAAAGGCTTTTGACACTGTCTCCCACCCCCACCTACTGGAAGCCCTCTCCCATACTGGCCTATCTACTGGGCCGATGTCTTGGTGCACAAGCTACCTGTCTGACTGCCTCCAACGTGTCAAAATCAACGGGACACTTTCTACAACCTGTCCCATTCGCTCAGGTGTCCCCCAGGGCTCCATCCTGGGACTGCTACTCTTCTCAGTCTACCTAAACACCCGACTCAGTGCTTGCACTGGTAGAATTCTGTCATATGCAGATGGTGCCGTCCTCTTTGCCACCCACCGCAACCCCAACGCCCGTCAGGACTCCCTACAACTCGCCTTCAGTGATGCAGAAACCTGGTTCAAAGAGCACCGACTTGTCATCAATCTCAAAAAAAACAAATCAATGCTCTTTGCCCACCCTCAAAACAAAGCCAGTAACTTCCCACTACACATCCTTCCCAGCTCCAAGCAACCCCTTGAACTAGTCCGATCGTACAAGTACCTTGGGATTAGCTTCGACACTGCCCTCTCCTTCCACACCCATATTGAGGCACTTGCCTCTGCTACTAATGTGCGGCTAGGTATCCTGTACCGCCATAAAAACTGTCTCCCCCCCCCCCGTTGCCCTCTGACTAGCAGTTACATCCTTGATACTGTCTCTGGTGGACTACGGCATACCTGTTTACTTAAAGGGCTGACTTGACCGCCTCTCAACAAAATCCATGTTGTCCTGAATAAGGCGTGTAGGCTTATTACAGGGGCCCCCAGGCTCACTCACACATGTCAGCTGTATAACTTGGTGAGGCTACTAAATCTGGACGAGCTACTTCAATACCAAACCAGCCTCATTACGAAAAACCTTCTCGGGCTACCCCCGGCTGACAGCCTCCATCCGCCAAGCCAAACCATTGATTAATACCCGAACCTCCTGCAAAATCACCCTTCTGATCTCTAGAACCAGGACAAGCCATGGACAGAGATCTTTCTGTTATAGAGCCCCAGCCTGGTTTAACGCGCTCCCACCAGCCATCTCTGACACCACTACTATCTCCACCTTCAAAACCGCACTGTGGAACCAGCTATTTAATGCATGTGATTGCACCTGTCACTAGTCGTGACTTAGTCCACCACATACTGACAATGCTTTCTCTGAACTTCTGTGGGGATATTAAATAATAGTAAAGTTCAAACAAGGAAAAAAAAAAGGTGCGAACAGAGCTGCTCCCTTTGTTAGAGGGAGCAAGGTCCTTTGCTACCTGGGCGAACACAGCAGCGATCCTGTGTCTGGGAGGGGTGGGAAGAGCCACCGGGAGCTGAACAAGAAGGCCCTTTCTTCGATGGGAGCACGGAGCTCCTTCTGTGGTTTGGGGGGAGAGCCCCTGAATTGTCAGACCCTCACGGCCTCCTGGAGCTTGGAGCTCCATTCGGGGGGTTGGGGAGAGCCCCTGTGCTGCTTTTCAGCTTGCTGGAGTCTACCTGGGCGAACACAGCAGCGATCCTGTGTCTGGGGTGGGGGTGGGAAGAGCCACCAGGAGCTGAACGAGAAGGCC
This sequence comes from Neoceratodus forsteri, assembly GCA_016271365.2. Classification (NCBI taxonomy): domain Eukaryota; kingdom Metazoa; phylum Chordata; order Ceratodontiformes; family Ceratodontidae; genus Neoceratodus; species Neoceratodus forsteri. Next base: position 407,396,103 of record CM028132.1, on the reverse strand, counting down.
CTTTCTTCGGTGGGAGCACGGAGCTCCTTCTGTGGATAGGGGGAGAGCCCCTGAATTGTCGGACCCTCGCGACCTCCTGGAGCTCGGAGCTCCGTTCGGGGGGTTGGGGAGAGCCCCTCTGCTGCGCCTCAGCTTGCATTTGTCAATGCCAGATGTTCACCACTGGTATTGCTGTTGTACCGGGCCTTGCCTTTACACATTGGTATTATAATGTATAGTTACCCAGTATAAAACAGATGAGATGCAATGTCCCATTTTCAGTGGTGTCCTGCTTTAAGACATTGTTAGATTGTAATTACCCAGGATAGGACAGCTGAGAGCCAGTATCTACTTTTTTGTAGTGCTTGACTTTGTCAGTGGATAATCATAACAACTGGGTATTGTGTACCCCTACTAGGGGAATGGCACAGCCCAAGCTTTAGAATGTTGGGCACATGAGGATTCCAAGCAGCAGCAACTCCCCAGTTAAGTTGTGTCATTCAAAGGGGAGAGAGCTACTTTAATCTTCTCTCAAGATTTCAAGACTTCTTTGGGGCTGCAGTTCTGCACAGCAGATTGGGGCTACCTGTTTTTCAGGGAGCACCCCTAAATTAAAATCATGCCTGTTAAGCTGTGGCTTTCAAATTGAATAACCTGCTTTCCCAGTTCCGTGTGGTTTGGGGGCATTTTTTTCTGCCTTGTTTTAAGGTGTTTTTAATGATCTCCATTGTATTTATTTCTTTAAAATTTGGTAACTGGGAAAGGCATACGGACCAGAAGCTCGTTTCCAGGTGCAACCCGGGGACAGAGGGTACAATTAAAACAAAAGGATAACAAAAATCAGATACAGTATAATACAGAATAAACATAGAATGTACAATATAATACAGAATAAATTAATCATTGCAGTATAATACAATGGGTAGATAAGTTTTCATTATAGGATTACATTGCAGAGTATTGTGCAGGAGATTCGATAAGCATGGTGAAACAGTGCAAAAAACACATGATCACTAATTAAAACAGGAAATGGAAGAGAGGGAAGGGGACAGTAGTGTGATTGTGGATTAGGGCATTGAACAGCTACAAGATGTAGCAGGGGATGGCCTGAGGAGGCGCTTTAGTGCAGGAAAGGAGAGGGTGAGGTGGGTTTGAGGGTAGAGGTTATTCCAGAGGGAAGAGAACCTATAAGAGAATGCTAGTTTCCCAGCTGAGGTGCGTGCTCGTGGGAGGGCGAAGGAGCGAAGGCAATTCATACGTGAATTGTAGGGGGAAGGGCTAGCAGGATTTAGAAGAGAGGAGAGGTAGGAAGGAAGAGTTCCAAACCAATATTTGGAGATGAAAGTGGAGCAGTGGGACATACGTCTCTGGGATCGGGATTGGAGGGATAGGGAGGAGTAGAGGTTGCAGTGATGTGTCAGAGGGGAGGAATTTGAGGCAGATCGACAGAAGGCATTGAAGAGGACATCTGGCCACCTTTCTCACTAAACCAGAGCAGCGTTGAAGACAATGTCGGTGTAGTCGAAAGTTGGGAGTATCCATTTGACCAGCAGGTCATATCTGACTGGGATGGAGAGACTACCCATATGACTTTAGGAGGCAGTATAGCGCAGTGAGTTAAGGCTCTGAGCTGCAGATCTGGAGACCTGGGTTTGAATCCCACAGCCGCCTAGGTGCATACTGTGTGATCCTGAGCAAGTCACTTAACTTCCTTGTGCTCCCAGGTCGCATCTGAAAACGAGCTTCAGCTTAGTGTGCTACTCCTGGTTAAACAATGTTCCCTTAAATAATGTTCCCTTTCCCTTTGACAGTCGAGTAGACCCAGTTTGGGACGTAGTTTGGAGTGAAGGCCTTAAAGTGGGAGGAGAAATCTAGTGAGAGATCAAGCCACACTCCTAGGTAATTGTAGACTGGGACATCATTGAGAGGAGTGTTGGCTGGGGTAGAGAAGGTAGGGAGGGCGGGGAGCCTGGCAAGTTTCTGTTTGGTGCCAAAAGACATGGATACGGTCTTTTTGGTATTCATTTTTATGCAGTTCTCGCAGAACCAGTTAGATACTGCGGTAAAGTTGTGTTGAAGTGGCGTTTGAATGGCTGGGGCAGAGGAGCCAGATAGGAATAGAGTGGTGTCGTCCGCATACATATGGATCTTGGTGTGGGTGCATACAGAGGGGAGGTCATTAATAAACAGGGAAAAGAGAACCGTCCAAGGATTGAGTCCTGAGGGACACTTGCAAGGATGGGGAGGGAGGGGGGAGACAGGACATTGCTGATTTTAATTGACTGGGACCGGCCAGTTAAGTAGGAGCTAATTCAGGAGACAGTTGCTGAGGAAAGATCGGTGGTGCTTAACTTGTTTAAAAGAAGAGGATGAGAGACTTGTGTCAAAGACCTTGGCAAGGTCAATGAAAATAGCAGAGGTGATCTGTCCTTAATCTGTTGCAGAGTGAATGGTGTCTGTAAAGTGAAGAACGGAGAAGGTGGTTGAGTGGATTTTCCTAAAACCTGATTGAACTGGGGAGAGAGTGTTGGAGTCAGAGAGAAAGTCATTAGGCCTTGAGAGGACAAGTGATTCTTGGACCTTGCCAAATGAGGGGAGAAGTGATATGGGGCGGTAGTTGCCAGAGACAGTGGGATCACCCCCTTTGTGAAATGGTATGACCGTAGCAGACTTCCAAGTTGAAGGAACGGTAGAGGAGGAGACAGAGATAGATTGAGGAGGTAAGTTAGAGGGTTCAGTATAGAGGGTGCAGAGATTTTGAGGAGTCTAGGGTGTAAGCCGTCAAGGATGGATTTAGGAGAATTTAGGGAGCCTAGGGCTCTAAGGACTTCTACAGGGGATATCAGAGGCAGTTGAAAGCCATAGGACTGCGTGGGGGAAGGGGAAAGGAGAAGAGGGGGGAGGTCATCAGGGAAGGCACAGGTTGTAAAGAACTTATTTAGAGCATCTGCGACAGAGGAAGGGTCTGAAACTAGGTAACCAGCCACGCAAAGAGTGAGTGAGTGTGTGTGTGTGTGTGTGTGTGTGTGTGTGTGTGTGCATGTAGTTCAGAGAAGGGTTGCAGGAGCGAACGGAGATCATTCCAGAAGGAGGACGGAGAGTTGTTGGAGGAGTACAGAGAGGTTTTTAAATAGTCAGATTTTGCCTGCCGAATGTGGTTGGTACAACTGTTTTGGAGGGTTCGGTAGTTCTGCAGATCTGTTGGGTCGCATGTGGTTGTGAAGTGTGGCCAAGCGAGGTCTCGGGTTTTGCAGGTGGATAGGATTTCCGGAGAGATCCAGGGATTGTGATGGCGTTTAACTCTGACTGATTTCAGTGGAGCATGGACATCCCAGATTTTTAGGAAGGTGGTTGTAAAATGGGCAGAAACAGCATCAACAGAGGAAGTGGAGAGGACTGGAGTCCAGTTAGCCGTGGCTAAGTCAAGGAGTAATTTATTTGAGTCGAGAGTTTTGAAGGGTCAGTACTGGATATATTTTTTTTGGGGGGGAGGGGGTCATATCTTTCTGACACAAAAAGGTGGGGCAGTGATTGCTGAGCACATCAGGCAGTACACCTGCAGAGCTGATGCGGTGTGAGTGGGATGATAGTACCCAGTCAAGCATGGTATGGGACTGGGAGCAGTTTTTGAGGCGAGTTGGCTCTTTGATCAACTGGGTTTGGTTTAATGCTTCAATCTGAAGGCAAGCATTTTGCTGTGAGTGGGAGAGCCAATCCAGGTTGAAGTCACCAAGAAGGATCGGTTCACGTGCAGATGCAAGGGTGGTATTGAAGGTGACACAGGAGACAAGGGAGGAGGGAGGGAGTTTGGGGGAGGCATACAGAATTCTGACAAAAAGAGGGATTGAGGACTGAAAAGTGAGCTTTGCCAAGAGGAGTTCATGAGATTGCGGGACAGCTTCATGGTGGGTGACAGTGCAAGAAATGGAGTTGCTGGAGTAGATTGCAACACCTCCGCCCCTTTTTCCACAGTCTTTGCTGGTGGAGGTTATAGTCAGGGAGGGCAAGCTGATTGTCTGGGGTACGTGAGGACAGCCAGTCAGCTGTTAGTTGACCATGGCCAGTTTCATTCCGCTTCTTTGAAGATGTCGGGAGTGCTGAGTGACCCAGACTTTTACATCATCCAATTTTGGAAGGAGGCTACAGGCATTTAAATGGAAGAATGTCAAGCCCTTTGGGAGGTTCTGTGGAAGGGTGAAGTAGGAGGGGCCAGGGTTTAGCTCAACATCCCCAGCTAGGAGTAGAAGAAGGACTAGAAATTGATGGGGGGGATGTCTTTTTAGCTTTAGATGGTATCCTCTGATTGGTTGTCGTTTGGAGGGGGCTGGAGGCAGGAGAAGTCGGATGGCATCAGGCTTTATGAGGGAGGTGTTGAGTAATCCAGGGTGAATTAGCAGCATATGGTAATTGGAGAGGGGGAGATGGGGAGCAACAAAGGAGTGAGTAGGTTGGCCACACGGGGCAAGATGTGGGAAGGATGGAGTTGGAAAGGGATGGGGCTGAGTCAGGAGGGGAGACAGGAAGAAAGAACAGGAGAGCTAAAAGGGGGAGTAAAAGAGTATAGGGGGAGGCCATGAAGTGCTGAGGAGAGAAGAGGAGATGCAGCAGTGGCCACTAGTGGCCAGACAGTGTATTAAGTATGTAAGTAACAGGGAAGCAACAGAGGCCTCTCGTAGCCGAACAGTATAAGATGCAGATGAGGATCTAGGGCGATAGTGACAGATGGGTAGGGGGGAAGTACATGAAGAGCACTTTAGGTGGAGATACTAACAGGTTGGGTGGCCTAATGGATAGAGTAGCAGCTACCGAGTGAACTGTATAGCAGAAGCGAGGGTTCAAGTCCCACAAAGGGGAGGTAAGCAGAGTGGGATGAGGAGACTAAGAGGGCTGGATGGACAGGGGGAAGGGGGAGATAGAGATCGGGTGAGCTGAGGGATAGGGTGCCACAATTTCTGTTTAGAATTGGGTGGGATGCAAGAGAGAGCTCAGTGTCCCCCAGTGGTGTAACAGTAAAAACTGCTAAAGGGGGATATAGGGAGGTAGAAAACCACCTGGCTGGTCATGTGATATGGTCACATGGCCAACATAGAAACATCGAATTTGATGGCAGATAAGGACCGCTTGGCCCACCTAGTCTGCCCATTTCCCTACCTAATGCATAGGCTGCAGATCCTAGTTAACCAAGAGCCTACTTCCTCCTACCCCCCACTAGAATTGCCTTATGTCTGTCCCATTCATTCTTGAATTCACCCAGTGTTTTCGACTCCACTACCTCCTCAGGAAGGTTGTTCCCTGCATCCACAACCTTCTCCGTGAAAAAATACTTCCTCACATTGCCTCTGAGCTGTCCCCCCTCTATCATCAAATTGTGCCCCTTGTTCTTGCACATCTCTCTTTCTGAAAGATGCTACCATCTTGGACTCTGTTGATTCCCTTGATGTACTTGAAAGTTTCTATCATGCTCCCCCCTCCCTCTTATACTTGAGTGTATACGTATTAAGGTTCTTTAATCTCTATTTGTATGTCTTCTGGTGCAGACCCTGCACCATTTTAGTTGCCCTCCTCTAGACAGCCTCCATCCTGTCTATGTCCTTGTGGAGATGGGGTCTCCAGAACTGGACGCAGAACTCCAGATGGGGTCTCACCAACTGTCTGTACAGAGGAATAACAACTTCCTGTTTTCTACTGGTGATGCCTCTCCCTATGCATCCCGGTATCCCACCAGCCCTCTTTACTGCCTTCTCACATTGCTTGCCCACCTTAAGGTCGTCTGATATAATTACCCCCAGGTCCCTTTCCATTTCTGGTGGTGTTATTATCTCACCCCCCCCCACTGTGTACTCTTTCCCTGGATTTTTATTTCCCAGGTGCATTACTTTGCTCTTCTTTGCATTGAATCTAATTGAATCTAAGCTGCCATACATTTGACCATGCCTCCAACCTTGCCATGTCACTTTGTATCCTCTCCACCCCACCGTCAGTATCAGACCTGTTTCGTCTGCAAAGAGACATACTTTTCCAAGACTACCTATAAGAGAAAAGCCTGCCGAGGGAGGGTGGTGGTGGTGGTGGTGGTGGTGGTGAATAGGTCACTGCACTGCAGCACAAAGCTAATAGTTCAAATACCTGCATTGGAAGGCAGGCTCAGCTGCAGACGGGGGGGGGAAGGGTGAGCTCTCGGTGGCTGGAATGAGAAGGAGGAGAGCACGGTTTAATGCTGCCTGTAAGGAAAAGAAAGAAAGAAAGAAAGAAGAGGGATTATGAGGTCATTAACCACAATGGCGGAGTCAGGGCTGGAACAGGTCACGATTTCGAGGGGGATGGGGCAATGGTGTGCGGCTTTAGCAATCACAATACCCCTCACAAATTGCCTACGCAGTACAGCAACAGACACATCCCCTCTAAGCAGCAGAAATGGCTACACAATCCCTCTAAGCAATAGCAAGCACAATTAAGATTACAGGTCTTAAAGTACCCCAGTAATATCAAGAAATCCATGGTCGGTCAGAGGGAACTACGGGTGGAAAAAATCAGTCAGACTCGTTCCTCCGACCTTACAGTCATTATACAAGTATAAAGTCTTTTCTAGGGACATGGATATGTTGTTCATCCACACTTCCTTGCCGCTTTAAATCTTGCTGGAAGGTCTTCAAGCTGGCTCCTCCCACCCACCCGGGTGGTAAAACTCTTGGCTCCGCCTCATGACGCCAGATCTTCCTTACCGCTTGGAAGCTCAGGTTCTCTCCTTAACGCTCTGCGAGTAGACTGGATCCTAATTCTTCGGTTTGCCCAAAACTTATTTTAAAATTTTAAAGACTTCGGTCAAGTTTCTCCCTCGCGGCTGTGATGGACAAATCGACTCCCGGATTTCAGCGGTGCCCTTGTGGGCAGAAAATGTCCAGGACGGACCCGCACTCCACGTGCATCTACTGCCTCGGCCTAGAACATGACCTGCAGGCCTGAGAGTTACTCCATTCATTTTCGGCCAACGTCCTGGAAGACTGCGCTGCCTGGTTACAGCTTGGGCGCCCAGAGAAGCGCTACCCGCCAGTGAAGTTGAAGGAAGCCCATTGGGCGTTTACCACGGCGGCTGGCTCGGCTGAGCAACTTGAGCAGATGATCACCCTCGAGGAGGAGGCGGCACAGGCTGCATCATCCTCTTCCTCGGTCGCTGTATTTATCCCGCTCTCTCTGGGTACCTCATATTCAGCTTCTTTCAAGGAGCTTTGCCAATCCCTCTTCACGAAGGGAGAGGGGCCATCGGGATGTTCCACTCGGTCCAGAAAGAAGGACTCAAAAGGTAAGTCCCATCGTCGGCGTTCATGGGAGCGGGAGAGGTCCCCTTCCCTGGACAGTCGACACTCGACTTTGGTCGAGGTTCCGGCTAAGGCCACTGGCTTCACGGTGTCCCCATCCGGTCAGCCGGCCGAGACACCGTCGACGTAGTCGAGATTCTTCTCAACCCGTTGGACGGGCTGTCGACTGGTGAAGCTGACAACCCTTCTTCACTGGTCCCCCCGGTGGAGACCGAGGACCTACCTGCGCCTCCGGGGCCGCAGTCCCTGGTTAAGGCTTCTGAGCCAAGGGAAGAGTGGGTGTCCTCCGCCCCTTCCCAGACCTGTCCTCGGAAACACCGAGGATCTCGGTCTCAGACATCGTCTTGGTCCAGCCGATCCCACCGACGCCGGGCGGTCTCTAACTCTGCACCGGCAGCGCACTGCCGCCGCCTCGCGCTCTTCCTCCTCGAAGAGAGAGGCTTTGACGCAAGTTGCGCCGACGCTTACAAGAACCTGACGTGGCAGCAGTTACTTCTGTCTGGGAACAAGCCGACGCCGTTGCCTTCCCCGGCCATCAAGTTCTGTCACCTGAGCGGCCGAAACAAACCCTCGCTGTAGCCGAGGTGCCCAAGCCTGGGCCGGTTGTTCAGCCGAAACCAGCTGCCCCACCGATTTGTGGTGGAACCTCCGCCTCCATAACTGAAATCGGGGGCGCCTACCAAGGACTCTCGGTCGGGTCAGGGCCTGCCCCACAGGTTGTTGGTCACCCTCACTCCCGACCGTCCTCAGCAGGTGGAGGGTGGCTCAGGCCTCAGGCAGCTCTTCCCGGACTCCTCGGAGTCTGACGACGACTCCTCCCTGTTCTCCAGGCCCATTGACCTGGAGTCCTCCGGGGGCCAGTCGATGGATGAAAGCCCATTGTCCTTCATGGGTTTGCTTCGGCTCATCTCGGAGTCCACCGGGATGCAGCTCAAGCCCGTATCCAAGCAGGCCAGGTATCCCCTGACGGAGATACTGGACGGAGGGGATTCACCCACGGAGTCCTTTCCGGTGGCTGAAGCCATTGTTGGCCCAGTCTTGGAGCTCTGGCAGCAGCCTGCTTCCTGTCCTGCGCCTTCGGCCAGGATGTATGTGGTCCCTACCGGCTCTTTGCCCGGTTTTTCGGAACACCCCTCCGCCAAGGGGTTGGTCACCGACAGCGTCTTCCGGCATTCCGGGAACACTAGGGATGTGGACAAGCCCTCTGACAAGGAGTCCAAAAGCTGGACTATGCCGGGCGCAGGTACGCCATGCCCCTCCCTTGGCCTCCGCCAGGCCAGCCTCGGCCGTGGTGATGGCACACTTCTCCCACGCCCACATGGGCTCCCTGGATGAGGTGATCCTCATCTCCGGCCAACCTGCAGACCACGGTCCGCAGGTATGGGACCAGGTAGGCGGTGGCTAAACAGCAGTCTAAAAAGGCTCTGGACAGGAGACTCCTATGCTAGATCGGTTGCGGCTCCGGTGGCCATGCGCCGCAGAGCATGGCTGAAGATATCCACCTTCACAGCGGATACCCAGCACAAACTGGCGGATGTCCCTTTCCTGGGGATCGACCTCTTCGGCCCTGGAGTGGAAGGTCACCTCCAGCGGATCGAAAAGTCCAATGCCACTCTGGACTTGGTCACCTCCGCCCAGAAAGACAAAAGCCGCCGACAGCAGCAGCACAAGTCCTTTCGTCTCTATGCGCCTGCGGCACGTCCGGCCCAACAGCACCAGCACCAGGTCCCGCAGGCTCGCGCTTGGCATCCCAAACCCAAGCCCGTGGCTTCCTCCAATAGGAAGCAAGGAGGTAAAGGCCCAGGAGGTCCCTTGGCTGGTCCCTCCTCTAAGCCTGCCCAATGACGGGTTGAGGGGTGTCGCTCCCAGCCTCGTCACTCCCTCCTGGGTTCCCCTGGGGGACGGCCCGCCACTTCCTTTCCACTCGGTCCGTATCACCACGGACTGCTTGGTGTTGAGGTGGTGGGAAAGGCCTGCCCTGAGTTTGAGTAGGCTCGCCTTCGAGCCGCCGCCTCATTGGGGCTACGGGGTCCGCAGCCTCTCTGTCGGCCCGCCGAGCCGATATCGCCCTGCTCCTCTAAAAAGAGGTGATCAGGAAGGTGGCGGATCCTCCTCCAGACCCGGGGTTTGTGTTCAGGTACTTCCAGGTCCCAAAACGGACGGGATGCTGGCACCCCATTCTCGACCTGCATGACCTGAACAAGTTCCTAAGGTCTCGGACCTTAAGGATGGTCACTGTGGCTCAGATTATCCCATCCTTGGAACTGGATGTGTGGTTCTGTTCTCTGGACCTTCAGGACGCGTTCTTTCACGTCCCAATCCGTCCGTCCCACCAGAGATTCCTCCGCTTCCGGGCAGAGGGATCCCTCTACGGGTTCCGGGCCGTGCTCTTCGGCCTTTCCCTAGTTCCCAGGGTCTTCAAATGCATGGCAGTGGTGACAGCATTCCTGCGGTGCTGAAGGGTCCGGATGTATCCCTACGTGGACAACTGGCTGATTGCAGCCCCCTCCAGAGCGGAGGTGGAGCGGTCCAGAGATCTGGCCCTCCAGGTTTGCTCTCAGATTGGCCTCCTCATCAACGAGGCCAAGTCGGAACTCGTGCCAAAGCAGGTGACACAATTCATTGGGGCAGAGCTCGACTCTCTACGAGCCAGAGCATGGCTCCTGGTGGACAGGGCCGAGGTTCTTTCCTCCTTTGCCCAGTCTTTCTCAGGTTGGGCAATCAGCCTCCTGCCCGGGACTTCCGCGCCTCCTGGGCCTCATGGCGGCCTGCACCAGCGTGGTCCATTGGGCCCGCTGATACATGCGTCCCCTTCAATGGGGACTGGCCAGCCAATGGTCACAGCACTTCGATCCGCTGGATCAGCTGGTGACAGTGACCCAGAGGATGTGGAATGCTCTCCAGTGGTGGACCGTCCCAGCACATCTGCAGGAGGGCATCCCGTTTGTCCGCCTCGAGCCGACGGTCTCTCTTTCAACCGATGCCTCTCTGATGGGTTGGGGTGCCCATCTGGGGGAGCACAGAGCGCACGGCCTCTGGTCCCCTCGGGAGTCCCGATGCCACATCAACCTGCTGGAGCTTCGGGCGGTTCGTCTAGCCCTCACCGCCTTCGCTCCGTTTCTACAGGGTCAAGTGGTTCAGGTCCAGACGGACAATACCACGACCATGTACTACCTAAACCGCCAGGGCGGTACGCGCTCCATGCCTCTGTGCAGGGAAGCTCTCCGCATTTGGTCACTCGTGCGCAGCCTGGAGGCGGATCTCCTCGCCATTCACGTGGCAGGAGCCTCCAACACCCTGGCCGATGCCCTAAGCCAGGTAGGGGCTGCGTCCCACGAGTGGTCTTTCCTGCCGGAGGTACTACAAGATCTATTTTCCCACTGGGGCACGCCTCAGGCGGACCTGTTTGCTTTCAGGGAGAATGCGAAGCTGAGACTGTTTTCATGCCCGCCTCAGCAGGGCCTCGCTGCAGGATGCCTCCGAGGCCGTGACCCCAGGCCTCTTCTACTTTTTCCCATTTCCTTGATCCACAAGGTGCTTCTCAAGGCAAGGAGGGACAAGGCGCAGGTGATTCTGATAGCCCCAGACTGGCCCCGCCAGTTCTGGTATCCAGATCTCCTCAGTCTCAGCTCCAGGCTCCCGAGGCGGCTTCCAGCCCGCCTGGACCTGATCTCAGTCAATCAGGGGAAGGTATTATTCCATCTGGACCTTCAGTCCCTGCACCTGACGGCCTGGTTCCTGAACAGCTAGAGTTCCAGGCCTTGGGTCTTTCCGACGAGGTCCTCAGCATCGTTGAGGCGTCCCGTAAGGAGTCGACCAGAAAATGCTACGCCTTCAAATGGAAGAGATTCTCCATTTAGTGTCAGGGCAAGGGCCTGGACCCTTTCTCCTGTTCCTTGGCAAGCATTCTGGACTATCTGTGGTCCCTTTCTCATGCAAGGACTTCGGTCGACGACCCTTAAGGTGCACCTGGCAGCCATCTCTGCTTACTGGGCATGGGCCGGGAAGTAGTCAGTGGCGCAGGAGAAGGTGGTCAGGCGCTTTTTCAAAGGCCTTGATCACACATCCCCTCCGGTGCCAGAACCTCCACCTCTGTGGGATCTACTGCTGGTATTGGCTAAGCTCATGGGCAAGCCATTCGAACCAATGAACAGGTGTGACATCTCTCACCTGCTGCGGAAGACCGCCTTCTTGGTGGCTATCATGTCAGCCAGAAGGATGGGAGAGCTCTAGGCGCTTTCCATCGAGTCTCCTTATCTGGTCTTCCACAGGGACAAGGTTGTCCTGCGCCCCCACCCAAAGTTCCTTCCGAAGGTGGTGTCTGAGTTTCACCTTAACCAGGTGTTGACTCTGCCAGTGTTCTACCCCAGTCACACCTTGGAGGCCGAATATAGGCTCCACACTTTGGACCCTAGAAGAGCTCTTGCTGCTACAGGAGCGGACGGCTGAAGTTCGGGAGAGGTTTGCCAGCTGTTTGTCACCTACGCTGAAGTCAAGACCTGGCAGTCCTGGCAGCCAAGCAGACGATATGCAGGTGGGTCACCTCCTGCATAGATCTCTGCTGCAGGTTGGCGGGCATGGAGCCTCCCAGAGGGATAAGAGCTCATTCTACCTGCCATACCGCTGCATCGGTGGCTGCTTCCAGGGATGTCCCTATCGGATGTCCCTATCCAGGAAATCTGCAGGCTGCTACCTGGAAGTCGGCACACTTCATCACCCACTACCACATTGACCTTGAGTCACGCTGGATGCTGGTTTTGGGGCCTGGGTTCTCCAGTCTTTATTTCCCAAGTAGGGGTTTGGCGCCTTGACCCTCCTCCCGAGAATCTGTAGGTTCGTTAGACATTGGAAGAATAGATATCCATGTCCCTAGAAATACAGGTTCTAGGGACATGGATATGTTGTTCATCCACACTGTCTGGCAGGTTCCTTGCCGCTTTAAACCTTGCCGGAAGGTCTTCAGGCTGGCTCCTCCCACCCACCTGGGTGGTAAAACACTCTGCTCCGCCCCATGATGCCAGATCTTCCTTACCGCTTGGAAGCTCAGGTTCCCTTCTTAACGCTCTGCGTGATAGAGTGGATCCTAATTCTTCGGTTTGTCCGAAACTCGTTTTAAAATTTTCAAAACTTCGGTCATCCTTTTCCCTTGTGGCTGCGATGGACAAATCGACCCTTGGTTTTTGGCGGTGCCCTTGTGGAGCAGAAGATGTCTGGGACTGATCCACACCCACATGCGCCTCACTGCCTCGGCCTAGAACATGACCCAAGGCTCATGAGTAGTCATGCTGTCGTTTCGCCAACGTCCTGGAGGACCACGCTGCCCGGGTTGAAGCTTGGCACCCCGAGAAGCGCCATCCACAGGTAAAGTTGAAAGAGGCTCTTGGGTGGATACTGCGTGCTGGCTCGCGAGCAGTTGAGCAGATGATTGCCTCGAGGGAGGAGTAGGCCCAGGGCGATCTTCCTCCTTTCTCCTCGGTCACGTATTTATCCCGCCTCTTTGGGTACTCGTGATTCTGCTTCGCTTAAAGAGCTTTGCCAATCCTTTCCATGAAGGGAGAGGAACCATTGGGACATTCCTCTCGGGATTAAAAAGAAGGATTCTAGGGTAAGTCCCATCGTCGGGCGTCAGAGGGAGTGGGAGGTCCTCTCAGACAGCCGACTGTCGACTTCGGTCGAGGCTACGGCCAAGGCTGCTGGCTTCACGACGCCCCCGCCAGGCCAGTCGTGGCTGAGACTCCGCCGACGCAGTCGAGATTTTTTCGATTCGCGGATGGGCTGTCGACTGGTGAAGTCGACAAACCCTTCTTCTCTCCGTCCCCCAGTGGAGACCAGAGGATCTGCCTCGCGCCCCGGTGCAGTAATCCCGGTTAAGGTGTCTGAGCCGACGGAAGAGCGGGTGTCCCCTGCTCCTTCCTGGGCCCGTCCTCGGAAACACCGAGGATCTCGGTCTCGGTCTCGGACTTCTTCTCGGTCCAGCCGATCCTGCTGACATTGGTGGTCTCGGTCTCGGCACCGAGGTAAGCGGTGATCCCGCTCATCCTCGTCTTCCTCCTCGGATGAGGAGAGGCTTTGGCGCAAATTGCGTCGACGCTACGAGGACCTGATGTGGCAGCAGTTACTTTTGCTCGGGAGCAAGTCAACACCGACGCCTTCCCTGGCCATCAAGTGGCTGTCATCTGAGCGGCCAAAACAACCTCTCGCTGCAGTCGAGATGCCCAAACCTGGGCCGGTTGTTTGACTGAAACCTGCTGCCCCACCGATTGTGGTGGAACCTCCGCCTCCACAACCGAAATCGGGGGGGCGCCGACCAAGGACTCTCGGTCGGGTCAAGGCCTGCCTCAGAGGTTGTTGGTCACCCTCACTCCTGACCGTCCTCGAGAGGTGGAGGGTGGCTCAGGTCCTAGGCAGCTCTTCGCGGACACCTCGGAGACTGACGATGACTCCTCCCTGTTCTCCAGGCCAGTTGACCTGGAGTCCTCCAGGGACCAGTCACTGGACGAAAGCCCATCGTCCTTTATGGGTCTGCTTCGGCTCATCTTGGAGTCCACCAGGATGCAGCTCGAACCCGTATCCAAACGGGCCAAGTATCCCCTGACAGAGATACTGGACCGATTGGATTCACCCACGGAGGCCTTTCCGGTGGCTGAGGCAATTGTAGGCCCAGCCTTGGAGCTTTGGCAGCGGCCTGCTTCCTGTTCTGCACCCTCAGCCAGGATGGCCAGGAAGTATGCGGTCCCTACCGGCTCTTTGCCCAGGTTTTCGGAACACCCCTCTGCCGAGGGGTTGGTCACCGACAGCTTCCTGCTCCGGGAACGCTATGGATGTGGACGAGCCCCCCGACAAGGAGTCCAGAAAGCTGAACTACGCCGTGCGCTAGGTGTACACTGCATCCTCCCTTGGCCTCCGCCAGGCCAGCTCGGCCGTGCTGATGGCACACTTCTCCCACCCCCTCATGGGCTTCCTGGATGAGGTGATCCCTCATCTCCCGGCTGACCTGCAGACCACGGACCGGCAGGTTCGGGACCAGGGTAGGGTGGTGGCGAAGCAGCAGCTCCAAACAGCTCTGGACATAGGAGACTCCTGTGCCAGATCGGTTGTGGCTGCGGTGGCCAAGCACCGCAGAGCATGACTGAGGATATCCACCTTCACGGCGGATAACCCAGCACAAATTGGCGGACGTCCCATTCTTGGGGACCGACCTCTTCGGCCCTGGAGTGGAAGGTCACCTCCAGCGGATCGAGAAGTCCAGTGCTACTCTGGACTCGGTCACCTCCGCCGAGAAGGACAAAGGCCGCCGACAGCAGCAGTACAAGCCTTTTCGTCCTTCTGCCATGCGGCACGTCCGGCCCAACAGCACCAGCACCAGGCCAGCAGGCTCAAGGCTGCATCCCAAACCCAAGCCCTGTGGCTTCCTCTAGTAGGAAGCAGGGGAGGTAAGGCCCAGGAGGTCCCTTGGCCGGTCCTCCTCCAAGCCTGCCCAGTGACGGGTTGAGGGTGTTGCTCCAGCCTCGCACTCCCTCCTGGATTCCCGCTGGGGACGGCTCGCCACTTCCTTTCCGCCTGGTCCGCTGTCACCACGGGACCGCTGGGTGTTGGAGGTGGTAGGAAGAGGCCTGCCTCTGGAGTTGAGCAGGCTCCCACCCGCTCGAGCCGTCATCCTCGGGGGGCCACGAAGTCTGCAGCCTCGCTGTCGACCCGCGAGCCGAGATTGCCCTGCTCCGAAAAGAGGTGATCAGGAAGGTGGCGGATCTCCATCTAGACCGGGGTTTGTGTCCAGGTATTTCCTGGTCCCAAACGGATGGGGCTGGTGCCCATTCTTGACCTGCATGACCTGAACAGGTTCCTAAGGTCTCGGACCTTCGGGATGGTCACTCTGGCTCAGATAATCCCATCCTTGGAATGAGGCGTGTGGTTCTGTTCCCTGGACCTCCAGGACGCATTCTTTCACATCCCAATCCATCCATCTCATCAGAGATTCCTCCGCTTCAGAGCGGAGGGGTCCCTTTACGAGTTCTGGGCCATGCCCTTCGGCCTCTCCCTAGCTCCCAGGGTCTTACACCAAATGCATGGCAGTGGTGACAGCATTCGTGAGGCACCGAAGGGTCTGGGTGTACCCCTACCTGGACGACTGGCTGATTGCAGGCCCCTGCAGAGCGGAGGTGGAGCGGTCCAGAGATCTGGCCCTCCAGGTTTGCTCTCAGATTGGCCTCCTCATCAACGAGGCCAAGTCGGAACTCGTGCCAAAGCAGGTGATACATTTCATCGGGACAGAACTCGACTCTCTTCGAGCCAGAGCACGGCTCCTGGCGGACAGGGCAGAGGTTCTTTCCTCCTTTGCCCAAGGCAATCGCAGCTTGCCCGGGACTTCCTGCGCCTCCTGGCAGCCTGCACCAGCGTGGTCCGTTGGGCCCGCTGGTACATGCGTCACCTTCAATGGGGACTGGCCAGCCAGTGGTCACAGCACTTCGATCCGCTGGATCAGCTAGTGACAGTGACCTAGGGGATGTGGAATGCTCTCCAGTGGTGGACCGTCCCAGCACATCTGCAGGAGGGCATCCCATTTGTCCGCCCCGAGCCGATGGTCTCTCTTTCGACCGATGACTCTCTGATGGGTTGGTGTGCCCATCTGGGGGAGCACAGAGCGCACGGCCTCTGGTCCCCTCGGGAGTCCCGATGCCACATCAACCTGCTGGAGCTTCGAGCAGTTCGTCTAGCCCTTACCGCCTTCGCTCCATTTCTACGGGGTCAAGTGGTTCAGGTCCAGACGGACAATACCACGACCATGTATTGCCTAAACCGCCAGGGCAGTACGCGCTCCATGCCTCTGTGCAGGGAAGCTCTCCGCATTTGGTCACTCGTGCGCAGCCTGGAGGCGGATCTCCTCACCATTCACGTGGCAGGAGCCTCCAACACCCTGGCCGATGCCCTGAGCCGGATAGGGGCTGCGTCCCATGAGTGGTCTTTCCTGCCGGAGGTACTACAAGATCTCTTTTCCCACTGGGGCACACCTCAGGCGGACTTGTTTGCCTCCAGGGAGAATGCGAAGCTGAGACTGTTTCATGCCCGCCCCCTCAGCAGGGCTCGCTGCAGGGGGATGCCTTCTCGAGGCCATGGACCCTGGGCCTCTTCTATGCCTTTCCCCCATTTCCCTTGATCCACAAGGTGCTTCTCAAGGCGTGGAGGGACAAGGCGCAGGTGATTCTGGTAGCCCCAGATTGGCCCCGCCAGTTCTGGTATCTTGATCTCCTCAGTCTCAGCTCCAGGCTCCTGAGGTGGCTCCCAGCCCGCCCGGACCTGATCTCACTCAATTAGGGGAAGGTATTCCATCCGGACCTTCAGTCCCTGCACCTGACGGCCTGGTTCCTGAGCGGCTAGAGTTCCAGGCCTTGGGTCTTTCCGACAAGGTCCTAAACATCGTTTAGGCGTTCCGTATGGAGTCAACCAGAAAATGCTATGCCTTACAATGGAAGAGATTCTCCATTTGGTGTCAGGGCAAGGGCCTGGACCCTCCCTCCTGTTCCTTGGCAAGCATTCTGGACTATCTGTGGTCCCTTTCTCAGCTAGGGCTTCGGTCGACGACCCTTAAGATGCACCTCGCAGCCATCTCTGCTTACCGGGTGCGGGCCGGGAAGCAGTCAGTGGCGCAGGAGAAGGTGGTCGGCTCAAAGGCCTTAATCACATATCCTCTGGTAAGCAGAACCTCACCTCTGTGGGATCTACTGCTGGTATTGGCTAAGCTCATGGGTAGGCCATTCAACCGATGCACAGCTGTGACATCTCTCACCTGTCGTGGAAGACCGCCTTCTTGGTGGCTATCGCTGCCAGCCAGAAGGATGGGAGAACTCCAGGCGCTTTCCATCGGTCTCGTTATCTGTCTTCCACAGGGACAAGGTTGTCCTGCGCCACCAAATTCTTCCAGGTGGTGTCGGAGTGTCACCTTAACCAGGTGTTGACTCTGCCGGTTTTCTACCCCAGTCACACCTCGGAGGCCGAATATAGGCTCCATACTTTGGACCCTAGAAGAGCGCTCGCTCATTATAAGGAACGGACTGCTGAAGTTCGGGGAGAGGTTCGCCAGCTGTTTGTCACCTATGCTGAAGGTGCACCTGGCAGTCCTGCAGCCAGGTGGACGATAGGCAGGTGGGCCACCTCCTGCATAGATCTCTGCCATAGGTTGGCGGGCATGGAGCCTCCCAGAGGGATAAGAGCTCATTCTACCCGCCATACCGCTGCATCGGTAGCTGCTTCCAGGGACGTCCCTATCCAGGAAATCTGCAGGGCTGGTACCTGGAAGTGGGCACATACCTTCATCACCCATTACCGCATCGACCTTGAGTCACGCCAGGATGCTGGTTTGGGGGCCTCGGTTCTCCAGTCTTTATTCCCTAAGTAGGGGGTGTGCGCCTTGCCTCCCTCCTCCTGGAGAACTGCTAGGAGTCAGCTAGACAGTGTAAATGAACAACATATCCATGTCCCTAGAAAGACAGGTTACTCACCTGTAACAGGAGTTCTAGGAATGGTGTATGTTATTCATCCATACGACCCACCTGATGTCCCCGGCTTCAACGCACAACCTGGCTTTCAGCGGGCTAGGTCTGGCGTCATGGGGCGGAGCCGAGAGTGTTACCACCCGGGTGGGTGGGAGGAGCCAGTTTGAAGACCTTCCGGCAAGTTTTAAAGCGGCAAGGAACCTGCCAGACAGTGTGGATGAACAACATATACCATTCCTAGAACTCCTGCTACAGGTTAGTTACCTGTATTTTTTGAATATTACCATGTTTGCACTATCCACTACTGTTTTTGGTAGTGCATTCCATGCTGGTACAATTCTTTGGCTGTACCAATCATTTCTTTTTTTGGTCCTATTTACTTCTCCCCTTAGTTTGTGATTATGGTTTCTGGTTTTAGTAATTACGTTTTGCCTCACTAGTCGTATTGTCTCGATCAAGTATTCATTTTTCGTGTCCTTGAATGTAAAACATAGGTCGCCTCTTAAATGTCTGTATTGCATTGAGTGTAGACCAAGGTTTTCTAGCCTGTTCCCATGATCTAAAGTCACCATATTCTTTACTTTTTTAGTAATTCTTCTTTGTACCCCTTCATTCAACTTTATGCCACCTATTGATGTAGGTACACAAAATGGGGAGCAGTAATCGAGATGTGGACAGACTAAGCTAGAAGAAAGGGGGATTATTACTTTAGGTTACTGGCTTTTTATGTTTTTAAGAATGCACCCAACGATACGTTGTCACTTCTTGACCTTTGCCCTAGTATGGGTGTCGAAGGTTAATTTACTGTCGCACCCAAATCCCTTTCGATGACTGTCTCCTGAAACGTTACATTGTTTAATCTATATGTATTCTTAAAGCAGCAGTGCTCGTTAATAAACATACACATTTTTCAGTAATTAGATTTGTCTGACAAAAATGTCAAGATACACATTTTTCTTTTCATTTTCTTTCATTCCTGTACCAAGATATGGGGGCTTGAAGTTTTTAAAAGTAACCACACCCATGCCACGTCCACCATTAAAATAATGTAATATTTTGTGCTGTTTACTATCAGAAACATGCGTAAGAATGATCCTAATGCAACTACAGCATGAATCTATCACGCACATTCAACAAGTAACACCAGGGGAAGAGATTTAAAAAAAAATGGTGAATGGTGGCCATCTTTAATGACGTGAGTCATGAATTACAAGATCAGCTATAAAAAAAAAAAGTTGTAACACCTGAGAAAACAAAAAATATACTGAGCATGAATCTTAGAATGTCAGAAATACATGTATGCCAAAAAAAATAACTATATGATGAAGTTTTTCACCGACTAACAAATTCTGCTGCTTTAATATTATTATGTCCAAGATGCGTGACCTTGCATTTGACTGCATTAAAGCTCATTTTGTTGTTGAGGGCCCAAGTCTGTAATCTATCTATATTATCCTGGAGATCCAACGCAGATTGAGTATTGTTCACTGTGCATCCCAATTTACAGTCATCTGCGTATTTTGCCATAAATGCATTACTGGAGGTTTGCATTGAGGATATCAGAATGTTTAAAAGGGTAGGCCCAGAACAGAGCCCTGTGGGACTCCACTTGTAACTGGGCCCCATGAAGAAGTATGTCCCCTTAACACCACTCTTTGTCTTCTGTTGGTTAGCCATGAAGTAACCCATTTTATGATATTTATATGAAATTTAAATGTAATTATTTGTTCAATTAATATTTTATGGAAAACTGTGTCAAATGCTTACGTCCACTGGAAGTCCTTTGTCCAGGGCTGTACTTACCGATTCAGAGAAATGGAGTAAGTTAGGCAGGAACTGCCCAGGAAGAAAACAGGTTAAGTTATGTCTATTAAATGATTTTGAGATTTGTGAGTCTCTGTGTTTCTGTAATAATCTTTCCAGTAGCTTTCCCACAACCGTGGTGAGGCTAATGGGTCTGTAGTTTGCCACATCTTTCCTGTTCCCTGCCTTATGTATTGGGGTCACAGCTGCCTCGTTCCATCCTGGGATCGTTCGACCTGCTCTAAGGGATTCATTAAAAAGGATAGTCAGTGGGCCTAATAATTCATTTGATAGTTCTTTTAAAAACTTTGGGTGAATACCATCGGTTTGTTTTACATTTTGAAGTACTTCCTTGACCTCTAGCATAGTGAATTGTTTGCATTGTTCAGTACTAGTCTGAGAAGTTTCGGGTAATGATTCTTTAGGTTTGAATACACTTAAGATATGCTTATTAAATTCCGTGGCCATGCTGACTTCATTCCTTACTGTTCCATCATCAGTGTCTAGGGGACCAGCTCCAGAATTACTACCTCTTAAGGAGCCAACATAGTTATAAAACTTTTTTTTGTTGTCCTTGGTGTTAGTAGCTAGCTGTAACTCCAAGTTTTGCTTAGTTTTTCTTAATGTAACCCCCCTGCAAATGGGGGTTCCCAAAAGACTTCCAGGAGCTTGCTTGAATGCTCCAAGCCTGAATGGTGTTTGGCATTTAAGCCATTTATCAGTGAGTGTTTTTAGAGCCTCTGGTACTGTCTCTTTAAGAGCTGTCTGCTTGCAGACATAATTAGTTTGTATGGGGGGACTGTGTGCTTCTCTGAGTACCACTCGAGCTGCTGCCAATTCACTTCATTTTGCAGTCACTAGGAGTGCAAAGGAACCTATCTGAAAGATGTAACTGTTTGCCAGAAATTATTTAGAGTAATAATGAAATTACAGTTTGTCTAACCTGCTTTTTGCAGTCAGAACTGTGTCTGCTAGTTCCCATTCTAGTTTTGAAACTGCTGAACTGGACCAATCAGTGTGGGGTAAGCTAGCTCTAAAATGGTGCCTTGGACTAATCAGAACTTGACTCATAATCTGAGCCAGCCACAAGAGGATTGTATGGGCAGTGACTCTGGGAGATGTAGTTTAGACTTCAGTGCCTTTTTGGACCAACAGCAGCAGTCTATTGTGAGTGACAGCCAATCCAGTCAAGAACTGGGAGGAACTCAAAGGAAATGCCCGGTTTGTCGGTTGGAGTTTGAGTTGATCTTGGCAGTGAAGAAGGAAGGAGCCCTGTGCTTTTCAGTGTGCAGTTTAGTCAAAAAGCGTGTAAGGGCCAGAGTTCGGGTCTGCAGCTTGTTAGGACTGAATCGGCCCTGTGAAAAGAATCAAAGGATCTCTGAAGAGTAGAAACCAGGCTCACCCTGTAGAAGACTGGAAGAATTGCTGAAAAATTGCACTCGGTCTGTCAGGAACTGAATCTGCTGTGTGTTCTCCCGGTATTGTGCAGTAATTGCGATCGGATACAGATGCAGCCTGCCTGGTATAGTGCTTTCTTTATATAAATGTGTGAAGAGGTTTGTACATTCAAGTGAGCCCTGCTGACATTGAAGGACCCTATCTTATTTGGAGGTCGTGAGTACTAATTCAGGGTCGCCTCCTGTTGAATTGCCACATTAAATCCAAATGGAATTACTGTACTGCTGAACTGTTTAATTCTCTTTCTCTGTGTGAAAGGGCCCACCAGCTGCCACGGTTTGGACTAGCCACTAGGGCTTGGGTACCCAGGACAGTAACTTGATAGGATAGGCCTGTGCACCAGAGCCATAGGTAGATTATTAGAGTGATAGCTTAATTAACCTGATTTCCGTCCTTGTTATATCCCCAAATAAATCAGAGCTGCTTGTTTCAGCAAAGTTATACTGCCTGAGGTATTTGTCTATGTTAAAGTACTGTACTGTGATTGTTGCACTGTATCTCATTTCACAGGAGGTCCCAGTGCCGAACCAGACCTGGGGTAAGTGTATACTGTGAAGGTAATTCTGATATATTGTGTGGGCCACTAGTGGGAAGAAAGGGGGTTGCAGTGTCCCAGAGGGCTGTGACCAAGTTAGTTTAACTATTGCAAACCCTGACCTCTGGGTGGAGGCACCGCCATTGGATCCAGGCCCTCAACCTGTTAGTGGCAAATCAGGCAGGGTAGCCCCTGGGATAGCGCCATCTAGGGTTACATCTTGAGGCTCACCGCTGGGATTGTGTGTCCTCTAGTGGCCATATTTACGAACCACTGTTAAGAAAAAATGGGTACCCGACAGAAGTGGCTGTGCACCGCTGGTGGAGTGGTGTACTGGGAGGAGATCGACCCCAAAATGCTATGCTTATCCTGGACATCCCCGGGTATCAATACGGACACTGTGCAGGGAGTACTTTCCAAGGTGGAAGGTTTACAAACCCTGTGGTGGTGGGTCAGCATGCTAATCTGCTCACCCACACTTTCCTGGCCCTAGTAGAGTTTAAGGATCCCATAGATAGCTCCAAAGTGCCACAGACCATTACCCCAGAGGGAGCCCTCACTGCTTGAGAGTGATAACTAAGGACAGTAAAGACTGGGGAATCAGCCCCACCACTATCTGAAACTTTGAGGAGAAATTTGCTGAATGGTTGCTGGGAGAGGGGAAACCGTGGAGGACTTGAAGAAACTATTCTTGCCACCTGGGGGTGTTCCTCTCCAACACCCTCTCCTGCTCCAGTGCCCGTAATGGTGGCTGAACCAATGCAGACTCCATTTCTGCACCTGCCATTAGTCACGACTCTTACCGAAGGTTGAGGATCTTCTCTGGCACCCTCCCCACCCCCAAGGGAGGATGACTGGGAGACCTGGATAGACTATGTTGCCCTCAAGTGCTAGAAATGGCAATGCTCGAAGGCTAAAAAGCTTAAAGAGGGTTAGTGAGAGCTCCCAGGTCCTGCCCTGGCTACCATCCGTATAAACGGGCCAGTAACCCTGAAGCGACTGCACAGGCCATCTTGAGGCCTTGGAGAATGTGTATGGAGCCCAGATTCTGATGAGGACCTATGGTGGAGAGTAAGAAATGCACAACAGTACCAAGGAGTTGTTGTCTCTGTATGTCTCTCGGTTGAAAAATTGTTGCAAGAATGCCTCAGAAAGGGTAGTTTGCCAGCGATTGAACTGGACCGAACCAGACTGACAGAATCCTAGTCTGCCCCTTCTCGAACTGCTGTTGCTTCAGTTACGCCTGGCAAATCGACTGGAATCCCACCCTCCTATGATGAGTTAATGAGAGAAATTCGAGGAGTTGAGAAAAGGCGACCTGGGAGGTACCTGCACCAACAGCTGTGGCTACGATTCGAGTGACTGAGGGGTGACCCATCATGAAGTTCAGGGGCAGAGGTTGACAGTCAATGAGTGCTCTGACAAGGAAAAGATATGCCACAATGGGGCTAACTGTTGAGAGAGATCCGGAATTCAAAACAGTCCCTTTATGAAGGCCACGCCTGCAAGTACGGGCCCTGACCTATATCCGACTGCATCTGTTATGGGGGTGGGGGTACCCACCCATGTATCTCCTGCTGATAACAGCTCCAAACTCAATTCCTTGACCATGGAAGTGGAGAAACTGACGAGATGTCTCCAAATGCTTATCACACGCAGACAGAGATGGCACCCAGGTTTCCAGTTAGTAATACCCCGCCCTGGCTCCCAGTGTGGCTCTCGCCAGCTCAAACTCCAGAAAGTATGTTTTGCTATAATTGTGGGAAAGATGGGCACATGAAAGGGAATGCCAGTCCCCAAAGACACTGACAAAGTTGCATATAGGCTACAAGGAGAGCTGAGAAGAAATCAGTGGTTAAGAGGTGCACGACATGATCCCAGTGAGGGCACCAAAATGCTAATTCACGCCCTTTTGTGGCAAGGTCAGTTGCCCAGGCCCCCACTACCGCCTCCAGACTGGTCCAGAATAGTGGGTCCCTCCATGGAGACCACTGTAAAGGTGAATGGAGTGTCTACAAGAGCTGTATTAGACAGTGGCTCCCAAGTGACAATTATGTTCCAGGATTGGTATCAGAAGCATTTGTCAGACGCATCTTTACAACCATTAGAAGGACTGCATGTATGGGGGTTAAGTGAGAAGGCCTACCCCTATTCGGTATATCCAGTCTGGTTGTCCTTCCCACCTCCGTGGGCTGGAGTGGCCGAACAAGTAGAGACCCTAGCCTAGTGTGTCCCCACTGACTGTATATGATGGTGTCCCTTTGTTGATTGGAACAAATGCTCATATGTTCGGAAGGCTGGCACAGTTGTGTTATGAAAACAGGGGTCAAAGACTAGTAGAGCTTAAGAGTTCCGGCTTTAATTAAGAAGGCCTATGAGGCGTACAGAGATGCTGAAAAAACAGAACCAGAGGAACCGGGTCGAATTGTATGGAAGAAGGATCCTGAGTCTCTGATCCTGGCGCTAAATGCCCAGTGTACCTTACAGGGAGAGGTCCGATCAGAAAGGATGTTAAGAATAAATATTAATGTTGGATGCACCAGGCGATGGAAAATTGCCAGAGGGACTGTCTGGTCAAGCCTAGTATTTTGCCCGCTAGAGCCCATGCTTATGCCAGAAGGGTAATGGTCCAAGTTCATAATGTGTCTGAAAGAGACATTCGAGTAAACAGAGGTTGCATCC
Source organism: Neoceratodus forsteri (assembly GCA_016271365.2). NCBI lineage: Eukaryota > Metazoa > Chordata > Ceratodontiformes > Ceratodontidae > Neoceratodus > Neoceratodus forsteri. The sequence continues at coordinate 407,371,840 of CM028132.1, read as the reverse complement.
TGGCTAATTGCATTGTGCAGACACTGCAGTGCTACCCAGCAGCAAGAGTTCAAGGAAGAATGACAGAGTAACGCCGACTTGTTTGATTTCGCACTCCGCTGCCAGCTGAATGGAAAGTGAGGATCAGTGAGAAGCTTGCCCAGAGAGACCAGGTGTTTTCTTAAAGGAATGGGATGTAGGATGCGGTAAGGAGCTGAGCACAATATCCGCTGCATGATTCAAAAGACCATTGCGTGAGAGGTCTCGACGCCTGGCAACTGCTGGACATAGATGATGTGAGACGCATCTGCAAGAGATGTTAGCTGCTGGTGTAATACAAGAATCCAGAAGCCCTTATGCTTCCCCATTGTGGTAGTGAGGAAAAGAATGGAACAGTAAGGATGTGTGGATTATCGCACCTTAAACCCGCGGACTATCCTGATCAGTACACAATGCCCCGTATTCAGGATGCTTTGACTGCCTAAACGGGAGCAAGTGGTTCTCTGTGCTGATCTCCGTGAGGGCACTACCAGATCCCGATGGTCTCTAGAGGACCGGTGGAGAAGACTGCTTTATCTGTCCGCTTGGCTTCTAGTGAATTCATGAGGATGCCTCAAGGGATTTCAGGTGCCCCAGCCACTTTTCAACGATTGATGGAGCGTGCAGTGGGGACATGAACTTACTAGAGTGCCTGGTATACCTAGATGATGTTGTTGTGTTTGGCAGCTCACTGAGGAACATGAAAGCAGATTATTTAAGGTATTGGACCGACTGGAGGACTTTGGCCTTAAACTGTCCATTGATAAGTGTCAATTCTTTCAAACATCAGTAAAGTATGGGGACATAGTATCCACCGAGGGAATAGAGACCGACCCAAGTAAAGTTGAGGCCTTGACCACCTGGCCACAGCCCAAAATCTAAAAAGAACTGCAAAGATTCCTGGGATTCTGTGGTTATTATCGGCGCCATCAAGGACTATTCAAGAGTGATCCGCCCTTTACTTAACCTTACTCAAGGGTATCCCCAACCCACAAAAATACAAAAGTCAGCGCCCTCAAGACTGAAAGAGTGTATTTTCATCCAAGTGAAGTATTTGGGGTCCGCTGGACTCATGATTGTGAGACTGCTTTTCATGAGATCATATATCAACTTACCCATGCTCCAGTGCTGGCCTATGCCGATCCAAGAAAACCTTACGTCCTGCACACTGATGCTAGCTTGCAAGGGTTGGGGCTGTGTTGTACCAAGAGCACGAGAATGGCCTGAGACCAGTGGCCTTTGCCAGTAGAAGCCTGACCCTTATCCGAAAAGAACTATCCTGTACATAAGTTAGAGTTCCTAGCTTTGAAGTGGGCTATTGTTGACCAATTCCATGAGTACTTGTATGGCTAAAATACTAGTAAAAACTGACAATAATCCTTTGACCTATGTGCAGACCTCCAGCTGTTGGATGCCACTGACTATAGGTGGCTTTCTGCATTATCTACATATGACTATGCTCTCGAATACCGAGCAGGTCTGAACCCATAGATGCTGATGCTCTCTCCGAGGCCTGTTCCCCAGAATGATTGGGTCCGATTGGCAGAACCTGACATTCGGCACTCTGCCGGAAGTTTGACAGGGAGGAACAAATGTCCACGGACGAGTGGACTGCATGGTGGATTGCTTGGGAGCTCTGAGAATTGCATACCTGCTGCTTATTGCCACTTTCTGCAATAGACATTGGTGCACTGCCTCAGCTGGACAATGACAGTATTCGGCGGCTCAACTCACGATCCCATGATCAAAGCAGCTTTAGAAGCCCTCTATGCAGGAAAAGATGTGTCCAAATTACGCCCACTGATTTGAGAACTGCACTGTTATACAAAGAAGGTCCTAAGTTGAAACTGATCAATAAACTGTTATACAGAGAAACAGTAGACAGAGGGGGACAAGTAGACAAACAACAACTAGTGCTGCCCATCGCCTTTCGAGACTCAGTACTGAGGTCCTTGCACAACCACATGGGGCACCTTGGTATAGACAGAACACTTGACTTGATGAGATCCAGATTCTATTGGCCTAAGATGGGGCTGATGTGGAGCAACACATTCGAACTTGTAGTCGCTAGCTTACAGAGGAAAGCTTTGCCCCAGAGGGCTGCCCCTTGTTAACATCACCACCAGTGCACCATGGAGCTGGTCTGTATTGATTTTCTGAGTTTGGAGTCAGATCAAAGAAATATCAGTAATGTGCTGGTGGTCACTGACCATTTCACGAGATATGCCCAAGCTTTCCCACCAAAGACCAGAAAGCATCCACTGTGGCCAAAGTACTTGTAGAAAACTTTTTGTTCACTATGGGCTCCACAAAGAATCCATTCTGATCAAGGAGAGACTTTGAGCGTCTGATCAAAGAGATGCTTTCCTCTGTGGGAGTGCGAGTCAGAACCACTCCTTACCACTCCAGGGGACCCACAGCCTGAAACGTTTCAAACCGCCACTTTGCTAGATATGCTAGGCACCCTGCACCCAAAGGATGCTTAGATGGAGCCAACAATTAGCACCTGGCATGTTATAACTGCACCAAAAGTGATGCCACTGGATTCTCCCCCACGCCTGATGTTTGGAGAGAAGCTCGACTACCAGTAGATGTGTGTTTGGGGTCTCTCCTGATGGGGTTCAAGCTGACAACTATTTACAGTATGTGCAAAGTTAAAGGCCCAGCTAACTCATCGTACTCAACTGGCTCAAACCATGGCTGCCAAAAAGAAATCTGGCCAACAAAGAAAGGTATGATAAAAGGTGAAAGCACAGGAACTCCAGGAGGGAGATCGGGTATTGCTAAGAAATCTGGGACTGCATGGCAGCACAAGATTGCTGACAGATGGCACCATCTCCTACATTGTAGTGGGCAAACTAGATGATCTGCCAGTGCAAAGTAAGGCCTGAGAATAATTCAAAAGATGTAAAAACAATGCATAGAAATCATTTACTGCCCATTGGACAAATCCTGATTGAGTCTGAGCCCCCAGAAGATGCCCCTCTGGACCAGTGACTAGAGCTGCTGCTAAGAAAGATCAAGAAAGTCTGCACTACAGAAGCAAAGTTAAAGTGTTCCCTCCACAAGTCCCAGTTGAGCATGACTGTCAGTCCATATCAGAAGAAAGTGAGAGTGACTTTGAATACTATCCTTCTTACGAACTGAGTCAATTGTTTCGGGCAATCCCTAGTCAATACTGGAGACAAAGCTGGGCCTTCTGGACTGTCTAAGCCCCAACTTCATCCTGGAGCCAATGCTCCCAGAAAGTGGAAGTGCAAAGCATCAGATCAGATGAAATGGAATCATTGTGCATGGTTGAACTGTTTGAGCTTTCAGGGAGGAAAATGATAGATTGGGGCAGACTGGTGATACACCTGAACAAGAAGAGTATTTTGAGTGCCCTGACAGTCCACTGCCAGTGTCCGAAAGCTCTCCATGCGAGCCAAATGTTGTGGACTCAGAAACTGTAACCCTGGAGCTGAAAGTGCCCCAAGTTCTAGCCTCTCCCCCATGGAGACTCCCCTGACAAGTGAGGACAATGCTGAAAATGAGGCTCAGAGTGCAGAGACTATAACAGTTCCCCTAGAAAGACTGGTCGAGCTGTAAAGCCTGTGTGCACCTCAGTTATGATTCACTTGGGAGGCCTGTGGACTTGCCTCTCAATGTTGTCCATAAAGGAGTGTATGTGTCCCGAGGCTCATTGCCCAAACTGAGCATCAGTGCTAACTCAAGTTACTTGTGTTGCCCTCTAGGTATGGTGCCCTTGCCCCATCCAGCCCCAAGGTAACTGATAGGAAGGGCCCCTCTCTCGGTTTCATGTACAAGAGATAATAACTTGAGTTATGGTACAATGTGTATGTAATACTGTGTGAAGAGTGACGTACTGCAATGTTTCAGAAATGTGTTCTTGGTAAATGAATATATTGACTGATGATTACATGCAGCCTAATGCAAATGTATATGGTTGCAGTTGAAACTTATGGAGTACTTACGACGCTGGATCGCCTTGCCTTCCCAGGCTAGGAAGGGTGTAACCCCCCTGCAAATGGGGTCTCAAAAGACTTCCAGGAGCTTGCTTGAATGCTCCAAGCCTGAATGGTGTTTGGCATTTAAGCCATTTATCAGTGAGTGTTTTAGAGCCTCTGGTACTGTCTCTTAAGAGCTGTCTGCTTGCAGACATAATTAGTTTGTAGTGGGGACTGTGTGCTTCTCTGAGTACCACTGAGCTGCTGCCAATTCACTTCATTTTGCAGTCACTAGAGTGCAAAGGGAACCTATCTGAAAGATGTAACTGTTTGCTGAAATTATTTAGAGTAATAATGAAATTACAGTTTGTCTAACCTGCTTTCTTTGCAGTCAGAACTGTGTCTGCTAGTTCCCCATTCTAGTTTTGAACTGCTGAACTGGACCAATCAGTGTGGGGTAGCTAGCTCTAAAATGGTGCCTTGGACGAATCAGAACTTGGACTCATAATCTGAGCCAGCCACAAGAGGATTGTATGGGCAGTGACTCTGGAGATGTAGTTTAGACTTCAGTGCCTTTTGGACCAACAGCAGCAGTCTATTGTGAGTGACAGCCAATCCAGTCAAGAACTGGGAGGAACTCAAAGGAAATGCCCGTTTTGTCGGTTGGAGTTTGAGTTGATCTTTGGCAGTGAAGAAGGAAGGAGCCCTGTGCTTTTCAGTGTGCAGTTTTAGTCAAAAACGTGTAAGGCCCAGAGTTCCGTCTGCAGCTTGTTAGGACTGAACTGTCCTGTGAAAAGAATCAAAGGATCTCTGAAGAGTAGAAACCAGGCTCACCCTGTAGAAGACTGGAAGAATTGCTGAAAATTGTACTCGGTCTGTCAGGAACTGAATCTGCTGTGTGTTCTCCGGGTATTGTGCAGTAATTGCGATCGGGATACAGATGCAGCCTGCCTGGTATAGTGCTTTCTTTTATATAAATGTGTGAAGAGGTTTGTGTACCTCAAGTGAGCCCTGCTGACATTGAAGGACCCTATCTTATTTGGAGGTCGTGGAGTACTAATTCAGGGTCGCTCCTGTTGAATTGCCACATTAAATCCAAATGGAATTACTGTACTGCTGACTGTTTAATTCTCCTTTTCTCTGTGTGAAAGGGCCCTACCAGCTGCCACGGTTTGGACTAGCCACTGAGGCTTGGGTACCCAAGGACAGTAACTGATAGGATAGGCCTGCACAGAGCCATAGGTAGATTATTAGAGTGATAAGCTAATTAACCTGATTTCCTGTCCTTGTTATATCCCCTAAATAAATCAGAGCTGCTTGTTTCAGCAAAGTTATACTGCCTGAGGTATTTGTCTATGTTAAAGTACTGTACTGTGATTGTTGCACTGTATCTCATTTCACAGGAGGTCCCAGTGCCGAACCAGACCTGGGGTAAGTGTATACTGTGAAGGTAATTCTGATATATTGTGTGCCACCAGTGGGAAGAAAGGGGTTGCAGTGTCCCAGAGGGCTGTGACCAAGTTAGTTTAACTATTGCAAACCCTGACCTCTGGCTGGAGGCACCGCCATTGGATCCAGGGCCCTCAACCTGTTAGTGGCAAATCAGGCAGGGGTAGTAGCCCCTGGGATAGCGCCATCTAGGGGTTACATTAATTTGACCCGAATAGCCATTTTTTGAATAAATTCCAGTTCATATTCTAAGGCTGCTTTTTGTATTTTTAATAATTCTCTTTTTCCGATTTATGACCTTTTTGATATTCTTTTTCCACCAAAGTGGAACTCTAGGCATGTTTTTGTACTTGATTCTTGTGCAAATCCAGTTATTTATACAGTGTTATTTTTGTGAAATTATGTCCCAAGTAGAGTTCAAGCTTTTGTCGTTTAAATCCATCTCCCAGTCCCATGAGGTAAGGCAGTGCTTGATTCTTCCATAATTGGCCTTAAAGAAGTCTTTTATTTTGGTAACACCCTTAACATGATTGTTAGTCAAGTTTATACTGAATTTGACCATCTTGTGATCACTATCGCCTAACTGCTCCATTACAGCAGGTATAGATCTTACTTTGAGGGGGAGCAGCAGGCTAATACTATTGGGACTATTGCTGCAAGCCTTAGGACCCACCGGAAAAAATTAGCTAGCAGTACCTAGCGGGGACCGCCCTCCTGATGTTGGCTCCGCCTCAACATCTATGCTACAAAAGGGGGCGGAACCTGGCTCTACCTCATTTCTTTCCTGCCGAAGACCCGCTCACGTTGGGAAGTTCTTAGCGTTTTTTCACAGCAGTTCCAGCGAATTTACTGTTTTTTTAGACACTTTGTATCATTTTTTTTCTCCGCTTTCTTTCCTTTTTGCGGTTCATTCTCTCCATCTCAGCCTTGGACCGTCGCATGTCGTCACCGTCGTCGGTCTCCTCCTCCAGTCCTAAGAAGACGAAGTGTGCCTGTGGCTGCCAGATTCTATCCCAGGACGGCCACGACCAGTGTGTCTTCTGCCTTTTACCAGACCATGACCTCAAGACCTGCTCGATTTGCAAGGGCTTTACTAGCAGGACGAGGATTAGACACCTGAAGGCCTTGAAAGCCCATCTGCTTGAGCAAGGGATGGATGTCCTGCAGTCTTCCCCTGGGGACAAGGGCAAAAACCGGGAGAAGTCGCAAAAGTCCCACGACAAGGACCATAGCCGGTCCCATCACTGTTCAAGATCCCGCTTTTCCCACAGGAAGGCCTCTTCCTGCGGCTCGGGGCAGGTCTGACTGTTGCAAGCATTTTAGGCACGGGGAGAAATCGAGACCTGAAGCTTTCTCCAAAACATCAACGTCTGTCCCGTTGGGAGCTACTTCTGCTTATAAGCCTTCTGCGTCAAATGTCACGCCGTTGCGCGTGTCCTTCGCCCCGGCGAAGTCGACTAAGTCCTCTACCTCGGCACAGTCCTGGGCCCTGCAGAAGAAGGCCCCGACTATGGCCTTATCTGACTCTCGGCAAGCCATCTGGCAAGCCGATGGGGCTACCGTAGCACTGATGCCGGTCAAGGTACTGACGCCGGCCCCTAGGGCCTCTACTCCAGTGGGCTTATCCTCTGGTTCCTCCCCGCGGGCCCTTCCGGACCCCCCATCTTCACCGATTCCCCCCCCCCACAGGGGGCCGTGACATCTCGTTTCAGTAAGGAGGAGCTGGAAGAATTTTTCTCCTTTTCGTGGCGCGAGGTCCATAAAGACACCCCTCCACCTCAGCCGGAACAAACACCGACACCAGTTCCAGACCGTCTGGACAACCAGGAGCCTGGGAGTTTGCCTGTCTGCTCACCAGCTAAAACCCTTGAGGACCAGCATGCATCCTCAAAACCTTACTCCCCCTTGGCTGTACGTTCCCGGTCACGGTCCGGAGACCGTAGATGGTGCCACTCGAGGTTGGTCAGCCGTCGTCGGTCTAAGCCCAGGAGCAGATCCTGCAGCCGCTGCAGATCTTCCTCTAGGTAGGCTTGCTCCCATAGCTGATGCCTGTCTCAGGACAGGTGTTGGTCCCCGCTCCGTTGTCGGTCTAGGAGCCGTCGTCGGTCTCAGGACTGGCATCGGTCCAGGAGTCACCGACATTCTACTGAGGGTAGTTGCTGTAGACTTAGCTCTGACACTTTGAAGACCAGGAGCAGACCTTCCTCCTTTTCCTTTTCATTCTCAGGAGTTGCGGGATCCCCTGATGATAGGGACCTACCCCGGTCACCTCCAGACGATCCCACTTTTATGGACATCATGAGGCATATCCAGGCCACTAACGAATGGGAGACAGAGAACCTCGATCCGAAATGCTGGAGACTGGCTCGTTATCTGAGGCAGAAGGAGCCCAGACCCCTAGTGGTGCCTCCTCTGGTCGACACGTCCCAAGGCCTTACCAGGAAAACTTGGAAGAGCCCAGCCTCAGTCCCAGCTGTTCCCAAGAAGTCAGGCTATACAGGGCCCTGAGGGATGAGCCTTTTCTGGTGGAAAACCCTCAGGCGGAATCCATGGTGATTGAGGCTGCTCATGACAAGTCAAAGCAGCCAAAGCATCTAAGCTCCCAGCCTCCCGACCAGGAGTCACGTTTCTTGGACCAGGTGGGCAAGAAAGTTTATTCTGCCTCCATCTGCTCCATCCGTACCCTTAATTTCCTTACGCATATGGTCCAGTACCAAAATGCGCTCTGGGAGAAGGGACAGAGCTTAACAGTGTCTTGCCAGATTCCACACAAAAGACGGAATTTCTGGATATGTAGAAATCAGGCTCGGACGTAGGCATGTATGTTCTGCATGCCTCGTATGACACTGCGGATACGGCGGCCAGGGCGTCAGTGTCAGGTGCCTGCCTTGGCCACCATGCCTGGCTGAGATGCTCCAGCTTTCAGAATGATCTGCAGTCCGGAATCGGGGACCTCCCATTCCACGGTTCTGTCCTCTTTGGGCAGGAGAAAGGCGGTTTTCTCTCTTGTCTTCAGGAATTGGGCAAGTCTGTTTGGTCCATCCTCCAAATGTTTAAGTGGGACCAGAGAGGCTTCCAAAAGCAGCCCTTTCGTAAAACCTGAAGCCAACAAGCCTGTGGTAACAACCAGGGACAGAGAGGTGGCTTCAAAGGGAAGGCCAGCAACCAGCAGCCTGGTGGGGGTCACCTTTTTGAGGCCCCAAGTCCTCCCACACCTCTCTCCCCACCCCCTGGCTTTGCCCACTGACCCCCCCGGCAGAGGCTTCAGGGGAGGCAGTAGGGGGTTGCTTCTCTGTCCATCTGGAGGGATAGAGCTCTGTCACATCAGATCAGTGGGTCTTGGACATCATAAGGAGAGGTCACATGCTGGAGTTCACCCAGATCCCTCCAGAAACTCCACCAAAGTCCTCGCGATACCCTCCTTCTCACATTCCTTCATAGAAGGAGAAATCAAGGCACTCTTGTAGAAAAAGGCAATAGAGCCAGTTCCTCTGCGGCAATGGGGAAAAGGATATTACTCCCATTTTTTACTGGTTCCAAAGAAGACGCAAGATCTTCGGCCCATCCTGGACCTTAGCTCTCTAAACAATTATGTAGAATATCGAAGGTTCTGGACGGTGACCCTTCCAGGTCTCATTTCTCTGCTGCACCAGGGAGACTGGCTCTGTTCCCTGGACATGCAAGATGCTTACATGCACATCGGGGTCTTCCCCCTCACAGGAAGTTCCTGAGGTTCTACTTCCAGGGGGAGCTTTATCAGTTCTGGGTTCTTCAGTTCGGCCTCTTCTCTGTTCCTTGAGTCTTCACCAAATGCCTTGCATTGGTAGCTGCAGCTCTAATGCACAAGGGACATTACATCTTTCCTTACCCCGACGACTGGCTCCTAGCGGCCCAGTCGAGAGAGCGCCTGCTTTGAGCTCTCGGAGACACTTATACATTGTTCCAAGAGGTGGGGATCACCCTGAACCTACCAAAGTCTTCTCTAGAGCCCAGCCAAAGACTCACCTTTATAGGTGTGGTCCTGGATTCAGTCCAGGGAGGCTTTTCTTCCTCAAGCAAGAGGAGATCGCCTGAGAGAGGTGGCCAGTTTGGTCCTGGTAACCCTGCAGATCCCAGCCAGAACCTTCCTCAGACTTCTGGGGCACATGGCGGCGTCCATCCCGGTAGTTCCCTTGGCCCGCCTCCACATGAGGGTCTCGAAGTGGATGCTCAGGGTGCAGTGAAATCAGGGCTTCGACGGTCTGGACCATGTTGTCAGGATCTCAGAGCCGGTCAAGAGGACCCTACGTTGGTGGTTGGACCCTTTGAATCTAGACAAAGGGATTCCATTTCGTCTAGAGTCGCCAAGCCGGACTCTGACAACAGATGCCTCCGATTTGGTATTGGGAGGGGCGCATCTCGGGGATCACCGGGGGGGGTCTGGGCTCCAGAGGAGCGCATCCTCAAAACCAGTGTTCTGGAAATGCGGGCGGTCCTCAACACCCTAAGGGCTTTTCAACAGGCTCTCTTCTTGTGCAGACTGACAACATGGCGGTTGTCTTTTACATCAGCAAGCAAGGGGGAACTCACTCCTGTCCCCTGAGCAGGGAGGCAATGAAAGTCTGGTATTGGGCACTGGAGCGTCACATCTTGCTGTCCGCCGTCCATGTTCCAGGCACCCAAAGTAACTTGTCAAACAGCTTCAGCAGGTCTCAATCCAAGGCACACGAGTGGAGCTGCTACGGTTCGTGGCAGACCAGCTGTTTGACACATGGGGTCGTCTGGAGCTGGTCCTCTTTGTGTCTCCATGCAATGCCAAACTGTCAGTTTTTTGCTCGCGAGAGCATGTGCCTGGTGTTTTTTGGCTAGACGTGTTGTCCCTTTACTGGACAGGGAAGTTTCTTTACGCCTTCCCTCCCATCCCTCTCCTCCAGTGAGTATTGCTGAAGGTACAGGCTGAGGGGGCTTGGATGATTCTGATCGCCCCACTGTGGCCCCAGCAGATTTGGTTCCCACTACTTCAGCGGTTGTCCTCAGAACCTCCAATTCTGCTGCCAGTATGCTCGCAGCTGCTATCCCAGGACCGGGCAGGCTGGTGCATCCAGATCTCGGGTCCCTGAGGGATGAGCCTTTTCTGGCGGAAAACCCTCAGGCGGAATCCATTCATGCTTGGCTCCTGCAGACATAGTCAAATCCAGGTACGGGGTTACTCAAGAGGTGGCAGACCTCCTTGTTTCTGTGAGGAAGCCCTCGACCCACACAACTTATGCCATGAAGTGGAAGCGGTTCTTCCTTAGGGCATCATCCCACCATCTTGATCCCCTTTCCTGCCCGGTGAACTCAGCATTGCAATATCGCCTCTCCTTATATCAGCAAGGCTTGAACTATTCATCCATTAAGGTGCACATGTGGGCCATCTCTGCTTATCATGTCCTGTTCGGAGATAGGACCCTGGCTCAGTTGGACGTGGCATGCACCTTTTTACGGGGCATTCTGCACTTACGACCTCCCATCAGGGATCCTATCCCTCCCTGGGGTCTCATTTTTGTGCTGGAGATACTGACTCTCCCCACCTTTGAACCCGCAGTGGAATGTGAGCTGAGTTTCCTTTTCTGGAAGGTTTCCTTTTTAGTTGCTGTTACTTCAGCTTGAAGAGTTTCTGAGCTACAGGCCCTGATGTGTAAGGGGCCTTATATTATTTTTCATTGGGAAAGAGTTTCCCTGAGAACAAATCCTGATTGAACTTCGAGGGTGGAGCTCTTGCAGCAGGTAATACCATTAGGACTGAAGCTGGCAGGCATCAGGACCCCACAGAAAAAAACTTGTAGTTAGCAGTCTGAGGCAGGGAACTGCCCCCTGACGTTGGTTACGCCTGACGTCAGACGTGGTATATAGGGGCAGTCCCCTGACGCCAATTCAGTTCTTTTCCTGCCATTTACCCGCATAGTTCGGCTCCTCAGATGCCTTCTCTAGCAGTCGACAGCCAAAGAAAGAAGCCACTAATTTTTCATCCTATTCGTTATTCAGTATTGCCTCGTGTATGTCGTCACCCTCTCCACCGCGGCAAAAAGCAAAGTGTGCGTGCAGGAAGCAGATTCCGGCCAAAGATGGCCACGCGGCCTGCCTCATCTGCTTAGGCCCAGAACACCGGCCCAATGCCTGCACACGTTGCCAGAAGTTCAATCAGAAGACTTGTGCTAGAAGAGCCAGTGCACTTAAGACATGTCTTCTCAAGAAGAAGCTTGCGACCATGCAGCGAGGATCAGGAGCCAGTTCATCCTCTCCCGCCAGGGACTACCCACCCAAAGATAAGTTCTCAGGGGGGAAACATCACCACAGGGATAAGGATCGGGCCAGGTCTGAGTCTGGCCCGAAGTTGCCAGCTAAGCAGGCCTCATCTTCATTGACCTCCGGCTGAAGGTGTGGTTTGGTTCCGACCCAGTCGTCCGAACCTTCCCGTTCATCTAAGTCCACTCCCGCCTCTTCCCAGGGCAAACATTGGGAGTCAGCCTCGTCCGGAAATCACACTTCCCTGGCTTATCGATCCCTAAATCTGTCGGGGTCAACCCAGGAAAGCCTGTCTAAGGCTCAGGACAGGCCTTGTTCTTCAGACAAGCACAAGCGATCAGAAGAGCCTTCAGGTAGGCAGGAGGCTGCCTGGGCTCGGATGCCTCCCCACTCCCGACTAAGATGTGCCCTCCTCCAGACCAGCGCAACCCTAGCCGGTTGCCTACTCCATCGACCCGACGCCCGACATGGGGCGGTCTCCAGATGAAGACCAGCTGTCCGCCCCTCCCCCTAGGGACCGGACGCCTGACAGGACCATGCCGGACCACAGGACGATGGCGCTACCGGTCATCGGCCCACGGTCACTGGGATCCCGGACCCAAAGCCTGCCCCTAATGAGCCGGAGCCCCAGGCGCCTGCGCCTGTAGACCTGACGCCTGGAACCTCGACCCTGGCGCTGAGGCCAGCAGTTGTCCCGGTAGCAGATATTGGGAATCTTTTCACAACCTGGTGGAATACAGTTAAAGGGGACCTTCTGTATAGAGCCCCGGACACTGTCCCTACTCCACCACCCATGGGTCCCCCTCCCACCCCAAAGCTTCAAGGGGGTGAGGGTGAGCTCCCATGTCCTGAACCTAAGGGAAAGAGAAGGAAACTCCCTGTGCCTCTGTCCTCCCCTCCTTCTTCCTCATCAGACGAAGGCGATGCTGGATCAGAGCCTGACTCACATGGGGAATTTTGTCCTCCCTCCCCGGGACCGAAAGATTCCCCGCGCTCCCCTCCGGATGACCCATCCTTCCTGGACATCATGAGGCGTATCCAGGCTATTTATGAGTGGGACATGGAGGACTTGGATCCAGAGCGCAAGTGCCTGGCCAAGTTCCTCGGAGAGAAGGAGCCCAAACCTTTGGTAATCCCCCCATTTGTGTAACCGTTCCAGGACGTGAACCGCCTGACATGGCGCACCCCTTCTCCATTCCCGCAGTACCTAGAAAGGGGGACAGACTTTATAAGCCTCCGAAGTCCGATCCCTTTCTAGCCGAACAGCCAAAAGCCAACTCTTTAGTCCTCACTGTTGCTCATGGCAGAGGTTCCCAGTCAAAGCATTTGAGCTCCCAGCCTCTGGACTCGTCTTAAAAAAATTATGTGGTTGGGGGCGAAAAATCTTCTCCTCAGACCACTGGGGCCATCAGGTCCTTGAACTTCATTACCCACATGATTACCTACCAACAGTCACTGTGGCAGGAACAGTGGACCTCGTCAGCTCCATGCCAGACTCTGACTCAAAGCAAGAAGTGTTGGCTTGTGCCCAGTCAGGATTGGATGTCGATAAGCATGCCCTGAGGTGTTTTTATGATGCCATAGATATGTCCTCCAGATCAGATGCCTCGGGGGGAGGTGCGTCTGCATGAGGTGGCACTCTTGGCTCAGGCTCACAGGCTTCCAACAGGACTTACAAGAGTCTATCCTGGATTCCCCTTTTCAGGGTCCCATTTTGTTTGGCCCGGATGTTGAAGGGATGGTCAAGTAACTTCAGGAGTCTGGGAAAGCGGTAGCCGACGCGCACCGGATGTATAAATTCCAGCCTCAGGAACCCCGCCGACGCCCTTTTCATAAAGGGCAGGGACAGGATAGTAAACAGTCCCATGGTAAGGGGTTCAAGAGGCAGGGTCACCCTGCCCCTCTGGGTTCCCAGAGCCCTAAGCAACCCAAAGCTCCCAGGGCCCAGGCCCTCACCACTCTCTCAGCCTGACTACCTCTGCACCCCCCCTTCAGGCAGAACGAGCAGGTAGGAGGGAGATTTGCACTCTACCCACTCGAGTGGTCCAGTATCACGACAGACCAAAGGGTGCTGGACACCGTTAGAAAAGGGTACGTGATAGAGTTCATTTCTATCCCGACGGACAGCCCCCTTTCTGGCCTGTTGTCCATCGGCACACAGTCCCCTACTAGAAGCAGTGGTCCATCAGCTCCTAGAAAAAAGGGCCATTCAAAAGGTTCCACAGGTACAAAAGGGAAAAGATTATTGCTCCTGCTTCTTCCTTGTTCCGAAGAAAACCGGAGTCCTTCGTCCCATCCTGGACTTAAGCCAGCTCAGTCTCTTGATAAAGTGCCAGAGATTCCAGATGATCACTCTGGCAGGACTCTTCCCCTTGCTTCGTCAAGGGGACTGGCTGTGCTGTCTAGATATGGAAGACGCCTACATGCATATCAAAGTTCTGAAGTCTCACAGAAGGTTTCTGCGCTTCAGCTTCCAGGATGAGCACTACCAATTCAGGGTACTCCCCTTTGGCCTTTCATCTGCACCCAGGGTTTTCACCAAGTGTCTAGCGGTGGTAGCGACGGCCCTCCGAAGGAGGGGTCTCTTTGTCTACCTATACCTAGATGATTGGCTTCTCTCCGCTCAGTTGGAGGAGCTTCTAATCACCCTACAAGAGACATGGACTCTTCTTTTCTCCCTGGGGATCATGGTAAACTGGCCAAAATCACATCCTTGGCCCACACAAAGGCTGCAATTCATAGGGGCTATTCTGGACACCGAGCAGGGGAGAGCTTTCCTGCCCCCAGACAGAGCAGACTGCCTTCAGGATCTGGCCAGCAGGCTGCAGAAGGCCTCCTCTTCCCCCGCTTGGGTTGTTCTCCAACTTCTAGCCCACATGGCAGCTGCTGTAGCCACAGTACCCTTAGCCAGACTACACATGCAGATTCTCCAGTGGCATCTCAGGGTCCAGTGGGACCAATCGGTGGATGATCTGGATTTTCAGATCTGGATCTCGTGTGGTACACCGCTCCCTCAAATGGTGGCTCTGACACGACAGTCTAGTGGGAGGGGTCTCATTCTGGAGCTCCACACCTCTCCAGACTTTAACCACAGATGCATCTCTGTCCAGTTGGGGGGCTCATTTAGGGGATCACGGGACCCGAGGGTCTTGATCTGCCACAGAGAGCTCTCTACATATAAATGTTCTGGAAATGAGAGCAGCACTGAATGCGCTTATCGCTTTCAGAGACCAATTCTCCATGGGTCCACTCCTGGTGCAGACAGACAACACACCAGTGGTCTTCTACATCAACAAGCAAGGGGGGACTCATTCGTATGCCCTTTGCAGAGAGGCCATGAGAGTATGGGATTGAGCAGTAGAACACAGACTGGATCTCTTTGCAGTTCATGTGCCTGGGTCCAGAACGTTCTCGCCAACAGTCTTAGCCGCTCTACCTCTCTGAATCACGAGTGGAAACTGCTCCAAGAGGTCGCAGATGACCTGTTCGATCTCTGGGGCCGCCCAGAGTTGGACCTCTTTGCATCCCCGTACAACACCAAACTGAAAAATTTTTGCTTGTTCGCTCCAGGGCCTGGTGTTTTCTGGCGAGACGCATTTCACCTCCCTTGGACAGGGAAGTTCCTGTACACCTTCCCTCCTTTTCCCCTCATTCAGAGAGTACTGCTCAAGTTGCAGTCAGAGGGAGCCAGAATGATTCTGGTGGCCCCTCTATGGCCCCGCCAGATTTGGTATCCGTTGCTCCAGCAACTGTCTCTGGAAGCTCCATTACAGTTGCCACTCTCCACCCACTTGCTCTCACAAGAGCAGGGGACTCTCGTCCATCCCGCTTTCCACTCTCTTCACCTGCACACTTGGCTCCTGCAATCCTAGCGGAAGAGAGGCTAGGAGTGTCAAGCAGGGTGGCTGAGATCTTGGTGGCAACGAGGAAGCCTACCACCAAGGCCACATATGCTTTGAAATGGAAACGCTTCTGTATTTGGGCTACGACTCATGCCCTAGATCCCCTGGGTTGTCCGATGAAGCACGTGCTCGAGTATCTTCATCACCTTCTGGACTTAGGACTGAGCTATTTGTGCATTAAGGCGCACTTGTGTATGGTCTCTGCATATCATGATCCCTTCGGAGATAAAACACTGGCACAGCTCAACGTCTGTCGGACATTTCTTAGAGGGGTCTTACATATCAGACCTCCCAGGAGAGATATTGTTCCTCCTTGGGATTTGCTTTTCATCCTGGAGAAACTCACCCTTCCTCCCTTCAAGCCAGCAGCCTCTTGCGAGCTGTGCTTCCTCTCATGGAAGACCCTCCTTCTGGTAGCCATTACCTCCACTTGAAGGGTTTCTGAGCTCCAGGCATTGATGTGTAAGGAACCTTACATAGTTTTCCACAGGGACAGGGTGACCCTGTGTACAAACCCTAAGTTCATGCTGAAGGTGGTGTCCGTGCTGACTCTTAACCAGGACAGCAACCTTCTGGTTTATTATCCGGAATTTGTTAACCAAGGTGAAGCGCTGTTGCACACCTTGGATGTTCACAGAATTTTGAGGTATTACCTCCACAGGACTCGCTCCTCCAGACAGTCGGACCAGCTGTTCATCTCATTCGCTAAGCGAATGTTAGGGGCTTCTGTTTTGAAACAGTCACTAGCCTGTTGGCTGGTGCAGTGCATTACTTTCTGCCACCAGCATCATAGTAAACCACTTTTGGATACTGTCAGGGGCCACTCTACCAGGGCAGTGGCCTTCTCCTTCGTGGCACTCAAAAAGGTCTCCTTGGCAGACATTTGTGCTGCAGCTACATGGAGTTCAGTCCACACTTTCATCAGGCATTACAGCCTGGACATTGCATCCAGAAGGAGAGCAGGTTTCGGACTAACAGGTTTCGGACTAGCAGTCCTGCAGGGCCTACTCTCTTAAGTGCCTTTCTCAGCTGTTTTCAGCATCTCGTCCTACCGCCTCTGAGACCTGGGTCTATCCTTGGGTACTGCTTGGGACTCAGTCCTAATGGTATTACCTGCTGCAAGAGCTCCACCCTCAAAGTTAGATAGTACGGTTACGTAAGAACTTACCGTAACAGTAGATGTTCGAGAGGAGCTCTTACAGCAGGTGGCTTTTCCACCCTCCATCCCCGAGGATTGTTATTTGGTTTTCATGTCACCAGACCATGGTGGGAACTTCCTGCTCGGTTCTCCAGATTGTTTCTACCTGGGTCTCCGACGGGAGAACTGAGGTGATGCCAGGAGACTGCCCTTATATACCACGTCTGACGTCGGGCGTAACCAACCTCAGGGGCGGTCCCCTGCCTCAGACTGATAGCTACAAGTTTTTTCCGTGGGGTCCTGACACCTGCCGGGTTCAGTCCTAATGGTATTACCTGCTGCAAAAGCTCCTCTCGAAGATCTACTGATCTTACTTTGAATGGGAGCTCTTGCAGCAGGCTATCACAATTAGGACTATGCTGCAGGCTCTAGGACCCTCCTTCCCACCACGTCCCACGCACATGAAGAGTTTCTGCTCGTCTTGGCTTGCCAACCTAGCAAAATTTCTCATTTTTCTTGTTTTGTTTGAGTTTCTCCACCAGTTTTCGACGGTTCACGATGTATGCCTTCACCGTCAGGTCTTCATGGGCCCTATGTTAATAAATGCGGCGCTGCAGCCGCCAAATCTTGTTGAAGGACGGTCATCGGCTATGCGTTTTCTGCCTCGGTCCTAACCACGAGACCGCGGCCTGTTCGGCCTGCCAGAAATTCACGAGCCGAACCCGGATCGCCACCTGAAGGCCTTGAAAGCGTTTCTGCTCGAGAAGAAGATGGAGGTGTACACCTCGGGGGAGAAGCAGAAGAAAAAGGCTCTAATGTGTAAAGAGCCGTATTTCATTTTCCACAAGGAACGGGTTTCCCTGAGGACGAACCCTAAGTTTCTTCCAAAATTGGTGTCGGAGTTGACCCTCAACCAGTTGGTTGACCTTCCAGTTTACTTTCCTTCGCCCTCTAACAGAGGAGAGGCTCTCCTTCACACTTTGGACGTTCACAGGATGCTTAGATATTACCTTAAGTGTATGGCTAATCACCGTAAATCAGAGCAGCTCTTCGTGGTCTTTGCATCATGACATTTGGGTAGACCGGTATCCAAACAGACCATTTTATAAATAGATTGTCCACTTTGTCTCTTTCTGCTATGAAAAGCATAATATGCCCCTTCTGAGTCCAGTTAGGGGTCACTTCACCAGGGGAGTGTCTGCTTCCTTTGCCGCGCTGCGGAATGTGTCCATTAAGGATATTTGTGTGGCCGCTGACCTGAATTCAGTGCATACTTTCGTAAAGCACTACAGCTTGGACATTGCCTCCAGACGCCGGGTGGGCTTCGGCCTGGCAGTCCTTCAGTGACTTCTGTCTTGAGCCTGTGTGTTCAGCTTTTCTCCACCTCCTGGGGTCGATCACCTCCTTGGCGAGGGACTGCTTGGGATTCAGTCCTCATTGTGATAGTCTGCTGCAAGAGCTTCCACTCAAAGTAAGATAGTATAGTTACGTAAGAACTTACCGTAACAGTAGATCTTCGAGAGGAGCCCTTGCAGCAGGCGTTACTTTCCCGCTCTCCTTCCCACTCTGAGGTGTGTAGATTCCATCTTCGTGCTCCACTGCATTCTCCTGTCACGGCTCATGCTCGGGACTTGCCGGGGGAACTGGGGTGGAGCTGAGTCTGCCCTCTTTTATGCCAGAGATGACGCCAGGGTGGAGCTGATGTCGGGGGCGGTCCCTGCTGGGTATTGCTGGCTGAGAAGTTTCCGGAGGGTCCTAGTGCCGACCGAGGGCGCTGGAGTGTCCTTAGACTCCATCGGCGCGCTCTTGACAGGCGGCGCTGGTGCCTTGGAAGGAGGGGCCGAAGCTTGCGCCTCCGAGGTCTTCACAGTGACCCTGAGCGGAGTCACTTTGGGCTTTGCTGGCCTCTTCCCCGAAGGCCCAGCGTTAGCCTGATCTTTTTTGGAATGCTCACCTGAGCCCTTAGATCCATGGGCTGTCTTGGGAGAAGGCCACCGTGAGTGGGAGCGAGACCGGGACCTGGACCGGTGCTGGGACCTACTACAGTCCTTTTCGCAGGACCACTTAATCTTGTCTTTTTTCTTCTGCTTCTCCTCCGAGGTGTGCACCTCCATCTTCTTCTCGAGCAGAAACGCTTTTAAGGCCTTCAGGTGGTGGATCTTGGTTCGGCTCATGAATTTCTGGCAGGCCAAACAGGCCGCAGTGTCGTAGTTAGGCCCGAGGCAGAAAACGCACTGCCAATGACCGTCTTTCGACGAGATTTGCCGCAACCGCACTTATTAATGTGGGGCCCCACCGAGGAGACCGATGACGGCGAAGACATGTGTCGGTAGACCGTCGAAAACTGGTGGAGAAACGCAAACAAACTGAGAAAAACGAGAACTTTTGCTGGGTTGGCAAGCCAAGATGAGCAGGAACTCTTCACGTGCGTGGGACGTGGAGGGAAGGAGGGTCCTAGTGCCTGCGGCATAGTCCTAATTGTAATAACCTGCTGCAAGAGCTCCTCTCGAAGATCTGCTGTTACGGTAAGTTCTTACATAACTGTGCTTTATGTTACGTTCTTATGTAACTGTACTCTGTTACCTAAAGTGGTCTTGGAGTTGACCCTCAACCAGTCGGTTGACCTTCCCTTTTATTTTCCTACCCCTACAAATTGGGGAGAGTCTCTTCTGCACACATTGGATGTCCACAGGACGCTGAGGTATTGCCTTATGCTGACAGCGGCACACCACAAATCAGAGCAATTGTTTGTGGCCTTTGTGCCTCAACACCTGGGCAAACCATTATCAAAGCAGACCATTTCCTGGTGGCTTGTACACTGCATTGTATACTGCTATAACAAGTACAACAAACCTCTGCCGGGCTTGATCAGAGGTCATGCCACTAGAGGAGTCTCTACCTCCTTCGCCTCCTTAAAAACCGTCTCTGTGGGGTGGGGGCTAATGAGCACTTAATGTGAAGGACGTGTTTCTGCCTCGCTCCTCATCTCTGGAGTAAAATTAAGTGGAAAAAAAAGTAAAATTGCTCTAAATTACGGTTGCGCTTGCGTACGGGGAGTGTAATATCTCACCATGGACGAGTGTTTGTCGTTGACCCCTGGTAGAAGTCAACGTGCGACTGGGAAAAATGTGAAAAAGGGAGCGGCCTGTACGCCACCAGAAAGCCAACAGATCATATCGCTGTCTGCTGTGGAAGTGAGCGCTTTAGTGCGTGAGTTAACAGGCCAAGTACTGGCGGTGCTGGAGCCCCGACTCCAAAAGCTGGAGTCTCGCATAGATGATAGACTACAAGAGGTCCTCACACAGCAGGCTGCACAAGGATCAAGGATTACTGAGATGGAGGAGCTTGTGTCGCGGGTGGAGGATGAAGTGCAGGGGGTGCCTGAACAAGTTCTAAACCTATAGAAAGAACTGGAGGAAATGAAAGAAGCGGCGGATTATCAGGAAAATTACCACTGCCACCTCAATCTGCACCTGAGGGGTCTGCCAGAGGGAATGGAAGGAGAAAATGCCCTGGATTTCTACATGGAGGCTTTTCCTAAGCTCCTGGGAATAGAGATGAAGCATGGCAAGCTTAAGCTGGAGCAAGCGCATTGAGCCGTTATGCCTGGGCCTTCGGAGGTGCAGCCACCTCGTCAAATAATTATGTGCTTCCATAATTTTCGAGATTGGGAGAGAGTGTTAAAGGCCTTTCCGGAGACAGGGGAGGTTTCCTATGAGGGACACTGAATTTTCCTGTCCCAAGATTACTCTCTGAGGCTGTTAAATAAGTGAAAGAAATTCAACGAGTCTGTGGCTTTGCTTCGGTCCTTAAAAGTGGATAATTTCCTACTGTACCCAGCGACTCTCAAAGTGAAGCATGAAGGGGCTACTTACTCCTTCTGGGAGGCGGACAAGGCGGCGAAGTTTGTGGAGAGTTTGCGCCAGAAGATTGGGTGAAGCAAATAAGGCAGGTGGAGGAGGATGGGCCTGTAATTCTGAATCTCATCTTACTATGGTGCTACCAGACTCGTATGGTGCTGAACCCTTGTCTACTTCTTTATAGGCAGTTATAATGGGAGGTTTGGTTTTCTGAGCATAAAGGGAAATAATGAACTGAGTAATGTGGTTGTTTGGGGTTGGGTGTCTCTTTCTTTCCACCGTATTTTGTACTGCTGAATACAATACGAACTGGCTTGTTTATCTTCCCGCTGTCCAGTCGCAGGAGGTACAGGGCCAGGAAAGAGGATGGCTGGCAGAGGAAAAACCGGTACTACCTGGATAATTGACCTATGGACTAAAATAAAACAGGGGGGTTGGTAGTAAAAATAGTTGAGAAAGGGAGAGGGGAGACTGTGTAGTGGAGGAGAAGTAATGCAGTGCATAGAAAAAGATATAAGTAGCAGGTGGGAGGGAGGGTAAAGATAATAGTAGGATGGAAGATACCGCAGTGAACAAGATGAGGGTACCCATGGGGGGGAATTGCCAGTCAACAAGGGTGGAGGGTGGTTAAATTGACCTGAGGGCATGGTAGCAGCATATGCCCGGGGTGGTGGTGGAACATGTCTATCTGGTGGGGTTTTATGACATTTATTCATGGTTTGCAGATAATATCAGAAAAGAGGATGGCAGCAAACTTGTTATGGGGGAATTTTACAGGGGACCAGTCGAGTTCTAGAGACTGGTAGATGGGGGAAGGGTAAGTCCGAGTGTTTGGATAGTTGGGGGGGGAATATTTAAAGGTTGTATACATGTTGGGTATACGGTATACCGTAGTTACTTTGTTAAAATGTTATATTTGCATACATACATATAGAGGAAAACTGACAATGTGCCAAACGTGTTTTTTTAAAGGGATTGGTTGGAAGGATGGGGATATGCACACCACTGGAAAATGGGATGAGAACGGGGGGGGGACAGCATCTATTGTATTAATGGCTAGTAAACAAGATCTGGTGGTTTGCTCTTGGAATGTTCGAGGGATAGCGACACCTGTAAAGAGAACTAAACTTCTTACAGCTGTGAAGCGACAAGAGATTTAGGTGGCTTTGCTACAGGAAACGCATCTAACTGTGGCTGAGCATTTGAAGCTGATGAGGGGATAGGTGGGGAAGTGTTTTGTGGCCTCGTTTAAGGCGCACAAAAGAGGAGTCGCTATCCTTCTGCATAGGAATCTCCCATTTCAGGTAAAAAGAGTGGTCAGAGATCAGAGTGGTGGGAGATGTGTGTTTGTGGAGGGGGAGCTTTGGGGAGAGCAGATCACCTTTGGAAGTATATATGCCCCTGCTGTATTCGAGGCATCGTTTTATAGTACAGTTGTCTCACTTCTGGTAAAGGAGCAGTTCCCTGGATTGGTCTTGGGAGGGGACCTAAACTGCACTTTGGATCCGTATCTGGATCATTCGCAGAGCAAAGGCCGCTAGTGAAGCACCAAGAAAAGTGGTGAGGGGTAAGGGAGGAGTTGTTGGGGATGGGTGGCGGGAAGCAGGAGCTAAAGAGTATACTTTTTATTCTAACCCGCAGGGTACATGGTCAAGGATAGACTGTCTTTTTATCCCCCAGGACTGGTATCGAAGGCTCCAAATGACGCGACACAGCCCTATCTATATATCTGATCATGCCATGGTCATAGTCTCATTAAAGATGAATAGGCCGAGGGAGGGCCCTCCACCGTGGAAGTTCCTGACTTATCTGCTAGGGGATAAAAAATTTAAGGAGTATTTAAAAGATTGTTGGGAAAATTACATAGCAAATAATGGGGACTCGCCTATTAGCAAAGGGATAATATGGGATGCGGGAAAGGCATATATAAGGGGGATGTTAATAAAATACGTTTCACGGGACAGGAAACAGAAACAAGCCAGAAGAGTGAATTTAGACAGTAAAGTGAGAGAATTAGTGAAGAAGGTGGCAGGGGGAGGGCACGAGGGGGACCGGAACAGCTTAAAAGCAGCAAGGGAGGCCCTGAACACTATACTTAGTGAGGAGGCTAGAAAGGTATGGACCTTTGGGCGGAAAAGGTTTTATGAGTGGGGGGAAT
The DNA here is from genome assembly GCA_016271365.2 of Neoceratodus forsteri. NCBI lineage: Eukaryota > Metazoa > Chordata > Ceratodontiformes > Ceratodontidae > Neoceratodus > Neoceratodus forsteri. Next base: position 407,349,101 of record CM028132.1, on the reverse strand, counting down.
AAACCGGGGCCTCTGATGGTGCGCTTGATGCGAGGAGGGAAGGGCCCGACTCACATTTTGGTGATTAAAGACTGGGGAGGGGAGTCCTACATAAAGCAGAAAAACAAGTTAGAGAATGTTTTCGTAGTTTCTATGAATTCTTATACCGGGCGGAAGGGGGACAGGGGGCTAGGGAGAGGGGTAAGGATCTTCTGGATAAACTGAGACTTTCCAAGATAAGCGAGGAGCAGAGGAAAGTCATTAACAGCCCGATAGAGAGGGTAGAGGTGATGCGGGCGATACAGAGGCTGCAGGTGGGGAAGGCGAGTGGCCTGGACGGCTTCCCAACACAATATTATAGATGATTGGCAGGTCAGCTATCTGGACCACTCTGTGAGGCATTTCAGAAGATGGAAAGGAAGGCCTGGGGTTTACCGGAAACCTTTTCAGATGCAGTAATATGTTTGATACTGAAAGAAGGGAAAGATGTCTTGGAGTGTGCATCTTTTCGTCCAATCTCCTTAATTAACTGTGATGCCAAGATATTTGCGAAAGTTTTAGCGGGTCATCTAGAGGAAGTGTTGCCTGATTTGATCCACCCAGACCAGACCGGGTTCATTAAGGGGCGATTATCTTATCATAATGTCAGGAGGCTTTTAAATGTGATTTGGGGGGAGAGGAGGAAAGAAGACACCTGTATCCTTTTGATGGATGCAAAAAAAGCATTTGATAGGGTGGAGTGGGAGTATCTATTCGAAGCTATGACCCGGTTTGGTCTGGGTGGGGCATTCGGGGAATTGGGTGCGGGCCCTTTATAGGTCACCCAGAGCAAGAGTCTTGGTAAATGACTCCCTCTCCACGGGCATTGGATTGGGCAGGGGTGCCTGCTCTCTCCGTTGCTTTTTGCACTGGCAGTGGAGCCCTTGGCTGTAGCCATCAGACAGGAGGCAAGCATACAGGGGGTGAGGGGAGCATTGGGGGAGCAACACAAAATAGCCATGTACGCTGATGATATGTTGCTATTAATAACGGATCCTGAGAAGTGTGTGCCTGGACTTCTACAGATCATTAAGAAATTTGCAGAATTCTCAGGATATAAATTGAACTTAGACAAATACGAGTGTATGAGGCTCCCCAAAAGGGACAAGAAGGAACAGGGATGGGGTTTTAAGAAGGTAGGAGGTCATTTCCGATATTTGGGGATAAAAATTGGGTGGTTAGTTGGGGATCTGTATAAACTTAATTATACTCCCATACTCAAGACGGTTGCAGCTGATCTTAAACGGTGGGCTTCACTGCCAATTTCGTGATTGGGGAGAATAAATCTGATAAAGATGAATATACTCCCACACTTGTTATACGTTATGCAGATGCTTCCTATGGGAATTTCTAGAGGAGACATAAAAGGGTTGGAGAAATTGTTCTCTGGATTTATCTGGCAGAGAAAGCATTCAAGGATTAGCCTGCGGTGTCTCAAAACAGATACGGGAAAGGGGGGAGTAAATTTCCCAGACATGTGTACATATTACCTGGTATCGCAGCAAATATATGTGAGTGATTGGATTCACAAGCCCCCAGTAGCTAGATGGGTGGACCTAGAACAGAGGGACTGTAGGGCACAACTTTCTGCATATTTGGACAGGCGGGGTAGGGGAGCATATAAAAAACAGGAGTTTAGGAACCCGCTGGTGGAGGCAACGCTGGATAGTTTGGCTAGGATGCTAAGGTGAAGGGGGGTAGGGGCATTGGATACTTATCTGGTGCCTTTGGCGAGGAACCCATATTCAAACAACATGAAGTTTTGCTATATTATAGACATTAGCAGTTTGATCCAGCTCTAGAACTGCCCCGGAGTGAAATGGTTAAAACCATTCCAAAATAGAATTTTGGCACGAGAGCAGCTCTATCTGTGTCATTTCAAACTTGAACTGTCAGATTCTTTACTCCGCCTCAGTGAACAGTCGCTCCGGAGATTTCTCCTTCTGCTCGGTTCATTTCTCGGTTTAAAAAGTGTTTTCTCGGTTGGATTTAACCGAGAATAGTTTTATTTTAACCGTAAGTAAATGAAGGTTTTGTCTGTGTGGAACTTGTAAGTTATCGGTTCGGTTTTGAACCGATCAGTGGGTTTAAAACTCATTTAAAACTAAAAGTTACTATTTTAGAGTGCGGTTCCCGGTTCTTATCGGTTCTAAAAGAAACGGATTTATTACGGTTTTTTCCAATACCCGTGACACGGTTAGGAACTGATAAGGGTGTCTTGCCTGGCACTGCCGTTAAAAGGGCAGTTTGGTTAGCTGGCATTATGTCTGAGAAACCCAAAGAAAAACCGGCCCACTGGTTTTCAACACTGTGATGTTTGTGGGGAAGTTTTGCCAAGGCTGACCCACACACCAATGTGTTTATTGTCTGGGGTTTGACCACCTCCGTCAGACTGCCAGGTATGTAAGAATTTCCTGCAGCCACCCTGGAAAAAAGATTGGGCAGGCTCAGGGAACGAGAGGCTAAAAGTCCGCTGACCCGGATGGTCAGCCGGGTTCGGTGCCAACCGAACCAGAGGAGTGCCTCTGACCAGGCGCCAGACTTGGCAAGAAAAGCTGGTTCTGAGGAACCAATTCCAGTAAAGAAAACAAGAAAATCAGCAGGTCTGAGTCCAAAATTCTTCCAACTGCTGCAGAGATAGCAAAAGCCATACAAATTGTCCAGTCACTGTCTCAGGGTCCGTCCAACCACCACTATCTGGTAAAAGGTCGGTTCGTCCGGTCCCAGTGGTTCAGGATTATGATATTGAGGAATTTTATGAACCAGAGGAGGGGAGGAGGATTATGAACAGTATGAATGTGGCTGGGAAGGTCTGGGTGTGACCATTGAACCGGATATCTCCCCAGACAGACCTTTAGAATTCTCTATGCTGTCTGAGTCCCCATCTCATTTATGTTTTATAAAAAGTTGCTGAAACCCTCAGCTTCCTTTTAAAAGAGGCTGTGGATGAGCAAGAGGAGCCTGATTTTGTAGAAATGATGGATATTCCAGAGTCTAGGAGATTGTCTATTCCTTTACATAAGTCTTTTAGGAAACAAACAATTAAAATTTTAAAAGCTCCTAATTCTGTGCCTCCTGTAGATAAAAAGATGGACAGAAGGTATACATTGTCAGGCCCTGATGCAGAATTCCTTTCTCAATGCAGTCATGTTAGTAGTTCAGGCTGCTGCCTGTGATAAAGCTAATATTCCTTGGATTCACATCCTCCTGACAAGGATTCCAGGAAGATTGATGCCATGGCAAAAAAAACAGTATATGGCAGCCTCTCTGGGACTCAGGCAAGCAAATTATATGGCTTATGTAGCTAGGTATCAGAAATCTAGATGGGATACTGTTATGCAGTTGGCCAGCAGGCCCATGGCCAGCTGGCTAGTGAACTAGAACAGGTGGCTGCTGATGGCATTGAAGCCTCTAAGGTTCAGTTTCATGCTGCTGTGGATGTTAATGATGTTTCCTCAGGGTCATGGCCACATCTGTAGCTTTTCGAGGTTGGCCTGGCTCAGGTGTACTAGTTTGTCACAGGATACCCAGACTAAGGCTATGGATTTTCCTGTGGTGGAAATTCTGTTTGGAGAGCAGACAGAGAATTACATGAAGAAGATGGATGAATATAGACTACTTACAAGAGTGCCCAGGCTAAGGAGCGGCAAGCCACTCCTCAAAGGCATGCCCCCAGGGGTAGGGGTAGGCCTTTTCACAGGCCTTTCTACCAGACTCAGGCCTCCTCTGCCTATGCTTAGAGGGGCTTCTTCAGAGGCAGGGGCAGACGAGGGGTGGGCAGACCTGCTCCCACCCCCCAGCCTAAAGCTCCTCCGAAACAGGCACCCTAATGGGGTGCCCAGGGCCGATTCCCCTGTACCAGTGGGGGGCAGGCTGGCTTACTTCAGTCAGAATTGGGCTTCTGTAACCTCAGACAAGTGGGTTCTGGAAGTAGTAAGCCAGGGTCTGGTTCTCAGCTTCAAAAAGTTTCCCAAGTTGAGAAGCAGACTTTTTCTACCTGCAAGTGCTTCAGAGACTCTGGCTCTGGAAACAGAGGTCTCATCCCTGTTAGCTCTCAGAGCAGTAGAAAGGGTTCCTCCCTTGCATCAGGGCAGGGGTCTGTATTCCAGATACTTCCTTACCCCAAAAAAGACAGGAGAATGGCGGCCCATTTTAGATCTCAGATATCTGAACAAGCATCTTTTGAAACCGAAGTTCAAAATGGTAACTCTGGCAATGATTTTACCTTCCCTAAGGCCAGGGGACTGGCTAGCCTCCCTGGACCTCAAGGATGCCATTTCCATGTCCTAATCAGAAGATCCCATCAGTACCTCAGATTGAACTGCCCTCAGGTCATTACCAGTTCAGAGCAATGCCCTTGGCCTTACTCTGCTCCAAGGTATTCACAAAGTGTCTAGCAGTGGCCCACTTAAGGAGGCAGAGGATTGCTGTTTTCCTATCTAGACACTGGCTCATTGTAGGCCAGTCCCCAGAACAGGTAAATCTCACCTGCAGGTCACCCAGCAGCTTCTCACCTCCCTGGGTTTTCTGCTAAACCTACCAAAGTCGGTTCTGGAACCAGTCCAGGTACTCACCTTTATTGGGGCAGAATTGGACACAAAGCTAGCCAGAGCCTTCTTCCCAGAAAGGGTAAGGAATTTAGTGGCTCTGGCTCCTCCTTCACTCTGCAGGTCTCTCGACCAGCAAGACACTTTCTGGCTCCTGGGGCACATGGCTGCATCCACAGCTGTTGTGCAGGGAGCCAGATTTCAGATGAGAGACATTCAGTTTCACTTGAGAACCTTTTGGTCTCAGAGAAGAGACCCCTTTCAAGTTGGTCCCAGTGATCAGAACCTTGATCCTAGCTCTCCAGTGGTGGCAGGATCAGAGCAATTAAGAGCGGGGTCCCTTCATTTCCCCTTCTCACGACTTGACTCTCACTACAGATGTTTCCCTCTGGGTTGGGAGCCCACATGGGCGACCTTTCCCTCAGGGAGTTTGGTCCCCAGGAATCTCTGCTCCACATCAATTTGCTGGAACTCAGAGCTGTCTTTTTAGCTCTTCAAGCTTTTCTGCATCTGTCCACGACAAGGTGATACAAGTCAGAACAGACAACACCACAACAATGTGGTACATCAACAAACAGGGGGCACTCGGTCTTGGCCTTGTGCACCGAGACAATGAGTTGTGGTCTCTGGCCTATTCCTGAACACTTCCCTCATAGCAGTTCATCTTCCAGGAAGGACAATGTCCTAGCGGATGCCCTCAGCAGGATTTCCCAGGGCCATCACGAATGGTCCCTGGATCCTCAAGTGCTGGGGATAGTTTTTTAGTGGGGGCATCCCTCAGATAGATCTTTTGCAGCCCCAGACAATCACAAACTTCCTCTGTTCTGTTGCAGGCCTCCAGTGCTGGGCTCAGTTCCCCTGGATGCCATTCTTCTGGATTGGGAGGGAAGTTCCTCTATGCTTCCCTCCTCTCTCCTGTTCAAAGTACTAGTCAAAATCAGATCTCAGCCTTGCAGGGTGATTCTGATTGCCCCGGATGGGCCAGGCAGCCCTGGTACCCACTCCTTCTGTCTCTGACAGTCCATCTTCCCCTGTGCCTCCCCAGGAATCACAATCTGTTGACTTGTGCCCAGGGAAGGGTTTGGTATCCGGACCTCAAATCCCTCAACCTCAAGGCCTGGCTCTTGAGGAGTTAGAGTTTGCTGATTTACACCTCTCTCAGGGTGTTCTTGAGATCCACTAGGGCTACTTATAGTTCTAAATGGAAAAGGTTTTCCATTTGGTGTGCTGGTAAAAATATTTCCCCAGAATCTGCTGAATTGCCCATTTTGTTAGATTACATGGTACATCTTAATTCCTTGGGTCTCAGACCAGCTACCTTGAGAGTTCATTTGGCAGCTGTGTCTGCTTTTGTGTCAGCAGGAAAGTCATCCCTCTCTTTCCTCTCATCCTGTGTTTTCCAAGTTTTTTAAGGGATTACTCCATACTAATCCTCCCTTTTGGGAACCGGCCCCTGCTTGGGACCTTAATGTTTGCATTGCCCAGTTAATGCAACCCCCCTTTTGAACCTCTGTCTTCTGCAGAGCTTAGAGTTCCTAACTTGGAAAACTGTTTTCTAGTGACTATCACTTCTGCCAGGCCTTAAGTGAATTGCAAGCCTTGTCAGTGGAGACTGACTTTATTTCTTTCCACAGGGATAAGGTAGTCCTTAGGACTAATAGGAAGTTTTTGCCTAAGGTGGTTTCAGATTTCCATCTTAATCAATCTATCTCCCTTCCAGTATTTTTCACTGATCACTCCTCTTTGGGTGAGAGGAGGTTGCACAGCCTGGATGTTAAGAGAGCTCTTAGTTATTATATAGAGCGTACCAAAGGTCACAGGTTCGAATCCCTCCAACTTTTCCTTACCTGTGGTGAAGTTGGGAAAGGCAAACCTGCCACTAAGAGATCAATAGCCAGGTGGATTGTCTCTTGTATCCAATTTTGTTATCAGAAAGTGGGCAGAGCCCCCCGGTTTGAGGGCTCATTCTACCAGGGGGTAGCTGACGTCTCTAGCTGCTGCCAGAGATATCCCTTTATTAGAGATTTGCCAGGCTGCTACTTGGAAAACGGTACACCTTTACCAAGCATTACTCCCTGGATGTCCAGGCCAGGAGAGATGCTCGGTTTGACACAGCTGTTCTTCAGAGCCTATTCCCTAAGTAGGTTCTGTCCCTCCTCCATGGAGGTACTGCTGTGTATTCTGCTAATGTCTATAATATAGCAAGACTTCATGTTGTTTGAAGAAAAAATTACTCACCTTAGTAATGTTGTTTCTTCTAATGGAGTCTTGCTATATTATAGACCTCCCCAACCTGCCCCTCTCAGAACCTCTACTTGGTGGGGTGCGGGCAACTTAGTGTGGGCACTGCTTATGCCCTGTTAGCATTTTGTCCCCTTTGGGACTTTGGGGGTGTGTATGTGTATGCGTGTGTGTGTTTTATTATACTTATGTTCCATTTTCATATTATTAGAATGGTGTTAGTATTTCTGGTCCCCTGACTTGAGTCTTGGGTGTTGGGACCATCAATGGTTGTTATTATTTAGGTAGCCATTTGGCTAGTGTAGGTTACAGCTTCCACACAGACCTTAGTGAGTTTGGCTCGTAAAGATCTGACAGTTCAAGTTTGAAATGACACAGATAGAGCTGCTCTCGTGCCAAAATTCTATTTTGGAATGGTTTTAACCATTTCACTCCGGGGCAGTTCTAGAGCTGGATCAAACTACTATGGTCTATAATATAGCAAGACTCCATTAGAAGAAACAACATTACTAAGGTGAGTAATTTTTTCTTTTCTGCCAGATTGGGAAGATCCTGGTTTTAGAATCTGGGAGAAACAGGGAATAAAGAATGTGGGAGACCTGTTGGTAGGGGGGTGACTGGGCTCAGTCCTAGAGTTACACCAAAGATTTAAGTTAGGAGAAGGGCATTTATTCCGATTTTTTTTCAGGCTAGGGCATATGTGCTGGGGCTGGAAAGGGATGGACCAGGGGTTGGGGAACGACGGAAGATAGAAGCCCAAATACAGGCGTCACGGGGGAGTGTTAGAGGGTTTATGGGGAGAGTAGTAAGGGAAACAAGACAGTGTTTACCGGATTTATCGGGAAAGACCCGAAGACTTTGGGAAAAGGATCTTGGAATTCAGATAAGTGACAGGTAGTGGGGGGAGCTCCTTAGCATGCACATGGGTCTTCTTATCTGCAATAAATTTAAGGAAGCTTTCTATAAGTTTGTACATCGGGTTTATAACCTACCGGTAATTGTACAGAAGTATCACCCCGAAGTCTCGCCCTATTGTAGAAGATGCAGTCGGGAGATGGGCACCTATGTGCATTGTTTTTGGGCCTGCCCCATTCTGTAGCACTTTTGGACTTCAATGATCAAAGAGTTAGGGAGGATGTGGAATAGGGAGCCGAAGGTGGACCCACTCGTGTGTCTCTTTGGGGTTGAAGGGGACGAAGAAGGGGATTAGGACCCTCTCCCCAGATGGGTTTGAATATTATTAATTCTAGCCAGGCATTGCATCCAAAACACCTGGGTGTCCTGCACCACCCCCACAGTACAAATATGGCGGTCGCTTGTCTTGCACACGTTAGTTTTGGAAATAATTACTCTCTTGGTTAAGGATAGATTGGAACAATTTACAGGGGAGTGGGCTCCATTTCTGGCAGACTTATCACAGTCTGAGGGTGCCCTGTTGTGGGAGGGTCTAGAGGTTTAGGGAGGTAAAGAAGTTAGTGCAGTCTCCCTAAGGTAGGCATCTGGGTACCCTAGGGGTTCGTTTGGCCCAAAGGTTGAGCAATATATATTTATGGGAGAACTGTAGAATGTGATATTGGAGTTGTAAAAGTGACTAGATTTTTGTCAGGCTAAATTGTCTTAATGGTCTGTGTACCTGTAAGTGATTGTATGTGTGCTTTGAAATTCAAATAAACTCTTTTATGCAAAAAAAAAAAAAAAAGTGTCCCTTCGAGACATCTGTGCAGCTGCTACTTGGAATTCAGTGCACACCTTCGTGAGGCATTACAGTCTGGACATTGATTCCAGGTGCAGAGCCAGTTTTGGCCTGGCAGTTCTTCAGGGACCCTCGTCCTAGTTTGCTGTCTCCAGCCATAGGCTTTACCATCACTTCATCTGTCATCCTTCCTCCCGGGGCTAGTCACCTCCTTGGTGCGGGACTGCTTGGGATTCTGTCCTAATAGTAATAGCCTGCTGGAAGAGCTCCCCCTCGAAGTAAAATAGTACAGTTACGTAAGAACTTACTGTAACAGTAGCTCTTCGAGAGGAGCTCTTGCAGCAGGTGCTGCTTTCCCACCCTCTGTCCCCCAGGAGAATTTTTCAGCATGTCTAGGGTGGGCTTTGCCCGTTTTTCTCGCTGAGATCCGTTCATGGGTCTTGGCGGGGGAACTGAGGTGGAGCCGAGGTCTGCCCCCTTTTGTAGCATGACCAATGTTGGGGCAGAGCCGATGTCAGGGAGGCGGTCTCTGCTGGGTACTGCTTACTAAGTTTTTTTCCGGTGGGTCCTAAGGCCTGCGGCAATAGTCCTAATAGTAATAGCCTGCTGCAAGAGCTCCTCTCGAAGATCTACTGTTACAGTAAGTTCTTACGTAACTGCGCTTTATGCTTGTCTCAATATTAGTTAGGACAAGATGAAGTATTTTATCTTCCCCTGTACCTTCCACAACTAGTTGTTCCAAGTTATGTTGTATTGTTATTTCAATAAATTTATTTTCCACCCAACCTGTGCCCTATAGAATACACCAGTTTATGTCAGGGAAGTTAAAATCTTCCAAAAGGATATAGTCAGATGTTGCCTCCATATTGTTAATAGCAGACAGAAAGCTCTTATTATCCACTATGTCCAGATTAGGGGCTCAGTAACCTAATCCTATCAACAGATTCTTAGATAGCAATGTTATTTGAGCCCATATAATTTCAACATCAGAGTCAGTCACTTCCAGAGTGCTTACCATGTGTGATTTATATTTATCCGATATGTATAGGGCTACTCCACCACCTTTTCTATGTTTATGGTTTTTAGATACTCTGGTATAACCAGGGACATCCATATTCCAGTCATCTTCCTTGAACCAGGTTTCTGTTACCCCACATACCACTATATCAAGGTCTGATAGTATGAGCCCAAGCTCGTCTGTTTTATTGGACAGACTATGTGCATTCACCAATAGGACATTTAACTTGTGTTTTTGTTGATGTAAGCATTTACTGGTTGTTTTATGATCCCTTTCCATGTTAAGAGAGGTGAAGTGATCTTGCCTATCCCCCTTCGTATTTAGTTTAATTATTTTGAGACGAAAGAAGTGATGTGTTTCCCAAGGAGAGTGCTTCCTCTCTTACTTAAGTGTAGTCCATCCCCACAGTATAATTCCCCATAATTATTAAATTCCTCCCAGTGTGTGATACATTTGATTCCTTGTTTTAAACTCCATTTTCTCATCCACTCATTTTTGATTTTAATTTTATTATGGTTATATTCCAATGCTTTGAGGATGGGTAGAATCTCTGATAGGGCAATGTCACACCCCAGATCTATAAGTTTGTTAGTCAATACAAAATCCTATTTAATACTTGCAACTGAATAATGAAATATGTTAGCGCTGGCATGAACAATTACCATTGGTCTGTCCTCCACACTTTTAAGAATTGTATTAGACATTCTTGTAATGTCAGCCACTCTGGCCCCACCAAAGCTAGATAACGTTCTAATAGCTTTATCCAGGTTGCATACTATGCTGTCCAAATATTTGACAATTAGAGTCTCCCAGTACATATATTGCTTTTGGTTTACTAGGGTCACTTGTTCCAACATCCATGGGGGTGTCTAAAACAGGATTTTGAGTGGGAATGGGTGAAATATCAGTTAAGTCTCCCACTGATATAGTTGGTTGTGTGCTACTTATAATATTAGCCCGGTTACTTGTGAGTAATTCAGTTTGCATACATTGTTCCTTTATAATGAGATCATTAACTTTCTAAGGATGGTAACAAGTTTACTTCATGTGGGGCTGAAGTACTAGGGAATGGTTCTGCCAATGATAGACTAATCGGGTAAAAAGGATTATACAGAGAGTATGAAAAGATATTTGCTTTGCGTCCCTTTTTGGCTACCTTTGCACTCTGGACCATGTACCACTCTTCGTCAGAGCTTTCAAGTCCTTCCACTTCTCTAGATCTTTTTTTATTTGTTCCCATACTTAGGCTAATGGTAGAAGCGACTGCTAACCCTGAGGAGCTTAGTGCAGATGTGTTAGTCTCATTTACATTTTGAATAAGTTTAATGATGTTGTTTGTTGTGGAAATTTTCTTAGTACATTGTGCGCCACCTAACCACTATTTAATACTAATTGGTATACTAATGGTACTAATTTTGAAGATGTTTCCCTCTTTAAGTACCTCAGGGTCTACCTTAACAGGCATCTTGATTTTTCAGTGCATATTGATGCGATTCACCATAAGCTTCACCCTAAGCTTGGTGCTTTGTACAGGAATAAAGTGAGTATTCCGCTCCCTGCCCATCGAGAAATTGTATTAAAAATGTATTCTTCCAATCTTTGACTACGGTGACTTAGTCTGCAGTAGTGCCCCTACATCCTCCTTTGCCAGACTGGACCCCCTTTTTCATTCTTTCTGTCGTGTTGCTTTAGATTGTGCCCCTTGTACTCACCACTGCTCTCTTTACTCTGCCCTCTCTCTCTCTCTCTCTCTCTCCCCTGTCTTGATGCTAGGTGCTTTTCCCATTGTGTCTCTTTTTTTATCCAAATTCTGGTTAAGCAGCTGCCCTTCTTATGTTAGATCCCTTCTATCCCTCCTCCTCCTCCTTCTTCCTCCTTCCTCCTACCCTTTCCACAACAATACTTCCCATTCTTTCTCTATTCATTCTAGAAAATCTACCATTGGTCAATCTGCTTTTTCTTACCGCTTTCCTAAACTTTGGTCCTCTCATTCCCTTTCTGTTTGTTCTGCCTCTTCTCCTTCCTCCCTAAAATCTCTTCTTTATGACTTTTGTTATCCTACCTGCAACTGTCTCTCTTTCCTTTTGGTACTCCCTTACTTGTTGTCCTCTTCTTACTCCCCTCCTCTAGTTTTTCCCTGTTCATTCTGTTCCACTATTTTTCCCTTTTTTACATATAACAGCATGTTATGTTTTTTAACTGCATTCATTACTGACTTGCCTCTAATATTTATGATCCTGCTTGTAATGCTATATACAGTAATTGTATTCGACTTCTTGTAATTGTTAGCTATTTCCTTCTCCTGTCTCCCCAGGACACATCTAGAAACGAGCTGTTCTAACCCCAAGTATTCTTCTGTATTCCCAACTCTCTGCAATCTACCTCCTAAGCAGAGCTGCCCGGAGATAATGGAACTATATTCTAATGATAGAACTTATCATTGGCTCATACCACATATTCAAACTGCTGCCCTTATCAGCCGCAACGTTCCACCAACGTATCAGATTTCTTTTTCCGCCTGACAAGTCAAGACACCCAGGAGACTTCCATCTCAGTCGTTCCTTGTGGTTCTTCACTGAATATAAGTAGTTTCTTATATTATTATTCTTACTGCTGCCTGTATTTTCTATTTATAACGTTACCGTTAGTTAGCGTTATTTTAGTTTTTTTTCACGGTTCCTCATAGTTCAGTATAACTGTTGAGGAACCGGGTCTTAGTACTCTTTCCCGGAGCTTTATTTGCTGTCTCTGGTATTTATTTTTGCTTAATTTAGTTCTTTTAGTTTAAAAAATTATTATTATTTGTAACCGCTGACCTGTTTTCTGTGACCTGCTAACCCGGTTCGATTTCTGTGATTCCTGGTTCAATATTGGAACATTCTTCGGTTCCTGAACCTACCGCATGTATAGTAATAATAATAAAAAGAAAAGTAAAATCTTTATTGTGGTTCTGTTTTTCTTCATCGTTTGAACGATTGCAGAAAAAACAAAGAAAAAGACTGGACCTCCAGGGTTTAAAAACTGCCTTAACTGTGGGGACGTTTTTGCAAAGGCAGACAAGCATGATTTATGTGTAGTCTGCCTGGGGAATGATCATTTTTCAGCAGAATGTGATATCTGCAAGTCATTCCCTCAGAAAACAGTAGAAACGAGAATGGAAGGACTCCAAAGCAAATTGGGGAAGGGTGCTATGGGTTCTGACCAACCCACACCCTCTAAACCTGCAGGTGAAACCGATGTGTCTTCTTTGAGCACCCCTGACAAGGGTGAAACAACTACTGGAAAAAGGATGGGTGATCCGGCTGACTCTGGTTCCCACCAAAAAAAAAAACGAAGAAAATTAAGCACATTGAACCTCTGGCTGATAAACCAAAAGGGGTTTTATCTGTGCCTCACAGCCTGCCATCATCTGAGGAGATTGCCTAGGCCATGAAGTTCATACAGGCTTTGCAGGGTGTTATACCTACTCCAACCCTCCCAGCACCCATTCAAATCCTGGTTGGTCCCTCCTCTGACCCAAACCCATCTCAGGAGACGATGGAGTTTGAGAAGTATGATTTACCTGAAATGGATGAAGGTAAGCCCATTGAGCTTGAGATCTCACCGGAGCAGGAATTCGGTTCTCCTCCTAGACCAGAAGATTTTTCTTTCCATGTTTCATTTGTAAGAAAAATAGTGGATGCCCTTAATCTGCCTACCACAGAGGTAATAAGAGGACGAGAAAGAGGCCGAATATATGGAGATGATGGGGTTAATATCCACAAAGAAAATCTTACTCTCTGTAAACAAGTTCTTTAAAAAAGACTTGCTTAAGATCCTGCAGACTCCAAATTCTGTCTCACCTTTGGGCAAGAAGGTGGATAAAAAGTACTAGCTTGACAGACAAGGGGCTGAATTCCTCTTTTCTCACCCTGATCATTGGGATAGTCCAGCAAGCAGCCTGTGAGAAGGCGAGGGTACCTTTAGCTTCTCACCCACCTGAGAAGGACTCTCACAAAATAGACAGCATGGCAAAAAAGGGATACCTAGCTGCTTCTGTGGGAGTAAGACAAGCTAACTATCAAGCTTACTCAGCACAGTATCAAAAATCACTGTGGCAGTCCATGTTAGCCATGGCAGAGAAGGCTCCTTCACCTCTCTCTGATGATTTGGATGAGACAGCCAGGTTTGGGCTGGAAGCAGCCAAGTATCAATTTCAAATGGCAGCAGATGCCAGTGACAATGCTGCCAGATGGATGGCCCTTACCAAAGCCCTTAGAAGGCTGGCATGGCTCAGGGCTACTAATTTGACACAGGATACCCAGGCCAAGGCATGGATTTCCCTGTAGAGGATCATTCATTATTTGGCCAACAAACTGAAGCATACATGAAGAAGGTGGATGAATATAAGGTCACGTATAAAAGCAATTCTTCAAAGTAGAGGCCTTCTTCCTCCTGTAGGCCTTATGGAAGGGGAGGCAGACGAAGGACGGCCTATAGTAGGCCCTTTTGTCAGGCACAGACTGTCTCCCAATATCAGCAATACTCACAGCAGACTGGGTAATTCTGGGGCAGAGTTAGAAAGGGCTGTAGGAGAGGTTCCCAAACTACCCAAGCTCAGCCCCAAGCAAAGCATAACCCCTGACTTAGTGATCAAGGCCGCCTCCTCTCTACCAGTAGGGGGCAGACTGGCTCACTGTTTCCAGGCTTGGCAGTCCATCACCATGGACAAGTGGGTCCTGGAGGTAGTGAGTCAGGGTTTGTCCCTGAGTTTCAAGTCTTTCCATCCCTTGAGAACAAGGGTGTTCAAACTAGCTTCCCTCCTAAAGAAAAAACTCCTGGAGAAGGAGGTTTAAAGCCTCCTCCAGTTAAAAGTAGTGGAGTGTGTTCCAGTTCATCAGAAGGGAAGAGGTTTCTATTCAAGATACTGCCTCTCCAAAAAGAAAAATGGGGAGTGGTGACCTATTATAGACCTCAGACTACTGAACTGACACTTAGTAAAACCAAAGTTCAGAATGGACACACTGGCAATGATTTTGCCAGTAATCCAGCAGGGAGATTTGCTAGCATACCCAAGAAGGTTAGGTATATCAATCTTCCCTTATCTCGACGACTGGCTAGTGGTGGGGAGTTCACTACAGCTGGTACAAGACCATTTAAAGGTAACACTGAACTTGTTACAGTCTCTAGGATTCCTGCTGAATCAGAAAAAATCTGTTCTCATGCCAGTACAAGTCTTGCACTTCATAGGAGCAGAACTAAACACAGTAAAGGTAAAAGCTTTCCTCCATCAGAACAGGCTGCAAAGCATTCTCCAGTTAGCTGCCTCATTCAAGCTGAATGAGCCATGATCAGCAAGACAGTTTCTGCAACTTCTGGGATATAAGTCTGCAGCAACAGGCACAGTCCTGGGAGCCAGGTTCCAAATGAGAGATGTACAGTTTCATCTCGAGACACACATGCCAAAGAAATGACAATTTGACAAAACCAGTTCCAGTAACAAAAACTTTGCTGCAGGCCCTCCAGTGGTGGAAGAAAGCAGACAACCTCAGGGAAGGGGTACCTTTCCAGAGGGAACCCCCATCAACTGACGCCTCTCTGTTAGGGTGGGGTGCTCACTTAGGGGGAACACACCACTCATGGAACCTGGTCCATCACAGAGTCACTACTGCATATACATCTGCTGGAGTTAAGGGCAGTGTTTCTGGCCTTGAAAACATTTGCCCATCTTGTACAAGGGAAAGTGGTGTAAGTCAGGGCAGACAGCACCACAACAATGTACTACATAAACAAGTGGGGGGACAAGGTAAGTCCCCCTGTGCACAGAGACAATGAAAGTCTGGAGTCTGGTTTACTCACTGAAGGCCTCATTACAGGCCATTCATGTGCCAGGAAAGGACAACACCCTAGCAGATGCCCTGAGCAGAGTCAAGCAGGCACATCACAAGTGGTCCATCAACAGGCGAGTGTTGGACTCAGTGTTCAGGAGATGGGGCACACCAGCCGTGGATCTCTTTGCATCCCAAGAGAATCATCATCTGCCCCTCTTTGCTGCAGACCACCAGCCAAGGGAATAATCCCACTGGATGCTCTGGCTCTGGACTGGTCAGGGAGAAGTCTGTATGCTTCAAACAACATGAAGTCTTGCTATATTATGACATATGCAGTGAGTACCAACCTTCGAACTGCTCCGGAGGTGAAAGAGTTAACTTTCCATGCCAGGCATGGAACTTTGAGCTCGAGCTCGGTTGAAAACTCTCTGTTGTTCTTCAAACTCAAACTGTCAGATTCTTTACTCCGCCTCACTGAACAGTTGCTCCGGAGATTTCTCCTTCTGCTCGGTTCATTTTGTCGGTTAAAGTATTAATTTTTCGTTTTTTTAACTGAATTTAAACCGCAACCGGTCGGTTCAAGCTCTGTCTGAGGTATTTGTTAGTACTAGATAGGTTTTACATTTACTTTCTGTGTGGAACTTGCAAACGGTTTATCGGTTCGGTTTGAACTGATCAGGTTGTTTTAAATACATTAATCTGTCTTTTAGAGTGTGGTTCCCGGTTCTTATCGGTTCTAAAAAAAAAGGATTTCATTACGTTTTTTTCCACGACCTGTGACACGGTTGGGAACCAATAAGAGAATGTCTTGCTTGGCGGATTGCCATAAACGGGCAAGTTTTGGTTAGGCTGGCACTATGTCTGAGAAACCCAAAAGAAAAACCGGGCCCACTGGGTTTCAACACTGCAGTGTCTGTGGGGAAGTCTTTGCTAAAGCTGACCCCCACACCACCTGTGTTTATTGTCTGGGGTTTGACCACCTCAATGCAGACTGCCAGATTTGTAAAAATTTTCCTGCAGCTACCCTGGAAAAAGAGTTGGTAGGCTCAGGGAAAGGGAGGCCAAAAAGTCCGCTGAACCGGATGGCCAGCCCGGTTTGGTTGAAACCGAACCGGAGGGAGTGCCCTCTGACCAGGGCGAGACTTCCTCGGGCAAAAGGAGAGCTGACTCGGAGGAGTCGGTTCCAGCAAAAAGGACTAGGAAATCAGCTGGTGTGGAGCCAAAACTTCCTCTCCAACCGCTGAAGAAATAGCCAAACGATTAAAATTGTCCAGTCGCTTTCCTGATTCCGACTGAACCGCACCATCAGGTAAGCATACTGGTTCGGTCGGTTCCACCGGTTCAAGTATGATTTAGAGGAATTTTATGAACCGGAGGAGGGGGAAGAGGAGTATGAGGAGAGTGAATGTGGATTTGAAAGTCTGGATGTGCCCATTGAACCGGACATCTCCCCAGACAGACCTTCAGGAGTGTCTCCTCCTAGGCTTTCTGAGTCCCCTTCTCATTTTATGTTTTATAAAAAAGTGGCTGAAACCCTCCAGCTCCCTATGGAGGAAGCTGTGGATGATCAAGAGGAGCCTGACTATGTAGAAATGATGGATATCCCAGAGTCTAGTAGACTGTTTATTCCTTTGCATAAATCTTTTGGGAAACAGACAGTAAAAATTCTAAAAACTCCTCACACTATACCTCCTGTGGATAAGAGAATGGACAAGAGGTACACATTGTCAGGCTCTGATACGGAGTTCCTTACACAACAATGCAGCCATGTTGGGGTAGTGCAGGCTGCAGCCTGTGACAAGGCAAATATTCCCATGGCTTCACACCCCCCTGACAAGGACTCCAGGAGGATTGATGCCATGGCAAAGAAACAGTACATGGCAGCATCCTTGGGACTCAGACAGGCAAATTATATGGCTTATGTTGCTAGATACCAGAAATCCAGATGGGACACTGTTATGGCTCTAGCAAAGCAGGTCCCTGGCCAGCTTGCCAAGGAGCTGGAGCAGGTGGCTGCTGATGGTATTGAGGCATGTAAGTGCAATTTATGCTGCAGCGGACTCTAATGATGTGTCATCAAGAGTCATGGCTACATCTGTGGCTCTTCTAGAATGGCTTGGCTCAGATGTACTAGCCTGTCGCGAGGATACCCAGACTAAGGCCATGGATTTTCCTGTTGTGGGTAACTCTCTGTTTGGGGAGCAGACAGAGAATCACATGAAGAAAATGGATGAGTATAGGACCACCTATAGGAGTGCACAGGCCAAGGAAAGGCAGGCCACTCAAAGGCAGCTCTCCAGGGCAGGCCTTTTCATAGGCCTTTTACCAAGCCCAGGCCTCCTCTTCAGCTTATGCCCAGAGGGGTTCTTTAGAGGAGAGGCAGGCGGGTACAAGCAGACCTGCTTCCACCCCTCAGCCTAAAGCCCCTGCCAAGCAGGCACCCTGATGGGGTGGCCAGGGTTGATTCTCCACTACCTGTAGGGGGCAGGCCGGCTTACTTTGTCCAGGACTGGAAGTCTCTAACATCAGACAAGTGGGTCCTGGAAGTAGTAAGCCAGGGACTGGTTCTCAGCTTCAAAAAATTTCCAAAGATGAGAACCAGATCCTTTCCACCTGCAAATCCATCAGAGGCACTTGCCCTAGAGGCAGAAGTGTCTACCCTCCTGGCTCTCAGAGCCGTGGAAAGGATTCCACCCCACACCAGGGCAAAGGGTTGTACTCCAGGTACTTCCTTACCCCAAAAAAGACAGGAGAATGGCGGCCCATCCTGGATCTCAGATACCTAAACAAGCACCTTTTAAAACCAAAATTCAAAATGGTGACTCTGGGAATTATTTTACCCTCTCTAAGGCCAGGGGACTGGCTAGCATCCCTGGACCTCAAGGATGCCTACTTCCATATTCTCATCAGAAGCTCCCATGAAAGTACCTCAGATTCGAACTGCCCTCAGGCCATTACCAGTTCAGAGACATCACCTTGACCTCACCTCTGCCCCAAGGGTATTCACAAAATGCCTGGCAGTAGCAGTTGCCCACCTAAGAAGGCAAAAAATTGCCATCTTTCCTTACCTGGACAACTGGCTCATAGTAGGCCAGTCTCCAGACCAAGTCAGATTACATCTTCAGGTAACTCAGCAACTGCTTACCTCTCTAGGTTTCCTTCTCAATCTTCCAAAGTCAGTTCTAGAACCTATCCAGCTTCTCACCTTCATAGGCGCAGAACTGAACACAGAGGAAGCCAGAGCCTTCCTTCCTTTGGAAAGAGCGAGGACCCTGGTCTCTCTGGCCTCCTCTTTCACCTTGCAGGTCTCTCGACCAGCAAGGCACTTTCTACAGCTTCTGGGGCACATGGCTACTTCTACAGCAGTAGTGCAGGGAGCAGGATTTCAGATGAGGGACATCCAGTTCCATTTGAGAGCCTTTTGGTCTCAAAGGAGAGACCCTCTAACCAAATTGATCCCAGTGACTCGAACCCTGATCCAAGCCCTTCAGTGGTGGCAGGATCAGAGCAACCTGAGACAGGGGTCCCTTTGCCCTCAGTCTCACTCCTTAATCCTTACTACAGATGCATCCCTCTTGGGGTGGGAGCTCACATGGGCGACCTCACTACCCAGGGATTGTGGTCCCCTCAGGAATCTCTGCTCCACATCAATCTGTTGGAACTCAGAGCAGTTTTCTAGCACTTCAAGCTTTTTCCAAATCTGTTCAGAACAAAGTTATTCAGGTCAGAACAGACAATGCCACCACAATGGGTACATCAACAAGAAGGGGCACTCGGTCTACGGCCTTGTGCACCGAAGCAATGAAGTTGTGGTCTCTGGCTTACTCACTGAACACCTCCCTTATGGCAGTTCACCTCCCAGGCAAGGACAATGTCCTGGCAGATGCTCTCAGCAGGATTTCCCAGGGTCATCACGAATGGTCACTGGATCCCCTGGTACTGGAGGTAGTATTTGCCAGATGGGGCACCCTGCAGATAGATCTTTTTGCAGCCCCAGACAATCACCAACTTCCACTGTTTTGCTGCAGGCCCCCAGTGTTGGGCTCAGTCCCTCTGGATGCCTTCCTTCTCAGTTGGGAAGGGAAGTTTCTCTATGCCTTCCCCCCCTTCCCTCTTCTGTTCAAGGTGCTAGTCAAAATCAGATCTCAACCCTGCAAGATGATCCTGATTGCTCCAGATTGGGCCAGACAGCCTTGGTACCCACTCCTTATGTCCTTAGCAGTCCACCTTCCCCTGTGTCTTCCCAGGAATCACAACCTGTTTAATCTGTGCTCAGGGGAAGAGTTTGGT
This sequence comes from Neoceratodus forsteri, assembly GCA_016271365.2. Taxonomy (NCBI): domain Eukaryota; kingdom Metazoa; phylum Chordata; order Ceratodontiformes; family Ceratodontidae; genus Neoceratodus; species Neoceratodus forsteri. The sequence goes on along the minus strand of CM028132.1, from coordinate 407,329,484 downwards.
ACCTGAACCTCAAATCTCTCAATCTCAAGGCCTGGCTCTTGATGAGTTAGAGTTTGCTGACCTACACCTCTCCCAAGGTGTAATGGATATCCTGAAGGCTTCTAGGAAGCCTTCCACCAGGGCTACTTATAATTCCAAATGGAAGAGATTTTCCATATGGTGCTCTGGAAAGCATATTTCCCCAGAATCTGCTGACTTACCCACAGTCCTGGATTATATGGTCCATTTAAATACTTTGGGGTGAGACCAGCTACCCTAAAAGTGCACCTGGCAGCCGTGTCTACTTTCTTATCAGCAGGTAAGCCCTCTTCTCTCTCAGCTCATCCTATATTCTCCAAGTTTTTCAAGGGGTTGCTTCACACCAACCCTCCATTCAGGGACCCTGCCCCTGCCTGGGATCTTAATATTTGCATTGCCCAGCTTATGCAACCCCCTTTTGAGCATTTGTCTTTAGCAGAGCTTAAGTACCTGACTTGGAAAACTGTGTTCTTGGTAGCCATCACTTCTGCCAGACGATAAGTGAATTACAAGCATTGTCAGTGGAGCCTGATTTTATCTCCTTTCATAGAGATAAGGTGGTCCTCAGGACTAACAGGAAGTTCTTGCCTAAGGTGGTTTCAGATTTCACCTTAATCAATCTATGTCTCTCCTGTGCCTTCACTGACATTCCTCCTCTGGCGAAGGAGACTGCACAGTTTAGATGTCAAAGAGCCCTTAGTTACTACATAGAACGTACCAAGGGTCCAAGTTTGACTCTCTCAACTGTTCCTCACTTATGGTGAGGTTAGTAAGGAAACCTGCCACTAAAAGATCCATTGCCATGTGGATTGTCTCTTGTATCCAATTTTGCTATGAAAAACTGGGTAGGGTTCCTCCCTCAGGCCTGAGGGCTCACTCTACCAGAGGTACAGCTGCGTCTCTGGCTGCTGCCAGGACATCCTATCCTAGAGATATGTCAAGCAGCTACCTGGAAAACAGTTCACACTTTTACCAAGTATTACTCCTGGACATCCAGGCTACGAGTGATGCTCAGTTTGGCACAGCTGTGCTTCAGAGCCTATTTCTAAGTAGGTTCTGTCCTCCTCCATGGAGGTACTGCTGTAATCTGTATATAACAGCAATATAGCAAGACTTCATGTTGTTTGAAGAAAAATTACTCACCTTAGTAATGTTGTTTCTTCTAATGGAGTCTTGCTATATTATGACCTCCCTGCCTGCCCCTCTCAGAACCTCTGCTTTTGGGATGTGGGTGGCAGTGCAGTGTTGGCACTTAGTAGATGCCTCACCTTGTTGTTTCCACCTCCTTTTTGGGGTGACTGGGTGTTGTGTTTTTCATTTTTTTGGGTCTCCTGACTTGAGTCTTTGTTTTGGGACCACAAAATGTGTTCTTATATTTAGTAGCCAGTTGGCTAGTGTAGGTTTACAGCTTCCACACAGGACCTTAGTGAGTTTAGCTCGTAAAGATCTGGCAGTTTGAGTTTGAAGAACAACAGACAGAGTTTTCAACCGAGCTCGAGCTCAAAGTTCCATGCCTGGCATGGAAAGTTAACTCTTTTACCTCCGGAGCAGTTCGAAGGTTGGGACTCACTGCATTTGTCATAATATAGCAAGACTCCATTAGAAGAAACAACATTACTAAGGTGAGTAATTTTTTCTTTTCCTCCCTTCCCTCTCATTGTCGGAGTCCTGCTCAAACTCCGGTTACAACCTGTATCAGTGTTGCTGATAGCACCAGGCTGGGCCAGGCAGCCTTGGTATCCTTTACTACTCTCCATGACTGTAGCCAAACTAATATACTTACCCAGGAGGCACAATCTGACCTTTCACCAGGGCAAGATTCTGTACTCGAATCCTAGTTCTCTTTGACTCGAGGCATGGCTCTTGAGGACTTGGAATATGCAAACTTAAATCTCTCTTATAGCTTTTTGGATATCCTGAAGGGATAGAGAAAGCCTTTGGCTAAGAAAACCAATGCTTCAAAATGGAAGAGGTTTTCTATTTGGTGCAGGTCCAAAGAGATTTTTCCTACAGTAGTGGAGATCCCAACTGTGGTGGATTACCTCACATACCTCCACTCTCAGGGGCTGAAACATACATCCCTGAAAGTGCATCTAGCATCAATCTCTGCCTACATTTCTGCTGGGAGAGGTGCCTCCGTGGCATCCAGTCCCATTTTCAAAAAGTTCTTTAAAGGTCTGTGCTATTTGCACCCACCTATTAGGGAACCAGTACCCATATGGGACCTGAACATATGCATTGCTCAGCTCATGAAACCTCATTTTGAGCCTATGTCCTCTGCACATTTAAAATATTTTACATTGGAAACTGTTTGTTTTTCTGGTTGCAGTTACTTCAGCTGGAAGAATCGGTGAACTTCAAGCCCTGTGTGTTGAGAAGGACTGCCTTTCCTTCCATAATAACAAAGTGGTGCTGAGAACCAATAGGAAACTCTTCCCCAAGGTTGTTTTTGATTTTCACTTAAACCAGTCCATTACATTGCCAGTTTTCTTCACTGAACTTACTAGCTCAGGTGCGCGTAGACTCCACAGTCTGGATGACAAAAAGGCATTAAGTTACTATATGACCCACACCAGGGATCATAGACATGACAAACAACTGTTTCATACCTATGGGGATGTAGGTAAGGGCACCCCAGCTTCTAAGAGGTCAGTCTCTCGCTGAATAGTCCAGTGCATTCAGTTTTGCTATTCGAAAGTTGGCAAGGAACCACCAGCAGGGCTGAGGGCTCATTCAACTAGGGGCACAGCTGCTACTATAGCAGCATCCAGAGATATTCCTTTAGTGAAAATCTGTAAAGTGGCTACCTGGAGGACAATGCACATATTTACTAAACACTACAGTTTGTACACAGAGTCCAGAAGTGATGCCAGGTTTGGCATAACAGTCCTGGAGAGTCTCTTTCCAAAGTAGGTTCTCTGCCCATGTCCAAAGGTACTGCTTTGAAGTCTGCAGAGAGTTAGGAATATAGAAGAATACCTGGGGTTAGAACAGAAAAATACTCACCTTATTAATCTTGTTTCTTCCAAGGTATTCTTATGTATTCATAACTCTCCCACCCTGCCTCCCCTTCCAGAACCAGAGCTTCTGCACTCCTGACCAAGTATTTTAATATAAAGTCCCAAACACTGGCATGCATAGTTTTTAGCCCTAGTGGGAAATATTTAATTCCCTTCTTTTTCCAGCTGATTCTGCATTTCAGGGGAGTATGGTATTACAGTATTATTAAGGGTGTTTCATACTGTCATGGACAGCTTAGTTGTGTTACATTTAGATAAGTATATTTTGATAGTCTTAATATAGGTTGCCTTGTAGACTCCATAGAAATCTGATACGTTGGTGGAATGTTGCAGCTGATAAGGGCAGCAGTTTGAATATGTGGCATGAGCCAATGATAAGTTCTATCATTAGCATATAGTTCCATTATCTCCGGGCAGTTCTGCTTAGGAGGCTGACTGCAAAGAGTTGTGAATATAGAAGAATACCTTGGAAGAAACAAGATTACTAAGGTGAGTAATTTTTTCTTATCCACTCAGTATGTATTTCCTGGTTAAATTTATGAATAAATAACATAATTAAATATGATGCTTTAGATTCTCAGCTAAAGTCTCCATGGTGGGCATTTGCCTGAGGAGGTACTCCTGGCTCAGGGTGTCAGGCTTCGCTACTGACGTCCAATAGTCCATCCTGAACGCTCCCTTCAGGGACCATAAGCTTTTTGGGGGAGACGTACAAGACATTCTCAGTGAACTCCAGGCCTCGTGGAGGACCCTTTGTTCTGTCCACTCCCTTTACCACACTCACCAGAAGAGCGTTCAGAGGGTGCCATTTCAAGTGAAGCAGCTCGGCATATGTAAAGCTACCTTGGCCCTGCCTCAGTCTTATTCCTCCACTGGAAAGTCCTCAAGAGCTGGAGGAGCGGGCCTAGGAGCGGGCTGAGCCTCATCCTGACTCCTTGCCTGACCCCCTCCATCTGGTTCCCCAGGATGTGGTGGTAGGGGGTCGCTTCTCCCTCCATCTGGACGGGTGACGGGAGATCACAACAGATGCCTGTGTGCTGCAGCTTATAGAACAAGGACAGCTCTAGAGTTTATAGAGATGCCTCCAGACCCTCCCCCAAGGCCTCTGACTTGCACTCTGGGCCATGTACCCATGTTTCTGGAGGAGGTCCACGTGCTGCTGTGAAAAAAGACCACAGAACCAGTCCCTGAGAGTCAATGGAACCGGGAGTTCTAGCAGGCCGCATACCTGCACATCAAGGTTTGCCTTCCCCACAGTAGGTTCCTCAGATTCCTGTTTCAGGGGGAGCACTACCAGTTCAGGATCTTACCGTTTGGCTTGTCTTTGGCTCCACCGGTCTTCACCAAGTGCCTAGTAGTGGTGGCAGCAGCCCTCAGGAGGGAAGGTCTTTATGTCTTTCCCAACCTGGACAACTGCTTGCTCAGAGTTCAGTCCCAGGAGCTACTGTCTTTGACCTTCAGTTGTTCAGCAATTTGGGGATAACTGTCAACCCCTCCAAATTAGTGTTGCCCCTCAGCCAGTGTCTCCAGAACATAGGAGCGATCCTGGACATGGACCAGGGCTTCACCTTCCTAATTCCAGACAGAGTGGAGGGTCTGATGGCGCAGGCCCAGGAGCTCCACAACGGCCACTCTGTCATGGCCAGGAGATATCTCTGAATGCTGGGCCTGATGGCAGTGGCCATTGCCATGGTTCCTGTGACACGGCTGCACATACGCGCATCCCTCAGTGGACTCTTGAGGTTGCAGTGGGATCTGTGAACTGATGATTTGAAGCAGAAGGTTCTGGTCTCATCGACCATAAAGAACATTTTTATTTATTTTTTAATTTTTATTTATTGAAATCTCGGATTACAAGTACCTTTGAGCCAGAGGCTCATTTACAAAGGTTCCACGTCAGTGGGTTGATAGTAACAACAAGCGTATTCAGGATGATCACAATGCAGTAACATACACAGGCTACTTAAACAGTAGGTTACCAGGTGGTACAGTAAAAGTAATTATTGTTCACAAACGGTGGTGGTAAGACAAAAATCAACATAGCAAACAAAAATCTTCATATCAAACTATTTCAGTACCTTAGCAACCAGAATGGCTTTATCAGAGGACAGGGAGGCCTGAGGAATGGGAGGAGAGTTAGGTGAGAGTAGACGTGAAAAGAGAGGTAGGTGAGTAAGGGTGGGTAGGTGAGGGGGTGGCTCCTTGCTACTGGGAGAGTAATGGAATGGTGAGATGAGGTGCCTGAGGGTATGAATAGGAGAAGGTGCCAAGGAACTTATAAAATGTAGTACTGCTAACAAGAGTGTCAGGTGAGACTACCAGGTAACTGTTTAGGTCTGACAGTCACAGTAACTGAGTTCCATGTTCTGTAAGGAACACTTTCAGCCTCCACTTAAAGGGGCCAGTTTTAGGTTCAATTAGTACTTCTGAGCAGAGGGAGTTCAGCCAGTGGGGAGCTCAGCACTCGAACGGTCTCTGTTCTTGCAAAGTGTGGCAGAAGGGTAACTTAAACAGTTGGATGATTTTTCCTCTAGTGGAGTGGGAATTAGCTGTCATATTCAAGAGTCTTTCTACTCCAGGGGAGTAAGGCACATGGTAGTTTTTTTTGGCAGTGAGGCAAGTCTGGTATTGCAATCTGCAGCTGGGGTTGAGCCAGCCTGATTCGGTATATAATTTGCACATGTGAGTGAGACTGTGTGCCCCTGTGATCAGCCTCCATGCCTTGTTCAAACCTATTGTGACCCTTTTGAGGGTGGAATTGGATGCTGCACCATACACAACCAGACCACAATCTATAATGTAGATTACTGAGAAGTTAACTGCCAGTCTTAGAGCTTCAGGAGGAAGGCATTTTTTATGCCTGAAAAGTAAACCTATTCTTGAGTTGACTGCTTTGGCCACATAGTCAGCATGACCTGTAAATGACAAGTTGCTGTCGATCGTCACCCCCTAGATATTTAAATGTTTAGACAAGGTCTAATAGGGTGTTTACATTATTACGGATGGTGAGATGGTATGTTCTATGTTTGTTTTGGGTAGTTGAAAATAACATGGTTTAGTTTTTGTTATAATTCATTAGTAGTTTATTTTGTATGAACCAAGTTTCAACTTCTGTGAAGTTCTTCTGCAGTTGGTTCTCCAGTGACAAAGGGTTAGGGTCACTAGTAGATATTACCGCATGATCTGCAAATAAAGAGGATATAGCCTTGGCAAACCTGGGGCAGGTGGTTTATAAAGAGGCCGAACAGCAGTGGACCTAAAAAGACCCTTGGGAAACCCCTGTGTCAACCTGACTGCTCTCTGAGAGTACACCGTTAATTTTCACCTGTTGAGTCCGGCCCGTGAGGTTGCTGCTGAACCAGCTAACGGTTTCAGAGGAGAGCCCGATGTTCGACAGCTGTCCAAGCAGTAGTTTATGGTTTACAGCATTAAAAACCTTTGTGAAATCTACAAAGGATGCGCCCGCCATTTGCCCACAGTCTAATGCTTTGTGTATGTAAACCCCGCCCCGTCACCTGGGGTTACAAGAATCCCACTTAGATCTAGTGGCAGGCAGGGATAGGCAGCTTGTGAAACACCAGTTAAATGGATTTCACACTGTCTCACTCTGTCCTCAGTCTCAGCTGAGCTGGAGGGATGACATCATATAGAATTCTCGCAGTAGCATAAGCCACATTGGAATGTTGCAGCAGGGAGTTAGAACGTTTGGAGGTTTTGAATCAGTCTGGAGGAGTTTTGAGCCAAGGTCAGAGAGTGAAGGAAGTGTGCTGCAGTTGGCAACCCCTCAGGGCTAAGCTCTGCTATAGAGCTACCCAGAGATAGAGAGTGTGTGTTCTCGCCCTAGATAGAGACACAGAAGAAATTGGTTTAGTGGTAAAGACTGTTCCCCAGTTTGTTCCAGTGCCTCATCCCAGCAGGGATGGGGAGAAGAGAGCTAGCAATTTCAGGGGCAATCCCCTGGCCCTGCTGAAGAGGGGAAGCTGCCTGTCATTTTGTTGTTCGAGTGCTGAGGCACAAGAAGTAGTTTGCTTTGCAAGAAACCTTGGGGCACCTGCAAACCAGTGGGTGAGTCAGCTCTGAAATAGAATCCATGTTTTCACCAGACAGTGTGTATAGTATCTGTTACTGTGGGGTCAAGAAAGGACAGCCAAGTATAGTACTACAGTTGTGTGTGACTTAAAATGTATCTAAACAGTGGACATCTACAGGAATGGACATAACCACTCAGAGATCATTATGAGCCAGGATATAATATTTTGAAAAGTAGAGTGTTAAATGTGACATGCATTTTGAGACAGCATTCTACAACAGTGTGTTCAAAAAAGGTGTTGATTCCAAATGGATGGCCGGGTATAGATTTGGGAGCAAGAGGTGGGAGATCCCCCATCTGGAGTAACCAGATTTACCTTCACGGGTTCACTTTGGGAACCTGTAGCTTTCTTCCAGGCACTTGGCCAGTGTTCATGGAAAGTACCCAGACGTGGATTTAGTGATGAAGATTTTCCCTTTATGGAGCCAGTATGTGCCCACGGGTGGTAGAGGGAGCCACCGATTAAATGTCCATGCCTTATGGAAAGTAGTCCAAGTGCTGGCGGGATGTGCCATGCCAGGGAATCCAAAGAAGAGTAGTCCAAGTGCTGGCCGTATGTGCCACGCCAGGGAAACTAAGAGAAGAGTACAAGTTCGGGCTGAGAGCCAGTGTATTTCAGAACCTGAGGGTTACAGTGTGTAAGAAGATGTGTTCTGGTCTCCATATATCTGCATTACCTGGGAGTGTAGCCCCGTGGGGGTCTATCTATGCTTTATTGTTCTGTTGTTGTTGAGAATAAAAGCCACACTCTAGAATCCCACTCTTGGTTTGGACATTACAGTTATTGCTTCCTGAGTCCAGAGTTGCTTGGGTGCCCCTGGCAAGAAGTCAAACCTAGCCAAAATGCATGGCAACAGTTTTCTCCCCGAACCCAGGCAGCCAGGTAGTGGGTTACATAATGAAGGCACCTCACAGCGCTAATAAAACAAAAGCATAACATCAACCTGACCCCTGGTTACATGTTTAAACCCAGTGAACTTAATAAGTGCTGTGCGAATTTCGAATTCCATGTTGTTGAAGGCATTGTAACTGGTGCTTGTCAAGGTAATGTACCAGCTGGTCAGATACAATGTGCTCAAGCGCCTTGGACACAAGGGGAAGAATAGTTCTAGGGACATGGGTATGTTGTTCATCCACACTTATTGGCAGGTTCCTTGCCGCTTTAAATCTTGCTGGAAGGTCTTCAAGCTGGCTTCTCCCACCCACTCCAGTGGTAAAACTCTTGGCTTCGCCTCATGACACCAGATCTTCCTTACCGCTTGGAAGCTCAGGTTCCCTCCTTAGCGCTCTGCGGTTTTCGACTGGTTCCTGATTCTTCGGTTCGTCTGAATTTAGTTTTGAAGTTTTCTAAACTTCGGTCTTCTTTCCCTCGTGGCTGCGATGGACATTTCGTTTTGTGGCTCTCGGAGGCACCCTGGCGGGTGGAATATCTCCAGGACTGATCCGCACTCCACGTGCTTATACTGCCTCGACTTCGACCACGACCCGCAGGTCTGCCGCGACTTTTCGACCAACATCCTGGAAGATCTTGCTGCCCGATTGAGGCTTGGACACCCCAAGGAGTTTTCCCCGCTGGTAAAATCCATAGAGGCTCGTTGGGCGGTGTCCACGACGGCTGACTCGCCTGAGCAGCTCGAGCACTCTATCGCCCTTGAGGAGGCGGCGGCCAAGGCCGCATCTCCCTCCTCCTCGGTCACGGCATTTATCCCGCTCTCTCTGAGTTCCTCTCATTCGGCTTCGTTCAAGGAGCTTCGCCAGTCTCTCTCCACGAAGGGAGAAGGGCCATTGGGACTTGCCTCTCTGCCCAAGTCGAGGGAGTTGCAGGGTAAGTCCCATCGTTGACGTTTGGGGGAGTGGGAGAGGTCTCCTTCCCCGGACAGCCAACCATCGACTTCGGTCGAGGTTGCGGCTCAGGTCATTGGCTTCACGGTGTCCCTGTCAGGCCAGCCTGCCGAGACTCCCATCTACATAGTCGAGTTTTCTCTCAACCCGTCACCCGGGTGGTTGACTGAAAGAGCCGTCAACCCTTCGCCGGTTTCCCTGGCGGAGGCCGAGGTTCTGCCCGCGCCTTCGGGCGGCAGTCCTCGGTCAAGGCATCCGAGCTGAGGGAAGAACGGGTGTCCCCCACTCCTTCCCAGACCTGCCCTCGGTTTCACCGAGGATCTTGGTCTCGGTCTTGGTCTTCTTCTCGGTCAAGTCGCTCCCGCTGACTTCGGTGGTCTCGGTCGGGGCACCGAGTTAAGTGGCAACACCGTTCCTCCTCGTCTTCTTCCTCGGATGAGGAGAGGCATCGATGTAGTTTGCTTCAATGTTAAGAGGAGCTTATGTGGCAGCAGTTGCTGTTGTCCGGGAATCAATCGACTCCAATTCATTCCCCGGCTATCAAGCGGATACCGCCTGAACGGCCGACGCAACCGCTCGCCGCAGTCAAGATGCCGACTTCCGGGCCGGTTGTTCGATCAGATCTAGCTGCCCCACCGATTGTGGTGGAACCTCGGTCGGGTCATGGCCTGTCCCGCAGGTTGTCGGTCACCCTCACTCCCGCCCACCCTTGGCGGGTGAATGGTGGCTCAGGCCTGAGGCAGCTCTTTGCATACCCTTCGGAGTCCGACGACTCCTTCATGTTCCCCAGGCGGGTGGGCCTGGAGTCCTCCCGGGAACGGTCTTTGGTCGACAGCCCATCGTCCTTCCTGGGTCTGCTTAGGCTCATCTCAGAGTTCACTGGGATGCAGCTTGAGCCCGTGTCCAAATGGGCCTATTATTCCCTGATGGAGATCCTAGACTAAGGGGATTCACCCTCGGAGGTCTTCCCTGTGGCTGAGGCCATTGTCGGCCCAGCCTTGGAGCTTTGGCAGAGGCCTACTTCATGTTCTGCGCCCTTGCCCAGGATGGCCAGGAAGTATGCAGTTCCTATCGGCTCTTTGCCTGGTTTCTCGGAGCACCCCTCCGCTGAGGGGTTAGTTACTGATAACGTCTTCCAGCGTTACAGAAATGCTCGGGATGTGGCTAGGCCTCCCGACAAAGAGTCCAAAAGGATGGACTATGTTGGGCACAAGGTTTACGCCGCGTCCTCACTAGGCCTCCGACAGGCCAGCTCCGCCGCGCTGATGGCTCACTTCTCCCACGCCCTCTTGGGCTCCCTGGATGAGATGATCCCTCATCTCCAGGCCGACCTGCGGAACACGGTCTGGCAGGTGCGGGACCAGGGTAGGGTGGTGGCTAAGCAGCAGCTTCAGACTGCTCTGGACATAGGTGATTCTTGTGCCAGGTCAGTAGCGGCCGCGGTGGCTATGCACCGCAGGGCGTGGCTGAGGATATCCACCTTCTTGGCGGATACCCAGCACAAGTTGGCGGACATCCCCTTCTTGGGGACTGACCTTTTCGGCCGTGGAGTGGAGGGATACCTCCAGGGGATCGAAAAGTCCAGTGTCACTCTGGACTCTGTCATCTCCGCCCAGAGGGACAAGGGCCGCCGGCAACCTCTTTGTAAGCCCCTATGTCCTTTGGCCTCTGTGGTATGACCGACCCATCAGCACCAGCAAGAGGGCTAACAGGCTTGCGCTTGGCATCCCGAACCTAAGCCAGCCGCTTCCTCTAATGGGAAGCAAGGAGATAACGGCCCAGGGGCTCCCTCGGCCAGTCCCTCCTCCAAGCCTGCTCAGTGACGAGTTGGGGGCGTCGCCCCGACCTTGTCTCCTTACCTGGGCCCCCGGGAACCGTCCGCTTCCTTCCATTGGGTGTGGGAGGTGGAAGGTGAGGGCCTGTCTCTGGTCTTCAAGCTGACTCTTCCCTCTTGAGCCGCCTGCCCCGGGGGACCACGAGGTCCGAGCCTTGCTGTTGGCCCGCCGAGCCGATGTTGCCCTGTGCCTCGGGATAGAGGTGATCAGGAAGGTGCGGATCCTCCTTCAGACCCGGAGCTCGTGTCCAGGTACTTCCTGGTCCCCAAACGGACGGGGGGCTGACGCCCCATTCTCGACCTGCACGACCTGAACAAGTTCCTAAGGTCTCGGACTTTCAGGATGGTCACTCTGACTCAGATATCCCATCCTTGGAACGAGGAGTGTGGTTCTGTTTCCTGGACCTCCAGGACGCATTCTTCACATTCCGATCCGTCCGTCTCTTCAGAGATTCCTCCGCTGGATCCCTTTACGAGTTCTGAGCCATGCCCTTCGGCCTCTTCCCAGCTTCCAGGGTCTTCTCCAGTGCATAGCAGTGGTGACAGCATTTCTGCGGCGCCGAAGGGTCCGGGTGTACCCTACCCGGATGGCTGGCTGATTGCAACCCCCTCCAGAGCGGAGGTGGAGCGGTCAGAGTTCTGGCCCTCCAGGTTGCTCTCAGATGCGCCTCCTCTTCAAAGGGGCCATGTTGGAACTTGTGCCGAAGCAGGTGATTCTTTTCATCGGGCAGAGATCGACTCTTCGAGCCAGAGCTTGGCTCCTGGTGGACAGGGCCGAGGTTCTTCCTCCTTTGCCCAATCATGTCTGGTTGGGAAATCGTGCCCTGCCCGGGACTTCCTGCGCCTCCTTGGCCTCGTGGCGGCCTGCACCAGCGTGGTCTGTTGGGCCCGTTGGTACATGCGTCCCCTTCAGTGGGGGGCTGGCCAGCCAGTGGTCACAACACTGCGATCCTTTGGACCAGCCCGTGACAGTGACCCAGGAGATGTGAAACACTCCAATGGTGGACCGTTCTGGCACATCCGCAGGAGGGTATCCCGTTCGTCCGCCCCGAGTCGACGGTCTTCTGTTGACCGATGCATCTCTGATGGGTTGGAGTGCCCATCAGGGGGAGCACAGAGTGCACGGCCTCTGGTCCCCTTGGGAGTCCTGATGCCATTTCAACCTGCTGGAGCTTCATGCGGTCTGCCTAGCTTACACTGCCTTCGCTCCGTTTATATGGGGTCAAGTGGCTCAGGTCCAGACGGACTATACCACGACCATGTGCTACCTAACCCGCCAGGACTGGACGCGCTCCTTGCCGTTATGTAAGGAGGCTCTCCGCATATGGTCTTGTGCGCAATCTGGAGGCGGTTTTCCTAGCCATTTGGATGGCAGGAGCCTCCAACACCCAGGCCAATGCCCTAAGCCAGATAAGGGCTGCGTCTCACGAGGGGTTCTCTCCTGCCAGATGTAGCACAAGATCTTTTCTCCCACTGGGTCACGCCTCGGGCGGACCTTTTTCCCTCCAGGGAGAATGCGAAGCGGAGACTGTTTCATGCCCGCCCCCCTCAGCAGGGCTTGCTGTAGGGGGATGCCTTTTCGAGGCTGTGGACCCCGGGCCTCTTCTACGCCTTCCTCCATTTCCCTTGATCCACAAGGTGCTTCTCAAGGCGAGGAGGGACAAGACGCAGGTGATTCTGGTAGCCCCAGACTGGTTCTGCCAGCTCTGGTATCTAGCTGTCCTCAGTCTCAGCTCCAGGCTCCTGAGGTGGCTTCCAGCCCGCCCGGACCTGATCTCTGTTATCAGGGGAAGGTATTCCATCCGGACTTTGAGTCTCTGCACCTGACGGCCTGGTTCCTGAGCGGCTAGTTGCCAGGCCTTGGGTCTTCCGGCGAGATCCTCAACGTTGTTGAGGCGTCCCGTCAGGAGTCGACCGGATAATGCTACGCCTTCAAATGGAAGAGTTTCTCCATTTGGTGTTAAGGAAGGGCCTGGTCCCTTCTCCTGTTCCTCGGCGAGCATTCCGGACTACCTGTGGTCCTTTGTTCTTCAGCAAGGGCTTCGGTCGACGACCCTTAAGGTGCTCCTGGCAGCCATCTCTGCCCTCGGGCGTGGGCCGGAAGGCAGTCGGTGGCGCGGGAAAGGTGGTCTGGCGCTTTTCCAAGGCCTTGATCACACTTCCCCTCAGGTGCGAGAATCTCCACCTCCGTGGGATCTACCGCTGGTATTGGCTAAGCTCCCGGGCAAGCCATTCGAACCAATGCACAGGTGCGATTCTCCCACCTGTTGTGGAAGAACACCTTCTTGGTGGCTACCACGTCAACCAGAAGGATGGGAGAGCTCCAGGCGCTTCCTTCGAGTCTCCCTATCTGGTCATCCACAGGATAGGTTGTCCTGCGCCCCACCCGAAGTTCCTTCCGAAGGTGGTGTCGGAGCTTCACCTTAACCGGGTGTTGACTCTGCTGGTGTTCTACCCATTCACACTCGGAGGCTGAATATAGGCTCCATTTGGACCCTAGTTGATGCCTCTTAGGGAATATCAGAAAATAGTTCAGGAGAGGTTCGCCAGCTGTTTGTCATCTATGCTGAAGCCGCACTTGGCAGACCTGCAGCCAAGCGGACGATGAGCGGGTGGGTCACTTCCTGCATAGATCTCCGCTACTGTATATCGCACATATCTTCAACTCCTCCTTAGCAACTGGTGTCATCCCAGATATCTGGAAGGTAGCCAAGGTTACCCCTGTCCCCAAACAAGGTAACCCCAAAGACCCCTCTAACTACCGGCCCATTGCCATTCTGTCGGCCGCCTCCAAACTCCTAGAGAAAGTTGTGGCCTCTCAGTTAACCAAGTATCTGCAGGTACACAACCTCCTCTCTCCAGCCCAGCATGGTTTTAGGAAGGGACACAGTACGGCCACCACCCTCGCAGTAGTCACCTCGCAGATCAGAACAGAACAGCTATCAACCAGGGCAAACTCACAGGTGCGATCTTCGTGGATCTCTGCAAGGCCTTTGACTGGGTTGATCACTCCCTCCTCAGCTCCACCCTCCTCTCCCTTGGACTTTCTAACCCTGCTCATGCCTAGCTCCTCAATTACCTTACTGGTAGGAAGCAATACACTAATTTTAACCAGACCCACTCCCATCTCTCCACGGTACAATGCGGGGTTCCCCAAGGATCCGTCCTCGGTCCGACGCTCTTCTCCCTCTTCATCAACGAACTGCCGTCAGTCCCTACCCATGGGCTAACCTCCTTATACGCTGACGACCTTGTCATCCTGCATAGTGATCATGACATTGGCTCCATCAATTCCCAACTAAATTCCGACATCCAGCGGATCCAATTCTGGCTGGCTGAGCATAAGCTCGTCACCAACCTCAAGAAAACCCAGGCCATGCTCTTCGGCTCCCTGAGCAGAACAAAATCCTGCCCTACCCCCCTTCTAATCCACGGGGCCGATGGCTTGCCCTTGCAGACGGTTCCTGTAGTCAAGTATCTTGGCGTCACTCTGGACCCCCAGCTGGACCTCTCCCTTCACATACGTAACATCTGCAAGGCCACAAATGCTAAACTCAGTCTCGCCTACAGAGCCAAAATCTGCCTCACCCCAGCTGCCCGAGTGGCTCTAGCCAGGGGTGTTCTCCTTCCCTACCTCTGCTACGGTTTAGTGACCTTTGCCCCCGTACCAAAGTCCATCCTCTTGAAATGGGACACGGCCTACAACAGAATCTGCCGCTTTGAGCTATCTGCCCCGGCCCTTACACACCGCTGCGAGCTCTACACTCGTCTTGAGTGGCTCCCTCCTGAGAAGCACCGCATCTTCGTGAGTAGGAAATTTCATCGGCGCAACGCCGCTGTGATCAGCCACCCTGCTACTCCTTGCTCTTTTCCTCAAACCCGACTCCCTCTACTCTACTATCTTAGGTCCAGGGCTGCACTCAACCGCCCAGTCCCTAGGACACGCACCCTTGCGGGGGATCGGGCCTTCACCCACTATGCCCCGAAATTGTGGAACTCATTCCCATCCCTAGCACAGTCTTCCCCCTCCCATACTGGATTTAAAACTTCCCTCTGGAACTTCCTGAAGGCCCCCTCCGCTTGCCCCTGCACCTCGTAGCCTTGCCCACTCTGTGCTGACATAGGGGGCCTCTACATCCCTGGGCCCACCGCACTTACCCTCCTGGTAGCCTGGGCAAGTCTTGACAAACTGGATTACTCTTACTAGTATCATCTGCTCTCCCTTAGCAGGCAAACTTGACCCTCCCACTGCCTCTGTAGGCCCTAGCTCTTATCTCTCCCGGGTCATCTGTAACCACCCCTGGGCGTATGTGTTTTTTTTTTTTTTTTTACTGAATGTCACCACTCTATGTATTCTGTCATTTCACTGTATTCAGTAGTTGTATTAGTCACTCACTTTATGTAAAAGTTATATTAATCAATAGTTGTATTAGTCACTCACTGTATGTAAAAGTTGTATTCATCACTGTTCCTGTAAAACTCAAGTCTGTAACTCTCCCGGGTCGCACCTGAAAATAGGCTCTTGAATGTCTAGTGTGACTTACCCGGTAAACAAAAGCAAATAAATAAATAAATAGGTTGGCGGGCATGGAGCCCCCAGAGGGGTAAGAGCTCATTTTTCCCGCCATACCGCTGCATCGGTGGCTGCTTCCAGGGATGTCCCTATCCAGGATATCTGTAGGGCTCCTACCTGGAAGTCGGCACATACCTTAATTACCCACTATCACATCGACCTTGGGTCATGCCAGGATGCTGGTTTGGGGCCTCGGTTCTCCAGTCTTTTTCCCTAAGTAGGGGGTGTGCGCCTTGCCTTCCTCTTCCCGGAGAACTGCTAGGAGTCTGCCAATAAGTGTGGATGAACAACATATCCATGTCCCTAGAATACAGGTTACTCACCTGTAACAGGAGTTCTAGGAATGGTATATGTTGTTCATCACGACTCACCCGACCTCAGCTTCGACAAGACAACCTGGTTTCCAGCGTGGCTAGATCTAGCGTCATGGGGCGGAGCTGAGAATTTTACCAACCGGGTGGGTGGGAGGAGCCAGCTTGAAGACCTTCCGGCAAGATTTAAAGCAGCAAGGAACCTGCCAATAAGTGTGGATGAACAACATATACCATTCCTAGAACTCCTGTTACAGGTGAGTAATCTGTATATATAGGGCGGTAGTTTGTATGAGAGGCCCTGTCACTGCTTTTATGGATTGGAGTAACCAAGGCCGCTTTCCACTTGTAGGGGAACTTTGCAAGCCTTAGTGAAAGGTTTAGGATGTTTGTAAGAGGCGTGAGTAATGCATTAGGTGTGAGGGCGAATAATTTTAGATCAAGCATGTCCCCACTGTGTCTTGGTTTCCCTAGCACTCGTGTCAGGTACTCTCTGCTTCCGCTGGTAATGATTTAAAATAGAAAAGGGTGGCCTGAGGTTGGTGTTCACCACCCTTACTGTGGATTGTGTCGGTTTCCACCAAGTATTCAGGGGGAAGTACGTTACTCAGGTCAGAGAAAGCATTGTTAAAGGTATCAGCAATTTCTTTCTGATCCTGTGTGATGGTACCATTTATATTTAGCATAGTGGGTGGCGTTTTATTAATTTTTCCAGTTAGTGCTTTTATATTTTCCAAGAAGTTTTTTCCATCACCTCAAGTGTTTGTAAGTTCCTCTTTGAAGTGGCAACTTTTGGCAGAGTTTGTGGCTCAAGTATAGGCGTTCCTTGCTTTTTTGTAGTTTTGGATATCTGTCTGTTTGCCTGTGGTCCATGCCCGGTGCCAAAGATTATCCCTGCTTGGCATTAGTTTGATTAGTTGAGGCATGACCCTTTTGTGTCTATGAGTCATACACTGCAGGAATGCGGGGAAGGGGATGGACATTTGGTTTAAAGGTATGGTAAAAACCTTAATGAATAGGTGCTGCCCTGATAACTCAGTGGTAGTGTTGCTGTTTCTTGTGCAGAGGGTTAGAAGTTCGAATCACTGCTCTGCCTAATGGAGAAATGTGTCAGGCTGATTGATGTTGGAGGCTGACAGTAGGGGGCAATGGTAAAACAAGGCTTAGCACAGTACAGGTGGAGGAAATTTAGCTGCAGTTCTAGGGTGATTTACCAGCACAGCAGCGACTCCTAGTGGATAAGCTGCAGCTGGTAAAATTGTGAAATATGTTCAGAAATGTCTGGCCATACGATGGGTGATCGTTCAGAGAGGGAGTAGACAGTGAGACCTGGTATGTGATCAGTATAAAGAACTAGTGGGGAAACGGCCTGATTGGTCAACGAGACTATAAAACTAGAGCCAATCCTAAAACTAGAACCAATCAACATCAATGTGGTGCAGTACATCAACAAACACGGGGGCTGGCTGACCCGTTGGTGTGGAGGGCTGAGGCATTGCACCTTACCTCCTGCCACATTGGCAGTCAATGGTGAACACTGGTTGCTGGGGTCAGCTGGGGAGGGAGAGTTTCGAGCGTCCAGAGGACAGCTCTCCTTTCCCGGGATGGTGGCTTGGCATTCTGACTAATGACTGCCCCCAGGTGGTGGCCTGAGGGTAGAACAGGTCCAGGACACCAATGACAGGAGAATGCCGTGGGACTCCATAACGTGCATACTCCTCCACCAGCGCATGTTGACTTGCTCTGAGGGGGAAAAAATGAAAAAGGGAATGCTGGCAGGCTTCACGAAGCCCTGACCGTGCTCCTGACCCACAGCTCTGCCCCGGAATCTGGATTGTGCACGAGGGGGGGAGTCCATGGGGCACTCGCCTGGAGCTTGAACCGGGAATTAGAAGAGACGTGCTTATGGGTGGATACGGAGCCCTTTCACTGAGAGAGCAGAAGCCGTGCCTGCCAGTTGAACCATAGGAGAGAAAAAGCTGTATTAATTTTAAAAAAAAAAAAAAAAAAAAGGTAGGGGCATTCACTCCTACCCCCTGTGCAGGGAAGCAATGAGGGTTTGGTACTGGGCTCTGTACCACGGCCTAGAGCTGTTGGCTGTTCACGTTCCAGGCATCCAAAATGCCTTGGTGGGCAGACTTAGCCGGTCGCAGTCCAGAATGCATGAGTTGGACCTACTAACCTTGGTCGTAGAAGGACTGTTTGACAGGTGGGGCTGTCCAGAGTTGGACTGTTTTGCATCCCCCACAAAATACAAAACTGATGCTTTTCTGCTTATTCGATTCAGGGCCTGGAGTTTTCTGGCGAGATGCATTGTCCCTCACTTTGAAAGGAAGGTTCTTCTACGCCTCCCTCTCCCCCCCTTTCCTTTGATTCGAGAGTGCTAATCAAGCTTCAGATGTGGGGCGCCACTCTGATACTGGTAATCCGATTTGGTTTCCACTGTTGCAGCAGTTAGTGGAGCCCCTTCCCCTGTGCCCGGGTTTGCTGTCACATGAGCAGGGAGCTGTGTTCCACCCTAACCTTTGGTCCCTCCACTTGCATGCTTTGCTCCTGAAGACATAGCCATTGCCGGGTTTGGTTTCTACCCTAAAGTGGCTAACGTCCTGATAGCTGCAAGAATACCCTCCACCAGGGTGACTTATTCCTTGAAGTGGAAACATTTTGGCTTGTGGGCAGCCTCCCATCACCAGGACCCTTTCACCTGCCTGGTGAACCAGATTCTAGAGTATTTACTTTCGTTGTCTGATGCTGGCCTGAAATACTTCTCTCTAAAGGTGCACTTGTCCACCAATCTGCGTTCCATGTGCCAGTTGAGGGCTGTACAGTGGCCCAGTTGGACATGGCCCGCTCGTTTGAGAGTCATCCTGCACTTGAAGCCTCCCATCCGTAACCTGTCCCGGCATGGGACTTGAACTTTGTTTTAGAAAGACTTAGTTTAGCTCCTTTTGAGCCTGCCGTGACTTGTGAGCTATACCTTCTGTCGTGGAAAGTGTTATTTTTAGTTATTTCTTCTGCTCGGGGGATTTCTGAGCTACAAACATTCATGTGTGAGCAACCTTATTTGATTTTTCACAAAGGCAGGAAGTTCTTGCCAAAGGTGGTGTCTGAGTTTACTCTGAAACAAACCATCCCACC
Source organism: Neoceratodus forsteri (assembly GCA_016271365.2). Taxonomy (NCBI): domain Eukaryota; kingdom Metazoa; phylum Chordata; order Ceratodontiformes; family Ceratodontidae; genus Neoceratodus; species Neoceratodus forsteri. The sequence goes on along the minus strand of CM028132.1, from coordinate 407,310,658 downwards.
TGTCTATTACCTGGATCATGCCAAGCCAGGGGAAGCATTGCTCCATACTTTGGATGTACATAGAATTCTAAGGTATTATGTTCGCTGCATGTGGGACTACAGGAAGCCCTGGCAGTTGTTTATTTTATTCGCCCCCTGGGAAAGAGAGTGTACCAGTTTCTAAACAGTGTCTGTCCAAATGGTTGGCCAGCTGTATTATTTTCTGTTACAGGAAATACAGTGAGGAAATTCCTGGAGCTGTTAAAGGCCACTCTACCAGAGGCATGGCCACTTCGGTTGCGTGATTCAGGGCAGTTTTGGCAACTGAGATATGTGCTGCTGCAACTTGGAGTACTGTCCACACTGTCACTAAGCACTACAGTCTGGACATCACATCTAGGAGGCAGGCAAACTTTGGCCTAGCTGTTTTATAGGGCCTCCTTTCCTAGGCCCTTTTTCTTCCAGCCGCTCAACCTGGTCTCCTATGTGGTACTGCTTGGGACTCTTAAGATGTGACCTGCTGCCAGAGATATCCTCAAAGAAGATAGATCAGTTACATAAGAGCTTACTGTAACAGTAGATCTTCGAGAGAATCTCTTGCAGCAGATCATGCTGTCCCTCCCACCTTCCCCCTTTGTTCAGAGTCTCCTTTTCCTATTCTTCCTTTTCCAGGATGGACAACCTTCTGTTTCCCATGCTCCTTCTGGCGGATCTCAGGCTTTCCCTTAGTTCCCTTGTAAGCGTGTCCTTGCTGGATGGTCTCCAGTGGGGAACTGAGGAGGGCATGGGACCTCCACCGGCTATATAGGGGCACGTCAACGTAGTGACATTGCCATGGGTGGCACCAGATAGACTGCTAGCATAAATATTTCCATGTGGTCCTGGTGCCTGAAGGCTGTAGTTCCTAAGGTGTGACCTGCTGCAAGAGATTTTCTTGATGATCTACTGTTATGGCAAGTGCTTATGTAACTGTTTTTTACTCTGGTATTGGCCCGCTTACACATGCAGATACTGCAGTGTACATTAATAGTGCAGTGGAAAGGCCAGCCTGGTGGCACTGAGGGTTGAGGCACTGGATGCCACACCTCACGCCATGCCAGCGACCTGGGGTCGGGAGCAATCTCGGGTTGCTGGGAGGTTGGCAGGGGAGAGAGGATCAAGCGTCTGACGGACTGCTGTTCTCTCCCGCGGAGGGGAGGATTGTCCCGCTCCATGGCTGCCCCCAGTGGAGGCAGGAGGGCAGTGTCAGAGGCTGGGAGATCCAGAAGCACGGAGACGTGACATGCACGTGCCTCCACACACACACACACACACACAGGTCACGCCGTGAGGGGGAGGGTGTGTACGAGGAGAAAAATGGAAAAATTTTATTTTATTTATTTATTTTATTTATTTAAGAATCAGTTTACAACCTTTGAGCCAGAGGCTTGCTTCAAAGGTACTTCTACATAAAGACATATATTATGCGTGCCATAGCAAAGATTTGCAAAAATCAGTAGGCATTCACCAGAGGTGCCACGTACATAGTGGTCAGACAAATACAATTGGGTACAGGGTACATGTAATTGATAACAGGTATTACACAAGTCGGTATCAAGTGAGCATTCTGGTAGATAAACATTGAAAACAGCTGGCACTGGCCAGGTTAAACCTAGGCATGGTGTACAGGAAGTGGTGGAGGGATGGTTGGGTGAGCTGCCGGGGGCATTGTCAAGAGAAAGAGGTGGAGGCTATGTTCGAGACAGGAGCAATTCTAGAGTGCTGAAGATGTGGTTCTGAAGTGCGGTTTTGAATGTGGAGATGGTGATGGCATTGGTGATGGTGGCGGGAGAGAGTTAAACCAGGTTGGGGCTCTATAGCTGAAGGACCTCTGGCCACGGCTGGTTCTCGTTCTGGGGACCTTTAGAGTGGTCTTGTAGGAAGACCGTGTTGCAATGGTGGGAAGGCTCTGGTGGATGGATGCCGTTACCCCAGGGGGGGAGAGCCCGAGTAGGGTTTTTTTGGTGAGGAGACAGGTCTGGTATCGGAGCCGTTCATCCAGGGTAAGCAGGTTAGCATCGACATATAGCTGACAGGTGTGTGTGAGCCTGGGGGCACCAGTAATCAATCTGCACGCTTTATTCAGGGTTAGGTGAATTTTGTTGAGTGCAGTGGTGTCGGCAGCACAGATACTGGTAGACCATAGTCTACAAGGGACAGAGCGGACGATGTAACAGCTAGCCGGAGAGCATTTGGTGGAAGCAGGTTTTATGCGGAATAGGATGCCAAGCCGTGTGGCGGATGTTAGGGTGTCGATGTGGTTGTGAAATGTGAGGCTGAATCAGGTAACCCCAAGGTATTTGTAGGAGCAGACTTGTTCCAGTGGTTGGTTGGTGCTTGGAAGGATATAGAGTGGGTGGTTGCTAGCTTTGTTTTGGGGGTGTGAGAAGAGCATAGTTTTGGTTTTCTTAAGATTGATGACGAGTCTGCGCTCCTTAAACCAGGCCTCGGCACTGTTGAAAGACTGCTGTAGGGAGTCCTGTAGGGAGATGGGATTACGGTGCGGGTGGCAAAAAGGACAGCGTCGTCTGCATACAGCAGAATTTTGCCAGAGCATGCACTGGGCAGGGTGTTCAGATACAGCGAGAAGAGAAGGGGGCCCAGGATGGAGCCTTGGGGGACCCCAGAGAGAATGGGATGGGTGTCGGAGAGTGTTATTAATCTTGACACACTGGGATCGAGTGTCAAGATAGCTAGCACACCATGCCAGGGGCCAGCCGAGAGACCAGTGAGGCAGAGTGCATTCAGCAGCAGGATGGGAGACAGTGTCGAAAGCCTGCAGGTCAATGAACACTGCACCAGCTAGGAGCTGGTATCCAAGGAGGAGTGTAGGAAGTTGGAGAATTCAATAAGGCAGTGCTGGTACTGTGACCTCGCACGAAGCCATGTTGCTCTGGGCATAAGATGTTATGCTTAGCCAGATAATCAGTGATTTGAATGGCCACCACTTTCTCCAGGGCTTTAGAGAGGAGGGAGGATGGAGATTGGCGGTAGTTGTTGGCCGATGACCTGTCGCCTCCTTTATGAATAGGTGTGATAATGGCTGTTTTCCAAGCTGTGGGGAATTGTCCCAGGCAGAGTGACTGGTTAATTAGGCTTGTGAGAGGTGCAAGGACTTCATCTAGCACCAGCAAAATAAAGGAAAAAAGGAAAAAAAAAAGAGTGCAGTGGGACCAGTTGATAGAGGACATGGACCAGAAGGTGCTTGTCATGTCCCCCTTACATAAAACATTGATGTGGTTGATGGCCTGCCGCAGTCTATTAAGTGGCTTTCCATTTCTCATATCAACTCAGATTCTTACCTCAGATGCGTCCAGATCTGGGTTGGGGAGGGCACACCTGGGTCCATATCAAACCAAGGTTCTTGGGCCCAGGCTTTTCAGGGGCATCCGACTCCGAGTCCTCTGTTATAGGGACACTGTCAGCTCTTTTTGCATCAAAATATTTCTAGATGAAAACTCACGGTCAGCTCTTTTTGCATCATATTTTTATGTAGACGAAAACTCACATTTTATGATTGCTTACCTTCTCAAAAATTCATTGATGTTGCAGTTTGTTTTCTCCAGTTCCATTCTTAGTAAAACTGACATGCATGGTAATAGTGTAATACAAACAACCTTCTTTTGTTTCATAGCCTTGCTATAACTCTTACACCATACTTTATGAGCATTATGAACACTTCAAAACCATGCAGTCACTCATGTTGCAATAGTCTCCTCTCACTGCATCATGAGTGGCTGGACTGTGTTGGAGTGTTCCCAAGTCAAGGAAAGATGCAGTGGAAGCGGCTCAAGGAATGTAAACAAACATGTTTTGGTGTGGTAACACTAATATGATGGGTAGTCCATTTTTTGCTTTTAAAAAGAAAAATAGTATCAAACAACCAGCTGCATTAGCAATCTTTACGGACTATGAACAAACATAAAATGTGTTTTTAAACTAGGGACACTTTGAGGCCTAAGGGGGTTGACAGTGTCGCTTTAATATAGATGAATAATGTTGGTGTCATAAAAATTGGGGGACTCATTCCTATCCCTTGTGTCAGGAAGCAATGAGAGTGTGATACTAGGTACTGGAAGACAGCCTAGAGCTGTCAGCCATGCATCTCCCAGGTATCCAAAATGTCTTAGCAGACAGGCTAAGCAGATCACAGTCAAAGATACACGAATGGGAACTGCTGACCTCAGTGGTAGATGACCTCTTCACACGGTTGGGGTCAGCCAGAGTTGGACATTTTTGCATCCTCACACAATGCAGGACTGCTGCATTTTAGCTTGCTCTAGGGCCAGAGTTTTTTAGTGAGATGCATTGTCCCTCTCTTGGAAAGGGAGGTTCCTGTATGCATTCCATCCCATTCCATTAACACAGAAAGCTTTACTGAAACTGCAGATGGAGGGTGTGACCCTTATCCTCATTGCACCCCTGTGGCCTTGGCAAATATGGTATCTGCTGCTCGAACAACTAGCAGTGGACCTTCCATTACCTCTGCTGCTGTATGGGGGCCTGTTGTCACTGGACGAGGGGTCTCTAGTCCATCTGGACCTGAAGTCCCTGCATCTGCATGTCTGGCTCCTGAAGACATAGCCATTGCACAGTTTGGTGTGTCACCTAAAGTTGCTGATATGCTGGTTACAGTCAGAAAATCTTCCACCAGACATGCATATTCTTCGAAGTGAAAGCGTTTCACTTTGTGAGCTGCTTCCTGATATAGGGACCCATTCACCTGGTACTTGCTGTCATAGTCGGACTCTGGTCTGCAGTATTCCTCACTTAAGGTACATTTGGCCACTATATCGGCTTTCCATGACCCTATTTATGAGCGTATGGTTGTCCAGCTGGAAGCTTCACGTGCCTTTTTGGAGAGATATTCAGGGTTCATTTCAGATATTTATGTATGTGAATTAATGACCCACTGGGTGTAAAAAAAAATAAGGGTCAAATGAAAAAAATAATGGGTCATATTGTTCAGCCGAGCCCAGATTCATAAAATGGCAGTTTAAAACCTCTATAACAGTGAGCAGATTGTCCCCAAGGTAGACGAAATGGTGGGTCAAAATTAAAAACTGTGTGCCAGTTGTCCAAGTCCCCCACACAAAAATGAACGCTGGGTGTTCTACACTTAAAACTTCTCATTCATAATCCGGTCCCACCTTGGGACCTGAATTAGGTTATTTTTTTATTTATATTTTTTAGCGTTTTTCTCCCTGATCCTGGGACCCCGACAGAAACGGGCGTGCGTATGTGTGCAGGTGCACATGCCAGGTACCGACTTGGCCCCTTTCCCTACCCCGTGGCTGTTGCCTGGCTCTCCGTTGCCCAAACTGCCACCCGTCCTCCACTAGGTGGCAGCCAAGGGGCGTGGAATCCCCTCATCCCTCCCCGGGAGAGGAGAGTCACCTTGCGGCAGCTCATTCTCGCTCCTTGCCCTCCCCCTCTGCCGACCACTGACAACCCGGGTTCGTGCCAGCATAGCGTGATGTGTGGCATCCAGCACCTCAACCCTCAGTGCCACCGGGCTGGCTAGAACCTGAATTATGGTCTTGAAAAGCTTACTTTGGCTCCTTTTGAGCCAGCCGGCAGTTGTGGTTTATGCGTTCCATCATGGAAAGCATTATTTTTAGCTACAGTCAGTTATGTTCGAAGGATTTCAGAGCTATAGGGTCTAGTGTATGAGCCTCCTTATTTGATTTTCCACGACGACTGTTTCTTTGGTTTCTTTGCGTACTAATCCTAAGTTTTTGCCAAAGGTGTTGTCTGAGTATACATTTACTCAAACCCTCCACCTTCCTGTTTATTATCCTGAGTACGTCAGTCAGGGTGAGGCATTGCTCTATATTTAGGATGTACATAGAATTCAAAGATGCTGTGTGAATTGCACCAAGGACTGTAGAAAGTCCTCTCAGCTTTTTGTTTGGTTCACCTCGGAAAAGAGGGCGTCCCAGTGTCGAAACAGTGCATGTCCAAATGGCTAGCTTGTATTACATTCTGTTATAGGTAGTATGGTAAGGAACTTCCTGATGCAGTTCATGGTCATTCCAGCAGGGGTATGCTCCCTTCTGTTGCTTGTTTTAGAAACATCTCTGTGGCTGACATTTGCGCTGCAGTCACATAGAGTACTGTCCACACTTTTAATAAGCATTGCAATTTATATCTCTAATAACATCATTGTAACAGATATCCCTGCAAAAATAAAGAATTTGAATTCTAACGCAGAAATTGCCTGGTTAAAGGTTAACACACAGACCTCAGCAGCTCTTATCATAGGCTTATTTTGCAGATCACCAGATACTGATGATGAAAGTAATCAGGAAATTATGCAAGAACTGGTAAAAGCAGATGGCACTGGTTGAAGTCTTAAATTACAGTGACTTAGACTGAGAAAATCAACCTGCTACCACAAGACATAGTACACCATTTCTTAATATATGTCAGAAGTTAGATCTAGTACAGCATGTCAGACAGTCCACCAGGGGCAGTGATATATTATATTTAGTAGTTGGTACAAAAGCCATCGGAATCACAAATTGTGAAGTCACACAATCATTAGGAAATAGTGACCACTCCAGTATACATTTCAACATACAAAATAAATACTGTAGATTAAAGGGCTGCAGAGAAGTGTATTTATATAAATCAACTAATAAAGAACTTGTAAACGGAGAGATTTCAGAGCTTAACTGGAATACAATGTTTAAAGACAAAATAACAGAGGAGTGTTGGGAATGTTTAAAGGAGACAATAGTGGATGTTAGCAATAAACATAAAAACAAGCATTTGTCAATGCTGAATGTTTGCTTGCTGGCATTGGCAGTGGTAGTGTAGAAGTTACAGAGCTGCGTAATTGGAATGGCAGTGAAGTATTGAACTGAAGCCAACCCCACCACCACCCTGCAGAGAGTGACAGGCATTGGGGTGTGCTTTGGGTCGTCAGGCATAGTGGCCACGCCATTTCACCACACCCCACCCTGCAGACACTGACAAGTGTCACGGTGTGCTTTGGGGTCTTTGGCCCTTATGCACACCCTATTCCATCAGGAAATACAGTGAGATGGGTGCGGTTTAGAAGAATGGGGTGAACTTTGGGGCCGAAGAGTCCAAGGCATACCTAAATGCCTCTCACTGGCTGCAGGGTGTGGAATGGTATGAGCATTACAGGCAAGAATCCCAAGTTACACCCCTGATGCCTGTCATTCTCTACAGGGTTTGGAGTTATGGTTGGAAACCCTAATACCTCAGGCATTCGTTGGTATTTTCACTCCAAATTTTCAGCATGTTTTTTTTTTGTGACCCCACCTCATGAACAGTGGCAGTATCAGTTTGTTAGCCGAAAGCTGCTTATGCACAGCGACTACAGCATTTAGCACCACAGGTGCAGAAACATTCCGAACAGGATGTAAAAAATGACAGCTGTACTGTTCATGGGGAGGTGTAAAAAATGGCAATGTTGCAAATCTTCAGTAAAAATATTAAAAAAACTGGTGAAGTCATGAGCATGCATAGAAACTGTGCAACGCACACCCGTAATGTAATTAGTTTGGGGATTTTTTACAGCAGATTGTCAACACAGGCATTTTGGGACCTCCGATCATGAACAGTGTCACTGTGATTTTCTTTATCTGTCTCGAACAATGATTTCCCACAACGACCACGCATCTCTGCGCTGAAAGTGTGAAAACACGTTTCGGCCATGTTGTGAAAAATGAGAGCTGTACTGTTCATAAGGAAGTGTGGAAAATGCCACTGGTGAAAATCTGGAATGAAAATATTACAAAGTCATGAACTTACAGGTGTGTGGAAACGCGCAATGCTCACTCGTGAACACAGTCATTTTATGGATTCTTTGTCAGTAAATTTCAACATAGCCATTTTAAGACCTTCTGCTCATGAACAGTGTAACTGTGATTTTCTTAATCTGTCCCAAACATTGCTTTCGCGACACGGATGCAACCATTGTGCGCTACATGTGCGAAAACACATTTTGGGCGACATGTGAAAAATGGCAGCTGTACTGTTCATAAGGAAGTGTAATAAAATGGCAATGTTGAAAATCTGGAGTGAAAATATTAAAAATTCGCAAACTTACGGGCATGCGTAGGAACTGCATAATGCATGCTCGTAAAACAGTAATTTTTAGGAATTTTTTCACCAAATTTTCAACATAGCCATTTTAAGACCTCTGCTCATGAACAGTGTCACTGTGATTTTCTTAATGTGTCCCATACATTGATTTCGCACACCGACTGCACCATTGTGCGCTACATGGGAGGAATAATGTTTTGGGCAAGATGTGACAAATGACAGCTGTACTGCTCATAAGGAAGTGTAATAAAATGGCAGTGTTGAAAATCTGGATTGCAAATTCGCAAACTTACGAGCGCATAGGAACTCCGCGCAACGACGTCAGAAACAGTAATTTTAGGAATTAAATTAACATAGCCATTTTTAAGACCTCTGCTCATGAACAGTATCACTGTGATTTTCTTAATGTGTCCCATACATTGATTTCGAACTCGACTGCACCATTGTGCGCTACATGGAGAGAAACATGTTTTGGTCAGGTGTGACAAATGACAGCTGTACTGCTCATAAGGAAGTGTAATAAAATGGCAATGTTTGAAAATCTGGATTGAAAATATTTAAAATTGTGAACTTCTGGCGATGCGAGGAACTGCGCCGCACGACGTAAAGTAATATTTGTGAATTTTCCACCAAATTTTCGGGCCCGAATAATGCCATGACAATGACAGCATTCATGAGAAGGGGTCCCAAAAACCCCATGTTGAAAATGTGGTGCAAAAATTCCAAAAAATGCCTGAGATATGCAGCAAAGTTGAAAACACCCTATCTATCCCATTATACAACTTACCGGCATTTCCTCAGTTCACGGTCGGCTTTGAAGAGTGCAGACGGTTCCCCGGCCCAATCAAGATCATCGCTGGAGGTCCGAGGAGTATGGGGGTGGGGTGGGGAGGCAGGGTGCGCAGTGGGTGGGTGCAGGTTGTGGGAGGGGGCAGGGAGAAGTGCCGAGGACAGTTTTTATTTTCAGTTTTTTTTATTTAAGTGACGTGGACGTTTGCCACGCTGGGGTGGGCTTCCAGCGTGGCACAAGGATAACTGGTTGGGGCGTGAAGCGAAGGATTGGGGCACCCCGTGGGCTGCCATCTGTTCTGCCACGCTGGGGTGGGCTCCCAGGCGTGGCACCCTGTACCTTTGGGGAGGACAGTGGAGCTGACAGGGATTGGGCACCCGTTGGCTATACGATGAGCTGCCACACTGGGGTCGGCATCCAGCGTGGCATGTGGAAGGCTTTGGGAGGGAGGTGCACCCCGGCTGTACAGTGTGTGCACATGGGGGCGCGCGGTATGCGTGTGTGTGTGTGTGTATGGGGAGGCGCGCATGAGCAGGGCGCATATCTTGTCGCCACCACTGAAGCCGCAACTCCCTTTCAACTGTACTCCACTGCATTTTGGAGCTGTCATAGACAGCCCGGCAGGCATTGGAGAACTGTGGCCACGCCTGCAAACACATTGCCTGAATTGGAAGAGGGCTGCCACACCTTCGAAAACTCGGATGATGGCACTATGTTTCTTGCACTTGCATGCAAGCAAACATAAAAAGGGTTACAAAATATAATAGAAAAGGGATGAAACCCAAATGGTTAAATAAGAAAATAATGAAGCTAATAAAAAAGAACAAATCTTATTTAGACTATAAACAAAATGGTACAGCACTGGATTGTGACAAATTTAAAAAGGTACGTAAAAAAAAACTGCAAAAATGCCATCAATAAAGCAAAAGGGAACATGGAAATTAAAATGGCAATGACAGCTTCAGAAAAGAACATCAGTTTTATAGCTATATAAATTCCCTAAACAAAACCAACACAAAGCTCAGCACAGTCACACAGAATAATACTGTGTTTTCAGACACTACCAATATAGGGAACGCAGTTAGCAATTACTTTTGCTCTGTTTACTCAAAGGCAAGTAACACCCATTACCAGAATGAGTATAGAAGTGACAATGATCTCAATAAATCCTATTTGGGTGTGTAACCTGTGATGTTTGTAGAGTTTCTGCATGAGAATTGTGTATCTTGTCTTGCTGTTTTTTTAATGGCAATAAACAGAAAGTACAAAAAAAAAATAGAAACTGATGAAATAAACAAGAAAATAGATGGTCTCAAAGTATAGCGCTCCAGGACTAGACATTACATCTCAAATGCTAAAACTGATGAATGAAAGCATCATTATCGCACTAAAAATGTTATTAGAAAAATCTGTAAGTACACAGGCGAGATGCCGAAGGATTGGAAAACAGCAGCAATTACCCCGATTCACAAAAAGGGATAGACAAAATGTCTACCAGCTAATGCTACAGAATGCAAAAGGGAGAAAAATTTGATTAGGGGTGGTATACAGACCACCCTCACAGGGTGTGGAGCTGGACAGGGAGCTAGCGGACCAGATCAGGAAGGTAGGAAGGAGAGGTAACGTAGTCATAACAGGCGACTTCAGCCTACCTGGAGTGGACTGGAGCACCCAGTCTACCTCCTGTTCCAGGGAACAGGTCCTCCTGGATGCTTTCCAGGAGTGCTTCCTGGTACAGGGGGTCACAGAGCCAACCAGGGAGGAGGCCTTACTGGACCTAGTGTTGTCAGATGGTGAACTGGTCCACGAGGTAGAAGTGAGGGGCCCCCTTTGCAGGCAGTGACCACTGCATGGTGTGGTTTTACATCAGTATGGGTAGCCAAGACCAAAACGAAAGTGGTGGACTTCAAGAGGGCATACTTTGGTAAGATGGGGTACTTACTAATAGGGCACCTTGCAAAGCTCAGACCAGAGATGGATGCAGAGCAGAAATACTTCATTAAAATGGGGTTAAATGAGGCCACAAATACTTGTACGAGGACTCAAGATAAGAATTCTGGAACCAAGAGACCTAGCTTGTTCAACAGGAATGTGGCAGAGAAGAGGGCAGCCTTCCAGAAGTACAAGCATACTTTGAGGGAGGAGGACAGGGAGATATACTGAGAGAAAGCTCGAGAGGCAGGGAGAGTGGTCCAGGCAGCTAAAGCTGCTAAAGAATTGAGGCTGGTGCAGGGGATCAAGAAAGGGGAAAAGGTCTTCTTCAGATACATAAAGCAGAGAAGAAACAGCATGGATGGGATTGTCAGGATAAGGGGGGATGGACAAAAAATAGTGAGGATCAGGTGGAGGCGTTAAATGAGTACTTCAGTGCTGTCTTCAGTAGGAAGAAGGACGGACCAATGTCACAGAGGAAAATTGAGGGAGGACTGAGGGGTTGGGGGTGTAACTGATGGGGCTGATTGGGGTGGACATGGTCTTCAAGGGTCTTAGGGCCCTTCGGATTGACAAGGCACCTGGACCGGATGGAGTGCACCCAAGGGTCCTGAGGAAACTGGTGGAAGTACTGCCTGCCCCACTGGCAGATATGTTTAACATCTCACTGGAGAAGGGGTGTGTGCCACAGGGCTGGAGGACAGCACATGTGCCACTCCACAGGAGAGGTCCCACAGATGACCTACAGGCCAGTCAGGCTGACCTCCATAGTAGGCAGACTAATGGAGACCATTCTAAAGGAAAGGCTGGTAACCTTCCTAGGGATAAATGATCTCCAGGATGATAGGCAGCATGGGTTTGTTGGGGGAGAGCCTGCCAAAGAAACATGATAGACTTTTATGACTAGATCACAAGGTCGTTGGACAGGGGTCAGGCGGTGGATGTCCTATACTTAGACTTCAGCAAGGTGTTCGATTCCGTGCCGCATTGCAGGTTGACCAGCAAACTGAGCAACCTAGGAATCAGGGACAAGCTGCTGGGGTGGGTCAAGAGCTGGCTACATGGCAGGAACCAGAGAGTGGTGGTGGTGGGGGGTTACTATCCAAACCTAAACCTGTCACCAGCTGGGTCCCGCAGGGCTCTGTACTCGGACCGGTGCTATTCAACAGCTTTATTGGTGATATAGCAGATGGAGTCAGAAGTAAAATCTGTCTTTTTGCAGACAGTGCTAAGCTCAGTGGGAGGATGGACACAAAGGTGGGGAGATAGAAACTCAGGGAAGATCTGGCTAAGCTAGAGAAATAGGCATCTGGCAATTGGGATTCAATGCTAAGAAATGCAAGGTCATGCACCTGGAGCTAGGAACCCAGGGGCCAGCTATTGGCTGGGGGGCATAAAGGTGGCAGTCTCAGAGGAGGAAAAGGTTCTGGGGGTGTTGGGGGAGACATGAAACACTATGTGCAGTACCATAAAGCGGTAGCCTAAAGCCGTGTTTACACCTCCAGAGCACTCCACAATTTGCAGCGATCCACTCCTGCTCTGATGGATGCAGCGGCTTTATTCCTTGTCCACACAGCCAGCTGCTCCAGAGGTTGTTCCACTCCTCCAACCTGGCAGGGATGAGCTGGTGATATGCAGGAGGTGATGAAGTGCCAGAACAGTCTTGTTCCCTGCTTAGCACACCAGAGTTCAGCAGACACCATTTTTCAAGAGCAAAAAGAAAGCTGAACTCAGGGAAAGTCCATAAAAATGTAAAACAAAGGCTACAAGTACATGGAAACATAGACTTTGATGGCAGATAAGGACCGCTTGGCCCACCTAGTCTGCCCATTTCCCTACCTACAGGATAGGCCGCAGATCCTAGTTAAACAGCCTGTTTCTTCCTACCTCCCACAAGAATTGCCTTATGTCTGTCTCATGCATTCTTGAATTATCCCACAGTTTTAGACCCCACAACCTCCTCAGGAAGGCTGTTCCATGCATCCACTACCCTCTCTGTGAAATAATACTTCCTCACATTGCCCCTGAACCACCCTCCTTCTATCTTTAAATTGTGTCCCCTTGTTCTTGCAAGTCTCTTTCTGAAAGATGCTACCCTCTTGGACTTTGTTGATTCCACTGAGGTACTTAAGTTTCTATCATGTCCCCCCTCTTCCTTCTTTCCTCAAGGGTATACATATTAAGCTCATTTAGTCTCTCCTCATATGGCTTCTCTTGCAGACCCTGCACCATTTTAGTTGCCCTCCTCTGGACTGCCTCTATCCCTTGCGGAGATGGGGTCTCCAGAACTGGATGCAGTACTCCAGATGGGGTCTCACCAACTGTCTGTACAGAGGGATAACAAACTTCCTGTTTTCTGCTGGTGATGCTTCTCCCTATGCATCCCAGTATACTCCTAGCCCTCCCTACTGCCTTCTCACATTGCTTGCTAACTTTTAGGTCATCTGATATGATTACCCTCAGGTCCCTTTCCTTTTTGTTGTTACTACCCTCCCAATTGTGTATTCTTTGCCTGGGTTCTTGTTTCCCAGGTGCATTATTTTGCACTTCTTTGCACTGAATCCTAGCTGCCATACTTCTGACCATTCCTCCAACCTTGCCAAGTCCCTTCTCATCCGTTCCATGCCTCCTTGTGTATCAACCCTGTTGCAGATCTTTGTGTCATCTGCAAAGAGGCATACTTTTCCTTCCAGTCCCTCTGCAATGTCACTTATAAAGACATTAAAAAGGACTGGTCCCAATACTGAACCCTGCGGTACCCCACTAGTATCCCTCTTTCTTCAGAGTGGACTCCATTTTACGATTACCTTCTGTGTCCTGTTGTCCAGCCAATGTTTTACTTAGGCTACCACCTGGAGCCCACTCCCAGGCTGGTTAATCTGACTATTAATCTTTTGTGTGGGACTGTGTCAAATGCCTTGCTAAAGTCTAGGTAGGCCATGTCCACAGCCCCTTCCTGGTCTACTACTTTGGTCACCCAGTCAAAAAAATCTATAAGATTCGTCTGACATGACCTTCCCGCTGAGAACCCATGCTGCCTTGGGTCCTGTGCCCCACTGGCATCTAGGTACTCAACTATTTTTTCCTTCAGAAGTGACTCCATCACTTTCCCTACCACAGAGGTCAAATTGTGCAGAGGTGCTACTGTGCACAGTAGGGTTAATCTGGTCCCCCCTTGCTTGTTGATGTAATACATGGGATTGTGGTGTTGTCTGTTCTGACTTGCACCACCTTGTTTTGAAGGTAAGGAGCAAATTCCTTTAGAGCCAGATAAAGTTCCAAAAGATTTATGTGCAACAGACTTGAGGGGACCATGTGCCACTTGCTGTGTGTTCCAACATGTGTCCCCCAACCTAGAAGAGAGGCATCTGTTGAGAATTACTGAGGGCTGTCCCCTTATAAAAGTTACGCCCACTCAGGTTGTGCTCATCCAGCCACCATTACAATGCCTGGACTAAGCTTTTTGTAAGTGGAACCAGTTTAGACAGAGCATCTGTCCTTTGAGACCAGTACTGTCTCAGGTGGAACTGAACATCTCATTTGAAACCTGGAACCTATTACCACTGCAGTGGCAGATGACTTGTGACCCAATAGCCTGAGAAATTCTGACTAGTTTGGGTCTCCCTGACATGAAGGAGCTTGCAATCTGCAGAATGCTTGTCACCATGTCTTGTGTTTAGTTCTGCTCCAATAAACTCCAGCACCTGAAGTGGTACCTGCTAAGATTTGTTTATAAGAAATCCCTGGGTCTCCAGTGTAGATTGTGTTAGTGCCAGTGACTGTACTGCATGATGCAGAGACTGTCCTACTACTAACCAGTCGTCGAGGCAGGGGAAGACTGTTGCACCTTGTTTTCTCAAACTCTACCACCACTGCTATGCACTTTGTAAAAGCCCTTGGTGCTGATTTTGGTCCAAAAGGGAGTGCTGCAAACTGATAATGGCCTGAAGCCAGCCTGAATCTCAAGAATTTTCTGCGAGATGGTCCGACGGGAATGTGAAAATAAGCATCCCTTAGATCTAGGGAGGCTAGCCAGTCTCCCTTTTGCAATGAAGGAATGATTGCCAGAGTGACCATTCTGAACTTAAAATCTGCTTGTTCAGAAGTCTTGAATCGAAAATAGGTCTCTACTCTCAGTTTTTCTTCCTTACAAGGAAGTACCTAGAATAAAAACCTTTGCCCCTGTGCATTTGAGGCACTGTCGCCACTGCTTTGGTTACCAGCAGATGCTTTACCTCTGCTTCCAACAGAATCCTGTCTGCAAATGTTACTGGAGCCAAGGTTCTTGTTCTCAGTTTTGGGAATGATTTAAAGCAGAGTGTGAGGCCCTTGCTCACTTCGTCCAATACCCACTTGTCTGTGGTGATGGAATGCCAAGCGTGAAGGTAGTGAAGCCAGTCTGTCACCCACTGGTGGTTCTGCAATATGGGATGTGACCTGCACTAGTCAGTCAGAGGTTCTATGTGGGTTGTGCCTGAACTTTTGATGCAGGAGAAGCTCTTCTCATGGCTCTCCAGCCCCTTCCTCTCAAGTAACCTATGGCCTGCTGTTGGAGCTGAGAGGCCTGTGCCTGAAAGAAAGGTTTGGGATAAAAAAAACCCTACCCTGCCTCCCCTACTCTGGGGTCTGTAAGAGGTGGAGGGCCTATATTTTGAATTGCACAGATAGCTGCATTTATATTCCACCACCTTCATGTATGCTTCCGTCTCGTCTCCAAATAAGGAGTTGTTCTCAAGGGGAAAGTCAATTGCTTTGGCATGGGTGTCTAAGGTCAGGTTACTGGCTCTAAGCCATGCAAACCTCCTAAGCAAAACAGAGAAAGCCATTAATCTGGATGCAGTATCATTGGCATCCACTGCCATATGAAATTGGTACTTGGTAGCATCAAGTGCAGCCCGTGCTGCATCCTGCAGATCTACAGCCACTTAACCTGGCACCTTATCAGCCAGAGCTAGAACAATGTTCCAGACAGCCTTCTGGCACTGTACTGCATGTGTCATGTAATTGGCCTGCCTAACTAAAGAGGCAGCCATGTACCCTTTCTTCCCTATGGCACCCGTTTTCTCTGAGTGTCTGGTGGACGGGTAGCCAAGGGGATCCTGGTCTTGTCACAGGCAGAAGCCTCGACTACTCCTTCACGATCAGGATGAGTAAACAGAAAGTCAGCTGTATTTCTATCCATCTGGTATTTCTCGTCAGCTTTCTTATTCACACCAGGAATAGAATCTGGAGTTTTAAAAAATCTAATGTTGCCTTTAAGGACTTATGCATGGGCAGAAGCACATTTCGTGGCGGATACCCCCATTACATCTAAAAACTCTGCCGCCTCTGCCCTCCATATCTTCTTCAGTTTCCTGAAGACGAACGTTAAGGGTTTCCACCATGCTCTTAAAGGCATAGTGGGAAGAATATCTCTCAGCACCCCTAGGAGGAGACCCAAACGCTTGCTCTGGAAGACTTCTGGATCTATAGGTTCCCCTTAAAAATCATCCTCACCATACACATCCAGCAATTCCTGCCTTTCAGGAGCTGGAGGTGGAACCAGGGCAGCCGGTGTAGGAACCAGAATTGCACCCTGTAGGGCTCGTAAAACATGGAAGGCTTTAGCAATGTCCTCAGCAGAGGGCATACTATACTTGTCTGCTGGGAGCTCCTTAGCCTTCTCGGCCGGAGGCGCAGCAAATACAGGTTACTCATCTGTAACAGGAGTTCTAGGAGTGGTCTATGTTCATCCACACTGTCTGGCAGGTTCCTTGCTGCTTTGAATCTTGATGGGAAGTCTTCAAGCTGACTCCTCCCACTCACCGGGGTAGTACAAATTAGGGTCCTAAACTGGGACCGCAATACTGGGCATGCAAGAATGCACATCCCTTGGGAACAAGAGGATATGCATATGTATTAGCGCATGCCCAGTATCGCGGTCCCAGTTCATGACCCTAATTTGTACTACTTGTAGCCCTCATTTTACATTTCTGTGCACTTTCTCAAGTTAAGCTTTGTTCCTTTCTACTGTTGAAAAATGCCTTTTGTGGAACTTGGGTGCGCTAAGACTTTCTTCCTAAGTGCTAGAAGGTGCGCATCAGAGTGAGTTATGGAGCCAGAAGGATGCCGGGAGAGGAGACATTCAGATGGGAGTGAGTGCTGCGGAGTGTCTGTATGGCTGGTTAGGCGCTGCAAAGTAGCTTGCTCCGATACATGTCCCCTCTCCTGAGTCGAGTCTCAAACCCGATGAAGAGTGCTCTTAGGACGCTCCTGAAAGTGTCCACACTGCCAGCTTTTAAGCGCATCAACCCATGCGCATGGGTTGATGCGCTTTAAAGTTGGCAGTGTAAACAGGACTAAAGCAAATAAAATGCTGTGATGCATCACCAGAGGAATCACCTCTAAGAAGAGAGGAAGTTATTCTGCCACTGTACAGGTCACTGGTGAGACCACACCTGGAGTATGGTGTGCATTTCTGGTGCCCTTATTTGAAGAAGGACATCAGGCGACTGGAGGGGGTTCAGCAGAGGGAGACCAAGATGATCCAGGGCATAGGGGACAAACCATATGATGAGAGGATGTGGGAGCTCAATGTGTATTCCCTGGAGGACAGAAAGGAAAGGGGGGAATATGATAGAAACCTTCAAGTACCTGAAGGGCATAAATGGGGTTGTAAAAGAGGGCATTTTTATTTTAAAGAGGGAAGGGACAATAAGGGGCATAATTTGAATCTAGTGTGGGGGGGATTTAAGAAGGAATTGAGGAGGCACTTTTTCACTGAAAGAGTGGTGTCCAGGTGGAATGAGCTACTGGAGAGGTGATACCAGCGAAAAACTGGGAAGTTCAAAGAAGGTGGGACAGGGTTAAAAAGAGAATTAAAATGGAGGGTGGAAGGGGAGAGAGGGGAGGGGAGGATGACTCCTGGAATGAATGGGGGTGGGGGGGGCAGCTCCAGAGAATTAGACTGAGCTGCAGACTTGCTAGACCAATAAGACCTCTTTCTACTGGCAATTTTGTATGTTCATATGTCTGTAATTACCGCCCCATGAGTTTAACTTCGGTACCAGGCAAGATCTGGAATCAGTAATCGTAGATAGAATATTGAATCACGTTAAAATAAATAATAATTTCAATCTAGAACAACATGGGTTCAAATCATGAAGTTCCTGCACAAAAAACCTTATTTGTTTTTATGAAAAAAATCAGTTATTAGATCAGGGAGGTGCGACAAATGTGGTCTTGTTGGAGTTCTGTAAGGTCTTTGATGCGGTGCCTCACTGGACAGTGGCTGAAAAAATATTTAGGCTTAATATCAGTAAAAACATAGAGAAGTGGGTTGCAAATTGGTTTATTGAACGAACCCAGAGGATGATGGTGAACACTTATCTGTCAGAGGAGGGCCACGTGATAAGTGGGGTGCCCCAGGGTTCGGTACTGGCACCCATTATATTTCAGTTATTCATAGCTGATCTAAATAACATAGAGAACTGGATTACTAAGTATGCAGACGGCACAAAACTAGATGGACCAAGTAACACTGTAGAGCAAATACAAAGTATCCAAACAGACCTGAACATTATAACAGAGTGGGCTTATAAATGGGGTATAATGTTCTACCTAGATAAGTGTTGTGTTCTTCATTTAGGGAGAAACAATGTGCTAAATCAGTATGCATCAAGTAAGACTACTCTGAAGGGAACAGTTAAAGAAAAAGACCTAGGCATAATTATAAATAACCTGGACTTTAAAGACCAATGTATTAATGATGTGTCAAGAGCTAACAGAGTACTGGGTGCTGTAAAAAGAAATATAAAAAGTCATAGAGCCGAAGCTAACCACTGTGACTGCCCATCCTAGCCACTTGCTACACCTACCTCCGGCTCCCCCTCTCCCCCTTCATTCTAACGACTTAACCTACCCCACCCTTCCCACCCTCCTCTCCCCTACTGTACAATGCCTGTTTGGGCTGCTGCTACCTCCACTTACTATCCCTATCTCTGGTTGACTCACCTTCCTCTTTCTAACAACTTTCACCCCCTACCCACCTCTCCTCTCCTCTCTCCTGGACAATGCCCGTTCGGGCTGCTACCACCTCCTTTGACGTGCGCTTAGCAACCCAACGGCATCCTCTTAGCTTCATTACAGTGGAACTACTACTCAGTCTGTCTTTGCATCTTATGTGTAATGATGCTATTGCCAAATTCTTGCACTTGTTGTAGTTGCCTAATCTTTGTTATACCTGTTTACTGATTTTCCTGCATATTGTAACGAACCTATACCTTTTGTATCTGCATTGTGTTTCTTTACCTGGAACCTTTGTAAAAGAGCCTCTTGGCTCAGAGTTTGTCATCTGAACCTGAAATAAATAAGTGTTATACTGCCTCTGTAAGGATCTTATGTAAGACCATTTTGGGACTACTGTAGTTGGTTGCCGTGTCCATATAGCAGTTTGGATGTTGACAGAGTGGAGAGGGTGCAGCGCAGCATGACTAAAATAATATTGGACATTAAGGATAAACCTTACGAAGAAAGATTGGGTAATCTTTAAATTCATTGGAGGAACACAGAAAAGAGAAGATATACTTCTGTTTTATGATACAGTTAATGATCCTTACCTCATGAATGAATTAAACATTATTTTCAAAGACATAAATTAAAAAACTAGGGGTCATGCACTGCAGGTCTCCACAAGAAGATTTAAAACAGAAAAAAGAAAGTACTTTTACACAGAGAGGATGTTAAACCTTTGGAACAGTTTACCTGAAAATATCATAATAAGTGAAGCTAAGGAGAGTTTCAAGAAAAGATTAGATGACTGTATAATGAATGGCGGTACAGTAAAGATCTTTAGGAGATAATTTTGGGCTTGTAACCTTATCAGCTCCTTACAAGCTAGTGACATTAATGAAGCATTATAGTCTAGACATTGTTTCTCGTAGGCAGGTAGGTTTCAGCTTTGCTGTTCTACAGGGCCTGCTGTCCTGAGCCAGACTACACCAACCTTCCAGGTAGCTTTCGGGACTGCTTGGGACTCATTCCAAAGGTGTGGTCTAGGGAAAGAAATATCCTTGAAGAAGATAGAACAGTTACATAACTACTGTAACAGTAGATCTTCAAGGTAATCTCTTCCATTAGGCCATGCCAGCACTCCCTCTTCCTTCCTTTTTCTAATCTATAGGGGAATATGGCATCCAGTTTCTGCCTTGGGAATTTCCATGGCTGTTGTGTCCAGTGCCTTCATGTGCCTATTATGAGGGACACTGATATGATCTCCTGGTTCCCATAGAAGAGAGGTCCTTCAAGCCCAGTCTCTGGCAGGGAACTGAGGAGAGATGGGGCCACCTACATTTACGTAAGTGCTGATGCATGTCATCATCGTGGGCAGCCTGCCCTGGCTAGCAAAGGTTTCTGTGTGGTCCTAGCGCTGGTGTAGGTATAGTTCTAAAGGGGTGCCCTAATGGAAGAGGTTCTCTTGAAGATCTATTCTTATGGGAAGTACGTAACTGTTCTGTCTGGCTCTTCAGACCTACTGAAACTTGGAGCACTTGGGAATCCAGAAATGTCAGCTGACTCTTAATTTATTGTGAGTCCATAAGGATACTGATTGTTCACATATGGATTCACAATAAATTGAGTCTGCTGGCATTTCTGGCTCCCTGAGTGCTTTCTGTTTTTGTTTTGTTGGAAATTAGGGTGGCGGTTCAGAGAGCACTGGCTCTGAATATTTCTGAACATGCTTTTTTTGTTTTTTCATATTGCTGACACTTGGGCCTGTTGGTCAATGTTGACAAGTCTGAACTAGTACTGAAGCAGGTGATTAAGTACATCATGCGGTACTCAACTCCCTGTGGGCCAAGGCTCACCTCCTGATGGAACAGGCACTGGATCCTACCTCCTTTGCCCGATCATTTCAGGTTGGGCTCTTGCACCCTGCCCGGGATTTCCTGCGGCTGCTGGGGTACATGGTGTCCTGCACCAGCGTGGTCCATTGGGCCCGCTGGCGGATGTGCCACCTTCAGTGGGAGATGGATCATCAGTGGTCCCAGTGCCTAGGCCGCTTGGACCTGCCGTTCACAGTGACCCAGCCGATCTGGGACACTATCCAGAGGTGGCTTGTCCCAGAACATGGAATCCCATTTGTCTGCCCATTGCCAACTGTCACATTAACGATGGTTGTGTCTCTGATGGGGTGGGGAGCACACCTTGGAGACCACACAACTTATGGGTTCTAACCCCAGTAATACTCAAGTATTCATAACTTCTGCAGTGTCCCTTTAAGACTGAGCTGCCCAGAGAGATGGAATGCTATGCAAATGATGGAATCTTTGCATCAGCTGATTTTCAAACACTGCCTCTAACTAACTGCCTTGGTTCTGAACCCTCAGATCTCTCTCTCCGCCTGCCAAGAAAAGAAGCCCGGAGTTTCTCTCCTCATCATCTAGTCCTGACACTTAAATTGTCTTAAACTACATAAGTATTTTTTGATCCTTTTCTTTTACTGCCTCTTAGTGTTTTTAGTTATTAAACCGTTGTTTTAGTTTAAATTCTTTTGTTGTCTTGGTTTCTCCCGGTTCGGTATAACCGGTGGGGAACCGGGGGTTTCTTTAGTGTTTTTGGAGTTCCCAGTCTAAGGAACTCCATTAGTTTTATTTAAATTTAAAGTTTTTATATTTATTCAAATAACATGAAATCTTGCTGTATTCAGACATAATGCAGTTAGCCCCAGCACTTGAACTGCCCCGGAGAGGAAAGAGTTAACTCTATGCAGAAGCATAGAACGTTGAGCTCGAGATCGGTTTTCAAACCTCTGTCTGTGGTACTTCCCAGTGTAACCGTCAGATTCTTTACTCCGCCTAACAGTGAAGTCGCTTCGGAGATTTCCTCTGCTCAGTTCAGTTAAAGTAAACCGTTCGGTTTAAACCACATATTTGTTTGTATTTTCTGATTTCCAGCCCCTGTCAATGGTACAGGTAGTGTGCAGATAGGCAGTGACTGTGTTTTATTTTGTGAAAGAGTGGAAATTGTTCTTCTTTGGTTTCTTTCCGGTTGGTTCGGTTTGGAACCGACCTTGTTACAGTCTGTTTAACTTTATTTTTATTTTCTGGGATTAGTGTGGTGTTCCGGTACTGATCAGTTTCAGAAGAACCAGACCTGTTGCTGGTTCTTTTACAAAGCCCGTGACACGGTTTGTAACCGATCGGTTATTATGTTACCTGGCTTGAAAGCTGCAATAGGGTAATTTGTTAGGTTGGCCATGTCTGAGAAACCCAAGAAGAAAAACTGTCCCACTGGGTTTCAACACTATACTGCGTGTGGGAAGGCCTTTGCCAAGGCTGACCCCCAACTCATCTGTGTTCAATGTCTGGGGTTTGACCACTTCAAGTCAGACTGCCAAATCTCTAAAAACTTTCCTAAATCCACTCTAGACAAATGACTGAGTAGGCTGAAGGAAAGGGAGGCTGAGAAGTCTGTAGATCTGGATGGCCAGGCTGGTTCGGTTGCGGCCGAACCTGAGGAGGTGCCTGCTGACCTAGGAGATACCTCCTTGGGCAAAAGGAGAGCTGACCCTGAGGGGTCGATTCTGTCAAAGAAGAAGCGTAAATCTGCCAGTTTGGATCCTGTATCACACTCTCTGACTGCGGACGAAATAGCCAAAGCGAATAGCATTGTTCAGTCGCTTAGACCGGTTCTGTCCGAACCGGTACAGCCTGTTAGGCAGTCTATTCGGTCGGATTTGTCTCCTCCGGATTATGATCCAGACGCTTATTATGAGGAGTGGGAGGGAGACGAAGACTATCCCGGTGATGGTGATGATGATGACGATTACCGGGGAGGGGTCTGGATGTGCCCATTGAACCGGACATCTCCCCAGACAGGCCCTCAGGTGTCTCTCCTCCCAGGCTCTGTGAGTCCCCTTCACATTTTTTTGTTCTACAAAAAGGTGGCAGAAACCTTGCAGCTTCCCTTGGTTGAAGCTGCAGAGGAGGATGAGGAGCCTGATGTTGTGGAAATAATGGACATCCCAGAGTCCAAAAGGCTGTCTATCCCTCTTCATAAATCCTTGGGGAAACAGACACACAAAATTTTACAAACTCCTAATTCAGTACCTCCTGTGGATAAGAGAATGGACAGGAGGTATTTGTTATCAGGCTCAGCTGCAGAGTTTCTTTATAGTCATTGCAGCCATGTTGGAGCAGTGCAGGCTGCAGCCTGTGACAGGGCTAACATTCCTTTGGCATCACACCCCCGGATAAGGACTCCAGAAAAGTGGATGTCATGGCCAAAAAATTGTATTTGGCATCCTCTCTGGGACTCAGGCAGGCTACTTATATAGCCTACACAGCCAGGTACCAGACATCCAGATTGGATTCAGTTCTGGAACTGGCTAAACAGGCCTCTCTCCAGCTAGTCAAGGAGCTGGAGGAGGTGGCTACTGATGGAATTGAGGCATCAAAATGCAATTTCATGCTGCTGTGGACTCCAGTGATGTGGCATCTAGAGTCATGGCTACATCTGTGTCTCTCAGAAGGCATGCTTGGCTCAGATGTACTAGCCTTTCACAAGATACCCAGACTAAGGCCATGGATTTTTCTGTAGTAGGTAACTCTCTGTTTGGGGAGCAGACAGAGGCTTACATGAAGAAAATGGATGAATACAGGACCACGTACAGGAGTGCACAGGCCAAGGAAAGGCAAGCCACTCCATGCAAGCAGCAGTCTAGGGGCAGGCCCTTTCAAAGTTCTTTTTACCAAGCCCAGGCTTCCTCTGCCATCCCACAGAGGGGGTTCTTCAGAGGGAGGGGCAGGAGGGGGATGAGCAGGGCTGCTCCCTCCTCCTCCTCTCAGTCTAAGGCTGCTGCCAAGCAGACACCCTGATGTGTCAGCCCGGGTCGACTCCCCATTTCCAGTAGGAGGCAGGCTGTCTTATTACTTCCAGGCCTGGAAGTCTGTGACCTCAGACAAGTGGGTCCTGGAAGTAGTAAGCCAGGGACTGGCCCTCAGCTTCAAAACATTTCCAAAAAAGAGGGCCAGATCTTTTCCACCTGCATCAGTTTCAGAAACCCTTGCCCTAGAGGCAGAGGTTTCCTCTCTTCTAGTGCTCAGAGCTATAGAGAAAGTTCCTACTCAGCACAAGGGAAAAGGACTGTACTCCAGGTACTTCCTTACCCCAAAGAAAACAGGGGAGTGGCAACCATTCCTAGACCTAAGGTATTTAAACAAACACATTTCAAAGCCCAAATTCAAAGGGGTAACTCTGGGAATAATCCTTCCCTCTCTAAGGCCAGGGGATTGGCTAGCATCTCTGGACCTCAAGGATGCCTACTTCCATATTCCTAGCAGGTGCCTCCACAGAAAATACCTCGGGTTCGAGTTGCCTTCAGGCCATTACCAATTCAGAGTCATGCCATTTGGCCTAACACCAGCTACAAGGGTGTTCATAAAGTGCCTTGCAGTAGTGATGGCTTACCTCAGAAGACAGGGTATCACCATCTTCCCATATCTGGATGACTGGCTCTTAGTGGGTCAGTCACCTTTACAGGTCAAGTCAGCTCTTCAAACTACCTAGGACCTACTCAGCTCCTTGGGGTTTTTTCTCAGTCTTCCAAAGTCTGTCCTCGAACCAGTTCAACTTCTCACCTTTATAGGCGAAGAGTTGGATACTGTACAAGCAAAAGCCTTCCTTCCCCTGGTAAGGATGAAGGCCCTAGTGGATCTTGCTTCCTCCTTCCGACCTCAGGTTTCCCGCCCAGCAAGACAGTTCCTCCAGCTCCTGGGCCACATGGCAGCTTCCATGGCAGTGGTGCAGGGAGCAAGGTTCCAGGTGAGGGACATTCAGTTTCATCTAAGGTCTTTTTGGTCTCAAAAGAAGGATTCACTTACCAAACTGATTCCAGTGACTCAGACTCTGGTCCAAGCTCTCCAGTGGTGGCTGGACCAGGACAACCTCAGACAAGGGGTTTCATTTCTCCCTCAAGTCCCATCAGTAGTTCTAACTACGGATGCTTCTCTCCTAGGGTGGGGAGCCCACCTGGGAGCCCTCACAGCTCAAGGGGTCTGGTCTCCACAGGAGTCTCTCCTTCATATTAATCTCCTGGAACTCAGGGCAGTTTTTCTAGCCCTGCAGAGCTTCTCAGATTCAGTCAAGGGCAAGGTGGTCCAAGTCAGAATGGACAACACCACCACAATATGGCACATCAACAAGCAGGGAGGCACTCAGTCCTCGGCCTTGTGCACAGAAGCTATGAAGCTGTAGTCTCTGGCCTATTCTCTTCAGAAATCTCTGGTAGCAGTTCACCTTCCAGGGAAGGACAACATACTAGCAGATGCTCTGAGCAGAATTTCACAGGGACATCATGAATAGTCCCTGGATCCTCACATCCTGATGGTCATCTTCTCCAGGTGGGGCACTCCAGAGATAGATCTCTTTGCAGCACTGGACAATCATCAACTTCCTCTGTTTAGTTGCAGATCTCGAGTCCTGGGGACAGTTCCCCAGGATGCTCTTTTTTTGGTCTGGAAGGGCAGGTTTCTCTATGCCTTCCCTCTGCTGTTCAGAGTTCTGATCAAGATCAGGACTCAACCCTGCACAGTGATACTGGTGGCTCCTGATTGGGCCAGACAGCCTTGGTATCCTCTGCTGCTGTGCTTGGCAGTGTCACGTCTCCTGTCTCTTCCCAGGACATACAATCTCCTGTCCTTCTCCCAGGGGCGGATCTGGTACTCCAATCTCCAGTCTCTGAATCTCAAGGCCTGGCTCTTGAAGAGTTAGAATATGCAGCACTACATCTTTCTCAGGGAGTTCTGGATATTCTGAAGGTCTCCAGGAAACCGTCCACTAGGAAAACTTACAACTCTAAATGAAAAGGTTCAGTATTTGGTGCTCTCAGAAAGGCATCCTGCCTGATTCTGCAGACATTTCCACAACCTTAAACTATCTAGTTTATTGGAATGGTCTAGGCCTTAGGCCTGCCACTCTGAAGGTTCATCTAGCAGCTGTCTCTGCATTCCTCTCAGCAGGGAATGGCTCTTTCCTGACATCTCTTCCTGTTCTCAGAAAGTTTTTCGGAGTTTTGGTTCACATTAACCCTCCCTTTAGGGAGCCCACTCTGCCTTGGGATCTTAATGTCTGCATAGCTCAGCTTATGCAGCCACCCTTTGAACCTCTGACTTCGGCTGAATTGAAGTACTTGACCTGGAAAACGGTGTTCCTGGTAGCTATTACTTCTGCCAGGCGGATTAGTGAGTTACAGGCTCTGTCATTTGAACCTGACTTCATCTCCTTCCATAGGGACAAAGTGGTCCTAAGAACCAATAGGAGGTTCTTGCCCAAAGTGGTATCGGATTTTCATCTTAACCAGTCTATCTCTCCCTGTGTTTTTCACTGACCATTCTTCTTTAGGTGAAAGAAGGTTACACAGTCTGGATGTTAAGAGGGCCCTTAGCTACTACATTGAACATACTAAGGCATAGAAATGACTGTCATCAATTGTTTCTCACTTATGGTGAAGTGGGGAAAGGTAAGCCTGCCACTAAAAGAACTATTGCCAGGTGGATTGTTTCTTGTATGCAATTCTTTTATGACAAGTTGGGTAGAATGCCCTCTTCAGGCCTGAGGACTCACTCAACTAGGGGTACGGCTGCTTCTCTAGCTGCGGCCAGAGATGTACCTTTGTTAGAGATCTGTAAAGCAGCCACCTGGAAAACAGTACACATTTTCACCAAGCATTATTCCCTGGACATCCACGCTAGGAGTGATGCTCGGTTTGGCACAGCAGTACTGCAGAGCCTCTTCCCAAAGTAGGTTCTGCATTCCCTCTTCCATAGGGAACTGCTTGGTAGTCTGCATTATGTCTGAATACAGCAAGACTTCAGTGTTGTTTGAAGAAAAAATTACTCACCATAGTAATGTTGTTTCTTCTAATGGAGTCTTGCTGTATTGAGACCCCCCCCCGCCTCCCCTCTCAGAACCTGAGTTTTGGGAAGTGGGCTGGCAGGTACAGTGTTGCACCTCAGGGGTGTACCTTGTACCCTCCCTCTTAACATAGAATCATAGAATTTGACGGCAGATAAGGACCGATTGGCCCACCCAGTCTGCCCATTTCCCTGCCTACTGGATAAGCTGCAGATCCTAGTTAACCAGCAGCCTACTTCTTCCTACCCCACCCCCCTAAATTGCCATGATTGTCCCATGCATGATTGAATTCCACCACTGTTTTTGACTTCACGACTTCCTCGGAAGGCCGTTCCATGCATCCACAACCCTCTCTGTGAAAAATACTTCATAAATTACCTCTGAGCGCCCCTCTATCTTCAAATTGTGCCCCTTGTTCTTGCACACCTCTTTTTTGAAAGATGCTACCCTCTTGGACTTTGTTGATTCCCTTGAGGTACTTGAAAGTTTCTATCATGTCCCCCCTCTCCCTCCTTTCCTCGAGGCTATACATATTAAGCTCCTTAAGTCTCTCTTCATATGTCTTCCGGTGCAGACCCTGCACCATTTTAGTTGCCCTCCTCTGGACAGCTTCCATCCTGTCTATGTCTTTGCGAAGACTGGGTCTCCAGAAGTGCACACAGTACTCCAGATGGGGTCTGACCAGCTGTCTATACAGAGGGATAATAACTTCCTGTTTTCTACTGGTAAAGCCTCTCTCTATGCATCTCAGTATCCCCCCAGCCCTCCTTGCTGCCCTCTCACATTGCTTGCCCACCTTTAGGTCATCTAATATGACTACCCCCAGGTCCCTTTCCATTTTTGTTGTTGTTAGTATCTCACCCCCCATTGTGTACTCTTCCCCTGGGTTTTTGTTTCCCAGGTGCATTACCTTGCACTTCTTAGCATTGAATCTAAGCTGCCATACATTTGACTCGGGTCGAAACGTAGATTTTTAACTCTATTTTCTATTTTCAGCGTGCATTTAATATAACCATACATTTGACCATTCCTCTAACCTTGCCAAGTCCCTTTTTATCCTTTCCACCCCACCTTGTGCATCAACTCTATTGCAGATCTTTGTGTCATCTGCAAAGAGACATACTTTTCCTTCCAGTCCCTCTGCAATGTCGCTTGTAAAGACATTGAAGAGGACCGGTCCTAATACTGAACCCTACGGTACCCCACTAGTAACCCCCTTTCTTCAGAGTGGACTCCATTTACTATTACTCTCTGTGTCCTATTTTCCAGCCAATTTTTACCCAGGCTGTCATCTTGGGACCCACTCCCAGGCTAGCTAACTTGTATATTAATCTTTTGTGTGGGACTGTGTCAAATGCCTTGCTGAAGTCTAGGTAGGCCATGTCCACAGCCCTCCTGATCTACTACTTTGGTCACCCAGTCAAAGAAATATATCAGATTTGTCTGGCATGACCTTCCTGCTGTGAATCCATGCTGCCTTGGGTCCTGTGCCCCTCAGGCCTCTAGATACTCGACAATTCTTTCCTTCAGAAGTGATTCCATCATTTTCCCTACCGCTGAGGTTAAACTAACAAGTGTGTAGTTTCCTGCTTCTGCCTTGCTCCCACTTCTGTGAAGGGGAATCACATCTGCCCTCCTCCAGTCCTCGGGTACCACCCCATCCTCCCATGATTTGTTAAACAGGGTAGTCAGTGGTGTCACTAATTCTACCCTTAGTTCTTTTAGAATTCTGGGATGATTCCATCAGGCCCCATTGCTTTGTCCACCTTCAGTTTTAGAGTTCTTTCAGAACCCTTTCTTCTGTAAATGGTCTGGTATCAACTTCTGTATCCAGAGTGTTTCTACTGTTTGTTTTAGTTACCTCCCCTCTTCCTTTGTAAATACTGAGCAAAATATTTGTTTAGTATCTCTGCCTTTTCACAGTCTCCTCTGCCCACCCTCCCCCTTTTATTAAGCCTCACTATCCCTCCCTTGGTCTTCCTTCGCTCCTGATGTACCTATAAAAGGTTTATCCCCTTCTTAACTGAGTTGGCTATCTTTTCCTCGGTTTGGGCCTTTGCTGTTCTGACTGCCTTCCCAGCTTCCTTTTGCTTTAACTGATACAGTTCTCTGTCCTGCTTCTTCTGTGATTCCTTGTACTTCCTGAAAGCTTTCTTTTCTCTTGAACCTTCACTGCCACTTCCTTTGAGAACCATAGTGGTTTCTTACATCATTTAGTTTTGTTTATTTGCTTCACACAAAGGCTTGTTACCTCTGTGATGGCAGTTTTTATTATTCCCCATTGTTCTTCCACCCCTCCTTCCTGCCCATTTGCTAGTGCATTCCTTAGGCACTCACCCATTTTGGCAAAGTCAGCCCTCCTAAAGTCTAGTACCTTTGCCTTTGTATGGCTTGACTCTATTGCTGTGTTTATTGTGAATCATACTGTTCGATGGTCGCTAATTCCCAGATGGCTACCCACTTCTACATCTGTGATCCTCTCTTCATCTCCATTTGAGAGAACCAGGTCTAAGATTGCTCCCTCTCGAGGTGGGCTCAATACTAGTTGTCTAAGGCATGCCCCTGTAGGGCATCTAGAATAACCCACTCTTTGAAGTGGCTGCTGCAACTGCACTCAGCTAACATCTGGCATATTCAGATGGCCATCAGCAATATCTCCCCTTTTTCTGCCATACTAAGTATACTTTCTATCATTTCCTTGTCCATTTCCTCCCCTGAGAAGGATCTGTATACTAACCCTGTGCGGATTGTGGTGCCATTGCCGGTCTCCAAATTTACCCACAGTGCTTCTTCTCCTCCCTGTTTTCCCTTTTGTTCTGTTGCTTTGATTCCTTCCCTATGTAAAGAGCTACTCCTCCTCCTCTTTTACCCTCTCTGTCCCTCCTGTAGATAGTGTATCCTGGTATGTTTACGTCCCAGTCATGGTTTTGTGCAATCCATGTTTCTGTGACTGCCACGATATCCAGATGTTCTCTCCATCAAGGCCACTAATTCAGGAAGCTTGTTACTCAGACTATGGGCATTGGTACTCATTGCTTTCCATTTTTGATGGCTTTACCTTCTGTTGCAGCATCCCCACTGACCTTTCTACCTCAGTCTTTTTCACATTTTGTACCCTGTTTTGTAGGGAGAGGCTGGGATTTTCCTGCTGCTTATCAGTGCCTCCCCCCTTGACTAGTTTAAAAGCTTGCCAATGAAGCATTTAAACCGATTGCTCAAAAGACTTGTTCCTTTCCTGGACAGATGCAGACCATCCTGCCAGTATAGGCTGGTGTCCCTCCAGGTGGAATCCTAGTCCCCAATTGACTGGGGTAGATGATGTTATCTTTTTATGGTGTTTTATACTTAAATATTGTCACTACCTTTCCCTCTTGGGTTCTCGACTTGAGTCGTTTGGGCCCAAAGGAATCTTTTGCCCTTTGTCTATATGTTTGAACAATTTCCATACGATAGTATATTAGTTAGTTTGCTCGTAAAAATCTGATGGTTACACTGGGAAGTACCACAGACAGAGGTTTGAAAACCGAGCTCGAGCTCAACATTCTATGCTTCTGCATATAGTTAACTCTTTCCTCTCTGGGGTTGTTCAAGTGTTGGAGCTAACTGCATTATGTCTGAATACAGCAAGACTCCATTAGAAAAAACAACATTACTATGGTGAGTAATTTTTTCTTTTGCACTGCTAATCCTGGTTCGCAAACCGCGAACTCCGGTTCGGTTCTGGTTCCATTAATTTTTTCTCGGTTCAGGAACTGACTGCTAGTGCTAGATAAGGTCTTAAAACCTTTCTTATTTAGCGGTTATTTGCTTTTTCTGTTTTTTCTCTCAGAATGTCAGAAAAAACCAAAAAGAAGAACGGATGAACCCAGTTTTAAACCATGTACTGATTGTGGTGAGATTTTTGCTAAAGCAGACAAGCACATCTTTTGTGTGGTCTGTCTGGGTTTTGAGCATTTAAAAACAGACTGTGATATTTGTAAAATTTGTCCAGAAAAAAATGGAAACATGCTAGAAAGGCTAAAGAAAAAGATGTCTGTTTCAAAGGGTCCCTCTGTCTCTGACTAGCCGACACCCTCTATGCCTGTGGGTGAAACCACAACAATTTCAACTACTGTAACAGCCACCTCTGAGACAGGTACTGAAGCAGTTTCAGGGAGGCTTGCTGAACCGACTCACTCTCCGGTTCCCTCAAAAAAGTCTGAGCACACAGAACCCCCTTCCGATAAGCCTCTGGGGACTTCTGTGCCTGCAATAAAAATGCCAAGTGCAGACGGCCCGTTGGTGCAGTGGTTGGATTTCCACTTGCAACGTGGGCTAACTGGGTTCGGGAACGGACCCAAGTCATTGAAGGGCCGGCCGGGGGAGAAGGATTGAGCATCCTAGAGACAGCTGTCCTATTCTGGGGGGAAGGCAGGTGCATGTCCAGTGTTTGACAGACCCCTAGCGGAGGCCAGGGGTACTGCAGCAACTGACATCTGAGGGCAGTCGGAGGGTCGGGATGGACGCTGGACGTCATTGCACGTTCCCGCCCCCCACGTACAGCACCAAAAAAAAAAGAATTCTTGCCTGCGGCCCTAGATGAAGCCTGCCCTGGCCTTCATCAGCCTCCAGGACCAACCCTGGACCTTGTCCCTTCATGTTTCGCCATTAAGGGGGTCGGTGCCACACCCCACCCTGGGGAAGGGCAAGCCAGGGGGTATCCGAGGGGTAGGGTCTAATGTGGAGGTGGAGGTTAGGGTCTGTCACCAGGCTGAGGTGCCGGGTCGCAGGTAGCGGGGGCAAAAAAACATAATAAATTAAAAAAAAAAAAATGCCAAGTGCAGAAGAGATTGCACAGGCTTTCCATGTGATCCAGGATTTACAAGGGCTAACTACCCCTTTGCCTCAGACACCAGCCAGACAGACAGGCTCTTTTTTTCAGTCTTCTGTTTACAAGCAAGAAGAGTACCTGGATGTTGAGGAGGAGGATGAAGGGGAGCCCATTGAACCAGAGGTTTCCCCTGAACAAGAATTTGGTTACCCTCCTAGGGCATCAGAGCATTTTTCCTCTTGCTTCATTTTTATAAGGGAAATGGTGGATGCCTTAGACATCTCCACAACTGAAGTAATTGAAGATGAGGAAGAGGTAGAGTATATGGAACTGACGGGGTTAACACGCACCAAAAAGATTCTTCTTCCCATTAGTAAATTCTTTAAAAAAGATGTCTTAAAATATTACATACTCCTAATACTCCCACCTTTGATAAAAGGTTAGACAAAAAGTACCAACTAGAGAGACCGGGTGTAGAATTCTTATTCTCTCACCCTGACCACCAAGGAATAGTGCAGGTGGCCGCCTGTGACAAGGCAAGGGTCCCACTAGCCTCCTATTCCCCAGACAAGGATTCGAAGGAAATGGACGGTATGGCCAAGAAAGGCTACCTCTTGGCTTCCTTGGCTATCAGACGGGCCAATTTCCAGGCCTATGGTGCACAATACCAGAAATCACTCTGGCAGTCAGTGCTTGCCATGTCTGAAAATGTACAGTCTGCTGTCTCAGCTGACTTCGCTGAAACAGCTAGATTTGGTCTGGAAGCAGCCAAGTATCAGTTTCAAATGGCTGCGGATTCTAACGACACAGCTGCCCGGTAGATGGCAAATATTGTGGCTCAGAGAAGGTTTGCTTGGTTGAGGTCCACAAACCTGACCCAGGATACTCAGGCCAAAGCTTTAGATTTCCCACTTGAAGAACATTCCCTCTTTGGGCAAATGACAGAGGCTTACATGAAAAAGGTGGATGAGTATAAAACCACCTACAGAAGCAATTCTGCAAAGGAGAAAACTTCTCCTTCCACTAGACCCTATGTAAGGGGAGGTAGGGGCAGGGTCTTTCAAAGCAGGCCTTTCTTTCAACACATGGCTACAACCCCATACCAGCAGTATCCACAGCAAGGATACTTTAGGAGAAGGGGCAGACGGGGTTCCAAGTGTGGTTCCCAGCCCTAGGCTAAACAGGCACCCTGACATGTCTGTACAGGCCGCCTCCCTACTGCCTGTAAGAAGCAGACTGTCTCACTACTTTCATGCTTTGAAAAACATCACCACAGACAAGTGAGTCCTGGAGGTAGTTAGTCAGGGGCTGCCTCTGACAGTCAAATCCCTTCCACCGTTAAGTACTCAAGTTTTCAAACCATTATCAAATACAGAAAAAAAACTCTTGGAGGCAGAGGTTCGAAAACCGATCCTTGCTCGAGCAGTAGAACCAGTGCCAACCAGCTTAAAGGGAAAGGGACTTTACTCAAGATACTTTCTCACCACAAAGAAAAATGGGGAGTGGCGGCCCATATTAGACCTCAGGGTCTTAAACAAATACCTAATAAAGCCAAAGTACAAAATGATAACCTTGGCACTGATTCTGCCAACCCTCTAAAAAGGAGATTGGTTGGCATCACTGGACCTAAAAGATGCCAGCTTCCACATCCCTATAAAGGAGTCTCACAGAAAATACCTCAGGTTCAGACTCCCTTCAGGTCAGTATCAATTGTCAGCACTACCATTTGGTCTCACTTCAGCACCAAGGGTGTTTACAAAGTGCCCGGCAGTAATGGTGGCACACCTTCCAAAGCAGGGTGTTACAGTTTTTCTGTACCTAGACAATTGACTGGTAGTGGGAAAATTCCCTCAGCATGTCAGGGAGCAGCTGCTCATTATTCTGGAGCTCCTGGGGTCTTTAGGATTCATATTAAATCAAAAGAAGTCAGTTCTGCAACCCTCTCGGATATTGCAGTGTATAGGAGCCTAGTTAAATACCCTGCAGGGTAGGGCTTACCTGCCCCTAGACAGGGTAAGAAGCATTCAACATTTAGTAGATTCATTTGTCCAGAACAAGTCAAAAACTGCAAGACAGTTCCTTCAACTGTTGGGCCGTATGGCAGCTGCCACTGGCACAGTAGTAGGATCCAGGTTCCAGATGAGGGATATCCAGTTTCATCTGAGGGCTCACTGGTGTCAGAAAAGAGATCCTCTTTCAAAATTGATCCCAGTAGCAAGAACTTTGTTACAGGCTCTCGAATGGTGGAAAGAAGAAAGCAGCCTGAGAGAAGGGGTTCCTTTCCAACAGGAGACCCCATCAGTAATTCTCACAACGGATGCATCACTCCTAGGGTGGGGTGCCCATCTGGGGGATCACACTACCCAAGGCACATGGTCAAGTGCAGAGTTTCTCTTTCACATAAATCTGCTGGAGCTCAGAGCAGTTTTGTTAGCACTGAAGGCCTTCACCCTTCTGCTACAGGGAAAGGTGGTACAGATCAGAACAGACAATACCACCACCATGTATTACATAAACAGGGAGGGACAAGGTCCAGTCCTCTCTGTATAGAATCTATGAAAATATGGAGTCTGGCATATTCCTTGGGAATTTCTGTTCAAGCCATTCATCTGCCAGGCAAGGACAATACCTTGGCAGACACTTTGAGTCAGATCAACCAGGCCCATCATGAATGGAACCTGAATGATCAAGTGGTACAAGTAATTTTCAGGAGGTGGGGCACTCCTGAGGTGGACTTGTTCGCATCCCACCTGAACCACCACCTGCCGAAGTATTGTTGCAGACCACCAGAGAGGGCAACAATCCCTCTGGATGCCTTAATTCTAGATTGGTCAGGGAAGTACCTATGTGCTTTCTCTCCCATCCCTCTGGTATACAGAGTTTTGCTCAAGCTCAGATCCCAGCTAGCGTCCATGATCTTGATAGCACCAGACTGGCCCAGGTAACCATGGTACTCTCTACTGCTCTCAATGTCTGTGGCCGAACCAGTACACCTTCCCAGGAGGCACAATCTGTTAACCTCCAGTAGGGGAGGCTCCTGTACCCGAACCTCAGATTCCTCAGGCTCAAGGCCTGGCTCTTGAGGACATAGAATATACCTGATTAAATCTTTCTGAAGGTCTCCTGGATATTTTGAAAGGCTGCAGGAAGCTACCCATTAAGAAAACTTAATCTGCAAAATGGAAAAGATTTTCCATCTGGTGTTCCACACAGGATATTGAACCAACACAGGCTGGGATATCCGTCATATTGGATTTGTCATACTCATTTACATTCCTTAGGCCTTCAGGCCAGTACACTGAAAGTACATTTGGCTGCAACTTCTGCTTACATTTCAGTCAGGCAAAAGTTCTCATTGGCGTCAGACCCTATTTTCAAAAGGTTCTTTCAAACAACATGAAGTCTTGCTGTATTCTGACATATGCAGTTAGCCACAGCACTTGAACTGCTCCGGAGAGGAAAGAGTTTACTCTGTGCAGGAAGCATAGAACATTGAGCTTGAGCTTGGTTTCAAACATCTGTCTGCAGCACTTCAAAGTGTAACCGTCAGATTCTTTACTCTGCCTAATGGAACAGTTGCTCTGGAGAGTGCTCCTTCACTACAGTCGGTTTGGTTTAGAATCTGTTGGTTTAATTACCGATTTTGTTGTTTTTGGCTTCAGATCCCTGTCTGCGGTACAGTAAGTGTTGTAGGTAGTGGACTATAGGGTAGATTTGTTGTATTTTAATGTTTTTCAGTGTGGAAATTGTAAAAACCTGTTGATTGGTCCGGTTAGAAACTGATTGTGTTAGGGTTTTATCTGTTTTCTTTCTGTAGTGTGAGGTACCGATTCCTATCGGTTTCAAAAAAATGCGATTTTACACATTTTTTTCCACGACCTGTAGCATGGTTGGGAACCGTTAGGGGGGGTCTTACGTGGCTAAATAGCTTTAAAGGGTAAGTTGTAGCCTGGCCATGTCTGAGAAACCCAAGAAGAAAACTGGGCCCACTGGGTTTCAGCACTGTGGTGAGTGTGGGGATGCCTTTGCTAAGGCAGACCCTCACACCATTTGTGTTTATTGTCTGGGATTTGACCACCTCAATTCAGACTGCCAAATTTGCAAAAATTTTCCGAAGGCCACCCTGGAAAAGAAGTTGGGTAGGCTCAGGGAAAAGGAGGCCGAGAAGTCTGCTAATCTGGATGGCCAGCCCGTTTCAGTTCCTGCCGAACCTGAGGGAGTGCCTACTGACCTGGGCGATACCCATTCAGGCAAAAGGAGATCCGACCCTGAGGGATCAGTTCCATTGAAGCGTAAGAGGAAATCGTCCAGTTCAGATCCAGAACTGCATCATCTAACCACTGAAGAACTAGCCAGGGTGATAAGTATTGTGGAATCGCTTCATCCAGTTCCGTCTGATCCGGCTCCTCTCAGTAGATGCTCGGTTCGGTCGGTTCCCCCGGTTCCAGATTATGTCCCGGATGAGTTCTATGAACTGGAGTGGGAGGGCATCTTCCCAGACAGGCCTTCTAATGTTTCCCCTCCCAGGCTTTCTGAGTCCTCATCCCACTACTTGTTCTACAAGAAAGTGGCTGAGACCCTCCAGCTTCCCTAGGTGAAGCTGCTAAGGAACAAGATTTAGTGGAAATGATGGACATCCCAGAGTCCAAGAGGTTGTCTATTCCCCCTCCATAAATCTTTTGGGAAACAGACACAGAAAGTTCTTCAAACCCCAAATTCTTTACCTCCTGTAGATAAAAGAATGGACAGGAGGTATATGCTTTCAGGCTCAGGTACTGAGTTCTTGTTCTACCAATGCAGCCATGTTGGGGTATTGCAGGCTGCAGCCTGTGACAAGGCTAATATACCTTTGGCTTCACACACCCCAGATAAAGACTCTAGGAAGGTGGAAGCTATGGCCAAAAAGCAGTACTTAGCATCCTCCTTGGGACTCAGGCAGGCGAATTATATGGCCTACACAGCCAGATACCAGAAGTCTAGATGGGATACTGTTCTGGAGCTGGCTAAACAGGCCTCCCCCCAGCTAGCCAAAGAGCTGGAGGAGGTGGCTGCTGATGGGATTGAGGCATCCAAATTTAATTTCATGCTGCTGTGGACTTAAATGATGTGGCATCATGAGTCATGGCTACATCTGTGTCTCTTAGGAGGTTTACTTGGCTCATCTCACAGGACACCCAGACTAAGGCCATGGATTTACCTGTGGTGGGTAATTCTCTGTTTGAGGAGCAGACAGAGGATTACATGAAGAAAATAGATAAGTATCGGGCCGCCTACAGAAGTGCACAGGCCAAGGAAAGGCAGGCAGCTCCTCAGAGGCAGCTATCTAGGGGCAGGAGCAGGCCTTTTCACAGGCCTTTCTACCAGGCACAGGCCTCCTCTCCTTTTCCACAGAGGGGGTTCTTCAGAGGGAGAGGCAGAAGGGGGATGAGCAGGGCTGCATCCTTCTCTAAGTCCAAGGCTCCTGCCGAGCAGACACCCTGATGTATCAGCCTGGGTCGACTCCCCAATCCCAGTAGGAGGCAGGCTGGCTTACTACTTCCAGGCCTTGAAGTCTGTTACCTCAGACAGGTGGGTCCTGGAGGTAGTAAGTCAGGGATTGGTTCTCAGTTTTGCAAAGATTCCAAAATTGAGGGCCATGTCCTTTCCACCTGCAAACCTTTCCGAGACCACTGCTTTAGAAGCAGAGGTTTCCTTTCTACTAACCCTCAGGGCTGTAGAAAGAGAGAATTCCTACTCTGCACATGGGCAAGGCTCTGTATTCTAGATATTTCCTTACCCCAAAAAAGACAGGGGAGTGGCGGCCCATCCTTGACCTGAGATACCTAAACAAGCACATCTTAAAACCAAAATTCAAAATGGTAACTCTGGGAGTAATTCTTCCCTCTCTAAGACCAGGGGATTGGCAAGCTTCCCTCAACCTCAAGGATGCCTACTTTCACATCCCAATCAGGTGCTCCCACAGAAAGTACCTCGGGTTTGAATTGCCTTCAGGCCATTATCAGTTCAGAGCAATGCCCTTCGGCCTAACATCAGCTCCAAGGGTATTCACAAAATGCCTAGCAGAAGTAGTGGCCTTTCTGAGGAGACAGAGTATCTCCATTTTTGCATACCTGGATGACTGGCTCATTGTGGGGCAGTCTTCAGACCAAGTCAAGTCAGACCTACAAGTGACACAACAGTTGCTCACTTCTCTAGGATTCCTTCTCAATCTGCCAAAGTCCATTCTAGAACCAATACAACTCCTCACCTTCATAGGGGTAGAGTTTGATACTGTGCAGGCAAAGGCTTTTCTTCCCTTGGTAAAGGTGAAGGCCCTTACAGATCCTTCTGGTGTCTCGACCAGCAAGACATTTTCCTCAGCTCCTGGGCCACATGGCAACTTCCACTGCAGTGGTACAGGGAGCCAGATTTCAAATGGGGGACATTCAGTTCCATCTGAGTCCTTTTGCTCTCAGAAAAAAGATCCTCTAACCAAATTGATTACAGTGACTCAGACTCTGGTCCAAGCTCTCCAATGGTGGTTGGATCAGGACAATCTCAGACAAGGAGTCCCAGTCATCAGTCAGACTCATTCAGTGGTACTAACTACAGATGCCTCTCTCCTGGGCTGTGGAGCCCACTTAGGAGCCCTCACAGCACAAGGTGGGTGGTCCCTTCAGGAGTCTCTTCTTCATATCAGTCTTCTGGAACTCAGGGCAGTATTGCTGGCTCTCCAAGCTTTCTCTGACTTGGTGAGGAACAAAATGGTTCAGGTCAGGACAGACAGCACCACCACCATGTGGTATATCAATAAGCAAGGAGGCACGCTGTCTATGGCCTTGTGCACGGAAGCCATGAAAATATGGTCTCTGACTTATGCCCTGCAAGCATCCCTAGTAGCAGTCCATCTACCAGGGAAGGACAATGTGCTAGCAGACGCCCTAAGCAGGATCTCTCTCAGGGCCAACCCCAGTGGGCCCTGGACCCCTTCATATTGAAAGTAGTCTTCTCCAGGTGGGGCACTTCAGAGATAGATTTCTTTGCAGCCCCAGACAATCATCAGCTTCCTCTCTTCTGTTGCAGACATCCAGTCATGGGCACAGTTACCCTGGATGTTCTGGTTCTGGATTGGGGGGGGGCAAATTCCTTTATGCCTTTCCTCCTTTTCCCCTGTTATTCAAAGTTCTGGTCAAGATCAGGTCACAACCATGCAGTGTAATCCTGATTGCACCAGACTGGGCCAGACAGCCTAGGTATCCCCGTTGATGTCCCTAGCAGTCCATCTTCCCTTATCTCTTCCCAAGAGGCACAACCTGTTAACCTCCTCTCAGGGAAGAATCTGGTACCCCAATCTTTAGTCTCTCAACCTCAAGGCTTGGCTCTTGAAGAGTTAGAGTATGCAGGTATGCACATGTCTCGGGGGTGCTTGATATTCTTAAAGCCTCTCGAAAACCTGCCACCAGAAAAACTTCTAATTCCAAATGGAAGAGATTCAGTATTTGGTGTTCCAATAAGGATGTCTTACTGGATACTGCTGATCTGGCTACAGTTCTGGATTATATGGTTCACTTTAATGGCCTAGGCCTCAGGCCAGCGACTTTAAAAGTTCATTTAGCAGCTGCATCTGCATTCCTGTCAGCAGGGAAGGCTCCCTGTCTGGCATCTCTTCCTGTCTACTGTAAATTCTTTAAGGGTTTGGTTCATACCAACCTTCCCTTTAGGGACCCTACCCCTGCTTGGGATCTTAATGTTTGCATTGCTCGGCTTATGCAGCCCTCTTTTGAACCCTTGGCTTCAGCTGAACTCAAATATTTGACTTGGAAAACTGTGTTTCTGGTAGCTATCACTTCTGCCAGGCGTATTAGTGAATTACAAGCTCTGTCAGTGGAGCCAGATTTTATCTCATTCCATAGAGATAAGGTGATTCTTAGAACCAGTAGGATGCTCTTACCCAGAGTGGTCTCAAATTTTCATCTGATCCAGTCTGTGTCTCTTCCTGTGTTCTTCACTGATCATTCTTCTTCAGGAGAAAGGAGATTACATAGTTTGGATGTTAAGAGGGCCCTTAGCTACTACATTGAGCATACTAAGGCACTTAGGTATGAATGTCCCCAATTATTTCTCAATTATGATGAAGTGGGAAAAGGTAAGCCTACTACTAAGAGAACTATTGCCAGGTGGATTGTCTCTTGTATTCAGTTCTGCTATGAAAAGCTAGGCAAAATACCCCCTCAGGCATGAGGGCTCATTCGACTAGGGGTACAGCTGCTTCCCTGGCTGCTGCTAGGGATATTCCTTTACTAGAGATATGCAAAGCAGCCACCTCGAAAACTGTCCATACTTTCACCAAGCATTACTGTCTGGATATCCAGGCTAGGAGTGATGCTCGGTTTGGAACAGCAGTACTGCAAAACCTATTCCCAAAATAGGTTTGGTACCCCCCTCCATGCCGGTACTGCTTGGTAGTCTGCATATGTCAGAATACAGCAAGACTTCATGTTGTTTGAAGAAAAAATTACTCACCTTAGTAACTGTGTTTCTTCTAATGGAGTCTTGGTGTATTCTGACCTGCCTCCCCTCTCAGAACCTGTTTTTGGGAAGTGGGCTGGCAGGTACAGTGTTGCACCTCAGGGGTGTACTTGGCAATCCTCCTTTCTAGAAGGGGGAAGGGGTTATTGTTATGTTGTTTTGGTAGCTATATGTTGTTTCACTACCTGGTTATTATTTTGGGTTCTTGACTTGAGTCTTTTGGGGGAACCAAAAATGTATTGCCTGTTGGCTATCTTCTTTTACAATTTCCACTTTAAGAAGTGTAGTTAGTTAGTAACAGCTTGTAAGAATCTGACAGTTACACTTTGAAGTGCTGCAGACAGAGGTGTGAAACTGAGCTTGAGCTCAACGTTCTGTGCTTCCTGCATAAAGTTAACTCTTCCCTCTCCGGAGCAGTTCAAGTGCTGTGGCTAACTGCATATGTCGGATTACAGCAAGACTCCATTAGAAGAAACACAATTACTGAGGTGAGTAATTTTTTCTTAAGGGCCTTTCTCATTTGCACCCCCCTCACAGGGAACCAGTGCCTGCATGGGATCTTAATGTGTGTATAGCCAAGGTCATTTGAGCCTATGTCTTCAGCTCATTTAAAATTTGTCACTTGGAAAACAATTTTTCTAGTGGCAATTTCCTCTGCCAGAAGAATCAGCGAGCTTCAGGCTTTTTGTGTGGATAAGGACTACATTTCCTTCTACAATGACAAAGTGGTCCTGTGAACGAAAAGAAGATTTCTCCCCAAAGTGGTCTCAGATTTCCATCTAAACCAAACCATTTCCTTACCTGTATTTTTTACTGAGCACTCCACCTCAGGTGAAAGGAGGCTCCACAGTTTGGATGTTAAGAGAGCCCTTAGTTATTATATGACAGCCACCAAGGACCATAGGCAGGACAGAAAACAATTGTTCCTGACTTTTTGGGATGTGGGAAAGGGTAACCTAGCATCTAGAAGGTCCATTTCTCGCTGGATAGTTCAGTGAATCCAGTTTTGTTACTCTAAAGCTGGAAGGGACCCTCCCCAACAGGGTTGAGGGCCCATTCCACAAGTGGAACAGCTGCTACTTTAGAAGCTGCCAGGGATGTCCCATTAATGGACATCTGTAAAGCAGCTACCTGGAAATCAGTACACACCTTCACAAAGCATTACATTTTGGACATTTTGTTCAGGAGTGATGCCAGGTCTGGCACAGCAGTACTGCAGAGTCATTTTCCAACATAGGTTCTGTGCCCACCTTCAAAGAACTGTTTCATAGTCTACAGAATTTATAAATACCTGAGTATTACTGGGGTTGGAAGAAAAAAATACTCACCATAGTAATCTTGTTTCTTCACAGTGATACTCATATTCATAACTACCCACCCTGCCTCCCCTTTTAGAACCAATAGCCTCTGCATTCCTGAGAATATGTATCTGGCTTACTATGTGGGTGCCACAGTCAGGCACTAATTAGTGTTCTTCTGGATGATCTTCTACTTCAGGTGATTCTGACATTCAGGGGTGTTGTTGCTTTTGTTTTCCTCAATTTTGAGGTTTTTGACCTCCATTTGGAAGAGGGTGGTGGTAAGGGGCGTGATGTCCGAGTGGTCTGCCGTGACTAGCGGGGTGCCACAGGGCTCGGTGCTGGGCCCGTGTCTTTTTAATATATATATTTCATCCTTACACCTTAGCAATCCTTCTATATGGATTTCAAAATTTGCAGATGATTGCAGACTAGGCGTCACAGTGTCTACTATGGTTGATTCGTTATCCTTACAACAAGCTATAAATGAAGTTTATGAGTGGACAAAACTAGCAAATTGGAACTTAACATCTCCAAATGTAAAATTATGCACTTAGGTAGAACAAACAACAATCATTCATACAATATAGGGAACAACAGCTTATTAACAACATCTGAAGAGCGGGACTTTGGCATTAAAATTACGTCAGATTTAAAGTTCAATACACACTGCAATCAACAAGTTAAAAAAGCTAATCAGATTTTGAATTGCATTTTGAGGCACATTTCTAGTAGACACCATAATGTTATCATGCCTTGTACCAGGCCCTGGTGAGACCTCACTTAGAGTATTGTGTATAGTTGTGGTCCCCACAGCGTAGAGGACATTGAGAGAGTGGAGGTGTGCAGCGGAGCGACTAGATCAGTATTCCGACTAAAAACTTACCCTACGAGGAGAGATTAACTAAGTTAAATTTATACTCACTGCACTATAGAAGACTAAGGGAGACCTCTGCATGGTGTACAAGATATCACATGGACGATATATTAAGAGCAGACTTAAAAATGACCTATAACACAGGGGCTGTAGCACCAGAAAACACAAGTTGCAATTTGTATTGCCTAAGTGAACACAAATAAAAGGAAGAACTGGTTTACTGTAAGGGGGTGCCAGCATGGAACAACTTACCTGCAGGTATTGTGGGTAGCTCGAGCATTGATATATTTAAAACAAGCTTAGACAAACATCTCTTTTATAAAACTACTAAATTTTAGCGCAAACGCGCAAGCATAATGGACATAAGTCTCACTGCTTGAACTAACTTATGAAACTTATGAAATTTGGGAGGA
Organism: Neoceratodus forsteri; assembly: GCA_016271365.2. Classification (NCBI taxonomy): domain Eukaryota; kingdom Metazoa; phylum Chordata; order Ceratodontiformes; family Ceratodontidae; genus Neoceratodus; species Neoceratodus forsteri. The sequence continues at coordinate 407,268,039 of CM028132.1, read as the reverse complement.
TTTTAGGGGGTTTTATCTAATTGTTTCTATAATTCCAATTACTTGGGTGATAGATATATTTTTGTAGATCTTACTTCGAGAGGACTCTTGCAGTAGGTATTCACATATAGGACTGACCTGCCAGGCGTCAGGACCCCATGGAAAAGTTTCTAGCTAGCAGTCTCTGGTGGGGAACCGCCCCCACGTCAGGTGACCGGCGTCATACAATGTCAGTATAAAGGGGCAGTCCCCCACGCCTGTCTTCCAGTTCTTTCCCGCCATCGGCTTGTGAAAGTTCCTCGTGGTTGAACAACACTTCGTCAGTCATTCGTCGGTCCTTAAGTCTTCAAACTTTTCAACCTTTTTTCTCTATGTTTAAGCCTTTATCTTCGATTCGCTGTGTATGTCGTCCCCAACGCCCTCTGAATCGCAAAAGAATAAGTGCGACTTGTGTGGTTCTCAACCTCCACACAAGGACGGCCACTCCTTTTGCCTCTTCTGTCTGGGCCCAGACCACCCTGTGGAGAAGTGCCAGCACTGCCAGAAATTTAACTCCACTACCTGCAAAAGAAGGCAGCAGTCCCTGGAAGCCCATACCTTGAAGAAGAAAATGGCCTCCATGGAGAAGGAGCTAAAGAAAGTCAGGCAGGCGTCCACTTCCCCTGAAGGTCACAAGAAACAATGAGATAAGGAGAAGCACCGGGAGTGGGAACTGGCTTCCACAGCAGCCACGACTCTGGATGGAGTTGCTGCACTTAAGGTAACATCACCTCCGGGGGATTGCTCCATGACGGCCATCTTGGTGGTTACCAAGATGGCGTTGCTCCTCCCATCTGGCTCGGGCCCTTCCGGAACCTCCGGGGCAAGGGAGGCCTCCATCCCCGTGAAGGCTGCTTCTACCACGAGGCCTTTGGGTCAGAGCGGGTCCAGTAAGTCGGACGTCAGTCCCACCAACGCTAGCCAGGACAAGGCTGCTAAGCCGCTTGCCTATGCGGGGGAGCACCCAGCCAAGACTACGCCCGACAAGGCCGCATCTCCTGCGTGACCTTCCTCAGTCAGGGAGTCTGATAAGTCAGATGTCAGCTCCTCTAATGCCTGCCTGAATTTGGCCGATAAGTCGGACGCCGGTTCCACTGACGCCCGCCTGACCAAGAAGCCTGCGCCGGACCCTACGGAACAGTCCAACTCCCCAGGTGCTCTGCAACGTGCTAAATTGCCTTCTGAGGTCACCGCATCTCCTCAGCTGACCCCCGGGGATTGTAATCCTCCTTCCCCGGTTGTCACGGGGGATACTGAGACGTTGCCATCAGGGAACCCTCCTTCGGGACCTGATACCCTGACGCCAGACCCTCAGATGTCGGTCCTGATGCCAGCATACCCGACGCCATCTGGCATCCCCTTACCATCGGGTCTTTTGGACCCTGTTGAAGTCATACCCATGCTGGGCCCGACACCCGCGAGTCCAACCTTACCACCGCCTGGCCCACCAGCTGGGCCGCCCCTCTGCTCCGGCACCCGGGAGTCGGACACCGCAGTATCCAGTACCACAGTACCTGTCCAGCGCCACAGTACCTGACGCTGCAGTATCTGGCACCGCAGTACCTGATGCCAGGTTATAGATACTCCTCCTGTGGATATCCTCAATATCCGTTTCCCCCTCCTCCTCCACCTTTACTGCCCACTCTCCAGCCGCCGGCGGATCACTCGTGAGGTCGAGAGTCATCTACCGACGCTGGACCCTGTACAGGATTCCCTATGTCGGAGACGGGAGATTTCCTCTCCCCTTCCCGACACCAGAGGAGAACCCTCTGGTGCCCAAGGAGGTGAGAATACGCACCCCAGAGAACTCTCTAAAGGGGCCGTTCCTCCCCCTCGTAGGGAGGAGTCTTCCTCCTCCTCATCATATACGTGAGACCTGGACTCAGAGACGGGACGCTCTGATCCCAAAGATGAGCCAAGTACTCCAGCTCGCCCCAGGCTGAGGACCCCTCCGAAAGTCTCCTCCGGAGGACCCCTCTTTTCTGCAGTTATTGAGGAAAATCCTGAAAGTCCATCAGTGGCAATCACTGGAGCCCTTATTTTATAGAATAAAACACTACCTTACCAGAGACTCCAAACAAAGATTAATCCAGGCATCATTCCTATCCCTTATTGACTATGCTGACTTTCTCTACGGCCATTGCTCACTCTCCCTCTTAAATAAGCTGGACACCCTGTATCATAGAGCCATCAGATTTATTACAGACCTTCCCTCCAGCACCCATCATTGCTTTCTTTACATGGCAGTCAATTGGACATCCCTACAGCACAGAAGAAAAAGGAATGCTGCAATCTGGATCTTTAAAGCTTTATCAGGCAAACTCCCCTCCTATATCTCAGACTGTTTCACCCGAATCACATCTAGGCCGTACACCTTAAGGATCAATAAGCTCAGTATGCTAAAGATTCCCATTACCTGCACCTGGTTTGGGAGGGCTGCTATCAGCTATTCCCTAGCATTTGTCTGGAACTCACTCCAAAAATCTATGAATCTGAATACCCTCTTACCCTTATCATCCTTCAAAAGATTATACACGCCCTATTTCCAGAGTTGTGCAACTGCTTCCACAAGGCCTAGTCTCCCATCCAACCTACACCCCTCCTTCTGTAATCCACTACGCTTAGTTTCCTTCTTCTACCCAGTCAGTTATCACATTTCATATAAAAGCCTACAAAAGCCCTATTATTTGATTATTATCCCTGCTATATCTATTATCCTCTTCATTTTTACAGGTTAAGTTATTTTACTGTGCCTTGTATATCTGTAAATTTTGTATATATCTCTTATTTATTTGATTGTACTAATGTTATGCTATTCTCATGTCTTTGTAAAAAAACTTGTACCCTCATTTGTATGACCACTCAGGTCCATCTTGTAAATGAGCTACGCTCAATGATGTTCGCCTGAATAAATAAAGATTTTGATTGATTGATTGATTGATTGGAGCCAGACCCACAGCGTAAGAAACTCGCTGCTCATCTGGATCTGCCCGAGACCGCTCCTACACTGATTCTACCCTGGATAGAGCCCCATGCGGATCTTGTTTCCACTATTTGGAAACAACCTTGTGCATTAGCCCCCCCTTCCGAGGAAGACAGACAGGCTATATCAGGTTCCTGCGGGTGTAGATTTCCTTAACCTCCACCCCAAAGTAGACTCTGTCGTCTTCAGCGCCACTCACGACCACTCCACAAATCCCAAACACCTCAGCTCGTCTCCGCCTGATCCGGACTCCCAGTTTCTGTACCAATACGGGAAGAAGATCTATTCCTCTTCTACCCTGGGTATTAGGGCCCTGAACTATGTGGCACATATCTGGGATTTCCAGAAGGCCATCCTTAGTTAGGTGGAATCTAAATGGGACTCCCTTCCTGAGTCTCAGACTAAGCAGGAAGTGGCGGATCTTATCTGTTCTGCTCATTCGGCCAGTCGGCACATGCTTCATGCCACTTACGATGCAGTGGACACAGCTGGAAGGAGCTCGGCTTTTGCCGTAGGCTTACGGCATCATGCCTGGCTCTGCGTGTCAGGTTTGGTCCCTGAAGTGCTATCCAGGATGCTCTGTTCGGGGGTTCAGTGCTGTTCGGGGGTGATGTCGAGGATATCATTACCGAACTGCAAGAGAAGGGCACTGCACTTAGGTCTGTCAACTGTATGTACAGGCCCCCTGAAGGGCAGAGGCATCCTTTTCGTAAACAAAACCATCAAAGGCAAAAACCACAGGGTAAATGGGCCAACAAACGGGCCCCTTCAGCAATCAGGACTCCCCCAGTAAAAAAGCCATGGGAGCCTCGGTTGCTGTGCTGCCCCAGACCTCCTGACTCCTTACCTCTCCCATTGCCTCTGGAGGATCTAGAGGAACCGGTAGGGGGAAATTCTCCTTCCATCTGCTGGGCTGGGAGAGGAAAATGTCAGATGCTTGGGTTCTCCAGTTGAAATCAGCAGGACACTCAATAGAGTTTCTACAGAAACCAACCCGAAGACCACCATACCTGAGCCGTCTTACTCCCCGCACCATCTTCCTCTGGTAGTAGAGGAAATCATCTCCCTTCTCTCGAAGGTGGCAATAGAACCAGTCCCCAACCATCTTTGGTGGACAGGTTACTATTCCCATTTCTTCCTAGTTCCAAAGAAGACGGGAGATGTGAGGCTTATCCTAGAACTCGGCTCCTTGAACATGTTCATGGAGTACAAACGCTTCAGAATGCTGTCTTTGCAGATCCTTCTACCACTTCTTCGGCAGGGACAGTGGCTATGCCCTCTGGACATGCAGGATGCCTACCTGCATATCCCCATATGCTCTTCCCACCGCAAATTCCTTTGTTTTTGCTTTCAGGGGGACCAATACCAATTCAAGGCCATCCCATCTGGTCTTTCCTCGGCCCCCTGAGTATTTACCAAATGCCTGTCTGTAGTAGCGGCCCACCTGCGTACCCAGGGAGTTCAGGTATTGCCGTACCTGGACGATTGGCTCCTGGCAGCCCCATCCAGGGAGGAACTCCTGCACTCCCTTTCCCTTACCCTGCAGGTTTTCACCAGCCTGGGTATCATCGTCAACCAGGCAAATTCCCATTTGGTCCCTTGCCAACGTCTCCAATTTATAGGGGCGATTCTGGACATGACCATCGGCAAAGATCTTTTGCCTCCAGACAGGGTAGACACCCTTCAAACTCAGGCCTGTCTTCTGTCCAGTCGCAGGAGGGTCGGAGCCAGGTCAGTCCTTCGCCTCCTTGAGCTAATGGCGGCTGCAATTCCGACAGTTCCACTTGCTTGGCTCCATATGAAGATCTCTCACCGGACGCTTCGTTCGCAATGGGACCAGACCCTGGACGATCTAGACCAAGAGGTACTAGTTTCTGATCCCATGATCAGGGACTTAGAGTGGTGGATGGTGTAGGAGATCCTATGCCTGGGAGTTCACTTCAATATTGAACCCTCTCTCAGACGCTGATGACAGATGCGTCAGGAGAAGGCTGGGGAGCCCATCTAGGGTCCCACAGGACTCAGGGCAGCTGATCCAAGTTCGAACAAAACCTGCACATAAATGTGCTTGAACTGAGAGCAGTCCTTTATGCCCTTCAGACCCTTATCCTTCCCGGTCATCTCCTCATACAATCAGACAACATGTGTGTAGTCTGGTATCTCAACAAGCAGGGAGGGACACATTCTTACTCTCTGCTGGGAAGTGATGAGAGTCTGGCTTTGGGCAGTCCAGCACCACCTTCACCTGACTGCGGTTCATGTTCCGGGAGTGGAAAACACACTGGCGGACCAACTCCGTTGGTCCTCATCCAGGTCCCACGAATGGGAATTGGATCAAGAAGTTGTAAACAGCATCTTTCAGCGATGGGGAACTCCTCAGATAGACCTCTTCGCTTCTTCCCAAAACGCAAAACTTTTAGCCTTCTGCCCGCTCGTTTCAGGGTGAGACATTTTTAGGCAGGACACTCTCTCTCTCTCTCTCTCTCTCTCGCTGGGAGGGACAGATTCGTTTATGCCTTCATGCTATTCCCTTAATTCCGAGGGTCCTGAACAAACTCAGATCGGAGGGTGCTTGAATGATTCTCATTGCTCATTTCTGGCCCAGTCAAGTTTGGTTCTCTCTTCTGCAACAGTTTTCAGAGGAACCTCCACTTCCTCTTCCTCTGTCGCAACAATTGTTGATCCAGGATCAGGGGACCCTTGTTCATCCAGGTCTCAGATCCCTTCATTTTCATGTGCGTCTCCTGCAGACGTAGCAAAAGCCCACTTCAGAGTTTCTCTCGTCAGACGGGACATCTTGGTAGAGGCCAGAAAGCCTTCCACCCAGGTCCACCTATGCCATGAAGTGGAAACGATTTTCTATTTGGGCTACCTTGAAAGACTTCGTACCTTTCTCATGCCCAGCCAATAAAGTCCTGGACTACGTGCGTCACCTCTTTGATCTGGATCTCAGCCATTCCTCATTAAAGGTACACATGGCCGCTATTTCAGCCTACCGTATTCCCTTCGGGAACAGGAGTTTTGCTCATTTGGAAGTCTCCAAGACCTTCCTCAGAGGGGTTCTCCTTTTGAGACCTCCCATCCTCATTCCTGCCCCTCCTTGGGACTTGAATTTCATTCTGGAGAAGCTTACCCTGCCTCCATTTGAGCCGGAAGCTACAGCAGATTTGAAGTTCCTTTCTTGGAAGACACTCTTCCTAGTGGCCATTGCTTCTGCTTGGCGCATTTCCAAGCTTCAGGCCTTGATGTGCAAAATTCCTTATTTAATTTTCCACAAGGAACGTGTGGCTCTACGCACCAACCCTAAGTTTCTCTCTAAGGTGGTGGCTGAATCTATGCTGAATCAATCCATTGAGCTACCCGCTTTCTTTACGCAAAACTTCAGTCAAGGGGAGTACCTCCTGCATACTTTGTATGTTCACTGAATACTGAGATACTACACTACTCTGACTAAGGATCTAAGGAAAACTGATAAGCTTTTTGTCTCTTTTGCTCACAAAAGAGAAGACAATGCTGTTTCTAGGCAATGCCTATCAAAATGGTTGGCTCGTATCACTTTCTGTTACAAGTACTATAAGACCCTGCCGGGTCAAGTTAGAGATCACTGCACCAGAGGCTGCCTCTGCGGCTTGTTTCAAGAATGTGTTAGCGGCAGACATCTGTGCAGCCACAACTTGGACTTCTGTCCATACCTTTACAAAACACTACAGTTTGGACATTGCCTCTCACCTTAGAGCAGGCTTTAGGTTGGCTGTGCTTCAAAGTCTCCTTTCATGAGACCCGTTCAGCCTGAGGTTCCATGCTATGGATAACTGTCCTCCTTCCGAGTGCTTTTCCTTGTTCCAGACTGCTTGGGATTCAGTCCTATATGTGAATACCTACTGCAAGAGCCCTCTCGAAGTAAGACAGTACAGTTACGTAAGAACTTACCGTAACAGTAGATCGAGAGAGGCTCTTGCAGTAGGTATTGCCTTCCCGCCCTCCTTCCCCCTAAGCTTTTTTGGCTCCATTTCCATGGGGGGAATATCCTCTTCTCTCTCTCGTCTTGCCTCTTTTGGCCCTTGGCGGGAAAGAACTGGAAGGTGAGCATGGGGGACCGCCCCTTTATACTGACGTCGTATGACGCTGGTCACCTGATGTGAGGGTGGTCCCCCACCAGAGACTGCTAGCTAGACATTTTTCCGTGGGGTCGTGACTCCTGGCGGGTCAGTTCTACATGTGAATACCTACTGCAAAAGCCTCTCTCGAAGATCTACTGTTACGGTAAGTTCTTACGTAACTATACTTTCTGAGATCTGTCTTTCCAGGCTCCAAGCAAATCTGAGGGTTTAGAACCAAGGCAGTTGTTTAGAGGCAGTATTTGAAAATCAGCTCGTGCAAAGATTCCATCATTTGCTTAGCATTTCATCTCTCCGGGCAGCTCAGTCTCAAAGGGAGGCTGCAGAAGTTATGAATACCGGAGTATCACTGGGATGAAACGAGATTACTATGGTGAGTAATTTTTTCTTCTGGTCCCCCAAGGAGTCCCATCACCAGATAAACCTGCTGGAGCTCCTTACAGTTAGCTTGGCTTTGACGGAGTTTGCTCCAGTAGTCGGGGGGGTCAGGTTGTTCAGGTCCAGATAGACAACGCCATAGCCATGTTTTACCTGAACAGACAGGGCGGCACACAGACACACACCCTTCCCCTGTGTTGGGAGGCACTCTGCACGTTTACCTTTGTGCACAGCTTGTTCTTCGATCTCTTGGCGCTGTATGTCGTGGGAGAGAACAATTAGCTGGGAGATGCTCTCAGCTGGATAGGAGATACATTGCATGAGTGGGCCCTGAATCAGGCGGCTGTGAACCACCTGTTCTTCCTGTAAGGCTCACCCATGGAAGACGTGGTTGCCTCCTGGGAGAATGCCAAATTGAGGCTGTTTTGTGCCCCCTCCCCCCCAGAACACACACACAGTCCGGGACCCTGATGGGGAATGCCTTTGCGATGCCCTAGATGCTGGACCTCGTGTACAGCTTTCCACCCTTCCCCCTGATCCACCACGTGCTGGTCAAGAAGGACATGGTGCAGATAATCTCGATGGCTCCAGACTGGCCTTGGCAGTTCTGGTACCTGGATCTCCAGCATCAGCAGCAGGTCTCCACCATACCTGGTTCTTCAGCGTCAGCAGCAGGTCTCCGCAGTGACTGCCTCTTCTCCCTGACTTGCTGACCAGACTTCAGGGGACAGTCCTCCACCTGGATCTTCGTTTCCTGTACCTCATGGCCTAGTTTCTGAGCAGCTAGAGTTTCAGGCCTTGGATCTCTCTCAGGATGTCCTCCACATCCTGGAAGTCTCCAGTAAAGAGTCAACTCCTAGAAGCTATGCCTTTAAATTGAAGAGATTCTCCATTTGGTGCCAAGGCAAGAGGATTCCTTTACGTGTCCAGAGACTACATCTTGGATTACCTCTGGACCCTGTCCCAACTGGTACTGCGAGCGACCACCCTTAAAGGTGTACCTGGCAGCCATCTCTGCATACTGGGTATGAGCTGGTATGCAGACGATGGCCCAGGAGAAGATTTTCAGCTGCTTTTTCAAGGGCCTGGACCACTTATCCCCTCTAGTGTGTGAACCATCTTGCACATAGGACTTACTGCTGGTCTTCAAATTGATTATAGGCAAGCCTTTTGAGCTGATACACAGGTGTGAGATGTCACACCTATCATGGAAGATGGCCTTTCTGGTGGCCATTACGTTAGCCAGAAGGATTGGGGAGCTCCAGACACTCTCGGTGGACAGGGTTGTCCTTAACCCCAACCCGAAGTTCCTCCCAAAGGTGGTATCGGACTTTAGTCTTAATAAGGTGATTAACTTGCTGATATATTTTACCAGCCAGGTTTGAATGCCAACTGCAGGCTGCATACCCTGAACCTGCAGAGTGTGCTCTGCGCTATGTAGGGCTCATGGATGGAGTGCAGGGACAGGCTCACCAGCAGTTTGTCACCTACGCTGACGCCACACCTGGCAGACTAGCAGCAAAGCAGATGATTACATGGTGGATCACCTCTTGCATCGATCTCTGCTATAGGTTGGCTGGTTGGGAGCCTCCTGTACAGATTAGGGCTCATTCCACCAGACATACCGCTGCCTCTGTGTCTGGTGCCAGGGACGTCCCCGTACAGGAGATCTTTAGGGCTGTTGCTTGGAAGTCAGCACACACCTTCTTTTCTCACCACCGCATTGACCTTAAGTCATGTCGTTATGCTGGTTTTGGGACCTTGGTTCTCTAGTCTGTTCGCCAAATAGGGTTATGCACCTTGCCCCCTCCTGCCAGAGAACTGCTAGGAGTCTGCCAGTGTGTGGATAATTGAACCATACCCACACCCCTAGAAGAGTAAGTTACTCACCTGTAACCATAGTTCTAGGAGTGATATATGGTTCACATCCACACAGTCCTCCCAGCCTCCTCTGGCAAGTGGCATTTGATCCTGCTTCCATTGTGCAGGATCTGACGTCACGGGGAGGAGTTGGGGGATATAACTCCACCCTCGTGGTGGGAGGAACTTACCTTAAAGACGTTCTGGCCAGTAACCTTGTTACAGTGGAACTGCCAGAGTGTGGATTTGAGCCACATACCACTCCTAGAACTACAGGTAGAGGTGAATAACCTATTCTGCTGACTCTCAAGTTGACATTTGCTGTAACCAGAAATTCCAGAATCCCCTACAGAAGATGCCAGAGCTGGGCTATAGGAATGGTAGATTCAATAGCTTGCAGTGCTTGTGAAGTGTTTTGTAAGCTCCGATCTTCTGTTTGCTGCTCTTGTGTCATCTCGTCATGGAAGACTGTACTTGGCTATGGGAGAACAACAGGATAGATGAACATGGAATCTGTTGGCAGATGAGGACCATACGGCCCACCTGGTCTGCCCATTTTCCTACTTGGTTTGGCAATCCCTACTCTTATCTGGAATGTCTTTTCCCTGCTCTGCTGTACAGCAGGGTGCCTTTATGCTTATCCCATGAACTTTTAAATCCCTGTACTGTTTTTGCTTCCACCACCTCTGCTGATAGGCTGTTCCATGAATCCACCACCCTCTCTCTGAAAAAATACTTCCTAGCATTCACCCTAAGCCTCCCTCCCTCCAGCCTCATGTCCCCTGGTCCTTGTGCCCTTCCTACTCTGAAATATGTTCCCCTCCTGTACCCTGTTTATTCTGCTAAGGTATTTGAAAGTCTCTGTCATATCCCCTCTCTCCCATCTCTCTTCCAGTGAATGGATGTTTAGTTCCTTGAGTCTTTCCTCATGAGGCTTGTGGTGTAGTCCATGTATCATTTTGTTGCTCTTCTCTGGACTGCTTCCATTTTGTCTATGTCCTTCCTGAGATGCGGTCTCCAGAATTGGACACAGTATTCCAGATGAGGCCTCACCAGTGGTCTATACAGTGCCATCACCACTTCACTCCTTCTACTGGTTATGCCCCTTTTTATGCACCCCAGCATTCTGATTGCCTTCCCCACTGCTTTTTCACATTGTTTGGCTGACTTCAGGTCATTAGATATAATAACCCCCTGGTTTTGCTCCTGACTTGTGGTGGCTAGAACCTGCCCCGTCCCCATCCTGTATTCCTCTCTTGGGTTTTTGTGTCCCAGTTGCATTATCTTGCACTTTTTGGCATTGAAACCCAACTGCCAAACCCTTGACCATTCCTCAAGTAGTCTTAAGTTGTTAACATTTTGTCTAGCCCCTCCTGTGTGTTGACTCTGTTACAGATCTTGGTGTCATCTGCAAACAGGCATACTTTCTCCTCCAGTCCCTCCGCAAAGTCGCTTATGAAGACATTGAATAGAACTGGACTGAGCACTGATCCCTGTGGAACCCCGTTGGTCACCTCCCCCTCTTCTGATTTTATGCCATTTACTACCACCCTCTGGGACCTGCTTTTTAGCCAGTTTCTAACCCATTTTACCACTTTAGAGCTCACATCCAGATTCCCCAATTTGTTTAGCAACCTTCTGTGAGGAACAATGTCGAAGGCCTTGCTGAAATCCAGGTAGGCCACATCCACTGCCTCTCCCTGATTCACCACCATGGTCACCCAGTCAAAGAAATCAATAAGATTAGTCTGACAGGATCTACCCTCAGTGAATCCATGCTGCCTTGGGTCTTTTGCACCACTTGACTCCAGGAACTTCACTACCCTCTCCTTAAGCAGGGACTCCATCAGCCTCCCCACCACTGAGGTCAGGCTTACAGGTCTGTAATAGGCTGCCTGCTCCCTACTTCCAGTTTTATGCAGGAGACCACCTCTGCCCTCCTCCAGTCCCCAGGTACCTCCCCTGTCTCTACTGGTTGGTTGAAGAGGGTTGTCTGCGGACCTGCTAGGACTTACCTGAGTTCCTTTAACACTCTAGGGTGGATCTCGTCTGGCCCCATTGCCTTGTCTGTCTTTACTTTTCCTAGTTCCTCCAAGACTCTATCCACCGTAAATGGGCTAGTGTCCACCTCTCCCCCCGTACATCTTTCCTCATGAGTGTTGGCCCCTTCCTTGCCTCTTCCTTGGTAAATACGGAGCAGAAATATTTGTTCAGTATCTCAGCTTTTTCAAAGTCATCCTCCACCCACCCATTCTTTCCCTTCTTTAGCCTAACAATACCATTTCTGGTCTTCTTTCTCTCGCTTATACAACGGAAGAATGTCTTGTTCCCCTTCTTAATAGCCTGTGCTGTTCCTTCCTCCGTTTTTGCATTAGCCCCTCTGACAGCTTCACCAGCTTCTCTCTGCTTTTCCAGATATTTCAGTCTGTCTTCTTCTTTCTGTGACTCTGTGTATTTCCTGAATGCCTTATTTTTTCTCGCACTTTCTTGGCTACTGACTTAAAGAACCACAGTGGCCGCTTCTTTCTTTTGCTTTTGCTAAGCAATCTGACAGTTGTCTTATTACTCCTGCTACAGATCTCTTGAACCTCCGCCACTGTTCTTCTACCCCTCTCCCATGTCTTCTGCTGCCAGGGCAATTTTGAGCTGTTCCCCCATCTCCATGAAGTTGGCCTTCCGGAAATCTAGGATCTTAATCTTTAAATGGCTTTCTTCTGCCAATGTATTGACTCTAAACCACACAGTTCTGTGGTCACTAGTACCAGGGGGACTGCCCATGTTGGCATCCATGATTCTGTCCCTGTTTGTCAACACTAAGTCCAGTATACCTCCTCCCTGGTGGGCTCAACCCACCAGCTGCTGTAGGTTTGCCTCATACATGAGGTCCCTGCTCCTTGATGTACTTGAAGTCTGGGTATTCCAATCTGCATCCAGCCTGTTAAAGTCACCCATTAGTAGTACTTCCCCTTTGGCTGCCATATTATGGATGGCTTCCCCTAATACTAGATCTATATCCTCCCCCTGCACAGGAGGCCTGTAAACTACTCCAGTATGGATAGTTGTTTTGTCCCCCGACTCCAGAGTGACCCTCGGTGCCTCTGCTTCTTTCCTGGATCCCTGAGCCTCCATAGCTTTAATCCCTTCCTTTACATACATAACAACCCCTCCTCCCCCTTCCCCTCCATGTCCTTTCTAAAAAGTGTATACACTGGTATGGCTGCATCCCAGTCATGTTCCCAGCATACCATGTCTCCGTAATAGCCATAATGTACAGGTTTGTGTCTGCCATCAGTGCCGTTAGGTCTGGGATTTTGTTTCCCAGACTGCGGGCATTTGTGCACATGACCTTCCACTCTGTGTACCCCCTTAATGATTGTTGTTTATTGGTCTTTGCCCAACGCTGCATTAGTGATGTACCTTCTGTTCTCTCCCCCATTGTAACCATGGTAGTTTTACGGTTAGATATTATGCTAGTTATTGGGTCCTCACTGCTTTCAGTTATGTCCTGGGGGGGGGTGCTAGGATAATCCCCTCGACTGTCTATGCCTTCCCCCTTGGCAAGTTTAAATGATCACTAAGATGCACGCCCTCTGGAGAATTAAGTCCTTCATCTCTCCAAATGAGGTTCCAGTCCCAATGAAGCCATACCCCACCTCTCCACACCATTTCTTCAGCCATTTCTTGACTTCAGTGATGCGGATGTCCTTCCCTCCTCCCTTCCCCCTTGCCATGGACAGGTAGCACCTCCGAGAAGGCGACAGAGTGTGCTACTTGTCCAAGACTCCTCCCCAGTTCCCTAAACTCTTCCTGTACTCTTCCTACATCTACCCCCTTTCTAACCAGGTCATTAGTCCCCAAGTGAATAATGACATCCAGCTCCCCCCTCCTTGCTACCACCCTTGCAGTCCTAAGGATTCGCTTGCCCTCATTCCGAACAATGCCTCCAGGTAGGCACATTACATAGAAACATAGAATTTGACGGCAGATAAGGACCGCTTGACCCACCTAGTCTGCCCATTTTCCTACCTAACAGATAAGCTGCAGATCCTAGTTAGCCAACAGCTTACTTCCTCTTACCCGTCCCTAGGACTGCCTTATGCCTGTCCCATGCATTCTTGAAGTCCCCCACTGTTCTTGACTCCACAACCTCCACAGGGAGACTGTTCCATGCATCCACAACCCTCTCAGTGAAAAAATACTTCCTCAGTATTACCCTGAGCTGTCCCCCCCATCTTCAAATTGTGCTTCCTTGTTCTTGCAATCTCTTTTTCTGGAAGATGCTACCCTCTTGGACTTTGTTAATTCCCTTGAGGTACTTGAAAGTTTCTATCATGTCCCTCTCTCCTTCTTTCCTCAAGATTATACATATTAAGCTCCTTTAGTCTTTCTTCGTATGTCTTCTGGTGCAGACCCTGCACCATTTTGGTTGCCCTCCTCTGGACAGCCTCCACTCTGTCTATGTCTTTGAGGAGATGGGGTCTCCAGAACTGCACACAGTACTCCAGATGGGGTCTCACCAACTGTCTGTACAGAGGGATAACAACTTCCTGTTTTCTACTATTGATGCCTCTTCCTATGCATCCAGTATCCCCAGCCTTCCTTACTGCCTTCTCACATTGCTTGCTTACCTTTAGATCATCTGATATAATTACCCCAGGTCCCTTTCTATTTTTACTGTTGTCAGTATCTCACCCCCCATTGTGTACGCTTCCCTGGGTTTTTGTTTCCCATGTGCATTACCTTGCACTTCTTTGCATTGAATCTGAGCTGCCATACATTTGACCATTCCTCCAACCTTGCCAAGTCCCTCCTCATCCTTTCCACTCCATCTTGTGTATCAACCCTGTTGCAGATCTTTGTGTCATCTGCAAAGAGACATACTTTTCCTTCCAGTTCCTCTGCAATGTCACTTATAAAGACATTAAAAAGGACCGGTCCCAGTACTGAACCCTGCAGTACCCCGCTAGTAACCCTCCTTTCTAGGGACATGGATATGTTGTTCATCCACACTGTCTGGCAGGTATCCTTGCCGCTTTAAATCTTGCCGGAAGGTCTTCAAGCTGGCTCCTCCCACCCACCCGGGTGGTAAAACTCTCGGCTCCGCCCCATGACGTCAGATCTTCCTTACCTGGAAGCTCAGGTTCCTCCTTAACGCTCTGCATATAAGACTGGTTCCTAATTCTTCGGTTTTCCGAATTTAAAAGTGTTTTGCTTAAAAGACTTCGGTCTTCTATCCCTCTCGGCTGCGATGGACAAATCGACTCCCGGTTTTCGGCGGTGCCCTTGCGGGCAGAAGATGTCTCGGACGAATCCGCACTCCACGTGTGTGTACTGTTTAGGCCTTGAGCACGACCCGCAGGCTTGTGACCTGTGCTCTTCCTTCTCAGCCTACGTCCTCGAAGACCGTGCCGCCTGTTCACAACTAGGGTGCCCCGAGAAACGTTTTCCTCCGGTAAAGTCAAAAGAGGCCCCGTTGGCGGTTTCCGCGGCGGATCAGCTAGAGCAGATGATTGCCCTTGAAGAGGAGGCGGCGCTGGCCGCATCTTCCTCGACCGCGGCATTTATTCCGCTCTCCCTGGGTTCCTCTTACACAGCTTCCTTTAAGGAGCTTTGTCTGTCCCTCTCCACTAGGGGAGAGGGACCAACGTCTGCTGACCTTCTTCTCGGTCCAAGAAGAAAGACAAGGGTAAGTCTCTTCATCGACGCTCTTGGGAGCGGGAAAGATCCCTCTCCCTGAGTTGTCGGCCATCGACTTCGGTCGATCCTTCGGCTTCGGCCACTGGTCTCACGGTGTCCCCGTCAGGTCAGTTGACCGAGACTCCCGTCGATGCAATCGAGATCTTTCTCTACCCGTTGGACGGGTTGTCGACCGGCGAAGACGAAATCCCCTCTCCCGGTTTCCCGGTGGGAGTGAGGATCCCATGGGCTTGCCAGTGCCTCCTGTTCGGGCCCTTGGGTGTTCCCTCGAGCCGAGGAGGGCGGTTCCACCGTCCTCCCGCTCCGTCCTCGGAAAAGCTTGAGGAGTTCTCGGTCTTGGTCTCAGACTTCTTCGCGTCCAGCCGATCCTGCCATCATAGGCGGTCTCAGTCTCGGCACGCGATGGCGGTGCCGCCGCTCGTCCTCTTCCTCCTCCTCGGATGAGGAGGCTGACGCAAGTTGCGTCGATGATCTGAGCCCTCATGTGGCAGCAGCTCCTTCTGACGGGAACAAGCGGCGCCCGTCGCCTTCCCCGGTCATTAAGTAACTGTCACGGGCGGCGAAACAATCCCATTTTACCTGAGAGCCTGTTATCAGGCGGTTGTTGGCCAAAACCAGCTGCCCACCGATTCGGTGGAACCTCCGCCTCCACAGCCCACGGTTTGGGGCTCCGACCAAGAAATCTCGGTCGGCTCAGGGTCTGCCCCGCGACTGTTGGTCACCCTCACTCCCGATCGCCCTCGGCAGGTGGAGGTGGCTCAGGCCGAGCAGCTCTTTGCGGACTCTTCTGAGTCCGGCCGATTCCTCCTTTTTCTCCAAGCGAGTGGACTTGGAGTCCTCTGGAGGTCAGTCGCTGGACGACAGCCCTTCATCCTTCCTGGGGTTGCTCAGACTCATCTCAGAATCACGGGATGCAGCTCGAGCCCGTATCCAGCGAGCCAAGTATCCCTCACGGAGATATTGGACCGAGGATTCCCCTCTGAGGCCTTCCCTGTGACTGAGGCCATTGTGGGCCAGGCTCTGAGCTCTGGCAGTGCGCCTTGGCCAGGATGGCCAGGAAGTATCACGGTCCCTCAGTTCCTGTCCGGTTTCTCGGAACATCCCGGCCGAGGGTTAGTTACCGACAGCGTTTTCCGGCGTGCGGAAATGCTGGGGCGATGGACAAACCTCCAACAAGGAGTCCAGAAATTGGACTATGCCGGGCGAAAAGTCTCGCTTTCGTCCTCCCTTGGCCTTCGTCAGGCCAGCTCGGCTGTACTGATGGCACATTTTCTCACGCCCTGTTGGGCTCCTGGGCAGTGATTCCTCATCTCCTGGCTGACCTGCAGACCACGGTTAAGCAGGTGCTGGGACCAGGGCAGGCAGTGGCCAAGCAACAACTTCAGACTGCTTTGGACATCGGTGATTCATGCGCCAGGTCAGTAGCGGCTGCAGTGGCTATGCACCGTCGGGCATGGCTGAGGATATCCACCTTCACTGCAGATACCCAGCACAAATTGGCGGATGTCCCTTCCTGGGGACCGACCTTTTCGGCCCTGGGTGGAAGGCCACCTCAGAGGATCGAAAAGTCCAATACCTGTGGACTTGGTCTCATCCACCAGAGGACAAGGCCGCCAGACCTCAACCCAAACCCTTTCGTCCGTCTCGCCCCGGCACGCCCGGCCCAGCAACACCAGGGCCAGCAGGCTCACGCTTGGCATCCCAAACCCAAGCCTCACGGCTTCCTCCTCCAGGAAGCAGGGAGGTAAAGGCCCAGGTGGTCCCTCGGCGGTCCCTCCTCCAAGCCTGCACAGTGACGGGTTGAGGGGTGTCGCCCTCAACCTCGTCACCTCACCCCAGGTTCCCCCTGTGGGGGGATGGCTCCGATACTTCCTTTCCGCCTGGTCTGCTATTACCACAGACAGGTGGGTGTTGGAGGTGGTAGGAAAGGGCCTGCCTCTGGAGTTCGAGCAGGCCCCACCCTTCAGAGCCGTCGCACCTCGGGGGGCCTCAGGGTCCGAAGCCTCGCTGTCAGCTCGCCGAGCCGACATCGCTCTCCTCCTCGAGAAGGAGGTGATAAGAGAGGTGGCGGACTCTCCCTCAAGCCCGGGGTTCGTGTCCAGGTACTTCCTGGTTCCGAAACGGACGAGGCTGTTGCGCCCATTTTCGACCTACCGACTAAACAAGTTCCTAAGGTCTCAAACCTTCAGGATGGTCACTCTGGCTCAGATAATACCATCCTTGGAACACGGCATGTGGTTCTGCTCTCTGGACCTTCAGGACGCGTTCTTTCACGTCCTATCCGTCCGTCCCATCAAAGGTTCCTTCAGCTTTCGGCGGGAAGTTCCTTTTCGAGTTCCAAGCCATGCCCTTGGCTTATCTCCAGCTCCCAGGTCTTCACCAAATGCATGGCAGTGGTGACAGCATTCCTCTTGGCGCGAGAGGTCCGGGTTTACCCTTACCTGGACGATTGGCTGATAGCAGCCTCCAGACAGGAGGTGGAGCGGGTCAGAGATCTGGCCCTCCAGGTTTGCTCTCAGGTCGGCCTCCTCATCAAGCGAGGCCAAGTCGAACTCGAGCGAAGCAGGTGATTCTCTTTTCATCGAGGCAGAGCTCGACTCTCTTGAGAAACACGGCTCCCGCGGACAGGGCGAGGTTCTTTCCTCCTTTGCCCAATCATTTCTGGTTGGGCAATTGCGCCCTGCCCGGGACTTCCTGCGCCTCCTGGGTCTCATGGTGGCCTGTACCAGCGTGGTCTGTTGGGCCTGCTGGAACATGCGCCCTCTTCAGTGGGGGCTGGCCGGCCAGTGGTCCCAACGCTGCGATCCATCGGACCAGCTAGTGACGGTGACCCAGGGGATGTGGAGCGCTCTCCAGTGGTGGACTGTTCCAGTTCATCTGCAGGAGGGCATCCCGTTTGTCCGCCCCGAGCTGACGGTCTCTCTATCGACCGATCCGTCTCTGATGGGTTGGGGTGCCCATCTGGGGAACACCGAGCGCACGGCCTCTGGTCCCCGCGGGAGTCCCGATGCCACATCAACCTGCTGGAGCTCCGAGCGGTCCGCCTAGCTCTCACCGCCTTTGCTCCGTTTCTTTGGGGTCAAGTGGTCCGGGTCCAGACGGACAATACCACGACCATGTACTATCTAAATCGCTAGGGCGGGATGCGCTCCATGCTCCTATGCAAGGAAGCTCTCCACATCTGGTCACTCGTGTGCAGCCTGGAGGCGGATCTCCTAGCCATTCATGTGGCAGGAGCCTCCAACACCCTGGCCGATGCCCTAAGCCAGATAGGGGCTGCGTCCCACGAGTGGTCTCTCCTGCCAGAGGTAGTACAAGATCTATTCTCCCATTGGGGCACACCTCAGGTGGACCTGTTTGCCTCCAGGGAGAATGCGAAGTTGAGGCTGTTCCATGCCCGCTCCCTCAGCAGGGCTCTCTGCAGGGGGATGCCTTCTCGAGGCCGTGGACCCCGGGCCTCTTCTACGCCTTTCCCCCGTTCCCCTTGATGCACAAGGTGCTGCTCAAAGCAAGGAGGGACAAGGCGCAGGTGATTCTGATAGCCCCAGACTGGCCCTGCCAGTACTGGTACCCAGATCTCCTCAGCCTCAGCTCCAGGCTTCGAGGCAGCTTCCAGCTCGTCCGGACCTGCTCTCCAGTCAATCAGAAGGTACTCCATCCGGACCTTCAGTCCCTGCACCTGACGGCCTGGTTCCTGGCGGCTAGAAGTTCCAGGCCTTGGGTCTTTCCGACGGGTCCTCCGCGTAGTTGAGACATCCCGTAAGGAGTCGACCAGAAAATGCTGCGCCTTCAAATGGAAAAGGTTTTCCGTTTGGTGTCAGGGCAAGGGCCTGGACCCTTCCTCCTGCTCCTTGGCGAGCATATTGGACTACCTGTGGTCCCTTTCTCAGCAAGGGCTTAGGTCGACGACCCTTAAGGTGCACCTGGCAGCCATCTCTGCTTACCGGGCGTGGGCCGGGAAGCAGTCGGTGGCGCAAGAGAAGGTGGTCTGGCGCTTTTTCAAAGGCCTTGATCACATTTCCCCTCCGGTGCCAGAACCTCCACCTCCGTGGGATCTACTGCTGGTACTGGCAAAGCTCATGGGCAAGCCATTCGAACCAATGCACAGGTGTGAACTCTCTCACCTGTCATGGAAGACCGCCTTCTTGGTGGCTATCACGTCAGCCAGAAGGATGGGAGAGCTCCAGGCGCTCTGCATCGAGTCTTCTTACCTGGTCTTCCACAGGGACAAGGTTGTCCTGCCCCCACCCGAAAATCCTTCCGAAGGTGGTGTCGGAGTTTCACCTTAACCAGGTGTTGACTCTGCCGGTGTTCTACCCCAATCACACCTCGGAGGCCGAATATAGGCTCCATACTCTGGACCCTAGAAGAGCGCTCGCTTACTATAAGGAGCGCACGGCTGAAATTCGGGGAGAGGTTCGCCAGCTGTTTGTCACCTACGCTGAAGCCGCACCTGGCAGACCTGCAGCCAAGCGGACGATAGGCAGGTGGGTCACCTCCTGCATAGATCTCTGCTCTAAGTTGGCGGGCATGGAGCCTCCCAGAGGGATAAGAGCTCATTCTACCGCCATCTGCTGCATCGGTGGCTGCTTCCAGGGACGTCCCTATCCAGGAAATCTGCAGGGCTGCTACCTGAAATCAGCACACACCTTCATCACCCATCTCCACATCGACCTTGAGTCACCCGGGATGCTGGTTTTGGGGCCTCGGTTCTCCAGTCTCTCTTTCCCAAGTAAGTATCGGGGTGTGAGCCTTGCCTCCCTCCTCCCGGAGAACTGCTAGGAGTCTGCCAGACAGTGTAGATGAACAACATATCCATGTCCTAGAAATACAGGTTACTCACCTGTAACAGGAGTTGTAGGAATGGTATGTGTTGTTCATCCTACTGACTCCACCGACCTCCGGCTTGACGCTGTACAGGCTTCCAGCTGACCCAGATCTGGCGTCATGGGCGGAGCCGAGTTTACCACCCGGTGGGTGGGAGGAGCCAGCGAAGACCTTCGGCAAGATTTAAGCGGCAGGATACCTGCCAGACAGTGTGGATGAACAACATATACCATTCCTAGAACTCCTGTTACAGGTGAGTAACCTGTATTTCTTCACTGTGTACTCCATTTACTACTACCCTTTGCGTCCTGTTGTCTAGCCAATTTTTTATCCAGGCTACCACCTTGGGACCCATTCCAAGGCTGGCTATCTTGTGTATTAATCTTTTGTGTGGGACTGTATCAAATGCCTTGCTAAACTCTAGGTAGGCCATGTCCACAGGCCCTTCCTGGTCTACTACTTTGGTCACCCAGTCAAAGAACTCTATCAGATTAGTCCTGACCGACCTTCCCATTGTGAATCCATGCTGCCTTGGGTCCTATGCCCCACTGGCCTCTAGGTACTCAACAATTCTTTCCTTCAGAAGTGATTCCATCATTTTCCCTACCACTGAGGTCAAACTAACTGGTCTGTAGTTTCCTACGTCTGTCCTGCTTCCACTTTTGTGAAGAGGAATCACATCTGTCCTCCTCCAGTCCTTGGGTACCACCCCATCCTCCCATGATTTGTTAAAGAGAATAGTCAGCGATGTCACTAGTTCTACCCTTAGTTGTTTTAGACTTCTTGGGTGAATCCCATCAGGCCCCATTGCTTTGTCCACTTTCAATTTTATTAGTTCTTTCAGAACCCTTTCTTCTGTAAATGGACTGGTATCGAACCCCGTCATCAGAGTGTTTCTCTTGTTTGGTTTAGGTAACTCCCCCTCCTCTTCCTTTGTGAGTACTGAGCAGAAATATTTGTTTAGTATCCTGCTTTTCACTGTCACCCTCTACCCACATTCCTCCCTGTATTAAGCTTCAGTATCCCTCCTTTGGTCTTTCTTCGCTCCCTAATGTACCTATAAAAGGTCTTATCCCCCTTCTTAACAGAATTGGCTATCCTTTCCTCGGTTTGGGCCTTTGCTATTCTGACTGCCTTCCCAGCCTCTTTCTGCTTTAACTGATAAAGTTCTCTGTCCTGCTCCTTCTGTGTTTCCTTATATTTCCTGAATGCTGTCCTTTTCTCCTTAACCTTCCCTGCCACCTCTTTTGTGAACCATAGCGTTTTTTTCCTTCGTTGTGTTTTATTAATTTTTTTAACACAAAGGCTTGTTGCCTCTGTGATGGCTGTTTTGATCACTCCCCATTGTTCCTCCACCCCTCCTTCTTGCCTGTTTGCTAGTGCTTTTCTGAGGCACTCTCTCATTTTCCCAAAGTCAGCCCTCCTAAAGTCTAGTACTCTTGCTTTTGTATGGCTTGATTGTATGGCTGTGTTTATCGTGAACCACACTGTTTGGTAGTCGCTTGTTCCCAGATGGCTACCCACTTCTAAATCTGAGATTCTTTCTCCATCCCTATTTGAAAGTACCAGGTCTAAGATTGCTCCCTCCCGAGTGGGTTCCGATACTAGCTGTCTGAGACATGCCCCCTGTAGGGCATCAAGAATGACCCTGCTCTTGGATGTGCCTGCAGCAAAGGTGCTCCAGTTAACATCTGGCATATTCAGGTCCCCCATCAACAATATCTCCCCTTTTTCTGCCATTCTAAGAAAGCCTTCTATCATTTCCTTGTCCATTCCCTCCCCCTGAGATGGGGTCTGTACTAACCCCATGCGGATTGTGGTGCCATTCCTGTCTCCAGGGTGACCCAAAGTGCCTCATCTGCTCCCTGTTTACTCTTTAGTTCTGTTGCTTTGATCCCTTCCTTTACATAGAGAGCTACTCCTCCTCCTCTTTTACCTTCCTGTCCCTCCTGTAGATTGTGTATCCTGGTATGTTGACATCCCAGTCATGGTTCTCTGTGTACCATGTTTCTGTGACTGCCACAATATCCAGGCAACCCTCTTCCATCAAGGCCACTAGTTCAGGGAGCTTGTTACACAGACTACGGGCGTTGGTACTCATCACCCTCCACTTTTTGATAGCCTTACCCCTTTTAGCCCCATTTCTGTCCTTACTGCCTTTGCCTTTTTTTACATTTAAATCTGTTCTGCTCCCTAATAACTTCTGTACCTTGGTGTTTACCTCACTAATCACCATGTTTTGTGGGGGGAGGCTCGAATTTCCCTGCTTCTTTTCAGTGCCTCCCCCCTTGGCTAGTTTAAATGCTTGCCAATGAAGCATTTAAACCTCTCACCTAGGATCCTGGTTCCCCCTGGACAGATGCAGACCATCGCACCAGTATAGGTCTGCATTCCTCCAGGTGGCTCCCCAGTCCCCAATGAAGCCAAAACCCTGAGCTCCACACCAGTTTTTCAACCACTCATTGAATTCCCTGGTGAGAAGTGCCCTAGCATCTCCTTGCCATAGACAGGCAGCACCTCCGAGAAGGTTACCGTGCGCTACTTGTCTAAGGCCCTTCCTAACTCTATAAACTCCTCTTGCACTGCTCTGATCCCATTCCTAGCCAGGTCATTTGTCCCCTGGTGGACAATGACATCCAGCTCCCTCCCTTGTGCAGTTCCTCCCACGATCCTGAGGATTCGCTTCCTGTCCCTCCAAGCCGTGGCGCAAGGAAGGCACCTTACCTCCCTCTCCCCATCCTCCCCCATTTCTACCCCCTAATGACTGAGTCCCCCACCAGGAGTTGTTTCCTTCCCCAGTGGGGTCCCATGCCACCCTCCTTTGGGTCTCCTTTGTGAAGGTTCCCAGCATCCTCCTTGGTCTCCACTGCAGGTGCCTTCATAGAGGAACCACTATCCACCAGAAGAGCGAATGAATTGTGAAGAGGTACAGCTGGAGGGATGCAACTCTGTTCCACCACCCTCTCCCTCCTTGAGCCCACCCTGGTCCAGTCTCTCCTCTTTCTTGGCAACCTCTGAGGTAGTGGCATTGGCCCTGGTGGTCCCTGGGTGGGGGAGGAGGTTTCATGAATCCTAGCCAGGTCAGCCTGGAGACGGGCAACCTCCTCTCTCAGACCAGAGAGGTGCCTGCAAATAGGGCAGCATTGCAGCCTCCAGAATGTCTCCCGGAACACTGCTGCCCCACAGCCATTGCACTGCACCACTCCTATCATGTCTTATTTTGTGTCCCCTCTACTGTTTCTCTGGATGCTTACTCTCTCCTCTCCTTACAGCTCTTACCCTTCCTGTTCTGGGACAGCAACTTCATATCTTCTTCAGTAGCCTCTTTCTTCCTTGCTCAATATCAGACCACCAGCAGCTAGGGGGGGGGAGAGTGAGCTACTTTTTCTACTTTAGGGTTGACAAAACCAATGTTTCTCTATGATCCTTTCCTTCCTACTGCCTAACAGGAAGTTCCTGTTGACAATCAAATCCAGTGGCTATAAAAGTAGAACTGGCTTTGGGTGGGATGCAGGGCAATTAGTAAGGAAAAAGGCTAGCAACAGGAAGTTGTAATTTGACTCACCTGTTTTTATAGTGTCTAAACCACACCCCCAGGTAAGCTCTCTTTCCTCCTACTGGTTTAGCAAAGTGAGCTGATACAGTACCCTTCACTGCACAGAATACATACTGACTTTCTTTTTTTTTAACCCTAAATAAGTCCCCTTCTACTTTTAATAAAGTTATCTGTCTACTTAATCTTAACAGACACTGACTCCTGCTGAGATATACGTTTTAAATTAAGAAGAAAATGTAGCTTCTTTTAGTTAGCTGCTTTCTGCTCTATACGTTTTAAATTAAGAAGAAAATGTAGCTTCTTTTAGTTAGCTGCTTTCTGCTCTACAAGCAAGGCTAGCAACAGGAAGTTGTAATTTGACTCACCTGCTTTTATAGTGTCTAAACCACACCCCGGGTAAGCTCTCTTTCCTCCTACTGGTTTAGCAAAATGAGCTGATACAGTACCCTTCGCTGCACAGAATACACACTGACTTTCTTTCTTTTTTTTTTAACCCTAAATAAGTCCCCTTCTACTTCTAATAAAGTTATCTGTCTACTTAATCTTAACAGACACTGACTCCAGCTGAGATATACGTTTTAAATTAAGAAGAAAATGTAGCTTCTTTTAGTTAGCTGCTTTCTGCTCTACAAGCAAGGCTAGCAACCTACCTCTCATCATTGCTACCTGACCCCAGCTCAATCGCCTGGACAGTGGAGTCCCCAACGAGGATTTGCTTCCTCCTTCTGTGTGTTCTCCTTGCATTTGCCCTTGGGGTTCCTTCCTGGATGACCACTCAACCCCCATGGTGTTCACTTCTGGAGATGCTACGCAATCTCTATGCTCTGCCAGAATGGCATACAAGTTATGAAGTGCCACCGGCTGGGGAATGTGCCTCCATGCTGCCTCCCGCATCCTCCCTGAGCCCACCATAGTCCATCCTTCCCTCCTTCTTGGCAACCTCTGAGGGAGCGGTGGTGGACATGGTGGTCTCTGTATGGGAGGAAAGGTCGCCCTTATCCTCGCCAACTCTACTCAGAGTTCAGCTACCTTCTCCCTCAGCACAGAGAGGTGCTTGCAGGTAGAGCAGCACCGCAGTGTCCAGAAGGTCTTTCTGAACACTGCTGCCCCACATCCACTGCAAAGCACCACACCCTCTGCTGCTCTTTTCTTCTATACCATGTCCAGTGCCCAGCTATATATATTTGTACTGTCAATACTCTTTAGTGGTGTAATGTATCAAGGAATGTAGATATCATCGGATCTGAGCTTACTAAAGCTGTAACATGTATTGCAGACTATTGAACCTTCCACTGCTGATGCCCAGCTCTGACATTAGTTACAGGGGATTCTGCAATTTCTGGTTACTGCAGATGATAGCCTGGGAGTCAGCAGAACCAGCCTGATAAATCTACTATACTACTGTAAATCCATCCAGATCCTGCCAAACCAACCTGGTCGAGTTCTATGACTGGGTCACTAGGCAACTGGACAGGGGCCATGCAGTGGATGTCCTGTATCTGGACTTCAGTAGGGCATTCGACTCAGTGCCACATGGAAGGCTGGGAAGGAAGTTAGTAGGCACAGGGGTGGGTGCAAAGCTGGTGAGATGGGTAGGAAACTGGCTGCAGGGAAGGCAACAGAGGGTGGTGGTGGGTGGGGAGCTTTCACACCCTAGGGCAGTGAAGAGCAGTGTTCCACAGGGCTCGGTGTTGGGACCAGTGTTGTTTGGGATATTCATTGCAGACATATCATGGGACATCAAGAGCAAGATCAGTCTGTTTGCTGATGATACCAAGGTAGGCGCAGTGGTGGATGACCTAGGGGGATGGCAGGGGTTGCAGGAGGATGTGGCAAAGCTTGAAACCTGGTCAGACACCTGGCAACTGGGCTTTAATGCCAAAAAGTGCAAGGTGCTGCATTTTGGGATGAAGAACCCAAGGAGGAGTTACCAGCTAGGGGGAGTGCAGCTAGCCCAGACAGAGGAGGAGAAGGATCTGGGTGTGCTCATTACAGGGTCAATGAACAACTTGGCACAATGTAGGAAGGCAGCTGCAAAGGCCAACAAAATGCTGGATTGTATTGCAAGGGGTATGTCCTCGAGGAGGGAGGAGGTGATTCTGCCACTATATAGGTCATTAGTTAGACCACACCTGGAGTACTGCGTGCAGTACTGGCGTCAGTATCTGAAGAGGGACATTAAGTTACTGGAGAGGTGCAGGCACTGAAGTGACAAAGATGATCAAGGGCTGGGGGACTTATCATCTACGAGAGGAGGTTGAAGAGTTGAACATGTACTCAGTGGAGGAGAGGAGAGACAGGGGTGACATGATTGAAACCTTTAAATACATGAAAGGAATAAACAAGACGGTACAGAGGGGCTGTTCAAAGTAAGGGAGGGGAGGGCCACCAGGGTCCATGATATGAGACTGGAGTGAGGAAGGTTCAGGAGGAGATGAGGAGACACTTTTACAGAAAGGGTGGTGGCTGGGTGGAATGCGTTACCTGCTGAAGTGGTATGCAGTAGAACAGTGGACTGCTTCAAATGAGGATGGGACAGGACAAGGGGGAGGGTTAATGAAGGGGAAGGGTGGAAGGGAGGGGCAGCTGCAGAATAAAGGGTGCTAGCTGCACATTCGAGCAGGCTTGATAGACCTCTAGGCCTTTATCTGCTGGCAAATTTCATATGTTCGTATCTAAACAGTAAGTATATATAAAACAAAAAGTTGCACACAAAGTGCAAGTTTGGACCAGCCCCAAATGTGCATGGGGGCTGTTAGTGCTGTTCCCGTTTAACAGATTTTAGGAGGTGACATCTACTTCAGAACTAACCTGTCTTGTCAGTTTGATGTGCCGCTGTACATTGTGCCTACAGTACAGGAAGACAGGAGGCAAATGAAAAAGGGCAAATAAGATTTAAAAAATTTCAGAGGCAAATTACTGTGGATTTTTAGACAGTAATGGAGGATTGTCTTCGTATGCTTAATATGTATTTTGTTTTTATCTTTTAGGCAATAAACACATTAAGGAAGTACCCACTTCCTCTGCGAAATGGAAAGGAAGCCAAGATCCTGCAAAACTTTGGGGATGGCATCTGTAAAATGCTGGATGAAAAACTGGCCCAATATTATGCAGAGCATGGTATGTGATGTCTACTTCACAGCTCTGGCTGCTAGGTGTAGGGCAGACTGAAATGAACAGAAATCAGAGTGGCTCTAGAAATGACTCTTTTCTTTATACAAATGAGTCCTTTTTCTTAATAAGAACAAAAAATATTTTGGGAGACTAAGAAGCCATTGGGGCCCATTGAGGCTTGGTTCCTATTAGCATACCATACCTCTCAGGACGGCACTGTTCCTTTTTTTTTTGTTAAATACATCCCTATTTTTTTGGCTGCTTCAGCCTCTCCTGGTAAAGCATTCCTTATATTTATGCCATGAAAAAAGTATGTTGGTCCTCAGGATTCATTACTTTTTAATTTTTATCTTTACTTTTGAGTGCTGTGCATGAGTATTTAGAAAATGATTGTGTCTTGGGTGGTCAGTTGTGCATTCTGTAGCACTCTACATTGTCCATGGGTAATCATTACAGTGGGTACTGTGCATCCCTACTAGGGGAACTGGCACAGCCCAAGGCTGTTGACAGAACAGAATGTTGGGCACATGAGGATTCCGGACAATGGCAACTGTCCAGTCTTTGCTGTGCCATCGAAGGGGAAACAACTGAAAAGCTTCTCTGAAGGAAAATCATCTTCTAGTTTTCTGGGGCTACAGTTCTGCCTAGCAGTATGGGAATACCTGGTAACAGGGAGTACCCCTAAATTAAAATCATGCCTGTTAAGCTGCGTCTTTGAGATGGGCTAACCTGCTCCCCTCACTTCCACTGCCTGTGCTGGGATTGGGGGCCATGTCTGCCACATATGTCATGAGTGGGTATTTTCAACAGGTCTCTGATTTCTATATTAACAAAAAAAAGGGTGCCTCAGATAAGTACTTGTTTTTTCTTTGGAGGTTTAGTCAGGGGCACTCCTAGGGGCTGCACTCCATCTGTGGGCATTGGTCCCCCCTCCCTCAGTTTTTCAGGGTCTCTTTTGGTGGTGTTTGCTGTCAGATGTTTATTACTAATTTGTTGTAGGGACATTCCCATTTTGATTTGGCTCACTGCCTTTCAGGGACACTTCCCCTTTAATTCTCTTCAGTAAAAGAAAAGGAAGGACAGGTTTCTGCAGTGAGAGCTTTTAGATGCTGGGTGCTCTCAGAGTCTTTCTCGGTGGATTGACACTCATTTTTTTTTTCTGCCCCATAGGTGGTTTGGCAGTTTTGTGGGTTCCATTGAACCACACAGCTTCCTGCTTCTCTGTAGCCATTGAGCATGCTCTCCTTTCTCCAATGGACTTCGCTAGCCTTGACACGCTGTTCGTATACCTGTGTTGTGTGCGGACCCTCTCTGGTGCGCCGATGTCACACACATGCATGTTCTTGGCACACATGTGCCTGCACTTCCCCAGTGCTAGACGAGGTGACTGCTTGTACAGCCTTTTTCTTTTGTAGCAGTAAGCTTTAGGGTCTGTGGGGTGGCCTTTTTCAGGTTTCTCAACTTTTCCCCACAATCCGTGGTGGGGATCCTGGCAGTAGTACTTTGTATTAATTTGGAGAATAACCTTCAGTTTTCTAACCATTTTAGGCACCTGCAGGGTAACCTTTCTTGGCAGCATGGCTTACTGGAGATCTTTCATTCTTAAAAAATGTTAGACCTGCAAAAGGGTAATGCAGCCCACTCCTCTGGTTTCCTATTGCCCCCATTGTGTTTCACAAGCTAATATTTCTCTAATGGTTCCCCCAAGTCAGACCTCCGAGCTGGGGGGGGGGGTGCACCTGGTGTACCAGTTGGCAGTAGCAAAGCAGAATTGTGTCAATCTGTTGCTCTTAGGAGAGCTTTTGGGCCCTGATGTTCCGCAGGATATCCCAGCAGACATGCACGACCCCAAACTGGGCCCCTCGGGTGGGTGTGGTGGGCCTGCATAGACATGTCTAGGTGTGTCACAGCAGGAGAGGGCTGCTGATATGGATATGCAGGCAGACCCTGACCATACAGAGGGTCAGGATGAGGATATCGGGGATCTTGGGGAAAATCCTGACCCAAGAAAGCTTCTTGATGATGAGGAGGATGAGCCCTCTGAGGAGGAAGAGAAAAGGTAGTGGACGGAGCTGAAGAGTACTCTTCCTATCCCTCCGCTGTTTGATACCAAGTGTTAGTCTTATCTAATAACTGAGGCATACAGGTCATTGCAGCTCAAGGAAGTGCAGTCCATGTTGGCAGTGGATGTCAATCCTATCCTGTCACCGTCCTTTTCCACTCCAAAGTGTTTTCCAAACTTTATTCACCGTGACCAAATTATTGAATAGAAATGGGCAGGTGTAGACCAAAGAAAATGTCTGACAAAACCTAAGGTAAGGTGTCTTCCTTTTTTAGAAGAAAACACTCACAATGGGGGAAACCTCACCTCTAGCAGATAAGGTGGGTCATAATTCCGTCAGACATATCACTATTCCTATTGAAGGGTCCTTGGCCTTAACGGAGTGCACGTCAAGCAAGTGGATGCTGCATGCAGCAGAGCCTTCGCCTCCAACGGCACCAACCTGCATGGCTCCTATGCCTCCTTTGTCGCCAGAGCCTTAAACTTGTGAGTTATGACCTTGGGCAGCTTTGTTCCCCTGGATTCTGAGGGGGAGAGCATTTTGCAACTGGTATCCATGGCCTTCACCTTCTTAGGGGATGCCACGGTAGAAAACGTACCCATGTCAGCTCGCTCTGCCTGTCACATTGTGTTGGCTCTGCGAGGTATGTGGCTTCGGCACTGGGGAGCTGATCAGGTTTTGAAGACCAGGCTGCTCAGTCTAGCCTTTGAGGGAGGCTTGTTGTTTGTTTCTGGCCTGGATGATATTTTGAAGGATATCCAGGAGAAAAAGGGTCACCTTCCAGTGTCAAAACAAAAGCAAAAGTCTGCATCAACTCCAGAAGGTCAAGGAGGCAGCCAACAGAGGCAGTTCCAAGGGGGTTTTCATCCCTTTCAGAACTTTGGAAACCAGAGGAGTAAAGGAGCCTATTCTAGTTTCAAGAGCAGTGGTAGCAGAGGAGCCCTTGCCCGAAAACACAATGGAGGCCCAGGGCGAAAGGCGGGCAACTCACAATGAGGGCATGTGGGCCCATCTCTGCCTCCCTCCCATTGGTGAAAGACTGCACAATTTTTACACAAGATGGTCCCAGATAACATCAGATGCTTGGGTTTTGGAAATTCTAGCTCTAGGTTACACAATAGAATTTTCTACAGTTCCCTCAAAGGGGCACTTCCTGCCGTCCCCGTTTCTAAAGAACCCCGTGAAGAGACAAGCGGTATCAGAGAACCTGCAGCCACCTCACTGAAATTGGGGCGATTGTGCCAGTGGGTCCCATCGAGCAAGGCAAGGGATTCTACTTCATCCATTTTGTAGTACCTAAGAATTTGGCGGGGGGAGGGGGGATCAGGCCTGTTCTGGATCTGAAATGCCTAAAGAAGTTTGTTCACCACACTACCTTCAAGATGGAAGTCCTTACATTTGATCATCCAGGGGATTATCTAGCAGCCATAGATCTAAGGGATGCGTATGTCCACATTCCCATCCGGCAGTCTCATCAGAGGTTCCTCAGGTTCACACTCCTGGGACAGCATTTCTAGTATAGGGCACTCTTGTCTGGACTAGCAACAGCCCCAAGGGATTTCTAGAAGGTGCTCATAGTCCTGGTGGCTCAACTCCAGCAGGAGTGACATCATGTCTATCCCTTCCTGGATGATCTGCTCATTCGAGTGCCCGTCTATGTCTTTGGCGAGGAGGTGAGGTGTTGGGAGTCTCATTGCTGGGTGGTGAATCAGGAGAAAAGCTCTCTCGAGCCGTCACAGACCCTGGAGCATCTAGTAGTGATGTTCTGGATGGGCGAGAGGAAAGATTTCCTCTTGCCAGCCAGGAAGGAGACCCTATTGATAGAGGCTCAGTGGCTGAGGAGCCAATCATCGGTTTCAGCTCACTGCATCCTGTGAATTCTGGGCCTCAAGATGGTGGCGATAGAACTAGTCTTGTGGGCTTACTTTCACAAGCAGCCCCTACAGATGGAGTTACTGTCAGCCTGGGATCTGATCTCGAAAGATTATCATGCCAGGATTCCCTTCTCACCACAGCTGGGACAGTCTCTGAGTTGGTGGGTGAGTTTGGAAAATCTGAGCAAAGGGTCCCCCTTGGAAGTCCCCCCAGAGCTGATTCTGAAATCTGATGCCAGCCTGTAAGGTTTGGGGGCAGTTCTGGACTACATTCCCATCAGGGGACTTGGTCAGTGCAGGAACAGCACCTACATATAAATGTTCTTGAATGGAGGGTGGTGCACCTTGCTGTCCTTCATTTTCAAAGTCAGGTGCAGTCAAAAGCCGTGAAAATTAAGGTCAGACAATGCAGTCACGGTGATGTACATAAACAATCAAGGGAGCACAAAGAGCAGGGAGATGCTAAAAGAAGCCAGAGAGAGCTCCTGCTGTGGGCGGAGGAGAATCTTCTTTCTGTCAGCAGTTCACCTGGCGGGGGAGTTGAACATTCAGGCTGATTGGCTAAGCTGCGAAAATGTTCATCCAGGGGTGTGGATGCTGAACCCTGAGGTGTTCGACCTTCTGTGTCAGAGGTTCGATCATCCTCAGATTGACCTGTTTGCCTCCAGCGACAGTGCTCAGGTTCCAGTTCTTCAGCCGCTACCGGTGTCCACAGGCAGAAGCAGTGGACGCTCTGTCACAAAAGTGGAATTTCAGCGGAGCGTATGCCTTCCATCCTCTGCCTCTCCTTCCCAAGGTCATACTCAAGCTAAGGCACTCAAGATGAAGCTTTCTTCTAATAGCTCTGGAGTGGCCCAGAAAACTGTGGTTCTCAGACTTAGCAAATCTAGCTCAATGTGCATCAATTTGCCTTCCAGTGTGGGGGGACCTTCTTTCACAGGGCCCCATTCTGCATCCAGATCTGGCAGTGGTGTAGCTCATGGCATGGTTCCTGAATGGAGGAGACTCCTGAAATGGGGTTTCTCTAAGAAGGTAGTGGACGGTTCCGCAGATTTTGGATTTCCTGCAGGAAGGTGTGGAAAAAGGTTTGGCCTTGATATCCTGAGAGGTCAGGTGTCTGCCCTTGGAGCCTCCTTGAGTTTGTCCCTAGGGACTAACTGGGAGGTTATTCATTTTCTGCAGGCTGTCAGCAGGAATCGACCTCTGTTCAGATCCCCAGTTCCCCCATG
This sequence comes from Neoceratodus forsteri, assembly GCA_016271365.2. Classification (NCBI taxonomy): domain Eukaryota; kingdom Metazoa; phylum Chordata; order Ceratodontiformes; family Ceratodontidae; genus Neoceratodus; species Neoceratodus forsteri. Next base: position 407,236,322 of record CM028132.1, on the reverse strand, counting down.
GGATCTGAATCTGGTTCTGAACGCTCTCTGTAAGGAGCCCTTCGAACCACTTTTGTTGGTACCGTTGGACGTGCTGTCTTGCAAGGTATATTTTTTGGTTGCTGTGAAGGATTGGTGAGCTCCAGGCTTTGTCCTAAAAGTAACCATACCTTGTCATGCATAAGGACAAGGTGGTGCTCAGAACAGTCCTGTCTTTCATTCCAAAGGTTCCCATGGCCTTCCACGTGAACCAGGAAATCTGTCTTTCATCTTTCTGTCCACAACCTACCCACCCAAAGGAGAAGGAGTGGCACAAGCTAGATTTGCGATGGGTTGTTAGGACATACCTTAGGTAGACTGCTGAGTTCTGAAAATTGGATAGGTTGTCCTTTTAGGAGCGGCCAAGCAGGGACAGAAAGCATCCAAGGCCACCCTAGCTAGTTGGATGAGGGCCTGCACTGCCAAGGCATATGTCGAAGAAAAGAAAAAGCCTCTGGCTTTCATCAAGGCTCACTCCACCAGGTCTTTGGCCACCTCTTGGGTGGAAAGAGGTGAGGCGTCTGTTTTAGAGTTGTGCAAGGCAGCTATGTAGTCTTCTGTCAACACATTTGCCAAGCACTACAGATTGGATGTTCAAAGTTCTGTTGATGCGGCCTTTGGTTGCAGACCTTTGAAGGCAACAGCAGGTAACTTCCTTCCTGTACATGGGTGATGTATGGGACAATATTCTCCCCCACCCGTTTTTTTCATGGGTACTGTTTCTTAGAACCCATCTGTAATGAATACCCATTGACAATGTGGAGCGCTACAGAAAGCAGAAATTTCTTCATACTTAATGTAATTTCCTTTTCTGTTAGCTCCTACGTTGTCAGTAGGACTTGTCTGGAGCCTCGCTCCTGCAGGAGAATATTGTCCGGTATGCCAGCGCGTGAATGTGTGTTCTGTTGTAAACTTTGATTGTAAGTCTGTCTGGACCTCCCTCTATAGTTTACCTGCTGCGCTTCTGTGTATATAGATATGTTATCAAACAAGTATTTGTCAGTGCCGGGTGTTGTCTTGCTGGCATTGGTAGTGCAGGAGTTAAAGAGATGCATAATAGGAATGGCAGTGAAGTACGGAACTGACGCCAACCCCACTCCATCCTGCAGAGACTGACAGGCATTGAGGTGTGCCTTTGGGTCGTCGGCCATAACACTCATGCCATTTCACCTCATCCTACCCTGCAGACTCTGACAAATGTCGCAGTGTGCTTTGGGGTCATTGGGCCTTACGCTCACCTCGTTCCATAAGGAAATACGTTGAGATGGGTGCAGTATAGGAGAATGGGGTGAACTTTGTGGCCGAAGAGTTCGAGGCATACCTTTATGCTTGTCACTGGCTGCAGGGTGGAGGCAGGGGTGCAGTGCCATGAGCATTACAGCCGGCAATCCAATGTCACACCCCTGAGCACCTGTCAGTCTCTACAGGGTGGGATGTTATGGTTAGAAACCCTAATACCCTGGACGTTTGTTGGTATTTGCACTCCAAATTTTCAACATGGGCTTTTTGTGACTCCACCTCATGAAAGCATTTGGGACCTCCGCTCATGAACAGTGGCACTATGATTTTGTTAATCTGTCCTGAATGTTGATTTCCCACAGCGACCACGCCATTCTGCGCCAGATGTGCAAAAAAACATTTCGGGCAGGATGTGAAAAATGACAGCTGTACTGTTCATAAGGAGATGTGAAGAAATGGCAGTGTTGAAAATCTGGAGTGAAAATATAAAAAATTCTCTAAGTTACAAGCGTGCATGGAAACTGTGCAACGCACACTCATAACACAGTCATTTTGTGGAATTTTTTTCATCAGATTTACACATAGGCATTTTGAGACCACCACTTATGAACAGTGTCATTGTGATTTTCTTAATCTGTCCCGAATGTTTATTTCCCACAGCGACCATGCCATTGTGCGCCAGATGTGTGAAAACACATTTCCAGCAGGATGTCAAGAATGACAGCTGTACTGTTCATAAAGAGGTGTGAGAAAATGGCAGTGTTGAAAATCTGGAGTGAAAATAATAAAAATTCTCAAACTTACAAGCGTGCATGGAAACTACGCAACGCATGCTCGTAACACAGTCATTTTTTGGATTTTTTTTTCACCAAATTTGCAACATAGACTTTTGGGAGCCCACCTCATTAACAGTGGCACTGTCGTTTTGTTAATTGGTCCCAAAAGATGATTCCGCGCAGTGACCGCAAAATCACCTTTTGAGACCGAATAACAAAATGATAGTGACTGAGTTCATGAGGTGGTGTCCCAGGAACCCCATGTTGAAAATTTGGAGCCAAAAGTCGCAAAAATGGCCGAGATATCCACCTAAGTTGACCCCCCTCCTTGATGCCATTATACAGCTACAGTTCCACTGACATTTTCTTCAGTTTGCGGTCAGCTTTTGAACAGTTCAGACGTCTCCTGCTCCACCGAAGATCGTCGCGCCGGGCTCTGGAGGTAAGTATGGGAGGTGGGGTGCACAGAGAGGTGGTGCGGGTTGGGGGAGGGGGTGCTCTGGACACAACAACGTACCCTTTTTTTTTTTTTTTTTTTAGTAACGGACATCGGGAAGGTTTTTTTTTATTTACAGGTGAAATAAGCCAACTGTTGGGCACACTGAGGAGGGCTCCCAGTGTTGTGGCACACAATGGGGGTGGGGTGGGGGCAAGAACATGTCGACGCGGTCAGCTTCGGGGCAATAATTGAGAATACCGGACCACGAGGCACACTGGGGTGGGCTCCCAGTATGCCACACAGTTTTGAGGGAGGGTTATAAACATGCCGACAGGGGGATTGGGCACCCCCATAGTTGGCTTTCTAAGGATTGTGAGAGGTGGACGGCGACAGCCGCTGCCATGTTTATTGAAATGTTTCAGCAGGCAAGGCACACCCTGCAATGATGGGGTGCTCCCTCATTGTAGCGGCAAAATTCTTTCAAGTTGGTGGCATGTTTCTCAACTGCTGTCATAGACAGCATGCTCATTCATTGGTGCCACACAGACCAGCCCAAGAAAACAGTAGCGCCATAGGCCACAACACTGACGCACCTCCACAATCTGCTACTCCGGCAAGCTGCCACAAAATGTTGCTTGCACTGCGTGTGCAAGACAACATAAAAAGAGCATTTCCACATTAGAATGTTGGTTGCTAGTACGCAGATTTAACAGGATTGACTTTGATGATAACCAAGGGTGCCTCCTTTGTTGCAGATGAGTGCTTACACTGCATGCAGTCCTTTGCTTTTTATGTTTTCTTTCTAGTTGATTCAATTCTGCAGGACCTTCCAAGATGCAGACTTTGGGAAGATGAGCCTCGCTTACTCACTTTTTATCATCTGACATGATAGGCCACCCATTACTGTATTTTATTCTGACTAGAGTCTTTTCTGTGTAGATAGCTAATTGTGTGTTTTTTTTCATGTCAAGTCGACCGGTATGGCATTTATTTCCATATTTAGAGGTACTGTGTGGACAACAGTGACTGGAGAGCTGCTGCTGTCCAGAATCCTCATGTGCCCATCATTCTATTCTGTTAACACGAGGAGCTCTTTCAAATATTTAGGAATTTCTACTTGATGGATCCCTTGACTTTGATCATCACATCCTGTCCACATGCAAGTCTGTGAACTCTAAAATTGGGCTCGCTTATAGGACTTGTCACATCTAAACACCCTCTGCAAGACTGGCTATAGCCAGAGGTGTCCTGCTTCCCTCTCTTACCTATGGTGCAGTAATTTATCTCAGTGCGTCATAGGCATCTCTACACAGATGGGACACAACTTACAGCAACATCTGTTGGTACTCCTCTGCATCTCCGCACCTAAAGCATCGCTGTCCGCTCTATGCCGACCAACTGGCCTTCCTCATCAAACTTACCAGCTGCTGTCACTTGTCTCACTAGTGGATAATATTGTTAGAACTAATATCACAGTATCACTTGCCTCCCTTCTTCCACAGACTTCCTCCTATGGCCTCCCTTCCACTGATCGATCCCTATTACACGTCTTTAGGTGTAAAACCTCCAAGGGATCCTGTGTCCCCTTCTATGCAGCCCCTATATTTTGGAACTCCCTTCCACTTGGTGTCCGGCTTGCACCGAGTCATGCCTGTTTTAAAAAAAACAAAAAAAGAGAGTATTGATCTCATCTGTTTAAACCTACCCCATGCACGTGCTTGAATCCACCTTAACTTTACTTGACTGTCACGCCTACTGCTTCTGACCTCAACCATGCCGAATCTGGCTCCTACCACGATCTACCCTCACTATCACTCTACTGCATCCCTGGGACCTAACTGTATCTACCCTCTGACAAGCACCGCTTAGACCTGACAGTATTGAGAGCTGGACTTCGATATTGCTGTTGACTCGTATTAGATCTAATTGTTTTTACCTGTGTCACTTACTTGGAACTTGAACTGTTTCTTGATTGTTACATTTTGTTTGACTGCCTCATCCAATGCTTGTACCATGTCTCACTGTCAACTGCTGTATCCTTCTATTTGTGACCCCATCTTGTATTTTACTGTACTGCCTTGTCTGTAACCTCCTGGGTCATGTCGGAAAATAGTCATCCCTATGGCTAGCACATCCACCTGGTAATCAAAAACTAAAATAAAAATAAAACAGCCTTGGGCTGTGCCATTTCCCCTAGTAGGGTTGCACAATACCCATCTGTAAGGATTACCCATTGACAGTGAAGGAGCTAACAGAAAAAGAAATTACTGTATGTATGAAGAAATTGCTTCTGTTTTTTACCTTGATTTTCTCCTTGCACAAAAGATCTAAGCCGTTTTTGTGCTTATAACTAACAGTTAAGTCTGTAAAGGGAAATAAATGTAAGAACACATTTGCTTGCTGCTCTTGGAAAATGCCCAGAAAAATGTGAAAATCCACACATTTCCTTTTCCTGTGCGTTCTGTTCTCTGTATGGAAAAAAAACAAACACCCTGACCTTTTTCTTCAGTTTCCATTTGTGCCCTCTAACTTTACTGTAGTAATCCAGGTTGATCATTCATGTCTGTATAATGTTTAATGCCCCTAATACTTAGATTGGGTTAAGACAGCAGTAGCATTTCTGTTGCTGTTTTCTCTTTTAAAACAAAATAAGTTCAGGGATTGTAACGAAAGTTACAGTGCTGCTAAACCTTAGTAAACTTTTTTTTAGTTTTTTTCACAAGTGAAATTGTATGAGGTAATTGCCTTTTCTCTACCCCTTCCTTTTCGCTGTTCTCTAAATCTGTGCAGTAAGTGTTCGATGAGAGAACAGCTCAGGGTGCAGAGGGGTTAACACCTACACTTCTTGCCACAGCTGGCTCTAGCTCCATTAAAACAAGCATTTGTCAATGCCAAATGTTGTCTTGCTGGCATTCGCATTGGTAGTGCAGGAGTTAGAGAGATGCATAGTAGGAATGGCAGTGAATTATCGAACTGACGCTAATCCCATCCCCACCCTGCAGAGACTGACAGGTGTTGGGTGTGCCTTTGTGTCATCAGCTATAACGCTCACACCATTTTACCGCACCCTACCCTGCAGACACTGACAAGTGTCGCGGTGTGCCTTGGGGTCTTCGGGCCTTATGCTCACCCGTTCCATAATGGGTGAACACTGTGGCCGAAGACTCAAAGGCACACTACCCTGTCACTGGCTGCAGGATGAGGGTGGGGGTGGAATGGCATGAGCATTACAGCCGGCAGTCCCAAGTTACACCCCTGACGCCTATCTATCTCTACAGGGTGGGGTGTTACAGTTGGAAACCCTAATGCTCTGGGCGTTTGCTGGTATTTTCACTCCAAATTTTCAACATGGACTTTTTGTGACCCCACCTCAGGAAGAGTGGCACTATCAGTTTGTTAGCCTTAAGGTGATTTTGCACTACGACTGTGCCATTTGGTGCCACAGGTGTGAAAACACATTTCAGGCAGCATGTGAAAAATGACAACTGTACTGTTCATGAGGAGGTGTTTAAAAAAAAAAAAATGTCAGTGTTGAAAATCTGGAGTGAAAACATGAAAAATAGGTGAAGTCACAAGTGTGTGTAAAAACTGCTCAACACACACCCGTAACCCAATTATTTTTGAGATTTTTTTTTTAACCACATTTTCAACATAGGCATTTTGGGACGTTTCCTCATGAACAGTGGCACTGTGATTTTGTTACTCTGTCCCAAAAGTTGATTTCCCACAGCGACCGCGCCGTTGTGCACCACAGGTGTGAAAACTCATTTTGGGCAGGATGTGAAAAATGACAGCTGTACTGTTCGTAAGGAGGTGTGAAAAAATGGCAATGTTGAAAATCTGGAGTGAAGACATTAAAAATTGTCGAAGTTACGAGCATGCGTGGAAACTGCGCATCGCACGCTCATAACACAGTCAGTTTTTGGAATTTTTTCCCCAAATTTGCAACATGGGCCTTTTGGGACCCCACCTCATGAACAGTGGCACTGTTGTTTCGTTAGTCGGTCCCAAAAGGTGATTCTGTGCAGTGACCGTGAAATCACCTTTTGGCACTGAGAAACGAGATGACAGTGCATGTGTTCTCGAATCCCATGTTGAAAATCTGGTAGCAAAATTCTCAGAAATGGCTGAGATGTCCACCTAAGTTGAAACCCTCATTCCTGCCATCATAAAACTTACCGCATTTTGTTCAGTTCCGGTTGGCTTTTGAAGAGTTCAGACGTGTTCCTGCTCCACAGAAGGTCGCAGCACTGGCCCTCCGGAGGTATGTATGGGGTGAGGGGTGCGGGGAGGTGGGGTATACAGAGGTGGGTGCGGTTTGGGGGAGGCGCAGGTGACGAGGAATCGTTTTTTCCCACAGGTAAAAAAAAAAACCGGACTTTGGGGACTGTTTTCCTTATTTATTTACAGGTTAAAAAAAAAAAAATTTCAGGTACACTGGGGTGGGCTCCCAGTGTGCCACGAGATGGGGGCATGATGCCAGCGAGGATTGAGCAGCTGAGTCAGCAAAGAAAATGTGTGTGTTGGGGGAGGAGATATGATGCCGACGGGGAATGGCAGCCGCCCCCCTCTGTCGGCAAACAAATTTTACTGGGGGGGGAGAGACATGCCGACACAGGGATTGGGCATCTCCAGTGTCGGCATAGTGGGTATTGTGTGGCTGGCAGCAGGAGCCGCCATATTTATTAGAATGTTTCACAAATAAAGGCACGTAATGGAGCCTTGCCATCTGATCCTCCAGTGAGGAAACTGCTCCTCATTGGAGCGGCAGATTTCTTTCAACTCCGTGGCTCTCTCTGAAATTGCTGTCATCGCCAACATGCTTGCTAATTGGTGGTTGAGGGACACACCCACTAAAGCATCCTCTGCATTCACCACAACATTGACACACCTCTGAATGTGCTGCTACCTCAAGATGTTGCTTGCGCGTGCGTGCAAGACAACATAATAAAGTGGAAGACCTGGCAAGGGTCTGTGCAGAGCTGCAGAATTCAAGATATGGAAGCATAGTCATTGCTGGCAGAAAAAGACCATTGCTCTATTCACTCTGTCTTATTTTGTCACCTTACCATACCCTGTGACTTACTGTCTTAATGTGCTTTTTGCCCTCACCCCCCCCCGTTCCCAGCCGTACTGCTGTCTTCCCCCCACACAGTCCTCGTGTAACTATCGGACTCCTTACTCTGTCCCAGCCATGCTTGAACCCATTTATGGTTTTTGCTCCTTCTACCTCAGCTGGTAGACTGGTACACTGCTCAAGCACGCTCTCTGTGTAAATTAAAAATGTCTTCCATTGTTCCTGAATCTCTCCTCCTACCAGCTTCCATTCACACCCCCCTTGTTATTGACCCATGATTCCTGTTGAGTAGTTCTTCACAGTTTATCATGTTTATTCTTTTCAGGAACTTAACGGTCTCTCATGTTGCCTCTCTCCCTTCTAGCATCCAGCAAGTATATGTTTGCGATGGGGATATGGCAGTCAGTTGAGGACTGGCATGGACTGTGCCATATCCTCTGATCCTCCCTCTGTGCGAAAAGGGAAATCCATCACAATGCCAAACTGGGCATCCAGTTGGATATTCAGCATCCCTGATAGCACTTCCTCTAGTGCCACCCCCTGCGTCTGCATGGTGCTCCAGCCATGGGTGAGATGGGGCTGTGGACCCTGTCCTCTGTGCAGCATCAGGGTGCACGGCTGGGACAAGCTCGATCCATGCATATCCTGGCTGCCTTTGTGGATCAAGCCCTTAATTTGTAACGTTGGTTATGTTTTTTTCCAAAACCGCAGTCCACTGTAGGAGAGGAAAAATGTCACAGTCTGAATGTTGAGGACTTTGAGTTTTTACGTGCGAAGGACCGAAAAGACCAGAATTGAAAACAAACATTTTTATGTCACTTGTGGCAAGGTAGGAAAAGGTAAACCTGCTGCAATAATGACAATTTCTTGTTGAATTGTCTCTTGACTTCTGCTGCAGTAAGGCTGACAAGAAGCCACCAAAGGAGAAATTCCTTTATACTTTACATAATGTAATTTCCTTTCCTGTTAGCTCCAGTGTTGTCAATGAGGAATTGATACAAATGGGTAGTGGTACCTGTGCCTTGGCATAGAACCCTGAGGACATGAACATTCTGGATACAGCACTTGTTCAGTTTCCTATTGTCCACTCATTTGTTCCTAAAGTCATAGCTTCTAACATCCATGTCTCTGTGTGAACTTTCTAGTCAAAAACTTTACCTGTTTGACCTTAATGCAATCAATAAAATAAACTGACATAGCCTACTTTATTAAGAGAAGCATATAGTGAATAGACAATAAGTACATAATACACCATTGGGGAAACAAATCTCCTGTAATACAGGATATACAAAATATAGTGTTGCATCACATGGGGGTAGCATATTAATTATATCAAACAAAAAGTCCCGAATATGCTGTGTAGGTGAACCCATGAGCTACATGGCAAACTATTAATAATAGGATTGTCCATCAGTGTCCAGCCTAATTAAAGAAAACAAGTCCCTCTTTGGGACTTAGGGTGCCATGTACTCCACCTAAATATAATAACAACATCTCTAAAAGAAGACAGCTTGCAGCAGTGTGTTCCATTAACTTCCAATAAACATTGAACAAAGAATTAAAAATCTCCTTCAGCAGTTCTATCCTAGTAACTGGAAAAAAGATTATTTTTTTAACAATTATTTTACCAGGTGAGACACACTAAGCTGAAAACATGTTTGCAGCTGCAACCTGGGAGCACAAGGAAGTTAAGTGACTTGCTCAGGGTCACACAGTATGCACCTAGGGGGCTGTGGGATTCAAACCCAGGTCTCCAGATTTGCAGTTCAGAGCCTTAACCCACTGCGCCATAGTGCCTCATTATAATCTCTGTGTGGGTCTAAATATATGTTAAACCTCCCCATAACGAGACACCAGAGATAAGGTACAACATGAAAACAGTATTAGTAAATATTTTGACCCAAAACGGCTATCTGAAAGAACAGTAAAACTTGTTATAGACTCTCAGTCCTTATAGGTAAACCTTAAAAGAACATATCTGGCTATAGAGACCCCAGGGTAGTTTAAAGTCACTTAGCTTGTCCACCAAAAGAAAGGTGTGAGTGGCCTAACGCTATGGCTTCTTTTTCAAGTATCCCCCTCTAAGTCATCACTTGCAGCAGCTTCTCCTCGACTCCAAGAAGTTGCAGCCACATGAGTGGCCCATTTACCAGCATCAACAGGGTCCAAAAACAGGAAAACCTTCCCCTCGTGAGTGATCCTAAGCCTCACTGGGAAGATCATGGTGTGCACTATGCCAGCATACCTCAATGTCCTCCGCACCCCGTCAGAACGCTTTCTTCGCTGACGAGTAGAGTAGCTGATGTCAGGAAAAAGGTGAATCGAGTGGTCATCCTGCATAATAGGGCTCGCTCTCCATGCAGGTTGGAGGATGCAGTCACGAACTCCCACTCCCGAAGTAACTACCATCTACGTACGGGGTTCCTTTGAGTTCTGTGGTCGGTCTTTAGTGTTAATCCAATAAACTTTTTTTGAATGTCCCACGAGATATCATCACCCTCTGGCACGAGCTGACCCGATGGCCATTCCTGGATATACATCATAGGATGAACCCCCTCGGTACCCTCTGGGAGGCCAGTTATCCTGATGTTCCCTGAACGTGCTTGGTTCTCTAAGGCCTCCAAACGGGCACGGAGATGCTGATTCTCCTTCACCATGAGGGCATTGGAGGTAGTGTTAGTCAGTTTGTCTTCGGACACCCTGCAAGTCCTTTTTTATTCCATCCACTGCATTTTCCACCATTAGGACCCGTCCGTTGAAGTCATCCACCTTTTGATTTAGGGTAGAGACTGAAGCGATTAAATTCTGGAGTTTGTGCCCCAGAGATGCAATAGTTTCCTGGGGTCTGGTTTCTACATCAGCCTGCAGAACAGATTGAAATTGCAAGGCCCCACTGGTTCCTTTGCTCCTGTCCGCTCCACCTTGCTGTTTTTCTTTCTTCGGGTTGTCCATTTTAGCTAATTCAAGGGTGTTCTTTTCAATGTTAGCACCAAAGTTTGAATTATTCAGCTCTAAAATGTAGGTTTTTATCAAAATATACAAATTCTGTCAGGAGCTCCCAAAGACTGCTGCTACTTAGCTCGGGCTGCACAGCACCCCCCAAAAAGCTGCACCTTTTTCTGGTCTGTCACAGACCTTGTGAATAAACTGTTACTGGAACTGATAACATAAATAAATGACTCTGGAACAAAATGGGAACTTGACTCTGACAAGTGGGTGATAACCCGGGCCGGTTTGTCAACCATACAGTATTGGAAATTGCAGCCAGTTAGCCTGTTGGTTTATCATGCCAAGTATTGGTTGTACTGTAAGATATCAATGGCTAGCAGATAAATCCCAAAGCCTGCACAGTTGCGGTAATTATCTTGTCTAAACACATATTGTTATAAATACATTTGGCAGCATACCTCTCAACCTCCTGCCTCATAAATCAGGGACAAGGCTTAAAAATGTCAGGGACAAAGGATCAAAATCAGGGACACATCTTCAAAATTGGTGATATCCACTCAGAAAGCTGGTAGAATAAGGGGCTTAGTGTAAAATGCATTTTCTAAGGAAGAACAAGTCTGTAACTTTAATGTTTGACATCATTTTGTGCTTACAACCCCTACTGATTGGTCACAGGAAACACAATTTTTCGGAGGGACAGAGTAAAATTATGAGGCAAAATCAGGGACATCCCTGAAAATCAGGGACAGTTGAGAGGTATGTTTGGCAGTATTCTACAAACGGAGCAAGAGGTGCCAGGAAGAGGCTCCATTGACAACATTAGAGCTAACAGAAAAGGAAATTGCAGCAAGTATGAAAGCATTTTCTCCTTCTCACCCCAAGGGTCCTTTAGCCATCAGTAACCGTGTGCAGCTAGCTGACTAGGTTGAACTGCCTTGGAGGTGGAGACTATAATTATGAACTAGGTGAATTAACCAATCAGGAGAGAGTTGGAGGGTGTGCTGAGAGGAGCCTGCCCAGAGGGCACCAGAATTTTTTCTCTGACTGACTGAGAAACACTGCCTCTGAGGTGCTATCTCTCATCATGAGAAAACCACTTTTTTGGCCCCAAAATTTTACTTTTGAGCTGAGACTGTGAGTATTTTGTTTTTAACGCTTCCCGGAAACTGGGTTTTCCCTTTCTTTCCATGGTTCCCTTTTCTCTTTTTCTGAGGTAAAATTTTACCACATTTTGAGTTTTCAACAGTTCTTAAATTTATTTTAATAGCGGTTCCCTTATTTTACCAGGAACTGCTATTTTTCCTAGTTTTTCTTCATGTTTTTGCTGTTTTAAATCACGGTTCTTTACCGCGAGGGAACTGTCCATGTTTTCAGTTCTTCACTATTGAAAACTGATAATTTCAGCATTTCTGACAATGTGCCATGTCAGAAAGCCACAAAAGAATTGGACTCACAGGTTTTAAAAATTGTGTAAAGTGCCACAGAATTGTGGGCAAAACTGATACCCACGACCTGTGTTTACAGTGCTTAGGTCCAACTCATTCTCACCCCAGGTATTCTTCTATATTCCTAACTCTATGCAGCGTGCCCTTTAAGTAGAACTGCCGGGAGAGAAGGCTGTACAAATGATAGAATCTATTGTTGGCTCTTGCCACTATTCAAATTGCTGGCCTTATCAGCTGCCACATTCCATTAACGTAACAGATTTCTCTCTCCGCCTGACGAGTCAAGACGCCTGGAGACTTTCCCTCTCGGTCGTTTCTGAAGTGTTTTTCTGTCGCTGCATGTAAGTATTATTTTAAATGTTCTTACTGCTGCCTTTATTTCTGTTTATAGTTATATTTTACCGTAGTTTAGTTAGTATTTAGTTAGTTTTCTCGGTTCCTTACTGTTATGGATAACTGCTGAGGAATCGAGTTTTTAGTTGGTTAACTCTCTTTAGACCGGAGTTTTTCGTTTTATTCTGGTTCAGTATACTTTATTTTAACTCTTGAATTTTCTAAATGTATTACTGTTTTTTAACCACTAACCTGGTTCCCTTTGCCCTGGTTCCCAGTTCCTATCAGAACTTTCATCGGTTCCTGAACTAACCACAACCAAAAAGAAAAAAAAGAAAAGCATAATCTGCCTAGTGGTTGCTGGTTTCTTTGCCATATTAAAATGATAAAAAAATCTAAAAAGAAGACAGGGCCCCTGGGGTTTAAGAATTGCCTTAAATGTGGTGATGTGTTTGCTAAGGCAGACAAACACGATTTATGTATGGTCCATTTAGGCCATGAACATTTCTCAGCAGATTGTGAAATCTGCAAGTCCTTTTCTCAAAAAAACATAGATAAATGTCTTGAAAGGCTTCAGAGGAAAATAGATAAGGGTATCTTGGGCTCTGACCAGTCCACACACTCTTAAGCATGCGGGTGAAACAGCTAAAGATAAACAAAATACTCCTGATAAGGGTGAATCCTCAACTGGAAAAAGGGGTGGTAAACCTGCTGACTGCCCAGTTCCTGCCAAGAAAATTAAGAAAACAAAACATATCGAACTCCAGGCTAATAAACCAAGTGGAGCTTCGATTGTTCCTATTAGCCTGCCATCTACTGAGGAGATTGCTCAGGCCTTTAAAATTGCCCAAGTCTTGCAAGGGCTTATGCCCTCTCCAACTCCACAGGCACCGGTTCAAACTCTGGTTACGCCTACCTTATCCACTGTTCCATCCCAGAAGCTGATGGAATATGAGGAATTGAGTATTTAGAGGAAGAGGAAGGTGAACCAAGTGAGCCTGAAGTCTCTCTAGAGCAGGAGTTGGGGTCTTCTCCTAGGCCTGAGGATTTTTCCTCACATTTTTCCTTTGTGAGAAAAATGGTCAAGGTCCTAGACCTTACAACTACTGAGGTGATAGAAAATGAGGAGGGGGAGGCAGAGTATATGGAGATGAGGGGATTAACTTCCAACAAAAGTTAATGAATCCCATCAACAAATTACTTAAGAAAGATCTTTTACAGTTCCTTCAGACCCCTTATTCTGTCCCCTCTCTCGATAAGAAGGCAGACAAGAAATATCAGCTAGATAGACAGGGGACTGAATTCCTCTATACACACACACACACACACACACACACACACACACACACACACACACACACACACACACACTGATCACCATGGTGTGGTTCAGCAGGCAGTCTGTGACAAGGTGAGAGTGCCTTTGGCTTCCCATCCTCTTGAAAAGAACTTGAGAAAAATAGACAGCATGGCCAAGAAAGGTTATCTGACAGCCTCTTTGGGGGTTAGGCAGGCCAGCTAACTAGCATGTCCTGCACAGTACCAGAAAACCCTGTGGCAGGTGGTTTTGGCTACATCTGAGAAGGCCTCTTCTGGTTTGGCTGATGAGCTGGTGGAAACTGCTAGGTTTGATTTGGAGGCAGTCAAATACCAGTTGCAGATGGCAGCAGATGCCAGTGACACTGCCGCCAGGTGGATGGCACTCTCTGTAGTCCTTAGGTGCTTTGCATGTCTCAGGGCCACAAACCTTACACAGGATACACAGAATAAGGCTATGGATTTCCCAGTGGAAAATAATTCACTCTTTGGGGAACACACAGAGGCCTATATGAAAAAGTGGATGAGTACAAGGCCACCTACAAAAGTAATTCTGTCAAGGAGAAGCTTTCCTCCTCTTACAGGAGTTATTGAAAGGGGTGGCAGAGACGGGATTGTATAGCAGGCCTTTTTACCAGGCCCAAGTTATTCCCCAATATTAGCAGTACCCTCAGCAGATGGGGTACTTCAGGGGCAGAGGTAGAAGAGGGTCTTCATTATTTTTATTGGTTCATGGTTCTGTTTTCTTTTAAAATGTCAGACAAGCCTAAGAGGAAACCATGACCTTCTGGGTTCAAAAACTGTTTGGAGTGCTCAGAAGTGTTTGCAGAGGCAGACAAACATGATTTATGTTTGGTCTGTCTTAGGCAACAGCACTTCTCTGTGGATTGTGAAATATGTAAGTCTTTCCCTGCCAAAACAGTTGATAAACGTAAGGAAAGGCTGAAAAGAAAATTAAAGGAGGTGTCCATGAGCTCTGACCAGTCTACCCCCTCTAAATCCTTGGCTGAACCTTCTAGGGCCACAAAAACCACTCCTGATATGGGTGATGGTCATGGTAAGAGAGGCATTGAACCGACTGACTCTCCGGTGCCTGCCAAAAAAACTTAAAAGACTAAACATACTGAGACCCAGTCTGGGACACCACAAGGGGCCCCCTCAAGTACCTGCTCCTACTTCAATGCCTGCTAAGCTAGCCCAAGCTTTGGCATTATTACAAGTGCTGCAGGGCTTACTACCCACAAGTCAGTCTGTGGCTCCTCCTGTGGAAAAAACACCTGCCTTTTTCTCACCCTTACCCACTGAGACAGTGGATTTTGAAGAGGATTATGAGGCAGAGGTGAGTATAGAACTGGAGGTTTCACCTGAACAGGACTTTGGCTCACCTCCCAGGCCCACTGAGGATTATTCCTCACATTTTTCCTTTGTAAGGAAAATGGTAGAAACACTGGATCTTGCCATGGCAGAAGAGGTCCAAGATGAGGAGGAAGCTCAATGTATGGAGCTTATGGGGTTAATACCAACTAAAAGGCTCCTGCTGCCTATTTATAAGTTTTTCAAGAAGGATATACTTGAAATTCTTAAAACTCCCAATACTGTCAACACCACTGATAAAAAGAGTGATAAAAAAATACCAACTGGAGAGGTCAGGGGCTGAGTTTTTGTTTACTCACCGTGAACATCAGGGAATTGTACAGCAGGCTGCCTGTGAAAAGGCTACAACTCCTTTGTCCTCTTAGCTCCCTGAGAAGGACTCAGGAAAGATCAATAGCATGGCTAAAAGAGGGTACCTTTCAGCTTCCCTTGCAGTTAGACAAGACAGCTACCAAGCATTTGTAGCCCTCTACCAGAAGGCTCTCTGGCAGTCCCTCCTGGATGCTGCGGAGGCTAGCCCTTCCTCACCAGTTTCAGAGCTACTGGACACTGCCAAATTGGGCTTGGAGGCTTCCAAGTACCAGTTTCAAATGTCTGCTGATACAAACATTACAGCTGCTCGATGGATAGCAGGTACTGTAGCCTTGAGGAGATGTGCCCAGCTGAGAGCTACCAGTCTCACCCAGGACACCCAGAGTAAAGCTTTGGGCTTCCCAGTCGAAGGTAAGTCACTCTTTGGGGCCCAGACTGAGGCATATATGAAGAAGGTAGATGAGTACAAGGCTACTTACCCAAGTAATTCTACCAGGGATAAACCTTCACCCTCCTCTTCAGCATATGGAAGGGGAGGCAGGGGTAGGTCATCCTTTAGAAGGCCTTTCTATCAGGTGCAGGTTGTGCCACAACAGCAGTATCAGCCACAACAAGGTGGCTTCTATAGAGCCAGAAGCAGAAGGGGGGTCTAGGCATGGCTCCCAATCTGCACAACCCCAGCAACAAACAGAACAGATTCCCTGACTTTTCCCTTCAGGCTGCTTCCCCAGTTCCTATAGAGGGCAGACTGACTCACTACTTCCAGGAATGGAATGATCTGGAAAGTTTTAATCTAAACCCAATTCAGTCCGGTTTCTGTCCCATGCATAGTACCTCCACTGTCCATGCTAACGTTATAAATGACTGGCAGTCCGCACTTGATAACATGCAATACATATGCGCCTTGTTTCTGGACCTTAGCAAGGCTTTCAACACAGTGGACCATGATATGCTCCTGGTGATCCTGAAGAAAGTTGTGGTGAACAACCTGGCCCTAAGTTGGTTTGCAAACTATCTTGTGGACAGAGAGCAGCAGGTCAAGGCTGATGGAGACCTATTGCCAAAAAAAATACTCCTTAGAGGTGTCCCTCAATGATCCATACTTGGTCCACTTTTCTTTGCCATTTATATTAATCAAATTGACACTGGCCTAAAGTCATTTAGTATCCATCTCTTTGCTGATGATACAGTGCCATACATTGACAGGTCAACTCCGGATCAAGCCATTTTGGACCTCCAGAACGATTTTGACATCCTCCAAAATAATCTACTCAACTTGAAACTCCTGCTCAATGCCAAAAAAACTAAGGCCTTGATTTTCTCCACACTGGTCCCACATCTCAAAAAAAAAACAAAAAAAAAAACACAGATAAGGTTCCTCACATAAGCACCCTTTTGGGAGAAGCCCTGGAGTTTGTGGAAGAATTCAAATACCTGGGGGTCTGGATTGACTACAAATTGTCCTTCATTGATCACATTGAAGAACTCACTAAGAAACTGCATCAAAGGCTCGGTATTTTCTTCAGGAT
Source organism: Neoceratodus forsteri (assembly GCA_016271365.2). Lineage (NCBI taxonomy): Eukaryota > Metazoa > Chordata > Ceratodontiformes > Ceratodontidae > Neoceratodus > Neoceratodus forsteri. The sequence goes on along the minus strand of CM028132.1, from coordinate 407,219,514 downwards.
CAAGCACTCACTAACCCAGGAGGCTAGAAAACTCCTAGTCCAAGCTACCTTCTTGCCTCTCCTAAACTATGCGGACTTCTATATGGCCATAGTACTAGCACAGCTCTCTCCAAGCTTGATACCCTATACCACAGAGCCCTTAGGTTCATTTCAGATGCCCCTTATGACACGCACCACTGCATCCTCTCTTCTTCTGTAGGCTGGAGCTCCCTTTGCTTCAGGAGGCAAAAGAATGCTATTCTATGGACGTATAAGGTAATCTCTCATATATTACCCCAGTACCTCACAGACTGCCTAACTCCCTGTATCCCTAGTGCCTGTTCTCTCAGAAGTCTTACCATCTTATCTCTGGCTATCCCTAAAGTTAAAACACACTTTGGTAGAGCCTCAATAAGTTTCACTCTTCCTATGCTCTGGAATAAGATCCAGAAAACCTTAAGGCTCGCTTCCCCTGTCACATTATCCCTCTTCAAATCCTTGTTCCTAAGGACCTTTTCCGAGGTCTGTCATTGCTTCAAGTCAAGGTCTTAACATCACGATTTGTTACTGTTTTAAATTCTGGACTTAAACCTCAACCATTACCTGAGGCGTCATTTGAGTCCTCCCTTCTGTCATTGTCCAAATCAAGGTCCCAACATCACGATCTGTCTTTGCTTCAAGTATTGGACTTAAATCCCAACCATTGCCTGTGGCATCTGTCATGTTTCTCCCTTAGAACAGTCCTTCCTCCGTAGGCCATCACGTCCATCCTTCTCCTATCTCATCTGACCTTCCCTTCCCTTCACACCCCACTTGCCAGGCCATGCCTACTGTACTTATCAAAGGACTCTTACATCTCAAACTTTTTTGCACTTTGACACTAGAGGAACTGCCACTCCTGTTCACTATGACTTCTCCAGTGATGTTTACTGTATAAGCTTTAGCTCATTACCTTACGTCCATATATCTGTATCTATGCATGTATGTAAATGGCACTACCTCCTGTTGAACCTATTGCTATGTTCTGGTGTAAGTATCTTGTTACATGTGATGGTTATATAGCATGTTATTATGTTGTTATTATTACTACTATGTAATTGTTATACACGTTCACTCAACCTGTTAGGTCTTAACCCTGTTGGCAATTATTTTGTCCCAGGTCCATCTTTGATTGATTGATTAAAAGTTTATTTTTGCACAGGAAATTTATTTGTTAGGACAAAGTCCCGTTTACAACAAAGTTCTGCATCTTGTAAATGAGCTTGTCTCAATGATGTTCCGTCTGGCAAAATAAAGATTTTGATTGATTAGTTAAAAATCACCACAGACAAGTGGGTCTTGGAAGTAGTTAGTCCTGGTTTGTCCCTAAGCTTCAAATCCCTTACTCCTCTAAGAACAAGGCTGTTCAGAGCAGTTCCCTTCACAGAAAGAAAACTGCTGGAACAGGAGGTTCAGGCCTTACTCCTAGCAAGAACAATAGAGCCTGTCCCTCCCAGCCAAAAAGGGCAGGGGTTTTATTCAAGATATTTCCTAACAACAAAGAAGAATGGGGAGTGGCGGCCTATACTAGACATCAGACTTCTGAACACGTACATGTTAAAGCCCAGGTTCAAGATGGTCACATTGGCCATGATTCTGCCAACTCTGCAGAAAGGAGTCTGGCTAGCCTCCTTAGACCTAAAAGATACATATTTCCATAAGGGAGTCACACAGAAAATATCTGAGGTTTAGTCTCCCCTCAGGCCATTACCAGTTCTCAGGACTACCTTTAGGACTCTGCTCGGCACCAAGGGTGTTCACCAAGTACATGGCACTAGTGGTGGCACACCTAAGAAGACTAGATGTTTCAGTTTTTCCCTACCTGGATGATTGGCTAATCGTGGAAAAGTCTCACCAGCAGGTGAGGCGAGCACCTTCAGGTAACCCAGGGTCTGCTGCAGTCCTTGGGGTTCCTTCTCAACATCAAAAAATCAGTCCTGACTCCTGTCTAGGGACTGCTTTTCACAGGTGCCGAACTAAACTCCATAGTGGGAAGGGCTTTCCTCCCTCAGGAGAGGGCAGAAAGCAGTCAGCATTTAGCGAGCTTGTTTGTGCTGGACAAGCCAAAGCCAGCAAGATAGTTTCTGCAGTTGTTGGGGCGACATGGCTTCAGCAACAAGCACAGTCATGGGTGCCGGGTTTCAAATGAGAGATGTTCAATTCCACCTCAGGGCACACTGGTCCTAAAGGCGGGACGTAGAAACATAGAAGTTGACAGCAGATAAGGACCGCAAGGCCCATCCAGTCTGCCCATTTCTTTTTCTACCTTATGAATGTGCCATCGGCATTTGCTTTGTCAATGGCCTATCTATTCATACTTATCTGTATTGCTCCCTTATGCCTATCCCATGCCTGTTTGAAGCCCTGCATTGTATTCATATTCACAACTTCCTGAGGTAGGCCATTCCATCCATCCACCACCCTTTGTGTGAAAAAGAACTTCCTCACATTACCCCTTAATTGGCCTCCCTCTAATCTCATGCTGTGTCCTCTCGTCCTGCTATTTTTCTTATATTGAAACATATTGGACTCTTTCACCTTGTTAATGCCCTTAAGGTGTTTGAATGTTTCAATCATATCACCTCTCTTCCCCCTTTGCTCTAGAGTATACATTTTGAGCTCTGTCAGTCTGTCCTCGTATGATTTCTGATGCAGTTCCTGTACTGTTTTGGTTGCCCTTCTCTGGACTGCCTCAATTTGGTTAGTGTCCTCGTAAATATGTGGCCTCCAGTACTGCATGCAGTACTCCAGATGGGGCCTAACCAGGGTCTTGTAAAGAGGGATTATTACCTCCCTCTTCCGACTTGTGATACCCCTACTAATACGCCCCAGCATCCCTCTAGCCTTTGCTTGGATGATTTCAGGTCATCTGTGATGATGATGCCCAAGTGTCTTTCTTCCCTTGTGACTGCCAGCAACTCCCCTCCCAACCTAGAGGTGGCTTTAGGGTTTCTCTTCCCTATTTGCATGATCTTGCACTTCTTTGCGTTAAACCCCAGTTGCCACTCTTCTGACCATTTTGCCAGTTTATCCAGATCTCTTCTCATTCTGCCCACCCCATGTGGATCTTCTACTGTATTGCAGATCTTGGTGTCATCTGCAAACAGACAAACCTTACCCTCCAGTCCATCTGCAATATCACTGATGAAGATATTGAAGAGGACTGGCCCCAGGACTGATCCCTGAGATACCCCAGTTGTGACTTGCATCTCTTCTGACTGTATACTGTTTACTACCACTCTCTATTTTCTGCCCGTCAACCAGTTTGCCACCCAGTTGACCAACTTCTGACCCACCCGAGCCTACCCAGCTTATTAATCAATCTTCTATGTGGAACAGTATCGAAGGCTTTGCTACAGTCAAGGTAGGCAACATCAATCGCTTCGCCTTGGTCCACCACTCTGGTTACCCAGTCAAAGAAATCTATGGAACTCTGTATAAAACCCATACCAGTAACAAGGGTGTTACTACTGGCACTCCCATGGTGGATGGAGCCGGAAAACTTGAGAGAATGGGCTCTCTTCTTACAGAAACCCCCTTCCTTGGTTCTCACAACAGATGCTTCCCTGTTAGGGTGGGGTGCTCACTTGGGGGATCACACCATTCATGGCACTTGGGAGAGTGCAGACTGTCTCCAGCACATAAACCTGCTAGAGCCAAGAACAGTTTACCTGGCCCTTCAGGCCTTCTCACATCTGATTCAGGGAAGGGTGGTACAAGTCAGAACAGACAATTCCACAACAATGTACCACATCAACAAGCAAAGAGGGACAAGGTCCACCCCCCCTTTGCACAGAGGCAATGAGGATATGGAGCCTTGCTGGCTCTCTCAACGCCTCCCTACAGGCGATCCATCGGCCTGGCAAGGACAACACCCTGGCAGATGCCTTGAGCAGGATAAACCAGGCCCATCATGAATGGACACTGAACAAACAAGTGGTGAACATCATATTCAGGAGGTGGGGCACTCCAGAAATACATCTTTTTGCATCCCACCAAAACTACCACCTGCCTCTGTATTGCTGCAGGGCCCCTGCCAAGGGGACAGTTCCCCTGGATGCCCTGATTCTGGATTGGACAGGGAGGCATCTTTATTCCATCCCTCCTTTTTCCCCGATACTCAGGGTGCTCATCAAGCTCAGATCACAGCCAGCTTCAATGATACTGGTAGCTCCAGACTGGGCCAGACAGCCTTGATACTCCCTCCTGCTCTCTATGTTGGTGGCCAAGCTGATTCACCTCCCACAAAGGTACAACTTACTGACCTCCTTCCAAGGGAGGGTCATGTACCCCAATCTCAGGTCTCTCAGATGCAAGGCATGGCTCTTGAGGACTTAGAGTATGAAGGCTGGCAACACTCTGAAGGGGTCCTGGAGGTTCTCAGAGGATACAGGAAACCTTCTACTAAGAAAAACTATGCCTTGAATTGGAAAAGGTTCTCTATATGGTGTAGGAATAAGGGAGTAGCCCCAGCTCAGGCTGGCATACCAGTCTTTCTGCACTATATGACTCGCCTGCATTCCCAGGGTCTGCAACATTCAACCCTAAACGTGTACCTGGTTTCGGTGTCAGCATACATTTCTGCAGGAAAAGACACCTCCTTAGCATCAAATCCTATCTTCAGGAGATTCTTCAAGGGGCTGTCTAACCTGTCCCCCACCCAGGGAACCAGTGCCAGCTTGGGACCTGAAGATTTGCATTGCTCAGCTTATGCTTCACCCCCTTTGAGCCCATGGTTTCTGCAGATTTCAAGTTTGTTACTTGGAAGGTAGTCTTCCTGATGGCCATCACTTCTGCCAGGAGGAGACGTGAGCTCCAGGATCTGTGTATTGAAAAGGTCTATATTCCTTTTCACAAGGACAAGGTAGTGTTGAGAACTAATAGGAAGTTCCTCCCCCAAGTGGTCTCAGACTTTCACCTGAACCAGTCTGCCACCTTACCAGTTTTCTTCACTTTGCATTGTAGCTCAGGGTAGCGTAGACTCCACAGTCTTGATGTAAAAAGAACTTTGAGTTACTGCATGACTCATACCAAGGACCATGGGCAGGACAGATAACAGCTTTTCCTCACCTGTGGAGAGGTAGGTAAAGGGAAACCTGCCACTAAAAGAACTATCTCTCGATGGATAGTTCAGTGTATCCAGTTTTGCTACTCAAAAGTAGGTAAGGTACCCCCAGTTGGACTCTGGGTCCATTCCACAATGGGCACAGCTGCCATTATTGCAGCTGCCCGAGAGGTACCATTGCTGGAAATCTGTAAAGCTTTCAATACTGTTCCACAGAGAAGATTGATTAATAAGCTGGGTAGGCTCGGGGTGGATCAGAAGTTGGTTAACTGGGTGGCAAACTGGTTGATGGGCAGAAACAGAGAGTGGTGGTAAACGGTTTACAGTCAGAAGAGATACAAGTCACAAGTGAGGTACCGCAAGGATCAGTCTTGGGGCCAGGGCCAGTCTTCTTCAATATCTTCATCAGTGACATTGCAGATGGACTGGAGGGTAAGGTTTGTCTGTTTGCAGATGACTTCAACATCTGCAACAGAGTAGATGATCCTCATGGGGTGGGCAGAATGAGAAGAGATCTGGATAAACTGGCAAAATGGTCGGAAGAGTGACAACTGGGGTTTAACGCAAAGAAGTGCAAGATCATGCACATAGGGAAGAGAAACCCTAAAGCCACCTCTAGGCTGGGAGGGGAGTTGCTGGCAGTCACAAGGGAAGAAGGAGACTTGGGCATCATCACCGATGACCTGAAATCATCCAAGCAGACCACTAAAGCAGCAGGTAAGGCTAGGGGGATGTTGGGGTGTATTAGTAGGGGTATCACAAGTTGGAAGAGGGAGGTAATAATCCATCTTTGCAAGACACTGGTTAGGCCCCATCTGGAGTACTGTGTGCAGTACTGGAGGCCACACCTTCACAAGGACATTAACCAAAATGGTACAGGGACTGCTTCAGAAAAGATATGAGGACAGATTAATGGAGCTCAATATGTATACCTTAGAGCAAAGGAGGGAGAGAGGTGATATGATCGAAACATTCAAACACCTTAAGGGCATTAACAAGGTGAAAGAGTCTAACATGTTTCAATATAAGAAAAATAGCAGGACAAGAGGACACAGCATGAGATTAGAGGGAGACCGATTAAGGGGCAGTGTGAGGAAATTATTTTTCACAGAAAGGGTGGTAGATGCATGGAACGGCCTACCTCAGGAAGTGGTGGGTATGAATACAGTGCAGGGCTTCAAACAGGCATGGGATAGGCATAAGGGGGCAATTCAGATGAGTATGAATAGATAGGCCATTGACAGAGCAAAGGCCCATGGCACATTCATAAGGTAGAAAAAGAAATGGGCAGACTGGATGGGCCTTGCGGTCCTTATCTGCCGTCAACTTCTATGTTTCTACCTGGAGGTCAGTCCCACGCCTTTACAAAACATTACAGCCTGGATAGCCAGTCCAGGAGTGCTGCCTGATTTGGTACATCAGTCTTGTAGAGTCTTTTTCCTAAATAGATTCTATGCCCACCTCCGTAAGGTACTGCTTCATAGTCTGTAAGAATAATATTAGTGGATTCCTGGGGTTTGAAGAAAAAAATCACTCACCTGTAGTAATCTTGTTTCTTCTAACAGGATCCACTAATATTATTACTTTCCCACCTTTGCCTCCCCTGATAGAATCAGTAATGACCTTTTCAGCACTGACTGAATAACTAGTTGGAGGGATTTGCCAACTGTTGACCCTTCTTGATTTGTGTTTTATGGCTTAGTAGGTCTTTTTCCCCTTCTTAGGTAAATCTGACTATTAGAAAAGGGGGGACTGTTCTTCTTTTCGTGTGCTTTAATGATTACCAGTTGCCCCAGCTGGGGCCTTTTTTCTGTTGTTATTTTTAATTAACTATTAATATGGCCTCTTTGCAGGTGCCTGAGAAATCTAAGGGTTAGAATGTAGGCAGTTGAACTGGGCAGCTTTTGAATTGAATGCACAAGCTGAAGATTCCATCATTAGCATATCATTCCATTTGGCTTCGGGGCAGTGCTGTCTTAAAGGAGCACTGCAAGAAGTAATAATGTTAGTGGATCCTGTTGGAAGAAACAAGATTACTACAGGTGAGTAATTTTTTCTTCTCCCCACATCTAGTGAACCTGATGAATCCAAGGGTTATAGTGTGCCTCAGTGTTATCTGGGTAAGTTGGTGTGAAGACATATCTAGTCATGTCCCAGAATGAGAATAAGGCATGTTCCATGTCGAGCCACTGTGTCCCAGATCTGGGTTGATGCCACATGAACAGAATTCAAAGTTGGGAGGCAGTGTAATTGGTTCTAAGGTTGGGGAGTGCTGTGAGTAATCTTTTCAATTTTATTTATTTATTTATTTGGATTTTGGTAACCGGGTAAGCCCACTGAGACCAGAGGTCCCTTTTTCAGGGGTAACCCGGAATTAGTTACTTAAAGAGACATTTAAGGCATTATTTACAGTAATTACATAAGTTACACAAATATGCATTGCAACAGCGTACAGGGTTAGACAATCAGGTTCACAATTAGACTCAGGCATGATTTAAAGCTATTACATTAGTTTCACAGATAAACATTAGCAACAGTATATAGTAGTAGAGATTGGGTTCGCATTCAGACACCTGATCACCCACCAGTTAGCAGGGTAGTTAGACAACAACAGAGGATTGTCATTGTAGGCTTGGAAGAATACAGACCGGATGGAGGGAGGTTCAGAGCAGTTCGGCTGACATGAGACCAAGACTTGGGAGCTAACGGTTGAGGTCTTGAGGACAATTGAGGTCTTTGTCCTTCAGTCTTAAGGATACAGAATTACTGTGCTAGAGGCTCATAGTGATTGTCTTTTACTTTTTACTTAGGTCCTGATGCACCCATTCATTGCTTGCCGGATTCGGATTCTAGAGCAAAATTAAAGGCAAAAAGGAGAAGCAGATCAAAACGATCAGCGAGCTCCCCAGATGCTCCCTCTGCGTCTGTCACTGTGGATGATGTGGAAGAGGATAAAAGAGAGAAGTTGGGGCCCTCTTCCCCTGTGAGTATTGTCTTATGCTTTTTTTTTATTTTTATTGAGATTCTGCTAGAAATGTGAAAACATTTTAAACTTTAACTGGTAGGAAAATGGTGCTAGTATGCTTTACCTCTGCACCTTTTTCAAGACAGCATTTAAAATTAAGGCTTATACTATTAGTTATAGATATGTTACACTTCATGCAGTTTTAATTTATTCAGCAGTGGAAGGGTTAGGGTCTCTAAGAATAGTGCATAATACCATTTGCACCTTCCCACTAAGAAACCTGAGTAACTTCCACACTTGCAATGATATGGACTCAATTCACAAAATATCTGTAACTAACTAGAACCACATTAATATTTTATGTGGTTATAAAGTGGGTGTTTGGATGGAATTAGGGGTACCTGGTGCAAGTTAAGGTACCACTTTGAGGTATGTGCCCACAGGCGACCAAAGTCTCATCTGCTTTATTCTGCCTTCAAGAGGGAGTAACTGCAACTCAGCACAGACTTCCCTTTAACTGACAGATGAAGTTGTTGCAAAGAAGGTAGTGGTAACGGTTTCTTTTCATAACATAAGCAGGAAAGAAATCTGATTCATTTTGAAGACAGAACCTTAAAAAGGAGAAGGAGGACCAATGACTAGAAAAAATATGTTTGGACTGAAAACTACACTGCAGCAGAAGTAACTTTCAGGACAGGAGTCACACTGCAAAAAAATAGGTTTCCAAGGAAAATGCCAAAGTAGAACTTGGTCTCACTACATTTGCACACACTTGTTCTTGCCAGTCTCCCTCTGTTTTACATAGATCCATCATTTGCCTCTGGTTTATGTGGGAAACATTTCCACTCCTGTCAAGATTATCCCCTCTGGGAAAGGTGGTGTAGCATAGTGGTTAGAACGCAGAACAGTAAATCAAGAGATACTGTTTAAGCCCCACTAGAGCCATGTATTCACTTTGTGACCCTCTGAGAAAATCACTTGATGTCTTTTGCTTCAGACATTCCCTGCTGTAAAACTGGGTAGAACTAAAAACACAAAACAAGTCCTTTCATGCTTGACCTTACTGAGCTCTGTGTAAGGCAAAGCAGTTTTGTGAAAACCAACCAGTGGAGGACATATTACCTCTAGTAGTTATACAGATGCAGCACACATCCTTGCAATGAGGAGATGAGACAAAAAAATCTAGTTGAAATGAACATAGTTTTTATTCCAGCATTGTAGTAGCAGTACAAGCGTTCTTACGTTTCACACCTTGCCTTAAGGGCTGCCCGTCATTATTGTGAATATGGGCATATTACCTCTGTAATGTTCAAACACCTAGGGTCAATTTATAGGCTACAACTAGGGGAAATAAAGACAGTCCCAGACACAGATAATGCTATATGTCAACTACTCACATCAAATGACTGTGAAATATAATTGCGAAATATGAACAAGTAGCAGTCGTAATAGCAACAAATAAAATAAAGCAAATAATTAAAAATGCTAGAAGCAAATTCATAGCACCTTAGATGGCTTAACATAGAAACAAATCTGTCAGCAGAAAAGGACTGCTTGGCCAGCCAGTTTGCCAATTTTCCCTGGCTATTCTTCCTCCCCAGACCCTAACTGGTCTCCAGCGACCCTCCCTGCCTCTGTTCTGCTATACCCCTGTATTTTTCTTATGCATGCTTCAAGCCCTGCACCATTCTAGCCTGCACATCTTCAGCTGGCAGTCAGTTCTATGCGCCCGCCAGCCTTTCATTGAAGATCTATTTCCTCACATCTCTCCTAAACGTCCCTCCCCTTCCAGCTTCATTAAGCTTGTCCTTATTTGGAAAAGGCTGTCCTGCACCCTGTTCACTCCTGTGAGGTATCTGTAGATCTTCTTAAGGGATATCTCTGTCATCAGGTCACACCTATAGAACTTAGCCATCACACGGAAGCTTTTCTGCAGTAGTCTAGTAGGGACTGCCGACATCAGGCTCCGATGTCACAGCCCGATATAAGCATGAATGGTCTCGCTCCCTTCTTAGTTCTTTCCCACCATTGACCATTCGCGCACGGACTCTGCAGAAGCTTCGTTGCTCAGTCAACTGCCAAAATTTTACTTACCATTTATTTTGTTTCAACCTTCAAATCACTTTATTTTAAAGTGATTACTTCTATTTTTGTATATCGAGAACTACTCCTTCATTGGGTCTCTTCTGTCACTGCCACTGCAGAAAGATTTCTTTAGCTGATGCTCACAAACTTTGTGTTTGCTGTCTTGGGCCTGGTCACAACCCTCTTGCCTGTGAGCTTTGCCTGAAGTTCAGCCTCACCACCCGGAAGTGCCACAAGAAAGCCCTACAGATGTTCCTCATGGAGCAACAGGCAGCCAGCAGAGAGCAGGGGTCTTCCGGAGCTCCCACCTCTCAGTCATCTGCGTCCTCTTCGGGCTCTCAGGGACAGGTCCTCGGGGAAACATCCTCGTTGGGATAAGCACTAAGGACTGTCTCCGCCCCCCCCGACGGTGATCCCAGTCCTCGTTGGATTCTTCCTCCTCTTCTCCTGGGATCTCCCCGACGAATACTTCGACTTCAACACCTTTCTCCATGCAGGCCTTTGCTCCTATCAGGCCCCCCATGGTGGAGAGTTCTCCCAGATGTCTTAGGGCTGCGGAGGGGCCATCGGCCTCTTGGTTGTATGCCCCAGCCCTGCCGTCACAACCTCTTGAACCATGGGGTCCACAGGCTCCAGGCCCCACCATCTCTACTGTGGCTAGTGATGGTTCATCAGAGTTGGGCTGTTTGCCCTCTCCATTGATACCTATGTCAATGGCACTTCCTTACCCTGCCATTGACCTCAGTACAGTTCTCATTTCTATAACTATATCTCTTATCCAACAGTTTGTTCCACAGCCTGGGCCATCTTTGCCCTTGCCATTGGATGCTGCTTCGTTGTCGATGCCAGTTCGACCTATCTGCCCCGCGCCCCCTAGAGAGCCATCGATATTCAGGCTGTTGGTCCGTGCTGCAGAACAAGCCAGTGTAGAGGAGGAATATCACTCTGATCTCATCCTCCTTGATGAAGAGGATGAAGAGGAAGATGTGGAGGTTGACTCCTCTGACAGGTCTGCTGTCTCCTCCAGGAGTGAGCACTCAGTCAAACACACCCCAAAGTCCCCCTTGAGAACTCCTCCTTCAAACAACATGAAGTCTTGCTGTATTCTGACAATAGCAGTGAGTCCCAACCTTCGAACTGCCCCGGAGATGAAAGAGTTAACTTTCCATGCCAGGCATGGAACGCTGAGCTCGAGCTCGGTTGAGACTCTGTCTGTTGCTGTTTGAACTCAAACCGTCAGATTCTTTACTCCGCCTCACTGAACAGTCGCTCCGGAGATTTCTCCTTCTGCTCAGTTCAATTTGTCGGTTAAAGTACCGTTTTTCTCGGTTTTCGACCAAATTTAAACCGTAACCTGTCGGTTCAGTCTCTGTCTGTGGTATTCGTGAGTACTAGATAGGTTATATTTGTTTTCTGTTCTGTGTGGAACTTGTAAACGGTTCATCGGTTCAGTTTCAACCGATAAAGTTGTTGTAAAATCTTTATCTGTACTTTTAGAGTGTGGTTACCGGTTCTTATTGGTTCTAAAAAAAATGGATTTTATTACGTTTTTTTCCATGACCCGTGACACGGTCAGGAACCGATAAGAGTGTCTTGCCTGGCGGATTGCCATTAAAAGGGGAAGTTTGGTTAGGACTGGCACAATGTCTGAGAAACCAAAGAAAAACTGGCCCACTGGGTTTCAACATCAGTGTGTGTGTGGGAAGTCTTGCAGGCTGACCTCACACCACCTGTGTTTATTGTCTGGGGTTTGACCACCTCAATGCAGACTGCCAGATTTGTAAAAATTTTCCTGCAGCTACCCTAGAGAAGAGAGTTGGTAGGCTCAGGGAAAGGGAGGCCAAAAAGTCTGCTGAACCGGATGGCCAGCCCAGTTAAAACCAAACCAGAAGGAGTGCCCTCTGACCAGGGCGAGACTTCTTCGGGCAAAAGGAGAACCGATTCTGAGGAGTCGGTTCCGGCTAAGATGACAAGAAAGGAAAAATCAGCTGGTGTGGACCCAAAAGTTTCTTCTTCAACCACTGAGGAAATAGCCAAAGCGATAAAAATTGTGTAGTCGCTTTCCCCGGTTCCGACCGAACTGGCACCATCAGGAAGGCGCTCGGTTTGGCCGGTTCCACCGGTTCAAGATTATGATTTAGAGGAATATTATGAACTGGAGGAGGAGGAAGAGGAGTATGAGGAAAGTGAATGTGGTTTTGAAAGTCTGGATGTGCCCATTGACCCGGACATCTCCCCAGATAGACCTTCAGGAGTGTCTCCTCCTAGGCTTTCTGAGTCCCCTCCATTTTATGTTTTATAAGAAAGTGGCTAAACCCTTCAGCTTCCTATGGAAGAAGCTGTGGATGACCAGGAAGAGCCTGACTATGTGGAAATGATAGGTATCCCAGAGTCTAGGAGGCTATCTATTCTCTTACACAAATCTTTTGGGAAACAGATATTTAAGATTTTAAAGACTCCTAATACTATACCTCCTGTGGACAAAAGAATGGACAAGAGGTATACTTTGTCAGGCTCAGATACGGAGTTCCTTACACAACAATGCAGCCATGTTTGGGTAGTGCAGGCTGCAGGCTGTGATAAGGCTAATATTCCCTTGGCTTCACACCCCCCAGACAAAGACTCCAGGAGGACTGATGCCATGGCAAAGAAACAGTACATGGTAGCATCCTTGGGACTCAGACAGGCCAATTATATGGCCTATACTGCTAGGTATCAGAAATCTAGATGGGACACTGTCATGGCTTTAGCAAAACAGGTCCCTGGCCAGCTTGCCAAGGAGCTGGAGCAGGTGGCTGCTGATGGTATTGAGGCATCCAAGGTGCAATTCCATGCTGCAGTGGACTCCAGTGATGTTTCATCTAGAGTCATGGCTACATTTGTGGCACTTCGTAGAATGGCTTGGCTCAGATGTACTAGCCTGTCACAGGATACCCAGACTAAGGCCATGGATTTTCCTGTTGTGGGTAATTCTCTGTTTGGGGAGCAAACAGAGAATTACATGAAGAAAATGGATGAATATAGGACCACCTCTAGGAGTGCCCAGGCCAAGGAAAGGCAAGCCACTCCTCAAAGGCAGCATCCCAGGGGCAGGGGCAGGCCTTTTCATAGGCCTTTCTACCAAGCCCAGGCCTCCTCTTCTGCTTATGCTCAGAGGGGGTTCTTTAGAGGGAGAGGCAGACGGGGTACAAGCAGGCCTGCTTCCACCCCTCAGCCTAAACCCCCTGCCAAACAGGCACCCTGATGGGATTGCCAAGGCCGATTCTCCACTACCTGTAGGGGGCAGGCTGGCTTACTTTGTCCAGGACTGGAAGTCTCTAACATCAGACAAGTGGGTTCTGGAAGTAATAAGCCAGGGACTGGTTCTCAGCTTCACAAAATTTCCAAAGCTGAGAACCACATCCTTTCCACCTGCAATTCCTTCAGAGGCACTTGCCCTAGAGGCAGAGGTCTCTTCCCTCCTGGCTCTCAGAGCTGTGGAAAGGGTTCCACCCCTACACCAGGGCAAAGGATTGTACTCCAGGTACTTCCTTACCCCCAAAAAGACAGGAGAATGGCGGCCCATCCTGGATCTCAGATTCTTAAACAAGCACCTTTTAAAGCCAGAATTCAGAATGGTGACTCTGGGAATAATTCTACCCTCTCTAAGGCCAGGTGATTGGCTAGTCTCCCTGGACCTCAAGGATGCCTATTTCCATATTCTTATCAGAAACTCCCATCGAAAGTACCTCAGGTTTCGAGCTGCCCTCAGGCCATTACCAATTCAGAGCAATGCCCTTCGGCCTAACCTCTGCTCCAAGGGTGTTCACAAAATGCCTGGCAGTAGTAGTTGCTTCTCTAAGAAGGCAAAGGATTGTCATCTTCCCATACCTGGATGACTGGCTCATAGTAGGCCAGTCCCCAGACCAAGTCAGGTTACACCTGCAGGTAACTCAGCAACTGCTCACCTCTCTAGGTTTCCTTCTAAATCTTTCAAAGTCAGTTCTAGAGCCTGTTCAGCTCCTCACCTTCATAGGCGCAGAGCTAGATACAGAAAAGGCCAGAGCCTTCCTTCCCTGGACAAGGCAAGGACCCTTATCACACTGGCCTCCTCATTCACCCTTCAGGTGTCTCGACCAGCAAGGCATTTTCTGCAGCTCCTGGGGCACATGGCTGCTTCTACAGCAGTGGTGCAGGGAGCAAGATTTCAGATGAGGGACATTCAGTTCCACTTGAGAGCCTTTTGGTCTCAGAAAAAGGACCCTCTGGCCAAACTGATCCCAGTGACTCGAACCCAGATCCAGGCCTTGCAGTGGTGGCAGGATCAGAACAATCTAAGACTGGGAGTTCCCTTTGTCACTCAGTCTCACTCTTTAATCCTTACTACAGATGCCTCCCTCTTGGGGTGGGGGGCCCACTTGGGAGACCTGACCACTCAGGGGTTGTGGTCCCCTCAGGAATCTCTGCTTCACATCAATCTACTGGAACTCAGAGGAGTATTTCTAGCACTTCAAGCCTTTTCCAAGTCCATTCAGAACAAAGTTATTCAGGTCAGAACAGACAATACCACCACAATGTGGTATATCAACAAGCAAGGCGGCGCTTGGTCTACGGCCTTGTGCACAGAAGCAATGAAGTTGTGGTCTCTGGCTTATTCTCTGAACACTTCCCTCACAGCAGTACACCTCCCAGGCAAGGACAATGTCCTGACAGATGCTCTCAGCAGGATATCCCAGGGCCATCACGATTGGTCACTGGATCCCCTGGTTTTGGAGGTGATCTTCTCCAGATGGGGCACCCCACAGATAGATCTTTTGCAGCCCTAGACAATCACCAACTTCCCCTGTTTTGTTGCAGGCCCCCAGTGTTGGGCTCAGTCCCCCTGGATGCCTTAGTTCTCAGTTGGGAAAGGAAGTTCCTGTATGCTTTCCCCCCATCCCTCTCCTATTCAAAGTGCTAATCAAAATCAGATCTCAACCCTGCAAGGTGATCCTGATTGCTCCAGACTGGGCCAGACAGCCCTGGTATCCTCTCCTGTTGTCCTTAGCAGTCCACCTTCCCCTGTCTCTTCCCAGGAATTACAACCTGCTAACCTGTGCTCAGGGGAGGGTTTGGTACCCGATCTCAAATCTCTCAACCTCAGGCCTGGCTCTTGAAGAGTTAGAGTTGCTGATTTATCTCTCCCAAGGTGTTATGGATATTCTAAAGGCTTCTAGGAAGCCTTCCACTAGAACTACTTATAATTCCAAGTGGAAAGATTTTCTATATGGTGCTCTGGGAAGCATATTTCCCCAGAGTCTGCTGATCTGCCCACAGTCCTTGACTATATGGTCCATTTGAATAGCTTGGGACTCAGACCAGCTACACTAAGGGTGCATCTGGCAGCTGTCTCTGATTTTATTTCAGCAGGTAGGCCCTCTTCTCTTTCAGCTCACCCTGTATTCTCCAAGTTTTTCAAGGGATTGCTTCTTACCAATCCGCCATTCAGGGACCCTGCCCCTGCTTGGGACCTTAACGTTTGCATTGCTCAGCTTATGCAACCCCCTTTTGAGCCTTTGTCCTCAGCAGAGCTTAAGTACTTGACTTGGAAAACTGTGTTCCTGGTAGCCATCACTTCCGCCAGGCACATAAGTGAGTTACAAGCCCTGTCAGTGGAGCCTGATTTTATCTCTTTTCATAGAGATAAGGTGGTCCTCAGGACTAACAGGAAGTTTTTACCTAAGGTGGTTTCAGACTTCCACCTTAACCAATCTATGTCTCTTCCTGTGTACTTCACTGACCATTCCTCCGCTGGTGAGAGGAGGTTGCACAGTTTAGATGTGAAAGAGCCCTTAGCTACTACATAGAACGTACCAAGGGTCACAGGGTTGACTCACTCCAACTGTTCCTCACTTATGGTGAGGTTGGTAAAGGAAAACCTGCCACTAAAAGATCCATTGCCAGGTGGATTGTCTCTTGCATTCAATTTTGCTATGAAAAACTAGGTAAGGTTCCACCCTCAGGCCTGAGGGCTCACTCTACTAGAGGTACAGCTGCCTCCCTGGCTGCTGCCAGGGATATTCCTATCTTAGAGATATGTCAAGCAGCTACCTGAAAAACAGTTCACTCTTTACAAGCATTACTCTCTGGATATCCAGGCTAGGAGTGATGCTCGGTTTGACACAGCTGTGCTTCAGAGCCTATTTCCTAGGTAGGTTCTGTCCCTCCTCCATGGAGGTACTGCTTGGTAGTCTGCTATTGTCAGAATACAGCAGGACTTCATGTTGTTTGAAGAAAAAATTACTCACCTTAGTAATGTTTCTTCTAATGGAGTCTTGCTGTATTCTGACCTTCCCCCCTGCCTTCCCCTCTCAGAACCTTTGTTTTGGGATGTGAGTGAGCAGTAGCAGTGTTGGCACTTAGGAGGTGCCCCACCTTTTTCATTATCACCCTCTTTTCTTTGGGTGAGTGGGTGTTGTGTTTATTTCATTTTTTGGGGTTTCTGACTTGAGTCTTTGTTTTGAGACCAAAAAATTTGTTATTATATTTAGTAGCCAGTTGGCTAGTATAGGTTTACAGCTTCCACACAGGACCTCAGTGAGTTTAGTTCGTAAGGATCTGACGGTTTGAGTTCAAACAGCAACAGACAGAGTCTCAGCCGAGCTTGAGCTCAGCGTTCCATGCCTGGCATGGAAAGTTAACTCTTTCATCTCCGGGGCAGTTCGAAGGTTGGGACTCACTGCTATTGTCAGAATACAGCAAGACTCCATTAGAAGAAACAACATTACTAAGGTGAGTAATTTTTTCTTCTTTAATATGAAACCGCTCATCCTCAACTATGGAGTTCCAGACTGAGGAGGAGGACATCACAAGGAGGAACCTGATGGATGGCTTGAAGGTTCCAGAATCTCCACCCAAAGTTATTCCTCCTCTGCTTCCAGCACTGCAGGATGGTGCCAGTGCTGCCTGGCATAAGCCCAACTTGGTACCTGCCATGCCCAGAAAGGCTGATAAGTTTTACCAGGCACCCTTGGACTGCCTTTCTATGCAGCCCAGCTGGAAACCGACTCAGTGGTAATCAGCGCAGCTCATGACAGGTCCAAGGCACCCAAGCACTTTAGCTTCCTCCCCCCAACTGGGAATCTTGGAGGATTGACTTCTGGGGCAAGAGGACTTTTGCCTCAGCCACTTTGGGCCTTGGAATTGCCAACTACTTGTCTCATATGATGAATTACCAGATTACCCTCTGGAGGAAGGGCAAGGCTGCTGCTCAGGCCCTTCCTGAGGGTTCCCAGAGACTGGAGCTTCTCAGAATTCGCCAGGCCTTGGAAGGTGTTAGTAAGCATTGCCTCAGAGCCATGTGTGATTTAGCTGATACTACAGCGAGGGCAGCTGCCAGTGGAATTTGCCTTAGAAGGCACTCCTGGCTTAGAGTCTCTGGCTTTGTAGCTGATGTCCCACAAAAAGTGTTGAATATCACTTTTGTTGGTCACAAACGTTTTGGTTCTGATGTGTAGGATATTATTAATAACCTGCAGGCCTTTGGCAAGGCTGTTAGTTCTGTCCACTCCCTTTATCATACTCAGCCCAGGAGCAGACCTAGGTCCTCCTTTTGTAAGGTCTCTCACGACTCTGGCTCTGGAAACAAGCTCCTGGGCAGGTGCAGGGCCAGCTCTGCCTTGCCTGCCCCCTCCTCCACCACTGGTACCTCTGCTAAGCACTCCAGGGTAGGAGGAGCAGCCCTGGGTGCTGGTTCTGCTTCTGCCTGACTCCTTGCCAGATTGCCCCTTTTGTTCCAAGCCTGGAGGTGGTAGTCAGAGGTTGGTTCTCCCTCCATCTGTCCCATTGGAGAACCATTATCACAGATGCTTGGATCCTGCAGATAATCAAACAGAGCCATACTCTAGAACTTCTATAACAGCCTCCAGATGTTCCACCGGTTCCCAGCTCTTATCCTCCAGAACACACAGTGGTGGTCTGAGAGGAAGGAAGTGTTCACCTTGCTACGCAGAAGGGCCACAGAGCCAGTGCCCAGGTGGCAAAGGAACAAAGGATTACACTCCCAGTTCTTTCTGGTTCCCAAAAGAACTGGGAACTTGAGGCCTATCCTGAACCTCAAGGAGCTGAATCTTTACATCTAATACAAAAAAAGTTTTGGATGGTTACTATTCACTGCCTTCTTCCACTGCTTAAGCAGGGTGACTGGCCATGTTCCCTGGATATGCATGATGCCTATCAGCATATCATGGTTTGTCCCCTCACAGGCGGTACCTACAGATCTCACTTCGAGATAGAGTTCTTGCAGCAGGCTGTTACCATTAGGATTATGCTGCCAGGCACTAGGACCCCACAGAAAAATTCTAGCTAGCAGTCTATGACGGGGGACTGCCCCCTGACGTCTGCCCCGGCCCCAACATCACCTGTGGTATAAAGGGTTGGTCACTCGGCACCACCTCGTTTTTTTTTCCTCGCCATCAACCTGTGCGTCTTGGCTCCACGGACGCCTCCTTCTTTCAGTCGACCACTATGTTTTACGCAGTTATCATTCTTTTGTCGAATTTAATTAATTTGTCGTGTCTTTCTACCCAGCCAGCTTCATCCACAGAACGTCAGAAATCGAAGGGTGTGTGCGGCAAGCAGATCCTGGCAAAAGATGGCCATTCGGCCTGCCTTCTTTGCCTAGGCCCTGACCTTAAGCCGGACGCCTGCCTGCATTGCCTCAGCTTCAGTAGGAGTTCTTGTGCAATGTACCAAGTCTACCAGCCTTCAAATCCAAACTTAAACAGCACCTTCTCTTCAGGAACACTGGTAATTGTTGGGTGGGCACATGAAGGCCCTCCTCGGCAGCCCCCTGTCCTTTCGACCGTCCCCACATATTTGTCTTGCTCTTAATTACTCCTCAGTCTCACTGCCTTCCTCCTGACCACCTCACCTTCCCCTGACTGCCTTACCCTCTCTCTGTCCACTAACTTGACTCCTCCACCAACCCCTCCCAGAACCCTGCCTATCTCCACTTCCCCTCACCCTTTCAACTCCCACTCCTCTATTCGCCTCTCCTCACCTACCTCCCTCCCTCCCCCATGCACTGTCCCCTTTAAATGCCATCTAACCTTCCTAACCTGATGACAAGGTCTCACCTTGGGGCTGATTTCCCCCTCTCTTCTGTCCCCTTATTCACCCTGTCCAACCTTTCTAAGCGATGACAAGGCCTCACCTTGAAGCGGATTTCTTTCTCTCTTCTCCTCTCTCTCTCCCCCCCCCCCAAACAGGCTTCTCCTTTGAGTTTAGCTCCCTATATTGTTCCTTTTGCAAACGTTTTGATGTAACCTTATCTAAGTGTATCTGTGATCTGAAAGTTTGTACCCTGCATTGTGTTGCTTGACATGGAAGCTTTGTAAAAGAGCTTCCGCTCAAAGGTTGTTTCCGAATCAATAAATAAAAATAAAATAAAGAACACTTTGTTGGGTGGCAGGTAGGAACCTACCATTCGCAAGGCCGTTGCCTCTAGGTCATCAGACAGGATGACAGGGTCCGACGACACCAAGGGACATCAGGAACACAAGCGCCACAAGAAACCACGCTCGCCTTCCCACGCGTTATTGGCGGGCAGGGGCGGCGACAGATCCACAGTGCCCTCTGACTGTGCTACGGGCCAGAGCAGACGACACCCTCCAAGCCGTCGTTTGATCTACATGGCTCTAAAAGGGGTCCGACTATGGACCCGACGTTGGGGAACCTTGGACCAGGCATCACTCCTTCCCCCTTGGGAGCCTGATGACCAGACGCTAGGGCACCTGATACCCAGGGATGACACACCACCAGACCTAAAGTCTGATACGGTGGAATCGTCACACCTGATGTCACGGGGGACTAAACTGAAGGGCCAGGCCCCTCAGACACCCCTACCCCGGAGCCAGACCCGCAGCTGGGCCCCATGGTCCCTTTGGCTGAGGATGGTGCTCTGTTCGCCAGTTGGTGGATCACTGTTAAACGGGACCTATTGCCCAGACCGCTGGAGCAGAACCTCACCCCTGTGGGGATCCCTATCTCAGCTCTGCCTAGACAGTCAACCACTCCTCCACGCAGATTGCCTTTACCACACCAGATGCCAGCCTGCCTGGCTCCAAGGGGTGATGGACAGGGTCTTCCGAATGACGACAGCATGGTCGTCGCCCATCGTCCAGATCCTCCTGTAGTCGCTGGAGTCACTCTAGCGGATGCCAATCCACATCTTCAGAGGAGTCCAACAGAGGCTCCTCCCACTTCGATTCATCAGAAGATGACCTGTCTCTTGCATCTCCAGACCCAAGGAGGGATTCCCCAAGATCTCCTCTGGATGATCCCTCTTTTCTAGATGTGATGAGACACATTCAGTTCCTTAATCAGTGGGAGATGGAAGATTTAGATTCCGAGAGACGCTGCCTGGTGAAATTGTTAGGGGCCACTGGCCCGAAACCCTTAGTCATTCCACTATTGGTAGAGCCCTTCCAGGACATTATGAAATTAGCCTGGGAGCACCCTTCCACAACCTCGGTGGTTCCTAAGAAAGCTGACCGCTTATATAGGACCCCTAGGGAGGAACCACATTTGAGTGAGCAACCCAAAACAGACTTGATGATCCTTATTCCCGCACATGGGTGGACTCAGCAACTGAAATATATGAGCTCCCAACCACCGGATAAGGAGTCCAGGAAGATGGACCAATTTGGCCGGAAAGTGTACTCTTCGGCCGCTAGCACTGTCCGGTCACTAAATTTTCTGGCACACATGGTGATGTATAAGAAATCTGTCTGGAACAAGGCCATGGACCTTGCTCGGTTACAACCTGACTCCACTAATAAATCAGAGCTCTTAGTCGTCCTCCAGTCGGCTGCTGACATTGGCAAGCACGTCCTCAAACGACTTGGCTGACACTGCCGCCAGAGCGACTGCCACGGGGATAAGCCTTAGGCGCTATTCCTGGTTGAGGGTCTCAGGCTTCCACCAGGATTTACAAGATGCTATCCTGGATGCCCTTTTCAAGGACCAGTTCTTTTCGGTGAGGAGGCTGAAAAGATGATCACAGGCTTGCAGGACTCGGGGGGAGGGAGCAGTTTCTGAGGTCCACAAAATGTACAAGTCCGAGCCAGCCTCATCCAGGCATCAGTCCTTTCGCATTCAACAAGGCCAGCAGGACAAGCGACAACAGCGAAGAGGGGGTTACAAAAAAGGACCCCCCCCCCATCGTCAGGAGCACAGGGACCTAGGAATGCCAAAAGTGCCAGAGCTCCCTTGCCCACTCCAACAACCTCTGCATGACTCTCTGCCTCCCCCCCCAGCGGAGCTACAGGAGAGGCAGTAGGAGGGCGGTTCTCCCTTTACCTCTCATGTTGGTCTAGCATTACGGCAAATTAGTGGGTACTCCAGATTATAGAAGGGGTTACGCTCTGGAGTTCACCCAGGTACATCCAGACAACCACCGATTTCCAATCGTTGCTCCCTGTCCCACGCAAGCCTCATTCGGGCAGAAATCCAAGCCCTCCTGTGCAAAAAGGCAATCCAGGTAGTCCTACCAAGGCAGAGAGGAAGGGGTATTACTCCCACTTCTTCTTAGTTCCAAAAAAGTCGGGACCCTCATCCCATCCTAGATCTCAGCCAGCTGAACAATTTTATCAAATACAAAAGGTTCAGGATGGTGACACTGTCAGGATTGCTGCCCATGCTACCCCAGGGGGACTGGCTTTGCTCCCTGAACATACAGGATGTATACACGCACAGAAAAATCCTGTCATCCCACATAAAAGTACCTTCGCTTCACCTTCCAGGGCGAGCATTATCAGTTTTGGGCACTGCCGTTTGGCCTCTCCTCGGCACCTTGAGTCTTTACCAAGTGCCTAGTGGTGGTGGCAGCAGCTCTGTGGAGGCAGGGCCATTACATCTACCCTTACCTCGATGACTGGCTTCTGATAGCTTCCAGAGGGAACCAGCTGCAGCACACACTGGAAAGTACTTTCCGACTGTTCCAAGACCTGGGGATCACCTTAAATCTTACCAAGTCTTCCCCTGTCCCAGTCAGAGATCACAATACATAGGGGCTGTTTTGGACACTGCCCAAGGGAAGGCTTTCCTTCCCTCAGACAGGGCAGATTGCTTGCGGGTGCTGGTGCAGAAAATCACCTACTCAGGCCAGATTTCAGCCGGAATGCTTCTGCAACTCCTAGGCCACATGGCAGCTGCCATCGTGACAGTACCCTTAGCTCGTCTCCACATGAGAGTACTGCAGTGGAACCTCGAGGTACAGTGGGATCAGCGTTCGGAGGACCTCGAGCAGCAAGTTCGGATCTCCAGTGCTGTACATTAGACTTTGGAATGGTGGCTCACCCCCTCCTGACTAGAGACCGGGGCTCCATTTCAAAGCCCCAATCCTCAGCAAATCCTGACAACGGTTGCCTCGGGACTGGGGCGAGGCGTGCATTTCAAAGAACATCAGACGAGGGACGTGGACTACTCTGGAATGCAGTCTCCACATCAATGTGTTGGAAGATGAGAGACGTTCTGTACACCTTACAGGCATTTCAGACAGTCCTCCTCCCAGGCTCTTTATTGATCCAGACAGACAGCATGTTGGTGGTCTTTTATATCAACAAGCAAGGGGTACTCACTCCTACCCCCTCTGTAGAGAGTCCATGAGAGTCTGGTACTGGGCAGTGGAACACAGTCAGGAACTCACGACAGTGCATGTTCCAGGAGTACAAAACACATTAGCCAACAGCCTAAGCCGCTCTTGGTCTCAGGCCCACGAGTGAGAACTACTATAGGAAGTAGACGACTATCTGTTTGAAAGATGAGGATCTTCAGAATTGGACCTTTTTGTGTCCCCACTCAATGCCAAATTGACCAGTTTCTGCTCGCTAGATCCAGGGCCTGGTGTTTTCTGGTGAGGTGCGTTGTCTCTCTCTTGGACAGGGAGGTTTCTTTATGCCTTCCCTCCCTTCCCACTGCTCCAGAGAGTACTGCTCAAACTTCAACTGGAATGAGCAGGCATGATTCTCATAGCACCGTTCTGGCCTCAGCAGATTTGGTTCCCATTGCTCCAACAATTGGCAATAGAACCTCACGATTCCTCTGCCACTGTCCTCTCACCTGCTGTCCCAGGAGCAGGCGACTCTTGTGCACCTGAATCTCAAGTCTCTGCACCTGCATGCATGGCTCCTGCAGACTTATACAGATACTGATATGGGGTGTCAGCAGGGGTAGCGGAGGTCCTAGTGGTGGCGAAGAAACCCTCAGCCAGGGCCACTTACGCCATGAAATGGAAACACTTCTGCCTGTAGGCATGTGCTCATCATTTAGACCCGTTCACCTGTTCAGTGAACTCAGTCTTGGAGTATTTCCTTTCCCTGTCCAGTGCAGGTCTTAGCTACTCATCCATTAAGGTGCACCTTTCTGCACTGTCAGCTTATCATGTACCAGTGGATGGCAGGAACCTGGCACAAATGGATCTGCTCCGTACCTTCCTGCGAGGTATCATGCACATTAAGCCACCCATTTGGAACCCTATTTCCCCATGGGATCTCTTATTTTTGTTAGAGAAGCTTCCGTTTGAGCCAACTGCAAGTTGCGAGCTACACTTCTTGTCTTGGAAAGTGCTATTTTTAGTTGCCATCACGTCAGCTTGAAGAATTTCCAAGCTTCAGGCTCTGATGTGTTAAGAGCCCTATTTGATTTTCCACAGGGACAGGGTATTCCTATGTACTAATCCTAAATTTCTTCCTAAGGTGGTGTCAGAGTTTACCGTCAACCAGGACATCCATCTACCTGTCGACTACCCATAGTATTCCAATTGTGGGGAGGCGCTGTTGCATACTTTGGATATACATAGAGTTTTTAGTTTTTCGTTGGCCACACTTGATCTTCCAGAAAAACTGACCAGTTATTTGTGTCTTTCGTCCCGAGAACAATAGGGGTGCCATTGACAAAGCAGATGATGTCCAAATGGTTGGTCAGCTGCATAGTGTCTGCTACCGGAAGTACAGTAAACCTTTACCGGGCACGGTTAAAGGTCATTCCAGTAGGGGTGTTAATGCTTCATTTGCATTACTGCAAAACGTGTCAGCAGCAGATCTCTGTGCTGCAGCCATGTGGAGTTCTGCCCATACATTCATCAAACATTACAGTTTGGACAGTGCTTCCAGAGGAAGGGCAGACTTTGACCTAACTGTTCTTCAGGGACTGCTCTTTTAAGAGCCTCTGTGATTCTCTGTATCCTCCACCCTTCTGACCTGGATCATATCAGTGTACTGCTTGGGACTCCATCCTAACAGTAACAGCCTGCTGCAAGAGCTCTCTGTCTCGAAATGAGATAGTACAGTTATGTAAGAACTTACTGTAACAGTAGAGCTTAGAGAAGAGCTCTTGCAGCAGGAATACTTTCCCTCCCTCCTTCCCCTCGTTAGGAAGGTATTGTTTCCTCTCCCTTTTAGGGATGTAAGAACCTCTTCGATTCCCCATCCTTCATGCAGCTGGGTCTCTAGCAGGCGAACTGAGGTGGTGCCGGGGTCCGCCCCTTTATACTATGGGTGACGTCGGGGGCGGAGCTGATGTCAGGTAGTGGTCCTCCGCCATAGACTGCTAGCTAGAATTTTTCCATGGGGTCCTAGTGCCTGGTGGCATAATCTTAATGGTAATAGCCTGCTACAACAGCTCTTCTCGAAGATCTGCTGTTACGGTAAGTTCTTACATAACTGTACTTTCCTCTTCCAGGGGATGCATTACCAGTTCAGAGTGTTGCCCTTTGGCTTATCCTCTGTGCCATGGGTATTTACCAAGTGCTTAGCAGCTGTAGCAGCCACCTTCCAATGTGAAGGCCTTTATGCGTTCCCATACTTGGACGACTGGTTACTGAGAGTCCAGTCCAGGGAACTCCTGTTGCTGACTCTAGAATGCACACTGCAGTTGTTTCAGTCCTTGGGCATCACCGTCCATTTGCCCAAGTCTGTGCTGACCCCGTCCAAGTGGTTGTAGTACATAGGGGCAGTTCTGGTCTTTACTCAGGGCATGGCCTTCCTACCTCAAGACAGGGTGGACTGCCTTATAGCTCAGACCCAGGCTGTGGCTCAGTGCTGGTATATCTCAGCCAGGAAGTTCCTGAGGCTGCTAGGCTTAATGGCTGCAGCCATTGTTATGGTCCCTTTGGCCAAGTGGCATATAAGGATCCCGCAGTGGACCCTGAGGGTCCATTGGGATCAACGTTCAGATGATCTGGATCAGCTGGTTCTTGTCTCCTCCCCAGTACGCAAGATGCTTCAGTGGTGGATGGACCCAGACAATCTCTTGAAAGGGATCACCTTTCTTATCCCCAACCCTCACCAAATCCTCACCACAGATGATTCAGGTCTCAGTTGGCGAGTGCATCTAGGTCCTTATCAGACACAGGGCATCTGGTCCTAGTGGGAGACCTGCCTTCACGTAAGCATTCTAGAAATGCGGGCAGTTCTGTATGCCTTCCAGAAACATCTCTCTCTCCAGGCCCACTGTTGGTGCAATCAGACAACCTCATTGTGGTTTATTACATCAACAAGCATGGGAGGACCCATTTCTACCTCCTGAACTAGGAGGCAAAGAGGGTCTGGTACTGGGCTCTAGATCACAGTCTAGAACTGTCAGCCATTCATGTGCCAGGTGCCCAAACTGCCTTGGCAGACAGCCTCAGCTGGTCACAGTCCAGAATGCATGTGTGGGAACTGCTGACCTCGGTCATAGTAGACCTGTTCGACAGGTGGGGTGATCCAGAGTTGAACCTTTTTATGTCCCCACTGAACACAAAACTGCTGCATTTCTGCTCACTAGATCTAGAGCCTGGAGTTTTTTGGCAAGACGCATTGTCCCACTCCTGGAAAGGAAGGTTTCTTTATGCCATCCCACCTTTTCCTCTGATTCGGAGGGTGCTCATCAAGCTACAGATGGAGGGTGCCACTCTGATTCTGGTGGCTCCATTTTGGGCTCATTAAATATGGTTTCCATTACTGCAACAATTGGCTGCGGAACCTCCAGTACCCTTGCCCCTTTGCAGGGGCCTGTTGACACAGGCTCAGGGAACCGTGGTCCATCCAGATCTTAAGTCCCTCCAGTTGCATGCCTGGATCCTGAAGACATAGCCATTGCTTGCTTTGGGGTCTCCCAGAAGGTGGCTGATGCCCTGGTGGCTGCCAGGAAACCCTCCACCAGGGCCACTTGCTCGATGAAGTGGAAGCGCTTTGCTATATGGACCACTTCACATTACCCGGATCCTTTCACTTGTCTGGTCAACCAAGTTCTAGAGTATCTCTTGTCCTTATTAAATGCAGTACTACAGTATTCTTCTATTAAGGTACACCTGTCTACTATTTCAGCCTTACATGTGTCTGTTGATGACTGTACTGTGGCCCAATTGGATGTGGCCTGTATTTTTCTGAGAGGCATTCTACACTTGAAGCCTCCTATCCGGAATGTGGTTCCAGCTCAGGACCTCAAGTTTGTGCTTGAGAAGCTGACACTTCCTCCTTTTGAGCCAGACGCTTCTTGTGAGCTACGCTTTCTGCCATGGAAAGCATTATTTTTAGTTGCTAATACTTCTGCTTGAAGAATTTCAGAGCTACAGGCTCTTGTGTCTGAGCAGGCTTATTTGATTTTTCATAAAGGCATGGTCTCTTTGCGTGCTAATCCTAAATTTCATCCTAAGGTGGTGTCTTTGTATTTTTAATTCTCTGTTTAAGCCCCCTCTCTTGCCACACTGCTCCACTCCTTAGGGTCTCCCAAGGTGTCCGTGTGGCTTGGCCCCACCTCCGGAGCACCCGGAAGGACCAGCCCCATCCAGCCACAGTCTCTCCCCCCACCCCCCAGTGGGGAAGGAGAAAGTCCTGGCTTTCCTCCAGTCTACACAGATCATGTTGGGCTGTCCATTCCAGGTCTCTTTCTGGGTTCGGTCCATTGGCTGAGCACCGAGCCTATTGCCAGGAACAGATGCGGGGTCCATTTTCCAGTTTCTGCCCCATGTCCCTAAGGATGGCGACCATCGAGGGGGACCAAGGAACATGCGCACGTTGAGACACGCCACCACTCTGGACCTTGGCTGTCGTCCTCCCCTCCTACTTGACGCTTCAGCTGCACCTCCACCCGTGTGTACCCAGGTGGCGGTATCACAGCAGGAATGGCTGCCCCCCCAACACTCCGACGATCTAGTCTCGTTCCCGAACCCAGGTCACCAGCATTGCAAGCTGTAGCTTTACTGCTTGGCCGGCGCTAAAGTGGTGTCTGAGTTTATTCTGAATCAGTGTATCCACTTGCCTTTTTATTTTCCAGAGCATGCCAATCCAAAGTATTGCTCCATACTTTGGATATGTATAGAATTTTCAGGTACTGTATACACCGTACTTAGGACTGCAGAACGTTCTCTTAGTTGTTTGTTTCTTTCGCTCCTGGCAAAGAGGGCACTCCAGTATCTAAACAGTGTTTATCCAAATGGTTGTCCAACTGTATTACTTTTTGTTACAGGAAGTGTGGTAAGGAACTTCCTGGTGTGGTTTGTGGCCATTCAAACAGAGGCATGGTCACTTCTGTTGCCTGTTTCAGGAATGTGTCAGCTGTGGAAATTTGTGCTGCTGCCACTTGGAGTACTGTCCACATATTCACCAAACACTACAGTCTGGACATTGCCTCCAGAGGAAGGGCAGGCTTATAGCCTAGCTGTGCTTCAGGGCCTTTTTTCTTTGGCCTCTGGTCTCCTGCCACCCAGACTGTCTTGCTCTTAGCACTGCTTGGGACTCGTTCCATAGGTGTGACCTGATGACTGAGATATTCCCGAAAAAGATAGAACAGTTACTTAAGAGCTTACTGTAACAGTAGATCTTCGGGGGAATCTGTCATTAGGTCACGCCGTCCCACCCTCCATCCCCCTTTCTCTCTGTTCAGCTTGGCTGTCCTGTTACTGCAGCCCTTTTGCTAGCTGGGCACCTTCTCTCTCTCCCTCTCCCTCTCTCTCTCTCTCTCTCTTCTCCTCCGTTCCCTGGTGGAACTCCTGTCTCCTATGGCCTTTGGTTAGGGAAAGAACTGAGGAGGGAGTTGGTCCACCCACGCTTATATAGGGCTGTGACGTCGGCATGGGTGACCCCTACTAGACTGCTGCAGAAAAGCTTCTGTGTGATCCCAATGCATGATGGCTAAATTCCATAGGTGTGATCTGATGACTGAGATTCCCTCGAAGATCTGCTGTTAAGGTAAGTTCTTACGCAACTGTTCTGTCTCAATCATGTCTCCTCTTGCTCTCCTCTCCTCCCCTCCAGGGTGTGCATGTTGAGATACTCAAGTCTCTGCTCATTGGACTTCCCTTGCAACACCTGCACCATTTTGATTGCCCTCTTCTGGGCTTATTTCACCATGTCAGTCTCCTTTCTGAGGTGTGGTCTCCAGAACTGGACACAGTACTCCACGTGGGGGCATACCAGAGAGCTATACAACGGCGGCACCACCTCCCTTCTCCTGCTGGTGATACCTTTCCCTATGCACCCAGACATCCCACTAGCTCTGCCTACGGCCTTGTCACACTGCGCTGCCTCCTTGAGATCCTCTGATGTAATAATTCTAAAGTCTCTTTCCTGTGTAGTGACTGCCAGTACCTCCCCTATCCTGTACTCAGCACCAGGGTTCATGTGCCCTAGGTGCATGATTTTACACTTTTGGCATTAAATGCCAGCTGCTATGTTGTTGACCACTCCTCCAGTTTCCTTAGATCCCATGCATTTTCTCCACCCTTCCTGAGTATCTACCCTATTGCAGATTTTGGTATCATCAGGAAAAAGGCATACCTTTCCCTCCAGTTCTTCTGCAGTGTCCCCAGTAAAGATGTGGAAGAGGACTGCTCCCAGTACCAAACCCTGTGATATACCACTGGTCACGCTCCCGTCCTTCAAGTGTGTGCTGTTAACCACTGCCCTCTGGCCTCTATCTATTAACCAGTTTCGAACTCGATCTACCAATTTGGAACCCACTTCTAAGCTGGGCAACTTCCTAATCAGCCTTCTGTGCAGCATTATGTCGAAGGCCTTGCTGACGTTCAGATCGGCTGTGTCTACTGCCCTTCCCTGATTTATTTCCTGGGTCACTCAGTCAAAGAAATCTATCAGATTCAGGACATATGGGATAATGTGCAATTGAAAAAAGAGATGATGAATCATTGGTAGGCAGAAACATACCTAAAAGACAGAGATCCACAGCACAAAAGTTCTGAAGCAGTGGTTACCCTGGAAGGGCATTATCATTAAAGCCAGATTTAAAAGAAATACAAACTTACACATACCACAGTAATGCAGAGCATCATGGTAAATATATTCAGATTACCCTGGAAGACTTTATTATTTTGATGATTATTATTATTTGTTAAAATATTCAGAAAGACCTTTGAGTCAGAGACTCATTTACAAAAGTTCCACGTCATACAAAAAAGGAAACAGGAACATTACTTGATTGCAGATTACAGCACATTTCAAATAACAGGACATAGAGGTTACATAATTGTTCAGTGGGTGGTAACAGAGGTTTAGATACTTTAGCACAGCCATATAGTTACAGAGGGTTCTGTAGAAGGTTGATAGCCATCTAGATTCATAGGTGGATTTAGGTGCAGGTCACCCGATAATAGTGAGATTGAAAGAGGCTTAAGTCATTCCGGTGGGGGGGGGGGTGTTAAGGGCAGTCACATAGGTTAGAGGCCTGAAGGTATTCCCTTAGTTTGGATTTATAGGGGCCAAGCCTTATTTCATTAGTTGCATGGCTTGGGAGCGAGTTTGTCCAGGAAGGGGCTCTGTAATTGAAAGTTCGCTGGAAGTGGGAAGTCCGGCCTTGGGGTACCCATAGCATTAGTTTGTTTGAGCTACGGGTTGTTTTTCCTGGTGGTGTTGGGAGGATAATTTGGTCTAGGGTAGGTGGGGTGAGGCCTAGTAATACCTTTTTGGCCATAAGGCAGTTGTGATACCTGATTCTGCTATCTAGGTTTAGCCAGTTTGTCTTTCTGTAAAGGGAGCAGGAGTGTGTGAGGCAGTCACATCCAAGGATGAGACAACAGGCTTTGTTTAGCGTGAGCTGGAGTCTGTTAAGGGTTGTGGATGGGGCGGCACTGTAGATTAGGATGCCGTAGTCTAGCAGGGAGAGGACTGAGGAGTTTATGGTAAGTTGTAATGCTTCAGGGGTGAGGCAGTGTTTGTACCGGTAGAGTACACCTAGTCTGGAGCTAAGGGCTGTAGATAGGTGTAGGATATGTTGATTAAAGCTGAGGGCAGGGTCTAGCATGATGCCTAAATATTTAAAGCTGCTTACTTGTTCTAAGGGGGTCTGATTGGCAGTGAGAAATTGGGGGCAGAGGTTCTTGAGTGGGTTCTGAGGGTGGGAGAATATCAGGACTTTTGTTTTATTGTAATTGATCATAAGACGCTGGGTGGTGAGCCAGTCTTCGGCTTCACGGAGAGAGTGTTGGAGAGTTTGGTGGTGTTTGAGGGGTGTCGGGTCAGGCGAACAGGACTGCATTGTCCAGCATAGGAGCAGATCGGGCAAGGACGATGGGAGGGAGTTGAGATATAGGCTGAATAGTAAAGGGGCTGGCATGGAGGGCCTATGACACCAGAGCGGATTGGGAGGCGGGGGGACAGGACAGGGCCTACCTTGACTATCTGCATTCTATCGGAGAGATAGCTGTTGAACTAGTTTAGGGTGTCATTGGAGAAACCCATGTACGCCAGGGTGTTCAGTAGGAAGGCATGGTTTACGGTATCAAATGCCTTTGATAGGTCCATGAAGATGGCGCCTGTGAGGTGGCCATGGTCCAAGGCTGAGTGGACATGGGTGGTAAATTCAAGGAGGGCGGTGGTGGTACTATGACCCTTCTGGAAACCGTGCTGCTGTCTGGATAGAAGGTTATATTTATTAAGGTGGTCAGTAGGTTGGTCGGCGGCTATGCGTTCTAGTGCCTTGGAGAGGGGAGGTAGGATAGAGATGGGGCGGTAGTTGTTTGTGGATGTGCGGTAACCACTTTTATGGATGAGTGTGATGTAGGCCGATTTCCAGTGGGTGGGGAATTTCCCTTGACAGAGGGAGCAGTCGAGAATGTGGGTGAGTGGGGTCAGGACTTCCTGGAGAGTGAGGTGGAGAAGTCTGAGGTCCAGGGAGTCATGACTAAAGTGATTGTGGCTAATTGCTTTGGTTAGGTAGGGTTTGGCAGTCTCCGGGGTAAGGACTCGTAGGTAGAAGGGTGGAGCAAGGGGAGGTTTGGGGGCGATACGGGCTGGTGGGGGATCGAAGAAATTAGGGGGCAGTACATGGGAGAGATCAGTGAAAGTGGAGTTCAGGGCCGAGGTTATACTGAAAGGGTCGGTGGCGAGGCTACCATCTATTAGCATTTGGTCAGGTGGCAGATTTGGGGCTTTGCCACAGAGTTCCTTAATGTTTTCCCAGAACTTGTGGCCAGTGACCCAGGTGGAGGTTAGGGTGGCTTTGTAATAGTTCGCTTTGGCAGTCCATATGGCCCAGGTGCACTTGTTTCGAGCCTCCCGATAACATTGCCTGTCCAGAGACCATTGGGTCTCATTGGCAAGGTGCCATAGTGCATCACGCTGATGTATTAGGCCTTGGAGGTGGTCCGAGAACCATGGGGCATGATTTGCTTTGGTCAGACTGCATTAAAGGTGGTGATAAATAGTTCAAGGGCGTGGTCGGGGTCGAGGGTGTTTGTTAGGGGAGTCCAGTCCCATTCTCTGAGGTGGGCTTTGAGTAGGGCTAGTTTACCTGGTCCTAGTTTGCGTTGTGCAGTAATTTTGGGAGAGGTTTTTGGGGGAGGTACCAGACCAGTTACAGAGTACTAGTGAGTGGTCACTTAGGGTGTTGGGGAGGACTAGGGTGCTGGTTATTTTGTGGAGGCGGTTGGTATAAACTAGGTCTAGCAGGGAGAATGTCCCCGTGCTGGCATGAAGCCGGGTGGGGGTTTTTACGTCCTGAGTGAGATCGAGGGCAGCAGCCTCGTTGACGTATGGGGTGGCCCAATTTATGTTGAAGTCCCCCAGCAGTATTTTTTCGTGCTTTGGGGGTAGGGTGGAGAGGTAGGACATGACGGCTTGGAATGCTACCTTCTGGTCCCTGGGAGGGACATAGGCAGGTGGTGAAGAGGAGAGGGGATGTAGATTTACCTAGAGTTAATTTTAGGGTGAGGGCCTGGGTGCTGGAAGTTAGCATGGGCAGAGGGAGTAGGTGGCCAGAGAGGGAGTCCTTGAGGTACAAGCGCAGCCACCCCCTCGCTTACCCACTCGGTCGGAGCGATAGAGGTGGTATCCAGGGAGGTTTACTGCCGAGTCGGGGACAGAGGGGGAGAGCCAGCTCTCACTCAGAGCAATGATATCAGGGTGAATCTGGAGTACCCACGCCTGAAAGGAGTCCCATTTTTTTTGAAGGCTACAAATGTTTAGTGAGGCGATGCGTAGGCCATTTCCTGGTGATGGGTGTGATGGTGGGGAGTTTAGAGGGCCAGGGTTAGGGTGGACATTTCCTGTCAGAAGAAGAAGAAGAAGA
This sequence comes from Neoceratodus forsteri, assembly GCA_016271365.2. Classification (NCBI taxonomy): domain Eukaryota; kingdom Metazoa; phylum Chordata; order Ceratodontiformes; family Ceratodontidae; genus Neoceratodus; species Neoceratodus forsteri. Next base: position 407,186,857 of record CM028132.1, on the reverse strand, counting down.
ATGAGTGACCTGAGGTGGTTGCTGTTTGCTCGAGTCATAGGTCTTTGGCATTTATGCTGTGTGTGGCTGATGCTGGGTATTGGTAGTTTCAGGGTAAGGGGGCAGATAGCAGATAGGAGGAGTAAGTGGGGAGGGCCGGAGATTTGCTGTGTTGTGGATGTGAAAGGAGGTTGGCAAGAGAAGGGGGGCTCCAGTGGGTTACCAGCCATGGGAGGTGGTATCCAGGGGTGAGGGTGGAGGTGTCTATGTATGTGTGATAGTGGGGGGGGGTGTTGTCGATAGTTTTTCCATGTGGGTTAGCAGTGGCTGGGAGTTCAGGTGCAGTAGGGGTGGTGGACAGGACTGGGAGTGCCAGGCTGCGTGCTGACAGAGGGTTTCATTTTTGCACCTCATTTTCACGTTAGGGGTGGGAGGCGAAGGAACCTGAGGGAATAGTAGGAGGATAGTGATGAGGGTAAGTGGGAGCATGGTAGGGTAGAGAGTTAGGAAGTAAGTTATAGGAACTGGAGAAAAAAGACAAAAAAAAGTAAGGGGGTCTCTAGTGGTGAGAAGAGATAAGCTGCAGGTGGAAAAGTGGACTGATAGGTTATTTCGTAATCATGTAATCAGAATTCAACCTATATTGGAGTGCCGACCAAGGGGGGTGGTGGTGGGGCGGTGGGGAGCTGAATGCATAGCGTTCGGCGGGGCAAAGCCAGCGGCTCCAGGAAACGGTCGTGATCAGGCGAGCTGCTCCTTTGTGTGGCCAAGTACCTGTAAGTTCTCTGGGCTCCGGTTTGCTGTTTGTGGGGGAGAGCTTGCAGTTTGTAGCCCTCTCGACTGCCGTTTAGCTGTGAAGGATAGATAGAGAAAGCAGGAGTTAATATATGGAGTTTCTCTGTGTGTGGGGGGGGGCAGGGTGGTATCGGGATATCTACAGCCTGAGCTTTAGCTTGCAAATTTTATAAAGCCCATAGAATTAAATAACTTAAAAGTACTTTAAGGTAGCAGTCGCTATGCAGTCAAACACAGTAATGCAGAGGTACAAGTTCTTAAAGAAATAAACTATAAGCTATATTCCTTCAGTACAAGCAGAAGGAAAAACGTCTTAAAGGGAACTTGAAAGTACTTTAAGGTAGCAGTCGCTATGCAGTCAAATACAGTAATGCAGAGAGTAATGCAGAGGTACAAGTTCTTGAAGAAATAAACTATCTCCACTGTTGGGCCGATTTTTTTTAGAGCCCCTTTAGAAAAAAAGGGGCCAAGAGTTCAAATTGAAAGAGCCAGCGGCTCCAGGAAACGGTCGCGATCAGGCGAGCTGCTCCTTTGTGTGGCCAGGTACCTGTAAGTTCTCTGGGCTCTGGTTTGCTGTTTGTGGGGGAGAGCTTGCAGTTTGTAGCCCTCTCGACCGCCGTTTAGCTGTAAGTTCTCTGGGCTCCGGTTTGCTGTTTGTGGGGGAGAGCTTGCAGTTTCTAGCCCTCTCGACCGCCATTTAGCTGTAAGTTCTCTGGGCTGTGGTTTACTGTTTGTGGGGGAGAGCTTGCAGTTTGTAGCCCTCTTGACTGCCGTTTAGCTCTAAGTTCTCTGGGCTCTGGTTTGCTGTTTGTGGGGGAGAGCTTGCAGTTTGTAGCCCTCTTGACCGCCGTTTAGACTGGCTCTGCTTAAAGCAGGAGAGTATGATGCCAAAATACACCTCTCACAATCTGCAAAGGCTCAAAACAATTTACACTAAAAAAGACGGGCACAGATATCTTGTACAGTAAACTAGACTGGCACAAATAGCTTGTCCATTTAGCCAGACAACACATTGGTCTGATGTTGAAAAAAACCTTTTATTACTGTAGTCGTTGAAAGGCAAATGCACATTGTGTGAGACTCCTCCATTAAAAAAAAAACTTACATTTAGAGCAGAAGCACTGGGGAATGTCTGAAGTGTGTCTGACCCCAGTACTGTACTGAGTTTAAAACAGCTATATTACACTTTCCAACGCTTGTTGTTACAAACAACACTGTTCTAGGTGTTCCTGTAGATGTCCTTTACCAGAGCATTCAGGAATTACATGATGTTTAAATTTACCCCATTGGCTGTGTATGAGAGTGCCTACTGGGACTGCCTGTTACCAGGAATACGCATGTGTACTCACTGCATGGCACGCTGAGAGCAGCGGCAAGTGGAAGTACAACTATAGAATAGTTTCAACAAACTGAGCCTTACAAGTCAAACCAGAACATCTTCTAAGCCGGTTTAGAATGCATTGTACCGGAGGACCTTGGGCACTTTTACCCTAATATATGGTATTTGTGTAGTAAGGACTGTAAAGTGCATATTGTGCAGTTAACCCATGGGGGCTAACAGATATATGCCCACACTTTCTCCAGGTGGTGTGAGCATGGACGTCTTCGCAACAGCCAGAATGTGTGTAGTGTGCGACTCTGCATATGAAATATGGCTCTGTACTTCAGGGGTTATAAAAAGTTAAAAACATCTAAAGGCACTAGTACAGTACCACCAGCCTTTCCCCATGTGGTGCTAGATCAGTTGGTAAGGGTCTTCTATTTATAAGGTGACCCTATATGGTACAGATTGCCTTTAACTTGGAAAACTATATGTCTAGGGTCGTGGATATGGTTCACTTGTCCACACTCTGGCAGTCCCACTGGAATGCGATGATTGGCTGTACGTCTTAAAGCTAAGCCAGCTTCAGTCCCTCCTGTGAACCACTAAACTTCATATTTCACCCTATTACTCGTGAAGAAGTCTTCTCAGCCCTAACCTCACTTAATCCCGATAAACTCAGCCCGATGGTCTTCACTTCCTACTCCATTTCGCTGCTCCTGCCATATTCCCCCCCCCCACCTTCTAAATCTATCCTTCCAGACTGGCACTGTCCCCCGAGCTTGGAAAACCACCCATGTTATCCCTCTTCATAAGGGTGGCAGCCCTCTCGAATCTGGTAACTACCGCCTGATCTCCCTGCTACGCTTGCTTGCAAAGTTGCAAGAATCTCGTGCTCTCAGAAGGCTTCAGCATCTCCTCGACTCCTCAGCAGCTCTTACCCCATATCAGTCCAGTTTTCGTAAACATCACTAGACAGTCTCCTCCTTGCTGAGTAACCAACTCAATTTATGTATCTATGGATCATAGCCACATCACAGTTGCAGTTTTTACAGATTTAGCCAAGGCTTTTGACTCCGTGTCCCATCATTTACTAATACAGAAGCTCAGTGCCCTGGGTCTTGCTAATTCTACAGTAGCATGGTTCCAGTCATATCTTCTAAATCAAACTCTGTGTGTTTGCATTGGAAACTCCTCCTCCTCATCTCTCCATCCCATCTTGTCTGGAGAACCTCAGGGTTCTATTCTGGGCCCCCTATTATTCTCCATCTTTATAAATGAACTCCTGTCAGTCTGCATCTCTTCAGATATCTCTATGCTGATGACGCTATTCTGTTTGCGTCTGGCCCCTCTCCCTCTACAGTCCAATTTAAATGCTATGCTCGGTTGGTTTCACAATCGTCTACTAAGGGTAAATGTCAAAAAGACCATCTCTATGACTTTTGGGACCCCCTTAAAATTAACCTCCGTCCAAACACCTCTTGTCTTTCATACACTTGACGGCACCCCCTGGAGTCAGTCAACACCTTTAAATACTTAAGGGTTTGGCTAGACCAGCATCTATCCTTTTCCTATCGCATCGATTCCCTCTGTGCAGAACTGTGTCCCAAGTTAGGGTTCCTGTACAGGCATAAGAACTCCCTCTCCCTCCCTCCCTGTGTGCAAGCAATTACTTGTTAAACTCATCATGCCCCTCTTTGATTATGCTGACATTGTCTGTAGTGCTTCCCCAGCAACTACCCTGTCGAGGTTAGACATTGTCTACAACTCATTCTGCCGTTTTGCCTCAAACTCTCCCCCTCACACCCACCACTGTTCTCTCTACTCTTCTCTAGCTCTCTCTTTACTTCCCTCCACTCTCTCACTTTCCTAGCTAAATATTGGTTAGGCACCCTCCCATCACACATCTCTAACCTCCTCTCCCCTGTTTCCCCTTCCCGTGCAGCTTAAGGTCCAGAGATCTGCACACCTTCAAAGTGCCTTGTCCCCAATCAACAGTGGGCCCGCTATCTTTTTCCTACCGCTTCTCCAACCTGTAGAACCAGCAGTCGGCCTCCCTATGAATCACCTCCTCCCTTAAAGTTTTTAAGCAACGGCTCCAAAAGTTAGACCCTAGCCTGTGCTCTTGTTCATTCCCCGTGCCCGCAGGCAACTAAGCCTGACCACTCCTTGCCTGTGTCCTGTCTCTCCAATCTACAGTTCTCTAGTTCACTTATGCGCACCTCTCCATCTTAAAAGGTCAGGTTGAAGGCCATTTGGTCACAACATCCACGTTATTATCATTGTGAAGTCAACTTGTGTATATACTGTTACTGCCTTCACTGCAGTGCATCTTACAAAGCTGTCTGTGTCCTCCCTAGCTCATCATACTGTAATTGCTTATACTTTTACTGTAATTGTTTGTACTTATGCTGTTATTTATTGTACTTTTTGTATGATCTGTACCCACTGTTGTCACTTGAGTGGCAAGCTGCCTGGCTGTTAGTCCTTATTTGAAGATATAATTCTGTTGTGTATGTATGTGTGTGTGTGTGTGTGTGTGTATATATATATATTTTTTTTTAATGTAATTCTGTGTATATCCACATGCCAAGAAAAATACCAGTGCTAATTCAAGGCACCTACAGAAAAAAGACTGGATTTCTTTTTTTTTAAAAGTGGGGTTGACCTTTTATTGACCTATAAGACAGCTGCTTGCCAGGAACTAAGAATTGCATTCCTAGGTTCCTTTAACAGAGATGTGCCAAAATCCATTTTCCTGTCATGGACCATACACTTCAAAGGCTGAATGCTTGGTCCCAGGAAACTATTATAGTATATCACAATTTATGAGGTAATAAAGAAAACATCCTTCTAGCAAACCAGTGTGAAATTCTAACAGGACACCGTGAATTAGCTTATAGGGTGTATACTGATACATCAAAGTTTTAACTTTGACAGTCATGTTACTGGTTAATTATTGAGCCAGAACATTGTGTTGGGGAATCGCAAGAGTGACACCAGGTGGCCTAAAATGGAAGGGCCAGCCTCTATCCAGAGACAGGTATATAAGTAGCCTAAATCAGGGCATCTGACACACATTTTCATCTGAACACTCTGCTTGACATATACCAGGAACAAAACTGCTGAGACCCAGTGTGGCTGCCAAGGACTAAAGTAACTGAGAACCTTCATCTACTTTATTGGACTTCAATTTACTGCAAATCTAAGGTAGATTTTCAGCTAAACAAAGGCAAAACAAAGAAAGAAAGCGCTAACATGCCCCAGTGCTTCGACTCCTCAATGAGTCTTCATCAGGGGGTGAAGATTGCAGGCTAAGCTTAGTGTTTTTATAATCAACAAAACAATTAACCAATAAAAATGACAAAATACACAGATGTTTCTAACAAGCATTCAGAGTCAGCATTTAGAAGTATTTAAACCTAAATAGGTCACTAGATGGTGCTGAATCAGCACTAATCATCAGTTTAATAGTAACAAAAGTAACAAAAGTATATAAGCAGACTCTAACTGATAGCATGAAACAACATACACTTTTTGTTAAAAACTATTTGACGACTAAGATATAAGAATAGACCAACCCTCCAGATTATCCTGGAAGAGAGAGAGAGTGTGTAAGCAAGGCAACCAAATTACAGGACCTTCCAGTAAATAAGAACAAGGAAGCTGGAAGGCAGTCAAATGAAATGAAACCTACAAAAAGAAAATGAACAAAATAATGAGGTTATTGAATATCAAGATTACATATATATTTTCATGTCAAAGACATCTAACATATTGAAATTATTTCAAAAATGGTTTTAAATCCCATTTATCATTGAGTCCCTGTGGTTTAATGCTGTGCAGAGCATGAATCCAATAGCTCTCACATTGTAATAGCAAGTTAGATCTGTCTCCTTCATTTTTCATTTGTGAAATATGTTCCAAGCCTATATACATGAAACATGATGGTTTTGAGTCATGAACAGTTGAAAAATGTAAACCTACAGGGGTATCTTGTTTGTTATTCAAGCTAGAACGAATGTGCTCCTGTATTCTCTGTTTCAAAGGTCTGACAGTCTTGCCTACATACACCAAACCACAAGTACACCATAACACATATACTACATAAGGGGTGTTACATGTAATGAGTTCTTTAATCTCAACCTTAATATTCATGTTGGTAGGATGAATAAATTCCTTCGCAGAAAAACCATATTTACAAATGTTACAATTGTTACATCTATAAAAGCTTTTAGGGAGGTGTGGTAACCAAGTCACAGTAGTTTTTTTAGGACAAGGGATACGACTGTGTACTAATCTATCCCTGAGGTTCTCACTTCTGTTAAAAGTGACTCTTGGCTTGGGGCCTACAGGAATGCCCACTGTGTTATCTCCTAATAAGATGGGCCAATTCCTGTGTATGACATTACCTATCTGGCTGGCCAAATGATTGAAATCTGTTACAAAGGTACAGGGCACTTTTTCAGTGATCATCATGTTTCCTGTATTATCACCCCTTAGAAGTTCATTCCTATCCATTTTTTGAACTTTGTCTCTGGTTTGTACCAAGAGTTTTTTTTATCATAACCCTTGGTTTCAAATCTATCAATGAGTTCCTCTGTTTGGGTTATAAATACAACATCTGAGCTACAATTTCTTCTTAGTCTCAGCATTTGTCCAAATGGAATAGAGGTTTTTAAAGTATGGGGATGGGCACAGCTGGCCAACAATAATGAATTTGTGGCTGTGTTTTTTCTGAATCCTTTAGTCTCTATCTTATTTTGATTAACATAAAGGTGAAGATCCAAAAATGAAATGCTGTACGGATCACTGACATAGGTGAATTTTAGATTAAAAGTATTAACACTGAGCCATTTAATGAAGTCAGGGATAATTTCTGCAGGTCCCTCCCAAATACATAAAACATCGTCAATAAAGCGATGCCACTGTATAAGGTGTTTAACAAATGGATTATTAACAGAAAAAACTAAATCTTTTTCCCATAATCCCAAAAACAATTTGGCATAGCTTGGTGCCATTGATGCTCCAATGGCAGTGCCACATTTTTGTGGAAAGAATTCCCCCTTGAATTCAAAGTAGTTGTGTGTTAGCAAACATTCAGTTGCTTCTACAGTGAATTCAACCGGAACATTTTCAGTTAAGGATAACTCTTCCATCCAATATTTAATAGTTTCTAAACCTTTAGAGTGTTGGATGGAGGTGTACAGAGATTCAACATCAATGCTTAACCAATGGTAGCCAGATTTCCAATCAATGTCCTTCACAATATTAAGCACTGTTTTACTATCCCTAATATATGAAGGTAGTTTTACTACCTGAAACTGAAGAAAGAAATCAGTGAATTTACCCAAATTCTCTGTAAGTGAATTACATCCCGAAACTATGGGTCTGCCTGGTGGCTTAGTGATATCTTTATGGATTTTTGGTAAAATGTAAAAACTGGGAATAGTAGGGTTTTCCTGCCTGATGAAATTATATTCTTTTTCTGTGATCAAACCACTGTCTACAGTGTGTTTAAGAAGTTGAAATGACTCTTTTTTGAAAGTTTGTGATGGATCAGAGGGTAATCTACAGTAGTTATTAGTATCATTCAACAGTGAATAAACTATATCACTATACTGTGTAATATCCATAACTACAATATTACCTCCCTTATCAGCTGGCTTGATGATTATTTCCTGATTTTTTGACAAGTTATCTAGAGCAATTTTCTCATTTTTAGTAAGATTGTAGTACTTTGGTTTGTTTTGATTGCTCAGGATCTCCTGTACTTGTTTGTTCACAACTTTCTCAAATGTCTGTATGGTAGGATTAAATATATTTGGACAAAAAGTGGATGTACCCATAAACTTGTTTTTCCTTAAAGTTGAAATATGTCCCTTAACATTAAACATGGCATTACCTGTATAATGAGACTGAGTAGTAAACTGTTCAGTCCCATCTTGTTCAGCTGTAAAAAGTCTCTCAAAAATGTCCAAGTTGAATTCTGCATCATCAGTGAAACCACCACTTGTAGGTTCACTATCTGGATTGATATTCAGTCCACTATTCAAGATTTGTGTAGAGTCTTCTATAGCTGAAATCAAAAGATCTAGATCTTCGATATTACTTGATTCTTCTATCCTTGTCCCACCCATGATATCAGATATATGTTTTTGTTGGAAGAAAGTGTTCAATTTTATTTTACGGTAAAATTTCTGTAGGTCCACAAAGATTTTGAATTCATTTACCACTGGAGTAGGTACAAAATTTAGACCTTTCTGAAGGAGTTGGGTTTCAGTTGTGGAGAGTATATAATGAGATAAATTTATAACTTGTAGTTTATTTCCTTGTTCCTTGTTCTCAAAGCTCTTTCTATTCTTATTGATTCTCCGACCTCCTCTTCTCCCTCTTCTGGATTTTTTCTTCTTTTTCCTGTTTGTTTCATCGATGTTTTCTCTAAAAAAGGTCTATCATCTCCTGTTTCCACAGTGTTCCGTCTCTTATTTTGATTTCTATTTTTAGACTGGAATCGAACCCGAGAGCGACCCCTACTAACAGACCGCTTTTTAGCCCAGGCAGTAATATGTCCTTTTTCATAATCAGTTTTTATCACGGAGAAGTTTAGAGTTTTTTTTCTCAATAATTTCTAACTCATGTTTTTGTATCTTGTTTATTAATTTCGATTCTAGATCTTTAAAGTCTGTATGATCACTGAATCCAGTTATTATAGATCTGGCTTCACTTAATTCTTTCACCAGTAAGTCGTATTTCTGTTTATCATATTTAATTAATAATTCCGAAAATGTTTTGGAGCATCCACAAGCAGCACGAATCCAATCCTCCTTAAATGGGAACTCCTCTATCCCACTAGAGGGAGAAATCTGTATATGTAACCCCCTCGGGGCCAACCCTCTCTCAATGTATTCTTCAAGGGTAGCGATATCATATGTAATGTCTATTTCTTTTAATAGTAATTTTTCAAGCAAGTTAAATGCTGACCTTATTGTAATTTTACTGGTAGTGTCTCGCATAGAAGTTGCTCCTGTAGTGTTATTTTCATTGTTAATTTGTAACCTTTCTCTTGCTTTTTTTCTTCTTACAACAGGGTCGTCAAATGCTTGCCACAAACAACTTTTGGCTCCATTATTTTCACTTTGCACCTCTCCACTCGTACGCTGCATAATACACAATTCTCTTAAAATTCAAAGAAGCCAGAATCTATTTTTTCACTGTAATAGTTTAATTCGGAGAGACCGTGGAAAAACTGTAGGAATGTATTTACTCTGCTTATGAGAAAAAACTTGAAATTTAAGCTCACCCGCTTCACCCTCCTCTTCATAGACATATAATGTTAAACGACGATGACTGACTCCAATTTTAAAAGTCCACTTCAAAGAAATTGAAAAATCGAACTTCAAGCCGAAAATGTACTTACTTGTGGGAAAATTCGTGCCCGAGTTTAGTTATGTATACGAATTTTCATTCATCAGTTGCTTAAGTATTACAAACAACCACAAAAGACAGGATAATATTGTTAATGTGGTTAGCTTCTGAAAAGTCAGAGCAATTCATCAAATTCAAATGAACATAAATTCCATGTCCCAAAACGCCAAAATACTGGCTCACAGAAGGCATAAAGAGATAGATAAATGCTGTTAGCTAAATTAGACAAACCTCCACGTAGCAGAACCATCCTGTTAATGTTGCAGTTAAATACTGAAAATGAAGGAGATTCATATAAATCAAAGTGAACTCCTCATTCCAAAAAATGCCAAGTTATTGGCTCCCAGCAGGCGTAATGGGAATTAAATGCTATTAGCAAAACAAAAACCCGAAATCGTCAGCATTCTGGCTGATAGAAGCTATAATAGGGTAATTGGATGCAATTAGTAAATCAGAGATGAGTAAGCTGCAAACACTGTGACATTATATTAGGCAGAGAATTACAGAGTTTCCAAAAACGATGGGAATAATGTTTTGAAAAATCAAAAGGTGGAAACTACAGTACTTGCAGTAAGCTCTCTGAGCTTAAAGAATTAAATCCCAAATAGTTCATGAGCTAAGTCTCAGAGAGTGCCAGCCATCAGCATCGCAGAACACAAAAAAATAAATCCAAATAACTGCTGTTAGCAGAGTAAAACAGGACTACAAGTCCCGAATGATTAATTAGCTAAATAAATCCAAATAACTTGCTGTTAGCAGAGTAAGGCAGAACGTCAAATCCCGGGCTCATCAGTCATCTAACTAAAAAACGTTGTAATAAGATGATTGAATGTAATTAGAAAATTAAGGTTGTGTGAGCTGCAGACACTGTTAGATTGTTAATACTAAGTAGAGTGTTTTAACGTCTCCAAATTCATTTTGAATAGAGCAAGAATAATATTAGAAAATCATAAGGTGGAGACTTACAAAACTTGCAGTGAGCTCTCTGGGCTTAGATAAATTTTAATCCCAAATAGTTAGTGAGCTAGAACTCGGAATGCGTCAGCCATCGGCATCGCAAAACGTAAAGCCAATAAATCCAAATAGCTAATTAAAGTGAGGTAATTCGCAAACGTTGATGAATGTGTTTGTTTAATAAATGTGTTCAAACCTCCAAATTCTTTTCAGAAATGTCACAAAACACACACAGTACTTATAGCGCTCTATTGAAGTTGAAGGAAGTTCGATCGAAAAATCCATTCACATCTCAAATAAGCAGGTCCTCAGTAACATCGAGGGCAGAGAAGCTAAATCCAATATATTCTATACATAAGGGCAGAATATGCAGCAACTAAATCCATGTAAAGGAAATAGTTAAAATGTCAGAAATGAAATGCAGTTTCTAGAAGTCTAGAGTCAAAAGTTCACAAAATTTCCACTCACTTTGTTAAAATGTAGAAGGAACCTCACAGTCCGTTTGCAAATGCAAAAACGCCAGCCGTCAGCAGCACAGAAGGCAAAACAATGAGAACAGTCCAGGATATGCTGCGTAGCTATGGCTGTGTGAGGTGGTGCTGTAACAAAGGGCAGCCAGTCCAAACAAGACAGAAATTCAAAGGTGAACAGCACACTTCAGCCCGTAGCAAGATAAATCCAGGTCCAAGCAAATAAACGTTGTAGGTAAAGTATTTTATTGTATCTCAAAGACACAAAACGGACCAACAGGCAAAACAAAGAAACAAAGCGCTAACGTGCCCCAGTGCTTCGACTCCTCAATGAGTCTTCATCAGGGGGTGAAGATTGCAGGCTAAGCTTAGTCTTTTTATAATCAACAAAACAATTAACCAATAAAAATTACAAAATACACAGATGTTTCTAACAAGCATTCAAAGTCAGCATTAAACCACAGGGACTCAATGATAAATGGGATTTAAAACCATTTTTGAAATAATTTCAATATGTTAGATGTCTTTGACATGAAAATATATATGTAATCTTGATATTCAATAACCTCATTATTTTGTTTGTTTTCTTTTTGTAGGTTTCATTTCATTTGACTGCCTTCCAGCTTCCTTGTCCTTATTTACTGGGAGGTCCTGTAATTTGGTTGCCTTGCTTACACTCTCTCTCTTCCAGGATAATCTGGAGGTTTGGTCTATTCTTATATCTTAGTCGTCAAATAGTTTTTAACAAAATGTGTATGTTGTTTCATGCTATCAGTCGGAGTCTGCTTATATACTTTTGTTACTTTTGTTACTATTAAACTGATGATTAGTGCTGATTTAGGACCATCTAGTGACCTATTTAGGTTTAAATACTTCTAAATGCTGACTTTGAATGCTTGTTAGAAACATCTGTGTATTTGTAATTTTTATTGGTTAATTGTTTTGTTGATTATAAAAAGATTAAGCTTAGCCTGCAGTCTTCAGCCCCACAGTGAAGACTCATTGAGGAGTCGAAGCGCTGGGGCACGTTAGCGCTTTGTTTCTTTGTTTTGCCCGTTGGTCCGTTTTGTGTCTTTGAGATACAATAAAATACTTTACCTACAACGTTTATTTGCTTGGACCTGGATTTATCTTGCTACGGGCTGAGGTGTGCTGTTCACTTTTGAATTTCTGAAGGTTGCCACAGGGCTGGAGCGGAAAGGATCATGTTGCAGCTGGAGTTGAGACTGGAGCTGGAATTCAAATGGAAGAAGTTTGAAGCCCAGCAGCAAAGGGAATTCGAGCAGAGGAAGTTCCAGATGGAGTTGGAAGAAAAACAGGGCCAGAGAGAGGAAAAACAGTGTCAGAGGGAGTTTGAACTGGAGAAGCTAAAACTGCCTTCTGGAGATTGTTCCCCTGTAATTACATCCAGGGCGAGGTTGTCTGCCACAGCCACTTTTTGCACCTTCTCTCCTGTCTCACCCCAGTTCAGGAGAACACTAGCTACTCTTTTTTTGTGTGGACTGTTGTGGACTCAACGCAGTCATGAAGTCTGATGCCCACCCAATGCCATGGATGGGCAAACTACTGGACAGGTTGGGAGGGGCGACATACATTACCACCATTGACTTGACAAAAAGGTATTGGCAGGTGGAGTTAACTGCCAGAGCTAGGGAGAGGTCAGCCTTCATCACTCCAGTAGGATTATTTGAGTTCAAGGTCATGCCTTTTGGAATGAAGAACGCCCTGCTACCTTCCAAAGGTTGGTCAACCAGGTGTTACATGGTACTTGAAGAGTATGCAGTGGTGTATCTGGATGATATTGCCATCTTCAGTGCCAGTTGGAAAGAACACCTGTCCCACCTGAAGGAAGTGTTGGGCCAGATACAGATGGCAGGGCTCACTGTCAAGGCTGAAAAGTGCCAGGTGGCCATGGCGGAGGTGGCATACCTAGAACATGTAGTGGGGTGGGGGCAGCTTCATCCCAATCAAGCCATGATTGAGGTGATAGAGATGTCACCCAGGCCTGAAACCCAGAAGCAGGTTTGGAGTTTCCTGTGGACCGCCGGGTACTAACGAACGTTTGTACCAAATTACTGTACCTTGGCAGCTCCCCTCTCTGGCCTGCTAAAGAAAAGAATGCCCAAAAGGGTAAAATGAGAGCCAGTCTGGGAATGAGCGTTCACATGGCTAAAGGAGGCACTGTGAAGTGCCCCTGTGTTGGCCAGTCCAGATTACAGTAAGCCATTTGTAGTCCAGACAGATGCCTCAGATGTTAGGATTGGAGCAGTCCTCAGTCAGACCTCTAACCAAAGGAAAGATCACCTCATAGTGTACCTTGACAAAATGTTACTTCCCCAGGAGCAGGCATATTTCACAGTTGAAAAGAAATGCCTTGCGCTAGTATGGGCCCTGAAGAAATTAGAACCGTACCTCTGCGGGAGGCACTTAGAGGTACGGACGGATCATAACCCCCTCTAGTGTGGCTGACACAGATGGGTAAAATGAATGGTTGTCTCTTAAGGTGGAGTATTGCCTTACAGGGCTACAATATGACCATTACCCACAGGGCCAGATCGGCCATTGCCAATGCAGATGGACTATCTTGCCAGTTAGAGCAAAGAACAGAATTTGTGAAAATCATACCATGCATAGGGATGGATTCCCACAAATTCAGTTTAGTAGGGAGGGTGTGGCAAGCTGCCCAGCTGCCAGTCCTAATTTGTAGATATAATTCTGTTGTGTGTGTGTGTATATATATATATATATATATATATATATATATTTTGTTTATGTAATTCTGTGCATATGTACATGCCAAGAAAATGCCAGTGCTAATTCAAGGCAACTAGAGAAAAAGACTGGATTTCTTTTTTTTTTTTTTTAAGGCGTTTGACCTTCTTTTGACCTACAAGGCAGCTGCTTGCCAGGAACTGGAAATTGCATTCCTAGGTTCCTTTAGCGGATATATGCCAAAATCCATTTTCCTGTCATGGACCATACACTTCAAAGGCTGAATGCTTGGTCCCAGGAAACTGTTATAGTATATCACAATTTATGAGGTAACAGGAAAGAAAACATCCGTCTAGCGAACCAGTGTGAAATTCTAACAGGACACTGTGAATTAGCTTATAGGGTGTATACTGATACATCAAAGTTTTAACTTTGACAGTCATGTTACTGGTTAATTATTGAGCCAGAACATTGTGTTGGGGAATCGCAAGAGTGACACCTGGTGGCCTAAAATGGAAGGGCCAGCCTCTATCCAGAGACAGGTATGTAAGTAGCCCAAATAAGGGCATTTGACACACATTTTCATCTGAACACTCTGCTTGACATATACCAGGAACAAAACTGCTGAGACCCAGTGTGGCTGCCAAGGACTAAAGTAACTGAGAACCTTCATCTACTTTGTTGGACTTCAGTTTACTGCAAATATAAGGTAGACTTTCAGCTAACAGTTTTAGTGTGCTTTTCTGTATACATATATATATATATTTCCATTTTATTTCTGTATTTTGTAACCCAAATTAGTGTATTCTCTCTTTAGTTGTATCTGTATTTAAGTATTTTAGTAAACCATCTGTTTTCTTAAAGAAATCGGCCTGTGTGAGATTTATATATATATTTGTGTGTGAATTGGGAACAGTATTAATAATCTGTAATTAGACTGTTACTGCCAGAAGGGGTGTCACTGTAGCAACCAAATCAATGTAAAAGGATCTGGAAGGATAGGGAGACTACCAGAGTCTGTAGGGATTTTGAACTAGGCTGTTGCATGTCATGTAGGGAAAAGACCAGCTGAGGTGTTACGTTGCTGCCCCCGAAGAGAGTATGACACCTGGGTCTTCCATCTTTGTGTAATAGCCAAGGAAGGGTTCATATTTGGCCACAAGATTCGAGACTGGTATTGTGCTCTTATCCAGAGCCAGAGGGATGCCCTGGATCCTCGTGGCAGAGATGTAGTTGTGACCTCGGCGAGCATTCAAAACATAACGAGGCAGGTATCCCTGGTGTCTCCCCTTCCCCCACATTATGGATTGCACTTAATGGCGGGCACTGTGAGCTCAGTGGGCCTGACCCCAGGTGTGGGTTTGTGACAACTTGTGTGTACCCTTTTCCCCAGGTCATGCCTGGAAATGAACTTCGGCTCAGTGTGCTTTTCCCGGTTAACAAATTTTAAATAAATAAAGCTAAGCTCCTACCACCACCCGGGTGGATATGTCCACTGGCTCAACCCATGACATCAGATCTTTCTTTCCACTGGAAGAACAGGTCCCCTTCTTCATGCTCTGCTTAGGATTTTCTCTGCGCCATAGGCTTACCATTACTGTTGAAGTTTTCTAAGTTATTTGCTGTTATTTTATGGTTCTTTTCACTCCATCTCCAGACTGGCGATGGATCGCAAGGAACCTGGATTTAAATTTTGCATTTGGTACTGCCAGAAGATGTTGGTCACTGATCTGCATGGCACATGCCTGTACTGCCTGGGCGGGCAGCATGACGTGGCCAGGTGTGGCCTTTGCCTTTCTGTGTTTCCTAAGTCCCTCGAGTAGAAGAAGCTCCGGCTCATGTTGGGTTGGTGTTCGGAACAGGATCCACGGATCACCCTGAGGGTAGCAAAAAGGCCTTGGCGGCTGCCTGGTTTGTGTCACAGCTTACAACCCTTGAGGTGGAAGCAGCCAAGATGGGCACTGCCTTGGCCTCAGTGCTGTTCCCACCTAAGGCCAGCGTCGAAGGGACCTTCTTGCACCAGTTCTGTGATACCTGCATGTCCCATCAGAATGTGGGGGAAGGCCCTGCCTACCATGACTCTAGGCCCAAGATCAAAACCTGAAAGTCTTCTCACAACCGTCAGTCGTGGGATGTGGAGAGATTGGGGTCCCCCTGGTCTCTTGATTCACCTGACTGCTTGGTGGCTGTCGAGTGCCTCTTGGCTGAGTGTCTTGTTAGGCAGGATGAAGGCTCTTCAGCTCTGCCGTTGAGCCAGGTGACCTCAGTTTGGGTTGACTAAGCTGTCAGAAGTTTTCTCAACCCAGTTAACACATTGTCTGACAAAGCTGAGGATTCGGCCTTGCAGACCCAGTGCTCCCGGTTGTCACTCATGAGGATGTGGATTAATCGGTGACCCCAGTCAACCCTGCTTGGGACCAGCTTCCAACCAGGGTCAGGTCTTTGCCCTTGTTGCAGAATGAGTCATGCATCATGACATTTACGTCCAATCCCAGCATCCTAAAGTCGTAATTGAGGTCGCGGTTAAAGCATTCATGCTGTTGATCCTGCTCCACTGGGAGGTGCCACCGTTGATGCTCCTTATCCTTGGGTGAGGAGAGGCATGGATGGAAAATGCGTCAATGCTGGGAGGTGTCCCTGTGGCAGCAGTGGGCCATCGCGGGGCAGGATAGGGCTCTACCCCCAAGGACCTTTGGTCCCCTGGCAGGGGCCAGTGGTTGCCGCACTGGTCCAGGTTCCACAGGTGCTTCTCACACCTGCTTCACCAGTCATGGTGGAGCTGCCACCTTGGCAGAAGCTAGTCAGTGCTCCGACTAAGGAGGCCGGCCACTCAGCTCCCTGCTTGCCAGGCCGGTTGTCGGTGAGGATCACCCCGGGTGATGAATCCCTGGAGGTCTGTAATGAACTACGGCTGAGGGTCATCTTTGATGACTCAGATCAAGTGTCCCTGGCCTCCTCTGGGGCTCCATTCTTTGACTGTGGCCCAGTCAAAGACCTCTCCATAGAGCACGGGTCGTTCTCCTTTGGTGTGCTGCTCCAGCTGATTGCGAAGTCCGTGTCCATCCTGTTGGAGCCAGTCCAGAAGATAGATATTTTATTTATGTAGCACCCCTTCCTGGGGGCTCGGAGCGCTGTACAATTGTTAAAGCAACACCATCAAAAACAATTTAGCAGTCACATTCCAGAATAAATAAAACAGGTTAAACATAATATATCTATCTACCTTTAAAACTGTACAGTCAGACGGCTATACAACTTTCTGCTTCTATAGCATCAAATGCGAGACAGAATAAATATGTCTTCAGCCCTTTCTTAAAGGTTTCCACTGAGGGTGCCTCCCTCAGGTAGCCTGGCAGTGAATTCCACAGCACTGGTGCGGCAACAGAGAAAGATCCATCTCCCTAGCCCTGGGGACCACCAGGAGGCAGCCCTTGGAGGAACTGAGAAAGCGAACTAGGCAGTGTGGAACCATAAGGTCTTGCAGGTAGTGTGGTCCCCAGTTGTGCAGGGCTTTATAGGTCAGTAATTCGACCTTGAAGGCAATCCTCCACTTTACTGGCAGCCAATGCAGTCCACGGAGAATAGGCGCAATATGATCAGATCTCAGTGCACCTGTTAGCAGCCTTGCCGACACATTCTGCACCAGCTGCAAACAGTGGATATTGCCTCTAGATAGTCTCGGGTACAGAGCATTGCAGTAATCTAACTTAGACGTGATGAAGGCATGCACTTGGGTGGCCAGGTCATCAGCTGGTATCAGGGCTTGGATCCGGGCAATGTTTCTAAGATGATAAAAGCCTCTGTGGATGGCTGCTGACACCTGAGCATCAAGTGTCAAGATGTCGTCAAGGACCATGCCCTGATCCCTAACCCGAATAGAGGGGGACAAGGAAGTGTCTCCCATAGTCTCAGACGAGGATCACTCACTGACCTTCCTCCATTCCGCTGATGACCAGGATCCACCACCAGCACCACCGTCTTGTCTGGGTTTAGTGGTAGCCAGTTTTGAGTCATCCAGCTCTGGATCTTGGCCAGGCAGGTATTAAACACAGAGGCTGCCATCTTGTTTCCAGGCACACAGGACAGGTAAAGCTGGGTATCATCAGCATAGCAATGAAAACCCAGCCCATACCGTCTCATAATGTCTCCCAAAGGCAACATATACACCGTTAACAACAGAGGCAACAAGACTGAACTTTGCGGAATTCCACAGTGCAGATGAATCTGGCTAGACGAGCATAACCCCATCATCACCCACTGCACTCTGCTCGTGAGGTAAGATCTAAACCAGCTGATGACATTGCCAATTGTTCCACACCAGTTCCACAGTCGATCCAGTAACACCTCATGGTGCACGGTGTCATATGGTGCCGAGAGATCCAGAAGAACAAGCATGGTACGTTCTCCCTCATCTGTCGCTATTAGGAGATTGTTCAGCACCTTCACCAGGGCAGTTTCCGTGCTATGCCCGAGTTTGAACCTAGACTGGAAGCGCTCAAAAGTGGCAGAGGAAGTGAGATGAGCCTCAAGCTGAACGACCACCAATTTTTCTAAAACCATCCCTAAGAATGGGAGGTTTGAGACCGGTCTGTAGTTGATGAGACACTCAGGGTCCAGTGAGGGTTTCTTCAAAAGGGGTCTCGCCAAGGCCTCTTTCATGGCCACTGGAAAGACCCCACTCCCCAAGCAACAGCGGACGATCTCCGCTACCCAGGTCCAATCAGGTTCACACAACCAACAAAAAGTCGGGTTAGACCTGGGTCTAGATCACAATGGGTTGGTCGGAGCCTCGAGACTATCTCAACTATCTCAACCACTCCATCTAGATCAAACTTGCCCCACACAAGAGGGGGTGCCCTGGCATGTCACCAGTCCGATCCCGCAAGCTCTTTGAAAAGCACTGGAGATCTCAGTCCTGATAGAGGACACTTTGTCGACAAAGAACAGAGCAAACTCATTGCACCTTGTGTTTGAACTAGCTCCCCCAGTGCATAGACAGGCCATATGCAACAATTCCTCTACCGTACAGAAGAGCTGAGATGGTCTGTTCCTTGCTGCAGCAGTCAGGCCAAGCACCCTGTTTAAGACATTTTGGATCGGGTTGAATCCCTGTAGGTTTCTTTCCAGGTGTGTGAGGCCATCTTGGTACTGGCCCTGGAACTCTGGCAGCATCTGCCTGGCCCTCTTGGCCTGCATGGTCTGCAAGTACGCAGTCTCTACGGCTCCCTTTCTGGATTTTCTGACCACCCTTCGGTTGAATGTCTTGTCACAGATTCAGTGTTCCATAAGTCTGGACACCAGGGGAACGGAGACAAGCCTCTGGACAAGGAGTCCTGTAGAACTGACCATACTGCAAAAAAAGTATGCTGCGGCTACCCTGGATCTTTGTAAGGCTAGTTATGCTATTATGATGGTGAATTATGGACATTCCATGATGGGAATGTTCAACATAATCCTTCCCCACCTCCACCCAGAGCAGCGGGTGGTGGTCAAGCTCATCAGAGACCACGGTCAGTTGTTGGCTACACACCAGCTCAAGACAGTCTTGGATATGGATGTCCCTTACGCCCGTGTAGTGCCAGTGGCTGTCTCCTTGCATCGCAGTGCTTAGCTGTGCCTGTCCACCTTTATGGTGGACATCCAACAGAGGTTGACCGATGTCCTTTTTCTGGGCACCGACCTCTATGGCTGTGGGGTGGAAGGGCATCTCTTGAGGATTAAGAAGTCCAGTACCACCCTTGACTCTGTGACTTCATTCCACAAGGACTAGAAGAAAAAGCCTAAGAAGCTGGGCTTTCAGTACAAGTCCTTCCAGTCACAGCCTCCCTGGCAGCAGTCCCAGCAGATGCAGTTTCAGACCTGGTGCCCCAAGGAGTTGGTGGGTCAAGGTCCAAAGAAGGGGTGAGCATGGGTAGTAGTGCCCTCTGCAGCAGCTGCTGATGCCCCTGCAAAAGCTGCTTAGTGGCAAGTTGGGTGTGTCATCCCTTCACCTGTCATGTCCCTGATTGCTCTCCCTGTTGGTAGCTGGCTTACATCTCTTCTTGCCATGTTGGTCTGCTATTGTAATGGACAGTGGGCAGATGACTGTCTCTAGACCTCAAGGCTCTCCCACCCTATTGCCTCCATGTGTCTCGAGAGTCTGGGGTGTCTTAGGACACACTGTATGCCCTCAGGAGGACATTGCTTAGCTCTTTGCAAAAGGAGCTATGGCCCATGTTCTGGATGCCCTGGCCAGTCAGGGTTACATGTCCAGGTACTTCCTGGTCCAGAAACAGATAGGGGGCTGGCGTTTCATACTGGATCTTCATGATCTTTACCAGTACATGCAGAAGCCCAAGTTCTGGATGGTCCCTCTGAGCCAGATTATACTATCCCTGGGGCAGAACATGTGGTTTTGCTCCCTGGACCTCCAGAATGCATTCTTCCACATTCTTGTCCACAGGTCCCACTGCCGGTACCTCCTGTTATGAGTGGAAGGGGTCCTGTACCAGTTCCAGATCATGTGTTTTGGCTTCTCCTCAGCTCCAAGTGCTTGGCAGTGGTGGCGGCGACCCACATGCAGCACCTAGGGGTCAGAGTGTAGCCCTACCTGGATGACTGACTAATAGCCAGTCCATCCAGAGAGGCCGTGGCGAGATCTCCAGACCTGTCGAGACTTGGGCCTGTTGGTTAACCTGGACAGATCTGAACTGGCACTGAAGTGGGTGATCCAAATTCACTGGGGCAGAACTAGACTCCCTGTGGGCCAAGGCCTGTGTCCTGGTGGAGCAGGCACAGGATTGTACCTCCTTTGCCAGCTCATTTCAGGGTGGGCTGTTGCGCCCTGCCCGGTATTTCCTACGGGCACTGGGGTACTTGGCATCCTGTACCAGTGTGGTCCACCAGGCCTGCTGCAGATGCACTGCCTTCAGTGGGAGCTGGACCATTAGAGGTCCCAGCACCTAGGCTACTTGGACCAACTGGTCACAGTGACCCAGCTGATGTGGCACACTGTCACTGTGTTGGCTGGTCCCAGGACATATAGAGGGAGGAATCCCATTTGTCTGCCCAAAGCTGACCGGCATCCTGACGACAGACACATCTCTGGTAGGGTGGGGAGTGTGACACTCAGACAGCTGGTTCTGATTAATCTATGATTTTTGTAATATTAAAATGCGTTATTGAGTGTCTCTCATGAGACATGCTAATACAGCCTGTGGAATGACACCCCCCTTCCCCAGGTTTTAGCTACAAGGTGTTACCTGGAAGGCCAGGAGATAATTACAGGCTAGAAGAGGCCTAAATTAAGCATCTCCTGTTTATCTAGCTTAATTGTAGCTTGCCAGCTGACAGGATAGCAAATATCCATTTTATGATGTTTAGAGGAGGAAAACCAGGTTATGTCACACTGGTGCGAAGTCATAAATGTTCCTCTGATGTCTGTAAAAGCAGGATGTTGCTCATGGATGAAAGAAGGACTTAGAAAATTAACCTTATTTAATTTACCTTCTGAGTGATGACATCCTGGTTGTGTAATTTTTATATTCTGACAGGGAGGAGCTAGGTGGCCTCATGCAAAGAGGTTGGCAAAGCCAGTTTTAAAACTGTAGTCTGTATTCCCCTTTAGACACACACGTTTTGACTGTGTTGACAACATCTGTCTATCAACACTATTAGAAGAGATACATTAGATACATGTCTAATTGTCTGTGGTAGGAATTTAGCATTTTTTAACCCTAGTTCTTTTAAATGATTGTATGTTTTTGTGATATATGGTTCTGTATTTACAT
Organism: Neoceratodus forsteri; assembly: GCA_016271365.2. NCBI lineage: Eukaryota > Metazoa > Chordata > Ceratodontiformes > Ceratodontidae > Neoceratodus > Neoceratodus forsteri. The sequence goes on along the minus strand of CM028132.1, from coordinate 407,165,429 downwards.
TTTACATTTTCTATCTATTTTTACGTAAACCTCTACTTTATAGCCTACTTGGTGTGCCTTTGAAATTATTTTTCTTGACAAGTGAAGCATATATGGTTCGAGTGACACTTTGCAAAAGCTTACTGGTTTACCAACTTGGGAAAAGGTAAGAATTTTTCCTACGGTCTTTCATAGAGTTTTTAAGGGTTCATTTTGTACACCTGGTTAGGTGCCCATAGGCGAAAGATATCTGGCATCCCCTGAAGAGCAGAATTATCTGAGCCTGTACATTGGGTACTCTAGCAAGAGGTTTACAGTTGAATCCCTCCAGAACTGGAGACCAAAGATTGATTCGAACCCACAAAACAGACAGGAGGGTTACCCTGTTCTGTTAACTGTCCACAATACTACACTCGGAGGTTGGCACTGTGGGAGCAGAGGGCCTGACCTGCTGAGTGTGGTTATGACAGATTGGTTGGCAGCGGTGCGATAATTTTGGTATTACAAGCTTTTATTGTTCAGTGTGTCAGCTTGAGACTGTCAGCTCACTTGCAAAGAAAGAAAAAGGCAATGATTTATTTTTAAAAGGAAACAGAACTATATCACTTGGCTTACAGTCGAGTTCCTACCTGTTTTATTTTTTTTTTTTCTAAAGTACAAGTCAGAGTAGCTGTAGTTAGGGAAGAAGATGGCTTCCAACTAAGGCAGGCACACTGTAGACTACTTAAAGCAGTTGTGCAGGGACAGAGGAGTTCTGCTCGAGGTGAAAGCCACCAAGCAGAACCTCGTGGATGCCCTGATGGTAGCAAATACCCAGAGCATCGAGTCACCCACGGTGACTGTAAGGGACCGAACCTTGAATGTGGAAGGGCTAGTGGCCAGTGCAGTGTACAGATCCGATGAGGAGGGCAGCAGGGCTACTGTCAGCGAAGGGCCACAGCAGTAGGGGAAGGTCACCAGTATCCTGGATCCAGAAGTACTCAGGCTGCAAATTGAGTTGCGCAGAATGGAGCTGGAGTTCCAGAGGGAGAGGGACCGTGAACAGCGGGAGGCAGACCATGAGCGCCAGCAAGTTGCAGAGGAGAAGAGGGAGCAAGAACGGCGAGAGGTGGACTGTGAGGAGCATGAGTGCCAGTGAGCTGCAGAGGAGAAGAGGGAGCAAGAACGCTGAGAGGCAGAGCAGGAACAGCGGGAGGCTGACCGTGAGGAGTGTGAGTGCCACAGGCAACATGAACTGGAGAAGCTACGACTCCAACCACCAGCACCAGAGCAGGTAAGTGGCTTGGGTTTAATTGGGACTGCAGGACTGGGTTACAAAATTGAATTCAGAATTGATAGCCGAATTTAAAGAGGGGGAGGATATAGATGCCTTTTTAAATTCTTTTGAAAAAGGTTGTATTCAGGCTAAAATTCCTAGAGAGTCCTGGAGCTTCCAGCTATCCCCGCTGCTTACCGGGAAAGCTCGGGATGCATTGGGTCAAATGGACAATAAGGACAGTGATGATTACAGCAACCTAAAGTTGCACTGTTAAAGACATTTGAATTAACTGCTGAATCATACAGCGCTAAATTCTGTAAGCTCAGGAGAAGCCCTTACATGAGCTACAGGGAGCTAGCCACAAAACAACGTCAGTTTTTAAAACATTGTTGGGAAGGAATTGAAGCAAACTCTGTTGATAAAATTGAAAATGTGATTTTGTTAGAACTGTTTTTCTGGGCATGCCCAGCAGAGCTGAAAACCTGGCTGGAGGACCGAGATCCCAAAACAGTGCAAGAGGCTGCTGAACTCTCTGACCGCTATGCCAAGAGCAGACCTGCTCTGAGAGCGAATGGGGCAGGCGTGGCAGCACAGAAAGGGAAAAGCGCGCCTTCAGGGCAGCTGAAACCCTCACTGCCTCCACCAAAACCAGTTAGCCCCAAGTTTCAGAGAAAAGATTACTCTGAGAAAAGAAATGAATGTTGGTTGTGTAAAGAAACTGGGCATATTGCCAGACAGTGTCCCAAAAAGGCAAGCAATACACAGCTGGGGGCTAGGAAAGAAGTGGGTTGTTTGTGTGTCCCTGGAAGCATGCCTGTGAACATGAGGGAACACATGCACCCAGTCATGGTGAATGGTATACAGACACAAGGGTTAAGGGACACAGGGGCATCCCTGACATTGGTAAAAGTGGATCTGGTTCAGCCTGGTCAGCTTATACCCAATAAATACGTCGCTGTACAAGGGTTCACTGGTGGAGAGAAAACATTGCCACTGGCCAGTGTTCTTCTAGACTGGGGTGAAACAGGGGGAACTGTGCAACTGGTGATTGTAGCCAAAACCTTAGCAGTGGATGTGATCCTGGGCAACAGTCTCAAACGGGATGGTATGTGCAGTTACCCATCTCCAAGTGGCAAGGGAAAATTGTAGTTCCCTGAATACCACAGAAGCCATTGTGGAAACCACTGGGAGGCTGGTTCCCCAGCTTGTGTCTCTTGATATGGAGATTAATGAAAAGGGGATAGAAATTTCCCCAGTAGCAGTTAACCACACAGCTACAGAGGGTTACTCCAAAGGGGGGGGGGTGACCCATTGTCAGAGGGTTAGGGATGACAGTGATCCTGAGTGCCCTGGCACTAGTGCTAGGGACCCTAGTTTAGTGACTGAAGGGGACCTGTCCCATGCCTTGGGAATGTGTGAGGGGTTTGCTGCTGCTCAGAGAAGTGACCCTAGTTTAGAGAAGTTGAGGGCTTGGGCGGACTCTGATGGAGCATGAAGAGGTGATGGCAGACATAGGGTTTATTGGGAAATGGGCTGATGTATACTCAGGCTGTGCAGACAGAGGGAGGGGTGCTAGGCAACAGCTTGTCGTTCCCCAGGGGTATCGTGAGCAGTTGCTGAAGATTGCACATGATATTCCCTTGTCTGGTCATCTGGGAATTGCGCGCACTACGCAGCGGTTGGCCCAGACTTTTTATTGCCCTTACTTAACCCAGCAGGTGAAGGAGTATTGCAGGTCTTGTCACCGGTGCCAAGAAATAGGGAAGGCAGACAAGAAAACCCAAGCCACCCTGATTCCTTTGCCCATAGTGGAGGAGCCATTCCAGCGGGTGGGAATGGATATTGTGGGGCCTTTAAATACCCCCAGATCCTCGGGGAAGAGATTCATCCCAACTGTGGTGGATTATGTCACCCGCTACGCAGAGGCAGTCGCCCGGTCCTCACTGAGGACAGACAGAGTGGCAGATGCCTTACTTGGGATTTTCTCTTGTGTTGGGTTTCTGCAGGAGGTTATCACTGATCGAGGGGGTTCGTTCATGTCGGACCTGATGAAATGTTTGTGGGAGAAGTGTGGGGTGGTGCAGAGAGGCACAACAACGTATCATCCACAAGCCAATGGGCTTGTGGAAAGATTCAATGGTACCCTGAAGTCATTGCTCTGGGCATTTGCTGGACAGCATGGGAGGGGCTGGGAAAAATACCTTCCTCACCTGTTTGCTTACAGCGAGGTGCCCCAAGAGTGGACATAATTTTCCCCCCTTTGAAGTCTTATATGGACGCCGGGTACATGGGCCCCTAGACTTGATCCAGGAGGACTGGGAAGGCAAGCATGCCACCCAGGGCACTCCCACTGTGGATTACATCCTTAGGTTTAGGGAAAGGCTGAAGGAGCTTATGGGGACAGTCTAGAGCAACCTGGCAGCTGCCCAACAGAAACAAAAAGTGTGGTATGACCGCAGAGCCAGAGCTTGCTCGTACATGGTGGATCAGGAAGTCATGGTCCTTATTCTGGTCCAGAAAGACAAGCTGCAGGCTCAGTGGGCAGGACTGTACAAAGTAGTTAGGAAGGTAAATGACGTGAACTACATTATAGAGTTACCTGACAGAAGACAGAAAGAAAGGTTATACCATGTCAACATGATGAAGCCATATGCAAATAGGGCTGACATGGTGTTTGCAGTGTGTAGTCCTGGGGAGGGGACGGACGAGGGAGACCCCCTTCTGGACTTGCTGGAAGAAAATAAGTGGGAGTCCTCTGTGGAGGCAGTAAAGTACCAGATCCAGGAAGTAAGGGAGGTTTTAGCAGACTTCGCCCCATTGTTTAGCTCCAAGCCTGGACTAACCCCCTTAGCGACGCACGATGTGGAGACAGGGACACAGACGCCCATACGGCAGACAGCATATCGGGTGTCAGAGGCTGTCCAAAAGGACATTAGGAGGGAAGTGGAGGAGATGCTGGATTTAGGGGTAATCCAGAGATCCCACAGCCCCGTAGTCCATGTGCCTAACCCAGATGGCTTTACTCGTTTCTGTGTGGACTGTCGTGGCCTGAATGCAGTCATGAAGTCCGACGCCCACCTGATGCCCCGAACTGACGAACTCCTGGACAAGTTGGGAGGGGCGACCTACCTTACGACGATTGACCTGACAGAGGGGTATTGGCAGGTAGAGTTGACAGACAGAGCTAGGGAGAGGTAGGCCTTCATCATTCTGATAGGCTTATTTGAATTTAAAGTAATGCCTTTCCGAATGAAGAACGTCCCAGCCACTTTCCAAAGGTTAGTGAACCAGATGTTAAATGGTGCTGAGGAGTACACCGTGGCGTGCTTGGATGACATTCATTGCCATCTTTAGTACCAGCTGGGAGGAACACCTATCCCACCTTAGGGAAGTGCTGGGCAGGATACAGAGGGCCGGGCTCACTGTCAAAGCTGGGAAGTGCCAGGTGGCCATGGGAGAAGTGTCATACCTTGGGCATGTGGGAGGCTGAGGACAGCTCTGTCCTAACCAAATAAAAATAGAGGTAATCCAGGTGTGACCCAGACCAGAAACGCAGAAGCAGGTCAGGAGTTTCCTCGGGACAGCAGGGTACTGTAGAAAATTTTTACCCAGTTACAGTGCCCTGGCTGCTCCCCTATCTGACCTCATAAAGAAAAGGATACCAAAGAAAATTACCTGGGGACCAGCCTGTGAAGAAGCCTTTACCAGATTGAAGGAGGCACTGTGCAGTGCTCCTGTTTTGTCAAGTCCTGACTATAGCAAACCCTTTATATTTCAGACTGACGCCTCAGACATGGGTATTGGGGCAGTACTGAGTCAGACATCCAGCCAAGGGAAAGATCACCCTGTAGCATATCTGAGTAAAAAGTTACTTCTCAGGGAGCAGGCATACTCTGCCATGGAAAAGGAGTGTCTTGCCGTAGTGTGGTCCCTAAAGAAGTTAGAACCATACTTATATAGGCAGCATTTTGTAGTACACACTGACCACAGCCCCCTGGTTTGGCTGACGCAGATGGGAAAAAATAATGGTAGATTGTTAAGATGGAGTCTTGCTTTGCAAGGGTGTGACATGACCATTCTACATAGGGCTGGAGCCAAAAATCAGAACTCGGATGATTTGTCTCGTGTCTGTGAGGAGTGAACTGATTTGGGAAGCTTATCCTATGCATGGTATAGAGCCTCCAAATTCAGTCTAGGTGGGGAGGAATTGTGACACTCAGACAGCTGGTTCTGATTAATCTATGATTTTTGTAATATAAAAATGTGTTATTGAGTGTCTCTCATGAGACATGCTGAAACAGCCTATGGAATTACCCCTCCCCCAACCCCAGGTTTTAGCTACAATATGTTACCTGGAAGGCCAGGAGATAATTACAGGCTAGAAGAGGCCTAAATTAAGCATCCCCTGTTTATCTAGCTTAATTGTAGATTGCCAGCTGACAGGATAGAAAATATCCATTTTATGACGTTTAGAGGAGGAAAACCAGGTTATGTCACACTGGTGCGAAGTCATAAATGTTCCTCTAATGTCTGTAAAAGCAAGATGTTTCTCATGGATGAAAGTAGGACTTAGAAATTAACCTTCTTCTGAGTGATGACATCCTGGTTGTGTAATTTTTATATTCTGACAGGGAGGTGCTAGGTGACCTCATGCAAAGAGGTTGGCAAAGCCAGTTTTAAAACTGTATTCTGTATTCCCCTTTAGACACATGTTTGGACTCTGTTGATAACATCTGTCTATTAACACTATTAGAAGAGATACATTAGATATATAAGTCTTAGTGTCTGGTGGTAGGAATTTAGCATTTTTTTAACCCTTGTTCTTTTAAATGATTGTATGTTTTTGTGATATATGGTTCTGTATTTACATTTTACATTTTGTTATCTATTTTTAAGTAAACCTCTGCTTTATAGCCTACTTGGTGTGCCTTTGAAATTCTTTTTCTTGACAAGTGAAACATATATGGTTAGAGTAACACTGTGCAAAAGCTTACTGGTTTACCAACTTGGGAAAAGATAAGAATTTTTCCTACGGTCTTTCATAGAGTTTTTAAGAGTTCATTTTGTATACCTGGTTAGGTGCCCATAGGTGAAAGATATCTGGCATCCCCCGAAGAGCAGAATTATCTGAGCCTGTACATTGGGTACGCTAGCAAGTGGTTCATGGTTTGAATCCCTCCAGAACTTGAGACCAAAGGTTGATTCAAACCCACAAAACAGACAGTAGGGTTACACTGTTCTGTTAACTGTTCACAATAATACGCTTGGAGGTTGGCACTGTGGGAGCAGAGGGCCTGACCTGCTGAGTGGGGTTGTGACAGGGAGCACACCTAAGAGAGTTCATGTCCCATGGGTTGTGGCCACTCAGGGAATCCTGTCACCACATAAACCTGCTGGAACTCCATGCCTCCATGCAGTATGCTTGTGTAACCACCGAGTCCCCTGGGGTTACTAGAATCCTATTAATACTAATCTTAGGCAGGTAGAAAAGGCAACTGGTAGAGAGCTCATTAGGGGCTTTCTGCATAATGACATCAGTTTACTCAGCTAGCTCGAGTGAGGATAATTGTCATTTAGAATTCTTGCAGCAGCATAACCATTTTTGAGTTAGCTGCTGAGGGGAAGTTTAGAATGTTCAGTTAGTCTAAGTTGGAGAGTCAGAGTAGCAGGAGGTCTGCCAGTTGGGGCCCTGTCACAGGGAGCCCTGTGTTTCTCACACTAGTGTGGATTACATCTACAGTTACCAGTGAAGTGGTGGAGGCTTTTTGCAGCAGGAATACTTGATTTCACTCCAGGGGGTGTGAGAGGGACTGCCAGTTCAGTGGATGCTAGGGGCAGTCCCCTGAAGGTCCTAGAGTGTTTACAGCTGCCTTTGAGGACATTGTGTGAGAAATTCTGACAAAGCTACCATGAAGAAAAGGGTGTTTTCTGATTTGTTCTCCATGCCTTATGGAAGGAGCAAGTGTTATGTGAGTACAGACACAGAAGTTGTTCTCATTAGGGAATTGACTGAGATGTGTGTGCCCAAGATAAGATCACACCTGTCCGGACCCCTCATACCCTTGGTGTCAAATTTAAAGTTTAGCGTTCAGAGTCTTCAGCAATTCAGTGGGGATTGAAGGCTTCTTTTGGTGTAACCCTGAAGGAATGACAGAGACTGTCAGTTGGAGCAAAGGGCGGGAGGAACGCCACCTGGAATACAAGGCAGGGCTAACTGGTTTGTTGATGGCCGCCCAGGATGAAACTTAAATATGTGGCTCAGGTCACGAGTTTACACTGTGAAATGTATTTTGGAAATGGTCAAGAATGTGATTCAGGCCACGAGCATCCAATTTGGGAAATGGAAATGTGTTTGTAAGTAGCTCAAGTATGTGGCTCAGGCAACAAGCACTTTGGGGAAAAATTGGATAGAGAAGTTTCTGTGAAAAACTGTACTGCCTAGCAAAGAGTTTCTGGAAAAAGAGTACTTGTTTTGCCATGACCAACCATTGGGGGTCCACTTGTGCTTTAGTCACATCTATGAATAAAGCCATACTGCACAATCCCAGCTGCTGCATTGGACATTCTGATCATTGCTTTCCGTGTGGAGTTATTGTTGCCCCCTTAGCAGTTAGATGTAGCATACGCCTAGCATCCTCTCCCCTGGACCTGGTTGTATTTACAAAGGTTCATTTTGGTAATTGTACCCCCACCCCGTTTTCCATTAGATAATGAGCCTGGTATACGCTCTAAAGCTAGGGGTGGTACCAATCTGAGAGTTTCTGCTAAAAGTAAATGGTAAGCCATATGTGGGTACTAGTTCTTTTAATGGGGGGTGCCAACTTGCCAAAAGTGGCGTGGGGGTTACACTTGGCTGTGATGGAATTAGCTCCACTAGTCAGTGGTCAGGTCATTCAAGTCCAGACGGACAACACCATGACCATGTTTTATTTGAACAGACAGGGTGGCATACATTCTCTTCCCTTGTGATGGGAGGCACTCCACACCTGGACCCTCCTGCACAGCCTGGGCACCAATCTTCTGGTGATTCATGTTGCAGAGGAGAACAGTCGGCTGGCTGACGCTCTCAGCCGGGTAGGTGAGGCGTTTCATGAGTGGTCTTTGAATCAGGAGGTGGTGAAACAACCTAATCTTAACTGTGTCAGTCTTCACCAGTCATCACCTCTTGGTATAGTGGCCGGAAGTCACAACCCCGCGGGAGCTTTTTTTTTTTGAATGGGCGGAGTCGACGCACCATTGGCGGCACCCTCGAGGCTGATGCACTGCGTGGCGCTCGCGGGTTGGCCACTAGGTGTCATCGACCCCGCCCTCCCACCAGTTCCTCATCACCCGCTACAGAGGTTGCACCTCGTGGGAAGCTCTCTGCGCAAGAGGCCTGCTGTCTTCTTCAAGCCTTCGATGCCAATTTCTCAACGCCGAATCCATCGACGCCAACATAGTTTGACGCCGCTTTTATCATCTGCTGGTTCCGTTGTTTGCCACTGTTCGATGTCGCTAGTAAGGCTGTTCCTTTTCTTTATTGTTAGTGACTTCAAGTCTTTGTTTAGTTGTTTTTCCGCAGGTCATGTCTAGGTGGGGGGAGCAAGGAATCTTCAAAGACGGGATGGCCCCCTGTGCATCTGTGCCTGTGTGGCCGTAAATACTCAGTCACCGACCAGCATGACCATTGCCTCGTGTGTCTTGGCCTGCTTTACGACATGGATTAGTGCAACTCCTGCTTCTCCATGGACCATCGTGTCATCGAACAGCCTGCGTGGAAAGTTGGACGAGCTCCGCTGACTTTCGAGGGACGGTGGAACACTCATTGGGCCAAGCCATGGTCTCTCAGCCTTTCCTCCAGGTCCCCTCCTAGTTCTATATGGACCGCGGAGGAGGGGGCTTCTGCTCCTAGTAGCCTAGCTGTTGCAGAAGCCTCTTCTGCGGTGCAGGAGGCCCAGTCCTGCCCCCCAGGGGAAGGGTGGGAGGCACCGCATTGGCAGTTGCCTCTTCGAGGGTGAAGGCTCCCCCGGTTTCGTCTCCTTGAGCTGGGAAGCCTGCGTCGGCACCGTCCTCGACGCTATCTGTTGGCGCCATCTTGGGCCTCGGTGCTGTTCGCGGCACTGTGAGTCCTGATGGCGCCATGGTAGGCACCAGTCCGTCGCTCAGTGCCGTCTCTGCTGTCGATGCCATTTGCAGCACTGATGGTGCTGACGACGCCATGGGAGACTTCACGGCGCTGTTCTTGACTGTTTCTCGCCTCGGCGCCGTTTGCAGTGATGAGGTCTGAGCATGGTGCCGTGTCAAGCTCTGGTGCCACTTGTGGTGCTGGTGAGGACCACGACACCACGGGTTACCGATCTCGGTACCATTTGGCGGCGCCTAGAGAGCTGTCGCCGTTCTGGTCTCGACGCCATGGGCGCTGTGGGTTGGGGTGGCGCTTGTCAGAGACTCAACTCTGATACTGCCGCCTCGGTGCCATGTCTTCTTCGCGCACCATTCGCGGTGCATTTGGGGGCTTCGGCGCCGACTCTGGTGCAGTCCCTCAGACTGGTACCCCATTCAGTAGGGATGGCAGCGGGCATCCACATACCGTCTGGCACAGGACTTCGGTCTCCACCTCCTCGGAGGCGGAATCAGACTCTGAGTCAGATAGGCAGTCTGACTCTTTGGAGTTAGCAGCTCATGTGGACACCCTGGTATTGTCCTCGACAGACCGGAACCAGCCCCCCTCTGAGGAGTGGACAGTTGGTCCCGGGTCCAGGGTCAGTGGTGCTAACCAGCAGGCAGTGGTGCAGGCCACCATTGCTCTGAAGCCTGGCCTCGGAGGGTTTTCTGACCCCTCAGTAGTGGTACCCCCTCAGGTGGTGTGCCTGGATCGCCCAACTCTGGGGCCAATCGGAGCACCCACAGGAGGTGAGGGTGCTGCTCCCTGGATAGTCCCTTTGGGGACCGACCAGAGTTGCCAGCTGCCTAGGCTGGCATTTTGGAGGAGAAGGGCTCTATTGGACTCCGAGGGATCGAGGGGTAGGGATTTGACATGGCGACCCTTTTCTGGGACCCACCCAGGTTCCGGAAGGAGTCGTAGTGTGGACCTCCACCCTTCCTTTTTGGTCTCTTTGAGAGGGCCCTGTTCTTTGGAGGTAGGGGACCGTCCTTTTGGAGTTCCACCGCCCCAGTCACCTCACAGGGGGGACTCTTCAGGGCACAGCCTAGGCAGTTCTAGTATGGTTGACCAGTTGTCGGCAGTTGAGTTTTCTGGGGCTCCCTCTTCCCTTGGGGCTCCAGGTGCACTCTCTGGCCCATGTAGAGGACAGACGATTCCTGTTGTCGGCTCTGCCCCCACACCTCTGCTCTCCCAGGCATTCTTGGTCCTAGTGGACCTCTCTCCTGGGAGCAGTTCAGGTCTGTGGCTGCTCATTTTCCCTGTTATGTTAGGGCCATGAACAGGCAGGTTTTCCAACCTCCCCTGAGCAGCCAGCCACTGAATTTTTGAGGTCCTCCACTTCTTCATCCTCCTCTTCAGGAGGAGAGGAAAGATCTGACCACATCTCCCCTGCTGCTGATCTTGTGGAGTATCAGCGTTTCCTTGTGAGGATGTTGGAGGACCTGCATATCATCCCGCCCACTCAGCACAATCTGGAGCACTCGATGCACGTCTTCTTAGGTGAACACACTTGTGGTGCCCCCGGCCTGCTCCCTTTCAGGAGGCGTCGTTGCATTTCTGGCAAAGACCCTTTTCCTGAGTCCCAGTCCCTGGTGATCTGAGCCAGTGATATTGTGCCCCTTGGAGTCCCCAGGTCGTATGCCTCATCCTCAGTCAGGATTGACACAGCTGGATACTCCTGATGGGCTTCACACCCCCCACCGTGACCGGTCACCGGATCAAGATTCTATGGATTTTGACATCTGGGGGAGGAGGACTTTCTGCTCGGCACGGTTGCTTCTTTCAATTTCAGGACATCAGGCCCACTATGCTACCTATGATAGGTTCCAGTGGTCCAGGCTAGGTCAACTCCTAGCCTTGATGCCTGATATGGAGGTAACCAGACAAGCCGTTGCCCTCTCTGCTGTGGCCTGGAGCTAGCAAGGCACCAAGCAAGGGCATCTTATGACGCCAACAAGGTAGCTTCCAGGGTTGTAGGGACAGCGATCTGCACTAGGCGGACGGCATGGCTGCGTCTCTCCCAGTTGTCACCCTTGGCCTGGCGTGGGGTGATTTCCTCCGCTTACCAGAGAACCCATATTTTCTCCCTTAGGGTGAGGCGGCATCTTTTGGGGCAACCTTTTAACCCCACCGGGGGGTCCCCATCTCACTGTTCCCAGTCTCGGGCCTCTCCAGACCCTTGAAGGGTTCTCTCTCTCTCTCGGTGTGCCACCCACTGAGAGCTAAGGGCCTTAGTTTATTAGGGGTCTAGGGTCCCTGGGGTTCTCACTGTTTAGAGGTATGAATGGTGAAGATTGACACAGACAAGATATGAAAATTACGTACCTACCATAATTCTGATCTTTCTGTGTATCTTCATCATTCATCACAATTCCACTCTCCATCCCTCCTGGGGCCTCAGTCTCTGGGTCCCCCTTCCTCTCTGTGCTCTGCTTTCCCCCCCTCTCCTTTCCGTTGGTCAGGAGCGGAATGACCTTGGGCACATAGGGGATGTTTTACTTTCTAAGGGGAAGAGTGGTCATGATAGGGGGCACTTCTTCTTCAGCGCCTCGGCTCCACCCCTGTGGGTTGCTGGTTGCCCTCTCTTCTGTTCTCTCTCTGTCTCTCTCTTCCCCCCAAGTCAGCTTTCTCCCTTGTCTTTGTCCATAAGGACTCAACCCTCAAATTAATTTAAGAAACTAGTTTTCTTACACCAAAAGTTGATTCAGTGGGGGGGGGGGGAGTATTGCCCTGTATCCTGTCTTTTCTTTCAGAATAGCTGCTTCTGCTTATATTGGAGTTATTGCCAGTGATTCTGTGCCTTGAATTCTGGCAGTATAGCCTTCTGGCTACTCCTTCGCAGTTCCTACACAATCTGGAGACAGGTCAAGGTTCCAGGGTATGTTTCCTCCCCCTCCCACTTCCCTTACATCCTTACTTCTGAATTCTTCCCTTCCTCCCTCCTTCCTCTTCTATTCCAGAGATTGGGGCCCCTTCCCAATCCCCTTAGATTTCCAGCTTTCTTCTGTCCTCTCAGTCGTTTATTTCTGCTTTTAGTTTGTATATCTTTTCCTTTATCTGTCCCTTGGACTCCCTTGTCTCCCCCCCCCAAAAAACCTTTCTTACTCTAACTGTGACTCAGAACTGGCGGGAGGCGGGTCAAGTTTCTAACAGCCTTCAACCTGTATGCGCCACGCAGTCATGGCCGGCCTCTAGATCGCACCGGCACTGGTAGCGCTCCACTCTGCCCATCAAAAAAAAAAAAAAAAAGAGCTCCGCCAGGTCATGACCTCTGGCCACTATACCCAGAAGTGATGAATGGTGAAGATGCACAGAAAGATCTGAATTACGGTGGGTACGTAATTTTCATTTCTTCCTCTGGGCTCATCCTTGGTGGACCTGTTTGCCTCCTAGGAGAACACCAAGCTGAGGTTATTTTGTGCCCATCTCCCACAGTCCAGGACACTGATGGGGGGTGCCTTTGGAAGGCCCTGGACCCCAGGTGTATGCCTGTCCTCTCTTCCCCTTGATCCACAGAGTACTGGTCAAGGTCAGGAAGGACAAGGCACGGATGATCCTGATCGCTCCAGACTGGCCAAGGCACTAATGGTACTCCGCTCTCTTCAGCCTCTGCTGCCAGTCTCCGCGACAACTGCTTCTCCACCCAGACCTGCTGACCAGATTTCGACGGACAGTCCTGCACCCGGACTTTCAGTCTCTGCACCTCACGGCCTGGTTCCTGAGCGGCTAGATTTCCAGAGCTTGGGTCTTTCCAAGGATGTTCTCGACATCGTGGAGGCATCCAGAAAGGAGTCAACTTGTAGGTAATATGCCTTTAAATGGAATAGAGTTTCTGTTTGGTGCCAGGACAAGGAGCTTTGATTCCCTTGCCTGTCCTATGACTAGCATCCTGGTCTACCTCTCGTTTCTTTCCCAACTGGGACTGCAAAAGGTGCTCCTGGCAGCCATCTCTGCTTACTAGGCGTGGGCTGGTATGCCGACAGTGGCCTAGGAGAAGGTGGTGTTGTTGAGGCACAGATCAGGAAACACAAGAAACTCAGGAGTAGTTATAAATTCATAAGTAGTGTTTTATTATCATCAAGAACAATAGAATAACATTTTTTAAAAATTTTTCAGGATAGCTATACACAAAGGCAAGTACAAACAGAGAAAGCAAAACATAGTCCTTCATCTGAGGTTTTCTTTTCAATTTCAAGTCTGTCTGTCTAGCAAAAATATTGCTGCTGTTTTTACAACAGGTGTTTGCCTGAAAATTAACTTCTTCATCCTGAGCTTGTTAAAGAGACTTGTTTCTCACAGAATGTATTCGAGTTCTTGTCAGTTTCTTTGCAGAGCAGGCTTACAAATAGAACAGTGTCCAAAGTTGGCCTCCTGCTTCCTGCTAACAGCTCTGCAAAAGAGTTTGCAAACAAGCCTGAGAGGAGATCAAACTGCATCTCAGGTTAACACCCTAAATTCCATTTATAACATGGCCAGGGAAAATTGCCCGCTCCCATTCAGGAGGAGTCGTCAGGTGACCATGGATTAATACCCAATCCATGGTTGCTCCCTGCAGACCACCTAGGGAAAGAGGAAGATTGGAGTGCATCTGTCTGCGCCTACCCTCAGTTTGTTCACTGCTCTCTCTCTTTGTGGTGCTTATGGGCTCCTTCCTTCTGCTTGTTCGTGGAGAGAGCGGAGAATCGTTGGTGCAGTTGAGGACCGTTCTTCTTGGTAGTCATATAGGCTGCAATACATCGTCACCATGAGTTTGTATGGTGGAGAATCGATTGTGGTGGAGGTGGCGGCGGCTTCACAGTGTGGAGAACACAGCTCTCGAGGACGGATACAGGCATGGCTTCGGCATGAGGTATGAGCAGCAGCACTTACAGTTCTGCTGGAGAATGGAATGCAGAGTTGTTCCCTGTGTGTGAAATGCTGCAGAGCTAATTGAAGCAGTGTTACTTAGTAAACACTGTAAGGTGTGTGTATTTCTAACATGGCCAGGGAACATGGCGTTGTGTTCGCCCATGTGTTGCATCTGTAACCGCACAGTCCCCATTTTCCCTGGCAATGTTATAAGTGAATTAACCTACTCCAGAGCATGGGTTCATGGGGAATTAATCCACTCCTGGGTGGTTGTTGGCACTTGCCCCCCTAGCGTGGAATAATTCCCCAGTAACCCATGCTCTGTCGTGGGTTAATCCTTACATAGCTTTTTGCAATTATTTCAGCAGTATAACTATATACAGTTTCAGAAAAAAGAGTCCCAGTATCACTTAGTTTCACACAAACATTCACATATATTTTTATAACCACAGACACACAAAGGGGCAGAACAGACAGAAACAGTAAGTGAAGGCAGATGCAAGGGGGAGGGAGACAGAAACAGCAAGTGAAGGCAGAGAAATAGTGAGAGGTGCAGAATCACGAGACCGTTGGAGTGATCGGTTCCTAGGTCTCACGAGAAGATTTGATTGTACAACCAGAGTGACGAGACAGAAAAGGAGAGGATAGAACAAATCCTTGCGTTCAACTTTTTCTGCGTAACAAATAGGATAAGGCCTTATTCAACCCTGTCACAGTTGGTTGGGTGCTTTTTCAAGGGCCGTGACCATTTGTCCCCTCCAGTGCATGATTCATTTCCACTATGGGACTCCGGTGCTGGCTGTGCTCATGGGCAAGCTGTTTGAGCTAATGCACATGTGTGAATTGTCACACCTGTTATGGAAGACAACTTTCATGGTGAACATTAGTCTGCCAGAAGGATTGGGGAGCTCCAGGCACTCTTAAGTGGTCTGTCCCTACCTGATCTTCCACAGGGACAAAGTCCTTCGCCTCAGCCAAAGTTCTTCCCAAAGGTGGAATCAAAGATCTTACTTTGAGAGGGCTCTTGCAGTAGGTAATTACATATAGGACTGACACCGGCCGGTGGCAGGACCTGAAGAAAAATTTCTAGCTAGCAGTCCTGAGGGACCTCCCACGTCAGGTGACTGGCGTCAGGAGACTATCGGTATAAAGGGCAGTCCCGGACGCCCGCTTCCAGTTCTTTCCGTCATAGCTCGCAGCCTCACGAAAAAGTTTGTGCTTCGTCAGCCCTATCTTCCCGGTTTTACCAAAATTGTTGTTTTTTTCATATAACGTCAGGTCATCGTGGTGTATGTCGCCCTACACACTCCGAGCACAAATAAATGTACGCATTGCAGCCCAACTGCCGCACAGGCGGCCATTCCTGTGCCTTTTCTGCCTGGGCCCGATCACCCGGTCGAGAAGTGCCAGCACTGCCTCAGCTTCAACGAGGCTACCTGAAAAAGGCGCCAACAATCCCTGGAAACCCGTCTTCTGAAGAAAAAGATGAGTTCTATGGGAAAGGAGCTCAAAAAACTGAGGCAGGCGTCCACTTCCCCCGAAGGACATTGGAAAAAGAAGGACAAGGAGAGGCACCGGGACAAGATCTCCTCTACCGCATCTCCCTCGGGAGTCGCAGGGACACAGGTAATGTCCCCTCCGGGGGACTGCCCCTCGACGGCCACCTCGAAGGTTTCGGAGGCGGCGTTGGCCTGCCTGTCTGGCTTGTGCTTGGGCCTTGTGGGTGCCTCCGGGCTATTGGAGGCCTCCACCCCCGGTTTGGCCGCAGGCTTGTGGCCTACTGGCGTGGGTGACTCCAGGAAGTCGGGCGTCGGCTCCTCCGACGTCCGCATGGAGGGGCTGGTAAGACGCCTGACTCGGGTCGGTGTGCGGCCTCTACCCCACTGGACCTGGCCGACCTTCCACTCAGCCCGCCCCGTGATGGCTTCGTTCGGACACCGCCCTCCGCCGCCACGAGCTCGCCTGCCGCACGCCAGCTTGTCTGATGCTCGCGGCGGCGGGACCAGCGATGGACCCCCCATGTCCGCCGCACCGTTTCCCGTGGCCTTCGCTGCCGCCTGGGACCCAGAGTCACCCCAGCCTGACCCCGTGGATTTTTCTCTCCATCCCCGGATGACGCTGGGATCTTCCTCCTCTGTCAGACCCTCCTCCGTAGGCTGATCTGGATCTGACGTTGGCCCCAGGCGCGGCTCTGGCCAGTATCTGGCGCGGCCCCGGCCGCTTCCAGCCGACCCCAGGAGACATCCGCTTTGAATGCCCCCTCCGGACGGGCCTCCGGCCCACCAGTGTGGACCCGCCCGTGAGGCCGCCGGCTGGGCCGTCTGCTCTGGCAGCTCCCCCGGCTCCCGGGTACCCTCCATCTTATCCAACGCCGACGTACCCGGGACTGCAGTATCCGGCGCTGCAGTACCTGACACCGTTTTTTCCGACGCCGCAGTACCCGATGCCACAATACCCGGTGTCGGGTTTTCCGCAGCCGGGTTTTGGATACTCTCCATACGGGTATAACCGCACTCTTTCCCCTCCACTTCCACTGCCCCACCGCGGTGGATCTGCAGGAGACTCTGGCCTCCTGAGTGGCCAAGGCTCAGCTCACCAAGGAGGTCAAGAGCTGCCTTCTGATGACAGTGCCGTCCCAGGTTCCCGTACGTCTGAGGCGGCACACTCCCTCACCACCTCTGGACTCCAGGGCTCTCCTGTCTGGGTCCAGAGAGGGGCAGGACACACGTTCACGGATATTACCCAAGGAACCCATTCCTCCCCCGAGTCGGGTGAGGGAGTCTTATTCTTCTTCTTCCTCTTCACTCTCGGATTTCTCGGACTCTTCCGAAGGATGTTCCAAGAGAGATGACGAGCCCCGCTCTCCGTCCAAGCCCGGCCGAGGACTCCTCTGAAGTCTCCTCCGGAGGATTCCTCTTTTATGGAGTTGCTTAGAAAAATCCAGGAGGTTCATCAATGGCACTCTCTGGAACCAGATCCTCAGCGACTGAAACTTGCTGAACATCTGGATCTGCCCATGACAGTTCCTACATTAGTGCCACCCTGGATAGAGCCTCATGCCGACCTTGTCACCACGATATGGAAACAGCTGTCAGCGTTAGCCCCACTTCCAAGGAAGTCGAACAGGCTATACCAGGCTCCAGAGGGTGTTGACTTCCTGGACTCTCACCCTTAGGTCGACTCGGTTGTGATTAGTGCCGCTCATGGCCGGTCAGCACACCCAAAGCATCTTAGCTCGTCCCCTCCTGATAAGGAATCTCGCCTTCTGGACCAGTACGGAAGAAAGATTTATGCTTCCTCCTCTGACCTCTTCCATTCTGCTCGTTCAGCCAGTCGCCACATTCTGCGGGCAACATACGATGCAGTGGACACTGCCGGGCGGAGCTCCGCTTTCGCCGTGGGTCTCCGGCGCATGCCTGGCTCCATGTGTCAGGGGTTGGTCCCGAGGCAATCTGTTATTCAGGAGGCACCTTTCCAGGGGTCGGTGCTTTTCGGAGGTGATGTCAAGGACATCATCACCGATTTGCAGGAGAAGGGGACGGCTCTGAAATCAGTGGATTCCATGTACTGTCCTCATCAGCAGCAGCGCCGTCCCTTTTGCTGATGGAATCTGCCAAAGGCGAAACCACAAGGAAGGCGGGCCACCAAACGTCAGGCCCCCGCAGCTGCTAAGCCCTCTCCGCCCAAAAAAGCAGTGGGTGCTTCAGCTGCGGTGCTGCCCCACACCACCTGACTCCTTTCCTCTCCCACCGCCTCTGTACTTCCCAGAGGAACTGGTAGGAGGGAGGTTTTCCCTCCACCTTCCGGGATGGGAGAGGATAACCACAGATTCTTGGGTGCTCCAGCTTATAGCGGAAGGACACTCCATAGAGTTTCTTCAGAAACCACCCCGCCACCCCCCCCTGAAGTCGTCCTATTCAAGGGAACACCTTCCTTTGGTCTGTGAAGAAATCTTGGCTCTTCTCACAAAGCAAGTGATAGAGCCCGTCCGTCTTCATCTTCAGGGGACGGGTTACTATTCCCGTTTCTTCCTTGTCCCAAAGAAGACGGGAGATCTCAGATCGATTCTGGATCTCAGTTCCCTGAATCTTTATGTAGAGTACAAAAGGTTCAGGATGCTCTCTCTCTCTGCAGAGTCTTCTGCCCCTCCTTCGGCCGGGTCAATGGCTTTGTGCCCTGGATATGCAGGATGCCTGTCTGCACATTCCCATTCACCTTTCCCATCGGAAGTACCTTTGTTTTGCGTTTCAGGGGGACCACTACCAATTCAAGGCGCTCCCCTTTGGTCTATCCTCGGCCCCCCCGGGTATTTACCAAATGCCTGGCTGTGGTGGCGGCCCACCTGCATACAATGGGAGTACAGATGTTCCCTTACCTGGACGACTGGCTCCTGGCGGCCTCATCCAGGGAGGAACTCCTGAGTTTTCTCTCCCTCACCCAGCAGGTTTTCGCTTGCCTGGGTATTACCATCAACCATTCCAAGTCTCATCTGGACCCTTCCCAGAGGCTACTGTTCATCGGGGCTATCCTCGATACGACTGTGAGCAAAACCTTCCTGCCTCAGGACAGGGCGGCCTCTCTTCAAACCCAGATTTCTCTGCTTTCAGACCATAGGAGAGTCTCGGCGCGGTCGGTCCTCCAACTTCTGGGGCTCATGGCAGCCGCTATTCCGACGGTCCCCTGAGCTCAACTCCACATGAGGATCTCTCAGTGGACTCTTCGCTCTCAGTGGGATCAACTTGTGGACGACCTGGATCAATTAGTTCTGATCTCATCACCGATAGTACGAGACTTGCAGTGGTGGATGGTTCGAGAGAACCTGTTTCGGGGGGTCCCTTTCTTTCATCCTCCCCCCTCCCAGACTCTGACTACAGACGCGTCAGGCGAAGGTTGGGGAGCCCATCTTGGTCCTCACCGGACCCAGGGTTCCTGGTCCAGGCTGGAACAAGCTCTCCACATCAGTGTGCTCGAGCTTCGAGCTGTGTTGTACGCTGTCCAAGCCCTTCACCTACACATCCTTCCCGGCCACCTAGCCGTCCAGACGGACAACATGTGCATAGTGTGGTATATCAACAAACAGGGAGGAACTCGGTCCTACCCTCTATGCAGGGAGACAGTGAGGGTTTGGGATTGGGCAACACAACACGACCTTCACCTGACGGCGATTCATGTTCCTGGAGTCGACAACACTTTGACGGACAAGCTAAGCCGGTCTTCTGCTCTGGCTCACAAGTGGGAACTGGACCAAGGGGTACTAGACAGTATCTTTCAGCTTTGGGGGACTCCACAGGTAGACCTGTTCGCCTCCCCCCAAAACGCAAAACTTCCCACCTTTTGCTCGCTTGTTCCAGAGCGAGGCGCTTTCTGGAGTGACTCTGGAAGGACAGATTTGTCTATGCTTTTCCCCCAATTCCTCTGCTCCCACGAGTCTTGCAGAAACTAGCCTCAGAAGGAGCAAGAATGATTCTGATCGCTCCTTTCTGGCCCAGGCAAATCTGGTTCTCTCTTCTACAACAATATTCAGAGGATCCTCCTCTTCTTCGTCCTCTGTCTCGAGGTATGCTGATCCAGGATCAGGGGACCCTGGTCCATCCAGGCCTCAAATCCCTTCAACTACATGCATGGCTCCTGCAGACCTAGCCCAATCCTGTTTTGGAGTCTCTCCAGAAGTGGCAGAGATTTTAGTGGAGGCTAGAAAGCCCTCCACTAGGTCCACTTATGCCATGAAGTGGAAGAGATTCTCTATTTGGGCAGCCTCCAAGAACGTGGAACCTTTCTCCTGTTTGGCGGGTTTTCTGCTGGAGTATTTGCATCATCTGTTCGACCTGGGTCTCAGCCATTCCTCCTTGAAGGTTCACATGGCAGCTATCTCAGCCTATCATGTTCCCTTCGCAGATAAAGCTTTCGCTCAGCTGGAGGTCTCTAAGACCTTTCTCAGAGGGGTCCTCCATCTGAGGCCCCCCATCCATACTCCTGCCCCCCTTGGGACTTGAATTTTGTTCTCGAGAAACTTACTCTTCCTCCCTTCGAACCTGCAGCTTCTGCAGATTTGAAGTTTCTTTCGTGGAAGACGCTCTTCTTGGTGGCCATTACTTTGGCTCGAAGAACCTCCGAGCCTCAGGCCCTGATGTGTAAAATCCCCTACTTGATTTTTCACAAAGAACGAGTTGCTCTTCGCACAAATCCTAAGTTTCTACCTAAAGTAGTAGTAGAGTCTACCTTAAATCAGTCCATAGAGCTACCTGCCTTTTTTTACGCAGTACTCTAACCAAGGGGAATATTTACTCCATACTATGGATGTTCACCGGATTCTGAGATACTACACCAACAGGACGAAGGATCTCAGAAAGACTGATCAGTTTTTCGTCTCTTTTGCTCACAAAAGGGAAGGCAATGCTGTTTCCAAGCAACGCCTATCAAAGTGGTTGGCTCATTGCATTACTTTCTGTTATGACAAGTACCATAAGACCCTCCCGGGTCAAGTCAGAGGCCACTCCACAAGAGGAGTAGCTGCCTCTGCAGCTTGTTTTAAGAATGTGTCTGCGGCAGACATATGCACTGCCGCCACCTGGACTTCCGTCCATACCTTTACTAAACACTACAGTTTGGATATTGCCTCTCGCCGTAGAGTAGGCTTCAGGCTGGCTGTTTTGCAAGGCCTTCTGTCTTGAGGCTTGCACGGCTAGTGCTACTTTTTGGAGTAGTTCCCTCCTCCCGGTGCCTTTTCCTTGTTCCAGACTGCTTGGGATTCAGTCCTATGTGTAATTACCTACTGCAAGAGCCCTCTCGCGGAAAGATAGTAGGTTCGTAAGAACTTACCGTAATAGTAGATCTGAGAGGCTCTGCAGTAGGCACATATCTCCGCCTCCATCCCCCAGGCTTTTCAGCTCCTTTTCCAGGAATGGAAACATCTGCTCTCTCTCGTCCGGGCCTTTCTGGCCTGTGGTGAGGAAAGAACTGGAAGAGGCGGGCGTCCGGGCCGCCCTTTATACGGCGTCTCCTGGCGCGGTCACCCTGGCGTGGGGCGGTCCCTCGTCAGGGACTGCTAGATAGAAATTTTTCCGTGGGGTCCTGCTGCCGGCCGGCGTCAGTCCTATATGTAATTACCTACTGCAAGAGCCTCTCTCGAAGATCTACTGTTATAGTAAGTTCTTACGTAACTGTACTTTTCACCTCAACCATGTGATTACCTTATCGGTGTACTTTACCAATCCTTCTTTGGAGGCTGACCGTGGGCTCCACACCCTGGACCTGTGAAGAACGCTTTCCTATTACATTGAGTGTATGGCTGTAGTCCGGGGACAGGCTTGTCAGCTCTTTGTCATCTACACTGAAACCATGCCTGCCAGACCAGCAGCAAAGTGGATGATTGCAAGGTGGATTGCATCTTGCATTGACCTATGCTATAGGTTAACTGATCGGGAGTCTCCCGTTGGGATCATGGTTCATTCCACCAGACATATCACAGTCTTGGTGGCTTTCTTCAGAGATATATCCGTACAGGAGATCTGCATGGCTGCTACCTGGAGGTCAGCACACACCTTTATTTCCGATTATCGCACCAACCTCGAATCACACCAGGATGTGTGTTTTGGGACCTTGGATCTCCAGTCTCTGTTTGCCAAGTGGGGGCCTGTGCCTTGCCCTCTCCTTCAGGAGAATTGCTGGGAGTCTGCCAGAGTGTGGATAAATGAACCATATCCACGACCCTAGAAGAATAGGATCTTACCTGTGTCAGTCTTCACCATTCATCACTGGTGGGCTATGGCCGGAGGATCAGGAACCCATGGGAGCAAATTTTTTTTTTTTCAGGGGGAGTAGCCGGCGCCAAAATGGCACCGCCCTCAAGGCTGACGTACAGCATGGCTCTTGAGAGTTGGGCAACAAACGACGCAGACTCCTCCCTCACCTCAGTTCTGCTTCTCCCTCTGTTGAGTGAACAGCAACCTTGTGAGCAAGAATCTATCTGAGACACCGCGGCCTAGTACCGAAGCCTTAGTTCTGCCATGCTGTTTGTGACTTCTCAGCGCCGTTCAACTCTGGATCATTCGGAAGCCGGTAAAACCTTTCTTTTTTCTTGGCGCTGAGACTGTTTCTTTAGTTTTAAAGTTTATTTCTCCATTTGGTCATGTCAGGTCCTAGCGACAACAAGAAATTTTCTAAAGTGGACTGGACCCCCATGTGTTGGTGTCCCTTCGGCTGGCAATATTCCATTATGGACTGACGTGAACGCTGTTTGACCTGCCTTGGCCCATACCATGACATGGACTGATGTGATGCCTGCTTCTCCATGGACCGCAGAGTACTCAAGAACCGTGAGCTAAAGATTGGCTGTACGCTGCTGACTTTTAGAGGGCAGCCTCGTACATGGGACACCAGATGCAGCTCCTTCGACCCTTCCTCCGGGTCCCCTCCCAGTTCTGTGTGGACTGCGGATGAGGGAACCTCTGCATCTCTTCAAGCCTCACCACAGCGTGGTCCCTTCTACAGTGCTGGAGGCATGGTCCAACCCACTGGGGGGCTGGGCTGGGAGCACCATCTTGGCAAAGGCTCCCCTCGTGTCGCGGCCTGCACCTGCAAGGCCCTGCCCAGTGGTCTCTTCAGCACCGCTTGTTGAAGCAGCTCCAGATCCTGGAGCCGTTTGCCGCTCTGGTGATTGGGACGGTGGCGCAGGCGGTACTTTGCTGTCCCACGGTGCCACTCACGGCACCGGGTAGGAAGGCCTTGGGGGTGGCCCCTCTGGAGATCCCCTGGATCCGACCCTCTTCGGAGTAGGATCTTTTGGAGGCAGATCAAGACTGGTTGCCGGACTCCTTGGCGTCCCAGGGCTGTCCTGCATCCAGCACTACTGCGCCCTCACAATCACTTCTCCCTTCGGAGCCGGTTTTCTTAACCAGCGTCGGCATCTATGCTGCTTGTGGCGCCGGGAGTCTTTCTTGGGCCGATGGTGGCACCAGAGGGACTGCTGGTGTTGGTGTGGACTCCCAGCCTTGGAGATTTAGTCTCCAGGCCCCGGTGACCAGGCTGGCTCCGTCTCCGGAGCCGCTCAGTTGTATGGGGCCGGAAAGAGGGTTCCCACTCCGGCTGCCTCCTTGTGGCTGGCAGGTGAGTTAGAGCCCTTGTGGTTGGGTTTGAGGAAGAGGTTTCTCTCGGAGTCTGGGGGGGGAGGGAGTGAGGCGAGGAGCAGCGACCTTCCTTGATGGCTCTCCGGGGCTCGGGAAGGAGCCACAGCACTGAGTCATTCTTCTCCACCTCGTGGTCCGTGAGTGAGACCTTGTTGCATGGGGCTAGAGGTTGCCCTTCTGGATCTCTGCAGCTCCAGTCAGGATCCGTACTAATGCCCGACACATAAATCCCAACTCATACTGAATCCCGCCATTCAGAATCCCGCATCTTTAAATCCTGTATTCTGATATGCCTGTCTGTTAAAATCCTGACACATCTCTGCCATACTTAAACATCTTCCCTCAATCTATCAATCTATTGGCAAATCCATAATAGAAGCTCCATTAATTAATTAAATAATCTGTGAAGTACTGGAGGCAAAAGTATGTAGACAGCAGAGGGTTTATAAGCTTGTATCTTTGTGTTTCAAGTTGAAGTGCCAGCTGCACGAATTTCCACTGCTGAGATGGAGTTATTTAGATCACAGAGCTCCTGTTCGAGGAGAAATTTAAGATCACTGCTGAAGTGTACTGGCCATGTTTCCAGGGAAATACTCACCCATTTGAATGAACAGCTGAGTGTCTAAGGACCACAGGGGACATCTTCAAGGTCCAATTTTTTATCTAGAAGTAATGCCATCAACCGTATAGCACTCAAAAGAAAAAAAACAAAACGGAAGGGATTTCTCTCCCCCTTATCCCGCCGTGGTGTTTTAATTTATAGTTATGTGTGTATGGGGAAGAAAGGGACTTCCTTATCCCTCCTACCTACAATTAAAGTATGCTTTCTGCTGTGTTCTTGTCCCATGTGTATATCACAGGTAGTATGCAGTCCTCAATGGTCTTAGTTATACGAAAATGCAAAGTGTTGAAGCCAGTAGCCCATTTTGTAAGATTGCAAATAACATGAAGAGCCCCCTAATACCGGGAAGACTAAAAAATTAGGGGGAAAAAATATCCCTCTGTTTAATATAGAGATGGAGGATGGCTCTACAACCACACAGTTAACTACATGTCTGACTAATAGGGCAAAATTTCAAGACAGGTTAATATATATACCTCATAACAAGCACAAAATAACATTAATTTTTTTTTGTCTTTGGTTGCTGCACATCCAGTAAATTTCACTGTTTGGTATAGAATGAATTTGAGTTTGCACCAGGAAGATGTATAAAATAAATGGTGACCTTTTTTAATAATGGGTGACCTTTGCCAGTGCTGTCCCACAATGTGTTTTTTTATTGTGTATTCTTTTTATTTAAACATTTCTATGTGTACATCTACAACACAAAAACATGTTTCATATATAATTCATCCACAAGTGCACGTTCTTTGTAATAATAATATAACCCATTTAGACAATAGAAATTGATGCTTGGTTATTTATTTGACTATGGAGTTACTCTCACTCCTGTCAGATCTGCTGTGTCCTACCTACATGTATAGGAAGGGTAAAATGCTCCCCAGCAGGTGTATCCCCACCCTGGGAGCTGTCTCCCACTCAACAATCATATCTATCTCTCCAGTCCTTCCTGTATAGCCAATGTCTTTGCTGGCCCCAGGGTGGCTAGATACAGTGCCCATGTGCACAGGAAGCTCTCCCCTCTTCCCCTCACCATGAGCATGGGCTTCTCCAATGCCAAGGTCTGTAATGAGAAAGTACGCCACTGTTGCACCGTGGGTATTGCATTTGACACCCAGGTGTTTTGTATACAGTGCGGGGCCAGTATCAAGAGAACTCTCACCCATCTGGGAAGTGTGGCCCATTCTTCCCCACCCAAATTCTCCAGCCCAAATAAGCACAAGAGAGGATCATGCTGCAGAACTCTTCATACCATCTTGCCCATCTCCTCCAGAACTGCCTTCCTGAACCCCTGTAGAACTGGACAGGACCCGGCCCGGTGGTGCTGAGGGCTGAGGCGCTAGATGCCACACCTCGCGCTGTGCCGGCGACCTGGGTTCGGGAACGGACTCGGGTGGCCGGGGGTCGGCGGGGGGAAGGAGGATCAAGCATCCCAACGGATGCTCTCCTCCCTCAGGGTGGGAACCAGAGCGACTCCCACGTTCTACATCACCCCTCGTGATCGGTGGAAGCACCGACAATAGAGAGGATGGGGGCGTCTCCGCCTAACAGAGTCTGGAGGGGGATGCCCGCCGACCATGAGTGCCTGGCGCATGCTAGCACGCCATCACCGGACGACGTCCCAAGCGCCTGTGTCCCAGAGGGTAGGGGACGTAAAGGGGGAGAAAAACGGAAAATCCCCTCCGGCAGCCCTAGATGAAGGCCACCCTAAGTCCACCTGGACCACCTACAGGACAGACTACACTGTGCAAGGAGAGGAGGATGGGCACTCTAGGGGCAGATTCCTAAGGTGGGCAAGGGAGACATGAGTGGACGGAAGGAGGGGGCTCCGGAGGTAAGGAAGGAGGATAAAGAAAAAAAAAAGAACTGGACAGGACCAAAAGCAATGGAAATATGTCCTCAGTTCCTTGTCACATCTGCCACATGTGGGCGAGACCGCTGGATGGAATTTATGCACTATAGCAGGGGGGCAATACAGTCTATGGATGAACTTATAGAACGCCTCCTTGAATTTATTAAAGACCAACACCTCCATGTTCAGTGTGAGCATTATTCTCAATTGTCCTCTCCTGTCTGTAATCCCGTGTCTCTTTCCCACAGCAGTCTAGTCTTTTGAGTAAGGTCAGGTAGACATTGCTTCCCTGTTTGTGCCGCCTTCCGAATAAATCCTTTTGGATCCCTTTTGGCCTGGCAAATTAATTGCTCTACCTGGTCCAGCTCTGGTGACCCTGCCTTATCCCTCCCCAGACCTATTACATAAGCTCTGATTTGGAGATATCTTAAAAAAATTATGCTTATCTATGCCCAGGACCTGTTGCAAATCCCCGAAGGTGCACAGCCCCTCTTAAGAACAGGTCTCCCACACTCTTTATTCTCTTCATTTCCCACTCCCTGAAACCTAAGTCTTCTAACCCTGGCAAAAAGAAGGGTCTCTTGGCCACTGGTAACCACAGTGTTTCAGCGCCCTGTACCTTCCTTATTTGCATGATCTGCCCCCAGCCATCTGGCACCGCCAGTACCAATGGGTTCGCCTCCTCCAGGGCTCGGTATGCTTTGCGTCCTTGCTTATCCAAATAGGCGGAGACCCTTCCAGGACAACAACCTGTTCCTGGTCTATCCAACTAGTCACTCATGGCTGGTTTACCCAGTCCTGTATGTACCTCAACTGAATGGATAAATAATGGTTCTTAAGATCTGGTAAATTCAACCCTTCCCTGTTCGTCTCCACCTTCAGTCTCTGCAGACACACCCTAGGTTGCGTCCCCTGCCCGATAAAGGATGCAAATGCTGCCTCTACCCTCTTATTGTCATCCCTAATTAACTCCAGGTGCACCATTTGCATGATATAAAAGATCCTTGGTAATATATTCATTTTGATAAGGTTAACTCTACCCAGCCAAGAAATTGGCAGTGAACCCTATCTTTGAAGGTCAGCTTCTTTTGTTTTAATTAGGGGCATGTAATTTAGCTTATGTAGAGACCCCAGTGTCCTACCCACTTGGATACCTAGATATGGGATGCTTTTAACCCCCATGTCCCTTCTCTACCCTCCTACTTCTGGTATACACAACAGTTCTGATTTACTAAGGTTAATTTTATACCCAGCAAATTGGCAAAAGCCTCGATCATAACTAACAGTGAGGGCATTATGATTGCGGATTTCTTATAAATAATAGCATATCGTCTGTATATAGGGTAATCTTATGTTGAAAACCTGCTTTGCCTGTCACCCCACTGATTCCTTTACACTGCTGAATTGTTAGTGCCAGTGGGAACAGCAGAGGGGACAGGGGACACCCCTGCCTCGTTCCTCTAGATAGGTCAAATTTCTCCGTGAGAACAACATTCACTAGAATCTATGCTCTAGGGCAACATTTCTCAAACTTTGCCATAGTGAGCCTCCCCTAAGCCATGAAAAAGATCTTGAGCCTCCCCCAAAATACTGAAATATTTTTGGGCCTCCCCATAGAAAAAGCCTACTTTTACAGTACATCAAGAATAAATTAAAACCTCTTTACGCCATAGCTCTCATGTTATTAAGCTTATTGTAACACCCCCACCCCAAAAGGACAACCTACTTGCTCCCAATATTTTGACTCTTCAACCATTGTTACCTTACTGCCATACCTTCATGGGTCATACTGCTTTTTCTGTTGCCCATCTAACTGGAATAACCTTCCCTGCCAACCTCTGCCTCTCCCTCTCACCCTTGCTCTTAAGCAACTTCTCAGGGATCATTTTGCTCCTCCTGCTCTTATTCCTAGTACCTGTATGGTTAACTCTTGTATTTGGACAGTTCTGCTGCCAGTCTAAGATGAACAACTGTTCCTGCATTGTTGGTTTATTGTTCTTAATTTGTTTGCACTTTTATTCATTTTGTATTGCTTAAGTGTTTTGCAGTTACATTTTGAATTGTATTCTCTCTCACTACCCTTCCCTGGGTATACCTGAAATAAGCCATGGCTCAGTGTAGAGTACCTTCCCTGCTCACTGAATTGTGAATAAATACATACATTCACCTACTGTTATCTTCTTTCAGTTTGCCTTATCCCTTCACTCAAACTCTATAAAGTTCAAAATTTAAATACAGTACTTTTTCAAGACTTGCTTGAGCCTCCCCTAGAACGGGTTGGGGCCTCACCAGGGAGGCTGGCCTCACCATTTGAGAACCCCTGCTCTAGGGGATTTGTACATCACTTGCACCCATCCCACAGATGTGTCCCCCAGGCCAAACCGGTTCAGGTTCCACAATGTTGATGTCAAAATTAATAAAATAGTATTGATTCTGAAAAGATGGAAAGAAGTGTAGCAAATGGTTTAATAAAATTTGATGGTGCACTTTTTATAATAATGGGAATTGCTAGATAATGTTTTTCCTATCGAGTTTACCGTCTAATATTACTACACATCTAACTTGGATTTCACATCAGGCTATCCATTCATTGTTGTGCAGCTCCTGATGAGTTGCACTTAAACATGCAGAATGCAGGATTTCACAGCCTTTTGCCATCATTTGTCGGGATTTAAAAAGTCAGCTTTTTGTACCTGTCGGCATTATGTTTGTCGGGCACATGGAGTCAGGAAATTGGGTGTCGGGCATACTCATGTCGGGAATTCATACTTGCCCTGGTCGCCTCACAAGGGGGATTTCCCTTCAGGGCTCAGTCCTGACTACTTTGGGCTGGTTGAGCAGCCAGTTACTGTTCAGACCGGCGGATCCTTCCGGGGTGCTGGATTGCCTGCACAGTTTCTTATCCCTGGCAGAGGGCACCCTCTTTCACAGAGGTGCTTTTCCCCTTTACCCACCCCATTCCTGGGTCACTTGAGTCTTGCAGGGCCTTTGACCTGGGAACAGTTCAGGGTCTTGGCTGCTGATTTTCCCCATCACGTCAGAGCCATGGACGAGCAGGTTTTTCACCTGTCACCCCAGCAGCAGTCAGACTTGGACTCCTCTGACTCATCGGCCTCCTTGTCTTCCTCCCCCGAGGAAGAGGATCCTTCCATCCACCGGTCCTCGGATGCTGATCAGACTTCTTGTGAGCGTTTCCTCTCGAGGCTGGTCGACGAGCTCCATATCTCCAGGGTGGCAAGAAGCAATCCTGAACGGGCAACGCATGCTTTCTTAAGTGAGTTTAGCATGGATCACCTGGTGGTGCCCACCTGGCCTACTCCTTTTCGGGAAGCGTAGTACCATATCTGGCAGCATCCATCAATCCCTTCCCCAGCCCCGATGGATAGCCGGCGCAGGTATTGTGCACCCCAGGGGTCTCCAGGAGCCCTGTCTCACCCCTCTTCGGGAGTAAGCCTCCTAGATACTCCTACTGGGCATAGAAGCCCAATGCGCGACTGCCCCCCAGAGGCCGATTCTAAGTCTCCTCCTCGGTGTGCCTTTCACTTTCCATCGCAGCACATCAGGCCCATCATGCTGCCCACAACAGTCACCTATGATTGATGCTAGGACGGATTCTGGCATCATTGCCTGATACAGAGGCAACCAGGCAAGCCCTCGCCTTCTCCGCACGTGGCCTGGGGCTTGCGAGGCACCAAGCAGGGGCATTGTATGACACCAGTGAGGTGGCGTCCAGGTTAGCGGGGACAGAGATCCGCATTAGCCGGATGGCGTGACTTCACTTTTCCCAGTTGTCACCCAGCATAGAGTGATCGCCTCCTCTTTCCGGGGGACCTGCCAGTTCTCCTGCAGGGTAAGACGGGAACTTCAGGGGTGACTTCCATCTCCCATGCATAGGGAGACCCCGCCTCACCCTGATCAGTCACAGGCCTAACTTGGCCTGTGAAGGTCTCCTCCTCCTGTGTCTCCCACACAGGGGGCTGAGGGAGGTTTTCTCCTTCTGGGAGGTACCAAGTCCCCTTTGGGGGGCTTGGTAATCACCCACCAGTAATGAATGGTGAAGATTGACACAGATAAGATATGAAAATTACGTACCTACCGTAATTGGTGATCTTTCTGTGTATCTTCACCATTCATCACTGCTTCCCACCCATCATTCCCTCTTGGGCCTCAAACTCTGGGCAGTGCCTCCTCCCTGCTTGCCTTCCCTAGTTGAGGCCAATTGTGGGCTGAGTCCTGCTGGTACCTCTGGCCCTCTGATTCTTCTATAAAGAGGCAGGGGTCCATTCTTGGGAGAGGGCAAGCAGGGAGTTTTCTCTTAGGATGGGGCTCCTTGGGTCCCTCTACTTGGGACCCTGGTGGGAATCTCCTTCAGAAGACCTGGGACTTTCTGGACCCAGTTCTCCCCTCCCCTCAGGGGGCTCTTCTAAGTTGTGAGGGAATCTGAGGGCTCTGGGGATCTCTTCTCCCCTTCTCTCTTTACCTTCAAGTACTATATTTCATCCACCGCTGCCTATCCAGCAAAGGCTTTTTCTCTGGGCAGCGCCACTCCTTCTGCAGGTCCCTTCCCTCCTGCCTTTGGGGAAAGGAGTGGATTTTTTGCTCGACCTCTTCAGGAACATATCTTCGGGATGTGAGGAGGGGTTCTGTCCCCAGCCTAGAAAAATTTTCAAGGCAGGAGTGGGAGACCTGCAGCTCCCCTACATCTTGTGTCAGGGAGGGGACTTTGAGCCAGGTCCCTGCCTCGTCTGTCCCTTGGTACAACACTCAGTTGACTTTCCTCCCTTCTCAAGTTGTTGCACTGCACTCCTCTGTGGATGCCAAAATAAAAAAAATTTGAAGGAACAGATCTCTGCGAGGACATGGCTGAGCGAGGTCCCTCTCCCCTTCAGCTCTTAGTGAGTCCTTTCTTGGGGAGTTGGGGGGTTGGGGGGGGGAGGTATCCCATCTCCTTCCATTTCCTTCTCCTCCTTTCTTTTCTGTCTTCCTTCTCTTACTTGGGCAGAGGATGGGACCCTCTGTTCCAGACCCTAGGGTAATACCTATCCTCTCACTCGGCATTATCTCTTTTTCTGTTTATATCCTTTCCTTTGTCTGTCTCTTGGGCTCTCTTGCTCTGCCCTCTTCTTTTCTGTATCGCTAATTTCTTCACTCTCTGGCATTCACAGAACTGAGGTGAAGGAGGAGGAGTCAGCATTGTTTACTGGCCAACCCTCAAGCGCCATGCTGTGCGTCCTCCTCGAGGGTGGCGCCGTTCTGGCTCTTCCCACTGAAAGGAAAATTGCTCCCATGGGGTCGTGATCCTCTGGCCATAACCCACCAGTGATGAATGGTGAAGATACACAGAAAGATCACCAGTTATGGTAGTTACTTAATTTTCATTTACTCACCTGTAACCATAGGCTCGGAGTGGTATATGGTTCCCATCCACACAACCCACCCAGATTCTACTGTCCTAGTGACACCTGATCCTGCTTACAGCATGCAAGATCTGACATCATGGGGTGTAGTCCGGCGGGGGGAGGGATATATCAACCTGGGTGGTGGGAGGAGCTGAGCTTAAAGACATCTGGCCAGTAATTGCATTCCAGTGGGACTGCCAGAGTGTGGATGTGAACCATATATCATTCCTAGAACTACAGTTGTAGGTGAGTGATGTATTATTTTAGTAGTTATTCTACAAGAAGGGTCAGTCAGTTACAAGCACTTGGTATTTTTTAGGAAGATGGTTGTGCTTAGAACACGTGTGAAATTTTTACCTAAAGTGGTCTCTTCGTGGTCAGCCTGTTGGTACAGTAGTAGGGATACCGCTTACGATGCCAGGGACCCGAGTTTGGGAATAAGCTTGGACTGCTGTAGCGCCAGCCAGCAGTGGGGGGGGGGAGAGAGGAAGCATCCCAGAGGTTGCTCATCCTCTCCGGTGAGGGTGGCTGAATGTGTCACTGCACAGGCACCTCCTGGGGAAGCTCAGTAGACATAGTTTCACAGAACCAGCAGAGAGGTGGGGGAGTCGGTTGACTTGTGCATGCTTGTGTGCACATATATATGTGTGTGTGTGTGTGTTCATTCCGCTGACTCCAGGGAGGGACAGAAACAAGCAAAACTTTATGCTTGGATGCAGGATGACACCGGCGCCTTGCTGATCCCGCACTGGCTGACCAGACTATAAGCCAGACAGTTCTTCTTCAAACATATCTCTTGCAGCAGGTCACACCTTAAGAACTATAGCCGCCAGGCACCAGGACAACACAGACACATTTTTTGCTAGCAGTCTTAACTGGGGCTGCCCACAGCGACATCATCATGTTGACGTCCCTCTGTATAGCCATGGGCAGCCCCACACCCTCCACAGTTCTTTTCCCACTATCATCCATCGCTTATTTGACCCTATGGCGCACCGTCACTTCAGTCAACCACCATTTGTTTCTCGCATTTTCTGACTTTTGTTTTTCTCACTCTAGTTTTTCTCACTTTATTTCGTAAAGTGATACCCCTCTTCTTTTATGCCCAGTTCTGACACCCTCTTCCATTGCTGCAGCTGCGGACAGATCTTTGATAAAGACTTGCACGAGGCCTGCGTCTTCTGCCTCGACACGGGCCACAACATCCAGGCCTGTGAGATGTGCCATGGCGTCAACCAGGCTACCTGGCGTCGTCATCAAAAGGAGCTGAAATCTTACTTCATAGAACAGAAGGTTGCCACCTTAAAGAAGGAGCTTCAGGCTTAGGCCTCCTCTGCTTCCCCAGTCCCCTCTTCAGGCTTCCACTCTGCCAAAGCCTGGGACAAGTCGTCGGGTAAGAATGACTACTGTCCGGCCCGGTGGCGCTTAGGGTTGAGGTGCTGGACGCCACATCTTGCGCCACGCTGGCGACCTGAGTTTGTGAACGAGCTTGGGCGCTGGGGGTCGGCAGGGGGAGGGAGAGGATCGAGTGTCTGAGGGACAGCCCTCCTCTCCCTGGGAAGTTATCCAGGGTGCCTCTAGTGCAGCAGAGACCCCCGATGGAGACCAGAGGTACAGTCTGCAAAGGCGCTGCCAGAGGGGGAGTGAGGCGGACATAGACAGCTCGCCATCCAGACATCACTGCATGTCCAAGCTCCTGGGGAAACACCATAAGGGGAAAAACCCTCCGTGCCTGGATAGGTGACAGCTCCCCACAGTACTGCATCGCCACACATCCAACACTGGGCCTCTGTCTCCATGCCGTCTGTCCTTTTGCCACTTTGGCTGGCACTCTAGACTATAAATAGAGTGCCAGAGTGGAGGCGGCCCTGCCCCGGGGGCTCAGAGCTGGGGGGGATTGTTCGGCATGAGATTGGTGGAAGGCAACAACCCTCTGAGGAGCCAGGACCGCTGTGGATGGCAGAAGTGATATAGGTGAGCTGGGGTAGCTTGAGAGAGTTCCAGGAACAGAGCAAGAAAGAGAGTCTACAAAAGAAAAAAAAAGCATCACTACTGGGAGAAGGACCAGTCCTCCCAGGAGCGCTCTTAGTCGCCGCACCCAGCTCCAACTATTTTGGGGTCATCGTCCAGACCAGCGGTGACCCCCAGTGCCACCCACACCCTCTGACCTCCAGGGTTGGCCTTGGTAGCCCTCTTTGCTGGCACTCCTCAGCCTGGCAGTACTTCATCGGTGGGTTTTTCTCTTTTCCTGCTGATGATTCCCACTGCCTCCCTTACCCTATCTTTTACGGCGGGAGGGGTGGCACTGCAGTCTGTTGGTGCTGCTGACGCTGGCCCTTCATCGCTGGAGTTTCCTCCTGTGCCCTGCTGACATGCCTGCACCTGCTGAACGCCCCTCCACCTCCTCAGGGGCTGCAGTCAGGTAGCAGTGCTGACCTGCTGGTGGTTGGCAATGGTCATGCGTCATCAGGTGCTAGATCTCTTCCGTTGATGCCTCTGACTGCCTCTATGACGTTGGGGCTGCAGACTCCTCAGTTGGTCCCTCAGCCTGCCCCGATTCCATCGTTGCTTCAGTCCCCTCTCCTGATGCCGGGGCCTCAATACCCCCTGTCGATGATGCATGGAGTTGTGTCAATGACAGTGATCATTGATGTCCAGGCTTTTTTGTCTTCTGTCTTGTATCTGGTGTACATGGTTGCCCTGCCTCAGGGCCTGCGCTGGAGGGGCCTTCTCTGCCTTCGGCACCGCCACATCACACATCATCGAGACCCGGCCCCTCTTGCTCATCAGTGTTATCGATACCTCCCTCTGAGCCCAGGGACAGTGAGGACTATCACCCTGATTTCCTCCAACCGGGTGAGGAGGATGAGGAAGAAGAGTGTGCTGGGGCCCAGACTCTGTCTAGCACTTCCACGATCTGTTCGGTGGGGTAGGATTCCTCTAAGTATGTTCTGAGGTTACCCCGGAAGACCCCTCCTTCCTCGCTGTAGTGAGGCAACTGCAGGCCACCAATGGGTTCAGTGCCATGGAGCAGGATGTTGCCAGACAGAATCTGGCCCACTATTTGGACCTACCTGAGTCCCCTCATATTATTATCCCTCATATGATTGACGCATATGAGGATGCTACCATGGTACAGATTAAACCTGATTTCCCCCCCATGCCCAGGAAGGTGGACAAACTATACCAGCCCCCCCCTCTGGGAACCCTTTTTCACGGGCCCCCCTCAGGCAGATTCAGTGGTTATAAATGCGGCCCTTGACTGGTCCAAGAGGCCCCAGCACCCTAGCTCCCTCCCTCCAGGCAAGGAGTCCAGGAAACTGGACTTCGTCGGCAGGAGGGTATTTGCCTCCTCCACTCTGGCGATAAGGGTTCTTAAGTATGTGGGCCACATGCTCAGGTACCGAAGTGATATCTGGGAGATGGCCAGATGGCTGCCCGGTCCCTCCCAGAGGGCCCTGTCATTGTGGCACAGGTCAGGAAACGTAGGAAAACCAGGAGCAGTTGTAGAATGCACCAAAAATATTTATTTACACTAGCAGAAACATAAAAAAAGAAACTTGTTCAGTATAACTGTTTACAAAGGCAAAATAAAATAAAGATCTATCAGAGTTTTCCTTCAATCCCTGTGTCCATTCTTCTCTTTCAAGCAGTTGCAGCTCAGCTCTCTTATAAGTCCTTCCAACCCCTATTCTTAACAAGCATCCTGTTCTTGTAAGTATCAGGCATGTGCAGCTAGAACACAGTGTCCCGGAGCTGAGGTCCCTTTTTCACAGCTCTTCTGCAAAAGGCTAAAAATTGAACTTGGGTAGACTTTTGAATTTCTAATAGCTTTTTGTAATCATCTCAAACTATAGCTATATACATTTCAACAGTAACACTATATAATTTTGAAACAAAGGGATCCAAACATCAGTTACATTTCCACATAATGATTTGCATATATTTTTATATCAGCAAATATGCAAGGGAGAAAAAGACAGACAGCTAGGGGAGACAGTGAGAGGCAAAGAACTGTGAGACTGTTGGGGTGATCAGATCCCAGGTTTCACAGGAAAATTTGGTTGAGCAACCAGACAGACAAGAGACAGGACAGGAAAGGAATAGAACAGAACAGATCCTTGCATTTAAACACTTTCCATAACAACTGGGACAGGGTCCTATTTCACCCTGTCACAGGCCCCCAGATGCAGGAGCTGCTCGAGGCCTTCCAGTCTGGTGCTGACGTGGGTAGGCATCTTTTGAGGGCTGCCTCTGATTTCTTAGATGCCTCAGCCAGAGCCTCCACAGTTGGAATGTGCTTGAGGAGGTACTCCTGGCTCAGGGTTTCTGGCTTCGCTACTGATGTCCAACAGTCCATACTGAATACTCCTTTCAGGGGCTACAAGCTCTTTGGGGGAGATGTACAGGACATTCTTAATGATCTGCAGTCCTCAGGAAGAACCCTGCGGTCAGTTCACTCCCTCTACCGCACCCACTAGAAGAGTGGGCAGAGGTGCCTTTTTGACACCCAACCCATAGACCTAGGTCTGGTGCCAAGCAGCCCGGTAAACGCAAAGCTACCACAGCCCTACATACCCCCTCCTTCACCACAGGAAAGTCCTCGAAGGGTAGGGGAGCAGGCCCGGTTATGGGCTGTGCATCAGCTTGACTTGTGGCCCGACCCCCTCCATCCAGTTCCCCAGGACGCAGTGGTGGGGGGATTGTTTCTTCCTCCATCTGGACGGGTGGCAGGAGATCATGTCTGATGTCTGGGTACTACAGCTTATAGAATAAGGGCATGCTCTAGAGTTTGTGGAAGTGCCTCTAGAGCTCCCTCCAGGACCTTCCTCTCACCCCCCCAGATCATGTTCCTGTGGTGCTGAAGGAGATCCAGATGCTGCTGTGGAAAAGAGCCATAGAACTCTTTCCCATGAATCAGCACAACACAGGGTTCTGCTCCTACTTCTTTCTCATCCCCAAGTCCACCGAGGACTTGAGGCCCATCCTAGACTTGAGAAATCTGAACTACTGTATCTAGTACAAGAAGTTCAGGATGGTCACCCTCCCCAGCCTGTTGCCCTTACTGTGGGAGGGAGACTGGATCTGTTCCCTGGATATGCAGGACTCGTACCTGCACATCAAGGTTTGCCTTCCTCACAGGAAGTACCTCAGGTTCTTGTTTCAAGGGGAGCACTACCAGTTCAGAGTCCTCCCTTTCGACTTATCTTTAGAACCTCAGGTCTTCACCAAGTGCCTAGCTGTGGTGGTGACAGCCCTCAGGAGGGAGGGCCTTTATGTCTTCCCCTGTCTGGATGATTGGTTGCTCAAAGCCCAGTCCAGAGAGCAACTGTCCTTAACCGTGGCGCGTATCCTGCAGTTGTTCAGTCAGCTGGGGATCACAGTCAGTCTGTCCAAGTCAGTATTGACTCTCAGGCAGTGGCTCCAGTACATTGGAGCCATACTGGACACAGCCCAGGGCTCCACCTTCCTACCCTCTGGACAGGGTGGAGCGCTTGATAGCGCAGGCCCAGGAAATCTGTCACAGCGGGTATGTCACAGCCAGGACATACCTCGGACTCCTGGGTCTGATGGCTGCTGCCATTGCCATAGTTCCCTTGGCGCGCCTACACATGCGCATCCCTCAATGGACTTTGAGGATACAGTCGGGTCAACAAACTGACAATCTAGAACAGATGATCCTTGTTTCTTCCCCAGTCAAGAAGGTTCTCTTGTGGTGGATGGAACCCAGACATCTAGTAAAAGGGGTTCCTTTCCTCATAGCCACCCCTCAGCAGGTCCTCATCTCAGATGCCTCTGGGATGTGCTGGGGCACTCATCTGGGTCCCTACCAGACTCGAGGGATGTGGACTTCGCTTGAGGCTCAACTCCACATCAGTATCCTTGAGATGAGAGCTGTCCTCTATGGGGTGCAGGCCTTCCAATCTTATCTGTCCCCAGGCCCCCTGCTCGTGCAGATGGACAATGTCAATGTAGTCTACTACATCAACAAGCAAGGGGGAACCCATTCTTATCCCCTGTGCTGAGAGGCGATGAGAGTTGGGTACTGGGCCCTGGAACATGGCCTAGAGCGGTCAGCTGTCCATGTTCCAGGTGTCCGAAATGTCCTGGCAGACAAGCTAAGCAGGTCACAGTCCAGAATGCACTCGTGGGAGCTGCTCATCTCAGTAGCAGAAGACCTGTTTGACAGGTGGGGTCGACCAGAGTTGGACTTCTTTGTGTCCCCACTCGAAGCAAAACTGCCTCTTTTCTGCTTGCTCGATTCAGGGCCTGGTGTTTTCTGGCATGATGCATTGACCCTTTCTTGGAAAGGGAGGTCCCTTTATGCTTTCCCTCCTGTTCCTCTGAATCAGAGAGTACTCATCAAGCTCCAGACAGAGGGTGCCACCATGATCCTGGTGGCCCCCTTTTGACCTTGGCAGATTTGGTTTCCTCTGTTGCAGCGGTTAGCAGTGGAACCTCCGGTGCCCCTTCCCGTGCCCAGGCTTACTGTCACAGGAATGGGGGAACCTTCTTCATCCAAACCTCCGATCTCTTCACCTGCATGCATGGCTCCTGAGGACGTAGCCATCGCCTGATCTGGTGTCTCACCTAAAGTGGCTGACGTTCTGGTGGTCGCCTAGAAGCCCTCCACCAGGGCAACTTATTCTATGAAGTGGAAGCGCTTTGCTCTGTGTGTGGCTTCCCATCACTTGTACCCCTTCACCTGCCTGGTGAACCAGATTCTGGAGTACCTTCTGTCCTTGTCTGACGCTGGACTGAAATATTCTTCCCTGAAGGTATGCATGTCCACCATATCAGCCTTCCATGTGCCCATTGAGGGTCATATGGTGGCTCAGTTGGACGTGGCTCGTATGTTTCTGAAATATGTCTTGCATTTGAAGCCCCCCATCTGTAACCCTGTCCCAGCATGGGATGTGAACTTTGTTTTAGAAAAACTTACTTTGGCTCCATTTGAGGTGGCTGTGACTTGCCTGCTATGCTTTCTGTCGTGGAAAGCGTTATTTGTAGTTGCTATTACTTCTGCTTAGAGAATTTCTGAGCTACAGGCACTTGTGTGAGCAGCCTTATTTGATTTTTCACAAAGACAAGGTGTTTTTGCATACTAATCCTAAGTTCTTCTCGAAGGTGGTGTCTGAGTTTACCCTGAATCAAGCCATCCACCTGCCTGTCTATTTCCTGGAGCATGCCAGTCCAGTGGAAGCATTGCTCTGTACTCTGGATGTACATAGAATTCTTAGATATGTTCACTGCACAAGGGACTGCAGAAAGTCATTGCAGTTGTTTGTTTCGTTCGCCCCTGGGAAAGAGGGCGTTCCAGTTTCTAAACAGTGTCTGTCCAAGTGGCTGGCCAGCTGTATTATTTTCTGTTACAGGAAGTATGGTAAGGAACGTCTGGGGTTGTCAAGGACCACTTCACCAGAGGCATGGCCATTTCCATTGCCTGTTTCAGGGGGGTTTCCACAGCTTTGATCCGTGCTGCTGCCACCTGGAGTACTGTCCACCACACTTTCACTAGGCACTACAATCTGGACATCACCTCTAGAAGGCAGGAAAATTTGAGCATAGCTGTTTTACAGGGCCTCCTTTCTGAGGCCCCTGTCTTCCAATTCCCCAGTCTGGTCTCTTCTGCAGTACTGCTTGGGACTCCTTTCTAAGTTGTTTTTTGTTTATTTGCTTAACGAGTTAGCACTCTAGAACAAAAAAGTTCTGTTTGCAGCTGCGACTCACAGTAAACATGAATAGATGACAACAGTACAAAACCACACAAATGAAAATAAGATAATAATAATAATATACATATCAACCAAAACAATTACATTTAACAAGGCCCTCAAAATAATTCAGTAGCAATTTCTTAAAAGAGGAGACATTTAAGGCTTCTCGTACAACAAAAGGAAGATTATTTCAAATAAATGGACCAAGATACATAAAAGCCCTCCTGACCACTAACAGTCCTCATTGAGAGTTACTGCGAAGATCAGTTATCGACCCTATTTCTAGCAAAGTAACCTGAATTATATGATTGAAAATGTCTATACAAACTTAAGGGCCCACCAGATTTCAGAATTTTGAATATAAATTTTACCATTTGATACTGAAAATTGAAATGGACTGGCAGCCAACCCATGGACTTTAAAACTACACAATGATGTGTTGGACCGAGGAACCATTAAGGCAGATTTTCTAATTAATAATAATTTAACGTACCTTTCTAAAATCAAGGCACCTTAACAGCAAAATTTCACATAAAAACAATAAGATGAACACAAATACAATAAATACTGAAATTCATAAAATCAGCATCAGGGATATGCTATTAACCATAAATGGGTCTTTAATGCCTGTTTAAATTCCTCCACAGATGTGCACTCCCGAAGCGGGCAGGGTAGAGAATTCCAGAGGGTTGGGGCCGTGTACATAAAAGCACGGGCCCCCGAAGATTTTAAAGAAATCCTCGGAATGTCTAACAACCCCTTATCCGCGGAGCGATCGCCTAGGGCAGTAGGGTACCAGAAAGCTGTTTCAAGTAGTCCGGGCCCAGTCCGTGTAGGGCTTTATAAGTCAGGAGACCGACTTTCGAGGTGATCTGCCACTGTATTGGCAGCCAGTGCAGTTTGCGCAGCACCGGAGAAATATGACAGGTACGAGAAGTACCCATCAATAACCGGGCCACTGCGTTCTGCACAAGCTGCAAGCGACGGATATCATCCCCTGAAAGCCCTAGATACAGAGAGTTGCAATAAATCAAGGTGCGAGGTCACAAAGGCATGGACCAATGTTGAAGTTAAAGTAATGTGGATTTTTTTGCCAGTACCCTAGCTGAGGCACAAAGATGTGACCTGCTGCAAGAGATATCCTTGAAGAAGATAGAACAGTTACATAAGAACTTACCGTAACAGTAGATCCGACTTCGGGGGTATCTCTTGCAGCAGGCCACACCTGTGGAACTCTAAATGCCAGGCACTAGGACCACACGGAAAGTTTTCTAGTTAGCAGTCTACCAGGGGACTATCCACTCCGACGTCATACGCCAATGTTAGCCATTCCTGCAGGAGTGGGCAGCCTCCATGCCCCCCTCAGTTCTTTTCCTGCTGTCGACCATCGCACGTTGAGCTTCACGGAGATCTGCTCACTTCAGATGACTGTTATTTTGCCGAAAAATTTAGTTGAACTTACTTTTTTATTTTCAAACAACATGAAGTCTTGCTATATTATGACAATTGCAGTTTGTCCCACCATTAGAACTGCTCCGGAGGTGAAAGAGTTAACTCCCATTCTAAGAATGGAACTTGGAGCGCGAGCTCGGTTAGAGAAGCTCTGTCTGGGTTATTTCAAACCTAAACTGTCAGATTCTTTATCTACCACTGAACAGTCATCCGGGAGATTCACTGCTCGGTTCATTTCTCGTTTAAATATGTTTTCTCGGTTCAAATCAACCGGAATATTATTATTTTAACCGCAAAACCGCTTCCGGTTCAAGCTCTGTCTGTGGTATCATAAGTAATTTCAGTTTATTTTCTGTGTGGAACTTGTAATGTTATCGGTTCGGTTTGAACCGATCAGCTTATTTAAAACTTGAATTGAAGGTTTAGAGTCTGGGTTCCGGTTCTTATTGGTTCTAAAAAACAGATTTCATTCGTTTTTTCCAAGACCCGTGACATGGTTAGGAACCGATAAGGGTGTCTTGCCTGGCACTGCCGTTTAAAAGGGCAAGTTTTTGGTTAGGCTGGCATTATGTCTGAAAAACCCAAAAGAAAAACTGGGCCCACTGGGTTTCAACACTGTGATGCCTGTGGGGAAGTCTTTGCCAAGGCTGACCCACACACCACATGTGTATATTGTCTGGGGTTTGACCACCTCAATTCAGACTGCCAGCTTTGTAAAAATTTCACTGCAGCCACCCTGGATAAGAGAGTTGGCAGGCTCAGGGAACGAGAGGCCAAAAAGTCCGCTGACCCGGATGGCCAGCCTGGTTCGGTGCCAACCGAACCGGAGGGAGTACCCTCTGACCAGGGCAGACTTCCTCAGGCAACGTAGCTGGCTCGGAGGAGCCAGTTCCAGTAAAGAAAACAAGAAAATCAGCAGGTGTGGAGCCCAAAAATCCTTCTCCAACTGCTGCAGCGATAGCAAGAGCTATTCAGATTGTCCAGTCACTTTCTCCGGTTCCGTCCGAACCGCCACTGTCTGGTAAAATGTCGGTTCAGTCGGTTCCACCGGTTCAGGAATATGTTGTTGAAGAGTTTTGTGAACCAGAGGAGGGGGAGGATGATTATGAACAGTATGAATGTGACTTTGAGGGTCTGGGTGTGCCCACTGAACCGGGCATCTCCCCAGACAGACCTTTAGAATCTCCCCCTTTGCTTTCTGAGTCCCCTCTCACTTTATGTTTTACAAAAGTTGTGAAACCCTCCAGCTTCCATTGGAGGAAGCTGTGGATGAACAAGAGGAACCTGATTTTGTAGAAATGATGGATATTCCAGAGTCTAGGAGATTGTCTATTCCTTGCATAAATCATTTAGGAAACGAGACAATAACAATTTTAAAACTCCTAATTCTGTGCCTCCTGTGGACAAAAGATGGACAGGAGGTACACTCTGTCAGGTCCTGATACAGAATTCCTTTCACAGCAATGCAGTCACATTGGTGTGGTTCAGGCTGCAGCCTGTGATAAAGCTAATACTCCTTTGGTCACATCCTCCTGACAAGGATTCCAGGAAGATTGATGCCATGGCTAAAAACAATACATGGCAGCGTCCTTGGGACTCAGGCAAGCAAATTACATGGCTTATGTAGCAAGGTATCAAAAATCTAGATGGGACACTGTCATGGCCTTGGCCAAACAGGCCTCTGGCCAGCTTGCTAATGAGCTGGAACCAGGTGGCTGCTGATGGCATTGAGGCATCTAAGGTGCAGTTTCATGCTGCTGTGGATTTTAATGATGTATCCTCTAGAGTCATGGCTACATCTGTAGCTTTTTGCAGGTTGGCCTGGCTCAGGTGTACTAGCTTGTCTCAGGATACCCAGACTAAGGCTATGGATTTTCCTGTGGTTGGAAATTCTCTGTTTGGGGAGCAGACAGAGAATTATATGAAGAAAATGGATGAATATAGGACTACCTATAAGAGTGCTCAGGCTAAGGAGCGGCAAGCCACTCCTCAGAGGCAGGCCCCCAGGGGTAGAAGTAGGCCTTTTCACAGGCCTTTTTACCAGACTCAGGCCTCCTCTGCTTATGCTCAGAGGGGGTTCTTCAGAGGGAGAGGCAGACGGGGTGTGGGCAGGCCTGCTCCCACCCCTCAGCCGAAAGCACCTGCCAAACAGACACCCTGATGGGGTGCCCAGGGCGATTCTCCTTTACCTGTAGGGGGCAGGTTGGCTTACTCGTTCAGAACTGGGTGTCTCTAACTTCAGACAAGTGGGTCCTGGAAGTAATAAGCCAGGGTCTGGTTCTCAGCTTCAAAAGTTCCCAAAGATGAGAATCAGATCTTTCCCACCTGCAAACTCTTTAGAGACCTTTACTTTAGAAACAGAAGTCTCAACCCTCCTGGCTCTCAGAGCTGTAGAAAGGGTTTCTCCCCTACACCAGGGCAAGGGTCTGTACTCCAGATATTTCCTTACCCCAAAAAAGACAGGAGAATGGCGGCCCATTTTAGACCTGAGATATCTGAACAAACACCTTTTGAAACCAAAGTTCAGAATGGTAACTCTGGCAATGATTTTACCCTCTCTAAGGCCAGGGGACTGGCTAGCCTCCCTGGACCTCAAGGATGCCTATTTTCACGTCCTAATCAGAAGCTCCCACCGAAAGTACCTCAGATTCTAACTGCCCTCAGGTCACTACCAGTTCAGAGCAATGCCCTTCGGCCTCACCTCTGCCCCAAGGGTATTCACAAAATGTCTGGCAGTAACAGTGGCTTATTTAAGAAGGCAGAGGATTGCTGTTTTTCCCTATCTGGACGACTGGCTCATTGTAGGCCAGTCCCCAGAACAGATAAGATCTCACCTGCAAGTTACCCAGTAGCTGCTCACCTCCCTGGGCTTCTTGCTCAGTCTTCCAAAATCAGTTCTGGAACCAGTTCAGGTGCTCACCTTCATAGGTGCAGAATTGGACACAAAGCAGGCCAGAGCCTTCCTACCCTTAGAAAGGGTAAGGAACTTGGTGGCTCTGGCCTCCTCCTTTACTCTGCAGGTCTCTAGACCAGCAAGACACTTTTTGCAGCTCCTGGGGCACATGGCTGCATCCACAGCTGTAGTGCAAGGAGCAAGATTTCAGATGAGGGACATTCAGTTTCACTTGAGAGCCTTTTGGTCTCAGAGAAGAGACCCCCTTTCCAAGTTGGTCCCAGTGACCCGAACCCTGATCCAGGCCCTCCAGTGGTGGCAGGATCAGACCAATTAGACTGGGGTCCCCTTCATTCCTCTGTCTCACTCCTTGACCCTCACTCACGGATGCTTCCCTCCTGGGGTGGGAGCCCACATGGCGACCTCTCCACTCAGGGTGTGGTCCCCTCAGGAATCTCTGCTCCACATCAATTTGCTGGAACTCAGAGCTGTCTTTTGCACTTCAAGTGTTTTCTCGTCTGTTCAGAACAAAGTGGTACAAGTCAGAACAGACAACACCACAACAATGTGGTACATCAACAAGCAGGGGCACTCGGTCTTGGCCTCACCCAGGCAATGAAGTTGTGGTCTCTGGCCTATTCCCTGAACACTTCCCTCATAGCAGTTCACCTTCCAGGAAAGGACAATGTCCTAGCAGATGCTCTCAGCAGGATTTCCCAGGGCCATCACGAATGGTCTCTGGATCCTCAAGTACTGGGGATAGTTTTTGCCAGATGGGGCACCCCTCAGATGGATCTTTTTCAGCCCCAGACAATCACCAACTTCCACTGTTCTGTTGCAGGCCCCCAGTGTTGGGCTCAATCCCCCTGGATGCCTTTCTCCTAGATTGGGAAGGGAAGTTTCTTTATGCCTTTCCTCTCTTCCCTCTCCTATTCAAGGTGCTAGTCAAAATCAGATCCCAGCCTTGCAGGGTGATTCTGATTGCCCCAGATTGGGCCAGGCAGCCCTGGTACCCACTCCTTCTGTCACTAGCAGTCCATCTTCCCTGTGTCTCCCAGGAATCACAACCTGTTAACCTGTGCACAGGGGAGTTTGGTATCGAACCTCAAATCCCTCAACCTCAAGGCCTGGCTCTTGAGGAGTTAGAATTGCTGACCTACACCTTTCTCAGGGTGTTCTTGAAATCCTAAAGGCTTCTAGGAAGCCTTCCACTAGGAGCTACTTACAATTCTAAGTGGAAAGGTTTTCCATTGGTGTTCTGAGAAACATATTTCCCGAATCTGCTGATTTGCCCATTGTTTTGGACTATATGGTCCATCTTAATTCCTTGGGACTGAGACCAGCTACCCTGAAAGTACATTTGGCAGCTGTTTCTGCTTTTGTTTCAGCAGGAAAGCCCTCCCCTCTTTCCGCTCACCCTGTATTTTCCAAGTTTTTTAAAGGATTACTTCATTCTAATCCACCTTTTAGGGATCTGGCCCCTGCCTGGGACCTTAATGTTT
This sequence comes from Neoceratodus forsteri, assembly GCA_016271365.2. Taxonomy (NCBI): domain Eukaryota; kingdom Metazoa; phylum Chordata; order Ceratodontiformes; family Ceratodontidae; genus Neoceratodus; species Neoceratodus forsteri. Next base: position 407,120,638 of record CM028132.1, on the reverse strand, counting down.
GCATTGCCCAGTTAATGCAACCTCCTTTTGAACCTCTGTCTTCTGCAGAGCTTAAGTACTTAACTTGGAAAACTGTTTTCCTAGTGGCTATCACTTCTGCCAGGCGCATAAGTGAGTTGCAAGCCCTGTCAGTAGAAACTGACTTTATTTCTTTCCACAGGGATAAGGTAGTCCTCAGGACTAACAGAAAGTTTTGCCTAAGGTGGTTTCAGATTTCCATCTTAATCAATCTATCTCCCTTCCAGTGTTTTCACTGAACATTCCTCCTCTGGCGAGAGGAGATTGCACAGTTTAGATGTTAAGAGGGCCCTAAGTTACTATATAGAATGTACCAAGGGTCACAGGTTCGAATCCTCCAACTTTTTCTCACTTATGGTGAGGTCGAAAAGGAGACCTGCCACTAAGAGATCAATTGCCAGGTGGTTGTCTCTTGTATCCAATTTTGTTATCAGAAACTGGGAAAGTTCCCCTTCTGGCCTGAGGCTCATTCTACCAGAGGTAGCAGCGTCTCTAGCTGCTGCCAGAGACATCCTATCTTAGAGATATGTCAAGCAGCTACCTGGAAGCGGTACACACTTTCACCAAGCATTACTCCCTGGATGTCCAGGCCAGGAGAGATGCTCGGTTTAGCACAACTGTGCTTCAGAGCCTATTCCTAGTAGGTTCTGTCCCTCCTCCATGGAGGTACTGCTGTGTAGTCTGCAATTGTCATAATATAGCAAGACTTCATGTTGTTTGAAGAAAAATTACTCACCCTTAGTAATGTTGTTTCTTCTAATGGAGTCTTGCTATATTATAACTCCCAACCTGCCCCTCTCAGAACTTCTACTTGGGTATGGGGTGGGCAGCCTAGTGTGGGCGCTAGTTATGCCCATTATATGTTTTCTACCCTTCTTGGGGTTTTGGGTGTGATGTTTTTATTTTATCTCATATTATTGCTTATATTATATTATTACTTCTGGTCCCTGACTTGAGTCTTTGTGTTGGGACCAGGAATATGTGTTTAATAGTCAAATAGCCAGTTGGCTAATGTAGGTTACAGCTTCCACACAGACCTTAGTGAGTTTTGCTCATAAAGATCTGACAGTTTAGGTTTGAAATAACCCAGACAGAGCTTCTCTAACCGAGCTCGTGCTCCAAATTCCATTCTTAGAATGGGAGTTAACTCTTTCACCTCCGGAGCAGTTCTAATGGTGGGACAAACTGCAATTGTCATAATATAGCAAGACTCCATTAGAAGAAACAACATTACTAAGGTGAGTAATTTTTTCTTCTCTTCCTAGCGTGTATCACTTTAGCGATAAAGTGATTTTTCCTCCCTGTTTATGCTGAGCTCTGCCTCTGGGAACCTCTTCAAAAAGTGTGCCTGCAGGCAGAAGATCCTTGAGAAGGATGACCACGTGGCTTGTGTCTGCTGCCTAGGCCCAGCATGACACCCAGGCTTGTGTTATGTGCTGTAGCTTCAACCAGGCCACCTGGAAGCGCCAACTGCGGACCCTTAAAACTTTTCTTCTGAAGCAGGTCACCCAGATGGAGGAGCTTCAGGCCTGAAGTTCCTCGGCTTCCCCCACGATGTTCTCGGACTTGCAACCCTTCAAGGCCCAGGACAATTCGACAGGGAAGTACAGGTGTTGAGACAAGGACCATCCTTAGGAGAAACTGGTCCTGCTTGTGTCGATCCCAGTTGACACTTTGTGTGTCGACCGCAGTGGGGCTGTCCTCGTCGTCAGGGGCGGGCCCCCTCTGTCTTGCATGCCCTTTCTCCTGCATGGCTACTGCTGGCAGCTCCTCCCACCAATGTTTTGGTGGTGTGCGTCGGTTCCAGGAGCTCTGGTGCCCCATTGACTTCCCAGCACATTCTGTTCAGGGCACCTGTTCTCGATGGGCACTCAGGTGGCTCATCTGGCTCATAGTTGACGGGCTGGGCATCGGCGATCACCGGGACACAGCCTAACCCACCGCTGCCGACCTTGGTCATTTCTTTAGCCATTGCCTTGTGCACAGAGCCTCTACCCTCTGAATCTCCCCGGCCCAAGCTCCAGTCACCGTCATCTTCCCCGACACCGACACATGCCGAGGAACTTCCCTGCAGGTTCCAACCTGTTTGGGCTCCGACCCCAGTGTTCCTTCAGCCGACGCTGGTGGATCTGACGCCAATAGCAGTGGACTTCTACTCCATGTTTACCACCTTATGGGACTTTATGTAAGCCAAGCTTGCTGTTCCCCAGGGCCCGCCCCTGCAGCAGCCCCCTGCTCCTCCTGTAAGGCTGCAGCCCACACCTCATGATCCAGGGCCCTCGCCCCCCCCCCCAGGACTCTTTGGGGGGGATGAGAATGGTGGTCGCCTGGATCTCATTCCTCCTTATGAGGATGACTATGGCGATGATGGAGGAGCCAATCCTTATAACTCCTCCTCCATGGTCTCATCCGATGGCAAGGAGACCCTGAGGTACATCCCGCAGTCATCGTTTCCCCGATGACTCCTCTTTTGTCTCGGTTATGAGACAGTTACTGTCGGGCATGGACTTAACACCGATGAGCAAGATCCTGCTTGTCATAGACTGGTCACTTATACAGTATGTGATTGCTGGACGCCCCTTCTCTGATCATCTTGATTGAACCCTTTGAGGATGCCACCTGACATTGGCCAAATTTAATTCCAGCCATGTCAAAGTAGGCAGACAGATTATACCAGGCTCCAGCAGGAAGGCCTTTCTTTGCCGACCAATCTCAAGTGGATTTGGTGGTCATCGTGCCACACACGACCCCACCAATAGGCCAAAACATCTCAGTTTCTTGCCCCTGGATAAGGAGTCTCGGAGGCTGGATTACATTGGCAAGAGAACTTTTGCCTCTGCCACACTGACCATCAGGGTGTTGAACTACATTGCCCATATGGTCCAGTACCAAAACCAGCTCTGGGACCAGGCCCTCAAAACGCTCCTTGGGCCTTCCCGCAGGACCCCCTAAAACAGCAGATGCTGCAGCCTCTCAAAGCAGGTTCTGATGTATGCACACACCTTCTTAGGCCTACCTACGATGTCGTAGAGGTCTCGGCCAGGGCTGCCACAGCGGGAATTTGCCTGTGAAGACACTCTTGGCTGAGGATGTCAGGCTTTGACAGGATGTTCAACTGTCCATTCTGAATGCCACCTTTAGTGGCTTCAAACTGTTTGGGGCAGATATACAGGACATACCGTTTCAACTGCAAGCCTCTGGGCACACCTTGTGGTCAGTCCAAATTCCACACCAACCAGCCAAAAAGTGGTAGAGTGCCTTTTTGGTTTCAATCCATAGACCCAAGCCTTCTAACAAGCTTTGGGGTAAGTACTGGGCCACCCCTGCCTACCCCCTCCCCCACCACATGAAAAATCCCCAGAGGAGGTGGTGCGGCCACAGCCACCCGTGCCAGTTTGGCCTGACTGCTTGCCCGACCCCTTCTCTCCAATAAGACATGAGGAGGTTTTAGGGGATTGTATCTCCCTGCACTTGGACAAGTGGAGGGAATTTACCAGAGATGTGTGAGTACTGCAGCTAATAGAAAGCAGCCACACTCTGGAAATTCTGGAGTGCCCTCCAGACCACACCCCCCCAGTGCTGCCCTCTTATCCTCTGGACCACATTCCAGTGCTCTGAGAGGAAATCCACTCTCTGCTTCACAAAAGAGCCATAGAACCCATCCTAGAGACCCAACAGGGCAGAGGGTTCTACTCTCATTTCTTTCTGGTCCTCAAATGCACAGGGGATCTCAGGCCCATTCTAGACCTCTGGGAGCTAAATCTGTTCATTCAGTACAAAAAATTCTGGATGGTGATGTCACAATTTCACTCAGCAGGTCATGCCCTCTACTCCCAAAGTGCCAACCTCTGAGCGCAGTCTTGTGAACAGTGTAACAAACAAAGTAACTCTCTTGTCTGTTTTTGTGAGTTTGGATCAACCTTTGGTCTCTGTTCTGGAGGGATTCAAACTGTCAACCTCTTCCTAGCATACCCAATGCACAGGCTCAGATATATCTGTCTTCGGGGGGCCAGATATCTTTGCCTACGGGCACCTAACCAGGTATTCAGAGATGAACCTTTAAAACTTTTATAAAGACCTCAGATTTAAAACTCTTCTCTTTCCAGTTTGATACCACTATACAAGCTATATGTCTGCTGAACCATAAATATTTCTTAGCAAAAGAAAGCAATTCAAAGACAGACCAGGTTTGCTCTAAAATTAGAGTTTTTACTAAAATATATAATAATATGTCAAACATACAATACAGAACTCTTATAACACAAGACTTACATGTGTTTAAATAAAACAAGGTTTAAAATAGTGCAATTCCTACAACTATATTTAGATTTTGTCTAGCTTTCTAAATACCTGTTTTCAGTGCTCAGATGTTTCCTTAGTCAGTGTCAGATACAATTGCATATCTATAGTGAAAGAGAATAATATTTTCAAGCAGTATTGGCCAACCCCTTTTTGATGAAGTCATCCAGCCCCATCCTCTGGTCAAATATCTAACAATAATATATTTTTATACAACCACAGGATGTAATTTTATTAATCTATACTATACAGCTATACAGGATATATTAATTCTGCAACCTTAGCATAACTCAAGTTTCAATGACACCTCTTTTGATCTCATGCTGTACCCTCTTCACACAGGCTTCATAGGGTCATTTACAACCTTACACCTCTATGTAACGTCCTAGCTTCCATTATTTTTAACGTCATAAACCTAGTTTATGATTTCTGTCTTAACAAAATTAACTTAACAACTCTAATTAGCTCAGAGAAACAGGATCATTGATAAAAGTCTTCCAGTAACACATTGTCTCTAAAAAGACTGAGTGAGTGATACAATGCTATTAGCAGTTCTCTTGGCCTGCATCTGTCAGCTGAAATCTTGGGGGGATGAGAGAGGTCATTCCTAGAGCATTTGATTTTCAGCAGAGACAGTCATAATACATATTATATAAAAAAATATTATCCAGCACTCAAAACTGGCTGTCTACGTCACAGGTGACACTTCATGGTCTGCTGCCCCTTCTGCACCAGGGAGACTGGATTTGCTTCCTCAGCATGACGGATGCCAACCTTCATATTCAGGTACATACCTCCCACGGACAGTACGTAAGGTTTCATTTTCAGGGGGCACACTTCCAGTTCCGGGCCTTGCCCTTTGGGTTGTCCTCGGCTCCTCTGGTGTTTTTCAAATGCTTGGCAGTGTTAGCAGCTGCCCTCAGGCGACAGGGACTCTGTGCCTTTCCCTATCCGGACGATCGGCTTCTCAAAGCCCAATCCAGGGAGCGCCTGTTACAGACTCTGGAACATACCACTCACCTATTCCAGGATCTGGACATTACGGTCAACCTGCCCAAGTCAGTTCTGACCCCCTGTCAGCAACTTCGGTACATGGGGCAGTCATGGATACCTCTCAGGGCATGGTCTTCTTGCCTCAGGACCGGGAAGATCGCCTAATGGCTCAAGCCCGCCTGCTATACAGCAGCCGTTATGTCTCAGCCCAGGCTTTCCTTCAGGTCTTGGGCCTGATGGCTGCAGCTATAGTCACAGTTTTTATAGCCAGATTGATCATGAAAATTCCCCAGTGGACACTGAGGGTCCAGTGGGACCAGCGTACCGATGATTTGGAACAGCAGATCCTGGTCTCCTCTCTGGTAGAAAGGGTTCTGTTTTGGTGGATAGAACTCAGTAACCTGTTTCGAGGGGTTACTTTTCTCATTCCTTCCCCTCAGCAGATTCTCACAACAAATGCTTTGGGGTTGAGGTGGGGAGCTCATCTAGGGCCCCACCAGACCAAAGGGACGTGGTCCAAGTTAGAATCCTCTCTCTCCAAATATATGTCCTGAAGATGAGGGACATTCTTTATGCCTTGCAGGCCTTCCAAACTCTGCTATCCCTGGGTCTTCTGCCAGTGCAGATGGACAACATCAGTGTAGTCCACTACATCAACAAGCAGGGGGCACTCACTCTTACCCTCTTTGCCGGGAAGCGAAGAGAGTCTGGTATTGGGCTCTGAAACAGTCTAAAACTGTCATCCATCCATGTTCCAGGTGTCCAAAACGTCCTGGCAGACAGCCTAAGCAGGTCGCAGTCAAAAATGCATGAGTGGGAGCTGCTGACCGCAGTAGGAGAAGACCTGTTTGGTGGGGTCATCCAGAGTTGGACCTTTTTGCGTCCCCACTCAACACAGAACTGCCAGTTTTTTTTTGCTTACTTGATTCAGAGCTTGGAGTTTTCTGGCGAGACTTGTCCCTCTCTTGGAAAAGGAGTTTTCTGTACGCATTTCCTCCCTTCACCCTGCTTCAGAGGGTTCTGATCAAGCTACAGATGGAAGGGGCCACGAAGATCCTCATTGCCCTGTTCTGGCCTTATCAGATCTGGTTCCCTTTACTGCAACAGCTGACAATGAAGCCTTCAGTACCTCTACCTCTGTGCACCGGCTTGCTTTTTAGAGCCGGGGCACCCTGGTCCATCTGGGTCTCAGATCCCTACTTCTTCATGCCTGGCTCCTGAGGACATAGCCATGGCTCTGTTCGGGGTGTCACCCAAGGTGGCTGATGTCCTAGTGGTGGCTAGGAAGCCTTCCACTAGGGCCACTTAGAATAAAGTGGAAATGTTTTGTGCTGTGGGTTGCTTCACATCAGCTGGATCCCTTCACTTGTCCAGTGAATCAGATTCTGGAGTAATTGCTGTCCCTTTCAGATTTCGATCTGAAGTATTCCTCTCTTAAGATGTACACGTCTGCCATCTCTGCCTTCCGTGTGCCTCCTGATGGCCATACGGTAGCACAGTTGGAGGTGTCCCATACATTTCTGAGAGGCATTCTTTACCTGAAGCCTCCTATCTGCAATCCAGTCCCGCCTTGGGACTTGAATTTTGTGTTAGAAAAACTTACTTGGGCTGGCCTGGTGGCCCTGAGGGTTAAAATGCTGGATGCCACACCTTGTGCCATGGCGACTAACCAGGTTTCAGAACAAGCCTGGTCGGGGGGGGGGAGGCCGGGAGTTGGATTGAATGGCCCCAGGGCGGCTCTCCTCCCCCGGGTGAGGATTCAGTCACGACTACTGCAAGGCTGCCCCCGGGTGGAGGCCCAAAGGGTAGTGCAGACAGGAGTGGCTAGGATAGGGAGGGTGCCACGGAGTGCTGCATGCGCGTGCTTCCATGCCCACCCGAGCGACCGTGGCAAGGGGAAGGGAGAAAAATGGTGGAAAATGGAGCTGGCAGGCTCCATGATGGCCCATAGTGCCCGGGGACAGATGTTGGTCTCTGGGGGAGGAGGGAAGGTCGACTCCCTTCACCCGCGACCCTGTCGGGGAGACCTGTGGGGGAATGCCGGGAGGGTCCGGTGCTGGACGATTGGGACCGGAGAGCGAGTCTCTCTGAGGTAGGATTCGGAACCGCCTTGCCAGCTCTGCCAGGAGGAGGGATAAAATGTATAAGAAAAGAAAAACTTACCTGGGCTTCTTTTGAGCCGGCCTCGACATGCGAGCTTTGCTTTCTGGCGTGGAAAGCATTATTTTTAGTTGCTGTTGCTTCTGCTTGAAGAATTTCAGAGCTATATGCGCTCATGTGCAACCAGCCTTATTTGATTTTCCATAAACACAGGTGTCTTTACGTACTAAGCTTAAGTTTCTTCCTAAGGTGGTGTCAGAGTTTACTTAAATCAATCCAGCCACCTTCCTGTTTATTTCCCAGATCATGCCAATCCAGGGGAAGCATTGCTCCACACTTCCGATGTGCATAGAATTCTGTGTTACTACACACACCATACAAAGGACTGTAGGAAGTCCTCTCAGTTGTTTCTTTGGTTCACCCCTTGGAAAGAGGGCGTCGCTGTTTCTAAACAGTGTGTGTCCAAATGGTTGACCAGCTGTATCACTTATTGCTACAGTAAGTATAGCAAGGATCTTCCTGGCATTGTTCGGGGCCACTCCGCCAGAGGGCATGGCCACTTCTGTTGCCTGTTTTAGGAATGTGTCAGCTGCCGAGATACTTGGAGTTCTGTCCACACCTTTACCAAGCACTACCATCTGAACATTGCCTCTAGGCATAGGGCCAACATTGGCTTAGCTGTCCTCCAGGGCCTACTTTCTTAGGCCCAGGGTTTTCTCCACCCAGACTGTGCTATCTGCTGACAGAACTGCTTGGAATTCATTTCACAGGTGTGGCCTGCTGCAAGAAGAAGAATCAGCATTTATATAGTGCTTTTCATACACAGCATATCCCAAAGCGCTTTACAAGCAATGCTAGACTGGTAGTGAAGTGACTGAATGTGCAGTGGTGGCCATATCGCACATCAACACCCACACACGCAGCCTGGACAATTGCATGAACCGGTTTATGGGAAGGGGAATGTTGGCCAGGACACCGGGAGTGTCGCCCACTCTTTGCAAAGAGTGCCCTATGTTCCTTTACTTCCTCCTGAACACCCACCAGGACAGCACCAGGTTGGGTATAGGGTACCTCGGTTTAACGCCTTATCCGAAGGATGGCACACCCCAGCAGTACAGCACCCCCCCCCCCAATACTGCACTCGAATGCCAGCATTTTAGGTGCAAGTCCAGTCCCGGTGTGGGATGAGAACCCACGACCTTCTGGTCCAGAGGCGGATGTACTACCAACTGAGCCATGCAAGAGATACCCCCAAAGTCATATAGTACAGTTACGTAAGAAGTTACTATAACAGTAGATCTGCGAGGAGATCTCTTGCAGCAGGGCATGCTGTCCGTCCCTACCTCCTTCCCCCTGGACCTAGGAGACCTTTCTGCGTCTGTACCTCTTTCTCTATTATTTTCTTTTGGACAGGAAACTTTGGTTCCTCCTTGGTTCCCTCTACTGGGACTACATGGCTTATGGTTTCAGGTGGCAGAAATGAGGAGGGAATGGGGGCCACCCTCTCTTACAGGATAGGCCGACATTGGTGTATGACGTCAGAGTGGGCGGCCCTCTGGTAGACTGCTAGCTAGAAAAGTTTCCGTGTGGTCCTAGTGCTTGGTGACTATTGTTCTATAGGTGTGACCTGCTGCAAGAGATCCCTTCATAGATCTACTGTTATGGTAAGTTCTTACGTAACTGTACTGTCTTCGAGAAAGTCTCTTGCAGCAGGTCATGCCGTCCCTCCCTCCTTCCCCCTTGTCTCTGTTTCCCTGTTCTCTCCTTTTTCCAGGGTGGTACACCTGCTGTCCTACGTGCTTTTTTTGGCAGGTCTGTCTGGCTCTTCCTGTGTTCCCTCAGGAGCGAGTCCTCAACGCCTGGTCTCTGGTCGGGAAATGAGGAGGGCATGGCGCCTCTATGTAGAGGGATGTTGACATGATGACATCACCGCGTGTGCGGCCCCAGTTAGACTGCTAGCCGAAATGTGTCCATGTGGTCTTGGTGCCTGGTGGCTATAGTTCCTGAGGTGTGACTTGCTGCAAGAGATTCTCTTGAAGATCTGCTGTTACGGTAAGTTCTTACATAACTGTTCTATTCAGTCACCAGGGGACTTAGTCCCATCCTGGAGACCTTGCCATGGAGAGTATGTCATGGGCACAGGATCAAGTCCTGCAGATGCTGGGTGGACAGGGCTGGGGATGCCGGTGGATGGGGGCATGAACCACAGTTGAAGGCAAAAATAGTAAATTAAAAAAGTGGTTTCATTTCACATAAATCAAGCTGTAACATTGCTTGTGTTTAGGAGAGGAGAAACCTCACAGCGTGAATGGGTAGAAAGGCTGGGAGTTTATTCACACATAGGATAGAAATGTCCAGAACTGAAAACAAATTATTTCTAGGGACATGGATATGGTGTACTGTCCACACTTCGGCAGCTCTTCCTTTCCCCTTAAATCTTGGTGGAAGGTCTTTAAGCTAAGTTCCTCCCACACACCTGGGTGGTATCCTCCTTGGCACCACCCTGTGATGTCAGATCTTCCTTTCCGCTGGAAGCATCAGGTCTCCTCCTTTGCAGCTCCTGCATGCGGTGTAGGCCCAACTTGGTGTTCGACTTCTGCATAGACTGTTTGCAAAAACAAATCATTTTTCTTTCTCCAAATGGAGCACAGTGACCAGAAAATGAGTCCAGGGTTCAAGTGCTGTGCCGCTTGTTCCTAGAAGTTGTCACACACAGATCGTCACGCCTCTTGCGTTTATTGCCTCGGGCCCCAGCATGATCTGCAGGCTTGGGGCCAGTGCCAGTCCCTTCAGCCCTCCACATTGGAGGACCATTATGCCTGCCTTTTCTTAGGTTGCCCAGATGAAAGGGTCCCTCCCGTTTGATCCAAGGACATCCATAAGGTGGTTTCCGTGGCAGTGGGTTTGGCAGCGCAGCTTGCCGCCTTTGAAGAGGCTGTGGCTCCGGCCTCCACCCTGCTTCCAGTGGGCTTGGGCACTTCATTCACTGGAGCATTTTGTGACTTATGTCAGTCCCTTCCTACTCTTGGGGAGGGCCCTTCCCTGGGGCGCAAGTCTTCACGGGCCTCCAAGTCTAGGAGGTCCCATTGCAGGTTGTAGGATTGGGAATGAGCTCACTCTTCCCATTCCTGTGACTCTGCGTCTCATTCGCCTTTTGTCAAGCCGTCGGCTTTGGTTGATGCTTCTATGGTTCTGGTCCAGGCTGCTGGCCCCTCAGTATCCCCATTGGGCCTGCCGGTCGAGACTTAGGTCAACCAACCTGTTGAGATATTTCTCGACCCGTTGTTGGAGGACAGTGGGGATGACACACTTTCGAGGACTCCGGTCCTCTTGACCCTCTCTCAGGAGGAGTAAGATAGATCAGCCGAGTTGGCTGTCTCCCCTTAGGCACTCAGCCCCTCAGGGGTTCCTCAGGGCCCACATCCAGTTGATCGCACGGAGCCTTCCCCCTTGTCTAGTCCGTGATTACCTGTTTTCAGTCGATGTCTCGATTGGCTTGGTCGAGATCCAGGGAATCTCTGCATTCCTGCTCTCAGTCATTGACCTAGAAGCACCATTGGTGCTTCTCTCATTCTTCCTTGTCTTTGGACGAAGACAGGCTCTACCGTAAACTGCGGTGCTGTTATGAGGAGCTCCTGTGGCAACAGTAGATCCCGGCCATGGCTGCGCTCCACCTCCATCTCCGGCGCTTCTCTGGTCGCCCATGCATTGGCCTGCTCCAGTCACCCTGGTCGAGCCGATGTCGGCCCATTTTGGTGGAGCCCCACAGCTCTTGCACGGAGCTCTGTCCAAGGCTGCCCACCCTGCTTCTGGACTCCCCTGTAGGCTGTTGAAGATCACCCACTTGGATGAGCCGCGGGTTGTCCAAGGGGAGCCTGGGTCGAGGGCAGTGTTTGAGGAGCCCTCAGATTTGGAGGACTCCTCCAAGCACTCCATGCAGACTCTGGCCTTCGACCTGGAGTCCTTTGAGGAGCTTACCACGGAACATAGACCAGCTTCCTTCGGGGCTGTGCTCCACTTGATCTCAGAGTCAATGGGGATCCAATTGGAGCCAGTCCAGAAGTGGGCCAAGTACCCCCTGACCAAGTTCTTGGACAGGGATGACTCCTAGAACTACTGTTACAGGTGAGTAACCCTCCTTTTTTTTTTGGCAAGGTAGGAGAAGATAAACCAGCTACAAGAGAAAGAGTTTTCATTGAATTGTCTCTTGTATTGAATTCTAGTATTGTAAGACTGGCAAGGGTCCACCAGAAGGTGAAGAGCATATACCACCAGAGCTACATCTGCCATAGTAGCAGCATTAAGAAGTTGCACCCTTGCTTGAGGTGTGTAAGGCAAACACATGGTCTGCAGTACAGGTCCTCACTTCTCACTGTTATTTGGACATGCAAACTAGAAGGGATGCCAGATGCTTCAGAACCTTTTTTCCTAACTAGGTTCTATACCTGGCCTTCCAAGGCACTACTTGGAGTCTGCTATTTATATATCATCATAAATACACTCTCGTTGCTAGAAGGAAAAAATGACTCGCAATAGTAATGGTGTTGGGTGTATTTGTGATTCATACATGCCCTTGCCACCTTCCCTTCTAGAATTTAAATAAAAAAAGGTTCCTCAGGTCAAGTCAAATCAAATGTTTTAAAAATGTCCTTGCTTGAGCATTTTATAGTGTCAAATTTTGCAGTTTTTATAGTTTGTCATGTTATAAATTATTGTTCCTTTTGCATTTACACTTTTTAATACATAGCATGTTAGCTGAGTGGTCACTGCTCTCTTCTGCTCCTTAGTAATAAATCTACTGTACCATTAGAAAGTCTGGGGAGGGGGGAGCCTGAGCCTGACCACCCAGCAGAGTATGAACTTTAAAGGGACACTGCCAGCTGTTTACTTACATTTACTGCAGGTATCCCCAAAAGTGTATGCAGCAGTCCCTTTAGCCATACAGCATCCATAGAAGCAATATCTTAGCACCAAAAAGTAGTTCATTGTAATAGTAACTCCAAAGCAAAACCCTCTTGGTCTGCTCGAATTTACTGTGCCAGCTGTCAAAGCGTAGTTCCATGTCTAAATGGCAGTGAAGCGCCAGAAGACTCATGCACGCCTCCTTATATCTGAGTTCAGCTGAACACATATTTTAACAGTATGAAGAAAGCTGAACTCGAGAAAGTGTCAGTTAATTTGAAACAGGTGCCAAAAGTACAAAAATCACAGTCTGAAAGTCAAGCTGTGACACTGGGCGGGCGCGTATGAATAGCCAAGTGGATATGCGCATATATGCTCAGTATCACGGCTCAGCTGTAGACCGTGATTTTTCTAACTATAAGCCCTCATTTTCAAATTAACTAACACTTTCCCCGAGTTCTGCTTTCTTCATACTGTTAAAATTTTTGTTTAGCAGAACTCGCATTTTAAAGTTGATTCTGAAACAGTGTCAGAGGCTCAGAGACCAAAGAAAAAGACGACCTACTGGTTTTAAAAATTGTACTAGCTGTGTTGCCTGGTTGCTAAAGCTGATAGGCATTAATGGCTGTATGTTTTGCTTGGGTCCCAGTCACATTTTTGGAAATTGTACTGTGTGTAAAACCTTTGACCCTAAAACCATTAAGAAAAGAGCTGAAAAATTTGAAAAAAATGACTGCATCTGCCCTTCCTTCTAAAACCTCTGAAGAGGTAGCTCCCTCTACCTCGTCTTCTGCTCCTTCAAAAAAATAAAGGAAGGTCTAAAGAATCAATGGATCCAAAATCCACAGATAAAGCGGACTCTGCCAAAGCTAAAAGACCTGTGGAACTGGCTAGTGAGTCGGTTCCAGCCAAGAAAAAGGAAAAAGAGAACCATGTTGTTGCACCTCTGTCCAAGAAGGCCAAGGAGCTCTCAGCAGACAAGCCTGCTATGCCCACAGCAGAGGAGATTGCTAGGGCTTTACAGATTCAGCAGGCACTTCAGGCGGTGATACCAGTTCCCACACCGACCCCACTGGTTCTTGCTCAGGTGCAAATGGTTCAGGAACCTGCTTTCTTGTATGAAATACAAGAAGGGGAGGAGGAGGAGGAAGGTGAGGCGACTGAACCTGAGGTGTCCCCTGAACAGGAGTTTGGTTCCCTGCTCAGGGGTCCAGACGATTACACTTCACATTATTCTTTTGTGAAGCAAATGGTGGACACATTAAATCTGCCTTTTCAGGAAACTGAAAAAGAGGAGGAAGAGGCACATTTCCTGGAGGTGATGGGGTTAGCCCCCACAAAGAGACTGCTGCTACCTATGCACAAGTCTCAGAAAACAGGTACTAAGAATCCTAAAAACCCCTACCACCTTCCCAGGGGTTGAAAAGAAGAATCATAAAAAGCCCCAATTGGATAGGTCCAGTGCTGCTTTCCTCTTTAACCACCCAGACCATGTGGTACAGGCAGCAGCCTGTGATAAGGCCAGAACCCCTCTGCCTTCCCACCCCTCTAATAAAGATTCCAGAAAACTGGTTGCTATGGGGAAAAAAGGGTACCTGGCAGCTTCATTGATAGTGAGGCAGGCCAGCTTTATGGCATACACGGCACAATACCAGAAGGCCTTGTGGAACACTGTACTGGCACTAACAGATAAAATCCCAGGTGAGGCTGCAGCGGACCTGGCAAAGACTGCCAGGACAGCATTGGATGCCACCGAATACCAGTTCCACATGGCTGTGGACGCAGATGACACAGTAGCAAAGCTTATGGCACTTACTGTCTCTAGGAGGTGGTTTGCTTGGCTTAGAACAACTAACCTGACCCAAGATACACAGACAAAGGCCATGGATTTCCCCTGTCAAGGTGACTCCCTCTTTGGGGACAAGACAGAGGCATACATGAAGAAAGTGGAGGAGTATAAAGTGACTTACAGAAGTAATTCAGCTAAAGAGAGACCCTCCACTTCTTATTTCCCAATACAGGGGCAGCAGGGGTAGCGGCTCCTATTCCGGACCATTCTTTTAGGCCCAAGCAACAACAGACTACCAGCAGCCCTAGGGCTATTTTAGGAGTAGAGGCAGAAGGGCTATGATGAGACCAGCACAAGTGCCTCAGGCTCAGACCCAGCCAAAGCAGAATCCCTGATGGGCTAGTACAGGTTGCCTGCCCCCTGCCAGTAGAAGGCAGATTGGCTCACTTCCTCCAAGCCTGGCATGCCATCACCACAGACAAGTGGGTCTTGGAGGTAGTGAGTCAAGGGGTGTCTCTTGAGTTTCAAATCCCTCCCCAAACTGAGAGCCAGGCATTTTGCCCCAGCAACCTCTGCAGACAAAATCCTTCTGGAAGCAGAGGTAGCAAACCCGCTAATCATTAGAACAGTAGAACCCGTACCCCTACTACCGAGGGGAAAAGCTTCTACTCAAGGTACTTCTTCACTCAAAAGAAAAACGAGGACTGGTGACCCATTCTGGATCAGCGACTCCTAATCAAACATGTCTCAAATCCAAAGTTCAGAATGGTCACTCTGGCCATGATAATCCCCACACTGCAGAAGGGGGACTGGCTGACATCCTTAAACCCCAAGGATGCTTACTTCCACATATCAATAAGACCATATCACAGAAAATACTTAAGGTTCAGGCTCCCCTCAGGTTACTACCAATTCTCAGCCATGCTTTTCGGCCTAACATCAGTCACCAAGTCATTCCCAATCCCTTTCTCTCTCTCTCTCTCTCTCTCTCTCTCTCTCTCTCTATACCCCTCATTCGCACTCTTCCCCTCCCTTTCTTTCTCCTACCCTTTCTGATACTCTACCTTGATAGGCCCCTTTGGGGCAGCTATGCCGTACATTGCTAATTGGGAAACCTCGTTCGCACTCTTCCCTCTTTCTTTCTCCTACCCTTTTCAATACCCTACCGTGACAGGCCCCCGGGCAGCTATGCCATATTGCTAATTGGGAATCTCCTCCCGCTGTTTAATTTTAGTTGTCTAGGTTACTCAAATGTATTATTTATCTATTTTCTGTATTACATAGCAATCTTATGTTTTTTGTTAACTGTCAAGTTTTTGTTATGTCTCTGCTGTTTTACATCCCGACGTGGAACCTTTGTAAAAGAGTGTATACGCAAAGGTTGTATCCGAATTGCCAAATAAATAAATAAAGTTTCTGTCTGTAGTGGTGGCACAGTTAAGAAGGCAGGGAGTGACAGTATTCCCGTACTTGGATGACTGGCTAGTCATGGGTCAGTCCCTGCAACATGCCAAAGACTCTCTGGCTCCAACAAGGCACACGCTAGAGTCACTAGGATTTCAGATAAATGTACAGAAGTAAAAAATGGCGCCAGTACAGCTTCTTGACTTCACTGGAGCAGAAGTGGACACCTACCAGAGAAGGACTTTTCTTCCATAGGACAAGGGTGCACAGCATCTTGTAATTAGCAGATTCATTTCAGCTGAACAGACCATGGACTGCAAGAGAGTTCTTGCGGCTACTGGGCCACATGGCAGCTTCCACAGTAGTGGTCCCAGGATCCAGATTCCAGATGAGGGACATACAGTTTCACTTAAGGGCTCACTGGTCCCAGAGAAGAGATTCCCTGGCCAAACTGCTACCAGTCTCAGACACCCTCCTGCAGTGGTGGCTGGATTCAGAAAACCTCAGGGATGGAGCCCCCTTCCAAAAGGAGCATCCCTCAGTGGTGCTCACCACAGATGCCTCTCTGCTGGGGTGGGGAGCACACATGCTGGACCTGACAGTGGAACATGCAAAATAACCTTGGAGCAAATGCCCTGAGGCATGGGTTATCCCGGAGGATATTGGCCTTATAGCCAAATTTTAAAGAAAACACAATTGCACATACCCCAATAATGCAAAGCATCATGGGAAACATGCAAATCCCCATGAGAGAATGTCATGGTCACCTCAGGAATCTCTCCTACACATAAATCTCCTGGAGCTCAGGGGAGTATACCTGGTTCTACAGGAATTTGCTACTCATTTATAAGGAAAGGTGGTACAGGTCAGGACAGACGCCACCACCACCATGTACTACATAAACAAGTAATGGGGAACCAGTTCCATCCTACTGTGCATAGAAGCCATGAGAGTGTTGGGTCTGGTCTACTTGCTACAAGTGTCCCTATCAGCTGTCCACCTCCCAGGAAAGGACAGTGTCCTGGCAGACTCCCTCAGCAGAATCGGCTAGAACCATCACAAATGGTCCCTGAATGCACAAGTGCTCCAGTTGGTGTTCAGAAAGTGGGGCACACCAAAGATGGATCTCTTCACCTCCACAAACAATCACCAGCTGCCGTAACACTGCTGCAGACTCCCCAGCAGGGGCACAGTCCCAGTGGATGCCTTAAAACTGGATTGGTCAGGCAGATTCCTGTGTGCCTTCCCTCCTTTACCCCTGTTGCTCAGGACTCTGATAAAACTCAGGTCACAGCCAGCAACAGTGATCCTGGTGGCTCCAGATTGGTCGAGGTAGCCATGGTGCTCACTATTGCTGACTCTATCTGCCTCACAACCAATCCACCTGCCTCAGAGGCACAGTCTCCTGACATCCTCTCAGGGCAGGATCCTGTATCCCAGTCTCAGAGTCCTGCAACTGAAGGCATGGCTCTTGAAGACTTAGAGTTTGCAAACTTGAATCTCTTTGAAGATGTTTTGACTCTGCTCAGGGGTTCCAGGAAGCCATGTACGAAGAAAACTTATTCCTTAAAGTGGAAAAGATTTTCCATTTGGTGCAAGGGAAGAGATGTGGATCCTTCTGGTGCAAGTCTCTCTGTCCTGCTGGACTATCTGACTCACCTACACTCCCTGGGCCTCACGAGAATAAGTGAATTGCAGGCCCTGTGCACTGACCAGGACTACATATCAGTCGACAGGGACAAAGTCGTACTTGGGACCAACAGGAAATTCCTCCCTAAGGTGGTCTCAGATTTTCATTGAATCCTAGAATTCCAGCTCGTCTGAGCGGAAACTACATAGCCTGGATGTCAAGAGGGCTCTTGGTCATTATCTGGACAGGACCAAGACTCATAGGCCTGAGCATACCCAGCTGTTCCTCACTTTTGGGGAAGTTGGTAAGGGTAAGCCTGCATCAGAATGAACCATTGCATGCTGGAATGTGGCTTGCATACAGTTATTTTGCAGTAAAGTGGGTAAACAAGCCCCTCTGGGTCTCAGGGCACATTCTACCAGGGATACAACTGCATCAGTGGTAGCTGCAAGAGACATTCCACTGTTGGAGGTCTGCAAAGTAGCTACATGGAAAACTGTACACACTTTTACCAAGCACTGTAGTTTGGACATACAGTCCAGAAATGATGCCAGATTTGGCACAGCAGTGCTGCAGAACTTGTTCCCCAAATAGGTTCTCTGCCCAACCTCCAAAGGTACTGCGTGGTAGTCTGCATTAGTTTAATCACAATGAGTGATTCCTGGGGTAAAAGAAAAAATTACTCACCATAGTAATCTTGTTTAACATAGAAACATAGAATTTGACGGCAGATAAGGACCGCTTGGCCCACCCAGTCTGCCCATTTCCCTACCTGATGGATAAGCTGCAGATCCTAGTTAACCAGCAGCCTACTTCTTCCTACCCCCAACCCCTAGAATTTCCTTATGACTGTCCCATGCATGCTTGAATTCCACCTCTGTTTTTGACTCCACAACCTCCTCTGGAAGGCCATTCCATACATCCACAACCCTGTGGATGTATGGAACGGCCTTTACTTCCTAACATCTTCCAGGGGATCACTCATTATGATTAAAGCTCCCACCCTGCCTCCCCTACCTGAACCTACTAAAAGGGAGCAAATCTAGTTTCTTCATCCCTGCTGGCTTTAGGGACATGTTGTTCACAGCTGAGGTTTCAGTTCTTTTACCAGTTGGTATTTGTTGTTGTCCCTTCTTGAGGGATTTTGATGTTTTATGGGATGTGATTATAAACGTTTTTATTTTATCTTTAATATTAGATAGTTAGAGGGTCTTTACCTTGTTATGCTGCATAAGAATTTGAAGCACTCAGAGTGCAGCAGTTACTAGGGGCAGCAGTTTGAAATTGGCATGAGCCAATTAGAGTTCCATCATTTGCATGCGGACGGACCATACTATACATATCGATCTTACTTCGAGAAACCGCTCTTGCAGCAGGTTACACCATTAGGACTGAAGCTGTCAGGCGCCAGGACCCCACGGAAATTTTCTAGCTAGCAGTATCCACCGTGGACCACCTCCAACGTTGTCCGCCCCCGACGTCAGGCATCATATTAAAGGGGGTGGTTCCCCAGAATCCCCAGTTCTTTTCCCGCTGTCGACTCGCCAGCATCGGCATCACGGTCCCACTCTAGTGTACGACGACTAGAACTTTCAAGTTTTAATACTAAATGTTGGCATCTCCAACTCCTTCTTCAGAAGGACATTCCTCCAAGTGTGCGTGCGGTAAACAGATCCCTTTCAAGGATCTCCATTCGTCCTGCCTGCGGTGCTTAGGCCTGGAACCGACACACTAAGGCCTGCTCCTTTGTCAGGGGTTCAACAGTCGCACTCGGATCCGCCGCCAGAAGGCACTTCAGGGGTTCCTCTTGGAAGAAAAGTTAAAAAGCATGGATCAAGATGCTGCCTCCAGAGGTGAGTCTACCTCTAAGTCCCATAAGCACCGGGACAAGCATCGGGAGAAGGCCAGATCCAGATCCCCAATTGGGCCTCAGACTCGTGCACCAGCTCAGGCTCCACACGCTCAGATCACTCTCCCTCCAGGGCCCGCTCGCAGCCCCCTCCAGTAAAGGTCAAGTCTTCAGGCAGCACTTCGGCTTCTCTGCATCCCATCAAGACTTCCAGGCCTTCGGCTTCCTCAGCACCCTCCTGGGCCTCCTCGAAGTCTTCAGACTGTCACCAGTCCAAGTCCCCTTCAAAACAAGCTTCCTCAGAGAGATGCCAGGACTCCGACACCAGATCGACCTCCCAGCCTCCTAGGTGTCCAGATCTCCCTCTCAAGAAGACTAAGGACCCGACATCCCTAAAACGGATGACGTACCCGAAGCGGGCTTCTGACCCTTCATTGTCAAACGCCCATCGGACCAGACGTCGGCTAAGCACCTGACGTCAGTGAGACGTTCGCCGCAGCCGAAGACTGCCTCCCCGTCACCGGTGGACACCGGTCGCTGGGACTCTACAGAGGAGGACCTGACGTTGCCTGATGACCAGGCAGGCAACAGTGAGGACATCGGGCTTCCACAGGAGCCTTCGCCAAACCTGAGACGCCCTCAGACCCGGTGACAGACCACTGGCGCCAGGTCCATTGTCCAGTATGAATATTCAAGAGGTCAAAGATCTCTTTACCTTTTGGTGGGACACAATAAAGAAGGATGTGATCCCTGTCAAAACTCCTCCTCCTACTCCTTCACCTCCTACTCCACCTCCTCCACCGCAGGGGCCAGCAGGAAGACCACCGACTCTCAAGGAGCACACTCTGTCTCCTAGGGGAAGATCCAAAGAATGGAAAAGGCCCCCTTCAAGATCTCCCTCAGGGTCTCCCAGTCCTAAGCAACCCAGACGTCGATGGTCCACTCCGCAGGGGGATGATTCTAGACCTGACACCTCAGATACCTCCAGGTCTCCTTCTCCAATCAGCATCCCATCACCTGACCCACAAGACCTGCCCAGGTCACCTCCGGATGATCCCTTTTTTTCCGAAATCATGAGGCACATCCAGGAGAACATGGGATAGGATTCAGAAGATCTCGACTCCGAGAGACAGCACCTAGCTCGTTACCTTCGGCAGAAGGACCCTAAGCCTGTGGTGGTGCCACCCTTGGTGGACACCTTCATGGACTTCACCAAGGCTACGTGGAAGCATCTACATTCCACCTTCTGCTGTGCCAGTAGAGCTGACCGCCTGTACAGGGCCCGACGGAGGACCAGTACTTAATAATAACCCTCTGGCTGATTCCCTCTGGTCATTATGGCCTCCCATGATAGGTCTCAACCACCACAGCATCTGAGTACACAGCCACTGGACCAGGAATCCAAGCAGTTGGATACTCTGGGAGGCGCACGTATGCGGCTGCTACATGCTCCATCAGGTCCCTGAGCTATCTGTCTCATATGGTTCAGTTTCATAATGCTCTGTGGGAACAAGGTCAGGACCTGGTTGACAAACTACCAGATGGCGAGCAGAAAGTGGAACTCTTGACCCTCCTCCGCACTGGGTCAGATGTGGGGACCCGGAGCCGCATCTGATTCTGCGGACTCGTCCGCCGGGGTGCAGCTTCAGGCATCTGTCTCCGGAGACCTCCTGGCTCCATGTCCAGGTTTTCTCCACGGACGTATAGAAGAGTATCATCCTGGGCGCCCCTTATGTGAGGCGACGCTTTTGGTGAACCCTTTGAAAAGGTCATCACCAAACTTCAGGACTCCGGGAAGGCAGTAAGGACTGTATAGGCCTAGTACAGACCCAAATCTTGTTTCTTTTGTAGGAACCAGAACCGTTTTCGCGGCCGACAACAACGACGGCAGCCACGCTCTGGCCAGTAAGCAAAGGGCACCTCCAAGTCAGAAGGCTCCCCAACCTGAATCTTCCCCAGGCCGAGGTCAGCGGTATGCGAAAACTGGCCCAGCCTGTGAGGGCAATGCCGACACAGCATGACACCTTCCTGGCCCCTCCTCTGGATCAACGGGCAGAAAAGGTCGGGGGTCGCATCGCTTGCCACTTTTCAGGGTGGCAGTTGATTACTGCCGACCGGTGGGTCCTTCAAATGGTCAAGTGAGGTCACTTTATAGAATTCCTCGACCACCCACCATTAAGACCTCCCCTGCTTTCCCGTTATTCAGGTCAGCACGCACTGCTCATACCGCAGGAGGTCCTCGCGCTTCTGGGAAAGGAAGCTGTAGGGCACGTGCCGAGGAACCAGAGAGGTGCAGGTTACTATTCCCACTTCTTTCTGGTTCCCCCAAAAAAAGGGGACCTCCGTCCGATACTGGATCTCGACGATCTCAACGCTTAGGTCCTCTACAAATGCTTCCGCATGGTGATCCTTCCTGGTTTGATACCCATGCTCAAGCAGGGTGCCTTCCTAGCTTCCTTGGACATGCAGGATACCTACCTGCACATACCCATTGCTCGAGCGCACAGGAAGTTCTTGCGCTTTGTATTTCTAGGTCGCCATTATCAGTTCCAAGCCCTCCCTTTCGGACTGTCATCGGCACCTAGGTGTTTACAGAGTGCATAGCATGTAAGGGCGGCTCTAAGGGAGACAAGGCCATCACACGTTCCCCTACCTGGATGACTGGCTCATGGCACCCTCTCGGGAGGCTCTGATGTCCGCAATTCACTGTACTCAGTCCCTGTTCAGGACGTTGGGCATCATCATCAATCAGGAGAAGTCGCACCTGGTTCCGTCACAGAATCTGCAGTTCGTAGGCACAGTTCTGGACGTCGTCCAGGGGAGAGCTTTTCTGCCCCAGGACCAAGCGGAACATATCAGATCCCTCATCAGGGACATCTTGGCAGAAAAGACTGTCCTAGCCAGACTGGTCCTTTGCCTGCTCGGGCACATGGCTGTGGCCATTGCAACAGTCCCGCTGACCCGTCTCCACATGTGGGTGACCCAGTGGACGTTACGGGTTCAGTGGGATCAGAAGCAAGCCCATTTGCAGCTTCCAATTCAGATCACGAATGCCGTAATTCGGGATTGGCAATGGTGGCTAGATTCAAAGAACCTGTTGGCGGGGGTCCCCTTCATTGTGACGCTCTCCACAGACGCCTCAGGGTTCGGTTGGGGAGCACACCTCGATGGTGTCCGGTCTCAGGGCATGTGGACACCCCAGGAAGCTCATCTCTACATAAACATCTTGGAAATGAGAGCAGTTCTTTATGCCTGCAGGCCTTCCAGTCGGAGATCCCACCGGGTACTCTCCTGTTACAAACAGACAATACCGCAGTGATGTATTACCTCAACAAACAAAGAAGCACCCATTCCTACCCGCTTTGCAGGGGGGCCATGAGGGTGTGGGATTGGGTCCTACAACTCGGCGCAAACCTCATTGCTGTTCATGTCCCAGGAGTGGACAGCATCATCGCAGACAGCCTGAGCTGCTCTCGGGCCAGAGTCCATGAGTGGGAACTACTCCAGGAGGTAGTAGGGGATCTGTTTCAGAGATGGGGCACACCAGAGTTAGACCTTTTCGCGTCCCTATCCAACGCAAAACTGCCCAATTTCTGCTCGCTAGATCCAGGACCTGGTGTTTTCTGGCCAGATGGTTGTCCCTCTCCTGGATGGGCAGATTCTCTCACGCTGCTTCCTCCCATCCTGTTGATCCAGAGGGTCCTTTTTGAAACTCCGCAGATAGCAGGCGGCTGGAGGCTTATCGCTTTTTGGCCCAGACAGATTTCGCTCCCTGCTACACCAGCTGTTCCAGGAACCTCCGGTGCCTCTGCCAATCAGCTCTCACTTATTGTCCCAGGAGGCAGGTTCTTTGGTCCATCTGGATCTTCGCTCTCTGAACCTGCACGCCTGGCTCCTAGAGACATAGCTATCATGCGGTACTGGGGCTCGCAAGAGGTAGCAGATGTTCTAGCGGCTGCTGGAAAACCAGCCACTCATGCCACATACGCCATGAAATGGCACAAATTTTGCCTCTGGGCTCACGCTCAAGGACTTTCCCTATAGAAACATAGAATTTGACGGCAGATAAGGACTGCTTGGCCCACCCAGTCTGCCCATTTTCCCTACCTAATGGATAAGCTGCAGATCCTAGTTAACCAGCAGCCTACTTCTTTCTGCCCCCTAGAATTGCCTTATGACTGTCCCATGCATGCTTGAATTCCACCACTATTTTTGACTCCACAACCTTCTCCGGAGGCTGCTCCATGCAGCCACAACCCTCTCTGTGAAAAAATACTTCCTTAAATTACCTCTGAGCCGCCTCTATCTTCAAATTGTGCCCTTGTTCTTGCACACCTCTTGTTTTGAAAGATGCTACCCTCTTGGACTGTGTTGATTCCTTGAGGTACTTGAAAGTTTCTATCATGTCCCCCTCCCTCCTTTCCCCGAGGCTATACATATTAAGCTCCTTAAGTCTCTCTTCATATGTCTTCCGTGCAGACCCTTCACCATTTTAGTTGCCCTCCTCTGGACAGCTTCCATCCTGTCTATGTCTTTGCAGAGATTGGGTCTCCAGAACTGCACGCAATATTCCAGATGGGGTCTGACCAGCTGTCTGTACAGAGGGATAATAACTTCCTGTTTTCTACTGGTGATGCCTCTCCCTATGCATCCCGGTATCCCCCCAGCCCTCCTTGCTGCCCTCTCACATTGCTTGCCCACCTTTAGATCATCTGATATGACTACCCCCAGGTCCCTTTCCATTTTTGTTGTTGTTAGTATCTCACCCCCCATTGTGTTTCTCTTCCCTGGGTTTTTGTTTCCCAGGTGCATTACCTTGCACTTCTTAGCATTGAATCTAGCTTGCCATACATTTGACCATTTCTCTAACCTTGCCAAGTCCCTTCTCATCCTTTCCACCCCACCTTGTGCATTAACTCTGTTGCAGATCTTTGTGTCATCTGCAAAAGACATACTTTTCTTCCAGTCCCTCTGCAATGTTGTTATAAAGACACTGAAGAGGACTGGTCTAATTCTTGAACCTTGTGGTACCCCACTAGTAACCCTCCTTTCTTCAGAGTGGACTCCATTTACTATTACTCTCTGTGTCCTGTTCTCCAGCCTCACTTTACCGGGCTGTCATCTTGGGACCCACTCCCAGGCTGTCTAACTTGTATATTAATCTTTTGTGTGGGACTGTTTCAAATGCCTTGCTAAAGTCTAGGTAGGCCATGTCCACAGCCCCTCCCTGATCTACTACTTTGGTCACCCAGTCAAAGAAATCTATCAGATTTGTCTGGCATGACCTTCCCGCTGTGAATCCATGCTGCCTTGGGATGCTGCCTGATGGATTGTCCAGAAAGGTCGGTCTTGGACTACCTCCTGTCTCTCTTCCAGGCAGGCTTGGCCTACTCCTCTATTAAAGTACACCTTTGTGCCATCTCAGCCTATCATACACCTATAGGCCGACATCCCATAACTCAGCTGGACACAGCACAAGCCTTCCTGATAGGTGTTCTCCACCTTAGACCTCCGATTAAGGGTCCTATTCCTCCATAAGGATTCACCCTTTGTCCTGGAGCAACTCACACTGCCTTGCTTTTGAACCAGCTCACGATTCGCGAAAGCCACGTCTCCTAACATGGAATACATTATTTTTAGTTGCCGTTACTTCGGCTAGAAGGATTTCTGAACTTCACGCACTAATGTGCAAAGAACCCTATTTGGTTTTTCACCAGGACAGGGTGTCCCTAAGAACAAATCCAAAGTTTCTATCTAAGGTGGTCTCAGCTCTCACCCTCAGTCAGGACATTGGCTTACCAGTGTATTTTTCTAAATACTCTAATAGAGGAGAAGCCCTGTTGCACACTCTAGATGTGCATAGGTGTCTAAGATACTACCTGACCAGAACCAGGCACCACCGTAAATCTGATCAGCTTTTCATCTCCTTCGCCCATAGGATGATGGGAGCTCCGGTTTCTAAACAGTCGCTGTCCAGGTGGCTCATCCATTGTATCATGTTCTGTTACCAGAAACGTAACAAACCTTTAGCGGGTGCGGTTAAGGGTCATTCCACAAGGGAGGTGGCTACCTCCTTTGTGGCCATGAAGAACGTGTCCAACGCAGCCATCTGTGCAGCAGCAACTTGGAGCACTGTGCACACCTTTATCCAGGCATTATAGCCTGGATGTTGCATCATGGTGAAGAGCTGGTTTTGGTCTAGCAGTCCTTCAGGGACTCCTGTCCTAGGCTTAGGTCCAACTGCTGATCTCTACCTAGCCTCCCTCCCACCTGCGAGGGTTCCAGTATTGCTTGGCAATCAGTCCTAATTGTGTAACTGCTGCAAGAGCTGTTTCTCAGTAAGATAGTACAGTTACGTAAGAACTTACCGTAACAGTAGATCTTCGAGAACAGCTCTTGCAGCAGGTAGTTTCCCTCCCACCATTCCCTCTGGAGGTAGAGTTGTTCCGATATCTCTCTTCTAGGATTAGGTGTTTCTAACACCGTTCTGAATACCTTTTGATGGTGGATCCTCATTCTCCACTTATGATGTAATTTAACGGCTGGGAGTCTCCGGCGGGAGAACTGGGGATTCTGGTGGACCGCCCCCTTTCATAAGATGCCTGACATCGGAGGCGGTCCCCGCTGGATACTGCTAGCTAGAAATTTTCCGTGGGGTCCTGGCGCCTGCTGGCTTCATTCCTAATGGTGTAATGTGCTGCAAGAGCTGTTCTCGAAGATCTACTGTTACGGTAAGTTCTTATGTAACTGTACTTTATTGTTATTGTACTGTAATTATCTGTAAGGTATCTTATCCAGGACCTCCTTGAAAATGAGGTTGCTCAATGGAGCCTTATCCTGGTAAAATAAAATAAACCATGGTTTTAAATAAGCCAAAAAACTAATTAGCAGTTTGACCAGTGAATGTGCTAATGAGCTGTGAAAATGTATAGCACTTAGCACAGATTGGTTAGTAAAATGAAAAAAAAAAATTATACAGTTTTATTAATGTGTACTCTGTCATGGACTTACTCAAAAATGGTTCACAGTCTACTGCTGAACATTTCTGAAACTGGTTAGCATTATCCCCTGTTCTGCTTAGTGTCTTGCTATGCTACACCAGCTATATAAAACCATGTAAACTAAACTAATTCTGACTCACAAGTGGGAATCAATGGTGAAGATTGATTATCTGAAAATATTAAAATTACGGACTTACCGTGTACTTTATCTTCCAGAATACTTTCACCATTGATTAGCACACATGCCACCATCTCCAGAACTCAGTCCAGTATTGTGCTGTGGTCTTCATGCCTTTGTACTTGATTTGGGCTTTGAAGACACTGTATTACTGCATTTGGTGGCCCTTCTTACACTGGCCACCTGGGCTATCTTATGCCTTTATGTTAAGTGCATAGGGTTACTCCTTCGGTTCATGCTGCTCACCTCCTTGGTAAAAACATACTGAGGTGGCTGGAGGCTGTTGCATCTGCATTACAGTGGTCGCTGGCAACAACATGCAGTGGCACGCACACAATGCCTATTATGTCACCAGCCCCCAGAAAAGTTCTGGCTCCTGTGGAGTCCTAGCGCTTCCAGCACATACCCACAAGTGGTAATCAATGGTGAAGATATTCTGGAAGGTCAAGAATTAAAGAAGTATGTAATTTCATTTCTTTCTCTGTGGCAACACCTCCAGGCTAAGATGCTGCTATTTGTATGAGCCCTCAAGAAGAAACACCATTACTCTGGATATTTTTTTTATTTGGCACCATTCTCTCCTGTTTAAATAGAAGCAGTCAACATTCTTCCATGAGGCTTTGTATTATTAGGATATTTGTAATTTTATATTTCTTCGGAGGCAATATATGATGCATAGGATATTTTATGACTTGAGTAAAGAATGGAGAATGGGTTTAAGATATAGTTCTTAGTGTGAATATTTTACTGTAGTGTCCTGTCCAAAGACATTCATACAGTACAAATGTTTGATTTGAACAATCCCAGTCGTACAGTATATCTGTTTAAACAAAATAACCTAGGGTTCCAAGTTTCTCATCTCCCAGCAGGGCTCCATCTTAGAATTAAGAAATATGTGTGAGATATTGAGACACAGATTTCAATACTAGGATTCCATAGAAGAATCATCATATTAATATCCAAACTGTTTTTGTGGATGAGCTCATAGTTAATGGAGTGGCTTACTGTCAACATCACAGAGAGCTTGCAGTGGTTTAGAAGTTACATGCAGTCTGGTATACTGTACTATAAAGGCTTAACAATTAGGGTCTTCTTCCTTGGGTATGGTAGATGGTAAACAAATAGTAATGTTGCATTTTTGTGTTTCAGAAGAGAAATAAGGCAGCTGGGAAGAAGCCCCGTGAGTACGTACCTCAGAAACGATCAGGTGGCTATGCAGTGCTACTGACCCTGTACCGAGACAGTAAGGTAATCCAGGCAAACATGAGCTGGGAGAATATTCAGTCCTAACCCAGACAGCTGTGTGTAGTTGCATGTAATGCCAGTTACAGCTACCAGATATGTTGCTATGGTGGACATTTAACTAACCTTACTAAAGACAGTTGCGAGATATGCTGTTTGGTTTACTGTCATGCAGAGATTCACAAGAAAATGGTGTTCATAGTGCTGCAGTGGGTGCATCTCTCAGAGTGGCTAACATATGGCCACAATCCACAGCAAGGTTAGAGGGCACTCCAGAGCTGGCCCGCTGGCGCAGCAGTAGCGCTACTACTTGTGACACCGAGGGTCCGGGATTGGAAGCGATCTCTGGAGTCAGAGGCCGGCCGGGGGGAAAAGGATTGAGCGTTCCAAGGATGACCCTCCTCCAGGGAGGAGGGTGGGGATGTCAGTGACGTGGTACTGACCCCTTGCAGTGGCCGGGGGTCCGACTGCTGGAGCTGTCTCGGGCTGGGAGGCATGTAGACATTGGGCGTGCATGCCATCTACGTCATTGCATGTCACATCTCCCTGGGGAGAAAACGAGAAAATCCCCAGCCTGTAGGATGACTCCTCTGTCCTCGCAGGCTCCACGGCCGTCTACTGTGCTCTCCGGTAGCATCTGAGCTAAACTCCTCCTGGGTTAGAAGGAGCCACCCAGGGGGCTTCACCACCGGGGGGGGGTTAAACCTTGGGGCACGGGGGATCGGTCACGTAAGTCCAAGAGACGACAGCGTGATGGGGCTGGAGGAGAGGCAGATTGGGGCATGCTTGGCACAGGGTCTAAAATTTCTCTTGAAGCTAATATAATAGGTGACTTTTGAACACAAGTAAGAACCACTCCTTGTGCTTTAGCTCTCTTCCTAAACTTAAGGCCTGCCCAACTAATTTGTCACTTTTGTGTTGTGTTACTCCCTTGCTGAAGTGAAGTCTTTTAAGTGCCTTGACATTACGCTTGATTATACTTTAGACTTTTCGTTCCATATCTACAGTGTATGTAAGCTAGTTCACCCCAAATTAGGGGTTGCCTATAGAATCAGGGATACCTTTACCCCTTCTGTGCTCAACTTGCCATTGCTGGTGGAGTATTGCTGCCAAGCCTAACATATGGGCTGGTACCCCTCTCCCAGGTTAGTTCAAGTATTATCTTCAAGTGGACCGTAGCCAACAATGGTATGTGTCATTTTGCCTTAGCTGGGCACAGGCTGACACACCACTGCGATCTTTGTAGTAACCTTGAGTGGCTATCCCCTGTGTCCATCATGTACTAGCTCTGGGGTGTACTACTGACAAGTTCATTAGGTCATGTACCCCTGCCACCCTCGTAGCCATGTTTAAAAAAGTCTGATGTATTGTATGCCCTTCTGTCCTCTTTTCTTGCGCTACTTGCTACACCTCTGTTACTAATCTGGGTACTCAGGCTTTTTCCTACTTTGCTTCTCAACACTGGAACTCTTTACCCCATACCTTGAGTTCCTCACTGTCATTACATCTTTAAAACTTAGCTCTGCAAACACCTCATGTCCACTGACAATTGCACATGTTCCTGTACTTGACACTCTGTGACAATTGCACATGTTCTTGTACTTGACACTCTGTGACAACTGCACACGTCCCTGTACTTGACACTCTGTGACAACTACACATGTTCCTGTACTTGACACACTGTGGCAATTGCACATGTTCTTACCCCAGGAATTCTCCCATATTCCTAACTCTTGCAGTCAGCCTTTGAAGTAGAACTGCCTGGAGAGACAACGTTATGCTAGTGATGTAACCATCATCGGCTTGTGCCACTTACTCAAATGCTGCCCTTATCAACTGCTGCATTCTAAAAATCCTCAGATTTCTTTCTCCCCTGCCAAGTCAAGACATCTCGGAGACTTCTCACGGTCATTCCCAAGTGTTACTTCGACAAATATAAGAATTTATTCTCAGAATTTTCATTTGTTACCTTTATTTTCTGTTTTATTAGTAAACCGCTAGTTAGGAATATAAATTTTAAGTGTTTTTTGGGTTTCTCTCGGTTCGGGATAACCCCTGAGGAACCAAGGATTTGTTAGTATAGTTAGAGTTTACTGACTAAAACTCCGGTAGTTTTACTTCAGTTTAATTTCTTTTTTTTAAGTAAAGAACCGATAAATCCGGTTCTTTTTCCACGGACCCTGGTTCTGATCCAAACTTCATTGGTACCAGGTTTAAGACAGGCACCATTTAAAGAAATAAAGTTTGATTTGAGAACTGACCGCAACCGCTAATTTAGAAAAAAACAAAAAACACTACTTTGTGGTTGAGGTTTTAGATTTTCTTTTGAAAATGTCAGAAAACCCTGATAAAAAAAACTGGTCCCATGGGGTTTAAAAATTGTCCAAAGTGTGGGGATGTTTTTGCCAAGACTGACAAACATGACTTATGGTTTGGCGGGATCTCAAGGCGATGACGATCAAGGGTCGGAAGTTGGAGCGTTTCTGGCGGAAGACCCGGTTGGAGGCCGACATACTGGCCCTGCGTGCTCACGATGGTGAGAATCAGGAGGCAATTTCCCATAAGAAGGCAGAATTCCTGTCCAGGGAAATTGCAGCAGGGAGAAACAGACATGTTTCCTTAATGAGATGTGCCAAGTCTGTTGGCTTGGTGTTCACCAGGATTGTTTGGCCTCAACCCTGATGTCCTGGCGAATTACCGTCCCATCTCCAACCTGCCTTTTTTGAGCAAGGCTGTTGAAAAACTTGTGGCACAACAGTGTGAGGAGCGCCTTGTATCCTTTGACATCTGTGAGCCATTTCAGTCAGGTTTTCAGGCCAGACACAGTATGGAAACAGCATTAATTAGGGTGCATAATGATCTGCTCGGGGCTAGAGATAGAGAAGACAAGTCAATTCTTGTGCTCCTTGATCTCTTCTCATCCTTTGACACTGTGAATCACTTTGTGCTTCTCGATCGGCTCTGTGAGTATTGTGGACTTGCCAGAATTGTCATCAAGTGGTTTGAGTCCTATTTCTCTGATAGGGTGCAGTGGGTGATGATGGGGAATTTCTCCTCCTCCTCCTCCCCAATCCCCCTGTCATGTGGAGGTCCGCAGGGCTCAATCTTGTTGCAGAAGCTGTTCGCAGTGTACATGCTGCCCCTGGGTGAGATCATTCGGCAGTTCAGCATGGAGTTACGCTGTTATGCAGATGATACACAGCTGTATCTGCCATTTGCACCCAAAACACCCGATGTTGTAGACATGCTTAACACCTCTCTGGCTAAAATCAATGACTGGATGTCTTCCAGCTGGCTGCGACTTCCAGATAAGACAGAGGTAGTGGTAATCGAGCCAGGCCACGGGCGTGATGGGTCGTCACCTGGAGCCAACACAGGTATTTTCCTGGGGTCTGCTCCATTGGCGGATTTCCCGAGGGTGTGCGATCTTGGTGTGATCCTGGACAGCAGACTGACCTTTGAGGATCAGGTATTGTCTGTAGTCAGAAGTGTTTTTTCCACTTGAGGAACATCGCCAGGATCAAGCCCCTCGTTCCGCCTGAAGATCTGCTGCCTCTAGTACACGCATTTGTTTCTTCTAGGCTCGACTGTCTGTAACTCTCTATATTTTGGGGTCACAGGTGGGACGTTCTGCAGACTGCAGCTGGTGCAGAATGCAGTGGCCCGGTTACTGACGGGCCTGTCCAGGTCCAGTCATATGACCCCAGTCCTGCATGCCCCACACTGGCTGCCTGTCAGGTGGAGGGTCCTTTTTAAGGTGGGCTTGCTCACCTTTAAGGCCCTATATGGACTGGGTCCTGGCTACCTGTCAAAGCTCCTGATACCTTCAACTTCTGTCCGCTTCCTCTGCTCTGAGGGGCCTCATGAATATTCCCAAAGTTCGGCTCAAGACATTGGGTGAACGAGCATTTAGTGTCGCTGGGAGGCCCCCTCGATCGGGGTATTCAGACTGAGGCTCAAGGCCCACCTCTTCCGCCTGGACTAACTGCTCCTGCCCAACCCTATAAGTCGCAGTTTATAGGTATATTTTAAAAAAACTGTGATCTGAATTTTATTCTTTATTTCTTGTTTCTTTTATTGTTATTTGTACTGCTGTATTGTCAGGCACCCAGAGCTTCTGGGAATGGGTGCCATACAAATAAAATTTGCCTTGGTGAGGAACATTTCTCTGCTGAGTATGATGTCTGTAAGTCTTTCCCTCAAAAAGATGCTTAAAAAACATCGGGGGAGACTTCACAAAAAGTTGGAGAAGGGTGCCTCAGGCTCTGACCAGCCTTCACACTCAAAAAATGTGGGTGAAACCATGAACCCAAAGCAACCAACCCCTGATAAGGATGATATATCAACCAGGAAAAGAACCAGTGAACCGACTGAATCTCCGGTTCGTGCAAAAAAGTTGAAAACAAAGCACATTGAACCCCCTGCTGAACAGCCTAAGGGGACTTCGGCGGTGCCTGACAGTTTGCCAGCACATGAGGATACTGCCCAGGCATTCAAAGTAATTCAGGTTTTACCGGGGCTACTACTGGTTCTGGTTCCCCATGCACCAGTTCAAACCCTGGTTCAGCAAACAAATTCCTCAGTTCCAGCCTCACTCCAGGAACACATAGATTATGAGGAAGGGGAACTCATAGAACCTGAAGTTTCCCCTGATCAAGAATTTGGATCTCCACCCGGGACATCTGAGGACTATTCCTCCCAGTTCTCCTTTGTGAGGAAGATGGTGGATGCTCTAGATATAGCCACTAGCAAAGTGGTACAAGATGAAGAGGAGGTGGAGTACCTAGAGCTTATGGGGCTAACCAATCAATCAATCAATCAAAATCTTTATTTAGTCAGGCAAACATCATTGAGCGTAGCTCATTTGCAAGAGGGACCTGAGTGGTCATACAAATAAGAGTACAAGTGTTTTTACAAGGACATGAAAATAGCATAACATTAGTACAATGAAATAAATAAGAGAATATACAAAATTTACATATATACAAGGCACAGTAAAAATAACTTAACCTATAAAAATGAAGGGGATAATAGATATAGCAGTGATAATGAACAAATAATAGGGCTTTTGTTGGCTTTTATATGAATGTGGTAGCTGACTGGATAATAGAGGGAAACTAAACATAATGGACTACAGAAAGGGGGTGTAGGTTGGATGGGAGACTAGGCCTTATGGAAGCAGTTGCACAACTCTGGAAATAGGGCGGTGAATAATCTTTTGAAGGATGATAAGGGTAAGAGGGTATTTAGAGTCATAGATTTTTGGAGTGAGTTCCAAGTGACTGCTAGGGAATAGCTGATAGCAGCCCTCCCAAAAACACCTAACACCAACACCATCTAAAAAATTGCTACTCCCCATTAACAAAAAGATATCCTAAAAATTTTGCAGACACTGAATTCTGTTTCACCTTTGGATAAGAGGTCTGATAAAAAAAATTGCCAGTTGGATAGGGAGGGGGCTGAGTTTTTGTTTACCCACTCCGACCATCAAGGTGTTGTACAGACTGCAGCCTGTGACAAGGCAAAGGTGCCTTTGGCATCACATCCTCCTGAGAAGGACTCTAGAAAGCTGGACATTATGGCCAAAAAGGGCTACCTGTCAGCTTCATTAGCTATCAGACAGGCCAGTTATCAGGCCTACGCTGCACGGGAGGCAGGGGTAGAGCTAGTTACAGCATGTCTTTCAGTCAGGCTCAGGCTGTCCCCCAATACCAGTAGTACCCTTGGCAGACAGGGTAGTGCAGAGGTAGGCGCAGAAGGGGCTCTAGTCATGGCTTCCAGGCTGGACAGGCCCAACCCCAACTCATGCAGAATCCCTGACTTACTTACAAAGGCCGCCTCCCTTGTCCCTGTAGGGGCAGGCTAGCTCACTACTTCCAAGCATGGAAAAACATAACCACAGACAAGTTGGTCCTGGAAGTAGTGGGTCAGGATTTGTCCTTGAGTTTCAGATCTTTTCCTCCTCTAAGAACAAGAGTTTTCAAACCAGCTTCAAACACAGAAAAGAAGGTGTTGGAAAAGGAGGTGCAAAACCAGCTCTTGTCAAAAGCAGTTGAACCTGTTCCTCCACAGCAGAAAGGAAAAGGGTTTTACTCAAGGTATTTCCTGACCACAAAGAAAAATGGGAAGTGGCAGCCTGTCGTAGACCTAAGGTTACTAAACAGGCACTTAGTCAGGCCAAAGTTCAAAATTGTAACTTTGGCAATGATTCTAGCAGCCCTTCAGAAAGGAGACTGGTTGGCTTCCTTGGACCTAAAAGATGCTTACTTCCACATCCCCATAAGGGAGTCGCACAGAAAATACCTCCGATTCAGACTCCCATCAGGTTATTACCAGTTCTCCGCAATACCGTTCGGTCTCACCTCAGCCCCAAGAGTGTTCACAGAGTGCCTGGCAGTGGTGGTGGCACATCTAAGAAGGCTAGGTGTCACAGTGTTTCCCTACCTGGACGACTGGCTGGTGGTAGGGGAATCACTGCAGGAGGTAAAGAAGCACTTGCAGGTACCCAGGATTGCCTTGAGTCTTTAGGGTTCCTTATAAACCTCAAAAAGTCTGTCCTACAACCAGTGCAGGTTCTGCAGTTCATAGGGGCAGAACTAGACACACTGAAGGGAAGGGCTTACCTGCCTCAGGACAGGGTAAACAGTATCCTAAAAATTGCTGGCTTGTTCAGTCTGCACAAGCCAAAGACAGCAAGACAGTTCCTACAGCTATTGGGACACATGGCTGCAGTAACAGGCACAGTCCTGGGTTCAAGATTCCAAATGAGAGATATACAGTTCTACTTCAGAGCACATTGGTGCCAGAGGAGAGACCCCTCTCAGTTGATTCCAGTAACAAAGACATTAATGCAAGCCATACAGTGGTGGAAGGAAGGAGACACTCTAAGGGAAGGGGTTCCCTTCCAGCAAGAGTCCCCATCTGTGAGTCTCGCAACAGGTGCATCATTACTGGGGTGGGGTGCCCATCTAGGGGAACACACCACTCACGGAACCTGGTCGAGTGCAGTCACTCCAGCACATAAACCTGTTGGAGCTGAGGGCAGTACTTCTAGCCTTGCAGGCCTTCACACTGTTAGTGCAGTGCAGAGTGGTACAGGTCAGAACAGACAATACCACAACCATGTACTACATAAACAGGGTGGAACAAGGTCCATTCCCCTGTGCATAGAAGTGGTGAAGATATGGAGTCTAACTTATTCACGCAAAGCTTCACTGCAAGCTATTCATCTACCAGGCAAGGACAACACCCTAGCAGATGCCCTGAGTTGGATCAACCAGGCTCATCACAAGTGGACCCTGAACAGGCAGGTGTTGGAGGCAGTATTCAGAAGGTGGGGCACCCCAGAGATTGATCTCTTTGTGTCCCACAAAAACCACCACCTGCCACAGTATTGTTGCAGACCACCAGCCAGGGGTACAATACCTCTGGATGCTCTGACTAGGGACTGGTCAGGGAGACAACTCTATACTTTCCCTCCCTTTCCTCTGATTTTCAGGGTTCTGATCAAACTCACATCCCAGCCAGCATCAATGATCTTGATAGCACCAGATAGGGCCAGACAGCCATGGTACTCTCTGCTGCTCTCCATGTCTGTGGAAAAGCCAATACACCTCCCTCGGAGGCACAACCTGTTAGCCTCCAACCAGGGTTGGATCCTGTACCCGAACCTCAGATCCCTCAGGCTCAAGGCATGGCTCTTGAGGACTTAGAGGATACAGGCTTGCATCTCTCAGAAAGTGTTTTGGATTTTTTACGAGGTTACTGGAAGCTGTACCAAGAAGACCTATGCTTCGAAATTGAAAAGGCTTCCTATTTGGTGCTATGATGTGGTACCACCCCAAGCAGGAATTCCAGCATTGCTGGCCTACATTACTCATTTGCATTCTCTGGGCTTGCAGCCCACCACTTTAAAAGTCCATCTGGCTTCAGTATCTGCTTACATTTCAGCTGGAAAGGGTGTCTCCATGGCATCCAACCCTATTTTCAAAAGGTTCTTCAAAGGTTTGGACTACCTGCACACCCTCACAGGGAACTGGTGCCAGCTTGGGACCTGAACGTCTGCATTGCCCAGCTCATGGGACCCCCTGTCGAGCCCATGATCTCAGCTCATTTGAAGTATGTTACCTGGAAAACAGTGTTTCTGGTAGCCATCATTCTGCCAGAAGGATTAGTGAGCTTCAGGCTTTGTGTATTGAAAAAGACTACATCTCATTCCATAGGGATAAGGTAGCTTTGAGAACAAATAGGAAATTCCTTCCTAAGGGATTTCTACTTAAATCAGTTCATCACTTTGCCAGTCTTTTTCAGTGAGCACTCTAGTTCAGGTGAGCGTCAACTCCACAGTCTTGATGTCAAGAGAGTCCTGAGCTACTACATGACTCACACTAAAGATCATAGGCAGGACAGACAACAGTTGTTCCTGACTTATGGAGATGTGGGTAAAGGAAATCCAGCATCTAAAAGGTCCATTTCTCGCTGGATAGTTCAGTGCATTCAGGTTTGCTTTTTGAAAGCTGGAAAGGAGCCCCCAGCAGGACTGAGAGCTCATTCCACAGGGGGAACAGCTACTACTTTAGTAGCTGTCAGGGATGTTCCATTGTTGGAAATCTGTAAAGCAGCTACCTGAAGGACAGTTCACGCCTTTACAAAGCATTACAGCCTAGAAACCCAGTCCAGAAGAGATGCCAGGTTTGGCATGGCAGTCCTGCAGAGCCTATTTCCCAAGTAGGATCTGTGCCCACCTCCAAAGTTACTGCTTCTTAGTCTGCAAGAGTTAGGAATATTGGATACACAGGCTAAAGCTTTAGACTTTCCCTGTGATCCTATGTCTCTGGGGAACAAACAGAAGCATGTATGAAGAATATGGATGAATACAAAGCTGCCTACAAGAGTGCTACAGTAAAAGAAAGGGCATCTGCACCACAAAAACACTAGGGTAGAGGTGGTAGGGGCAGGACTCACTACAGGCCTTTTTTCCCCAGCCTCAAGCTTTCCCCCAGTACCAGCAACAGAAGGGATAGTTCAGAGGCAAGGGCAGTGGCTGCACTAGTCCCAGCATACAGCCAGCAGCCCAGGCAAAGCAGCCACCCTGAGGTGTCTGTCTGGCTCGCCTCTTCAATCCCAATAGGGGAGGCTGGTCCACTGCCTCCAGAAGTAGCAAAATATCACCAGAGACAGGTGGGTCCTGGAGGTAGTGGGCCAGGGTCTGGTCCTCAGCTTCAAGTTCCTGCCAGAGCTGAAGGCAAAGGTCTTCAGACCTTCTTCCCCATCAGAAACAGCTCTGTTGCAAGAGGAAGTAGCCAGTCTTCTGCTGCTGGAGGCAGTAGAACCAGTTCCATTGGCACAAAGAGGAAAAGGCTTGTACTCAAGGTACTTCCTCACAAGAAAGAAAACGGGAGTGGCGACCCATTCTGGATCTCAGACATCTAAACAAACATTTGTCAAAGCCAAAGTTCAAGATGGTGACTCTGGCTACTATCCTTCCAACTCTGAGGCAGGGAGATTGGTTGGCATCCCTGGACTTAAAGGACGCTTACTTTTACATTCCTGTCAGGCAAACCCACAGAAAGTACCTCAGGTTCAGACTACCATGGGGCCATTATCAGTTCAGGGCAATGCCCTTCGGGCTGACCTCTGCCCCAAGAGTGTTCACAGATTGCCTGGCTGTGGTTGGGTCACGTCTAAGGAGGCAGGGGGTAACAGTATTCCCCTACCTAGACGACTGGCTAATCATAGGTCAGTCACCTCATCAAGTCAAGGAGGCACTGGCAGTCACACAGGATACCCTGCAATCACTGGGATTCCTGGTGAATCTAAAGAAGTCAGTGCTGGAGCCAGTTCAACTCCTGGAATTCATGGGGCGAGTTGGATAATCAAAAAGGGAAGGCTTTCCTCCTACAAGGGAGAGTGGACAGCCTGATGCAGGTGGCCAGTTCCTTCAAGATGCATGTCCCAAGGCCGGCAAGGCATTTTCTGCAGCTGCTAGGCCACATGGCAGTCTACAGCAACAGTGTCAGGGGCCAGGTTCCAGATGAGTGCTATTCAGTTTCACTGGCTACAAAAAAGGGATTTCATTTACTGTCAAAGCTAGTGCCCATCACAGCAGTCTTCCTTCAAGCACTGCAGTGGTGGCAGGACAAGGCCAAACTCAGGCAAGGTGTACCACTCCTGCAGCAGTCCTCTTCTCTGGTGCTAACCACAGATGCATCTCTCCTGGGATGGGGGGCACATCTGGGGGAGGCACACCGCACATGGCTAAAACAGAAATCACTACTGCACATCAGCCTCTTGGAACTCAAAGCAGTTTTTCTGGGTATCCAGTCCTTTGCCATTCTAATAAAAGGCAAGGTGGTGCAGGTCAGGACAGACAACACAGCCACCATGTACTACATAAACAAGGGGGCACAAGGTCAACCCAGTTGTGCACAGAGGCCATGAAAGTCTAGGGCCTGGCATATTCCCTAGAGATCTTTCTCTCAGCAGTCCACCTCCCAGGGAAGGACCATGTCTTAGCAGATGCTCTCAACATAATCAGAACCACCACAAGTGGTCACTGAACAAACAGGTCCTGGAGGTTGTCTTCAGGAGATGGGGCACTCCAGAAGTGGATCTCTTCGCTGCTCCAGACAACCATCAGTTACCACGGTTCTGCTGCAGACCTGCTGTCAAGGGCGCAGTCCCTCTGGATGCACTGCTGCTGGATTGGACAAGGAGCTTCCTGTATGCCTTCCCTCCCTTGCTGCTAAGAGTACTGAACAAGCTCAAGTCCTAGCCAGCAATAATGATCCTCATTGCTCCAGATTGTGCCAGACAGCCCTGGTATTCACTGATTCTGTCTATGTTAGTAGCCAGATCCATCAGCCTCCCCATGAGGCACAACCTACTGACATCTTCCCAGGGCATGATCATGCATTCCTACCTTCAGTCCCTCAGGCTCAAGGTCTGGCTCTTGAGGACTTAAGAGTATGCAAACTTGCACCTTTCAGAAGGAGTAATGGAGATACTTGGGGTATCTAGGAAGCCGTCTACTAGGAAAATCTATTCTTCAAAATGGAAGAGGTTTTCCATATGGTATCAGGGAAGGGACATAGATGATAATCAGGCCAGCTTGTCAGTGGTCTTAGATTACCTAACCCACCTTCATTCTGTAGGCTTAAGGGCTTCTACCCTTAAGGTACACCTGGCAGTTGTTTCAGCTTACCTGTCAGCTTTCAAGGGGCTGTCCCTAGCCTCTAACCCAGTGTTGAGAAGGTTTTTTTCAAGGGGTTACTGCATTTACTTTCCCCCACATAGAGACCCTACGGCATGTGGGATCTTAATATACGTTTCGACCAGCTTATGCAGCCCCCCTTGAGCCCATGTCCTCAGCAGAGCTCAAGTATGTGACATGAAAAACCGTGTTCTTAGCAGCTATTACCTCTGCCAGGAGGATTAGCGAGCTGTAGGCCTTTTCCACAGAGCCTGGCTACATTGCTGTCCATAAGGACAAAGTTGTCCTATGGACTAATAAGAGATTTCTCCCCAAGGTGGTATCCGAATTCCACCTCAACCAGTCCATTACATTACCTGTCTTTTTTAAAGACCATTCCACTTCAGGGGAATGTAGATTGCGTAGCTTGGATTTGAAAAGAGCTATCAGTTACAATCTTGACCACACAAAGGGCCACAGGCAGGACCATACTCAACTCTTCCTCACCTGTGGCTAGGTGGGAAAAGGAAAACCGGCCACTAAAAGATCTATTGCAAGATGGATTGTTGCTTGCATCCAGTTCTGCTACAGCAAGGTGAGCAAGCAGCCACGTGCAGGTCTCAGGGCCCATTCGACCAGTGGTGCAGCTGCTTCCTTGGCAGCTGCTAAAGATATTGCCCTGGTGGAAATCTGTAAAGCAGCTACCTGGAAAACTGTC
The DNA here is from genome assembly GCA_016271365.2 of Neoceratodus forsteri. Classification (NCBI taxonomy): domain Eukaryota; kingdom Metazoa; phylum Chordata; order Ceratodontiformes; family Ceratodontidae; genus Neoceratodus; species Neoceratodus forsteri. The sequence continues at coordinate 407,081,324 of CM028132.1, read as the reverse complement.
CACACACTTACCAAGCATTACTGCTTGGATACTCAGGCCAGAGGGAATGCCAGGTTTGGCACAGCAGTCCTGCAGAGTTTGTTTCCCAAGTAGGTTCTGTACCCACCTCCGGAGGTACTGCTTGGGCAGTCTGCATTAGTCAGAATACAGTAAGATTTCCTGGGGTTTTAAGAAAAAATTACTTATCATAGTAATCTTGTTTATTCCAATGGAATCTTGCTGTATTCTGAGCTCCCTCCCTACCTCCCTTGCTAGAACTTGAGGGGCACTGCACTCCAGCTGTACATATATTGTTACAAACCTGTTGGTATGGTGTTTTTTCTTGGGCATCTGTGACTTGAATCTTAAGCATGCCATCCTGGTTTGTTTGGGGAGTGGTATTTAATAAAGGGGGTTTAGCTTATTAGAATAGTAGTAGTAGTTTAATTAGATAGTTCACTGTGCATGCTTCGAAAGAATCTGACAGTTGAAAGAAGTGAAGCCTGGGATAGTGGTTTGAAAACTGAGCTTGATCCTAGCATTCCATCATTTGCATAGGTTCTAGTAACCATTTTGGCTTCGGGGCAGTCGTATGGTGAAACCATACTACATTAGTCAGAATACAGTAAGATTCCCTTGGAAGAAACAAGATTACTATGGTAAGTAATTTTTTCTTAGAGTATGCATGGCGTAAATCCCGCTGCTAACACCATCTTTCGTTGCGGCACAGGTCAGGAAGCATAGGAAAACCAGGAGCAGTTGTAAAATTCGCAACAAGTGTTTTATTGTTAATAACAGTAAAATAAAAAAATAAAATTGTTCAGAATAACTATTTACAATGGCAGTACGAACATAGAAAGCAGAGTTCTTTATCTTCTCAATTTCAAATCTGTCTGTCTCTCTTAGAAAACATTGCAGCTCTTTTTTGTAAGTCTTTGCAGGAGCTCGTTAAGAAAATAGCATGCTTTTCACACAATGTTCTTGTTAGTTTTAGCAGGTGCAACAAAAAGAACGTTGTGACCCACAACTGACCTGTTTTGTACATCTCTGCAAGAGGCTTAAAAACTGCATGTTATGTTAACCCCTTGAGTTCCAAATAACGTTTTGCAGTCATTTCAACGTTATAACTGTATACCGTTTTAAACAAAGGGATCCCAGTATCAGTGACATTTCCACATAAAGATTCACATATATTTTTATACCAGCAGATGTGCAAGGGGGAGGAAGACAGAAACAGCAAGTGAAGGCAGAGAGATAGCAAGAGGCAGAGAATTGTAAGACCGTTGGGGTGATCAAGTCCTAGGTCTTACAAGAAAATTTGGTTGTGCAATCAGACAGAGAAGAGACAGAAAAGGAGATGATAGAACAGATCCATGCGTTTAAACTCTTTTTGCATAACAACTGGGACAGGACCATATTCAACTCTGTCACGCACCTTTATGGGGGGCTATTCAGGATTTGTGTCAGTCCGTTACCACTCTTGGACAGTGTCCCTCTAAGGGCACAAAATCCTCTAAATCTTCTAAAACAGAGATAAAAAAACTGTCTTGTTGACTACTGTGGGATCGCAAGCACTCTTGGGCCTTGGATTCCTGCGCTTCCTTGGAAGTTTTGATGACGGTCCATACTTCGGTCCAGGCCACTAGCTACATGGTCTCCCCATTGGGCCCATTGGACGAGACGCGCGTTGAACAACCAGTCAAGATTTTTATCAAGCCTGTTGCATTGTCGCAGGAAGAAGGGGATACTTCCTTCTCTAGGATTCCGGTCCTACCTGTCACCTCCTGGGGAGAGTCGGACCAGCTTCCTTATCCTCTCCCAGCCTTCGGGATCCCGTTCCCTTGGAGGAGTCTCGGATTTCACTAGGTCCCTCTCTTTCTCGACATTGGGTTCCCCGGCAGTTGAGGTTCAGACCCTGTAGCCCAGAGTCGAGCATCCCTCGGCGACATTGGCGCTCTCTCTGCACGTGGGCAGGCGGCACCGCCACTGTTTCTCCTCTTCTTCCCTCTCCTCGGGTGAGGGGAGGCTCCAACGCAAGATGCACCAGTACTATGAAGAGCTTATGTGGCAGCAGCTCATGCTATCTGGGGATAAGCCGATTCCAGCCCCCTTCCTGGCTCTTCCGTGGGTGCTGCCACCCAGGCCCCAGCCTGCTCTGTCTTGGCCTGTTCCTGCCTCCAAGCCCATCAGGGTGAGGCCACCTCCTGAGCAGCTGAAGGATGGTCCCCCTCCTAATGATAGCCATACTGGTCCTGGGCTTCCTCTTCGCTGTCGATCACTGTTATTCTCGATAGATCCCGCAGGGTCAGTGGGGATTCAGGATGCCGGCCGCTTTTTGGTGAATCATTGGAGTCTGAGGACTCCTCCTTGCATTTTTGTCTGGTAGACATGGAATCGGCGGAGGATTTGTCTACCGAGCACAGTCCCACTTCTTTTGGGGGTTTGCTCCTTCTAATTTCAGAATCTACCAGGATTCAGATGGAGCCTGTCCAGAAACAGTCCAAGTATCCTTTGACTGAAATTGTCGACTGATGTGACTGCCCAAGAGTTGCCTTGCCAGTCGCCGAGGTAATTCTTGGCCCTGCTTTGCAGCTTTGGCAGCACCGTGCCTCCTGCCCTGCACCATTGGCTCATATGGCGTGAAATTATGTGGTCCCTACAGATTCCATTTTGGGTTTGTCAGAACATCCCTTGGCTGAAAGTTTGGTGGCCGACTCGGTTTTTCAGCGTATTGGCAATGTCGGGGACATGGATGAACCGCCCGACAAAGAATCCAAGAAATTGGATCACATGGCCCAAAAAGTCTGCGTGGCTTCTTCTCTCTGCCTTTAGCACGCAAGTTCGGCCCTTTTGATGGCTCAGTTCATCCACGCCTTACTGGGCACGCTCAATGAGGTGCTTCCCCGGCTGATTTACAGGCCACTGTCAAGCAATTCCGGGACCAGGGCCATGCAGTGGCCAAACAGCAGCTCCAGATGGCCATGGACATTGGCGATTTCTATGTCCAATCTGTGACTGCTGCGGTGGCCATGTGCCGCAGGGCTTGGCTGCAGATTTCTACCTTCATGGCAGACACCCAGCACAGTTTGGTGGATGTCCCCTTCCGGGGCACCAACATGTTTTGGCTGGGGGTGGAAGGACCCCTCACTTGGATTGAGAAGTCCAGTGCCAACCTGGGCTCTGTCACCTCTGCCCAGAGGGATCCCAAGGACTCCAAGCCTCAGAGGAAGAAGCCCTTTTTGACCCCTCTCTGCCCCTGTTGGCAAGCTGTCCCAGACCCCAGCTGGGCAGCAGGCACAGTCTTGGTGACCTTAGCCGGAGTTAGTTGCTTCAGTCATCCAGAAACCAGCTGGCCGAGGTCCCGCTGCATCCTCAGCTGATCCCTCCTTCCCCTCTAAGCCTATGCCCATCCTGACTCCCCTTGGTCCTCCCTTGGAGAGCTGTCTCCGCCATTTCTTTTCTGCCTGGTCCATGGTCACCACGGACAGGTGGATCCTTGAAGTGGTCGGTCAAGATCTGCCTCTAGAGTTCAAAGCTTACCCTCCATGCCGAGCCCATGCCCCTCGTGAGGACATAGTGTCCACCGACATGCTGTCAGCCCTTCAGGATGACATCACCCAGCTTCTCCAGAAGGAGGTAGTGGCTCAAGTTCCGAACCCTACAGTCAGCCCATGGTTTGTGTCCAGGTGCTTTCTGGTTCCAAAGCAGATGGGGGGCTGGTGCCCCATCTTAGATCTGTACTACCCAAACAAATTCCTTCGGTCGTGCACCTTCAGGATAGTCACTGTGTCTCAGGTAATTCCATCCCTGGAGCTGAACATGTGGTTCTGCTCCCTAGATCTTCAGGATGTGTTCTTCCATGTTCCTATCCGTCCGTCCCACTGCTGGTTCCTTTGGTTCCGAGCAGAAGGGAATCTCTACGAATTTCAGGCCATGCCCTTCGTCCCCTCCTTGGCTTCCAGGGTCTTCACCAAGTGCATTGCAATGGTGGAAGCTTACCTGAGACATTGAGAGGTCTGGATGTATCCCTGCCTGGACTGGCTGATGTGGGTCCCTCCAAGAAGGAGGTGGAGTAGTCCAGGGACCTGGCCCTCCAGACCTGCTTGTCCCTTGGCCTTCTGGTGAATGAGGTCGAGTTGGAGCTCGTACCTTTGCGGGTGATGCACCTTATTGGGGCAGAGCTCAACTCTTGCAGAGCCAGAGCTTGACTCCTGGTAGATCAGGCGGAGGTTCTTACCTCCTTTGCCCGATCATTTTGGGTTGGGCAGTTGTGCCCTGCTTGGGATTTCCTGCACCTCCTGGGATTTATGGCAACATGCACTAGCGTGGTCCATTGGGCCCAGAGGAGAATGCACTGTCTGCAGTGGGAGTTCTCCAGTCAGTGGTCTCAGCGCAAGGGTCAGTTCGACCAGCTGGTCACTGTGACCAAACTGATGTGGGATGCCCTCCAGTGGTGGTTTGTCTCAGAACATTTGCAGGAAGGAATCCCCTTTGTCTATCCAGAGTCAGTGGTTATGATCGCGACCGATGCTTCCCTGATAGGCTGGTATGCCCACCTGGATGATCACAGAATCCACAGACTCTGGACCTCTGAGGAGTCCCGATGCCACATCAACCTGCTGGAGCCTCGGGCAGTTTGGCTGATGCTGACAGCCTTTGCTCCACATGTTTGGTGTCAGGTCATTTAGGTCCAGACGGACACAACCACGACCATATACTACGTCAACAAACAGGGCGGGACACACTTCCTTCCTCTGTGCAGGGAAGCTCTCCGTATCTGGACCCTTGTGTTCCCTCTGCTGGATCTGTTTGCCTCCAGGAACAACGCATAGCTGAGGCTGTATTGTGCCCACCCCCCTCAGCAGGAAATGCTGCAGGGAATGCCTCCTCGAGGTCCTGGACCCTGGGCCTCATGTATGCCTTCCCTCTTTTTCCGCTGCTCTACAAAGTGCTACTCAAAGCCAGGAGGGACAAGACATGGATTATCCTGGTGGTTTCGGACTGGTCCCACCAGTTCTGGTACCCCAATCTCCTCAGCCTCAGCTACAGGCCCTCATGGCATCTTCCTCTACACCCTGACCTGCTCTTATGCAGTCAGGGGAAGGTATTCCATCCGGGCCTTCAGTCCCCGGACCTGACAGCCTGGTTCCTGAATGGCTAGAGTTCCAGGCTTTGGGTCTCTCCAGTTATGTTCTCACTGTTGTTGAGGCTTCTCAGAAGGAGTTGTCCTGACAATGCTATGCCTTCAAATGGAAGAGGTTCTCCATTTGGTGTCAGGGCAAGGGGCTTGACCCCTTATCTTGCCCAGTGGCTATTATTCTGGATTACCTTTGGTCCCTCTCCCAGTTGGGCCTTTGTTTGACCACCTTAAAGTGCACCTGGCAGCTGTCTCTGCATAGCGGGTGTGGGCTGGTATGCTGTCGGTGGCGCAGGAGAAGATGGTCTGGTGCTTTTTTAAAGGCCTTGACCACATTTCCCCTCAGGTACATGAACCGGCTGAATACCTCAAGCTTATCAAAGCTGATAATAGACGCCCACCAGACATCAGCTCTCGCCCTCAATTTTACTTCAAGAGAGTCACTGTCAAAGAATCACTGGGTTATGTTAAAAAGGTCCTGGGGAAAACCAGAATGGGGTCTGACAACATTGACATGAAACTGCTGGCGCTGGCAATAAATGAAGTCATCGCTCCCATCACTATGATTTTCAATAAATCCCTCCAGCTCGCCAAATTCCCTTCTCCTTGGAAACAAGCGCTAGTGACCCTGGTGCATAAGGGAGGTGATAGGTCACTGACCGCAAACTACAGGCTCATCTCTATCCCCTTCCCCCCTCTCTAAAGCACTGGAAAGGATTGTGGCAGATCAATTTACTGACTATATTCACAAATACCAGCTGCAATGTCCCCAGCAGCACGGCTTTAGGAAACTCCACAGCACGGACACTGCACTATTGGATTTCACTGAGTATGTCCATAAGGTATTAGATGAGGGAAAACTGGTTGGGTCCATCTTTATTGACTTAACAAAGGCATTTGACACAGTCTGTCACCCACTCCTCTTGTCTCAACTGCAGGCTGTTGGTATTTTCCCAAATGCTGCTTTGTGGTTCCAGGACTATCTAACCTTTCAGTCTCAAAGGGTCAGGATAGGTCACTCTGTATCTGCATCCAAGGAAGTCTCGCTAGGGGTGCCTCAAGGGTCCATCCTGGGTCTACTGCTCTTCAGCATGTTCTCGAACAACCTACCCGATGCCTGCACTATCAAAGTCATTCTGTATGACGATGATGCTGTCCTACTTAGCTGTCACTCTCGATAGAGCACCTACAGGCCGAGCTACAATCATCCTCCCAGCAACTGGAGGCCTGGTTCTACTCTCAAAGGTTGCTACTAAACTACAGAAAAACCAAGACGATGCTCCTCTCTAGCCCCCAACTAAAAAGTAGAAGCCCAGAACTAACAATCAAAAATAACCTGACTGCCCCACTGGAACAGGTTCACTCATTCAAGTACCTGGGTGTCATTGTGGGTGATACCCTCTCATAAGTTCAGCACATTGACGTGGTGGTGAAAGCTGTGAACACTAAATTAGGGATCCTGTTTAGGCACAAGAAAAGCCTAACTGCTGAAGTCCTCTGGCTCTCAGTCTCCAGCTCTGTCCTCTCCCTGGTCGACTACAGGCTGGTGGTTTACTGCGTTGCCACTGATACGGCCCTCAAAAGGGTTGCCACTGCCCTTAACAAGGCTTGCAGACTATTGATAAATGCTGACCACTTCACGCACACTTGTACCCTGTGTGGTCTGGCCCACAAACTACCGCTTCAGTCCAGACTCAAATACCTAACTTGCCTGCTAGGGAGAAAGGCAATGCTCTCCCTAACCCCAATCTGCATTGCAGACCTGGTAAAGGAAGCAACCTCCAAATACAACACACGAAGAACAGTGACAAGACAGCTTGATGTCCCATTTCGTAGAACTTCCCTAGGACAAAGATCCTACATGTACCAAGCGCCATTATGGCTAAATGAGATCCCTGCTGCAGCTGTTAATACAACAGATGTTCAGTCCTTTAAGAGAACTGAAGCAATACCTGCTGAACTCAAACGCCTGCGACTCCCTTACCTGAGTCCATATCCTCAACCTGGATACCCCCCTCGTCTGTCTGAGCTTTCCTCCTGATTTACCTTGCTTGGACCCCTACCTGCCATCCCTCGCCACCCCCCCCCCATAGCTCCCTCCAACTCCCTTCCCTCCCTCCATACTCCCCCAACAACCTCCCCTTTCTACCCTAAATATTCTCCTCCCAATCCCTCTCTCTCTCTCCCCTCCCTCTTTCTCTCTCTCTAATATACCCCTCGTTTACCTCTGCCCCTTTTATTTCTCCCTACCCTTTCCGATACTGTACCTTGACAAGCCCCCCTTGGGCAGCTATGCTATATGTTGCTTATTAGGAAACCTCGTTCGCACTCTCCCCCCTTTCTTTCTTCTACCCTTTCTGATACTCTTACCTTGACAGACCCCTCCATGGCAGCTATACCGTACATAGCTAATTGGGAATCTGCTCCCGCTGTTTAATTTCAGTTGTGTAGGTTGCTCAAATGTATAATTTATCTATTTTCTGTATTACGTAGTAATCTTATGTTTTGTGTTAACTGTCAAGTTTTTGTTACGTCTCTGTTGTTTTACATTCCGATGTGGAACTTTTGTAAAAGAGTGTATACTCAAAGGTTGTATCCGAATTACCAAATAAAATTTAAAAAAAAAAAAAAAAAACACCACCACCTTGGGTCATGTTGCTGGTGTTGGTAAAGCTCATGAACAAGCCAATTGAACCATTGCATAGGTGTGAGATGTCTGACCTGTCGTGAAAGACCGTCTTCCTGGTGGTACCACGTCAGCCAGAAGGATCAGTGAACTCCAGGCGCTCTTGGTGGAGTCTCCTTACCTGGCCTTCTACAGGGACAAGGTTGTCCATCGCCCCAACCCAAAGTTCCTCCTGAAGGTTGTGTCTGATTTCCACCTTAACCAGGTGAGCAATCTCTTGGTGTACTTCACCAACCACACCTCGGAGGCCGAGCACAGGCTCCATTCTCTGGACCTGAGGCGAGTGCTTGTCTACTATAAGACCGCACGGCTGGTGTTAATTGTCACCTACGCTGTAGCCACACCTGGCAGACCGGCAGCAAAGTGGATGATTGGTAGGTAGATTGTACCCTGCATCGGTCTCTGCTATTGGTTGGCTGGTAAGGAGCCTCCTGTAGGGCTAAGGTCTCATTCCACCAGACATACTGCTGCCTCGGTGGCTGCTTCCAGGGATATCTCTATCCAGAAAATCTGAAGGGCTGCTACCTGGAAGATACGCACACACCTTCATTTCCCATTACCATATCAACCTTGAGTCACACCGGGAGGCTGTTTTTTTGGGGCCCCGGTTCTCCAGTGTCTGTTCCCTAAATAGCGGGTGAGCGCCTTGTCCCCCACTTCAGAGAACTGCTAGGAGTCTGCCAGAAGTGTGGATAGTACATCATATCCACATTCTTGGAAAAACAGGATACTTGCCTGTAACAGTAGATCTTCTTTGGGGGTATCTCAGTCATCAGGTCACACCGTAAGAACTTGACTGTCAGTGAAGCAGGATCCACATGGAAGATTTTCAGTAGTACAACTGGGGCTGCCCACGCCAGCATCATGTGACGACGTCACCAACCCTATAAAGGGGTGAATGGCCCCGCTCCCTTCTCAGTGCTTTCCCGCTGTTGACTTGCTCGCACAGGCCTCCACGGAAGCTCTGTCACAGTTTCACGCCATTTTCGCCTTCAGCTTTTTCTTTATATTACCTTAGAATCTCTTTTTCAAAAGAGATTCCTTTTTTTTGTGTTGAGAATTAATCCTTTGACATCTCTCCTCCATCGCTGCCACTGCGGAAAGATTACCTCTACAGACGAACACTCTGTGTCTGTTGTCTTGGGCTTGACCACAAAGTTGCCAGCTGTGAGCTCTGCCAGAAGTTTAATCAAGCGACCCTCAAGTGACGAAGAAAGGCTCTTAACATTTTTCTAATTGAGCAATAGGTAGCCAATTCTGGGCAGGGGTCCTCCGGGGTCCTAGCCTCGCAATCGCTGGCAGATGTGTTGAGCTGCCAGGCCTCTAAGGCCCGAGACAAGTCCTCAGGGCAAAGTCACAAAAAAAGACTGAGATCGGGACTGCTCCCCCTGGTGGCAGTCTCACTCCCTGATGGCCTCCTCTTCTTTGTCCTGTGGTGGTTCTTCGGCTGTGGCTACACTGACACATAGGTCCTCTGTCCCGGTCTCCCTGCCCACCAGTCCCTTACCGACAGCACCCCAGCCCGATACCCAGGGCGGCCGGCCGTCAACCTCCAGGTCATTGGCTCCTCCTTTGTCAACAGTGGTTCTCCAGACGAGGCCTAATCCTAGTGCAGGCCTGTGGGCTGCAGGTTCTTTGGCTCCTCAGGGCCTTTTTGACAGGTCGTCGCCACCTGTACCGTCGACCCCCCCCAAAATCGATGCAGTCTTCGGTTATCAACCTCAATGAGATTTTGACTAAATTCACTTCCGTGATTGTTCACCAGCTTGGCTCCTTTAGGCTTTCATTGCCAGCGTCATCAATGGCAGCTTTGTCATCAACTCCTCCTAGTCCCCCACAGGCCATCACCAGTGCCTCACATGTCTGACCTAGATCTTGAAGAAGTCGACGTCGAGGACGAGTTACATCTTGATCTCATTTTTCCTGATGAGGAAGAGGAGGAGGAAGATCACCTGTCTTCTGACGGGTCCGCTGCATCCGTCAGCGAGGACTCTTGTCAAGCACACCCCTAGGTCACCTCCAGAGGACCCACCTCCTTCAGTATTATGAAGCAGCTGTCCTCAGCTATGGGGTTCCACACTGAGAAAGATGAAGTCACCAGGAAGGATTTAGTGGACTTCCTGGAGATCCAAGAGTCTCCTCCTAAGATCATTCCTCATATTTTGCCTGCTCTGAGGAATGCCACTACAGCAGCCTGGCACTGGCCTGACATGGTGCCAGCATTGCCCCATAGGGCAGATAAACTCTATCATGCCCCCCCAGGGTTTTCCTTATTATACTGCCCAGCTGGAAACAGATTCAGTGGTTATAAAGGCAGCTTATGACATGTCTAAGGTGCATAAGCACTTTGGCTCCCTCCTCTTGACAAGAAGTCACGTAGGATTGACCTTTGAGGTAAGCGGGTTTATGCCTCCTCCACTCTTGGGCTGAGGATTTCCGGTTACCTGTCCTATATATCAAAATACCAACTGGAAGAAGGGCAGAGCTGCTGCCCAAGCCCTCCTAGAAGGTATGCAGAAGCAGGAGATTCGCAGGTGCTTGCAGGCCACTGAGGACATTAGCAAGCACCTCCTGTGGGCCCTCTATAATATTTAGAACACTATTGCCAGGGCTGCTACCACCGGCATTTGCCTACATAGGCACTCCTGGCTGAGGGTCTCTGGATTTGCTGCTGTTGTTCAGCAGAAGGCTCTTAATGCCCCCTGTAATGGCTCTAAGCTTTTTGGTCCAGATGTCCAGGACATCATTAATGACCTGTAGGCTTCTGGTAGGGCTCTGAAATCTTTTCACTTGCTCTACCGTATGCAACCTAAGAGCAGGCAGCGCTCTTTCTTTCGTGATGCATCCAGTAGGCCAGAAGCAGCCTCTCTGCCACAAGGCAAATGAAGAGCCTCCGTCTTGTTCGCTCCCTCCACTGCTGGAGCTGTGGCCAGTTGTCCCAGAGGTGATGGACCAGCCCAGTGACTGGGTCCTCCTCCACTTGACTTCTTGCCAGCCCCCCTTCCGGTCCCTGACCAACAGGTGGTGGTTGGAGGTCGGTTCTCCCTCCATCTCAATTAATGGAGAACTATCACAGTGGATGTCTGGATTCTGCAAATTGTAGAAAGGGGTCACACTCTGGAGCTTACAGAGCAACCTCCCGAAACTCCTCCTCCTCTGTTCATCTAGCTGTTCTCTGGGAGGAGGTACATACCTTTCTGCGCAAACAGGCTATAGAGCCAGTGCCCAGGCACCAGAGGAACAAGGAGTTTTGTTCCAGGTTTTTCCTGGTCCCCCAAAAGACCGGACATCTGAAGCCCATCTTAGGCTCTGTACGTCCAGTACAAAAAATTTAGAATGCCAACTTTGCCAGGTGTGATGCCCCTTCTCAAGCAAGGCAACTGACTGTGTGCATACCTGCACATCTTAGTGTTTCCTCCTCATGGGAGGTTCCTCCTGTTTCTTTTTCAGGGTGAGCATTACCAGTTCAAGGTGCTGCCCTTTGGTTTGTCCTCTGTGCCGCAGGTCTTTATCAAGTGCTTAGCAGCAGTAGCTGCATCCCTCAGAAGGGAGGGAATGAAAGTTTTCCCATACCTGGACGATTTACACCTAAAGGTCCCATGCAAAGAATTGCTTCTGGGGACCTTAAGAGAGAACTCTCCAATTGTTTCTCTCCCTTGACATTACTGACAGTCTGCCCAAGTCGGTCATGGTTCTGTCCCAGAGACTGCAGTACATAGGGGTGGTTGTAGATTCGGTGCAGGGGAAGGCCTTTCTGCCTCAAGCCAGGGCAGACATGGAATGCCTTATTGCTGAGGCTCAGGAGGTGGCCCAGAGTCGTTACATCCCTACCAGGGTGTACCTGAGTCTGTTGGGTCTTATGGCGGCTGCCATACCTACTGTTTCATTGGCAGGGCTCCACATGAGCTCTCTCCAGTTGTCTCTCAAGGTACTGTGGGACCAGCGTACAGTGGCGTGAAAAAGTATTTGCCCCCTTCCAGATTTTCTCTATTATTGCATATTTGTCACACTGGATGTTTTCAGGTCTTTAGACAAAATGTAATATTAGATAAAGGGAACCTGAGTGAACAAATAACACTTGTTTTTTTTATTTATTTAATTTATTTAATGAAAACAGTTAACCAACACCAACTGGCACTGTGTGAAAAAGTAATTGCCCCTTACACTTAATAACTGGTTACGCCACCTTTAGCTGCAATGACTGCAACCAAACGCTTCTTATAATTCAATATCAGTCTTTCACATCGCTGTGGAGGAATTTTAGCCCACTCTTCCTCGCAGAACTGCTTTAATTCAGTAACATTTGTAGGTTTTCGAGCATGAACTGCTCATTTCAGGTCCTGCCACAGCATCTTTATTGGGTTTAGGTCTGGACTTTGACTAGGCCACTCCAAAACTTTAATTTTAATTCTTTTCAGCCATTCTGATGTGGACTTGCTTTTGTGTTTTGGATCATTGTCTTGCTGCATGACCCAACTTCGCTTCAGCTTCAGCTGATGGACGGATGACTGGACATTCTCCTTAAGAATTTTCTGGTACAGAGCAGAATTCATGGTTCCTTCAATTATGGCAAGTCGTCCAGGTCCTGAGGCAGCAAAGCATCCCCACACCATCACACTACCACCACCATGTTTGACTGTTGGTATGATGTTCTTACTGTGGAATGCTGTGTTTGCTTTATGCCAGACATAATGGGATCCATGTCATCCGAAAAGTTCCACTTTGGACTCATCTGTCCATAGAACATTTTCCCAAAAGGCTTGTGGATCATCCAGGTGCTTCTTGACAAATGAGAAACGAGCATTTATGTTCTTCTTGGTTAGCAGTGGTTTCCGCCTTGCTACTCTTTCTGATTGTGGAGTCATGAACACTGACCTTAGCTGAGGCAAGAGAAGCCGGCAGTTCTTTGGATGTCGTTTAGGATCCTTTGAGACATCCTGGATGATTTTACGCTGCTACTTTGAGTAATTTTATGGGTCATTTACTCCTGGGAAGAATTACTATTGTTCCAAGTGTTTCTCCATTTGAGATTATGCTCTCACTGTGGTTCGATAGAGTCCCAGAGCCTTAGAAATAGCTTTGTAACCCTTTCCAGCTGATAGATAGCAACAACTTTTTTTCTGATCTTTTCAGGAACTTCCTTTGATCGTGGCATAATGTGCTTGTTGAATCTTTGTGCTGGCAACGTGACTCTGAAGGTAAGGGTCAAAATAAGTGAGGTTTATATTGAGCAGGCCTGGCTGTGTTCAATCAGCTGACTCTAATTATCCCTTTAATTGGGTTGATTTAAGTAGGGGGGCAATTACTTTATCACACAGTGCCAGTTGGTGTTGGTTAACTTTTTTCATTAAACAAATGAAATAAGTAAAAAAAAAAACAAGTGTTATTTATTCACTCAGGTTCCCTTTATCTAATATTACATTTTGTCTAAAGACCTGAAAACATCCAGTGTGACAAATATGCAATAATGCAGAAAATCAGAAAGGGGGCATATACTTTTTCACGCCACTGTACAAACGATTTAAATCAATTAGTGCTGGTCTCTTCCCCAGTCCACAAAGTGCTCCCGTGGTGGATGGATCCCCTGAATCTACTACAGGGAGTTTCATTTCAGATTTCATCACCACATCAAATCCTCACCATGGATGCCTCCAGTTTGGGCTGGGGCACGGGCTCATCTGGGTCCCTTTAAAACGCAGGGTTCTTGGTCCCAGATCGAAGCCTCCCTGCATATCAATGTACTGGAGATGCGGGCAGTTCTGTATGCCATGCAGGCTTTTCAGAGCCACCTCCTTCTGGGCCAGTTTCTAATTCAGTCAGACAACCTCAGCGTATTGTACTACATCAACAAGTGGGGGGAAACACATTTTTACACCCTGTGCAGGGAGGCCATGAGAGTGTGATATTGGGCATAGGACCACAGCCTGACTCTTTTGGTGGTCCACATCTCAGGAGTAGTAAACGCTCTGGTGGACAGCCTCAGCCAGACTCAGTCCAGTATGCATGAGTGGGAACTGCTCTCATCCGTCGCAGAAGATCTGTTCGACAGATGGGGTTATCCAGAGTTGGACCTTTTTGCTTCCCCACTCAATGCAAAACTGCCCAATTTTTGCTTGCTAGATTCAGGGCCTGGAGTTTTCTGGTGAGACATGTTGTCTCTCTCCTGGAGCAGGAGGTTTCTTTATGCCTTCCCCCCGTTTCCTCTGATTCAGAGAGTACTTATCAAGCTGCAGATGGAGGGGGCCACTATGATCCTGGTAGCTCCATTCTGGCCCCTCCAGATATGGTTCCCTCTTCTACAGCAGCTGGCGGATGAGTCTCTGGTCTCTCTCTCTCTCCCCCTTTGCAGGAATCTGCTGACCAAGGATCATGGGACCCTGGTCCATCCCAACCGTAGGTCCCTCCATCTGCACGCACTAAATTTGAGGTTTCCAAAAGAGTGGCGGACGTCTTAGTTTCCACCTGAAAGCCTTCCACCCGAGCCACTTATGCCATGAAATGGAAGCGATTTGCCATGTGGGTTGCTAAGCATAATCTGGACCCTTTTACTTGTCTGGCGAACCAGATCCTGGACCACCTGATTTCTCTGTCTGACTCAGGTCTCCAGTACTTCTCCCTCAAGGTGCACCTTTTGGCTATTTTGGCCTTTCATGAGCCCGTGGGTGACCGTAGCAAAGCTCTGCTGGATGTCTCCCGTATCTTCTTGAGGGGCATCCTGCATTTGAAACCTCCAGTCCATTCTCCTGTCCCGGCTTGGGATCTGAATTTTGTTTTGGAGTAGTTGACCCTGTCTCCTTTTGAACCAGCCTCAACTTGCAAGCTACGCTTTCTTTCCTGGAAAGCGTTATTTTTAATTGCTATTACTTCTACTCTAAGAATTTCAGAGCTTCAGTATCTCTGGTATGAGGAGCCTTATTTGATTTTTACAAAGACAGGTGTCTTTACACACAAATCTAAGATCTTACTTCGAGTGGGAGCTCTTGCAGCAGACTATTACTATTAGGACTGTGTCATGAGCACTAGGACCCACTGGAAAACTCTTGGCTAGCAGTACCCAGCTGGGGCCCCTGACCACCAGCTCCCACCCCTGACTTTGGCCATGGTACAAAGGGGCGGTCCCAGCTCCACCTCCAGTTCTTTTCCCACGCATACCCTCTCAGCGGTTGCTCTTGGCTCGTTGTTTAGCAGTTCAGCAACGTTTTTGGGGTTTTTCTCTACACTAGTCCTTCTTCTTGGTCGAGTGTTTTTCATTTTATGTCTTCTTCACCGTCGTCTGTGTCCTCGTCGGAACCGAAGAAAACAAAGTGTTTCTGTGGCCGCCAAATCCTTGCCAAAGACTCCCATGAGGCCTGCGTGTTCTGCCTTGGTCCGAACCACGATACCCAGGCTTGCAGGATCTGCAGAGGCTTTACCAGCAGGACAAGAATTCGATGCCTGAAGGCACTAAAAGCCCACCTTCTAGAGAAGCAGGTCGCTGTGATGCAGAGCTCTCCAGGGGAGAAATCCAAACACAAGGACAAGTCGCTCGATAAGTCCCGCGACAAGGACCAGGGCCAGTTCCGTCCGCGCTCCCGCTCACCCCATAAAAAGGCTTTTTCGTCAGGCTCTGGCAGTTCTGACCTTTCCCCCCACTCCAGACACTCCCAGGACCGGGGTAGGCCTTCCGGCCATGCTAAGATCCCGGTAGAAGGTAAGCAAGGCCCGGTTGCCCAGCTGGTGCCGCCAGACAAGGTGAAGGTCATGCCTCTGCGCCCCTCTTCTACCTCGGGCAACACTTCTAAGGCTTCCTCGTCAGCGCATGCCTTGGCCCCATCGAAGAAAGCCTCAATCTTGGCCCTACCCGGGGCTCCGGGTAAGGCCCCTTGGATGGAGTGGGAACCCTCCACAAAATCTTCCTTGGCTTCCCGCCCTTCCAAGACTCCAGTCAAACATGACCCAGCGCTGGTTAAGCCAAGTGACCAGAAACCAGCCTTGGGTACCGGGGCCAGTCATTTACCAGACCAGGCGACATTGGAGCGTGGCACAGTCACTGGTGTGGAGAGCCTCTACCCTGGAGGCGTCTCAGTGGGCACTTCACCTCAGGATCTTCCTGAGTTGTTGGCCTCTCCGATTTTCAGGACCAGCCTGTTATGCCTGGCGCCGGCTGGGACAGCGGCATCCCAGTTCATCGAGGAGGAGCCCGCGAACTGTTTCAGTTCTAGTGGAGCCAGGTCAAGCAGGATATTTTCCATCCTAAACCTGACCTGACTTCGTCCCGATAATGAGGAGGATGAGACCACAAGGGCAGTCCTTAGGCACCACCCGACAAACCTGCTCCTGATGAGCGGCCTAAGCCTTCAGGTCCGCTCTCCTTCAGTGGTTCATTTCCACTCTAGGTCAAGGGCCATCGGCGGTGCCGTGTTCTTGGTCAGTAAGCTCGCATGGTCGCCTCACAGGAGCAGTCTCATAGCCGCGTAGGTCTGGCAGTCACTGTGGCGCTCAACCAGCCATTCTGATCAGAGCCATCGCTGGGTCCTCTTCCACTCGGTCCCACAGCCGGCCTGGTCAGTTAGTAGCTGACACTCAGGGACAGAAGCCCTCCAGGTCGGGGTCAGGCTTTGTCCCATTCTGACAGGGGCAGGTCTTATTCTTCTTCCTGTTCAAGCTGGTCCCTTTCAGGGGAGAGGTGTCCCTGACGATAAGGAAACCCCTGTTCACTCCAGACAATCCCACTTTTATGGATCGTCATGAGGCACATCCAAGCCTCCAATGGATGGGAGATGAGGACTTGGATCTGAATGCCGGAGGTTGGCCAAATACCTGAGGCAAAAGGAGCCCAAGCCTCTAGTGGTCCCTCTTTAGTGGATACATCCAGGACCTGACCGGCTTACCTGGAAGCATCCAGCCACTACCGCAGGTTCCCAAAAAGTCAGACAGGCTTTATAGAGCACCGAGGAGGAGCCTTCCTGGTGGAACACCCTCAGGTGGACTCAATGGTCATCACAGCTGGCTCATGACAAATCTAAGCAGCCAAGCACCTTAGCTCACAGCCTCCGACACAGAGTCCAGGTACTTGGACCAGGTGGGCAAGAAGATTTATTCTGCCCCACCTGCTCCATAAGGTCGCTAACTTCCTCACGCATATGGTCAGTACCAAAATGCCTGTGGGAGAAGGGCCAGGAAGTAGTCAAAGCTTGCCAGATTTGGCACAAAAGACAGAATTACTGGAAATTCTGAAATCGGTTCGGATGTAGCACGCATGTGTTATGGCCTTGTACGATACTGCAGATACGGCATCTAGGGCTGCGGCTTCCCGCATTTGCCTTAGGCGCCACGCCTGGTTAAGGTCTCCGATTCTCCCAGGATCTGCAGTCCGAATCAAGGATCTTCCTTTCCAAGGTTCCGTCCTATTTGGGGAGTAGACTGAGAAGTTAATTTGTCATCTCCAGGAGTCCGAGAAGTCAGTTTGGTCCATCTGGAAACTTTACAAGGGGGACCAAAAGCCCTTTTGTAAGTGCTCCTGTCAGAAGTTCTCAGGGCAGAACACCCATGGCCAGTTTGTGCAGAGAGGCAGTTTCAAGAGGAAAGCCACAACCCAGCCTCTGCGGCCCCTCTAGAGGCCAAAGTCCTCCCAAACTCTCTGCCCACTCCTGGATCTTCCCAGTGACTCCTGCTGACCCCCTCCGGTCGGAGGCAGAAGGAGGCAGTGGGGTGCTTCTCCATTTGGAAAGTGGAGCAAGATCAGCTCAGACCTCTGGGTCTTTAGACATCATAAGGGAGAGACATACATTGGAGTTCAAGCAGATCCTCCGGAGAATCCGCCAAGGTCCTCCCATTATCCTCCTTCCCACATCCAATTAATAGAAGGAGAGATCCAGGCCCTCTTGCAGAAAAGGACAATAGAGCCAGTTCCACAGGGGCAACAGGGAAGAGGGTTTTACTCCTATTTCTTCCTGGTTCCAAGAAAATGCACAACCTTCAGCCCATCCTGGACCTCGGGTCTTTAAATCACTTTATAGAATACAAAAGATTCAGGATGGTGACTCTACCAGGTCTCATTCCTCTGTTGCACCAGGGGGATTGGCCCTGCTCCCTAGACATGCAAGATGCTGACATGCACATAGGGGTCTTCCCTCCTCAGTGGAAGTTTTTGAGGTTCCACTTCCAGGGGAGGCATTATCAGTTTCGGGTCCTACCATTCGGCCTCTCCTCTGCTCCTCGAATCTTCACCAAGTGCCTAGTGGTGGTAGCTGCAGCTCTCAGATGCAATGGCCATTGTGTCTTCCCTTACCTGGATGATTGGCTTTTGGCAGCTCCCTCAAGAGCACTTCTTCACACTCTCAGAGACACCTATACTCTCTTCCGAGAGTTGGGGATCACTCGGAATCTTACAGAGTTATCCCCAGAGCCCAGCCAATGACTCTCTTATATAGGGGCGGTTCTGGACACGGTCTAAGGCATGACCTTCTTCCCGCAGGACAGGGGATTGTCTGCGGGAGTGGCCCAAGCGGTTTCATGACCCCTCAAGTCCAGACTAGGACTTTCCTCAGGCTTCTGGGGCATATGGTAGCCAGTCTCTGTAGTTCACTTGGCTCGCCTTCACATGAGGGTCTCCACAGTGTATACTCAGGGTGCAGTGGGACCAAAGATCCAACGGTCTAGACCATTTGGTCCGGATCTCGGACTCAGTCAGGAGGACCCTTACTTGGTGGCTAGATCCCGCCAATCTAGAAAAAGGGGTTCCTTTCCGGCAGGAGCCACTGAGCTGGATTCTGACTATGGATGCCTCCGAGCTCGGTTGGGGGGGGGCGCATCTGGGATATAGACCCAGGGTATTTGGTCTTCAGACAAGCACCTACTCCATATCAACATCTTAGAGATGCGAGCATTTCTCAGCGCCCTACAGGCTTTTCAGGAAGACCTAGCTCCAGGCTCTTTTCTTATCCAGACAGACAACATGGCCTTCGTGTTCTGTATCAACAAGCAAGGGGGCACGCATTCATACCCCCCTGTGCAGGGAGGTGATGAGAGTCTGGTATTGGGCCCTGGAACATCACATCAGTCTAGCTGCCGTGCATGTTCCAGGCATCCAAACCGTCTTGGCCGAAAGCCTAAGCCAGTCACAGTCCAAGGTGCATGAGTGGGATCTACTTCAGTCAATAGCAGACTAGCTCTTCGACATGTGGGGTCTTCCAGAGTTGGACCTCTTCGTCTCACGCAATGCCAAACTGCCAAATTTCTGCTTGCAAGAGCACGTGTCTGGTGTTTTCTGGCCAGGATCATTGTTCCTCTGTTGGACAGGGAGGTTTCGTGCACCTTCCCTCCCTTTCCGCTAATGCAGAGGGTTCTCTTGAAGCTCCAGGCCGAGGGGGCGCGCATGATTCTCGTCACCCCGTTGTGGCTTCGGCAGATTTGGTTCCCACTACTCCAACAGCTAACAGTGGAACCACCGATTCAGCTGCCTCGGAGCTCGCACCTGTTGTCACAAGATCAGGGCACATTGGTCAATCCGGATCTCAAGTCCCTGCACCTTCATGCATGGCTCTTGCAGATGTAGTCAAAGCCAGGTATGGGGTTTCTCAGGAGGTGGCAGAGCGTTCTACATCTCTGAGAAAGCCTCTACTAGGTCCCACTTATGCTATGAAATGGAAGTGTTTTGCCTTTGGGCTTCTTCCCGTCACTGAGACCCACTTACCTGTCCAGTGAACTCAGTTTTGCAGTATCTCCTCTCCTTATTGAGTCAAGGTTTGAGCTGCTGCTCCATCAAGGTGCATTTCTCAGCAATTTCAGCCTATCACATGCTGGTGGAGAAAAACTTTGGCCCAGCTGGCGGTCCCAACTTTTGTGGGGCATTCTGCACATGAATCCTCCCATCAGAGATCCAATACCCCTCTGGGATCTCCTTTTTATGCTTGAGATGCTTACCCTCCCCCTTTTGAACCTGCCACAGATTGCGAGTTTCATTTCCTTTCTTGGAAGGAATCTGTTTTAGTTGCTGTCACTTCCGCTCGAAGTGTTTCCGAGCTTCAGGCCCTGATGTGTAAGGAGACTTATTTGGGTAGGAACAGGGTTTCCCTAAGAACAAATCCTAAGTTTCTTCCAAAAATGGTTTCAGAACTGACTGTGGATCAAGATGTCAATCTTCCAGTTTATTATTCTGACCATTCTAACAGAGGAAGTGCTCCTGTACACTGGATATCCACAGGGCACTAAGGTATTATCTCAAGCACACTGCTCCCCACTGCAGGTCGGAGCAGGTTTTTGTTGCATTTGCACCTCAACACCTAGGTAAACCGGCGTCGAAACAGATTATTTTTAGGTGGTTAGTTCATTGTTTAGTTTACTGTTACAATAAGTACAACAAGCCCCTTCTGGGTACTGTCTGAGGTTGTTCTACCTGCGGAGTGTCTACCTGGTTTGCCTCTTTGAGGAACATCTCAGTTGGAGATGTCTGGGCAGTGGCTACTTGGACCTCAGTACACACTTTCATTAGGCACTGCAGTCTTGATATTACTTCCCGGCACAGGGCCGTGTTCGGCCTAGCGGTCCTCCAGGGACTTCTCTCTTCGCGTGCCTTGTTACAGCACTGGTGGCTTTTAGCTGCCTCCCAAGGTTGCTTTGTGTTGCTTCTCGCAGGACTGCTTGGGACTCAGTTCTAATGGTAATAGCCTACTGCAAGAGCTCCCACTCAAAGTATGATAGTACGGTTATGTAAGAACTTGCTGTAACAGTGGATCTTCGAGAAGAACTCTTGCAGCAGACGTTGCTTTCCCGCCCTGCTTCCCCTGGTGAGTGTTTTTTCAGCATCTTTTTGTCATGCTTCCACCTGTTGGAACCTGTTCATGGGTCTTCGATGGGTGAACTGAGGTGGAGCTGGGGACCGTCCTCTTTTGTACCATGGCTGACATCGGGGTGGAGCCGACCTCAGGGGGTGGCCCCTGCTTGGTACTGCTAGCTAAGAGTTTTCCTGTGGTTCCTAGTACCTGTGGCACAGTCCTAATAGTAATAGCCTGCTGCAAGAGCTCCTCTCGAAGGTCTACTGTTATGGTAAGTTCTTACATAACTGTAATTTCTAGGATCATGGATATGTTGTTCATCTACACTTATTGGCATGTCCCTTTCCCCTTTAAGAATCGCCGGAGGTCTTCAAGTGCCTCTTCCCACCCACCCGGGTGGTATATACCTCAACTCCACCCGTGACTTTAATCTTCCTTTCGCTGGAAGATTCAGGTTGCCTCCCTCGTGCTCACACATTTCAGTGAGCCCTGGCTTTCAAAACTTCAGATTTACTGAAATTAAAACTCGTTTGAGTTAGCCATTGTGCTTTTGCATCTTCGATCATGGAAGAAGAATCTTCCCCCAGATTTTGCCAGTGTCCTTGCGGCCAAAAAATGTTGCGCATCGATCTCTACCTCACATCGTCCTACTGCCTCGGTGTCGGCGTGACACCTCATCCTGCAGCTTCTGCTTGGCCTTCCATCCCAGCGTCCTGGACGACTGCCTCGCGTGTCTGAAACTGGGTAGACTGGAGAAGAGGAATCCTCCAGTGAAGTCCAAGGAGGCTAGGTGGGCGGTTTCTGCAGCTGTGGGATCCACTGAGCAACTAGAACATATGCAATAGTTCGAGGAAGAAACAGCTCATGCTGCGAACACTTGATTCATCTTCGTTCCGCTCAACCTGGGCTCCACCTTTTCGGGCTCCTTCAAGGAGTTGTGCAAGTCTCTTCCCACCCAGGGAGATGCTCCTGCGGGCTCGCACTTCTTCCAGTCCCGTAAGCAGGAGAAGGAACCTGTTAGGTCTTTGTCTCGACGAAGGCGCTCTTGAGACTGGGAGATTTCCCAGTCCCAAGAGCATGTGGTCTTGACCTTGGTCGAGATTGTTTCTTTGGCCGCCGGCTTCACGGATCTTCCATCGGGCCAGCTGACTGAGGATGTGGCCGATGAGGTTGAGATTGTTCTTGAGCCCGTCGACCCGTTGTCGCTGACCCCAGTCAATGACTCCTTAGAGAGGACTCCGGTCCTTGTCTTCCACGATGAGGAGACCCAGCTCGCTGGTGTCTTCATCGAGGACCTGGTTCCAGACCCCTGGAAGTCACCAATCCCGCCGGTGTCTCCCGAATGACCAAGTCGGCCTGCCCGATCTCGGTCGAGATCTAGAACCCCCTTGTCAGGAAGGCCGAGGAGAAGCCATAAGCGCTCCACAAAGAGGTGACGCCACCAGTCGTCCTCAACCTCCTCGGATGAGGAGAGGCTCCGGAGGAAACTCTATCGGTGCTACGAGGACCTCATGTGGCAACAGCTGATCTTGTCGGGCACAAGTCAACTTCAACTCTACCCGGCCATTGCTTGGCTTTTTTGCCTCCTAGGCTGACCGACCCCTCGAGGCAACCTTCGGTTCACTCCTGCCTGCGGGCCTCTACCTGTTCGGCCTAAACCAGTCTCTCCACCCATCGTGGTCGAACCGACACCTAAACAGCCTGTGGGAAGGGCTCCTTCCAAAGAGGACCGACCAGACACCGGCTTCCCTCGCTTTGTCGGTCACGGTCACCCGGACCATCCTTGGCATGTCTAGGGTGATTTGGGCAGCAGGCTGCTATCCCAATCTTTGGTTTGGATGTCATGGGGAACACTCTCATCCTGGGGATGATGGTGATCCGTTGGCCTGGGAATGGAGGAAGGTCCTTCTTCCTTCAAGGATCCTTCACCTTATCTCCGAGTCCACAGGGATGCCCCTGGAACCTATCCAGAAAAAGGTGGAGTACCCTCTTGCGGACATCCTTAAAAGCGGGGATACCCCGACAGAGGCCTTTTCTGTGGCCGAGGCCATTGTTGGTCTGGCACTCGGACTCTGGCGGCGTCCTGCCTCTTGTCCAGCACTGTCTGCCCACAAGTATGCGGCTCCCATGGGGTCCTTTGCGGGGTTCACAGTGCACCCTTCTACCGAGAACCTGGTAACCGCCTCTGTGTTCGGGTGTATTGGCAGTTTTGCCGACACTGACCGACCTACCGACAAAGAGTTCAAGCTCTTGGATCGCTCGACAAGAAAGATCTATGCGGCTTCCTCCTTGGGCCTTTGTCAGGCAAGTTCGGCTGTCATCATGGCACACTTCTCTCACGCTCTTCTTGGGTCATTGGACAAAGTCCTCCCACACCTCCCTGCGGACATGCAGACCACGGTCAAGCAGGTCCGAGACCAGGGCCGAGCTGTGGCTAAGCAAGAGCTCAAGACGGCCCTGGACATTGGGGACTCTTGTGCCCGTTCGATGGCTGCAGCGGTTGCCTCTCGCTGCAGGGCTTGGCTGAGGCTTTCCTCCTTCTGGCAGATACCCAGCACAAGTTAGCTGATGTGCCCTTCCTTGGGACCGACTTGCTCGGCCCCGGAGTGGCCAGTCTCCTGCAGCGCATAGAGCAATCTAACGCCACCTTGAATGCTACTTCTGCTAAGAGTTCTTCGGGCAAGAACCAGCAGAAGAAAAAGAAGAAGCCCTTTCGGCACTCTTCCCCTGCAGTTCAGCAGTCCTTCCAAGGGGGACAGCAGCATCAGCAGCAGACTCAAGCTTGGCGCCCTCAGCCCATGCCTAGACCCCAACAGGCCCATAAAGGAGGCCGAGGCTCAGGTCCTGGAGCCTCCTCTTCCTCCTCCAGGCCTGCACAGTGATGGGGTGGGGGCTGCCACCCCTTGTTCCATCTCGACAGCTCTGGGTCCTCCCGTGGGAGGCCGGCTCGGCCATTTCCTTTCCACCTGGTCCACTGTCACTTCGGACAGGTGGATCCTAGAAGTGGTCGGTCAGGGACTGCCTCTAGAATTCAAGCAGTACCCTCCCAGTCGAGCCCGCGCCCCTCGGGAGGAACGAATCTCCGCTGACAGCCAGTCGGCTCTTTGAGATGACGTTGCTCAGCTCCTCCTCAAGGAATCAATAGCTCCCGGGGCGGATCCTCCAGCAGACCCAGGCTTTGTTTCCAGGTACTTCCTGGTGCCTAAGCGGATGGGGGGGGGGGGCTGGTGCCCCATGCTAGATCTCCACGACCTGAATCAATATCTCAGGTCTCGCACCTTTCAGATGGTCACTCTGTCCCAGATCATACCATCCTTGGAGTGAAACGTGGTTTTGTTCACTGGATCTGCAGGATGCATTCTTTCACATCCCAATCCATCCATTCCATCAGCGGTTCCGCCGCTTCAGAGTTGAGGGGACCCTGTACGAGTTCCGAGTCATGCCGTTCGGCCTGTCATCGGCTCCGTGGGTCTTCACCAAATGCATTGCACTGGTGGTGGCCCATCTACGGCGTCAGGGGATCAGCATTTACCCCTACCTTGATGACTGGCTTCTAGCAGGTCACTCCCTACAGGAGGTGGAGAGTCCAGGGATCTGGCCCTCCAGATCTGCTACCAACTTTGTCTCCTAATCAACAAGGCCAAGTCGGAACTTGTGCCTTCTCAGGTGATGGGCTTCATTGGGGCAGAGCTCGACACTCGTCAAGCCAGAGCTCGTCTCTTGGCGGAGAGCGTGTAGGTTCTTTCCTCCTTTGCCCAGTCATTTCTGGTTGGACAGTTGCACCCTGCCTGGGACTTTCTGCGCCTTCTAGGTTACATGGCGGTGTGCACCACGACGTGGTCCGTTGGGCCCGGTGGCACATGCACCCCCTTCAATGGGAGCTGGCCGCCCAGTGGAGTGAACTCGGCGCTACGGTCAATTTGACCAGCTGGTCACTTTAAACCAGAAGATGTGGGATGCTTTCCAGTGGTGGACTGCCCCAGACGGTTGCAGAATGGATCCCGTTTGTCCGCCCTGAGCCAATGGTTGTCTTCACAACCGATGCCTCTCTTATGAGCTGGGGAGCCCACATGGGGGACAAAAGGGCCCATGGGCTCTGGACCCCTGAGGAGTCCCGATGCCACATCAATCTGTTGGCGCTCAGAGCAGTCAGACTGGCACTGTCAGCTTTTTCAGCTTCGAGGTCAAGTGGTTGAAGTCCAGACAGACAATACCAAGAAGATGTACTACCTCAACAAACATGGCGGCATGCAGTCCCGTCTGCTGTGCAAGGAGGCGCTCCGCATCTGGACCCTTGTGAGCTGATTGGAGGCGGATCTCCTAGCCACCCATGTGGCAGGAGCCTCAAACCATCAGGCGGATGCTCTCAGCCGCTTGGCCAGACATCCCACGAGTGGTCTCTCCATCCAGAGGTAGCTTACAGCCTGTTTTCTCGTTGGGGCAAACTGCTGGTGGACCTGTTTGCCTCCAGGGAAAACACCAAGCTGAGGCTGTTTTATGCCTGCCCCCCTCAGCAGGGCTCGCTGCAGGGGGATGCCTTCTTGAGGCCATGGACCTCAGGCCTCCTTTACACCTTCCCTCCATTTCCCTTGATCCACAAGGTGTTACTGAAGGTGAGGAGGGATAAGGCGAAGATGATTCTGGTAGCCCCCAGACTTGCCGCACCAGTTCTGGTATCTAGATCTCCTCAGCCTCAGCTGCAGGCCCCTGGAGTGGCTTTGTACACGCCCGGATCTGATATCACTCAGTCGGGGAAGGTCTTTCATCCGGACCTTCAATCCCTGCACCTCACAGCCTGGTACCTGAGCGGCTAGAGTTCCAGGCTTTGGGTCTTTCCAACAATGCCTACACCGTGGTGGAGACATCTAGAAAGGAATCGACCAGGAAATGTTATACCTTCAAATGGAAGCGGTTCTCCATCTGGTGTCAGGGCAAGGGCCTGGATCCTTTGTCCTGCCCCATTGCTAATATTCTCGACTACCTTTGGTCTCTCTCCAAAGGAGGTCTATGGTCATCGACCCTCAGGGTGCACCTGGCAGCCATCTCTGCTTACTAGGCATGGGCCGGTCAGCCAACGTTGGTGCAGGAGACAGTGGTTGGGTGCTTTTTCAAATGCCTGCATCACATACAGTATCCCCTCCGGTGCGTGAACCTCCACATCCATGGGATTCGGCTGGTACTGGAAAAGCTCATGGACAAACCATTGAACTCATGCACAAGTGCGAGTTGTCACACTTGTCGTGGAAGATGGCCTTCCTGGTGGCTATCACATCAGCCAGAAGGACAGGAGCGCTCCAGGCACTTTCAGTGGACTCCCCTTATCTCTGGTCTTCCACAGGGACAAAATTATCCTGTGCCCCCACCTGAAATTCCTTCCGAAGGTGCTGTCACAGTTTCACCTTAACCAGGTGTTGACTTAGCCTGTATACTACCCTAATTACACCTCGGATGCCGAATACAGGCTCCGTACTTTGGACCTGAGATGTGCCCTCTCCTGTTATAAGAAGAGGACAGCAGAAATTCGAGGAGAGGTTCGCCAGCTCTTTGTCACCTACGCTGAAGCCGCTTCTGGCAGACCTGCAGTGAAGTGGACTATTGCAAGATGGATTACATCATGCGTAGGTCTGTGGTATGAGTTGGTGGGCAAGGAGCCTTCCAGAGGGATAAGAGCTCATTCTACCCACCATACTGCTGTATCGCTTACTGCTTCCAGGGACATACCTATCCAGGAAATCTGTCGGGCCACTACCTGAAAGTCAGCAAACACCTTCATCACCCACTACCACATCGACCTTGAGTCACGCCGGGATGCTGGTTGTGGAGCCTCGGTTCTCCAGTCTCTGTTCCCTAAGTAGGGGGTGTGTGCCTTGACTCCTCCTCCCAGAGAACTGCTAGGAGTCTGTCAATAAGTGTGGATGAACAACATATCCATGATCCTAGAATAATAGATTACTCACCTGTAACAGTACTTGTCTGGCGAACCAGATCCTGGACCACCTGATTTCTCTGTCTGACTCAGGTCTCCAGTACTTCTCCCTCAGGTGCACCTTTTGGCTATTTTGGCCTTTCATGGAGCCCGTGGGTGACCGTGCCAAACTCTGCTGGATGTCTCCGTATCTTCTTGAGGGCATCCTGCATTTGAAACCTCCAGTCCATTCTCCTGTCCGCTTGGGATCTGAATTTTGTTTTGGAGTAGTTGACCCTGTCTCCTTTTGAACCAGCCTCAACTTGCAAGCTACGCTTTCTTTCCTGGAAAGCGTTATTTTTAATTGCTATTACTTCTATTCGAAGAATTTCAGAGCTTCAGTATCTCTGGTATGAGGAGCCTTATTTGATTTTTTTACAAAGACAGGGTGTCTTTGCGCACAAATCCTAAGATCTTACTTCGAGTGGGAGCTCTTGCAGCAGACTATTACTATTAGGACTGTGTCGCAGGCACTAGGACCCACTGGAAAACTCTTAGCTAGCAGTACCCAGCTGGGGCCGCCCCCTGACACCAGCTCCACCCTGACTTTGGCCATGGTACAAAAGGGGGCGGTCCCCAGCTCCACCTCAGTTCTTTTCCCACGACATACCCTCTCTCAGCGGTTGCTCTTGGCTCGTTGTTTAGCAGTTCAGCAACGTTTTTGGGGTTTTTCTCTACACTAGTCCTTCTTCTTGGTCGAGTGTTTTTCATTTTATGTCTTCTTCACCGTCGTCTGTGTCCTCGTCGGAACCGAAGAAAACAAAGTGTTTCTGTGGCCGCCAAATCCTTGCCAAAGACTCCCATGAGGCCTGCGTGTTCTGCCTTGGTCCCAACCACTACCCAGGCTTGCAGGATCTGCAGAGGCTTTACCAGCAGGACAAGAATTCGATGCCTGAAGGCACTAAAAGCCCACCTTCTAGAGAAGCAGGTCGCTGTGATGCAGAGCTCTCCAGGGGAGAAATCCAAACACAAGGACAAGTCGCTCGATAAGTCCCGCGACAAGGACCAGGGCCAGTTCCGTCCGCGCTCCCGCTCACCCCATAAAAAGGCTTTTTCGTCAGGCTCTGGCAGTTCTGACCTTTCCCCCCACTCCAGACACTCCCAGGACGGGGTAGGCCTTCCGGCCATGCTAAGATCGGTGAGAAGGTAAGCAAGGCCGGTTGCCCAGCTGGTGCCGCCAGACAAGGTGAGTCATGCCTCTGCGCCCCTCTTCTACCTCGGAACGCACTTCTAAAACTTCCTCGTCAGCGCATGCCTTGGCCCCATCGAAGAAACTCAATCTTGGCCCTACCCGGGGCTCCGGGTAAGGCCCCTTCGATGGAGTGGGAACCCTCCACAAAATCTTCCTTGGCTTCCCGCCCTTCCAAGACTCCAGTCAAACATGACCCAGCGCTGGTTAAGCCAAGTGACCAGAAACCAGCCTTGGGTACCGGGGCCAGTCATTTACCAGACCAGGCGACATTGGACGTGGCACAGTCACTGGTGTGGAGAGCCTCTACCCTGGAGGACGTCTCAGTGGGCACTTCACCTCAGGATCTTCCTGAGTTGTTGGCCTCTCCGATTTTTCAGGACCAGCCTGTTATGCCTGACGCCCCGGCTGGGACAGCGGCATCCCAGTTCATCGAGGAGGAGCCCGCCGAACTGTTTCAGTTCTAGTGGAGCCAGGTCAAGCAGGATATTTTCCATCCTAAACCTGACCTGACTTCGGTCCCCGATAATGAGGAGGATGAGACCACAAAGGGCAGTCCTTAGGCACCACCCGACAAACCTGCTCCTGATGAGCGGCCTAAGCCTTCCAGGTCCCACTCTCCTTCAGTGGTTCATTTCCACTCTTAAGTCAAAGGACCGTCGATGGTGCCAGTGTTCTCGGTCGGTAAGCCGACATCGGTCGCCTCACAGGAGCAGGTCTCATAGCCACTGTAGGTCCAGAAGTTGCCGCAGGTGTTCGACCAGCCGTTGTCTGACCCATAGGCAACATCAGTCCTCTTATCATCGTCGATTCCTGAGTCAACGTTGGTCACACAGCTGGCGCCTATCGGTTAGTAGCTGACACTCAGGAGACAGAAGCCCCTCCAGGTCGGGATCGGCTTTGTCCCATTCTGACAGGGGCAGTTCTTATTCTTCTTCCTGTTCAAGCTGGTCCCTTTCAGGGGAGCGGGTGTCCCCAGATGATAAGAAAACACCCAGTTCACTTCCAGACAATCCCACTTTTATGGACATCATGAGGCATATCCAAGCCTCCAATGGATGGGAGTCAGAGGACTTGGATGTGGAATGCCAGAGGTTGGCCAAATACCTGAGGTGAAAGGAGCCCAAGCCTCTCTCTAGTGGTCCCTTCTTTAGTGGATACATTCAAGGACCTGACCCGGCTTACCTGGAAGCATCCAGCCACTACCCCGGGGGTTTACAAAAAGTCAGACAGGCTTTATAGAGCACCGATGGAGGAGCCCTTCCTGGCGGAACACCCTCAGGTGGACTCAGTGGTCCTCACGGCGGCTCATGATAAATCTTAAGCAGCCGAAGCACCTTAGCTCATAGCCTCCCGACGCAGTCCAGGTACTTGGACCAGGTGGGCAAGAAGATTTATTCTGCCTCCACCTGCTTCATAAGGTCGCTTAACTTCCTCACGCATATGGTTCAGTACCAAAATGCGCTGTTGGAGAATGGCCAGGAAGTAGTCAAAGCCTTGCCAGATTTGGCACAAAAGACAGAATTACTGGAAATTCTGAAATCGGGATCGGACATAGGCACGTATGTGTTATTGGCCTTGTACGACACTGCAGATACAGCATCTAGGGCTGCGGCTTCCGGCATTTGCTTTAGGTGCCATGCCTGGTTAAGGGTCTCCAGATTCTCCCAGGATCTGCAGTCCGGAATCAAGGATCTTCCTTTCCAAGGTTTCGTCCTGTTTGGGGAGGAGACCGAGAAGTTGATTTCTCATCTCCAGGAGTCCAGGAAGTCAGTTTGGTCCATCTGGAAACTTTCCATGGGGGACCAAAGGCCCTTTCGCAAGCGCTCCTTTGGAAGTCCTTAGGGCAGAACAGCCGTGGCCAGTTTGTGCAGAGAAGCAGTTTCAAGAGGAAAGCCACAATCCAGCCTACGGGGGGCACCCCTCTAGAGGCCAAACCTCCCAAACCTCTCTGCCCACTCCCGGATCTTGCAATGACTCCGCTGACCCTCCCGAGAGGCAGAGAGGGAGTGCAGTGAGGCTGCTTCTCCCTCCATTTGGAAAAGTGGAGCAAGATCAGCTCAGACCTCTGGGTTTTAGACATCATAAGGAGAGGACATACATTGGAGTTCAAGCAGATCCCTCCGGAGAATCCGCCAAGGTCCTCCCATTATCCTCCTTCCCACATCCAATTAATAGAAGGAGAGATCCAGGCCCTCTTGCAGAAAAGGACAATAGAGCCAGTTCCACAGGGGCAACAGGGAAGAGGGTTTTACTCCTATTTCTTCCTGGTTCCAAGAAAATGCACAACCTTCAGCCCATCCTGGACCTCGGGTCTTTAAATCACTTTATAGAATACAAAAGATTCAGGATGGTGACTCTACCAGGTCTCATTCCTCTGTTGCACCAGGGGGATTGGCCCTGCTCCCTAGACATGCAAGATGCTGACATGCACATAGGGGTCTTCCCTCCTCAGTGGAAGTTTTTGAGGTTCCACTTCCAGGGGAGGCATTATCAGTTCGGGTCCCACCATTCGGCCTCTCCTGCTCCCGAATCTTCACCAAGTGCCTAGTGGTGGTAGCTGCAGCTCTCAGATGCAATGGCCATTGTGTCTCTCCTTACCTGGATGATTGGCTTTTGGCAGCTCCCTCAAGAGCACTTCTTCACACTCTCAGAGACACCTATACTCTCTTCCGAGAGTTGGGGATCACTCGGAATCTTACAGAGTTATCCCCAGAGCCCAGCCAATGACTCTCTTATATAGGGGCGGTTCTGGACACGGTCTAAGGCATGACCTTCTTCCCGCAGGACAGGGGTGATTGTCTGCGGGCAGTGGCCCGAGCGGTTTCCATGACCCCTCAAGTCCAGACTAGGACTTTCCTCAGGCTTCTGGGGCATATGGTAGCAGCCGTCTCTGTAGTTCACTTGGCTCGCCTTCACATGAGGGTCTCCACAGTGTATACTCAGGGTGCAGTGGGACCAAAGATCCAACGGTCTAGACCATTTGGTCCGGATCTCGGACTCAGTCAGGAGGACCCTTACTTGGTGGCTAGATCCCGCCAATCTAGAAAAAGGGGTTCCTTTCCGGCAGGAGCCACTGAGCTGGATTCTGACTATGGATGCCTCCGAGCTCGGTTGGGGGGGGGCGCATCTGGGATATAGACCCAGGGTATTTGGTCTTCAGACAAGCACCTACTCCATATCAACATCTTAGAGATGCGAGCATTTCTCAGCGCCCTACAGGCTTTTCAGGAAGACCTAGCTCCAGGCTCTTTTCTTATCCAGACAGACAACATGGCCTTCGTGTTCTGTATCAACAAGCAAGGGCACGCATTCCTTACCCCTGTGCAGGGGAGGTGATGAGAGTCTGGTATTGGGCCCTGGAACATCACATCAGTCTAGCTGCTGCATGTTCCAGGCATCCAAACCGTCTTGGCCGAAAGCCTAAGCCAGTCACAGTCCAAGGTGCATGAGTGGGATCTACTTCAGTCAATAGCAGACTAGCTCTTGGACATGTGGGGTCTTCCAGAGTTGGACCTCTTTGCGTCTCCACGCAATGCCAAACTGCCAAATTTCTGCTTGCAAGAACACGTGTCTGGTGTTTTCTGGCCAGGCACATTGTTCCTCTGTTGGACAGGGAGGTTTCTGTACACCTTCCCTCCCTTTCCGCTAATGCAGAGGGTTCTCTTGAAGCTCCAGGCCGAGGGGGCGCGCATGATTCTCGTCACCCCGTTGTGGCTTCGGCAGATTTGGTTCCCACTACTCCAACAGCTAACAGTGGAACCACCGATTCAGCTGCCTCG
Source organism: Neoceratodus forsteri (assembly GCA_016271365.2). Taxonomy (NCBI): domain Eukaryota; kingdom Metazoa; phylum Chordata; order Ceratodontiformes; family Ceratodontidae; genus Neoceratodus; species Neoceratodus forsteri. The sequence continues at coordinate 407,049,831 of CM028132.1, read as the reverse complement.
GAGCTCGCACCTGTTGTCACAAGATCAGGGCACATTGGTCAATCCGGATCTCAAGTCCCTGCACCTTCATGCATGGCTCTTGCAGATGTAGTCAAAGCCAGGTATGGGGTTTCTCAGGAGGTGGCAGACGTTCTCGTCTCTGCGAGAAAGCCCTCTACTAGGTCCACTTATGCTATGAAATGGAAGTGTTTTTGCCTTTGGGCTTCTTCCCGTCACTGAGACCCACTTACCTGTCCAGTGAACTCAGTTTTGCAGTATCTCCTCTCCTTATTGAGTCAAGGTTTGAGCTGCTGCTCCATCAAGGTGCATTTCTCAGCAATTTCAGCCTATCACATGCTGGTGGAGAGAAAAACTTTGGCCCAGCTGGACGTGTCCCGAACTTTTTTGTGGGGCATTCTGCACATGAATCCTCCCATCAGAGATCCAATACCCCTCTGGGATCTCCTTTTTATGCTTGAGATGCTTACCCTCCCCCTTTTGAACCTGCCACAGATTGCGAGTTTCATTTCCTTTCTTGGAAGGAATCTGTTTTAGTTGCTGTCACTTCCGCTCGAAGTGTTTCCGAGCTTCAGGCCCTGATGTGTAAGGAGACTTATTTGGGTAGGAACAGGGTTTCCCTAAGAACAAATCCTAAGTTTCTTCCAAAAATGGTTTCAGAACTGACTGTGAATCAAGATGTCAATCTTCCAGTTTATTATTCTGACCATTCTAACAGAGGGGAAGTGCTCCTGTACACTTTGGATGTCCACAGGGCACTAAGGTATTATCTCAAGCACACTGCTCCCCACTGCAGGTCGGAGCAGGTTTTTGTTGCATTTGCACCTCAACACCTAGGTAAACCGGCGTCGAAACAGATTATTTTTAGGTGGTTAGTTCATTGTTTAGTTTACTGTTACAATAAGTACAACAAGCCCTTCTGGGTACTGTCTGAGGTTGTTCTACCTGCGGGTGTCTACCTGGTTTGCCTCTTTGAGAACATCTCAGTTGGAGATGTCTGGGCAGTGGCTACTTGGACCTCAGTACACACTTTCATTAGGCACTGCAGTCTTGATATTACTTCGGCACAGGGCCGTGTTCGACCCTAGCGGTCCTCAGGGACTTCTCTCTTCGCGTGCCTTGTTACAGCACTGGTGGCTTTTAGCTGCCTCCCAAGGTTGCTTTGTGTTGCTTCGCAGGACTGCTTGGGACTCAGTTCTAATGGTAATAGCTACTGCAAGAGCTCCCACTCAGTATGATGAGTACGGTTATGTAAGAACTTGCTGTAACAGTGGATCTTGAGAAGAACTCTTGCAGCAGACGTTGCTTTCCGCCCTGCTTCCCCTGGTGAGTGTTTTTCAGCATCTTTTGTCATGCTTCCACCTGTTGGAACCTGTTCATGGGTCTTCGATGGGTGAACTGAGGTGGAGCTGGGGACCGTCCTCTTTTGTACCATGGCTGACATCGGGGTGGAGCCGACCTCAGGGGGTGGCCCCTGCTTGGTACTGCTAGCTAAGAGTTTTCCTGTGGTTCCTAGTACCTGTGGCACAGTCCTAATAGTAATAGCCTGCTGCAAGAGCTCCTCTCGAAGGTCTACTGTTATGGTAAGTTCTTACATAACTGTAATTTCTAGGATCATGGATATGTTGTTCATCTACACTTATTGGCATGTCCCTTTCCCCTTTAAGAATCGCCGGAGGTCTTCAAGCTGCCTCTTCCCACCCACCCGGGTGGTATATACCTCAGCTCCACCACGTGACGTCAAATCTTCCTTTCCGCTGGAAGATTCAGGTTGCCTCCCTCGTGCTCACACATTTCGTAGGCCCTGGCTTTCAAAACTTCAGATTTACTGAAATTAAAACTCGTTTGAGTTAGCCATTGTGCTTTTGCATCTTCGATCATGGAAGAAGAATCTTCCCCCAGATTTTGCCAGTGTCCTTGCGGCCAAAAAATGTTGCGCATCGATCTCTACCTCACATGCGTCTACTGCCTCGGTGTCGGCCGTGACACCTCATCCTGCAGCTTCTGCTTGGCCTTCCATCCCAGCGTCCTGGACGACTGCCTCGCGTGTCTGAAACTGGGTAGACTGGAGAAGAGGAATCCTCCAGTGAAGTCCAAGGAGGCTAGGTGGGCGGTTTCTGCAGCTGTGGGATCCACTGAGCAACTAGAACATATGCAATAGTTCGAGGAAGAAACAGCTCATGCTGCGAACACTTGATTCATCTTCGTTCCGCTCAACCTGGGCTCCACCTTTTCGGGCTCCTTCAAGGAGTTGTGCAAGTCTCTTCCCACCCAGGGAGATGCTCCTGCGGGCTCGCACTTCTTCCAGTCCCGTAAGCAGGAGAAGGAACCTGTTAGGGTCTTTGTCTCGAGCGAAGCGCCTTGAGACTGGAGATTTCCCAGTCCCAAGAGCATGTGGTCTTGACCTTGGTCGAGATTGTTTCTTTGGCTGCCTTCGGATCTTCCATCGGGCCAGCTGACTGAGGATGTGGCCGATGAGGTTGAGATTGTTCTTGAGCCCGTCGACCCGTTGTCGCTGACCCCAGTCAATGACTCCTTAGAGAGGACTCCGGTCCTTGTCTTCCACGATGAGGAGACCCAGCTCGCTGGTGTCTTCATCGAGGACCCGGTTCCAGACCCCTGGAAGTCACCAATCCCGCCGGTGTCTCCCGAATGACCAAGTCGGCCTGCCCGATCTCGGTCGAGATCTAGAACCCCTTGTCAGGAAGGCCGAGAGAAGCCATAAGCGCCCCAAAGAGGTGACGCCACCAGTCGCCCCTCAACCCTCGGATGAGGAGAGGCTCATGAAACCTATCGGTGCTACGAGGACCTCATGTGGCAACAGCTGATCTTGTCGGGCACAGTCAACTTCAACTCTACCCGGCCATTGCTTGGCTTTTTTGCCTCCTAGGCTGACCGACCCCTCGAGCCGAAACCTTCGGTTCCTCTGCCTGCGGGGCCTCTACCTGTTCGGCCTAAACCAGTCTCTCCACCCATCGTGGTCGAACCGACACCTAAACAGCCTGTGGGAAGGGCTCCTTCCAAAGAGGACCGACCAGACACCGGGCTTCCCTCGCTTTGTCGGTCACGGTCACCCCGGACCATCCTTGGCATGTCTAGGGTGATTTGGGCAGCAGGCTGCTGTATCCCGAATCTTTGGATTTGGATGTCATGGGGCTACACTCTCATCCTGGGGATGATGAGTCGTCCGTTGGCCTGGGAATGGAGGAAGGTCCTTCTTCCTTCCAAGGGATCCTTCACCTTATCTCCGAGTCCACAGGGATGCCCCTGGAACCTATCCAGAAAAAGGTGGAGTACCCTCTTGCGGACATCCTTAAAAGCGGGGATACCCCGACAGAGGCCTTTTCTGTGGCCGAGGCCATTGTTGGTCTGGCACTCGGACTCTGGCGGCGTCCTGCCTCTTGTCCAGCACTGTCTGCCCACAAGTGTCACGGCTCCCCATGAGTTCTTCTTGCAGGGGTTCACAGTGCACCCTTCGAGAACCTGGTAACCGCCTCTGTGTTGGGTGTAGTGGCAGTTTTGCCGACACTGACCGACCCACCGACAAAGTTCAAGCTCTTGGATCGCTCGACAAGAAAGATCTATGCGGCTTCCTCCTTGGGCCTTTGTCAGGCAAGTTCGGCTGTCATCATGGCACACTTCTCTCACGCTCTTCTTGGGTCATTGGACAAAGTCCTCCACACCTCCCTGCGGACATGCAGACCACGGTCAAGCAGGTCGAGACCAGGACTTGACTGTGGCTAAGCAAGAGCTCAAGGCGGCCCTGGACATTGGGACTCTTGTGCCCGTTCGATGGCTGCAGCGGTTGCCTCAGCTGCAGGGCCAGCTGAGAGCTTTCCTCCTTCTGGCAGATACCCAGCACAAGTTGGCTGATGTGCCCTTCCTTGGGACCGACTTGCTCGGCCCGGAGTAGCCAGTCTCCTGCAGCGCATAGAGCAATCTACGCCACCTTGAATTCTACTGCTAAGAGTTCTTCGGGCAAGAACCAGCAGAAGAAAAAGAAGAAGCCCTTTGGCACTCTTCCCTGCAGTTCAGCAGTCCTTCCAAGGGGACAGCAGCATCAGCAGCAGACTCAAGCTTGCGCCTCAGCCCATGCCTAGACCCCAACAGGCCCATAAAGGAGGCCGAGGCTCAGGTCCTGGAGCCTCCTCTTCCTCCTCCAGGCCTGCACAGTGATGGGGTGGGGGCTGCCACCCCTTGTTCCATCTCGACAGCTCTGGGTCCTCCCGTGGGAGGCCGGCTCGGCCATTTCCTTTCCACCTGGTCCACTGTCACTTCGGACAGGTGGATCCTAGAAGTGGTCGGTCAGGGACTGCCTCTAGAATTCAAGCAGTACCCTCCCAGTCGAGCCCGCGCCCCTCGGGAGGAACGAATCTCCGCTGACAGCCAGTCGGCTCTTTGAGATGACGTTGCTCAGCTCCTCCTCAAGGAATCAATAGCTCCCGTGGCGGATCCTCCAGCAGACCCAGGCTTTGTTTCCAGGTACTTCCTGGTGCCTAAGCGGATGGGGGGTTGTGCCCCATGCTAGATCTCCACGACCTGAATCAATATCTCAGGTCCTGACCTTTCAGATGGTCACTCTGTCCCAGATCATACCATCCTTGGGTGAAGCGTGGTTTTGTTCACTGGATCTGCAGGATGCATTCTTTCACATCCCAATCCATCCATTCCATCAGCGGTTCCGCCGCTTCAGAGTTGAGGGACCTCTGCAGTTCGAGTCATGCCGTTCGGCCTGTCGCCGGCTCCGTGGGTCTTCACCAAATGCATTGCACTGGTGGTGGCCCATCTCACGGCGTCAGGGGATCAGCATTTACCCCTACCTTGATGACTGGCTTCTAGCAGGTCACTCCCTACAGGAGGTGGAGAGTCCAGGGATCTGGCCCTCCAGATCTGCTACCAACTTTGTCTCCTAATCAACAAGGCCAAGTCGGAACTTGTGCCTTCTCAGGTGATAGGCTTCATTGGGGCAGAGCTGGAAGCTCTCGTCAGCCAGAGCTCGTCTCTTGGCTGGAGCGTGTGGGTTCTTTCCTCCTTTGCCCAGTCATTTCTGGTTGGACAGTTGCACCCTGCCTGGGACTTTCTGCGCCTTCTAGGTTACATGGCGGTGTGCACCACTGACGGTAGTCCGTTGGGCCCGGTGGCACATGCACCCCCTTCAATGGGAGCTGGCCGCCCAGTGGAGTGAACTCGGCGCTACGGTCAATTTGACCAGCTGGTCACTTTAAACCAGAAGATGTGGGATGCTTTCCAGTGGTGGACTGCCCCAGACCGGTTGCAGGAATGGATCCCGTTTGTCCGCCCTGAGCCAATGGTTGTCTTCACAACCGATGCCTCTCTTATGAGCTGGGGAGCCCACATGGGGGACAAAAGGGCCCATGGGCTCTGGACCCCTGAGGAGTCCCGATGCCACATCAATCTGTTGGCGCTCAGAGCAGTCAGACTGGCACTGTCAGCTTTTTCAGCTTCGAGGTCAAGTGGTTGAAGTCCAGACAGACAATACCAAGAAGATGTACTACCTCAACAAACATGGCGGCATGCAGTCCCGTCTGCTGTGCAAGGAGGCGCTCCGCATCTGGACCCTTGTGAGCTGATTGGAGGCGGATCTCCTAGCCACCCATGTGGCAGGAGCCTCAAACCATCTGGCGGATGCTCTCAGCCGCTTGGCCAGACATCCCCCGAGTGGTCTCTCCATCCAGAGGTAGCTTACAGCCTGTTTTCTCGTTGGGGCAAACTGCTGGTGGACCTGTTTGCCTCAAGGGAAAACACCAAGTTGAGGCTGTTTTATGCCTGCCCCCCTCAGCAGGGCTCGCTGCAGGGGGATGCCTTCTTGAGGCCATGGACCTCAGGCCTCCTTTACACCTTCTTCCTCCATTTCCCTTGATCCACAAGGTGTTACTGAAGGTGAGGAGGGATAAAGCGAAGATGATTCTGGTAGCCCCAGACTTGCCGCACAGTTCTGGTATCTAGATCTCCTCAGCCTCAGCTGCAGGCCCCTGGAGTGGCTTTGTACCGCCCGGATCTGATATCACTCAGTCGGGAAGGTCTTTCATCCGACCTTCAATCCCTGCACCTCACAGCCTGGTACCTGGCGGCTAGAGTTCCAGGCTTTGGGTCTTTCCAACAATGCCTACACGTGGTGGAGACATCTAGAAAGGAATCGACCAGGAAATGTTATACCTTCAAATGGAAGCGGTTCTCCATCTGGTGTCAGGGCAAGGGCCTGGATCCTTTGTCCTGCCCCATTGCTAATATTCTCGACTACCTTTGGTCTCTCTCCAAGGAGGTCTATAGGTCATCGACCTCAGGGTGCACCTGGCAGCCATCTCTGCTTACTAGGCATGGGCCGGTCAGCCAACGTTGGTGCAGGAGACAGTGGTTGGGTGCTTTTTCAAATGCCTGCATCACATACAGTATCCCCTCCGGTGCGTGAACCTCCACATCCATGGGATTACGGCTGGTACTGGAAAAGCTCATGGACAAACCATTCGAACTCATGCACAAGTGCGAGTTGTCACACTTGTCGTGGAAGATGGCCTTCCTGGTGGCTATCACATCAGCCAGAAGGACAGGAGCGCTCCAGGCACTTTCAGTGGACTCCCCTTATCTCTGGTCTTCCACAGGGACAAAATTATCCTGTGCCCCCACCTGAAATTCCTTCCGAAGGTGCTGTCACAGTTTCACCTTAACCAGGTGTTGACTTAGCCTGTATACTACCTAATTACACCTCGGATGCGAATACAGGCTCCGTGCTTGGACCTGAGATGTGCCTCTCCTGTTGTAAGAAGAGGACAGCAGAAATTCGAGGAGAGGTTCGCCCAGCTCTTTGTCACCTACGCTGAAGCCGCTTCTGGCAGACCTGCAGTGAAGTGGACTATTGCAAGATGGATTACATCATGCGTAGGTCTGTGGTATGAGTTGGTGGGCAAGGAGCCTTCCAGAGGATAAGAGCTCATTCTACCCACCATACTGCTGTATAGCTTACTGCTTCCAGGGACATACCTATCCAGAAATCTGTCGGGCCACTACCTGAAAGTCAGCAAACACCTTCATCACCCACTACCACATCGACCTTGAGTCACGCCGGGATGCTGGTTGTGGAGCCTCGGTTCTCCAGTCTCTGTTCCCTAAGTAGGGGGTGTGTGCCTTGACTCCCTCCTCCCAGAGAACTGCTAGGAGTCTGTCAATAAGTGTGGATGAACAACATATCCATGATCCTAGAATAATAGATTACTCACCTGTAACAGTAGTTCTAGGAGTGGTATATGTTGTTCATCCATACGGACACACACGACTTTCCTGACTGCGGACGCATCACCTCACCGCTTCCAGCAGACTAAGAGTTGGCGTCAGGGTGGAGCCGAGTATATACCACCCGGTGGGTGGAGGAGCCAGCTTAAAGATTTCCGGCGGTTCTTAAAGGGGAAAGGGACATGTCAGTAAGTGTGGATGAACAACATATACAGCTTGTTCTTCCTTCCTAAGGTGGTGTCTGAGTTTACACTGAACCAGTCTATCCACCTTCCTGTTGATTTTCCAGAGCATGCCAATCCAGGGGAAGCACTGCTCCATATGTTAGATGTGTGCAGAACTTTGAAATATTACCTGCTCCAGATCAAGGAGTTTAGAAAGTCGAAGCAGTTCTCTTCCATCTGCATGTTTGGCTCCTGAGGACATAGCCATCTCTAGGTTCTGGGTCCCTAACGGAATGGCAGACATCCTAGTGGCTTCCTGGAAGCCTTCCAGTCGAGCCACGTATGTCATGAAGTGGAAGCGATTTGCTATCTGGGCGGCCAAACATGGTCTGGACTCTTTCACCTTCCCAGTGATCCACATTCTGGACTACCCGATTTCTCTGTCTGACTCAGGTCTCCAGTACTCCTCCCTCAAGGTGCATTGTTTGGCTATTTCTGCCTTTCATGAGCCCCGTGGGTGACCGCATGATTGCTCCACTGGATGTTTCCTGTACCTTTCTCAGTGGCATCCTGCATCTGAAACTCCCAGTCCATTCTTTGGTCCCGGCTTGGGATTTGAATTTTGTTTTGGAGAAGTCGACCTTGTCTCCTTTTGAGCCAGCTGCAATGTGTGAGTTACGCTTTCTTTCTTGGAAAGCGTTATTTCTAGGGACATGGATATGTTGTTCATCCACACTGTCTGGCAGGTTCCTTGCCGCTTTAAATCTTGCTGGAAGGTCTTCAAGCTGGCTCCTCCCACCCACCTGGGTGGTAAAACTCTCGGCTCCGCCCGACCTCCCCATGACGCCAGATCTTCCTTACCGCTTGGAAGCTCAGGTTCCCTCCTTAATGCTCTGCATGTAGACTGGATCCTAATTCTTCGGTTCACCTGAAACTTATTTTAAAATTTTCAAGACTTTGGTAAACTTTCTCCCTTGCGGCTGGGATGGACAAATCGACTCCTGGATTTTGGCGGTGCCCTTGTGGGCAGAAGATGTTCAGGACGGACCCGCACTCCACGTGCATCTACTGCCTCGGCCTAGAACATGACCTGCAGCTGTGCGGTTATGCCATTAGTTTTTATTAGCGTCCTGGAAAACAGCGCTGCCCGGTTACAGCTTGGGCGCCGAGCGCACCGCCGGTGAAGTCAGAGAGGCCCATTGGGCGGTTACCATGATGGCTGGCTCGGCTGAGCAACTCGAGCAGATGATCGTCCTCGAGGAGGAGGTGGCACAGGCCGCATCATCCTCTTCCTCGGTCGCAGCATTTATCCCACTCTCTCTCTGGGTACCTCATATTCAGCTTCTTTCAAGGAGCTTTGCCAATCCCTTTCCACGAAGGGAGAGGGGCCATCGGGACATTCCTCTCGGTCCAGAAAGAAGGACTCAAAAGGTAAGTCCCATCGTTGGCGTTCATGGGAGCAGGAGAGGTCCCCTTCCCCGGACGGTCAACATTCTGCTTCAGCTGACGCTGCAGCTAAGGCCGCTGGCTTCACGGCGACCCCGTCAGGTCAGCCAGCCGAGACACCTGTCGACGCGGTCGAGATTTTTCTCGACCTGTCGGACGGGCTGTCAACTGGTGAAGCCAACAACCCTTCTTCACCGGTTCCCCCGGTGGAGACCGAGGACTTGCCTGCGCCTCCGGTGCCGCAGTTCCCGATTAAGGCTCCTGAGCTGAGGGAAGAGCGGGTGTCCCCCGACCCTTCCTAGACCCGTCCTCGGAAACGCCAAGGATCTCTGTCTCGGTCTCGGACATCATCTCGGTCTAGACGGTCCCGCCGACATCGGCGGTCTCGGTACTGCAGGCGGCGCACAGCTCGTCTGCCTTCGCCCTCGGAAGAGGAGAGGTCGCTGAGTTGCGTCGACGCCTACGAGGACCTGATGTGGCAGCTTACTTCTGACTGGGAGCAATCCGATGCTGTCGCCTTCCCCGGCCATCTAATGGCTGTCACCCGAGTGGCGGAAACAACCCCTCGCTGTAGTCGAGGTGCCCAAGCCTGGGCCAGTTGTTCGGCGGAAACCAGCTGCCCCACCGATTGTGGTGGAACCTCCGCCTCCACAACCAAAATCGGGGGCACCGACCAAGGACTCGGTCGGGTCAGGGCCTGCCCCACAGGTTGTCGGTCACCCTCACTCCCGACCGTCCTCGGCAGGTGGAGGGTGGCTCAGACCCCAGGCAGCTCTTCGCGGACTCCTCGGAGTCCGATGACGACTTCTCCCTGTTCTCCAGGCCCATTGACCTGGAGTCCTCTGGGGGTCAGTCGATGGATGAAAGCCCATCGTCCTTCATGGGTTTGCTTCAGTTCATCTCGGAGTCCACTGGGATGCAGCTCGATCCTGTATCCAAGCGGGCCAAGTATCCCCTGACAGAGATACTGGACCGAGGAGATTCGCTCACGGAGGCCTTTCCGGTGGCTGAAGCCATTGTTGGCCCAGCCTTGGAGCCCTGGCAGCATCCTACTTCCTGTCCTGCACCTTTGGCCAAGATGGCCAGGAAGTATGTGGTCCCTACCGGCTCTTTGCCCGGTTTTTCGGAACACCCTTCTGCCGAGGGGTTGGTCACCGACAGCGTTTTCCGGCGTTCCCGGAACGCTAGAGATGTGGACAAGCCCCCCCGATAAGCAGTCCAAAAAGCTGGACTATGCTGGGTGCAGAGTGTACGCTGCGTTCTCCCTTGGCCTCCGCCAGGCCAGCTCGGCCGTGCTGATGGCACATTTCTCCCACGCCCTCATGGGCTACCTGGATGAGGTCATCCCTCATCTCCCGGACGACCTGCAGACCATGGTCAGGCAGGTACGGGACCAGGGTAGGATGGTGGCTAAACAGCAGCTCCAAATGGCTGTGGACATTGGAGACTCCTGTGCCAGATCAGTTGCGGCCGCGGTGACCATGCACCGCAGAGCATGGCTGAGGATATCCACCTTCACGGTGGATACCCAGCACAAACTGGCGGATGTCCCCTTCCTGGGGACTGACCTCTTCGGCCCTGGAGTGGAAGGTCACCCCCAGCGGATCGAAAAGTCCAGTGCCATTCTGGACTCTGTCACCTCCGCCCAGAAGGGCAAAGGCCTCCGACAGCAGCAGCACAAGTCCTTTCATCCTTCTGCGCCTGCGGCACGTCCGGCCCTACAGCACCAGCACCAGGGCTAGCAGGCTTGCGCTTGGCATCCCAAACCGAAGCCTGCTGCTTCCTCCAACAGGAAGCAGGGAGGTAAAGGCCCAGGAGGTTCCTCGGCTGGTCCCGCCTCTAAGCCTGCCCATTGACGGGTTGAGGGGTGTCGCCCCCAGCCTCGTCACTCCCCCCTGGGTTCCCCCTGTGTGGGGACGGCTCCGCCACTTCCTTTCCGCTTGGTCCGTTATCACCACGGACCATTGGCTGTTGGAGGTGGTAGGAAAGGGCCTGCTCCTGGAGTTCGAGCAGGTCCGGCCCTTCTGGGGCGTCGCCCCTCGGGGGGCTACGGGGTCCGCAGCCTCTTTGTCGGCTTGCCGAGCCGAGATCGCCCTGCTCCTCAAAAAAGAGGTAATCAGGAAGGTGGCGGATCCTCCTCCAGACCTGGGGTTTGTGTCCAGGTACTTCAAACACCATGAAGTCTTGCTATATTAGGACTTATTGCAGTTAGTCACTGCACTTGAACTGCCCCGGAGAGGAAAGAGTTAACTCCAGAGAATCTGGAGTTCTAAAGCGCGAGGGCGCTATACCAAAGCTCTATCTGGGCAGTTTCAAATGAAACTGTCAGATTCTTTACTCCGCTTCACTGAACAGTCGCTTCGGAGATCAGCTCCTTCAGCTCGGTTCATTTCTCGGTCAAGCGAGTATTTTCGGTTCATTTGAACCGCCAAAAAGTAATTATTTTACCGCATTTCGGTTAAAGCTCTATCTGGTAAACCGTAAGTACAAAATGAAAAGTCTGTGTGGAAATTTAGTTATCGGTTCGGTTTTGAACCGATCGGTTTGCTTATTTTAACGTTTTAAAGTTTTGGGCTTTTAGAGTGCGGTACCCGGTTCTTATCGGTTCTAAAAAAACCTTGATTTTAAATAGGGTTTTTTCAAATACCCGTGAAACGGTTAGGAACCGATAAGGGTGTCTTGCCTGGCACGGCCATAAAAAGGGCAAGTTTTTGGTTAGGCTGGCATTATGTCTGGGAAACCCAAAAAGAAAAACCGGGCCCACTGGGTTTCAACACTGTGATGCTGTGGGGAAGCCTTTGCCAAGGCTGTCCCACACACCACTTGTGTTTATTGTCTGGGGGCTGACCACCTCCTGTCAGACTGCCAGGTGTTTAAAATTTCTCTGCAGCCACCCTGAAAAGAGATAGGGCCGGCTCAGGGAACTATTGGCCAAAAAGTCCGCTGACCCGGATGGCCAGCCCGGTCCAGTACCCACTGGACCAGAGGAAGTGCCCTCTGACCAGGGCTAGACTTCCTCGGGCAAAAGGATGGTTCAGAGGAACCAGTTTAAAAAAAAAAAAAAGAAAGAAAGAAGAATATGACAGAGAAATCAGTAGGTTTGGAGTCCAAGATTGTCTCTCCAACTGCTGCAGAAGTAGTTAAGCCATACAGATTGTCCAGTCACTGTTTCTAGGTCCTGTCGAACCATCTACAGTTGGTAAAAGGTGGCTCGTTCAGTTCCAGTGGTTCAGGTTTATGATGTTGAGGAATTGTTATGAACCACAGGAGTGGGAGGAGGAAAATTGATCAATACATGTGTGGCTGGTAGGATCTGGACGTGCCCACTTAAGCGGACATTTCTCCAGACAGACTTTTAGAATCTCCTCCTATTCTGTCTGAGTCCCTTTCTCAGTTTATGTTTTACAAAAGCTTGCAGAATCCCCCAGCTTCTTTAGAGGAGGCTATGGATGAGTAAAGGGAGCCTGATTATGTAGGAATGATGGGCTGGAGGTTGTCTTTCCTTTGCATAAGTCATTTAGGAAGTAAACAACTAAGATTTTATAAGATTCTTCTTTCTGTCCCTCCTGTAAGATAAAAAAATGGACAGAAGGTGTATTTCGTCAGGCTCTGTTACAGACTTCCTCACTGAGCAGTGTAGTCATGTAGGTGTGGTACAAGCTGCAGCCTGTGTCAAGGCTAGTCCCCTGGCCTCACATCCTCCTGAATAGGATTCCAGGAGGATTGATGCCATGGCAAGAAAACAGTATATGGCAGCTTCTGTGGGACTCAGACAGGCAAGTTGTATGGCTTATGTGGCTAGATTTCGGAAATCTAGGTGGGGACTGAGTATTGCAGTTAGCCAAGCAGGCCCATGGCCAGCTGGCTAGCGAGTTAGAACAGGTGGCTGCTAACAATGGCACTGAAGCCTCTAAGTTCAAGTTCATACTGCTGTTGGTGTTAATCTTGTTTCTCTAGGGTCATGACCACTTCTGTAGCTTTCCAGAGGTTGGCATGGCTCAGATGCACTAATCTGTCCCAAGATTCTCTGTCAAAGTCTATGGATTTGTTTCTTGTTGTGGTAATTCTCTGTTTGAGGAACAAACAGAAAGCTATATGAAAACATGGATGATTACCTACAAAGTGCCCAGGTAGAGGCTCAGGCCTCCCTGTTTTCGCCAGAGGGGCTCTCTTCAGAGGCAGAGATAGGCGGGGCACAAGTAAACCGCCCTCTCCCTTAGCCCAAGACTATTGCAAGCAGGCACCGTGATGGGGTGCCCAGGCCGATTCTCCTATACCAGTGGGCAGGTTGGTTTTATTTCAGCCAGAACTGTGTGCCCCTAACTCGGACAAGTGGGTTCTGGAAGTAATAGGTCTGGTTCTCAGCTTCAAAACAGTTTCCAAAGATGAGAGCCAGACAGGTCCACCTGCAAATCCTTCGAATCCTTGCTTTGGGAGCAGAGGTTTCTTCTCCTCTGAACTGCAAAGCAGTAGAAGGTCCCTCCTTGCCACCGGGGCAAGGGCTGTGCTCATGATACTTTCTTAACCTATAGAAGGCAGGAGATTGGCGGCCCATCTCAGATTTAAGGTACCTGAACAAGCATCTTTGAAAACAAAGTTAAAATGTTAACTCTGGCTGAGGCCAGGGGACTGGCTAGCTTTCCTGGACCTCAAGGATGCCTATTTTTTCATGTCTTGATCAGGCCTTCTCACCGAAGTACTCAGGTTACCTCTCAGGCCACTACCAGTTCAGGGCAATGCCCTTCGGCCTTACCTCTGCGCCAAGGGTATTCAAGAAATTCTAGCTGTGGTAGTGGCTCTTTTAAGAAGGCAAGGATTGCTTTGTTTCCTTTCCTGGATGACTGGCTCTTAGTGGGTCAGTCTCCAGATCAAGTAAAATCCACTTGCAAGTCATCCAGCAGCTTCTCACCTTTCTGGGATTCCTGCTGAATTTACCAAAGTCAGTTCTCGAACCAGTTCAGGTACTAACTTTCATAGGTGCAGAGTTGAACACAAGTTAGCCAGGCATTTCTCCCCTCTAAAAGGGTAGGCAGTCTCTTGCCCTGGCATCTTCCATTACTTGCAGGTCTCTTGACCAGCAAAGCATTTGCTACAACTACTAGGGCACATGGCTGCTTCCACAGCTGTAGTGCAGGAGCAAGATTCCAGATGAGGGACATTCAGTTCCATCTGAGGGCCTATTGGTCCCATAGGAGGGATTCCTTTCCAAATTGGTTCTAGTGACCCAATCCCTGATCCTGGCCTTACACTGTGGCAGGATCAAAGCAATCTAAAACTAGGGGTCCTCTTCATTCCCTCACCACGGATGCTCCTGTGTTAGGGTGAGGAGCTCGCTTAGGCGACCTGTCCACTAGGGGAGTGTGGTCTCCCTAGGAATCTCTGCTCCACTTCAATTTTGGAACTCAGAGCTGTCTTCAGCTCTTAGGAGTTTTCAGCTTCTGTCCAGAACAAGGCAGTTCAAGTCAGGACAGACAACACCACAATAATGTGGTACATCAACTAGGCAGGGGCACTCGGTCATCAGCCTTGTGCACCAAGCAATGAAGTGGTGGTCTCTGGCTTACTCCCTGAACACCTCCCTGATAGCAGTTCACCTCCCAGGAGGACAATGCCCTGGCAGATGCCCTCAACAGGATTCTCAGGGCCATCACGACTGGGCTCTGAATCCTCAGGTGCTGGGTTCAGTCATTGCCAGATGGGGCTCATTTTCAGATAGATCTTTTCGCAGCCCCAGATAACCACTAACTTTCTGTTTTGTTGAGGCCTCCAGTGCTGGGATCAACCCACCTGGACGCTTTTCACTTGGATTGGAAAGGGAAGTTTCTGTTCACCTTTCCTCCCTTTTCCCTTTCTTTCAGGGTACTAGTAAAAATCAGATCTCAGCCCTGCAAAGCGATTCTGATTGTTCCAAGCTGGGCCAGACAGCCCTGGTACCCATTGTCTCTGTCCTTGACAGTTCACCCTACCCTGAGCTTGCCCAGAGTCCACGACTTACTGGCCTTTGCACAAGGGAGAGTGTGGTATCCGAACCTCAAATTCTCCTTCTCAAGGCAGCTCTTGAGGAGTTAGAATTTGCTGATTTGCCACCTTTTCAAGGTATGCTGATATTTTAAAGGCTTCAAGGAAGCTTTTTCACTGGCGCCACTTACAATTCTAAGTGGAACAGGTTTTCAGTCTGGTGCGCTGAGAAGCAGATTATACCACAGTCTGCTTATCTGCCCATTTTCTGGACTTTTTGGTCCATTTTAAATTCTTTAGGTCTTAAGCCAGCTACCTTAAGGGTTCCTTTGGCAGCTGTCTCTGTTTTTTCTGCAAGCAGGGAAGCCTGCTTCCTTTTCTTCTCAACCTGTGTTTTCCAAGTTTTTAAGGGGTTGCTTCACACCAACCCTCCTTTTTCGGGAACCAGCTCCTGCATGGAGCCCAAATGTTTGCATTGCTCAGTTAATGCAAACCCCTTTGGACCTCTGTCCCCAGCAGAGCTCAAGCTTCTCACTTGGAAAATGTTTTTTCTAGGTTTCACTTCTGCCAGGCATAAGTGAACTACAGGCCCTGGCAGTGGAAGAAGATTTTTCTCCCCACAGGGATAAGACAGTCCCTAGGACTAACACAGGTTTGTCCTAAGTGGTTTCAGGTTTCCACCTGAACCAATCCATCTCTCTCCCAGGATTTTTTCACTGAGCATTCTTCCTCAGGTGAGAGGAGACTGCACAGCTTGGACGCCAAAAGAGCCTTATGCTACTATTTGCACTCCACCAAGAGTCACAGGTTTGAATCCTCCAACTCTTCCTTACCTAGGGCGAGGTTGGCAAAGGGAACCTGCCACTAAGAGGACAATTGCAAGGTGGATTGTCTCTTGTATCCATTTTGTTATCAAAGACTAGGTAGAGAGCCCCTCAGGACTGAGGGCTCACTCCACCAGGTGTACAGCTACATCTCTAGCGGTTGCTAGAGATATTCCCATTCTGGAAATCTGTTGAGCTGTTACTTGAAGACAGTTCCACTTTTACTACATTATTCCCTGATTTCAGTCCAGGAGAGATGCTCGCTTGCTAGCTGTGCTTCAGAGCCTATTTCCTAAGTAGGTTCTGCCTCCTCCATGGAGGTACTGCTGTGTAATCTGCAATAAGTCCTAATATAGCAAGACTTCATGGTGTTTGAAGAAAAATTACTCACCTTAGTAATTGCTTTCTTCTCATGGAGTCTTGCTATATTAGGACCTCCCTCAACCTGCCCTCTCAGAACTTCTACCGTGGGGGTGGCAAATTAGTGCAAGCACTGTGTCATGCCATTGTAGTTCTTCCTTCACCTCTTTTATTTAGGGTTAGGAACTAGGGTTTTCTGGTTGAGTGATTTGTTGTCCCCTTCCTGGACTTGAGTCTTTGGGGAAGGGGGTTCCTAATAGTGCTTGTCAGGGGAAAACTAATAATACCATTATTCATTCTTGTTATTGTTATTGTTGTTTCTATTGTTGTTATTACTACTAGTAGGTAGCCATTTGCCTAGTGTAGAGCTTTCCACACAGACTTGTTGTTTAGTGTTAGCTTCAGAAAGATCTGACAGTTTCATTTGGAAACTGCCCAGATAGAGTTTGGTATAGCGCACTGGCGCTTTAGAACTCCAGATTCTCTGGAGTTAACTCTTTCCTCTCCGGGGCAGTTCAAGTGCAGTGGCTAACTGCAATAAGTCCTAATATAGCAAGACTCCATGAGAAGAAAAGCAATTACTAAGGTGAGTAATTTTTTCTTCCTGGTCCCCAAACGGAAGGGGGGCTGGCGCCCCATGCTCGACCTGCACGACCTGAACAGGTTCCTAAGGTCTCGGACCTTCAGGATGGTCACTCTGGCTCAGATAATCCCATCCTTGGAACGAGGCATGTGGTTCTGTTCTCTGGACCTTCAGGACGCATTCTTTCACGTCCCAATCCGTCCATCCCACCAGAGATTCCTCCGCTTCAGGGCGGAGGGATCCCTCTACGAGTTCCGGGCCATGCCCTTCGGCCTTTCCCTAGCTTCCAGGGTCTTCACCAAATGCATGGCAGTGGTGACAGCATTTCTGCGGCGCTGAAGGGTCCGGGTGTACCCCTACCTGGATGACTGGCTTATTGCAGCCCCCTCCAGAGCGGAGGTGGAGCGGTCCAGACATCTGGCCCTCCAGGTTTGTTCTCAGGTTGGCCTCCTCATCAACGAGGCCAAGTCAGAACTTGTGCCAAAGCAGGTGATACAATTCATCGAGGCAGAGCTCGATTCTCTACGAGCCAGAGCACGGCTCCTGACGGACAGGGCTGAGTGCTTTCCTCCTTTGCCCAATCATTTCAGGTTGGGCAATCGTGCCTGCCCGGGACTTCCTGCGCCTCCTGGGCCTCATGGCGGCCTGCACCAGCGTGGTCCATTGGGCCTGCTGGTACATGCGTTTCCTTCAATGGGGACTGGCCAGCCAATGGTCACAGCACTTTGATCCTCTGGATTAGCTAGTGACAGTGACCCAGGGGATATGGAACGCTCTCCAGAGGTGGACCGTTCCAGCACATCTGCAGGAGGGCATCCCGTTTGTCCGCCTCGAGCCGACGGTCTCTCTATCGACCGATGCCTCTCTGATGGGTTGGGGTGCCCATCTGGGGGAGCACAGAGCACATGGCCTCTGGTCCCCTCAGGAATCCTGATGCCACATCAACCTGCTGGAGCTTCGAGTGGTTCGTCTAGCCCTCACCGCCTTCGCTACGCTTCTACGGGGTCAAGTGGTTCAGGTCCAGACGGACAATATCACATCCATGTACTACCTAAACCGCCAGGGCGGGACACGCTCCATGCCTCTGTGCAGGGAAGCTTTCCGCATTTGGTCACTCGTGCGCAGCCTGGAGGCGGATTTCCTCGCATTCATGTGGCAGGAGTCTCCAACACCCTAGCCGATGCCCTAAGCCGGATAGGGGCTGCGTCCCACGAGTGGTCTCTCCTGACGGAGGTAGTACAAGACCTGTTCTCCCACTGGGGCACGCCTCAGGTGGACCTGTTTGCCTCCAGGGGAGAATGCAAAGCTGAGACTGTTTCATGCCCGCCCCCCCTCAGCAGGGCTCGCTGCAGGGGGATGCCCTCTCGAGGCCGTGGACACCGGACCTCTTCTACGCCTTTCCCCCATTTCCCTTGATCCACAAGGTGCTTCTCAAGGCGAGGAGGGACAAGGCGCAGGTGATTCTGGTAGCCTCAGACTGACCCCGCCAGTTCTGGTATCCAGATCTCCTCAGTCTCAGCTCCAGGCTCCCGAGGCGGCTTCCAGCCTGCCCGGACCTGATCTCAGTCAATCAGGGGAAGGTATTCCATCTGAACCTTCAATCCCTGCACCTGACGGCCTGGTTCCTGAGCAGCTAGAGTTCCAGGCCTTGGGTCTTTCTGACGAGGTCCTCAACGTCATTGAGGCCTCCCATAAGGAGTCGAGCAGAAAATGCTACGCCTTCAAATGGAAGAGATTCTCCATTTGGTGTCAGGGCAAGGGCCTGGACCATTTCTCCTGCTCTTTGGCAAGCATTCTGGACTACCCGTGGTCCCTTTCTCAGCAAGGGCTTCGGTCGACGACCATTAAGGTGCACCTGGCGGCCATCTCTGCTTACCGGGCGCTGGCAGGGAATCATTCGGTGGTGCAGGAGAAGGTGGTCGGGCGCTTTTTCAAAGGCCTTGATCACATATCCCTTCCGGTGCGAGAACCTCCACCTCCGTGGGATCTACTGCTGGTATTGGCTAAGCTCATGGGCAAGCCATTCGAACTGATGCACAGGTGTGACATCTCTCACATGTCGTGGAAGACCGCCTTCTTGGCGGCTATCACGTCAGCCAGAAGGATTGGAGAGCTCCAGGTGCTTTCCATCAGTCTCCTTATCTGGTGTTCCACAGGTACAGGAGTTGTCCTGCGCCCCCACCCGAAGTTCCTTCTGAAGGTGGTGTCGGAGTTTCACCTTAACCAGTTGTTGACTCTGCCGGTGTTCTACCCCAATCACACCTCAGAGGCCGAATATAGGTCCATGCTTTGGACCCTAGAAGAGCGCTTGCTTATTACAAGGAGCGGATGGCTGAAGTTTGGGGAGAGGTTCGCCAGCCATTTGTCACCTATGCTGAAGCCGCACCTGGCAGACCTGCAGCCAATTGGACAATAGGCAGGTGGGTCACCTCCTGCATAGATCTCTGCTATAGGTTGGCGGGCATGGAGCCTCCCAGAGGGATAAGAGCTTATTCTACCCACCATACCGCTGCATCGGTGGCTGCTTCCAGGGACATCCCTATCCAGGAAATCTGCAGGGCTGCTACCTGGAAGTCAGCACACACCTTCATCACCCACTACCACATTGACCTTGAGTCACGCCGGGATGCTGGTTTTGGGGCCTCGGTTCTCTAGTCTTTATTTCCCAAGTAGGGGGTGTGCGCCTTGCCTCCCTCCTTCCGGAGAACTGCTAGGAGTCTGCCAGACAGTGTGGATGAACAACATATCCACGTCCCTAGAAATACAGGTTACTCACCTGTAACAGGAGTTCTAGGAATGGTATATGTTGTTCATCCACACGACCCACCCGACCTCCCCGGCTTTGACGCACAACCTGGCTTCCAGCGGGCTAGATCTGGTGTCATGGGGCGGAGCCGAGAGTTTTACCACCCGGGTGGGTAGGAGGAGCCAGCTTGAAGACCTTCCGGCAAGATTTAAAGCGGCAAGGAACCTGCCAGACAGTGTGGATGAACAACATATACCATTCCTAGAACTCCTGTTACAGGTGAGTAACCTGTATTTGTAGTTGCCATTACTTCTGCTCGAAGAATTTCAGAGTTTCAGGCCCTCTGGTGTGAGGAGCTGTATTTGACTTTTCACAAAAACAGGTGTCTTTGTGCACAAATCTTCAATTTCTCCCTACGGTGGTTTATGAGTTTACACTCAGTCAGTTTATCCACAGTCCTGTTTATTTTCCTGAGCCTGCCAATCCAGGGGAAGCAATGCTCCATACATTAGAGGTGCGCAGAACTTTGAAATATTGCCCGGAGCAAGGAATGTAGAAAGTCGAAGCAGTTGTTTGTTTCTTTTGCCCCAGGTAGAGAGGGCATTCGGGTTTCCAAACAGTGTTTGTTGAAATGGTTGGCTAATTGCATTTTGTTCTGCTATAACAAGTACAGCAAAGAATTGACTGGAGCTGTCAAAGCTCATTCCACAAGAGGCATGGCTACCTCTGTGGCATGTTTCCGAGAGGTCTCAGCTGGTGACATCTGTGTGGCTGCCAAGTGGAGTACCATCCACACTTTTACCAAGCACTACGGTCTGGACATTGCACCCAGAGCCCGTGGATGATTTGACAGGGCTGTGCTGCTGGGCCTCCTGTCTTAAGCTTAAGGTTGGCCTTCCTCTCAGACTGTTTGTTTGCAGCTGTAACTGCTTGGAACTTGTTCCTACAGTGTAACCTGATGACTGAGGTACCCCCGAAGAAGACAGAACAGTTATATAAGAACTTACTGTAACAGTAGATCTTCGAGGGGATTTTAATCATTAGGTGTGCCTTCCCTCCCACCATGTACCTGTTTCGGGGTGGCTGTTTGCTGGAACTGGCTATCTGGTGTATCCAACCTTTCTTATTGGCCTGGGCACATCTCTCTCCTCGGTCCCCCATGGCTAGAGCTATGCTCCCTTTGTCTCTGGGGGAAAGCACTGAGGAAAGAGCGGGGTTACTCATGCCTTTTTGGGTTGTTGACGTCTTCACATGACGTTGACATGGGCGACCCCAGTTGTGCTGCTGGAAATCTTCTATGTGGATCCTGCTTCACCGATGGTGAAGTTCCTGTAGTGTGACCTGATGACTGAGATCCCCTTGAAGATCTAATGTTATGGTAACTTCTTACGTAACTATTATTTCCAGGATTGGTATTTGGTGTACATCCACACAAACCACCTGTACTCCCCAGGCAAGTGGCACACTGTATCTTACTACCAATGGGTAAGATCTGACGTCATGGGGTGGTGCTGAGGGAGTTACCACCCGTGTGGGTTGGAGGAGCCAGCTTGAAGATCTTCCAGCCTGAGATTTGAAGGTGAAAAGAATCTGCCAGAAGTGTGGAATGTACACCATATACTACTCCTAGAACTTCAGTCACAGCTGAATAACCTTTTTTTTTAATATAGTTTTTATTAAATGAAGCACTCATTCACGTGATTCAGTCATTCACAACTATTACAGATTACAATTATATTAACATACCTTCATAACAGTATTGTAGTTACTAGAGCAATTCTAAAATACCATAATGTCTGCAGTCATTGAACAGTGCCATAGCAAACTTAAGACACTTTCACAGGTGTTTTTTCATATTGTTAGGTTAAGCAAAAAAAGAAAGATATAGTTTCAGACTACCTCCCTCTGCCTCTTCCCTTCATCCTCAGCAAGGACAGCACCCACATACCCTGCAGAGTAATCTGTTTTTCAGACCCTGGGAATCCCTCAGTATGCTTAACTGATGCAGTCAGCCTCCTTTGCTGAACTGCCCAGAGAGACTGGGACATATGTAAATGATGGAATCATTGGCACATGCCAGTAATTCAGACTGCTGCCCCTTGGTGCTGCTGTGTTCCAGACAGTTCAGATTAATTTTATCCACCTTCCTAGTGAGATGCCTTGGAGAGTACTCCCCAGCTCTTAGCTGTACTTTTCATTATTTTTTGTGTGACAATCTCTAGTTCGCATTGTTTAGTTTCACTACCACTAGTGCTTAACTGCAGGTTAGTTAGTTAAGTTTTTCTATTCTTTTCTAATTTTGAGCAGTTTTCTTTGGTTCCACAGCGGTTCCAAGGAACTGGAGACACCTCTCGGTATAACGGTTTTTACTGCGCTTTTCATCTATTTTGGTGTTTTATTTTCAGATTTGCTCCGGTTCATTTTTCAGGGAACCATACCACTGCATTTCTTTTTTCTTATATTTGGTGGGGCTAAATTCGCAATTCCTTTTTAGCAAAGGGAACTGATTGTGAATTCTGTGTTTTACTGCTGGAACCGTTATTTCTTACCTTCTGGCTATTGGCATGTCTGAGAGGCTAAAGAAAGAGAATTGGACTGACTGGTTTCAAAAATTGTATCATGTGTTTTCAGTTACTGGCTAAGGCCGACGGGCACAATCTTTGTGTAAAGTGTCTAGGCCCTAGCCACATTATTGCCAACTGTGATTTGTGCCCTAAATTTTGCCCCAAAACAGTTAAAAGCAGACCAAAAAGTTGGAGGAGCTGGCTTCTTCCACCTCTTCATCACCAAAGCATTCCAAGGAGGCTTCCTCTTTGTACTCTTAAGTTGAAGGATAAATCAAAGGAGCCCCCTGAGTCCTGATCTTCTGATAAGGGTGACTCCACTAAGTCTAAAAGATCCATAGAGCTGATTACCGACCCGGTTCCTGTAAAGAAAAAAAACACAAGGGAAAATATGTTGCTGCACCTTGTGACAGGATTGACTGACTAGGACCCTGTCCCAGTTGTTATGCAGAGTTTGAAAGCAGGGATCTGTTCTGTTCTTTCCTTTCCTGTCTCTTGTCTGTCTGGTTGCACAATCAGATTTTCCTGCAAGACCTAGGATTTGATCACCCTGATTGTCTCGCAGTTCTTTACCTCTCACTGTCTCTCAGTCTTCCCTTGCTGTTCCTGTTGTTTCCTCCCTTGTATATCTGCTGGTATAAAAATACATACAAATCATTATGTGTAAATGTAACTGATATTGGGTTTGTTTAGAAATTATATAGTGTTACTGTTGAAATTTATTTATTTAGTTTTTGATTACCAGGTTGGTGCGCTAGCCATAAAGATGACTGTTTTCAGGCACGACCCGGGAGGTTACAGGGCAGACATTGCAGGTATAACAAACAATAGATTACATCGAGATACATAAACAAAGTCTTGTGAAACATTAAACAATAGACTTAAGTAGCACAGGTAGTATACAGGGTATTTTGAAAAACATTAAACAATAAGCTAAACATTACAGGTAGTACACAAGGTGGTCCTGGTAGGATCATAGAAATTTTTACATAACATGATGAAAAACATACAGTAGCAAGAGTATTGCAGTAGTAGTCATGAAAATACGATTTAGAAAGTGCAACAAAAATAAATAAATAAAAATGTGGTCAAACACTGACAAGTGCGGGGGGGGGAATAATGGTTGGGGAATGGCAAGATTTTGAACAGTAGGGATAATAGGTCAGGATAAGGAAAGGTAGGGTATAGGATAGGAGATGGCAAAGAGAGAAAGGGATGGCTGCAGGGGGCCTAGTGTCAGGAGAGAGAGAGCTGGGATAGGCTGTACTGCAAAGGGAGTATTGTGGAGAAATGGTAAGAGCTTTGGGATAGGCAGGATACCTAGAAGACTAAGGAGGTTTGAAACAGGAGCATTGGTTGGTGGAACTGAGATGCTGGTGGAGCCCTTTTTTAAAAGCATTGTGTGTAGGAGCTAGCCAGATGTCCAGAGGGAGTGAGATACATGGTGGGCAAAGGCTCTAGCACCTTTGGTGCTACTGCATTTGGGTATGCATACTAGGGATTTGTCAGCTGAGTGTAGGCTGTAGTTGGAGATCTAGTAGGTGAGTAGCTTGGGTAGAGTTGTTGGAGTACCATATTTCATGATGCTGCCAACAGTGGAGCCGAGGGAGTAAAGTCTAGTATCGTTGGGGGACAACCAGTTTAGATCCAAGTATAATAGACAATGGTATTTTAATCTGTGGGAGACTGAGGTGAACCTGCAGGTGTTGTGATAGGTGACCTCCTATCTTTGAAGATTTGATTTTGGTAACGGAGCATAAGCTGCCACTCCATAGGTCAGAGTAGAGAGAAGTATGCCATAAGCTATAGCCACTCTAGCAGTAGGGGTTAGCATTGGCTGGTCCGCTATGACATACCTAGCTCAGAATTGACTGATTTGCATGGGTTGATGATGTGGAGTTCAAAATTTAGAGATTGGTCAAGGGTGAAATGTATATAATTATAATCTGAGATGATTGCAAAAAGCTATTGGGAACTCAAGGGGTTAACATGAGAGCAGTTTTTAAACCTTTTTTCAGAAGAGCTGTGGTGATGGGGCCTCAGTTCTGGGACATTGTGTTCTTGCTGCACCTGCATGAAGTTGACAAGAACATTTTAGAAAAAAACTGGATGCTCGTTAAGGAGGGAGTGGCAAAGGCTTATGAGAGAGAGAGAGCTGCAATGTGTTGAGAGACACAGATTAAAGGAAAACTCAGATGGATCTTCTCTGTTTATTCTGCCTTTGTAAATAGTTATACTGAACAAGTTTATTTTTTTTATATTTCTGGTAGTACTAATAAACACTTTTTGCGAATTCTGCAACTGCCCTGTTTTTCCTATGCTTTCTGACCTGTGCTACGACAACAGATGGTGTATGCCTAAGTGGGATTTACGCCGTGCATGCTCTAAGCCAGGAGTTTTGTGCGTGGGTACTGGACCTCGTACCAGGGAAACAGAGAGAAAGGTATGGATTCTGCAGCAGCAAGCCCAGGAATGGTTACCTGGAGAATGGCAGCCAAACTAGCAGAGACGGAAGTCCAAGATGAGACTGTACAGCCAGCACCAGTTATGGAAAAAGAACAGGCAGTAACAGAACCTAAAAGCCTGATGGACTTTTTCAAATGGTGGGCTATACAACAAAAAGAGATGGAGAGGCAGAGAGAAAAAGAGCTTTAATGTTTAGAAGCACAGAGAAAAGAAGAAATGCAACAACATGAACAGCATAGGAGAGAAGAGATGCAGCAACAGAAGCAGCATAGGAGAGAAGAGATGCAGCAACAGGAGCAGCAGAGGAGAGAAGAGATGCAGCGACAGGAGCAGCAGAGGAGAGAAGAGATGCAGCGACAGGAGCAGCAGATGAGAGAAGAGTTGCAACGACAGGAGCAGTGATGGCTGGATGCCTTGCAGGCTGTCAAAGGCAGAGGATCTGGCACTGACCCAGATGAGCAGCGAAACACAAGCAAGTTAAAATCCACTAAACTTACGAAGTTGTGTCTCTTGGATGATATCGAAGCATACCTGACTACTTTCGGAAGAGTTGCCACAGCCTGCCCATGACTAAAGCAGCAATGAACAGTCAGACTGGTACCCTACCTGACAGGGAAAGACCAACTTGCCTACGGCAGTATGCACTCTGCACAGTCAGAAAACTATAACCTGGTGAAAAGCGAAATCCTGAAAAGGTATGACATCTTAGGAGAGGCCTACAGGCATTGATTTTGATCTCTGAAGTACAACTCAGTTGACAATCCTAGAGAAGCCTTCTCAGAGAACTCCTGATAAAATGGCTGCAACTAGAGGGCAAAACAGTCCCACAGATCATCGGCACGTTTGCAGTAGAGCAATTCATCAACATCCTGCCTACAGATGTGAAGCTTTGAGTAAAGGAACACCGACCAGAAATTGGTGAAAAGGCTGTTTCTTTGGCTGAGAAGTACCAAATGGCCAGACATATGCCACAGCAGCGAGGTTACATCCACGCCCCGGTAAAGCACTCTTTTTCCCATTTAAACTCCAAGTCTGATAAGAACTCTGGTGGGAGTAACAAATCTGTGCCCATGGACGTTATTTGCTATAACTAATAAGCAAGGTCATATTGCAAGAAATTGCTGTAAGAAGAGTGACACTGGAGCCGATTTGTCCTTAGTAAATTGGGGCAAGTACTTAACAGATGTGAAGGTGGGGGATAAGACTGTAAAGGGACTCGTTGATTTAGGAAGCAGATAGTCCCTAGTGGATGCTGAGGTGCTGGGAAAACACTGTGCAAAAGGACCAGGTTCTGGTGTCATTTGCATCTATGGGAACATGTGATACTATCTTATCACTCAAGTGACTCTGACCATTAAGGATGTGTCGCACCAAATGAAAGTGGGGGTAGTACCTAAGTTACCTGTACCCGTGATTATTGGAAATGACTTTCTAGGATTTACTGAGTTAATCGAAGAAGGAGTAAATCCTGATGTTTCAGCAGCTGTGGTGACAAGAGCTCAGGCAAAGAAAGTTTCAGCTGGTGGGGACACTTTTCCTTTCGCTGACTTTGATTCGAACTTGTTTGAGCACAGCTCCAAGATCCAGAAATCCAGGAAATAAAGACGGCTGAAGAAACTGTGGCAACAAATGACTGGACATAAGGAGGTTAACATATGGAAATGCTGAAACTAAACTGATCATTGGTTGTGATTTTCTTTCAGAACAAGCTAATGATCTTTCTCTAGGGTTATTTTAAGCAGCTGGGAGTGAAACCAAAACAGGGTGAACCTATGTTTAAAAAATGTAATGGGTTACTGTACAGAATATGGGTTAAACCACAGACACAGGACCACAATGAACAACTGGTTATACAAAAAATATTTAGATCCGAGTTGTTACAGAAAGCACATGAAAGTCCTATGGCTGGTCACTCAGGGAGGGATCGCACCCTTGCTAGATTGCTGTACAGATTTTAGTGGCTGGAATTCATGAAGATGTTGCTACCAATTGTAATTCCTGTGCTGAGTGTCAGAAAGTAGCCCCAGTCACTAGAAAATACAAGGTGCCTCTGGTGTCCCTACCCTTGATAAATGTGCCTTTTGAGAGAATTACAATGGATGTGATTGGTCCTTTAGGTAAAAGTAAAAAGGGTAATAGATTTATCCTGGTAGTATGCGACTGTGCTACTCGATACCCAGAAGCAGTTCCAATGTGTACTGTCGCAGCTTCATAAGTGGCAGCAGAGCTTTACAACAATGTTCAGCAAAGTGGGCATACCTAAAGAAATGATTACTGATCAGGGTAGTAATTTTGGTGCTGCATTACTTAAGGAGCTGTACAGACTGCTAGGTATCACTGCCATAAGAACCCGCCCTTATCACCTTCAGACAGGCAGTCTTGTTGAGCGTTTTAACCAAACCCTAAAACACATGTTAAAAAGGTTGGTAAAAGGGAAGGGAAAGACTGGCACCAATACTTGCCTTACCTACTTTTTGCTTACAGAGAAGTGCCACAGGCATCAACAGGGTTTTCACCATTTGAAATGCTGTATAGTAGGCATCCAAGAGGGCCACTGGATGTGATAAAAGAAACGTGGGAAGATAACCCCACTCAGAAACAGTCTATAACATCTTATATGTGTGCCCTAAGAAAGAAGCTGGCAAAATATGTTGAAATTGCCCATAGTAATCAGGAAGAGGTCCAAAATGAACAGAAGGTATAATATAACCATGGGGTAAAAGAAAAAGGTTTTTGAGCCCGGTGAAAAGGTTTTGCTACTGTTACCCACAACACAAAATAAACTGTTAATGAAGTGGCAAAGGCCTTATGGAGTGCTTAGACGTACTGGCACTGTTAACTATGAAATTGAGACCCCTGACAGGAAAAATCCTACTAAGATATGCCATGCTAACCTCCTCAAGAAATGGGTTGAAAAAATGCCAAAAGCTGCTTTACTAGTTTTACCAGAAACTGATAAGGAAGATATTGATGTAGCTTATGATAGACTAGAACAAACTGTAACTGCTGATGCTATAAAGGTGAATGTTTCCTTAACCTCAGAACAAACTGCAGAAATTCGTAATGTGCTAAAGACATTTAACAGTACTTTTACCATAGCACCAGGCCGCACTAAAGGGGTAGAGCATGTCATAGTGCCAAGGAATGCTCGCCCTATTAGGTAAAAGACATACCGGTTACCAGAGTGGTTAAGAGCTGACATGGTTAAGGAAATACAAAACATGAAAGAATTGGGTATCAGAAGAGTTGAGGAGTGCTTCGTCATCTCCAATGGTAATTGTAAACAAAAAAGAAGGAGTTGTTAGACTCTGCCTTGATTTTAGGAAACTTAATCAAGTGTCAGAATTTGACGGTTATTCTATGCCCAGAATAGATGATTTGGTAGACAGACTGAGGAGTGCAAAGTATATCACCAAGACCTTGATCTCACCATGGGTTATTGGCAAATCCCTTTAGCTAAAGAATCCAGACAAAACTACATTTGCCACTCCTGTTGGATTCTGTCAGTTCACCACCACGCTATTTGGTTTACATGGTGCGCCAGCTACATTCCAGTGGTACATGGATGTAATTTTATCCCCTCTCACTGGTTATTGTGCTGCATTCCTGGATGATGTTTTGGTGTATAGTCCAGACTGGAAAAGCCACCTGGAACATCTATGAGCAGTGGCCCAAGCTATTAAAAAATGCAGGTCTGACTGTTAATCTTTCCAAATGTACATTGGGGATGCAGGAAACCAGATATTTGAGATATGTGTTGGGAAATGGAGAAGTCAAACCAGTGGTTTCTAAGATAGACGCTGTAGGTAACAGCCCTGTCCCTAAAACAAAGAAACATATCAGGTCATTTTTAGGGCTGGTTGGTTATTATGGGAGATTTGTTCCCAACTTTGCTGAGTTAGCTACTCCCCTCACTGAACTCACAAAAAATGATACCCAAATAATGTGAAAATGGACCCCAAAGCGTGACGAAGCTTTCAAACAACATGAAGTCTTGCTGTATTCTGACTATTGCAGTTAGGTCCTGCCTTTCAACTGCCCCAGAGAACAAAGAGTTAACTTTCCATGGCCAGCATGGAACGTTCAGTGTGAGCTCGGTTGAAGCCCCTGTCTGCTACTGTTTAAACTCTAACCGTCAGATTCTTTGCTCCGCCTCACTGAACAGTTGCTCCGGAGATTTCTCCTTTTTTCTCAGTTCAAAAAAGTCGGTTAAAGTGTAATTTTTCGCTCGGTTTCTACCGAATTTCTGCTACCGAATCTGTCGATTTAAGTCTCTGTCTGTGGTACCGTGAGTACTAGATAGGTTTTACATTTAGTTTCTGTGTGGAACTTGTAAATTTCAGATCGGTTTGGTTTGAACTGATCAGTTTGGTCTTAAAAAGTTTTGAATTTGTTTAGAGTGTGGTAACCAGTCTGTATCGGTTCTAAAAAAACAGATTTAATTATGTTTTTTTCCAAGACCCGTAACACGGTCAGGAACCGATAGGGAAGTCTTGCCTGGCGGATTGCCGAAAAAAGGGTAAGTTTTGGATAGGATTGGCCATGTCTGAGAAACCCAAGAAAAAAAACGGGCCCAGTGGGTTTCAACACTGCAGTGTGTGTGGGGAAGGCTTTGCTAAGGGTGATCCCCACACCACCTGTGTTTATTGTCTGGGGTTTGACCACATTGATTCAGACTGCCAAATTTGTAAGAGCTTTCCCAAAGCTACCCTGGATAAGAGAGTAGGTAGACTGAGGGAAAGGGAGGCCAAGAAGTCCGCTGACCCGGATGGCCAGCCCGGTTCGGTTCCGACCGAACCAGAAGGAGTGCCTTCTGACCAGGGCAAAACTTCGGGCAAAAGGGGAGCTGATTCTGAGGAGTCTGTTCCGGTTAAAAGAAAGAGAAGAGAAAAATCATCCGGTTCGGATCCACAAGTTCTTTCTCCGACCGCTGATGAAATAGCCAAAGCGATAAAGATAGTGCAATTGCTAACTTCGGTTCTCGCCGAACCGGCACCATCTGGCAGGGGCTCGGTTTGGTCGGTTCCCCCGGTTCTGGATTATACTTCAGAAGAATTTTATGAACCGGAGGAGGAGGGAGAGTATGAGGATGATGATGATGGTGATTATGAAAGTCTGGATGTGCCTATTGACCCGGACATCTCCCCAGACAGACCTTCAGGTGTTTCTCCTCCTAGGCTTTCTGAGTCCCCTGCCCACTTTATGTTTTACAAGAAAGTGGCTGAAACCCTCCAGCTTCCAATGGAAGAAGCAGTAGAGGATCAGGAGGAGCCTGATTTTGTTGAAATGATGGACATCCCAGAGTCCAGGAGGTTGTCTGTTCCCCTCCATAAATCTTTTGGGAAACAGACATTTAAAATTCTAAAGACTCCTAACTCCATACCTCCTGTGGACAAACGAATGGACAAGAGGTATACCCTTTCAGGCTCGGAGACGGAGTTCCTTTCTCAGCAAAGCAGCCATGTTGGGGTAGTGCAGGCTGCTGCCTGTGATACGGCAAATATTCCCTTGGCATCACACCCCCAGATAAGGACTCCAGGAGGATTGATGCCATGGCAAAGAAGCAGTACATGGCAGCATCTTTGGGACTCAGGCAGGCTAACTATATGGCCTACACAGCTAGATACCAGAAGTCCAGGTGGGACACTGTGCTGGCTCTGGCTAAACAGGCCCCTGACCGGCTTGCCAAGGAGCTGGAGCAGGTGGCTGTGGATAGAATTGAGGCATCCAAGGTGCAATTTCATGCTGCTGTGGACTCCAATGATGTTTCATCTAGAGTCATGGCTACATCTGTGGCCCTTCGGAGGATGGCTTGGCTCAGATGTACTACCCTATCACAGGATACCCAGGCCAAGGCCATGGATTTCCCTGTCATTGGTAATTCTCTGTTTGGGGAGCAGACAGAGAACTACATGAAAAAGGTGGACGAGTACAGGACCACCTACAGGAGTGCTCAGGCCAAAGAAAGGCAAGCCACTCCTCAAAGACAGCACTCCAGGGGCAGGGGCAGGCCCTTTCAAAGGCATTTTAACCAAGCCCAGGCCTCCTCTTCTGCTTATGCTCAGAGGGTGAGGCAGACTGGGAATGAGCAGGCCTGCTTCCACCCCTCAGCCTACAGCCCCTGCCAAGCAGACACCCTGATGGGTCTGCTCGGGCCGATTCTCCAATACCTGTAGGGGGCAGGCTGGCTTACTTTTTCCAGTACTGGAAGTCTCTGACATCAGACAAGAGGGTCCTGGAAGTAGTGAGCCAGGGACTGGTTCTCAGCTTCAAAACATTTCCCAAGATGAGAACCAGATCCTTTCCACCTGCAAATCCATTAGAGACCCTTGCCCTAGAGGCAGAGGTTTCTTCCCTCCTGGCTCTCAGAGCCATATAAAGGGTTCCTACCCTACACAAGGGCAAAGGATTGTACTCCAGGTACTTCCTAACCCCCCCCAAAAAACAGGAGAATGGTGGCCCATCCTGGATCTAAGATATCTGAACAAGCACCTTTTAAAACCAAAGTTCAAAATGGTGACTCTGGGAATAATTCTGCCCTCTCTAAGGCTAGGGGACTGGCTAGCCTCCCTGGACCTCAAAGATGCCTACTTTCACATTCCTATCAGGTGCTCCAACAGAAAGTACCTAAGGTTCGAGCTGTCCTCAGGCCAGTATCAATTCAGAGCAATGCCCTGTGGCCTAACATCAGCCCCAAGGGTGTTCACAAAGTGCCTGGCAGTAGTGGTTGCTTTCCTAAGCAGAAAAAAGATTTCCATCTTTCTATATCTGGACGACTGGCTCGTAGTGGGTCAGTTTACAGACCAAGTCAAGTCACATCTGCAAGTAGCTCAGCAAGTGCTCACTTCCTTAGGATTCCTCCTCAACCTTCCAAAGTCAGTTCTTGAGCCAGTACAGCTCCTCGCCTTCATAGGGGCAGAACTGGATACAGTAAGGGCAAGAGCCTTCGTTCCCCTGGACAGGGCAAGGACCCTTATGGAACTGGCCTCTTCATTCACCCTACAGGTGTCTCGACCAGCAAGGCATTTCCTTCAGCTTCTGGGCCACATGGCAGCTTCCACAACAGTGGTCCAGGGAGCAAGATTCCAGATGAGGGACATTCAGTTCCATTTAAGAGCCTTCTGGTCCCAAAGAAAGGATTCCCTTACCAAACTGGTCCCAGTGACCCGAACCCTGATCCAGGCTTTGCAATGGTGGCAGGATCAGGACAATTTGAGACAAGGAGTTCCTTTTGTCACTCACTCTCATTCAGTGATACTCACCACAGATGCTTCTCTGCTGGGCTGGAGAGCCCACCTGGGGGATCTTACCACCCAGGGACTGTGGTCACATCAAGAATCTCTGCTTCACATCAGTCTCTTGGAACCCAGAGCAGTGTTTCTGGCACTGCAAGCCTTTTCCAAATCTGTACAGAACAAGGTGGTTCAGATCAGAACAGACAACACCACCACCATGTAGTACATCAACAAGCAGGGAGGCACTCGGTCTACAGCCTTGTGCACAGAGGCAATGAAGTTGTGGTCCCTGGCCTATTCCCTGCAAACTTCTCTGATAGCAGTACACCTCCCAGGGAAGGACAGTGTCCTAGCAGATGCTCTCAGCAGGATTTCCCAGGGCCATCACAAATGGACCCTAGATCCCCTAGTTTTGAAGATGATTTTCTTGAAATGGGGCACTCCACAGATAGATCTTTTTGCAGCCCCGGACAATCACCAACTTCCTCTCTTTTGTTGCAGACCACCAGTCTTGGGCTCAGTCCCCCTGGATGCTCTGATTCTGAATTGGGAAGGGAAATTTCTGTATGCTTCCCCCCCCTCCTGTTCAAAGTGTTAGTCAAGATCAGGTCTCAACCATGCAAAGTGATTCTGATTGCTCCAGACTGGGCCAGACAGCCCTGGTACCCACTGTTGCTGTCCTTAGCAATCAACCTTCCCCTGTCTCTTCCCAGGAATTACAACCTGTTGACATCCTCTCAGGGCAGGATTTGGTATCCGAACCTCAAATCTCTCAATCTCAAGGCATGGATCTTGAAGAGTTAGAGTTTGCTGATCTGCACCTTTCTCAAGGGGTTCTGGATATCCTTAAGGCTTCTCGAAAGCCTTCCACCAGAAAGACTTACAACTCCAAATGGAAAAGGTTCACTATTTGGTGCTCTACTAAGCATATTTCTCCAGAATCTGCTATGTTGCCTGCAGTTCTGGACTATATGGTCCATCTTAATGGCTTAGGACTTAGGCCAGTTACACTTAAAGTGCATCTGGCAGCTGTTTCTGCCTTCTTGTCAGTAGGCAAGCCCTCTCATCTGTCAGACCATCCTGTGTTTTGTAAGTTCTTCAAGGGATTGCTGCACACCAATCCCCCCTTTAGGGACCCTGCTCCTGCTTGGGACCTTAATGTTTGCATTGCTCAGCTTATGCAACCACCCTTTGAGCCTTTGTCCTCTGCAGAGCTTAAGTACTTGTCTTGGAAAACTGTGTTTTTGGTAGCCATTACCTCTGCCAGGCGTATCAGTGAATTGCAAGCCCTGTCAGTGGAGCCTGGTTTCATCTCTTTCCATAGAGATAAAGTGGTCCTAAGAACTAACAGGAAGTTTTTGCCTATGGTGGTTTCAGATTTCCACCTTAATCAGTCTGTGTCTCTCCCTGTTTTCCTCACTGACCATTCCTCCTCTGGAGAGAGGAGACTGCACAGCTTGGATGTTAAAAGGGCCCTCAGCTACTACATAGAGCGCACCAAGGGTCACAGATTTGAGTCCCTCCAGTTGTTCCTCACATATGGAGAGGTCGGTAAGGGCAAGCCTGCTACTAAGAGATCTGTTGCCAGGTGGGTTGTCTCTTGTATACAGTTCTGCTATGAAAAACTGGGTAGAACCCCACCCTCAGGTCTGAGGGCTCATTCTACTAGAGCACAGCTGCTTCCTGGCTGCTGCCAGGGATATTCCATCTTAGAAATTTGTCAAGCAGCCACCTGGAAAGCGGTCCATACATTCACCAAGCATTACTCTCTGGATATCCAGGCTAGGAGTGATGCTCAGTTTAACAAGCAGTACTTCAGAGCCTATTCCCAAAGTAGGTTCTGCCCTCCTTCATGGAGGTACTGCTAGTAGTCTGCAATAGTCAGAATACAGCAAGACTTCATGTTGTTTGAAGAAAAAATTACTCACCTTAGTAATGTTTCTTCTAATGGAGTCTTGCTGTATTCTGACCCCCCCCGCCTCCCCTCTCAGAACCTGGTTTTTGGGATGTGGGTGGGCAGGAGCAGTGTTGGCACCCTAGGGGTGCCCCTTTTTCACCCTCCTTACTTGGGTGTGTGTTGTGTTTTATTTTTTTGGGTTTCCTGACTTGAGTCTTTGCTTTGAAACCAAAAAACCCTTTTTTAATAAATTTAGTTGCCAGTTGGCTAGTGTGAGTTTTACAGTTTCCACATAGAACTTCTAATGAGTATCGCTCGTAAAGATCTGACGGTTGGAGTTTAAACAACAGCAGACAGGGGCTTCAACCGAGCTCATGCTGAACGTTCCTTTCTGGCCATGGAAAGTTAACTCTTTGTTCTCCGGGGCAGTTGAAAGGCAGGACCTAACTGCAATAGTCAGAATACAGCAAGACTCCATTCGAAGAAACAACATTACTAAGGTGAGTAATTTTTTCTTTCAGGCCATTAAGGCTGCATTATGTTCAGTCCCTGTTTTATAAATCCCAGACTTTGAGAAACCATTTTTGTTACAAACAGATGCATCAGAGGTAGGTGTAGGTGCAGGTGCAGTCCTGTGTCAAAATATAGATGGGACGGAACATCCTATTCTCTACATAAGTAGGAAGTTGCATGACAGAGAGATAAGGTACTGCACCATTGAAAAGGAATGTTTAGCTGCAAAGTGGGCCATTGAGTCCCTTAATTTTTATTCGCTAGGAACTGACTTTGTACTTACAACAAATCACAGTCCTCTCTTTTGGCTTAACCAAATGAAAAATAAATATTTCAGCATCACAAGGTGGTACCTGGCACTATAGCCATTTAAATTCAAGGTGACACAAATCTGGTAAAGAGAATAGCAATGCTGATTTTCTGTCAAGATATGAACCAGGAATTGAGGGTTCTGATGGTTGAAAAACAAATATATGAGTTTAAACTTTACTGTTTGCTGTACTTTTATAGAAAAAAGGATACTGCACATGTGCTTAATTTCTGAATGTTAGAAGCTAATATTAGGGAATTAGAAAGTTTTGGAAACCTGTTTGATAAAACAGGTTCCCTCTTAAGTAAGGGGTGTATGTGACAGGGTTGACTTGGGCCCTCTCACAGTTGTTATGGAGAGTTTGAATGCAGGGATCTGTTCTGATCTTTTCTTTCCTGTCTCTTGTCTGTCTGGTTTTCCTGTGAGACCTAGGATTTGATCACCCCGCCAGGCTTGCAGTTCTTTGCCTCTCACTGTCTCTCAGTCTTTCCTTGCTGTTTCTGTCTTTTTCTCCCTTGCATACATGCTGGTATAAAAATACATGCAAATCATTTTGTGACAATGTAACTGATATTGTGATCCCTTTCTTTAGAAATTATATAGTGTTACTGTTGAAATGTATATAATTATAGTTTGAGATGATTGCAAAAAGCTATTGGGAACTCACAGGGTTAACCTGGGAGCAGTTTTTAAGCCTTTTTTTAGAAGAGCTGTGGGGACGGTTCCTCAGCTCTGGGACACTGTGTTCTTGCTACACCTGCATGAAATTGATAAGAACATTGGAAATTTACAAGAACGTTTTAGAAAAAAACAGGTTGCTTGTTAAATAGGGAGTGGCAAAGACTTGGAGAGAAAGGTGCAATGTTTTTGAGAGACATAGAGAGATTGAAGGAACACTCAGATGGATCTTCTCTGTTTATTCTGCCTTTGAAAATTGTTATACTGAACAGGTTTAATTTTTTATGTTACTGGTAGCACTAACAAACACTTTTTGCAAATTTTACAACTGCTCCTGGTTTTTCCTATGCTTCCTGACCTGTGCCTTGATGACACAGCACCCGCTGAAAAGGCAAAGGAGCGATCAGCTGATAAACCTGCTATTCCCTCTGTGGAGGAGATAGCTATGGCCTTGCAGGTCCTCCAGCATTTCCAGGCCTGTGTTTCCCTTGGGAGTACCACGGTTTCGCCTCAGGTTGCGACCCAGGCTTTGGTTCCCCCAGCCAAGCGTCGAGAGTATCTTCTTGAGGTGGAAGAGGAACTTATTGAGCCAGAGGTCTCCCCAGAGCAAGAATTTGGCTCCTACCCTTGTGGCCAGGAGAACTGTTCATCCCATTATGCGTTCATTAGAAGCCTGTTAGACACTGTTGACCTCTCCACACAAGAAACGGTGGAGGATGAAGATGAGGCTGAGTTCTTCGATATGATGGGTCTGGTTCCTGCCAAGGGGTTGCTACTGCCTGTCCATAAGTCTCTGAAGAAGGCTTCACTTAAGCTTCTGCAACCCCTCCCCCCCCCCAATTCTTTAACAGAGGTTGACAGGAAGATTGACAAAAAGTACCAACTGGACAGGACAGGTCTAATGCTGATTACCTTTTTAACCACCCAGGCCATGAAGGGGTGGTTCAAGCTGTGGCTTGTGACAAGACCAGAGTCCCTCTTTCTTCACATCCTTCTGATAAGGATTCCAGGAAACTCGATAGCATGGGGAAAAAGGTACCTGGCAGCCTCCCTCCTTCTCAGAGAGGCTACTTATATGTCCTACACAGCGCAGTACCAGAAGGCTCTGTGGTCATCAGTGCTGGCCATGAGTGACAGGGTCACAGGTGATTTGGCAGTTGATCTGGCAGAAACTGCCAGGACTGCCCTGGAGGTGACCAACTATCAGTTTCTCATGGCAGTTGATGCCAGTGATACTGCTTCCAGGTTTCTGGCACTAGCCGTCACTCAGAACTGCTAATCTTTCTCAGGACACCCTGGCCAAGGTCATGGATTTCCCTTATGAGAATAGTTCGCTCTTTGGTGACAAAACGG
Source organism: Neoceratodus forsteri (assembly GCA_016271365.2). Taxonomy (NCBI): domain Eukaryota; kingdom Metazoa; phylum Chordata; order Ceratodontiformes; family Ceratodontidae; genus Neoceratodus; species Neoceratodus forsteri. Next base: position 407,013,489 of record CM028132.1, on the reverse strand, counting down.
AGGCTTTTATGATAAAGGTGGAGGAGTATAAAGCCACCTTTAGAAGCAATGCTTTTAGCGATAAGCCCTCCACTTCCTACAGAGCACAGGGAAGGGTAGGTAGAGGCAGGGGCTTTTACCCCAGGCAAGTATTTCAGACTAAGGTAGTCCCTGACTACCAGCAGCCCAGGGAGTATTTCAGGGGCAGGGGCAGAAGGCCCTCCAAACAGTCTGACCTGGCTCCAGGTGCCAGGGCCCAGCCCATGCAAAACTTCTGAAGTGTTGGTTCTGGTTGCCACTCGTCTCCCAGTGGGAGGCAGGCTGGATCACTTCTTCTGACAGAGGGAAACTATTACCATGGACAAGTGGGTCCTGAAGGTAGTGAACCAAGGTCTGTCACTAAACTTCAAATCCTTTCCCAGGTTGCAGGGTCTCAAAAGCTTCCAGCCTGTAACCATAGCAGAGAAAAACCTCCTAGAGCTGGAGACAAAGAAGCTTCTCCAGTTAAGAGCAGTGGAAAAAGTTCCCATACCTCAGTGGGGAAAGGGTTTCTACTCAAAATACTTTCTCACTGGGGGGGTGCATGACTGTCGGCCAAGCTTCTCACCATAGCTCCTCATAAAGGCGTGTAATTCAGGTTCAAATATTAATATTAAACCTAGTAATCCACAATAAATAATACCGGAAAATAGCCGTTTACTTGAATGCAGCGATCTAAAACTTGTTGCTGTGCGGTCTCCAGAACTTTTATCATGTGTCGGACCAACAAAGTGGGAGCTGCTGCGGAAGGTACCCACCAGAAGGATAGCAGAGCGGGAGGAAGGAAAGACATACTGCCCGAGGTCTCTGAAACAGAGGGGCCTCAATCTTCTAAAGCAGCACTGTTACGAGCGATCCAAGGGTTGGATCGTAAATTGAGGACTTCAGCACAGAGCTTAAGCAACTCCACACTAAGGTGGATGTAGTTGCTGAGGCCCGCTAGTCTTCGTGTAGCATATGGAGGTAAAACCTTTGTTTTCTGAAACGGTGGAAGCGCCTAAATTACTGGACAAAATACAGAGACAGTTCAATGCGTGGGACACAGCGTCTGATTCAGATGAAGACCAAACAACCTGAATTCTAATCTACTGCTTTAAAGTTTGTACGGCTAGTTTATAAGGGTGGGAAAGGGGGGAACTTATGAAGTGACTGTGCAGGAATAATTCTACTTGGATTCCCTCACCATGACATTTTATTTGAGTTAAAATTGGTAGTGCTGTTATTAAGAGATAGTCTGAGGATGGGAAGTCTGATTAACAGTCATACTGGCTGTGCTCTATATTTTTTCCCCTTCTTTCCCTCTGAGTTCCCTTGAACAGAGTCTAAGAATAGAATAACACAAGAAGTTTATATATGTGAATGGTATAATCTACAATAAGGTTAAAGTAAATTAGCCGTACTCATTTGACTTGGAATAGTTTTGTCTATTACTGAGGGAAGTTGTGGGTGGGCAATGTTTATCTGTTAAAATTGTTCATAGAATGGGATGTTTAACCCGTAATAGGGTGTAAGATGTGACATATTTTTAGATTTTTCATTCCTGCTTATGGCCAATGAAGCCGGAATGGATAACTATAATTTTAGTATATATAACATCTTAAGTGCTTATAGCACAGATTTACTGTTGTGATGTATGTTGGTAAATATGTTTACGATGACCCTCAAGTGGTGTAACGAGGCTCAGGGGCATTCTTCGTGAGGCTACTATAAAAATGCGGATTATTCAAATGAATACTTAAATACCTGTATGCAATTGTATGTATTGCTCTGTATTACAGAAAAGTAATAAAATGTAATTACAAAAAAAAAAAAAAAATACTTTCTCACCCAGAAAAAAAAAAAAAACAGGGAATGGCAACCCATTCTGGATACCAGACTCCTCAACAGGCACCTGGCAAAACCCAAGTTCAGGATGGTCACTGTGGTCACAGTCATTCCTTCTCTTCAGGCAGGGAACTGGTTGGTCTCTCTGGATCTGAAGGATGCATACTTCCACATACCAATCACACCCAGCCTCAGAAAGTACCTGAGGTTCAGGTTACCTTCAGGTCACTACCAGTTCTCAGCCCTGCCCTTTGTACTTTCCTCAACCCCCAGGATTTCACAAAGTGTCTGGCAGTAGTAGTGGCACATCTGAGGATACTGTGTGTCACAATGTTCCCTTACTTAGACGACTGGCTAGTCATTGGGGAGTCCTTTCAATAGGTCAAGGATGCTGTCATTCTGATGCAGTACACCCTAAAATCCTGGAGGTTTCTTATAAACCCTCGAAAGTTGCAGATAGAACCTGTACGGGTCCTAGAGTTCGTAGGGGCAGAGTTGGATACTCTGCAAGGGAAAGCATTCCTGCCTCAGGAAAGGATAGACAGTATTTTGGCACTGGCAAGATTATTTGCCCTAGGACAACTCAGACCAGCAAGACATTTCCTGCAGCTCTTGGACCACATGGCTGCCACTACGGCAGTGATCCCTGGTGCTAGATTCCAAGTGAGAGACAGACAGTTCCATCTCGGGTCCCTTTGCTCCCAAAGAAGGCACCCTCTCTCTCTCTCCAAACTGGTTCCAGTAACAAGGTCCTTCCTTCAAGTTCTAGAGCAGTAGAAGGAAGGAGACAGTCTCAGAGAGGGATTGCCCTTCCAGCAACAAGCTCCCACGATCAGCCTCACAACAGATGCCTCCGTCCTAGGGTGGGAAGCACATCTAGATGACTTCACGGTAAGTGATACCTAGACATCCCAGTAATCATGCTTACACATTAACCTGCTCGAGCTCAGAGCAATGTTTCTCGCCCTACAGTCCTTTGTCCTCCAGATCCAAGGCAAGTCTGTACAGGTCAGGAGAGACAACACCACCATGATGTATTATATCAACAAACTGATTGGAACCAGATCAACCAAGTTGTGCACAGGGACCTTAAAGATCTGGAGCCCAGCATACCCCAGTCAGATCAACCTTTGTGCAATACACCTTCTGGGGAAGGATGCTGACCTGGCGGACTGCCTTAGCAGATCAGCCAAAGCCACCACGAGTGGTCTCTGAACAGACAGGTATTGGATACTATGTTCACGTGTGGGGTACACTAGAGATTGACCTTTTTGCTTCCAGGGAGAATCACCAACTCTTTAAATTCTGCTGGACGCCCTGACACTGGATTGGATGGGGAGGTTCCTTTATGCCTTTCTTCCTATCCTCCTACTACTGAGGGTTCTCTTCAATCTGAGGAGCCAGCTAAGAACCATGATTCTAGTGGCCCTGGATTGGGCCAGACAGCCATGGTACTCCCTCCTGCTATCCCTGTCAGTTGCATAACCTATTCATCTGCCTCAGAGACACAATCTCCTGACCACATCTCAGGGCAGGATCCTGTACCCCAACCTCAGGTCACTTTGCCTCAAGGCATGGCTCTTTAAGACCTAGAGTTTTCTAACCTCCAGTTTTCTAGGGAGGTCCTAAATGTCCTCAAGGTATCCAGAAAGCCAACAACCAGGAAAACCTATGCCTCCTAATGGAAAAGGTTTTCTCTCTGGTGTGGACCGAAGCAAATCATTCCCATGCAGGCAGGTCTGCCTGTGCTTCTTGATTACCTGGTCCACCTGTAGAACCTAGGCCTCAGGCCTTCCACTCTTAAGGTCCACTTGGCAGCAATTTCTGCCTACCTCTCAGTGGGTAAAGAGAGGTCGGTGATCTCACACCCCATCTTCAAAAAGTTCTTCAAAGGACTTCTGCAGCTATATCCCCCTCTCAGGGAGCCGGTTCCACCTTGGGATCTGAACCTCTGTATAGCCAAGCTCATGGAGCCCCAATTTTTTCCAATGGCTACTCAGACCATAAGTATGTTACCTGGAAGACTGTCTTCCTGGTAGCCATCACTTCTGCTTGGAGGTATATGAGCTCCAAGCTTCTCTGCACAGACCCTAACTATATTGTATCCACAAGGATGAGGTGGTCATTAGGACCAATAGGAAATTCCTGCCTAAGGTGGTGTCTGAATTTCATTTGAATCAGTCCATCACTCTCTGTATGTTTTTCACAGCCAAATCCAGTGCGGGAGAGATGAAGTTACACAGCTTAGATGTCAAGACGGCACTTAGCCACTACCTTGAGCATACCAAAGCTGTCAGGTTAGGCCATGCGCAGCTATTCCTCACAGTGAAGTGGGTAAGGGTAGGCCAGCATCAAAAAGGACAGCTGCATGCTGGATAGTCTCTTGCATTCAGTTCTGATACAGCAAAGCTGGCATGCAGCCCCCTCAGAGCTCACTCCGCCCATGGAACAGCTGCTTCACTGGCAGCAGTGAGGGACGTCCCCTTATTGAAAATCTGTAGAGCATCTACCTGGAAAACTGTACATACTTTCACAAAGCACTACTATCTGGACATAGAATCCAGAAGTGATGCCAGGTTTGGCACTCCGGGGCTGCAGAACCTTTTTCCTAAGTAGGTTCTGTACCTGGAAAAAGGTTCTGTACCTGACCTCCCAAGATACTGCTTGGTAGTCTATATCAGTTAAGCATACTGAGGGATTACTGGGGTTTGACAAAAAATTACTATAGTACTGTTTCTCCCCGCGGATCCCTCAGTATGCTTAACTCTTCCTCCCTGTTGTCTGTTCCAGAACCAGAAAAGGTTCTACGCCCTCCAAGTATTACCATCTGCTTAGCCATATGAGCTAAACATTATTTTGTTTCCCCTACTCTTGGGGTATTTTTTTTCCTATAGGCTAGTTAGATATTGGGGTTAGACCCCATTAAGCATTGTGCAGTGAGTCTGAACTGTTTAGAACACAGCATCACTTAGGGGCAGCAATTTGAATTACTGGCATGTGCCAATGATTCCATCATTTACTTGCGTTCTAGTCTCTCTGGGGCAGTTCAGCATAGGAGTCTGTCTGTATCAGTTAATCATCCTGAGAGGATCCCCTGGAAGAAATAACATTACCATGGTAAGTATTTTTCATCTGCCCCCACTTCGTTCCCCAAGTGAGAATATTTAATCCGCTTCCCCAGTTGTGTCCCCTCTGGAATCATTTTATTAAATCTGTCCCCTCACCCCCCAAAGTACTGTTACACTCACACAGTTATGTTTTGCGGCAGGATTTTTTTTTGTTTTTCTCCTCAGAGGTTCGCACTTTTGATTTCTCACTGTTATTCTTTGTCACTATTTTTGTTGGCGATCTAGCTCACATGCTGTTATTGTCGTCGCTTTTTTTTTTGTATAATTGCTGTCACTTTTTTGACAAAATACCATCTTTCTGACTGCAGTCAGCTGGTTTCATTCTTACACTGAAGGGAAGTGTCAAGCTGTCTGGATAAGAAACTCCATTTCATCACCACTCCCTATCTACTCGGGTGTCTCTCAAGGGTCTGTCCTGGTTTCTGTTCACTTTTCCATATTCTTGAATGATCTCTCCTCTGTCTGTTCTTCTACATCCATTCATATGTACGCTGATGTTACAGTTATTTTTGCATTTGTCTCCTATTCCTATGATCTTACCTCACAGCTTCAGCTGGATTTTTTTTTATGTATACATTTTTCTCCCCAGGGCACACCGTAGGCAGCTAGTTCCACCCTTCCCTGCCCCCTGGGTCCGTCCACCGCTCCCTCTGGTACCACTGAGCCTCACTTGCCCCACAGATTTTCCCCCCACAGTGGGGCCAGGAATGGGAGGGCTGTCCTCCCCCTACCCAGGATTCACAATCCACATTGGGGCTATTTTGGTGATGTGGCGGAGCAGGATGCCGGTTGGCAGTTTTTGTCCCTCCCCTTCCGTGGCCATGAGCAAGCACACCACATTGCCACATTCTTGCCTCCCTAACTCCAGTGCTGCCACACGACCTCCACCAGGAGGCAGCCAAGGAGCAAGATAATATTCCCTCTCTCCCCAGGAGAGGAGAGCCGTCCATCGGACGCTGGATCCTCTCCTTTCTCTGCCAACCCCCAGCAACCCGAGCTCACTCCTGAGCCCGGGTTGCCGGCGTTGCACAAGATGTAGCTAGCATCCAGTGCCTCAACCCTCAGTGCCACGGGGCCAGCATGCTTCAGATGGATCTTGATAATATTCAGCACTGGTTCTGGTCTAACCAACTTTCCTCTCAATGTGAAAAAAAAAGTTTCCATGACTTTTGGCATCCATCAGAGCTTTCAGACTTACCTCTCTTCCTATATTTCACACCCTTGATGGTGCTCTTATTGAGGATGCATCTTCTAAGTACCTCAGGGTCTGGCTTGACCATCATCTTGATTTTTCTGTTCATGTTGATGCCATACATCAAAAGCTCCACCCCAAGCTTAGTGCATAATACAGGAACAAGGCGAGTATACCGCTTCCTGTCCACCCAGAAATAGTTTTAAAAGTGATTCTCCCTATTTTTGATTATGGTGACAGTCTGTAGTGGAGCTTCCAAATCCTCCTTGCCAGACTTGACCCTCTCTTCCACTGTGTTTGTTCTTTTACTTTAGATTGTCCCCCTCGTACCCACCATTGCTCTCTCTATTCTGCATTTTCATTCCCCTCGTTTGATGCAAGGCACCTTTCTCATTGTGCCTCCTTTATATCTAAATACTGTTTTGGTTCCCTTGCCTCCTGCCTTACATCTCATTTTTTCCTCTCCCTCAGCTTCCTACTACCCTCTCCACAATAATACTTCTCATTCCCTCTCTATTCCTTCTAGAAAATCTACTGTTGGTCAGTCTGCTTTCTCATACTGCTTTCCTAAACTCTGGTCCTCCTTTAGCCTGTCAATTCACTCTGCCTGTTCTGCTTTCTCCTCAAATTTCCTACTTCATGACTTTTTTCCTACCTCCTGCAACTGTCCATGACCCTCTTCCTTCCTCCTCACCCCACCTAGTTTTGTCATGGCATCTGTTTCCCTCATTACCTCTTCACTGTTCTGTCCTTGTAAGAGCAGATACCTCACCTAAATTATTGCAGCCTTATCTACTTACTATTACTAAGCTTGATAGATACTGCACTTACTTGTGGTACTGTTTTGACTTCAGTTTTTGATTGGATATATTGTGTTTGCTGTATATGGAGCTGTCGGCAGTCAGTGTGGCTTTCCTGGTGAGGAATGAATAAATGAATGAATGAATGAATGAATGAATGAATGTGGTTGCCAGAAATGGACACAGTACTCTAGGTGGAGTTGTACCAGTGATCTGTACAGAGACAACGCTTCTCTCTTTCTGCTGGTGATGCCCCTCCCTATGCACCCCAGCATCCCATTAGCCCTCCCAACTGCCTTGTACTGCCTGGCCACCTTTGGGTAACTGGATATGATTACCAAAAGATCACTATCCTGCTTGGTGGTCGTCAGTACCACTCCACCCATTTTGTACTAAACACCCCTGGGTTTCTGTACTCCAAGTGCATTGTTTTGCACTTTTTCACATTTAAACTCAGCTGCTATATCCTTGACCACTCCTCTAGTTTTCTCAGGTTTCTGTCCATCCTTTCTGTCCCTTCTGGAGTGTGTCTGCTATTTCAGATTTTGGTGTCATCTGCAAAGAGACAGACCTTCCCTTTCAGCTGCTTTGTAGTGTCACTTATAAAGACATTAAAGAGGATTGGTCCCAACAGTGATCCCTATGGCACCCTGCTGGTTACCCTCCCTTCCTCGGAGTGAACTCCATTTACCACCACCCTCCACTGCCTATCCCCTAACCAGTTTCTTACCCAGTTTACCACCTTTGGACCCACTCCTTAGCAACCCAGCTTGCTTACTAGTCTCCTGTGTGGAAAAGTGTCAAAAGCCATTTTAAAATCTAGGTAGGCCACATCCACCGCTCCACCCTTATCCTAGTTCCTTGCTCACCCAGTCAAAGAAATCTATCAGATTCATTTTACATGCCCCCCCCCCCAACTGTAGGTCTTTTGGCATCACCTTCAGCCCCTCCCCCCCGAGCCTGCTGGGTCCTGTGCCCGACTCCCAACTGCCATTAGGACCGTCCACAGCCTGGCCCCCCTGCCTCCTCCATGGGCAATGCCAGACTGCTAGTTGACACCCTTCAGACTGTCGCTTGGTCCTGCAGGACCACCGTTGGGTCCTTCTCACGGTCACCTGTCGCATAACCCACCGTACTACCCGACGCTGGGACCTTCTCTTCTGCCGATGACTCCTCAGCTGTTGTCGGACAGTTATGGCAATTTAACTCCTGCTGGTCGTACATCCAGCACCTGGCGCCAACCCTAACGTGGCCCCTGCACTGACGCGGGCTCCTTCTCAGCCTGCTCCTATGGCTCCTCCTTCTGTACCTGAGGCACCATCTGATGCTAGGGCAGGCGCCGGTACTGTCTCAGGTCCGGCCTGACCCAGTGCCCGGTGCTGGGCTCTGACTACTCAGAGGATTCTGAGTTGGATTTCGTCCATCCACCAGACTCTCCCTCACCTGAGGAGACGTGATCAGGGAGACTCTTAAATCCACCCCAGAAGATCCTTCCTTTCTAGAGGTGATGAGGCTCATTCAAACCTCACAAAGTTGATAAGCAGAGGATCAGGACCCTCAGTGATACCGTTTGGCAGAGCACCTTCGCCTCCCAGGGCTCACCTCAGTGGTCTTCCCTCCCCTCGTGGCGCCTCACGATGATGTTACTTTATTTATTTATTTAGATCTTGGATTACAATACCTCTGAGCAATAAAACTCTCTTACAAAGATTCCACATCAGTAAGTGTAGGACATATATAAACAATGGTAACAACAGGTAAACTAGTTAGTGAACGTCAAGATTATATTTTGAAACTTCTACATTGTAAGTAGTCTATAAAATCATTGTATGGCACTCAATATAAAAGTAAAAGGAGAAGATGTAGTAATAAACCAGAGGAGGGGGCAGCCTAGCAGGCCTTGTCGAAACCCGAGAGAGTAAATAATAGAGGGTGAAAGGTAGGTAGAAGAGAGAATCGAGAGGGAGAGGAAAGGGTAAAGAGTTGCGTGAGAGGTGACGGGATAAAGAGATTGGGGTAGGGTTAGGGGAAGGGGATGAGTAGAAGGAGAAGAGTGCAGAAAGAAGTGAACAAGGGGAGAAGCAAAGGTGGAGGGTGGTGGGAAACAAGGCTCATAAGTTGAGGTGAGATAAAGTGCCATGAGATATAATATCGAAAATAGATATAGCTTCTATGGGTGACACCGACAGTCACGTATACTGTTTGCTACTAGGTGCTGATGGAGCTCGTGCTTGAAAGGGCCCAGTTTTGATTCAGTGGTGATATCCCTATTCAGGGAGTTGAGCCAGAAGGGAGCTCTATGAGCGAAAGACTGTTGACCTAGGGTTATGCGGCATCTGGAACAGTGAAGACCTGTGTTGCCGAGCTGCGAGTTTGTTGCGGGTTGCAACAGGGGCTAAGGAGCATTTAGACCCCAGGGGGTAGTAATGTAAGGTGAGCCTTCTTAGCTAGTAAACAAGTTTGATATTGGATCCTGCCGAATAATTGGAGCCACCCGGTTTGAGCATATAGGTCTCGTGTGCGTGTGTGTGTGAGGTGGGCAGCTCCAGTCAGGAGTCTGCATGCTTTATTAAAAGCAACAGTGATCCTGCGAAGGGATGTGGCTGAGGCAGAGCCGAATATAACCAGCCCATAATCGATTATGGAAATGACAGAGCTCAAAATCGCTATTCTTAGCGCCTCGGGAGTCAGGTTGTGCTTGTGCCTATGGAGCAGGCCAATCCTTATGATAACACCGTGGGCTATATTTTCTATATGTTGTGAGTAGGATAGTGAGCTGTCGACAGTGACCCCAAGATATTTGAAGGAGTGGATCTGTTTAGACGGAGTACCAATATAGTTTGGGATGGTCAAGAGTTTAAAATGATCAAAAGGTACTTTATATTACTATTTATGTAACTTTAGATTTTACACACAGGACGGTCTTGTAGACAGGACTTCAGTCCTAATGACATGTTTTTCCTGTTTAAAAATAAAGTTTTTACTACTACTATTAAAAGTTTGGACTTGCGTTTATTATGAGCACTGTTGAAAAGCATCACTTTGGTCTTTTTATAGTTCAGCACCAGTTTTTGAGTGCTAAACCACTTTTCTATCTCCAAAAAACTGAGTTGAAGGTTACCCTGAAGGATCTTTGGATCTGGGTTACTTGAGTAAATCACAGCATTGTTTGCGTAGAGCAGAATCTGTTTGTAACAGGCCCTTGGGAGGTTATTCAAAAAGATACTAAATAGAAGGAGGGGTCCCACTATAGATTCTTGAGGCACTCCTGAGCGAAATGGCTTCCTTTTGGAGAGTACATTGGTTATCTTGATTGGTTGCGAATGGTCTTCTAAGTAGCTTTTGAACCAATTGACAGCATTATTTGACATCTCTGCCTGTGATAGTTGCTCAAGTAGTAGTGAGTGGTTCACTGTATCAAAGGCCTTCGTCAGGTTGATGAAGACAACACCTACCAGATTGCCTTGGTCCAGTGATTTATGAATGAATCCCATGAATTCTAACAGTGCAGTGATTGTACTATGGCCTTTTCTAAAGCCATGCTGTTGGGGACATTGAATTCTGTATTTATCCAGGTATTCCACAAGCTGATCTGCTGTTACACGCTCGAGGGCTTTTGACAGCTGTGGGAGAATGGAGATTGGCCTGTAGTTAGTGTGTTGTGGCCCGTCCCCACTTTTGTGCACAGGGGTTACTAGGGCCAGTTTCCACTTTTGGGAGAATTGTCCAAGTCTTAGAGAAAGATTCAGAATCTTGATAAGGGGTGTAAGAGTTCCCTCAAGGGTGAGGGCAATAAATTTGAGGTCTAGGCTGTCCCCACTGAATCTGGATTTTCAGAGTACTTTGCTTATGTACTTTCTTGCCTCGTGTTTAGAGACCTCTTTGAAGTAAGGGGGGGGGCTGTTGCTGTGCATTACTGACTGGGGTACTGGTGGAGGCAGAGATTGTGGAAAAAATCTGGGGGGGGGAGACACTGCTGAGGTCTGTAAATGCATTGATTGTTAAAAGGTTGGCTATGGTCATTGGGTCTAGTATCGAGGTGCCATCGATGTTAAGCATGGTGGCTGCTCTCTTGAGTTCTTTACCGGTGATATCCTTTATGTTGTTCCAGAAATTTTTACTGTACCCCCAGGAGTTGGAGAGCACCTCCCTATAGTATTGATTTTTCGCAAGACGGATGGCCCAGATACGTTAATTTCTAGATTTTTTATATTACTGTCTCTCTGTTTGCTTGCCTGGTGCTCTGGTGTGGTGCCAAAGATGATCCCTGATCTTCATGCGCCCTGTAAGTTCAGGTGTTATCCAAGGGTTACACGCACCCTTAACTTTCTGCTTTTTTAAGGGGGCATGGATGTTGCTAGCGGCATTAAAGCGATCGATGAAGAACTCTTAACGCCTCGCCAGTATCATTGGTTGAGTCAAGTAGTGACCAATCCTGGCTTTGTAGATGTGATTTGAGTGGCTCCAGGTGTCCTGGAGTTAGGACCCTGCTGAGGATTACCTTAGGTGGTGGTTTGTTGAATTTATTGGACCAGTAACAGAGTACAGGGGAGTGGTCACTTAGGATGTCTGGGAGTAAAGTGATGTTTGAGATGTGTTCCAGGTGACTGGATAGTACCCAATCCAGTAAGATACTTGATCACATCTTATAGTTTATTCTAGTGGGGGTGTTAACTAGCTGGGTAAGGTGTATGGCGGAGACAGCGTCCGTAATGTGTCCAGTGTCGGGGAGAGCCAGTTTACATTAGAAATCTCCCAGTATTATGGTTTCAGTGTTCTGAGGCACGCTCCAAATATATTCCATGATGCTATGAAAGCCAGTAGCAGACTCCTTTGGAGGTATGTATTCAGATAATATTGCTAAGGTTTTGTTATGGGCCCCTAGAAGTACCTTGATGGCCAGGACCTGAGAGGAGTTACCTACGCAGGACAATTTTAGGGTGTGATCCATGAGAGTATCTTTTAAGGAAATAGCACAGCCTCTTTTTGTGAGTCTGTCCTGCCTAAAAATAGAGTAGCCAGGCACGGCGAAAGCAGAGACTGGGATTTTGGGTGAGAACCAAGTTTCTACAATAGAAAGAATGTCCGGGTTGTGTTGTGTAACCCAGATCTTGAGGTTGTCTAATTTACATAGAAGACTACATATGTTGACAGATGCAATAGAGAGTGTACCAGGCTTTTTTGTGATGCAAGGGTCCGTAGCCCTAGGGGGACCAGGGTTAGGGTGCACATTCCCAGACAGTAGTAGAAGCTGTAGTATTAGTTTCATTAGGCATGCCTTTACATGTTTATAATACATTTTGTGCTTTCTTCTCCAATTGGAGGTACTGCTGCTTTTATTGGTTGTTGTAGTGAGGTTAGAAAGGATTAGCTGGTTATGAGAGATGTTGTTTGATGCTTGATGTTAGTCCTCCAAGAGGTAGCACTGGTGTCCATAGGGGGTAGCAGAGACCATTTTTCCTAAAACAGAGTCTGCAGTTGATGTCCCAGTGGCATAGTGTAAGTAGCCTGAGATTATGATGTGACATTGAGACTGATTCATGTCATGTAACAGGCCAATTTTGTGAGCCATTATAATCCAGGGTAAGCAGGTGAGGGATTAGGAGTGGGGTATCCTACTTTGTAGGGCTTATTTGAGAGCAGAAAAACTACAAGGCAGAAGCTGCCTGGATTGAGTACAGTGGTATGAGAAGTTTTAGCCCACTTAAAACCAGGAATTGTCCCTTTAAGTGAGAGGGTGCCCTTGTATCTAAGCTGCCTAATCAGGGGAAGCGAGGGGCGGAGGCTCAGGGCCGAAAGAGGATTTAGAGTGTTGGGGATGGGGGTGTGAGGCAGGAGAAAAATCAAGTCCAGAGAACAAGCACAGTTTAAAGTTAACAGAGAGAACAAGCACAGTTTCAAATTAGCTGCTAAGGAATAGGTGGCCAGTGAGAAACAGCAGGGCAGAGAAAGGAGCCAATAACGCTTCTTGAGGAGGCTGGCCGAAGCCAGTCAGACTGCTGCAGTTCAAGTCCTCTGGAAACAGCAAGCGTACCTGGCTATTGGTGATGCTGGTAGTGGTTAGGAGGAGCCGCGGACAACGGAGAAAAGCTGTGCCCCACAGGGAAGGCTTGGGGTGCCCAATTAGGGCGAACCTGGAGAGAGGGCGAGAATAGAAGGAGTTAGTATATTAAAGGTGCCACAAGGCTGGCCCTTTAGTTAATCAGTGGGTGGATCTGCAAGGACAGAGGAGGGCTAGAAGAGGAGGCAAGGGTGGGGGGCACAATAGCTCTCAGAGCAGCAGGGTGTCTGGCTTTGGTGCCAGGGGGATTAGTTAGGTAAATGGTGAGAAAAAGTATAGAGAGCGTAAGGGAGGAAAGATTTAAATGCAGGGGCAGAAAAATGAAGATGAGAAATTAAATATGTGTGTAGGAGCAAAAATGGAAGGGGAGCGGGCGAGTATAGAACAGCACTGAGAGAGGGGATACAGTACAAGAGAGGTAGAAGCAGCCACAGGGGAGGCGGGTTAGCAAAAGGTAGCAGTACGGAGGGAAAGAAATGGAGAAATTAATGTAGAGCAGGCAGAGGATGAGCAGTGCCAGAAGTTACAGTTCACAGAAAAATTGGAAAATACAGAGCTACTAAGTTAAGACACTCTGCAGCTATTCTAAATCTTGTAAACAGACACATTAATAGACTCTACATGTATTCTGAATCACTATACAGTAAAAGAAAATATTTATATGCACATATCAAGTAAAAAAATCACTTAACAGACTGTAATGTTTTTAAAAATCAAGTCCAGAGAACAAGCACAGTTTAAAGTTAGCCAAGAGAACAAGCACAGTTTCAAATTAGTCACTAAGGAATAGGTAGCCAGTGAGAAATAGCAGAGCAGGGAAAGGAGCCAGTAGCACTTCTCGAGGAGGCTGGCCGAAGCCAATCAGACTGCTGCAGTTCAAGTCCTTGGGAAGCAGCAAGCTTACCTGGTTATTGGTGATGCTGGTAGCGGGCAGGAGAAGAGACGCAGCTGGCGGAAACTACCACTGTATGGCAACAGCTGGCATCGATCCCTCTGTTATCTAGAAAGGCAGATTGGCTGTACCACGTCCCAGAGGGTCAGCCCCATTATAGAGACCCACCCTAAAGCTGTACCAGCCGTACTAGCAGCAGCCCATGTCAGGACTACTAAGCCTAAGTACCTGGGTAACTTCTCTCCCGACAAGGAGCCTAAGCAATTGGACCACTTCGGTTGGTGGGTGTACACTTTTTCCACGCTAGCCCTGCGTGCATAAAATTACTTGGCGCACATGGTGGTCCATCAGCAGTCCCTCTAGGGCCAGGCTACTGGCATTCTCAAAGCCCGCCTGGACGCCTCCTCTAAGGCTCAGTCAGAGCAGCTGCTTCACTCCACCTCCAAAGTGAGCTTCCTCATCCTCTGTGCCGCCTACGACATGGAGGATGCTTCGGCGGGGACCACAGCAATGGCAGTTTCTAGGGACATGGATATGTTGTTCATCCACACTTATTGGCAGGTCCCTTGCCGCTTTAAATCTTGCCGGAAGGTCTTCAAGCTGGTTCCTCCCACCCACCCGGGTGGTAAAACTCGCTCCGCCCCATGACGCCAGATCTTCCCTTACCGCTTGGAAGTTCAGGTTCCTCCTTAGCTCTAAGCTTCGACTGGTTCCTGAAAATTTTGGTCTTCGAAATCATTGGAAGTGTCTTTTTGAAACTTCGATCTTTTCTTCTTCGCTATGGCGATGGCTCAGTCCTTTTCCGGCCCTGAGAGGCGCACGGTTAGTTCCTCCAGGAGAGACTCGCATTCCACGTGCGTTTATTGCCTGGACTTGGATCACGATCCTCAGGCTTGTTGCAATTTCTGTTCTGCCCTTTCGGTCAGCTCTCTGGAGGACCGCGCGGCCCGTTCGGGGCTCGGACATCCGGTAGTTTTTTACGCTCCGGAGATTCCCTCGGACCGGCGGGTGTCCGCTTCGACTGTTTCTCAGCAGTTTGATCCTGCTGGGGAGGGGGCAGTTCCCCCCCGGTTGCGGCGCTTATCCCGCTCTCCTTGGGTTCAACTCATGCAGCTTCGTTCAAGGAGCTTCGTCATTCCCTCTCCTCCAAGGGAGAGGGACCCTGGAGCCCTGCCGCTTAGCCTAAGGCTAGGGGCTGCAGTGAGTCTCTTGGCGGGCGGTCTCCCCTCCCTCGCCGGCGGCCTTTCCGGCTTGATCGAGGATGACTTCGACCACTGGCCTCACGGTCTCCCGTCAGGTCAGCCGGCCAGGTCCCCGTCGGCGTTGTCGAGTCTCTTGACCCGTCTTTGGGTGGTCTTCTGGTGCCGCCATCCCTCCGCCTCGGCGGGAGGCTGAGTTCTGTCCGTTCCTCGGGTGACAGCCCTCGGTCCTTTCTTCGAGCGAGGGAGGCGGCGTGGCGTCCGCTTCTTCCAAACCCGCTCTCGAGTCCCCGGTTTGGGTCTCGGTCTCGGTCAACCTCTCAGTCTAGCTGCTCACGCCCGATCTCAGCATTCTCGGTTCGGGCACGAGTTAAGTGGCTTTGCGTTCTTCCTCGTCCCCCTCTCGGATGAGGAAGCGGTTTCAACGCCGTTGGCGTCGGTGTTCTGAAGGAACTTATTGGCGACAACGGTTGTTGTCCGGTCGGTAGGCCCAATTCATTCTCCGGATAGCAAGCAGCCGCCGCTTCGGCAGCTGTTCGAAAGTTAGTCGAGGAGCCCTCTCCAGGGCTGGTTCCTCGTCCGACCGCTGCCCTCCGCCTCGGGCGGGGTTCAGCCAGGCCATGACCTGTTCTTCAGGTCACTCGTCCCTCACTCCTGCCCGCCTCGTGGACGAAGAGTGCCTCGGGCCTGCGGCAGCTTTTTACAGACCCTTCGGAGCCTGAAGCGGGTTTGCTATGTTTCCTAGCAGGGAGGACCTGGGGTCTTCCCAGGAACATTCCGTAGACGACAGCCCATCGTCCTTGAGGGGTCTGCTTCAGCTCATTTCAGAATTCACTGGGATGCAGCTCGAGCCCGTCTCCAAATGGGCACCTTACCCCCTTACAGAGATTCTGGACCGAGGGGGTTCTCCTTCGGAGGCCTCCCGTGGCTGAGGCTATCGTGGGCCCAGCCCTGGAGCCATGGCGGCGGCCTTCTTCCTGCCCTGCGCCGCCGGGGTGGCTCGGAGGTACCCTGTCACTGTCGGTTCTCTGCCCGGTTTCTCGGAGCACCCCTCGGCTGAAGGGTAGTCACTGACGTTTCCAATGTCTTGGAAGCGCTGGGGACGTGGATAGACCCCTGACAAAGAGTCAAAAGGATGGACTCACGTCGCGCAAAGGTTTACGCTGCGTCCTCCCTAGGCCTCCGTCAGGCCAGCTCGGCGGCTCTTATGGCACACTGTTCCCACACCCTTCTGGGCACCCTGGACGAGGTTCTGCCTCATCTCCCGGCCGATCTGTGGACCACGATCCGGTGGGTACGGGACCAGGGTAGGGCGGTGGCAATACAACAGCTCCAGACGGCTCTGGATCTGGGTGACTCCTGTGCCAGATCGGTGGCGGCCGCAGTGGCCATGCGCCGCAGGGCGTGGCTGAGGTTATCCTCTTTTTCCTTGAAACCCAGCATGAGTTGGCGGACATCCCCTCTTGGGGACTGACCTTTCGGCCCTGGAGTAGAGGGTCACTATCCAGGGGCCAGAAGTCGTGCCATCCGGACTCGGTCACTCTCGCCCGGAGGGTCAAGGGCAGCCGTCAGCCTTGCATAAGCCCTTTGCCCCTGAGCCCTGCGGCTCAACTGGCCCAGCATAAGGGCCAGCAGGCATCACGCTGGGTGGCCTGTTGCCAGTCCAGCGTCTTCCTCAAAAGGAAGCAGGGAGGCAGAAACCGAGAGCCCCTCGGCCCTTCCCCTCCAAGCCTGCTCAGTGACGGGCCAAGGGCACTGCCCGCCCCGTCGTCAGCCCGGTTTCCCCATGGGGACGGCTCCGCACCTCATTCTGGAGGTATTTAAGGGTAGATCCTGTTGCAGGTTGCGAGCGGTTTCCCCTTTTGAGCCGTTGCCCCATGGGGATCTTGGGTCCACTGCCTCTGTGTTGGTCGTTCCGACATGCCTGGCCCTCTAGTTAGAGGTGATCAGGAAGGCTGCGGACCCCCTTCAACCCTGGGTTCGTGTCCAGGTATTCCTGGCCTCAAACGGACGGGGGCTCGCGCCCATTCTCCCGCCCGCCTGGATGGTCTCTCTACTTCAGATATTCCATCCTCAGAATGTGGCGTGTGGCTGTTTCCTGGGTCTCCAGGATGTACCTACTCCTCGTTCCGTCCGTTTCTTGGGAGGCTCCACCCCTTCTTAGCGGGGGATCTCCTTACGAGTTCCTAGCCAGGCTCTTCTTTTGCTCAGCAGTCTCTGCGGCACTGAAGGGTCCGGATGTAACCCAACCCGGAAGGCAGACTGGTCTCCCGTTTCAGGAGCCAAGTGGGAACTCGTGCCTTAGCGGTGAAGCTTCTTCGGGACTAAGCTCGACTCTTGAGTCCGAGCTCGGCTCCGGGCGGACAGGGCTGAGGTTCTTCCTCCCTTACCCAGTCGGGATGGCTGGGTAATTCTGTCCTGCCAGGACCTCCTGCACCTCCTGGGCCTCAGGGCGGCCTTCCCCTAGTGGGAGGGGCCAGCCAGAGGTCATAGCGCTGCGTCCTTGGACCAGTTCGTGACTACAGCCCAGGAGTTAAGAGAATGCTCCCTTTGGACCGTTCCAACCCAGTCAGGAGAACATCCTGTTCGTTCGCCCTGAGTCGGCGGTCTTCTCCGACCGATGCTTCTCGGATGGGTGGGGTGCCCATCCAGGGGAATACAGAGTGCTTCGCCTCTGGTCCTCTCGGAAGTCCCGATGCCCTTCCTGCTCGCTGGAGCACAGGCGGTCTGCTTAGCTTGCACCGCTCGCTCCGCTTGTACGAGGTCTAGTGGTCTAAGTCCAAGTAGGACAACACCACGACCATGTGCTACCTACCCCGACAGGTTCGGTCGATCCCCCTTGTCTCGGTGCAAGGAGGTTCTCCGCATGGGATTTTTGCGCAGTCGAGGGTTCCCAGCCATTTGATGGCAGGAGCCCCCAATTTCCTGGCTGCTACCCTAAGCCGGGCATAGGCTGCGCCTCATGAGTGGTCTCCCCTGCCGGAGGTAGCACAGGATCTTCTCCCTCTTCCCTCCGGGGAGAATACAAGGCCGAGGCTGTTTTTTTGCCTGCCCCTCAGCAAGGCCTGCTGCAGAGGATGCCATCGGGGCCACAGACCCCGGGGCCCTCCGTGCCTCTCCCCCATTTCCCTTGACCTACGGGCAAGGCAAGGAGGGACTTGGTGCAGGTGATGCTGGTAGCCCCAGACTGGATTGCCAGTTCTGGTATCCAGCTCTCCTCAGTCTCAGCCCCAGGCTCCCGAGGCGGCCTCTAGTCCGCCCGGTCCTGTCTTCCTTTCCAGGGGAAGGTTATCCATCTGGACCTTCAATCCCTGCACCTGTAGGCCGACCCCTGTGCGGCTAGGGACCAGGCCTAGGGTATTTCGGCAAGGTCCTCGACCTTCGAGGTGTCCTGCTAAGAAGTTGGCCAAGATGCTCGTCCTCTGGGAGAAGTTCTCCCTTTTGATGATGGGATAGGGCCGTGCCCTTCCCCGTCCCTGGGCGAGCATTCCAGACCATCTGCGGTCCATCCTTAAACCAGGGCTTCAGCCGACGACCCTCTAGGTGTTTCTGTGGGTCACCCCTGTCTTCCGGGCGCAGGCCGGGAGGCAGTTGGTGGTGCGGAGAAGGTGGTCTGGCACTTCTAGGCCTCGATCACGCCTCCCCTTTTGGGGAGAGTATCCCCGTTTCTGTGGGATCCTTGCTGGTATGGGCTTAGCTCATGAGCAAGCCATCCGAACCTTTTGCACAGGTGCGAGTTTCCCCCACCTGTTGTGGAAGAACACCTTCTTGGGGCCACTTCGCCATCCAGAAGGTGGGGAGAGTTCCAGGCGCTCCTTTAATCTCCCTATCCGGTCTTCCACAGGGACTAGGTTGTCCTGCGCCCCACCCGAAGTCCTTCCGAAGGCGGTGGCGGAGTCTTCCCTTCGGGGGTATTGCCTCTGCCGGGGTTTATCCCCATTCACACTTCGGAGGCCGTATACAGGTTCCATAGGAACCTGTTTAACGCTCACCTTCCTAGGAAGCGTAAAGCTAAAGTTCGGGAGAGGTTCGCCAGCTGTTTATCATCTTCGCTGAAGCCGCATCTGGCAGATTTGCAGCCCAGTGGACGACAAGCGGGCGGGTCACCCCTGCATAGGTCTCCACTATAGGTGGGCGGGCATGGAGCCTCCCAGAGGATAAGCGTCTTTTTACCTGTCCTTCCGCTGCATCGGTGGCTGCTTCCGAGATACTCGGTCAGGATATCATGAGGCTTCTGCGGAAGCCAGGCTTTGCAATTCCCCTTCCACATCGACCTTGCCCGCCGGGTGCTGGTCGGGGCCTCGGGTTCTCCTGGTCTTTCTACCTAAGTAGGGTGCGCTTTGCCTCCCTCCTCCCGGAGAACTGCTAGAGTCTGCCAATAAGTGTGGATGAACAACATATCCATGTCCCCTAGAAATACAGGTTACTCATCTCTGTAACAGGAGTTCTAGGAATGGTATATTGTTCATCCACGCCCCAACCTCCCGGCTTGACGCACAACCTGGCTTCCAGCGGGCTAGATCTGGCGTCATGGGGTGGAGCCGAGAGTTTTACCACCCGGGTGGGTGGGAGGAGCCAGCTTGAAGACCTTCTGGCAAGATTTAAAGCGGCAAGGGACCTGCCAATAAGTGTGGATGAACAACATATACCATTCCTAGAACTCCTGTTACAGGTGAGTAACCTGTATTTGTTTCTGATCCCACACCTGGCTTCGTCTGATGGACTTTGCCCTGGGCGTTCAGTCCTCCATTATGGACACCCCGTTTTGGGGCTCTGCCCTTTTTGGTGACGAAGTCCAAGACACCCTCTCTTCTCTGCAGGACTCAGGCAGAGTCCTGAGGTTGGGGCACTCTCTCTTCTGCACCCACCAGAGCGGGGCTTGCCTGTCTTTCTTTCGCCGCCCAGTGGAGTGACCCTCCCACCACCTGCTTTCATGGTCTAAGGGCAAGCGTCGGGCATCCTCAGCCCCTGATGCTCCTGCCCCTTAGGCTTGCAGAGTCGAGGCAGCCTCGCATCCCTTGCCCTCTGTCGCCCCTTGACTCATGGCATGACCCCCTCCTTTCTGTTCAGGAGACTACCAGCATTGTTAGGGGGTTGCCTTGCCCTCCACCCAGACAGTTGCAGGATAATTTTGTTTCTCCTGTTGTTCACTAGGGCCACTCTAGCCCTCTAGTTCAGGTGGCTACCCTCTTACCCTCAGGGCCCCCCCCTTTTTCTTTGGCAGGAACCACATTTTTTCCCTGGACTAGGGTATCACAGAGCCCTTTCCGTGGGACAGATTGGACGCAGTTTCTTTCCCTGTCTCCTCTGGAGGCTGTGGGGCATAGGGGATCTCCAGACATTTTAGGGCCTAGGTCTTTAAGCAAGTCCCCAGCGTGTACAAACCTCTGCATGGTGGCTTTCCTGAAGTCCCCTGTTACGGATCCTCTTGGGAGCTGAGCTTTGAGCACTCTCCTATGGGGTACATCCCTACTTCTCTCACGGATCATGTCTCCTGCCACTTCCTCCGCCTTTATTTTCATTAGGAAGGCTACCATGTGGATCCTCTCACCTTTGGCCTATCTTTGGACCCCACAGGGGTGACAGTGGCCCGGGGACAGCAGGGATCCTTCGTGGTTCCCTGACCCTGATGATTGATGCCTTATGGCTTCACCTAGGACTCGTCTGGCACTAAACCTAGACTGTTCCCTGCGGTTGCTCCTTCCTCCAGGGATAGTCATGGCCTTCCCTATGCCCTTCCCGCCTTCATGCTTCTAGTACTGATATATTGCGGCATTTTGGGGTTTCAGCAGGGAACAGCTCTTCCCTGGTAGGACAGAGATCCCAAAGGGACAAGCTTGAAGAGTTTTCTCCCATTGCTGGCTCCTAGCCCCTGTGGCTGCAGCCCCTATGGTTCTCCTGGCCAAGCTCTCCAGGAGTTTCTGTGGTGCTCCCTGTGGGTTGGAGGAGTATCGGTGGTTGAGACGCTCTGGTCCTTTGATATTTGAGTCTGAGCCTGTCATGGGGTGTCCTCTGTGGTATCTGGTCCTGGGCAGGGTTCTCCCCGCACATCTCGGTGCATGGAATGAGGGCAGTTTTGCTCACCCTTCATCGTTACTGGGAGGTATAGTGGGCAGGGGAGTATACCATGGAAACCTGTCCCTCAATTCTCGGCGCAGCAGGTGCTGGGTGTTCAGTTTTTCTCAGTCTTACTCACTGTCCCTACAGTTTCTTTGCAAACCAAGTCTGCACAGATCTGCAGCACTTCATTTTGAAAGTCAGTGCTTGTGTAATTAAAATAACTGGCTTGCATTTTCTTGAAAGAATCGTCATATTTTGAAAAGAAATCACAAAACTCAAGGAAATTTCCTTTGAGTTTAGATTCTTTCCCCTCATCGTGCCCTCGAAATGGTAAACCATGTTTCGAAAGTAACTTGACGATGTCACAAACCTTTGTAAGATATTCACTGTTCCTTTCAACGAGAGTTTTATGGCTTGCTGAAAGCTTCATAGCCACTGAACCAGTTTCTTGACTAAGTTTGAAGCATTGCCACTTTTCCATACGTTTCACTTGAAGTTGGGAAATGGCATGTTTACACAATGTTTCTGAGGTTTTTTTTCCAGTCTCTCACACCTTTTTTGATAAATGAATCTTCTACATAGCCAGTCTCAGTATGAAAGTGACAGCATGAAAAGCAGAATACAGCATCTTGTTGAACCGAATATTCAGTCCAAGGAAATTTTGTGTAATGGAAAACAGAAAATGACCGGTTGTGTTTCCCAAAGATTTTCCTTGGAAAATCAGGCAAAAGTGGTTGATTAGGCCCATTGCATTTTTCTCCAAGATCCATAGGGACAGTTGGCCTGGCCAGATCATCTCTTTCTGTAGTATCTGTGGTAATAGAAGAGGAAGGCCTACTCATATTCACTACCTCTGAAGATATGAGATGATCCTCTTGCTGTGCACGTACTGCAACTAGTAAGGGCTCACAAGAAGCTAATGCTGCGCCTGGGCCTGGAGTTGTTGTAACATCTTACTGCTGCCGCTGTGGATCAGGCGCTGGCGATTCAGAACATTTTGTTGCTTTTCTCAAAAACTCGCAAATGTCCATTATCAGTTTTTATTTTTAGCCGACTCAGCCGGCTGAGATACAGCTTGCAATAATAGGCTGAGAATGAACTTCAGCGGTTTAAATAGTGATTCAAAGTTAGCTTACTACAGCTAAGCGTGACTGCTCTTAGCTTAGTAGGTGCTGTGACAAAAACGGATGCATTAGAAAAGATATAAGAAGTGGACTACGAGATATTTTGTTCTGTAATTTTTAAAAAATTTTTTTTTATTTATTTTTATCCACACCCTCGCCCTGCCGACCCCGACCCATCAGGGCCCCACAAGGAGTCATCCTCCTGCCTCCTTCTCCACTCGTATTCACCTCCCAGCCCCATGGAGCTGTGGTTTATCCTCTGGGCGGGGCCGAGGCGGGGGCCAAACACCCCGAAATCCTTCATTGCATTGATCAGGAGGTGGTCGAGTGAGAGGGGGCACATTGGAGGCACAGCTCCTGGAGGTCCATCTTCCCGGTATTGGCAGGCAGTTCCTCTCTTTTCTCTCCACCCCTACAGTGTGCAACCCCTTGACGTCATGATGCCAGGTGCCGACGTCCACACTGTAAAGTGGCCGCCTATCCCCTACCATAGGGGCTTGCAGTACTCCAGGCCTCTGCTCGGAGTCGGGCAAGAGCGCAGGCATAGGCCACCCCCCCCCCCGAGAAGGCGAGCTGTCGTGGGATGCTCTATTCTTTCTTCCCCCGGCCGACCCACCAGCGACTCAAGTCCGCTCCCGAACCTGGGTCGCCGGCATGGTGCGAGGTGTGGCGTCCAGCTTCTCAACCCTCAGCGCCACTGGGCCAGCTATAATTTTTTTTTAAATAAACCAAAATTATCTGGTTAGCTGTGTGATAAACCAAATGAAGCCAGGGATAATATGATCTACTCTCTGTTAAACTATCAAGCTGGCTGCGTCTCCCAGTACCCAGTCCCTGCTGCCCGTACTAGAGGGGTATATAGATATCCTCTCAGAGAGACAGACTGTGAATAGACCCGAGTAGTCCAACTGTTTACTGCGGAAATTACATATAAATCAAAGCTACACAGAGGCAAACTTTTTTTTTAAACCAGCAAGCTGGCTGTGTCTGCCAGTGCCCAGTCCCTGCTGCCCGTACTAGAGAGATATATAGATTTCCTCTCCTCTCAGAGAGACAAACTGAATAGACCTGACTGTGATCTGTTTACAGATGCGATTACATATAAATCAAAGATACACAGAAGCTAACTCTTTTTTAAATCCACAAACTGGCTGCGTCTGCCAGTGCTCAGTCAGTCTCCCTGTACTAAAGATATATTTAGATTTGGGAGATTTCCTCTCCTCACTCTGAGAGACATCTGATGAGATATTCTGTGTAAAACTAACTCTGCTCACATTTATTATTTCTCCAATTACTAAATTGCAATTTGCTTGCAGTATCAACTTGGTACCATCCAGAAGGTTAGAAAATAAATCACATAACATCATCACATCACATCAGTCACAGTCATCTCAGTCTCTCAAAAAAATAAAATTAAGTCTGAGAGAACAGTGAATGAAAGAACACAGATGTATTAAAGCAAGCAGCCTAACCAGCACTGTAGATTTATTTCTTCTTCTCTCAGAGAGACAGTTGATGAGAGCAAATGAGATGAAAGATATTTTCTTTCTGTAACTAAAATTATTCAGTTTGTTCACATTTATTTCTCCTAATCTATTGCAATCAATTCAGCAGTACAGAAGAAGAAAAAAATCACGTCAGACAGTCTCTCTCTTGTCTCAGTCAGAAAATAAAATTACTGAGAGTGAGACAAGAGGCTAGAGAAAATTATTTTTTTTTATAAACTTAAAGCAAGCAACCAGCACTGTAAGTTACACAGTTCCATTCCTTATTTCCTTTCCATCCAGTTTCGTATCCTTCCTAATCCAGCTGCCAGCTACCTACCCCTACCCCTGGCCCCAAAGAACAACGACGTCTGATGTTGCACACAGGGACTGGAGGAGTAGTAATTATATCTTTTTAGTTTTTTTTTTTTAAAGTCAGTGTTGTTTTTTTTTACAACAAAATGAGGGAGAGTGATATTAGACTCTGAAGTCTATGACTCCTGCTGCTGCTCCACAGAGAAAACACAACCACACGGCTCAGTGACTCTACAATAGCGCACTGAACATCGTGCTAGCAGTGATGAAGAGTACAAGAAGGGGCAGTACTTACAGACTTAGCCAGGTTGATCATTGGCTGAATTGTGGCTTTGTCACTTCTGCCCCTCCTGCTGCCAGTCTGCCTGCCTAAGCGTGCCCTGCTGCCAATTGGCTGTCCACAGTCATCTCTCTCTCTCTCTCTCTGTCTCTCTTCATACCCCGATGCCCGCCACTGCACCGCTAGCCTACCATGCTGCGCCGAATACTGACTGGCACAGCCCACCCGGGAGGAGCCTGGAGAAACTACCCTACCCATTGACCTGTCGTATCATGTGATGTGTAAGTGGGAGCCCTGAGCCGATCATGTGGTTAACATCAGGACGTGCTGGCTGGGCTCCCACTTAAACCAATCAGTCTGTCTGGCCATGATCTGACCTCCTTCCATACTGCCTGTCACTGTGCTGTGCACACGTGGAGCCTCCCGAGCCATGGACTGCATGCAACATTTTGCACGCGGCTGCGTGAGCGAGCCTAGCTGGGCAACTTAAAGGCGCAGTGCACCAGCTGGAACCAATAAAAATAATTACATTAATTTGGGGGGCAACCCCCCATGCCCCCCCCCCCGAATATCTGCCCATGCCCGGCTGAACACGTAGGAATCAAGAAACATACCTGTAAGAGAACCCTTCCAACAGTACCAATGAAGCTGTTCAGAAAGTATCACAAAAGGCATTCAGAACAAGACTCAGATTCTAAGAGGGAACCAGGAATTGGAGCAGAAGGCAGATTCCAGCCTATAACCTCCTGGGTAAACATTGTGGGCCAGACCAAGGGAGGTTCCAAGGGCTGATACCTGACCTACCAGGGAACTCAAGGCCAAAGACTTCTTGCGTTCCTTAATGCAAGAAAACCAAATCTAAGGAACAATGGCTAGAAGGGCCAGATATTTTGTCTCTGGCTGAAGCCAGAGAAGGACGGTCCATATACGAGTATAAGATGGTGCTATCAGAATGTCTACCACCTGGGTCTGCCCAGTGGCATAGATGGCTGAGGCGCTGCGTGCCTCACCTCCTGTTACACCGGCAACCCAAGGTCAGGAATGGACTCTGATTGCTCGGGGGCTGGCTAAGTGGGAAAGGCTGGAGCGTCCATAGACAGCTCTCCTTCCAAGGGAGGGGGGGGGTTCATGAGCCATGCTGGGTGTCAGCACATACACGCCACCACGGTATGGGAAGGAACCCCAAGTTTAGGACGCTGGGGCCGTCTCCACGGGGGTGGAGCTTGGACATTGTCTCTATTGCACATCTGTGGGCCTGGAGAGAAAACAGGAGGAGCCCTTCCCAGCAGCAGGATGACGACTGACCCCTGCAGACTCCGCACCGGTGGCTGGACACAACTGTGAGTCCTGCGGCAGAGGATGAAGGGTGTAGGTAAGTCCCAGGGGAGACATTTACAAAGCCTCTTAAGAGATTTTTGTTGGGCCAAGGGCAAGTGAGACTAGGGATATGAATGATAGATGCTGTGTTTGCTTGTGTGTGTGTGTGTGTGTGTGTGTATGGGCTGGTGGAGGATAGGACCCTCAACAGACTGGCACAACACAAAACACAACAGCACCCTCTGGTGCCAGTGGCAGAAGAACAGGGACTCCTTTACATAAAATATGTTTAGTCATTAAAATTAAGTATTTACAGTTATGTTTTCAATTTTTTTAAACTTTCTTTCTAATATTTAGCCTAGATCCCCATTTTCTAAGTGCAACAGTACCCTCCAAGGTGGGCAGCATGGGCTATACTGGACCATCCAGGGGCCCTCTGCCTGCAGGGTCGGGTCTCATTACGCCTTGGACAGTCCAGCATATAGAAAATAATGCCTCTGCAGGTGTGTGTTTTGAGGATTTCACACACCCGAGGTGTGTGAAAAATCCTCATAAAACAAACTTCATGCAGGCGTTATTTAACTGGTGCAAGGTTTCAACAGGGAGAAAAACTGTAAGCTGTATTTGTGTGAGCAAGTGTATTCCTGAGCAGCCACCATAATTGCACAAATACAGTGTACTTTCTTTCGCGCTTCAGTGAAGTGAGAGTGTGAGGTGGAAAATGCCATGATAACCCACTATTGAGTTGTTACAGAATTCAGCGGGTTATTATTGTGTTCTATCAGGAGTGCATGTCCTGTCATTATAGGGGTCACAAGTTATTATAGCTCAGTACTGCTCACCCTGTCAGGTATTATTGCTTGCATATTCCACAGGGACAAGGAGGTTTAGAGAAGTAACAGAACATTCCTGGTGTTTGAATTTCATTTGAAGAAATCAATCATACTTTCAATGTTTGTTATGACAAAATCCACCCAAGGGGAGCAAAAGCTCCACAGTCTGGATGTTGAGAGAGTTCTGAGGTACTACTTGGATCATATGAAGGATGTCAGGTCCACCATACTCAGCTGTTTGTTACCGATGGTGAAGTAAAGCAGAGTAAACCAGTATTCAACAGAACTGTTGCTCATTGGATAGTTTCCAGCATTCAGTTCTGTTATGCCAAAGCTGGGAAATTACCACCTGAAGGCCTCAGGATCCACTGTACAAGGGGCACCTCTGCCTCTGTAGCAGCTTTGTCTCCCTGCAGGAAATCTGTAAGGCAGCTACCTGGAAAACAGTTAACACTTTCACAAAGCACTACTGTGTGGACATACAGTCCAGAAGGGATGCCAGCTTGGCACTGCTGTCTTGTAGAATCTTTTCCCTAAGTAGGTTCAGTACCTAGCCTCCCAAGGTACTGCTGTGGAATCTGCAGTTGTTAAGTATAAGTGAGGGATTCCTGGGGTTTGAAGAAAAAATTACTTACCATAGTAATGTTATTTCTTCCAAGGGATCTCTCACTATTTCACCTAAGAATCAGTTCTTTTCATATTGCTTGAACATTACTTGTTATAGTGCATTACAATTGATACTTGGTGATCTATTACAAATGGTTTAAAACTATTCTGCCATGTTAAAAAGGCTTTGGGAACTTTTTAAATTGGTGCAAATTCTCTGTAGTCTTTTAGCTAGTTTAGTGGTCACTGATCACCCCAGTTTTAAAAGTAAACCTTCTGTTAGAATGCAGGTATGAGCAAGACCATGCAGCAGAGTTTTGAATTTCATTCTAAGATTCTCCATTTAGCATAATATTATAGGCTGGGGGAGCAGTTAATTCAAGGTGAATGATTGCAGTTGTTAAGCATAGTGAGGGATTCCTTGGAAGAAACAACATTATTATGGTGAGTATTTTTTTTTTCAGGATGTCTGTCTTTTCCAGGTCCCCTCTGCACAGTCCCATCTTCTCTTTTTAACCTTACAGTCCCTCCCCTGGTCTTCCTCTTTTTCACTCATATACCTAAAAAATGTCTTGTCACTTTTTGTTACTGCCTGGGGTAGTCTCTCTCCAGTTTGCACCTGTGTGCTCTGTACTGTTTTCCTTGCTTCCCTCTGTTTCCCCTGAGAACGCCTCCCTATCCTCCTCCCTTTGCGTATCCTTATACCTTCTGGATGCTACCCTTTAGCATTTACCTTTTCCGCCACCTGTTTCTGGAACCATAATGGTCTCTTTTTCTTCTTGATTTTGCTTTCTTTCTTGATGCAGAGATTTGTTGCTTTCACTATGCCCCTTTTAGTCAGGGTTTGACAAATCTTAAAATTAAGTGCTTGTCCATTAACAAGTTGCTTGACTAAAACTAGTAGTCCTGGTGCTTGAGTTGGTAGTCCAGTTAGAAATAGGCAGAACCTCAAACAGAAGCTGAACACCAATATCACACAGTCCACCCACCACACTACCAACAACCACCACCTGGTCATTCCGAGGTCAGTCAGGGTAGGGTAGCGGTACTTAATAAACATATTTTTTTTAAGTAAATTATAGTGCACTTCAGTTTGTACAGTACAGAATTTCCTTTTTTTAATATAGTTCTCTGTACAACACTCCTTGCCCCAAACTGCCCAAGTGTCCCACATACACCACTCTCCACGCTCTTACTGAACTGTGGTCACTATGCTGTGTTTTGGTACAGAATACCCTCTGTCTACTGGACAGCACTCCTCTCACCCCAACAACTGCCCAAGTGCCCCACACACAACACACACCAAGTCCCCCCTCCCTCACCCATTTTGCTGAAGTGTAAGTACAGTACAGTACTATTATTCTGTTCAGTATTCCCTTTTTTGTTTTTTTCTCAGTATATTTTCTCCACCACCCCCCTTTTTTTGGTGAAATAACCACTTTTCTTTCTTTGTGTCAATGTGGGTCAGGGTTGTCGATTCTAAGTGCCCAACACAGTCCGTCATCTGAACAACCTCAGCCTTTCCCTTCCCCTCCCTGTTTCTCTGTCTTCGATCTTTTGTTTATTTTCTCCCCAAAACACTTTTTTTTTTCATTGTGGCATCCCTTGAAAATGCCGTGCAGTATTAGGACTAAGCACTTCAGTCTGGAAGACGTCCCCTAGGGCGGTCCACACTAAACTGAACACAGGCGTCTACTCCGACTATGAGAATCAGAATGCGTCTGCACTATACAAGTGTGTAGTGAAAATGGCGCTTCTCCAACAGATCTTCTTTGGGGATATCTCTGTCATCAGGTCACACCAATGGAACCAAAAATTCAAATAAATAAATAAACAGATGTATAAACTTAGCCGTCAGGTGTCAGGATCACATGGAAGCTTTTTCTGTAGCAGTCTATTAGGGGCTGCCTATGCCAACGTCAGGCTCCGACATCACATGCCCTATATAAGCGTGGGTCGCCCCGCACCCTTCTCAGTTCTTTTCTGCCATTGACCATTCATGCACAGACTCTGCAGAAGCTTCATCGCTCAGTTAGACTGCCAATACTGTTTACCCTTTTCTTTGGTATTTGCCTTTGAATCACTTTATTTTAAAGTGATTCTTTTTGTCTTTATATGTCAAGAACTAATGCTTCATTGGTGCTCTTCCATTGGTGCCGCTGCAGAAAGATTTCTTCAACTCTGTCTGCTGTCTTGGGCCTGGTTGCAACATTCTCGCCTGTGAGTCCTGTCTGAAGTTCAGCCTTACCACCCGGTGCCGACGCAAGAAAGCCCTGCAGAAGTCCTTCATGGAGCAACAGGCAGCCAGCGGAGAGCAGTGGTCTTGTGGGACCCCCCCCTGCCCCAAATCACCAGCGTCCTCTTTGGGCTGTGCAGACCACCAAGGCCCAGGACAAGTTCCTGGGGAAACACTTTCGTTGGGATAAGGACTGGCCTAAGGATCATTCCCCCCCCCAGTCTCCCGACGGTGATCCCGGTCCCTGTTGGATTCTTCCTCTTGTTCTCCTGAGATTGCTCTCTCAACTGCTTTGGTGTTGGCGCCTCGCTCCATGCAGGCCTCTGCTCCTATTAGGCCTCCTATGGAGGAGACTTCTTCAAGCCTTCATGGGGCTGCAGAGGGTCTGTTGGCCTCCTGGTCATTGGCTCCAGCCCTGACTTCAAGACCTCTCTAATCTCGAGATCCACAGGTGCTAGGCCCCACCGTTTCTACTATGGATAGCAGCGGTTCATTGGAGCTGGGCTTCATGCCCCCTCCGTCGATGCCTGTTTCTATGATGCTTCCTTTTCCCGTCAGTGACCTTAATGCTATTCTGTCCTCTGTTACCATGTTTCTTATACAACAGTTTGTTCCACGGCATGGGCCGTCGTCACCCATGCCATCGGGTACTACCTTGGCATTGACACCAGTTCAACCTGTCTGCCCCACACCTTTTAGAGAGCCATCGGTATTACGACTGTTGGTCCCTGCTTCAGATCAGTCCGACGTTGAGGAGGAATACCACCCTGACCTCATCTTCCCTGAGGAAGAGGATGAGGAGGAAGACACTGAAGTTGACCCCTCTGATAGTTCTGCTGCTTCCTGCAGGAGTTAGGACTTGCTCAAACACACCCCCAGGTCCCCGTCCCCCCACAGGACCCCCTCTTTCTTCAACATTATGAAGCAGCTCTTCTTCTCTGCCATGGGATTCCAGACTCGGGAAGAGGATGCCACGAGGAGGAATCTGGTGCATTTCTTGGAGATCTCAGAATTTCCACCCAAAGTTATTCTTCCTCTACTACCAGCACTGAATGATTGTGCCACTGCTGTCTGGCACAGGCCCAACCTGGGAACAGCCATGCCCAGAAAAACTGATAAGCTTTACCAGGCATCTCGGGCTGCCCTTTTATGCAGCCCAGCTGGAAACCAACTCCGTGGTAATTAAGGCTGCTTATGACAGGACTAAGGCACCCAAGCACCTTATTTCCCTCCCCACTGACCGGGAATCTAGGAGGCTAGACCTCTGGGGCAAGAAGACTTTTGCCTCTGCCACTCTAGGCCTTAAAATTGCCAGTTACATAGCTCATTTGATTAAGTACTAGAATACCCTCTGGAAGAAGAGCAGAGCTGCAGCTCAGGCCCTCCCTGAGGTTTTCCAGAGATAAGAGCTTCCCAAAGTTCAACAGACCTCTGAAGAAGTCAGTAAGCATCTCCTCAGAGCACCTATGATATTGCTGATACTACAGCCTGGGCGTCTGCCTCCGGCATTTGACTTAGAAGGCACTCCTGGCTTTGAGTCTCAGATGTTGCTGCTGATGTTCAGCAAAAGGTGTTAAATGCCCCTTTTGTGGGTCACAAACTCTTTGGTGCTGATATGCAGGATATTATCAATGACCTGCAGGCCTCTGGCAGGGCTGTTCAGTCTGTCCACTCCCTTTATCATACCCAGCCCAGGAGCAGACTGAGACCCTTGTTTCATAAGAGATCTCTCAAATCTGGTTCTGGAACCAACTCCAGGGTAAGCACAGGCCAGATCTGCTTTGCCTGCCCCCCCCTCCACCTCTGGTTCCTCTGCTAAGCACTCCAGAGGAGGAGGAGGTGTGGCCCTGACCGCCAGGTCAGCCTCTGCCTGACTGCTTGCCAGACCTTCCTCCTCTTGTTCCAAGCCAGGAGGTAGTGTTCGGAGGTTGGTTCTCCCTACATCTGTCTCAAAGGAAAACCATTACAACAGATGCTTGATCTGGCAGATAGTCAAAAAGGGCCATGCTCTAGAACTTCTAGAACAGCATCCAGATGTTCCCCGGTTCCTGCCTCTTATCCTCCAGACCACACAGAGGTGTTCAGGGAGGAGGTACTCTCCTTGCTGTGCAAAATAGTCATATAACGAGTGCCCAGGCGTCAAAGGAACAAGAGATCTTACTTCGAGTGGGAGCTCTTGCAGCAGGCTGTTACCATTAGGACTATACCGCAGGCACTAGGACCCACCGGAAAACTCTTAGCTAGCATTACCCAGTGCGGGCGGCCCCAACATCAACCATGGTACAAAAGGGGGCAGTCCCCAGCCCCATCTCAGTTATTTTACCGCCACAGACCCACTCTCAACCGTTGATCTTGGCTCGTTGGTTAGCAGTTCAGCTAAGTATTTTCTCTGTTATTTCTCGGTGATCATTTTTTTTCCTTGATTTGAGTGTCTCGTTCTATGTCTTCTTCACTGTCACTGGTGTCCTCATCTGAACCGAGGAAAACCAAGTGTTCCTGTGGCTGCCAGATTCCTGCCAAGGACTCCCATGAGGCCTGCATGTTCTGCCTTGGACCGCACCCCAACACTCAGGCTTACAGGATCTGCAGAGGCTTTACCAGCAGGACAAGAATTTGACGCCTGAAGGCACTTAAAGCCCACCTTTTAGAAAAGCAGGTCACCATGATGCAGAGCTATCCAGGGGAGAAGTCTAAACATAAGGACAGGTTGCGCCATAAGTCCCGCGACAAGAACCGGAGCCGGTCCCATCCACGCTCCCGCTCTCCCCATAGGAAGACTTCCTTGTTGGGCTCAGGTGGTTCTGACCATTCCTGCCACTCCAAGGCAGGGCAAATTTTATTTAAAAAGATGCCCATCCCAGAGGCTCTGGGCACCGAACATACCAAAACTTCATTATACAAATCATAAACATACATGGTCAGCGTACTCTGAACATATAAAACAATGTTTCCAGCAATTTAAAACAAAATTATATAAATACTACCCTCAGAAACAGTAACTAGACTCTAAATAGCCAAGGGTTACATTTAAACCTAAAATACTAAGACCAGGTGAGGGCTATAAAACGCAGTCCAGGAAGGCTTGATTATACAGGAAGGCCATGAGGCGGGCCTTGAATACCTCAACAGAAAGGCCCTCCCTAACAGCTGGAGAAAGCGAATTCCACAGGACGGGGGCGGCAACACTGAATGCTCTGTCACCTGCTGTTTTTAACCTCATCCTGGGAATCACAAGGAGGTCCCTAGAAGAGGAGCAGAGTGATCGGACCGAGACAGCAGGTGTAAGAAGGTCCTTCAGGTAACCAGAGCCCAGGCCGTGTAGGGCCTTAAAGGTGAGTAAACCCACGTTGAAGAGGACCCTCCACCTAACTGGCAGCTAGTGCAGTTAACGCAGCACCAGAGTGATGTGACAATACTTAGGCTGTCCCGTCAACAGCCTAGCTGCTGCGTTGTGCACCAGCTGCAGTTGGCATAGGGTACTCCCAGAGACCTCGAGACAGAGCGCATTACAGTAGCCAAGTCTGGACGTCACGAAGGCATGCACCAAGGTGGGGAGGTCCAGCGGCGGAACTAGGGGCTTTATCCTGGTGATATTCCTCAGATGGTAAAAACTAGTATGGACAACGGACGCCACCTGAAACTAAAGTGTCAATCAGCTGTCTAGAATAACACCCAGATTATGCACCCTAGAGGAGGTCTTCAATGGTACAGAGCCAAGAAAAAGCCCTGTCTCTACACCAAAGGCCAACCTATCACGCCCTCTGTTCAACTCTACCACCAGTACCTCCCTCTTATCAGGGTTCAGTCGCAACCAGCTGGATGCCATCCAGTCATTGATCTCAGCGAGGCAGCTGTTAAGCACTTCCACTGCACAAGATTTTCCAGGGGCAAAAGAAAGATACAGCTGGGTATCATCAGCATAGCAATGAAAACCCAAACTGTACTTCCTAATGAGCTCTCCCAGGGGCAGCATATATACGGCAAACGACATAGGCGACAAGACCAAACCCTGGGGAACTCTGCACGACAAGAGGCCAGAAGAGGAATAGAAATTCCTCATTGCTACTTGCTGCCTCCTGTTCGATAGCAAAGACTCAAACCAGCAGATAACAGTGCCAACGAGTCCACAGAATTCCCTTAGGCGGTCCACTGACACTCTGTGGTCAACCATATCAAATGCTGAAGAGAGAGTGAGGAGAACAAGAATTGTCCCTTCCCCTCGATCTTTAGCTCTAAGGAGGTCATTATGCACCCGAACTAGCGCAGTTTATGTGCTATGCCTCACACGAAACTCAGACTGGAACGGCTCATATAGATCATGGGCCACGAGATGCTCCTCAAGCTGAAGCGCAACCACCTTCTCCACAATCTTACCCAAAAATGGAAGATTGGAGATGGTATGGTAATTTGCTTTGACTTCAGGGTCCAATGATGTTTTTTTCAGAAGCGGTCTTGCCAACGCTTCCTTCAAGACATCGGGAAAGACACCTTCTGACAAGGAACACCGGACAATCAAGGCAAACACCAGGCCAACGGAGTCAACACATCCCATTAAGAAACGAGTTGGCACCGGGTCCAGTTCACAAAAGGTGTGCCGAATCTTGGAAGCAATCGCAGTGACCTCAGCCACCTCCACCAGTCTAAACTCACCCCAACCAGGTGGAGTGCTCTCTGGTCGCCCAAACTCTGGCCTGCTGGCGAAACCCCCTGCCTGATGGCAAACACCCTGTCCGAGAAGGACCAAGCAAACTCCTCGCACAATGCATTCGAAAAGGCTATCTTTGGCTGTAGACGGGAAGGATGGAGAGGCCTGTCCACAGTCCGAAAGAGCACAGTAGGTCAGTTCCTCCTGGCGGCAATCTCCCTGGACAGAAATTCTGCTTCCTTACAGTTGATTGCCCCCTGGTATGTGCCATAATGAACACATAGGGTCAGTTTGTCTATCCTCAGGCTGGACTTCCGCCAGTGGCACTGTAATCTCTGACCCAAGGTCTTCATTGCCTTGAGCTCCCCATCATACCAATGGGACCTCAAGTGAGAGGACCTGGGTTGTAAACGGACTGGTGCGAGGGAGTCGAGTGCAGCAGACAGCGCCTTATTATAGGGATCAACTACCGCACACACACCCCCAACGCAT
The DNA here is from genome assembly GCA_016271365.2 of Neoceratodus forsteri. Lineage (NCBI taxonomy): Eukaryota > Metazoa > Chordata > Ceratodontiformes > Ceratodontidae > Neoceratodus > Neoceratodus forsteri. The sequence goes on along the minus strand of CM028132.1, from coordinate 406,978,983 downwards.
GCACTGTCCACACTAGATAGGTCAGCCACCGCCAAAAAACCCTCGGGTCAACCCCCTCAAAGGGCGGTAGCTAACCATCTCTGCAGGGGGAGAGCTCTCAAGGGGGGGTCCTGAACAGAAACTTCACTGTGCAGTGATCAGACCAAACGACCCGATCGATCCTGAGACTATCAATCTCTAGGCCCAGTGAGAACACTAAATCCAATATGTGGTTGCCCTGATGGGTCGTAGAAGAAACTCCTTGCGCAAGGCCCAGAGATGACATCATCTGGAGGCAGTTATAACCAAGCTGAGAAGATTTGTTGTCAGCCCAAACATTGAAGTCCCCCAGCACTAAACATCTGGGGCCTCCAGTGTTTTACTGATGACGAAATTGGCCATCTCCTGCAGGAAATCTTCTGCCGCCCCAGAAGGGCGATAAATCAGAAGAATCCGGCAACCTGTGCCTGGACCCCCACACATTTAAATGAATGTGGTGTTCTCACTGGGTGAAGCCCAGCTCAGATCTAAAACAGATGGCTACCCCCCCTCCGCCCCTGCATTCCACTCTGGGGCAGTGCACTGTGGTATACCCGGGTGGGCTGGCGGCCTCTAAAACCAGGCCAGCATCATCACCGATCCAGGTTTCCGTGATGCAAGCTAGATCGGGCGAAGTAACCAAGTCCGCTATAATTGCAGTCTTGTTTCTGACTGATCAGGCATTGCACAGCACCGCCCTTGGGATTGGTGGACAGTGCAGCCCCTCTGGTTACCTGCCCACTCGATCTGGTGGGAACCCTGGTGATGGGAACTAAACACATTTGGCCTCTCCCTTGAACCTTTCTAATCCCAGGGCGCCTTCTGCACTCCACTGCCTCAATCCTACCACCCGCCGCAGTGCACGGGGCATCCCACCATGCTCGAGTCATACATTTCCTCCCTATTCCAACCTCCCTACAGCGTCTTGCTGCAGTAACGGACACAAGGAGGCTGAAAAAGGCAGAAGGTCGAGCAGCTGGGATGCCCCATACACTATCCTAGCCCGCTCCAAGCCCTCATACCTTCCCAGACCCATGTCCCAAAATACACAACCCACAAACACAACAAGTTCAAAACCAATTGAGTATAACAACAACCAGTTAATTATAGAATAACACTTACACTCACTCACTCACCTTTCACGCACTTATAAATATCCCACAATAAAAACAACCCCCCAAAATACTAACCCCCAAAGTACTACCAACTATAATACTACGTATATCAACTCAGTTAAAAACAAAAAACAAAACAAAAAGGCAAAAACGGCAATAACGCACAAACCCGGTCAAATCAAACAGAATTTATCTCAGTTTATCAAAGTTTACTGTCCAGTATACTAACAATATTCCGATATAATCACAGTGTATGGTTCTCCTTAGCTGTGCAAAAGGGAGCTCGCCAAAGGTCCCAAAAAAAGTGTTCATAGTGAAAAGGAGGGTCTCTCTCTCCGCTCCCCTCACCAGTAATGTCTGTCCATACTATGCGGCCCTCTCACTGCCACAGTTCAATTAATGTAAAATGATGATAGTAAACCAAGAAGGGTCACTCTCACTGCCTTCTTAACCAGTCATGTAATTCTATAATGCAAGCTTGGTTCATATTATACTTGCGATATCAGACGCACAGTCCCACATCCAGTCTTCATCTTGATAATCCAAATGATCTTCAAAGGTGGCTCTAGTGAGTGGAGATTCAAAGCCAGATCAAATATCTGAGAAAAATTAGATCCTCCTTTCCACAAGCTTAAGCTCAACCCACCCCAAAGCAGGCACCAAGCACAAGCCAATTCCCAGTTAGGCCATTGGAGCACACCCAACCTAGCCAGGCAGCCCTTGGTGACCTAAGGGTGATCTAAGGGAAAGCCAACCCTCGAGTCAGCACCACCCGATCTCCTCCCATGGAAGATAGCTGAGCCTAGCACCCACCTCAGGGCAAATCAACCTGGCCTGTCCAGTTCACCTGTTTCACTGCCTTGGATCCTTCTCAGCACTCCGCTCTTCGCCCAAAACAAAGTTACTCAACAGACCCTCAGTTTGGCTGCTTCAAACCACCACCAGACACCAAACCCAAGAAGTCAAATACCGCAACAGTTATAAACACTGTCAGCAGAGTCCATAGACCCATACCACTCTGGCAGCCTGCTTCCCCTCCGGTCTCACTCTCCGTAACTTCCCGGACACAGTCCCTTATATAGATTATCAAGCCAGCTGCAAAGCTTCTTCCAGGATAATCTGAAAGAAAATCCTGCATCCATGCATAAATGGTCGATCGGAACACCGCGACTGAGAGCAAGTAAATGAACGCGATGTTGCTGTAATTGCTTCCAAAGTAAAATACGAAGCAAATAATATGCAGACAAGCAAAAAGATAAAATAATCACGCAAAACTGACAAAATAAAAACACTTAAACTGCTAAGTTCAGAGGCTGACCTAGCGTGGCCACCATCTTTCACACCAAAAGCAGTATGTTGGGTGGAAAGTTCGAGGAGCACTAGGAAATCCGAACACTCCCAGGACCGGAGTGGGCCATCCAGCCATGCTAAGACCCCGGTGTCGGTGGAGGGTGAGCAGAGCCCGGTCTCCCAGCCGTTGCCACCCTCCAAGGTGAAGGTCACGCCCTTGTGCCCCCTTTCTATCTCGGGCACCACCACTTCAGCTTCCTCTTTGGCACATGCCTCAGCCTCGCCGAAGAAGACCTCTGTCTTGGCCCTACCCGGGGCTCCAGGTAAGGCCCCTTCGAAGAAGTGGGAGCCCTCCGCGAAGTCCTCCTCAGTTTCCCGCCCTTCTAAGTCTTCAGCAAAACAAGATGCAGCACCAGTTAAGCCAGGTGGCCAGAAGCTGGCCTCGGGTACCAGCGCAGGTCGCTTACCGGGTTAGGTGACCCGGAGACAGTAGCAGTTGCTGGTGTGCAGAGCCTCCACCCTGGAGGACGTCTCTGCAGGCACTTCACCTCAGGATCTCCCTGAGTTGCCGGCTTTGCCGATTCCATAGGACCAGCTTGTCATACCCGACGCCCTGGCTGATGCCACAGCATCACAGTTTAGTAAGGAGGAGCTCACTGAACTGTTTCAGTTCTGGTGGAGCCAGGTCAAGCGGGATGTCATTCCTCCTAAGCGAGACCCTATCCTGGTCCCCTGACAAAACTGAGGACCAGACTACAAAGGGCAGTCCTTCCTCCCCAGTGGACAAGCCTGTCCCCGAAGAATGGCCTAACCCTTCCAGGTCCTGCTACAGTGATCCATAGCTGCTTTAGGTCCAAGGACCGCCGGTGACATAGGTGTTCCCGGTCAGTTAGCTGCCATCGGTTGCCTTGTAGGAGCAGGTCCCATAGTCGTCGTAGGTCAGGCAGTTGCCACAGGCGCTCAACCAGCCATCAGTGTCAGGCCCATAGCTGATGTCTGTCCTCTTACCGTTGTCTGTCCCACGGCCGGCGTTGGTCGATTAGTGGCCAGTGCTCAGAGGACAGAAGCCCCTCCAGGTTGGGGTCAGCTTCTTCCCACTCTGACAGGGGCAGGTCTTACTCTTCCACACAGTGTGACCGGTCCCTTTCCAGAGAGATGGTGTCCCCAGATGAAAAGGACACCCCTCATTCACCTCCAGATGATCCCACCTTTATGGACGTCATGAGGCACATTCAAGCCTCCAGTGGATGGGAGACAGGGGACTTGGATCCGGAATGCCGGAGGTTGGCCAGATACCTGAGCCAAAAGGAGCCAGAGCCTCTAGTGGTACCTCCTTTAGTGGATACCTTCCAGAACCTGACCTGGCTTACCTAGAAGCGTCCAGCCACTACCCCGGCAGTTCCCAAAAAGTTGGACAGGGTTTAAAGAGCACTGAAGGAGGAGCCTTTCCTGTCGGAACATCCTCAGGTGGACTCCATGGTGATTACAGCGGCTCATGACAAATCTAAGCAGCCAAAGTACCTTAGCTCACAGCCTCCCGATGCAGAGTCCAGGTACTTGGACCAGGTGGGCAAGAAGATTTATTATGCCTCCACCTGCTCCATTAGGTCTCTTAACTTCCTCATGCATATGGTCCAGTACCAGAATGTGCTGTGAGGAAAGGGCCAGGAAGTTGCTCAAACTTTGCCAGATTCAGCGCAAAAGACCGAATTGCTAGAAATATTGAAATCAGGTTCAGACGTCGGTTCGCACGTGTTGCGGGCCTTGTACGATACTGCAGATATGGCATTTAGGACTGCGGCTTCCGGTGTTTGCCTTAGGCACCATGCCTGGTTAAGGGTCTCCGGACTTTCCCAGGATCTGCAGTCCGGAATTAAGGATCTCCCATGCCAAGGTTCTGTCCTGTTTGGGGAGGAGAGTGAGAAGTTGATTTCTCGTCTCCAGGAGTCTGGAAGTCAGTTTGGTCCATCCAGAAACTTAACAAGGGGGACCAAAGGCCATTTCGTAAGTGCTCCTTTCCGAAGTCCTCAGGACAGAACAGCTGTGGCCAGTTTTCGCAGAGAGGCGGGTTCAAGAGGAAAGCCACAACCCAGCCTGCTGTGGGCACCATCTCTAGAGGCTCAAAGTCCTCCCAAACCTCTCTGCCCACTCCTGGAGTTACCCAGTGACTCCCTACTGCCCCCCATCTCTGGTGGAGGCAGAAGGGGAGGCACTGGGGGGGGGGCGCTTCTCCCTCCATTTGGAAAGGTGGAGCAAGATCACTTCGGACCTCTGGGTCATCGACATCATAAGGAGAGGACATACATTAGAGTTCACTCAAATCCATCTGGAGAATCTGCCAAGATCCTCTCATTATCCTCCTTCTCACATCCTTTTGATAGAAGGAGAGATCAAGGCCCTCTTGCAAAGACGGGCGCTAGAGCCAGTTTCACAGGGGCAACAGGGAAGGGTGTTTTACTTCCACTTCTTCCTGGTTCCAAAAAAAAAAAAAAAACGATTTTCGGCCTATCCTGGACCTCAGCTCTTTAAATCACTTTATGGAATACAAAGGGTTCAGGATGGTGACCCTTCCAGGCCTCATTCCTCTGTTGCACCAAGAGGATTGGCTCTGCTCCCTAGATGTTCAAGATGCTTCCATGCATATTGGGGGCTTTCCTCCCAACCGGAAGTTCCTGAGGTTCCACTTCCAGTGGAGACATTACCAGTTTTGGGTCTTACCATTTGGCCTCTCCTCCGCTCCTCGAATCTTCACCAAGTGCCTAGCGGTGCTGACTACGGCTCTCAGGCGCAAGGGCTGTTACGCCTTCCCTTACCTGGATGACTGACTCTTGGCAGCTCCCTCAAGAGTGCTCCTTCTGCGCACTCTCTGAGACACCTATACTCTCTTCCAAGAGTTGGGGATCACCCTGAATCTTCCAAAGTCATTCCCAGAGCCCGGCCAACGACTCTCTTTTATTGGGGCGGTTCTGCACATGGTCCAAGGCATGGCTTTCCTCCCGCAGGACGGGGGATCATCTGTGGGCAGTAACCGAGCGGTTTCCATGACCCCTCAAGTCCAGGCCAGGACTTTCCTTAGACTTCTGGGGCATATGATGGTGGCCATCCCTACAGTTCCCTTGGCTTGCCTCCACATGAGGGTCCCATAATGGATGCTCAGGGTGCAGTAGGACCAAAGGTCTGATGGTGTAGAGCAATTGGTCTGGATCTCGGACCCAGTCAAAAGGACTCTTTCTTGGTGACTGAACCCTTCCAACCTGGAAAGAGGGTTTTTTTTCTGGCAGGAGCCCCCGAGCCGGACCCTAACCACGGGTGCCTCAGAGTTCAGTTGGGGCGCATCTAGGGGACAGCCAGATCCAGGGCATTTGGTCTCCAGACAAGTGCCTACTCCATATCAACATCCTAGAAATGTGGGCGGCCCTGAATGCCCTACAGGCTTTTCAAGAGGACCTAGCACCAGGCTCTCTTGTTATCCAGACAGACAACATAGCCATTGTGTTCTGTATCAACAAGCAAGGGGGCATGCATTCATACCCCCTGTGCAGGGAGGCAGTGAGAGTCTGGTATTGGGGCCTGGAACATCAGATCAGACTAGCTGCGGTGCATGTTCCAGGCGTTCGAAATGTCTTGGCTGACAGCCTAAGCTGGTCACGGTCCAAGGCGCGTGAGTGGGAATTACTCCAGTCAATAGCGGGCCAGCTCTTCAAAACGTGGGGTCTATCAGAGCTGGACCTTTTTGTGTCTCCACGCAATGCCAAATTGCCAAATTTCTGATAGCGAGAGCATGCACCTGCTGTTTCTTGGCCAAACGCATTGTCCCTGTGTTGGACAGGGAGGTTTCTGTACGCCTTCCCTCCCTTCCCACTAATCCAGAGGGTTCTCTTGAAACTTCAGGCCGAGGGGGTGCGCATGATTCTCATTGCCCAGCTGTGGCCTCAGCAGATTTGGTTCCCACTACTTCAGCAGCTGGCAATGGAACCTCCGATTCAGCTGCCTCAGAGCTCGCACCTGTTATCCCAGGATCAGGGAACGTTGGTCCATCCGGACCTCAGATCCCTGCACCTTCATGCATGGCTCCTGCAGACATAGTCAAATCCAGGTATGGGGTCTCCCAGGAGGTGGTGGACGTTCTCCTTTCTGCGAGAAAGGCTTCTACTAGGTCCACTTATGCTATGAAGTGGAAGCGTTTTGCCTTTGTGCTTCTTCCCGTCACTTAGACCCACTTACCTTTCCAGTGAACTCAGTTTTGCAGTATCTCCTCTCCTTATTGAATCAAGACTTGAGCTACTCCTATATCAAAGTGCATTTGTCGATGATTTCAGCCTGTCACATGCTGGTGGAGGGGAGAACTTTGACACAGCTGGACATGTCCCGCACTTTTCTTAGGGGCATTCTACACATTAAATCTCCCATCAGAGATCCGGTGCCTCCCTAGGATCTCCTTTTTGTGCTGGAGAAGCTTACCCTCCCCCCTTTTGAACCTGCCGTAGATTGTGAGTTACGTTTCCTTTCCTGGAAGGTATCTTTTTTTTAGTTACTGTCACTTCCACTTGAAGAGTTTCTGAGCTTCAGGCCCTGATGTGGTAGGAGCCTTATTTGTTTTTCATAGGGACAGGGTTTCCCTGAGGACAGAGTTTCATCCCAAAGTGGTTTCAGAATTGACTCTGAATCAAGATGTTAACCTTCTAGTGTACTACCCAGAAGCACTGCTGCACACTTTGGACGTCCATAGAGTGCTGAGGTATTATCTCAAGTGCACTGCTCCCCACCATGGGATGGAGCAGCTTGCCATTGCTTTTTCGCCTTGACACCTAGATAATCCAGTGTTGAAACAGACTATTTCTAGCTGTTTGGTACATTGTATCATTTACTGTTACAGTAAGTACAACAGAGTTCTCCCGGTTTCTGTCAGAGGTCATTCTACCAGGGGAGTGGCTACCTCTTTCGCGTCCTTGAGAAATGTCTCAATTGGAGACATCTGTGCAGCGGCTACATGGAACTCAGTGCACACCTTCATTGGGCAATAGAGTCTGGATATTGCTTCCAGGCGCAGGGTCAGGTTTGGCCCATCGGTCCTCCAGGGCCTTCTTTCCTTGTGTGCCTTTTGTCAGCACTGGTGCCTTTCAGCCGCCTCCCAGGGTTTTCCTTTTTCCGTCCTCCTTTTTGCGGGACTGCTTGGGACTCAGTCTTAATGGTAATAGCCTGCTGCAAGAGCTCCTACTCAAAGTAAGATAGTATAGTTACAGTGCCTTCAGAAAGTATTCACCCGCCTTGGATTTTGTCACATTTTGTGATGTTGCACACTCAAATTAAAATACATTTATATGGGATTTATTTGTCACGTATCTACACAAATTACTCTATAACGTCAAAGTGGAATGAAACTTATGGAATTTTATGTACATGTAATTTAAAGTAAAAACTTGAAATGTCTTGATTTGATAAGTATTCACCCCCTTTGCTGTGACACTCCAAATTGAGCTCATGTACATTCAATTTCCTTGTGAGATCACTCTAAAACTTGAATGGAGTGGTCTGTCAGTTCAAATGGTTAACATGATTTCAGAGGAAACACACCTGTCTATATATGGTCCCACTGTTGACAGTGCATGTCAGAGCAGAAACTCTACCATGAAGACCAAGGAGCTGTTCATAGAACTCTGTAATAGAATTGTGAGGAGGCATAGATCTGAGGAGGGGTATAAAAACATTTCATGGGTGTTGAAAGTCCCCAGGAACACAGTCAAATCCATCATTAGGAAATGGAAAGATTACAGAACCACCCAGACTCTTCCTAGAGCAGGCTGTCCTCCCAAACTGAGCAACCGGGCAAGAAGGACCTTGGTCGGGGAAGTGACCAAGAACTCAATGACCACCCTGACAGAACTACAGAGTTACATGGCTGAGATGGGAGAACCTGTCCAGAAGACAACAGTCTCTGCAGCACTTCACAGATGTAGCCTCTATGGGAGAGTGGCTAGATGGAAGCCACTCCTGAGAAAAGGTCGCATAATAGCATGCCTGGAGTTTGTAAGAAGGCACGTGGCAGACTCTTGAAACCATGTGGCAAAAGATTCTCTGGTCTGATGAAACAAAAAATTGAACTCTTTGGCCTGAATGCAAAGCGCTATGCCTGGTGCAAACCGAACACAGTTGCATGGTAGTGGCAGCATAATGTTATGGGGATGCTTTTCAGCGGCAGGGACTAGGGCACTTGTCAGGATAGAGGGAACAATGAATGGAGCCAAATACAGGAACATCCTTGAGGAGAACCTGCATCAGTCTGCAATAGACCTTGGACTGGGGCGAAGATTTACATTCCAACAGGACAATGACCCCAAGCATACAGCCAAAGCAACACTGGAGTGGCTTCAGAACAAGAAGGTGAATGTCCTTGAGTGGCCCAGCCAAAGCCCAGACTTGAATCCCATTGAGAATCTGTGGAAAGACTTAAAGATTGCGGTTCACCGACGCTCCCCATCCAACTTGACAGAACTTGAGCAAATCTGCAAGGAAGAATGGGCGAAAATCCCTAAATCAGATGCTAAAGCTGATACAGACATACCCAAGAAGACTCAAAGCTGTAATTGCTGCCAAAGGCGCTTCTACAAAGTATTGACTCGGTGAATGCTTAAGTAAACAAGATATTTCAGTTTTTAATGTTTCATAAATTTTTGTTACACAATAAAAATATTTTTGCCCTTTAAATTGTTGAGTATGCTATGTGAATCAAGGGGGGAAAAATAATTTCAATGCATTGAAAATTCTGGTAGTAAAACAACAAAATGTGACAAAATCCAAGAGGGGTGAATACTTTCTGAAGGCACTGTATGTAAGAACTTACTGTAACAGTAGATCTTCCAGAGGAGCTCTTGCAGCAGGCATTGCTTTTCCGCCCTCCTTCCCCCTGGTGAGTTTTTCAGCATCTTTTTACGGCGTGTTTCCTCCTGTCAAGACCTGTTCATGGATCTTTGGTGGGTGAACTAAGGTGTGGCTGAGGACCGCCCCCTTTTGTACCACAGCCAATGTTGGGGCGTAGCCGACGTCATGGGGCAGCCCCCGCTGGGTACTGCTAGCTAAGAGTTTTCTGTTGGGTCCTAGTGCTTGCAGCATAGTCCTAATGGTAATAGCCTGCTGTAAGAGCTCCTCTCGAAGATCTACTGTTACGGTAAGTTCTTACATAACTGTACTGTTCGACTCCAGGTTCTTCTTGGTTCCCAGAAGAACAGGGGACTTGAGGCCCATTCTAGACTTCAAGGAGCTGAACCTTTTTATCCAATACGAAAAGTTCCTGATGGTCACTCTACAAGACCTTCTTGCTCTGCTCAAGCAGGGTGACTGGCTATGTTTCCTTGATATGCAGGATGCCTGTCTACATGTCATGGTTTGCTCCCCTCACAGGCAATACATGTGATTCCTGTTCCTGGAGGAGCATTACCAGTTTAGGGTATTGCCCTTTGGCTTATTCTCGACACCACAGGTATTTACCAAGTGCTTAGCAGCTGTAGCAGCAGCAGCCCTGCAGTGCGAAGGCCTCTATGTGTTCCCATACCTGGAATGGTTGCTGAAAGCCCAGTCCAGGGAACTCCTATTATTAACTCTAGAGCGCACCCTACAGTTGTTCCAGTCCTTGGGCGTCACTATCAACCAGCCCAAGTCTGTGCTGACCCCGTCCTAGTGGTTGCAGTACATAGGAGCAGTTCTGGATTCTACTCAGGGCAAGGCCTTCCTCCCCCAAGATAGAGCGGGCTGCCTCATTGCCCAGACCCAGGAGTTGGCTCCAGTCGTTGGGCTTCACTATCAACCAGACCAAGTCTGTGCTGACCCCGTCCTAGTGGTTGCAGTACATAGGAGCAGTTCTGGATTCTACTCAGGACAAGGCCTTCCTCCCCCAAGATAGAGCGGGCTGCCTCATTGCCCAGGCCCAGGAGGTGGCTCAGAGCTGGTATGTCCCAGGCAGGATATTTTTGAGTTTGCTAGGCCTAATGACCATGGCCATCGTTTTGGTCCCTTTGGCCAGGCTGCACATGAGGGGCCCACTGTGGACCCTCTGGGTCCAGTGGGATCTGTGCTCAGACGATCTAGATCAGTTGGTCCTTTTCTCTCCAGTCCTCAGAGTGCTTCAGTGGTGGATGGATCCAGACAATCTTTTAAAACAGGTCCTCTTTCTTATCCCCATTCTTCAGCAAGTCCTCACCACGGATGCTTCAGGTCTGGGTTGGGGAGCCCACCTTGGCCCTTCTCAGACCCATGGACTCTGATCCCAATGGGAGACTTGCCTCCACATAAACGTCTTAGAAATGCGGGTAGTTCTGTATGCCTTCCAGTATCCTCTCTTCCTGGGCCCTCTGCTGGTGCAGTCGGACAATCTCAGTGTGGTCTATTACATCAACTACATGGGAGGACTCATTCTTACCCACTGTGCCAGGAAGCGATGAGGGTCTGGTACTGGGCTCTAGATCACGGTCTAGAACTGTCAGCCATCTATGTGCCAGGTTCCCAAAATGACTTGGTTGACAGCCTCAGCAGGTCACAGTCCAAAATGCACAAGTGGGAATTGCTGACCTCTGTTGCAGAAGACCTGTTCCACAGGTGGGGTCATCCAGAGTTGGACCTTTTTTGCGTCCCCACTCAACACAAAAACTGCTGCAATTCTGCTTGCTAGATTCAAGGCCTGGAGTTTTCTGGCGACATGCATTGTCCCTTTCTTAGAAAGGCAGGTTTCTTTATGCCTTCCCTCCCTTTCCTTTGATTCAGAGGGTGTTCATCAAGCTACAGATGGAGGGTGCCACCCTAATTCTGGTGACTCCCTTTTGACCTTGTTAGATGTGGTTTCCATTACTGCAGCAATTGGCTGTGGAACATTCAGCTCCTCTGCCCCTTTGCCAGAACCTGCTGAACACAAGCTCAGGGTCCCTGGTCCATCCAGACCTCAAGTCCAACCATCTGCTTGCATGGCTCCAGATGACGTAGGTATTGCTTGGTTCTGGATGTCTCAGAAGGTGGATGATATCCTGGTGGCTTCAGTGAAACCTTCCACCAGTGCCACTTACTCGATGACGTGGAAGTGCTTTGCTATATGGGCCGCTTCCCATTACCTAGACCCTTTTCCTTGTCCAGTCAGCCAAGTTCTAAAGTAACTCCTGTCCTTATCAGATGCAGGACTCAAATATTCCTCCATCAGGGTGCACTTGTTGGCTATTTCAGCCTTTTGATGGCTGTACGATGGTGCAATTGGATGTGGCTCATATTTTTCTGAGAGTTATTCTCCCCTTGAAGCCTCCTATCTGTAATCTGGTCCCAGCTTGGGACCTCAATTTCATGCTCGAGAAGCTGACCTTGCCTTCTTTTGAGCTGGCCATGTCTTGCAATTTTCACTTCCTGTTGCGAAAGCATTATTTTAGATCTCACTTCCAGGGAGGCTCTTGCAGCAGGCCAGCACTGGTAGGACTAAGCAGTCAGGTGCCAGGACCACATGGAATACTTTCTAGCTAACAGTCTACCCCGGGGGACCGCTGATGTCAGCCTATCCTATAAAGGTAGGCAGTCCCCCACACCCTCCTCAGTTCTTTTCTCGCCGTCGACCTGTGCACGTCAGACCTTTAGCGGATGCCACAGCTACAGTTGACCGCCATTACTCGTGCTTGCCGCACTTTATTTTCCTTTTCTTGAGGTAGTCTAACTTTGAATTTTCGGTGTTTCAGCTGTCAGGTTTACGTCTTCTCCACCACCCTCATCTTCCGACTGCTCCACCAAGTTTGCCTGTGGCAAACAAATTCCTGAAAAGGCTGGCCACTCTGCGTGCATCCTTTGCCTAGGCCCCAGCCACAATACCGAAGCTTGTCAGATTTTCCAGAAATTCAACCAGGTCACTCGGAAAAGTTGTCTTAAGATTCTGGAGAGCACCTTATTAAGCAGAAGTTGGTTGCGATGGAAAAGGAGCTGTAGGCCAAGGAGCTCTTCAGCCTTGTTGGCTCAGTCCTCCGGGGCTGCTGCTGCTTCTCAAAAATCCAGTGGGAAGAATAAGAACCGAGACCGATCTGCTTCCTGTTTGCGTTTGCCTCACAAACATTCAGCTGTGTCGGGGTCGTCCTTCCACGGGGGATCAGCCCTTTCTTCAACCTGGCTCCTAGTGGAACCGCCGCCCACCCTCATTGCCATTACGGGCGGCGGGTCCACGGGGCAAGGGACTTGTCTCTTGCTCCACAGCCCCTGACGCTCAGGCCCATTTCTTCCACGGGGTGTCAGCCAGGAGGCTCTGCTGGTGTTGGTATCTTGGGCATTGGTTCTGCGACTTTTGCAGCCCCACCCCCCACCAATGCACTGCCTGCGCCGGTCGGTCCTCTCCACAGGACCCAACATCCGTCCTTCCAGGAAGCATCTGCAGCAGGCTGTCACCGACTTCTCCTTCCCGGCATTGCCTGTGCATTCCCCGGGAAGGTTTCCTTCTCCCTAAGCACTGGCCTATCCAATGCCAGCGGGTTCCTTCTGGGCAATCGCTGCTGATGCCCACTGGACCAATGCCTGTCCTGCCACTGCCCCAGCATTTGGGCTTGGCACCAGTGTCCCCTCCCCACAGCCTGCGCCTTTGCTGACTCCTGCAGGCCCAGTGCCACAGCCCCAGCTGGCGCACAGTGATCTATTGCCGGGGTATCCTATGCATGCTTCATTGCTGTTGGATCCTTATCCAGCGCCAGCTTATCCTTATCCATCGGTCTATAATTTCCCTCCCTTAGTGGATTATAATGCCCTGTTCTCTGTGTGGTGGTCTTTCATTCAGAGACAGACCCTCGCCACCCCACCTCCCCAAATTCGGCGTCCTAATAGGGACCTCCCACCCCCACAACCCCCAGGATCCAGGCCGGTCTGGCGCCAGTGAACTCCGGACTCCAACCCAATGTCGGCTCTGGCTCTCACTTTTAATGAGTGTCTGCTGCCTGAGATAAAATAGGACAAGACCAACAAGGATGACTGATGGCTCTGAGTCTTCTTCACCAGCGGTATCTTCGGAGGATGAAGAACCCTCCAAGGTGCTTCCCAAGTCCCCTTCTGACAATCTATCTTTCATGGATGTCATGCACCGCATCCTGTCCATTATATGTTGGGAAATGGAGGAGCAGGATCCAGAGCAGCATCCCCTGGCCGTTTATTTGAGGCAGCGAAATGCCCTCCCATTGGTAGTACCACCCCTCATTGACTCCTATGAGGATGTCACCAGGTCGGCTTGGAATCTCACCCCTCTTTTATTCCTCCATAGCCTAAGAAGGCAGAGAGGCTCTACCATGCCCCTACTGGTAAGCCTTTCTTAGGGGGCCTAAAGCTGATTCAGTTGTTATCAGTGCGGCACATGACCGTGCTAGAAAGCCCAAGCACCTTAGTGCTCTTCCTCTGGATTAGGAGCCCAGAGAGCTGGGCAACTTAGGTAAATTCATCTTTGCATCCACTGCCCGGGCAGTCTTGGCCATTAATTACCTGGCCCATATGGTCTAATATCAGAATGTCCTCTGGGACCAGGCAGGGGTCCTAGTGCATGCCTTGCCAGTGGACCCCTCTAAAACCCAACTTGTCCAGCTTCTCAAGTCAGGCTCCAACGTTGGCAACCATGTTCTCCGAGCTGCTTATGATACCGTGAATGCCTCAGACAGGAGAGTGGCCTGCCGGCCCGCCAATGCAGTGGCATGGTGTTGATCTGCGACACCAACGTCCCAGGTTCAGGAACGGACCTGGGAAGTTGGAGGGTCGGCCGGGGGGAAAAGGATTAAGCGTCCTAGGGATGGCGCTCCTACAGGGGAAGGGGGGGGTTGACTGTCTGGTACAAATTCGACCCCTACAGGAGGCTGGGGGTCTCGCAGTGACTGGCACCTGGATTACTTTGGAGGTGTGCGGATGCTGGCGTCATTGCACGTCACACCTCCTCTTTCACAGGCTAAAATCAGCAGCCGCCATACATGACTCCCTGCCCGCTTCCTCGGCCCCGGTCATCCACTCTAGTACTCCCGTTCAGGCGACCTATCCTGTCGTCTGCTTATTCAGCCAACACCATGCTCCACCCTTGGGGGCAAGCCAGGGAGGCAGTGCCGGTTGGTGCCCCTGCCGGAATCCTTCTGCCGTCATCATGGGGTTGTGCTGGTGAGGTGGCCCCTTGAGGGGGTAATCCAGAAGTATCACCTCTCAGGTAAGTCGGGGGCAGGTCTGGTGGTTGGCGAAGAGCCGGGGGTACTCGGGCTGACAAAAAAAAAGGCAAGGGAGCATTGTCGAGATCTGCTCTGGCGCCATTCGTGGCCCCAGATATCTGGCTTTGCCTCAGACGTGCAGTCCAGCATCTTGGACGCCCCCTTTTGGGGCTCTGTCCTCTTTGATGGGGACATTCAGGACATAATTTTCACTCTCCAGGAGGTGGTTGTGCCTTTTGGACAGTTCATTTGCTCTACCATACTCAAGCTAGAGCGGGTCAGAGTACTTCCTTTTGACGCTTCTCCCACAAACAATCCTGCCAGCCTGCCAAGGGTCAGGCAGGCACAGGGCAATGTCGGTCCCAGCGTCTGCTGCCACCAGAGCCCCTCGAGTACCTGCAGCTGCCCTCCTGGTGCCCGCCTCCACCTCTTGACTCCTTAACCGACACCTCTCCCCTCTGGAAAGGTTTGGTGGGAGGCTGTTGGTGGGTCAGTTCTCCCTCCACCTCGATGGGTGACTGCACATAATCATGGACAACTGTGTGCTTCAGGTCATAGAACATGTTCACACTCTAGAATTTCTAGAGTGGCCACCAGAAAATCCTCAACCTACTTGTACCCCTCAGCCCACCTGTCCCTCGTCTGCAAGTAATTTCTGAGTCTTCTCCAAAAAAGAGCCATAGAGCCTGTCCCTCCAGCTCAATGAGGAAGGGTGTTTTACTCCCACTTCTTTCTTGCCCCCAAAAAGACAGGGAACCTTGAGTCCATCCTGGAGTTGAGTTATCTGAACCTCTACACAGAGTACAAATGTTTCAGGATGGTCACCCTTCAAGGGTTGTTGCCCCTCTTATACCAGGGAGATTGACTCTGCTCTCTGGACATGCAGGATGCCTGCTTGCTTATCCAAATTTTTCCTGTCCATCATTGCTTCCTCTGCTTCCACTTTCGGGGGCTCATTTTCAATTCCTTTTGGCTTTTCTTCTGCCCCCAGGGTCTTTTCTGAGTGCTTGGTGGTGGTAGCAGCCACCCTGATGGGACAGGGTTTCTCCGTGTTCCCCTACTTGGATGATTGGCTGTTAGCAGCCCCCTCCAGGGACTCTCTGGTCCAGACCCTGGAATACACCTTCTGTTTCAGACCATGGGGCTCACCATCAGTCTGCTGAAGTCCTATTTCTCTTCCTGCCAGTGCCTTAAATTCATAAGGGCAGTCCTGGATACCAACCAGGGTATGGCCCTTTTGCCCATGGATAGGGCAGAGTGACTGACGGAGCAGGCCTGTTTAGTTTCCTCCAGTCATCAACTCCCCGCTAGGGTGTTCCTGTGCCTTCTGTGCCACATGGCAGCAGCCATTGCTATGGTTCCCCGTGCCCGTCTGCACATGTGGGTTCCTCAGTGGACCTTAAGGGTCCAGTGGGACCAACATATGGACGACCTGGACCTGTTGGTCATGGTCTCCGACCCGGTCAGGAGAGTCCTGTCATGGTGGCTGGAGTCCGCCAGCCTCCTTCGGTGGGGTCTCCTTTTGGCTCTCAACCCCTGTCAGATTCTTAGGATAGACGCCTCCGACCTGGGATGGGGTGCTCATCTGGCCGATCACCAGACCCAGGGCATCCGGACAGAATTAGAACAGGGTCTCCATATCAACATCCTGGAGATGCGAGTGGTCCTTTACACTCTGCAGATGAACAACATGTGCTTGGTGTATTACATCAAGAAGCAGGGGGGCTCTCTCTTACCACCAGTGTCAGGAGGCGATGAGAGTCTGGTATTGGGCTATCGAGTACGGTCTGGTGCTCTTGGCTGAACATGTTCCAGGCATCCAAAATGTCCTGGCAGACAGTCTCAGTTGCTCCCAGTTGCGGGCTAACTAGTGGTAGCTTCTGACCTTGGTGGTTGACAATCTCTTCGATAGGTGAGGTTGTCCAGAGTTAGGCCTTTCTGTATCCCCACTCAACACAAAACTGCTGCTTTTTTGCTTGTTTGATCCATGGCCTGGAGTTTTCTGGCGAGACACATTGTCTGTCTCCTGGAAGGGGAGGTTTCTACACGTCTTTCCTCCCTTCCCGCTCCTGCAGAGGGTTCTGCTCAAGCTCCAGTTGGAAGGGATGGAGATGAGTCTCATGGCCCCCTTCTGGCCGCATCCGATTTGGTTCCTCTTGTTACAATAGCTGGCGATGGAATCTCCAGTGCCCTTGCCCCTGTGCCCCAGCTTGCTCTCCCAGGACCAGGGCACCCTAGTCCATCTAGATCTAAAGTCCCTGCATCACCATGTGTGGCTGCTGTGGCCTAGCTATCGCCCGCTTTGGAGTGTTCTCTACGGTCACAGATGTCCTGGTGTGTGCTAGGAAACCCTCCATCAGGACCATGAAATGGATGGGTTTCACCCTTTGGGCTGTTTCCCGCCAAGTGGACCACTTCACCTGCCCGGTGAATCAATTGCTGGAGTATTTTCTCTCCCTTTCAGATTCTGGCTTGGGTACTCCTCACTCAAGGTGCATCTTTCTGTCGTCTCTGCGTACCACGCACCTATCGAGGGCAGGGCTGTGGCTCAGCTCGAGGTGTCCCATACCTTTCTGTGGGGCATAATGCATCTGATACCTCCCATTCGGGACCCAGTCCCTCCATGGGGCCTCAATTTTATGTTGGAGAAACTCACTTTACCTCCTTTGAACCGGCTGTGAGTTGAGCACTGCTCTTTCTGTCATGGAAAGTACTCTCCCCCCACATTGCTGTTTCTTCTGCTTGAAAGTGTTCTTGAGCTCCTGGCTCTTGCGTGTAAAGAGCCTTATTTTATTTATTTTGTTCACAAAGACAGGGTGTCTTTGCGTACTATCCTAAGATCTCACTTTGAAAGGGCTCCTGAAGTAGGCTACCGCAGGACTGAAGCTGGCAGTGCCAGGACCCCATGGAAAAGTTCTAGCCCCAGCAGTCTATAGCAGGGGACTGCCCGTGGCGTTGGCCCGCCCTGGGTATAGGCCCAGTGGTATAAAAGGGCAGTCCCCAGCCCAACTCCTCAGTTCTTCTCCCACTGCTCCATCTAAGCATTGGTTCCATGGATCACGGTCTGCTCTGGCTGACCGCCATTTATTGTGCTCACCTGTGTCTTCTTATTTTCTTTCAAGAATTGGATTTTCTCTGTATGTCTTCTTCTCGACCTTGTCAGTGGAACTTCGGCAGTCCAAGTGTCCTTGCGGCAAGCAGATCCCATCGAAGGATGCCCACACGCTTTGCCTGTTCTGCCTAGGCCCAGACCACGATACAGAGGCCTGCCAGAACTGTTTGAAGTTCAACCAAAGGACCAGAATCCGCTTCCAGAAGGCCCTCAAAAGCTTCTTGCTAGAAAAGGAAGTGGCAGCGGTGGAGAAACAAATCCAGGGAAATAGTTCCTCCTCCTCCCCAGTTTCAGGGGCCTTTACTTCTTCATCTTCTCACAGGGAGAAAAAGTCAGATGGAAAGCATAAAAACTGGGAGAAAAATAAGGACAAACCCGGGTAAACCTCCTGTTCCTGGTCCCTTCATTCAAAAGTGACTGGCTCCAGATCGGACTCGGTTCCACGGCAGCCCTCTTTTTCTTGTGGGCTTCCATGTGGTCAAATCACCCACCCTCATCCAGGCGTGGGTGGTGATTCTTTAGAATATGAACTCCCTTCTTGGTTTCTCAGGCCTTCCACCAGTCTACAGGCTCCCAGCCAGGTAGTTCCGGCTGGGTCTTCTTCAGGTGGCTTGAGTCCCTCGTATCATCTGCCTAACCTCGGTGTCTGCTATGTTGACACCTGGCTCCAGTCATGACATCACCCAAGCCCCAGGGCATCGCTCGCCTCCCGGAGGAGGTGGCGCCTCTGCCCCCAGCCGGGAGTTGACTCCTCTCAACAGGCTCCTTCCAGAACAATGTCGGCTACTTCCAGACCAATGTCGGTGCCGGCCACCCGACATTGACCTCTGCAACACTGTTTCTTCGTCGCTTGACCACCCTCGCGCCGCCGGGCTGGCCACCAATACTCACAGTTCAGCTGGTGTCAGAGGGCCT
The DNA here is from genome assembly GCA_016271365.2 of Neoceratodus forsteri. Taxonomy (NCBI): domain Eukaryota; kingdom Metazoa; phylum Chordata; order Ceratodontiformes; family Ceratodontidae; genus Neoceratodus; species Neoceratodus forsteri. Next base: position 406,960,363 of record CM028132.1, on the reverse strand, counting down.
GGTATCATGGTGACAACTCCCACCAGGCCAATGCCAGATAACCAGACGCCTGCTGGCTGCCGATGGTCAACCCAAATCCTCAGGACCCAACATCTGGGTTACCACCAGTGTCAGGAGGAGATGAGAGTCTGGTATTGGGCTATCGAGCATGATCTGGTGCTCTTGGCTGTCCATGTTCTAGGCATCCAGAATGTCCAGGCGGACAGTCTCAGCCGCTACTGGCTGCGGGCCAACTAGTGGGAGCTTCTGACCTCGGTGGTTGAAGATCTCTTCGACAGGTGAGGTTGTCCAGAGTTATGCCTTTCTGTGTCCCCACTCAACACAAAACTGCCACTTTTTTGCTTGTTTAATCCATGGCCTGGAGTTCTCTGGCGAGACACATTGTCCCTCTTCTGGAAGGGGAGGTTTCTATACGTCTTTCCTCCCTTCCCACTCCTGCAGAGGGTTCTGCCCATGGCCTCCTTCTGGCCGCATCAGATTTGGTTCCCCTTGCTACAGCAACTGGCAGTGGAATCTCTAGTACCCTTGCCCCTGTGCTACATCTTGCTCTCCCAGGACCAGGGCACCCTAGCCCATCTAGATCTAAAGTTCCTGCGTCTCCATGTGTGGCTGCTGTGGACCTAGCTATCGCTCGCTTTGGAGTGTCCTCTACGGTCACAGAAGTCCTGGTGGCTGCTAGGAAACCCTCCATTAGAACCGTGAAATGGATGTGTTTCACCCTTTGGGCTGTTTCCTGCCAACTGGACCCCTTCACCCGCCCGGTGAATCAATTGCTGGAGTATTTTCTCTCCCTTTCAGATTTTGGCTTGGGTACTTCTCACTCAAGATGCATCTTTCTGCCATCTCTGCATACCACATGCGAGGGCAGGGCTGTGGCTCAGCTTGAGGTGTTCCTGTACCTTTCTGTGGGGCATTACTGCATCTGATACCTCCCATTCGGGACCCAGACCCTCCATGGGGCATCAATTTTATGTTGGATAAACTCACTTTACCTCCCTTTGAACTGGCTGCGAGTTGCGACCTGCACTTTCTGTCATGGAAAACTCTTTTTTTTTTTGTTTCTGTTTCTTCTGCTCGAAAAGTGTTTGTGAACTCCAGGCTCTTATGTGTAAAGTGCCTTATTTTTTTTTTCACAAAGACAGGGTGTCTTTGCATATTAATCCTAAGATCTCACTTTGAAAGAGGAGCTCCTGAAGCAGGCTACACCATAAGGACTGAAGCCGGCAAGTGCCTGGACCCCATGGAAAAGTTCTAGCTAGCAGTCTATAGCAGGGGACTGCCCTCTGACATTGGCTCACCCCTGAAGTAGGCCAGCGGTATAAAAGGGGTGTTCCCCCAGCCTAACCTCAGTTCTTCTCCCGCCGTTGATCTACACACATCGGGTTTCCACGGACGCGTTCTGCTCTAGTTGGCCATTTTTTTTGTGCTCACCTGCGTGTTCTTATTTTCTTTCAGAAATTGGATTTTCTTAGATTTGTTCTGCATAACTTCTTCTCCGACCTTGTCAGTGGAACTTTGGCAATCCAAGTGTCCTAGCGGCAAGCAGATCCCATCGAAGGACGCCAACACACTCTGCCTATTCTGACTAGGCCCAGACCGTGATACAGAGGCCTGCCAGCACAGTTTGAAGTTCAACCAAAGGACCAGGATCCGCTGCCAGAAGGCCCTCAAAAGCTTCTTGCTAGAAAAGAAAGTGGCAGCGATGGAGAAACAAATCCAGGGAAAGAGTTCCTCCTGTCCGATTTCAGGGGCCTCCAGTTCTTCATCTTCTCACAGGGGGAAAAAGTCAGTTGGAAAGCATAAACACTGGGAGAAAAATAAGGACAAACCCTGGTCAACCTCCTGTTCCTGGTCCCCTCATTCAAAGGTGACTGGCTCCAGATCGGACTTGGCTTCCACAGCAGCCCACTTTTCTTCTGGGCTTCCCGTGGTCAAACCACCCACCCTCATCCAGACGGGTGGTGGTTCTTAGGGGTCGGGGACTCCTCTCTTTGGCTTCTCAGCCCCTGATGCTCAGGCCCTTCCACCAGTCTTCGGGCTCCCAGCCAGGTGGCTCGGCCGGTTCTTCTTCCATCCGACTTTCCATTTTACCTATTCCTTCATCGCCTGACTGCCCTGCTTCACCAGCTGACACCAGCACTACAGTTCAGCTGGTGCCAGAGGGCATGGCGTCTGGTGTGATGACGCCCACCAGGCCAGTGCCTGATAACCAGATGCCTGTGGGCTACCGACAGTCAACCCAAACCCTCAGGACCCAACGCCTGGGTCGCTGCCTCCTAATGGACTAATGCCAGGGCACTCTGCCATCCTCCCACTGACGCTGGCTAATCCCTCCACACTGCAGAATCCTCTGCTGGACCTTACAGCTCTAGTCACGTCCTGGTGGAAAGCGGTCGAGGGCGACCTGTTTCTGAAGGGACCTCCTGCATCCCCACCTAAGGAACCTCTTCCCTCAGGGGCGCAGACTCAGGCTGTTCCTCAGCAGTCTACCACGAATGCCAAAGCACCTACCTCATAACCAGGTGACACTGGCAGGGATTGCAGTAAGCACCATGGCGAAAACACTGTTGCTCCTCTTCCAGGTCCTCGGACAGGCACCGGCGTAGGTCACACAGCCGTAGACACCGGCATTTGACCTCTAGATCTTACTTCGAGTGGGAGCTTTTGCAGCAGGCTATAACCATTAGGACTAATGCCGCAGGCCTTAGGACCCACCGTAAAAATCTTAGCTAGCAGTACCCAGCGGGGCCAGCCCCCGACATCGGCTCCGCCCCAACGTTGATCACGTCATGAAAGGGGCAGTCCCCAGCTCCAACTCAGTTCTTTCCCGCTGCAGACCCACTCTCAATGGGAAGGCTTAGCGTGTGTTTTTCAGCAGTTCTAGCAAAATTCTAAATAATATAAAGTTTTCTCATTTTTTCCATCGTTCTCTGGATTTCTACTGTCCTTTATTAGTGGTTTACCTTTGCATGTTTTCCCCATCGTTGGTCTCGTCCTCCAGCTAGAAGACCAAGTGTGCCTGTGGCCGCCAGATCCCATTGAAGGATGGCCACGAATCTTACGTCTTCTGCCTGTGCCCAGACCACGACATTCAGACCTGCAAGATCTGCAAAGGCTTCACTGGCAGGACTAGGATCCGACGCCTAAAGGCCCTTAAAGCCCACCTTTTAGAAAAGCAGGTGAAAGTCATGCAGACCTCTTCCAGGGTTAAAGGCCAAGCACTGGGACAAATCCCACCATAAGTCCCATGAGAAGGACCATAGCCGTTCTCACCAGCAGTCCAGGTCGCGTTCTCCCCACAAAAAGGCTTTGTCTTCTGGATTGGGCAGTTCTGACCATTCGCGTCACTCCAGGCATGAAGAAAAGGCGAAGTCCGCTGCTCCTGCCAAGACACTGATGCCAGCCCCGGCAGGGGCTGCTTCTGAGCAAGCGCTGTTCAAGGTTAAGGTCATGCCGCTGCACGTCTCTGTAGCCTCAGCGGATGCCTCTAAGGCCTCTTCTTCGGCACATGCCTTGGTCCTGCTGAAGAAAGCTTCTGTCACAGCTTTACCTGGGGCTTCAGGGAAGTCGCTGACCAAGGAGCTGGACCCTCTGCAAAGACCCCTGCGGGGTTCCATCCCTCAAAGCCAGTGAAGCCTGAGCCGGCCATGGCCAAGACACCAGCCGTGCTGTGCCTCGGATGCCAAGGCGACCAACCTCAGGAAGAGCCCGCACAGTAAGGTACCATGCCGGACTGAGGTCTTCTACTCGAGGGGCACCTCTTCGAGTCCTCTCCCAGGGCCTCCCGGATCTTCCGGCTTTGCAATTCCCCGAAGGGAACTGCAGCCTCCATGTTCACTAAGGAGGAGCTCATGGAGCTTTTCTCCTTCTGGTGGAGTCAGGTCAAGAAAGATATTACTCCTCCGAAGCGGATCTGACACCAGTCCCCGACCGGCCGGATAACCAGGATGCCAGAGGTCTGCCCCAAAGTCACCTGTTCAGCCTCTGGAAGGCGGCAAAGTGTCTCGGTTCCGCTCACCCTGTGGGATCAGGTCCCGGTTCAGGTCTCAGGACCAACGGTGGCACCGCTCACAGTACTCTAGCTGTCGCCGGTCCCGGCCCAAGAGCAAGTCTTGCAGCCAGCATAGATCTCTTTCTAGGCTTGGATGCTCTACCAGCTGTTGCTGTTCCCGAGACGAGTGGCAGTCTCTGCTCCATCGTCTGTCCCCGAGCCAAGTCGATCCCAAGGCTGACGTCGGTCGAATAGCAACCAATGTTCTCGAGAGGGAAGTCCCTCCAGGCATGGTTCGGCCTCCCCTCATCCCAGTAGGAGTTGGTCCTCATTGTCCTCTTCTTCGGACCACTCCCTCCAGGAGTTGGAGAGTCTCCTGAGGATAAGGATACATCTCGTTCGCTGCCTGACAGTCCGACTTTTATGGACATCATGCGGCATATCCAGGCCTCCAGTGAACGGGAGACGGAGGACCTGGATCTGGAATGCCGAAGACTGGCTAGGTACCTGAGGCAAAAGGAGCCTAAACCAATAGTAGTGCCTCCTTTAGTGGATACATTCCAAGACCTAGCAAGGATCACTTGGAAACATGCAGCTACAGTCCCGGCAGTTCCCAAAAATCCAGGCTATATAGAGTGCCGAGGGATGAGCCCTTTTTGGCGGAAAGCCCTCAGGCCGACTCAGTAGTTATAGCAGCTGCTCATGACAAGTCTCGATAGCCCAAGCACCTAAGCTTCCAGCCTCCTGATCAGGAGTCCCATTACCTGGACCAGGTGGGCAGGAAGGTGTACTCTGCATCCACCTGCTCCATAAGGTCCCTAAACTTCCTTACGCATACTGTCCAATACCAAAATGCATTATGGGAGAAGGGGCAGGAGATGGTGAATGCTTACCAGACTCCACACAGAAGATGGAGCTCCTGGAAATTTTAAAGTCGGGCTTGGATGTAGGCACACATGTTCTGCGTGCCTCATCATACTGTGAATACAGCGAGAGCAGCAGCATCAGGTGTCTGCCTGAGGCGCCATGCCTGGTTAAAAGTCTCAGGATTCTCCCAGGATCTGCAGAGCGGATCAAGGACCTTCCTTTTCATGGTTCCGTACTGTTTGGGTCAGAAACCAAGGTCTCATCTCTCATCTCCAGGAATCGGGAAGTCAGTCTGGGCCGTCCAACAGATGTATAAGGGGACCAGAAGCGATTCATAAGCGGCCTTTTGGAAGACCTCAGGCCAACCTGCCCGTGGCAGCCAAAGCGCAGAGGAGGCTTTAAAAGGCTGCAACCCAACAGCCTGGGGTGCTCCTTCGAGGCCCAAGTCCTCCAAGCCTCTCTGCCAACCTCTGGTTCTTCCCAATGACTCCTGTTGGCCCCCTCCTCTGGAGGGCTGGAGCTAGGCAGTGAGGGGTCACTTCTCCCTCCACTTGGGGGATGGAGCAAGATCTCATCAGACCTTTGGGTTCTCAATATTATAAGGAGGGACATGTACTGGAGTTCACTCAGATCCCCGGAATACACCAAGGTCCTCAAGATATCCTCCTTCTCACATACCTCTCATAGAAGGAGAGATTCAGGCCCTCTTGCTAAAAAGGACAATAGAACTGGTCCCCCTGCAGTAGCAGGGAAAAGGGTATTACTCCCATTTCTTCCTGGTGCCAAAGAAAACTGAGGATCTTCGGCCCATCCTGGACCTCAGTTCCCTCAACAACTATATAGAATACAAATGGTTCAGGGTGGTGACCTTCCCATGTCTAATTCCTCTGCTGCACCAAGGGGACTGGCTCTGCTCCCTGGACATGCAAGATGCTTATATGCATATTGGGGTCTTTCCTCCTCCCAGAAGTACTTGAGGTTCCACTTCCAGGGGAGACATTACCAGTTTTGGGTTCTGCCATACAGCCTCTCCTCCACTCCTCGAGTCTTCATCAAGTGTCTAGCAGTGGTAGCTGAGGCTCTAAGGCGCGAGGGACATTATGTCTTCCCTTACCTGGATGACTGGCTTCTGGTGGCCTCGTCAAAAGTGCACCTTCTTCATACTCACTGAAACACCTATACCCTATTCCGAGAGTTGGGGAATCACCCTGAATCTTTCCAAGTCATCCCCAGAGCCCAGCCAAAGACTTGCCTTTATAGGTGCAATCCTGGACACGGTCCAGGGCATGGCCTTGCACCACAGGAAAGGGGAGATCGCCTGCGGGAAGTGGCCCGGACGGTCCTAATCACCCCCCAGGTCCAAGCCTGGACCTTCCTCAGGCATCTGGGGCATATGGCGGTGGCCATCCCTGCAACTCCCTTGGCTCGCCTCCACAGGAGGGTCCCACAGTGTATGCTCAGGGTGCAGTGGAACCAAAGCTTCGATGGTCTAGACCATCTGGTCAGGATCTCCAAGCCAGTCAGAAGGACCCTTCTTTGGTGGCTGGATCCTTCCAGTTTGGAAGAAGGGGTCTTGTTTTGGCAGGAGTCCCCGAGTCAGACCTTGACGACAGACACCTCCGCCCTAGGTTGGGGGGCTCACCTAGGGGACAGCCAGACTCAGGGCGTTTGGTCCCTAGAGGAGCGAAATCTCCATATCAGCGTATTGGAAATGCGGTCAGTCCTTAATGCCTTGCAGGCCTTTCAAGAGGACCAAGCGCCAGGCTCTCTCCTTGTTCAGTCATACAACACGGCCTTTGTCTTCTACATCAACAGGCAAGGAGGAACTCACTCTTACCTCTGTGCGGGAGGCGATGAGGTCTGGTACTGGGCACTGGAACATCACGCATCTTTCTGTGGTGCATGTTCAGGTGTCCAACAGTCTTGGTAGACAGCTTAAGTTGGTCGGTCCAAGGCGACAGTGGGAGCTAATCCAATCGTGTGAGGACCAGCTCTTCGACACATGGGGTCTTCCAGAGCTGGACCTCTTTGCATCCCCACGCAATGCCAAACTGCCAAATTTCTGCTCGCGAGAGCATGTGCCTGGTGTTTTCTGGCCAGATGTGTCGTCCTTGTGTTGGACAGGGAGGTTCTTTTATGCCTTCCTTCCCTTCCCTCTAATTCAGAGGGTTTTGTTGAAGGTACAGGCTGAGGGGGCTTGGATGATCCTAATCGTCCCACTATGGCCACAGCAGATTTGGTTCGGAATCTCTGATCCCGCTGCCAATATGCTCACAATTGCTTTTCCAGGATCGGGGCTGGTTGGTGCACCCAGATCTCAAGTCCCAACACCTTCATGCATGGCTCCTGCAGATGTAGTAAAGACGAGGTATGGGGTCTCCCAAGAGGTGGCAGACGTTCTTGTTTCGGCAAGAAAGCCCTCTACTCTGCCCACTTGCGCTATGAAGTGGAAACGTTTCTGTCTTTGGGCTTCGTCCCATCATCTGGATCCCCTTACCTGTCCAGTGAACTCAGCTTTACAGTACCTCTTCTCCCTATTACATCAAGGCTTGAGCTACTCTTCTATTAAGGTGCTTTTGTCGGCCATATCTGCCTGCCGTGATTTGGTAGATAGCAGAACCCTAGCCCAGTTGGATGTGGCCTGCACCTTTCTGTGGGGCATTCTTCCTATAAAACCTCCCATTAGGGATCCTATTCCCCACTGGGATCTCCTTTTTGTGTTAGAGAAGCTTACTTTCCCTCCTTTTGAACCTGCAGCAGAGTGTGAGCTGTGTTATCTCTCCTGGAAGGTGTCTTTTTTTAGTTGCTGTTACTTTGGCTCGAAGGGTTTCCGAGCTTCAGGCCCTGATGTGTAAGGAGCCTTATTTGATTTTTCATAGGGAAAGGGTTTCCCTTAGGACAAATCCTAAGTTTCTGCCCAAAGTGGTTTCTGAATTAACCCTCAACCAGTCGGTTCACGTTCCAGTCTATTATTCAACCCCTTCCAACAGGGGAGAAGCTCTCTTACACACTCTGGGCGTCCACAGGGCGCTGAGGTGCTACCTCAAGCGTACAGTGGCAAACCGCAAATCGGAGCAACTTTTTTTTTTTTTTGAAATAGCACTTTTTTCCCCCTACTGCCTGTCAACCCCGACCCTTCTGGGCATCCAAAAGATCACCTTTCTACCACCTGTCCACCGGAACGTATATCCCAGTCCCCCATGTTGCTTGGGCTTGCCCGCCTCCCGAGCAGGGACGAGGTGGGGCAGACCCATGTAATCTTTCATTTCGTCGGGCCTGGAGGAGGTCGGTGAGCAGGGGCAAATTGGAGGCATGCCCCGGGAAGCCCGTCATCCCGGAGCCGACAGGTGTTTTTCCAGTTTCCTCCCCGATGCAGTGTAACCCCTGACGTAAGGCGCTAGATGCCGATGTCCACTACGTGTCTGGGCCACCCACCCCCTTTTGTTTTGGGGCTTGCTGTCCCCGAGCCTTAGCTCCGGGCCACACACGAGTGCGTTGGAGCATCGGGCCCCCAAGGCAGCGAGCAGTCGTGGGATGCTGAAGCCGTGCCCCATGACCCTGTGACCACATGAGTCCGCTCCCAAACCCGGGTTGCCAGCATGGAACGAGGTGTGGCGTCCAGCACCTCAACCCTTGGTGCCATCGGGCCAGCCTCATTCGGAGCAACGTTTTGTGGCCTTTGCGCCTCAACACCTTGGCAAACTGGTGTCTAAACAGACTATATCTAGGTGGCTAGTCCACTGCATAGTCTTCTGTTACAACAAGTACAACAAGCCTCTTCTGGAAGTGGTCAGAGGTCATTCCACCAGAGGAGTTTCTACCTCTTTTGTTTCTCTGAAAAACGTCTCTATTAGGGACATTTGTGCAGCAGCTACTTGGGGTTCAGTACATACCTTTGTCAGGCATTACAGCTTGGTCATAGCTTCCAGGCGCCATGTCGGTTTCGGCCTGGCGGTCCATCAGGAACTGTTGTCCTGACCTACTGTCTCTCTGCCGATCTCTGCGATGCCATCTTAGTTGGTGTCAGTCTTTCTCCTCCTGGAGCTTGTCACCTCCTTCGTGCGGGACTGCTTGGGATTCAGTCCTAATGGTTATAGCCTGCTGCAAGAGCTCCCACTTGAAGTACGATAGTACAGTTATGTATGAACCTACGTAACAGTAGCTCTTCACGAGGGCTCTTGCAGCAGGCTGCTTTCCCACCCTCCTTCAGCCCTGGAGGTTTTCCAGCCACGACAAGAGCACTCTCTGCCTGGTTCGCTTGCTGGGGCCTGTTCGTGGGTTATCGATGGGTGAATTGAGGTGGAGCTGGGGACTGCCTCCTTTTATGGCGTGACCAATGTCGGGCGGAGCCAACAGCGGGGGCTAGGCCCCGCTGGGTACTGCTAGCTAAGATTTTTCTGGTGGGTCCTAAGGCCTGTGGCATTTGTCCTAATGGTTATAGCCTGCTGCAAGAGCTCCTCTCGAAGATCTACTGTTACGGTAAGTTCTTCTGTAACTGTACTGTCTTCCTCCTCAGGGGAGTCAGGCCAGAGTTCCTCCTCCTCTTCCTCAGTGTTATTCGAATCAGGGTTGTCTGCCCCTCTGGTGGACCCCAAGATTGCCTCCCGATGATCCAACATTCATGGAGGTCATGCGGCACATCCAGTCCAATATGGGCTGAAACACTGAAGATTTGGACCCGGAGAGATCCCGTTTGTCTATTTTCCTCCATCAAAAGGATCCAAAGCCTGTGGTCGTTCCTCCTATGGTGGACCCTTTCAAGGACATCACCAATTCTGCTTTGAAACGCCTGTCTTCAACCCCTGCTGTTTCGAAGAAGGCAGATTGCCTCTGTAATGCTCCTCTGGATGCGCCTTTCTTTGGAGAGCAGCCCATTGCGGACTCCATGGTCTTTATGGCGTCTCACGATTGGTCCAGGAGGCACCAGCATCTTAGCACTCAGCTTCTGGATGGAAGACTCCAAGCAGGTGGACCAGCTCAGAAGGAAAGTCTATACCTTGGCCACCTGTGCCATCTGCTGTCTGAATTTTTTGGCCCACATGGTCCGGTATCAGAATGCCCTGTGGGAGAAGGCCATAGGTCTAGTCCAGACTCAGCAGGATAACCCTCGGAAAGCTGAGCTGCTACATATTTTAAAATAGGGTTTGAATGTAGGCACCCATGTTTTATGTTCCTTCTATGACACGGCAGATTATGCGGCCTGGGCAGCAACCTCTGGCATCTGCCTTCGCAGTTACTCTTGGCCGTGCGTCAACGGCCTTACTCCAGACATCCAAACGAGTATTATGGATGCCACTTTCAAGGGCTCAGTCCTTTTCGGTGAGGAGGCTGAAACAGTCATAACTTGTCTCCAGGAATCTGGCAAGGCGGTCAGAACTGTGCATACCATGTACAGATCTAGTCGGAAACAGAACCGTCGGCAGCCATTTCGTAGCTCCTCTGGGCTACAGCCCTGAGATCAGCAAAGCAGAGCTGCCTCTAAATATAAGGCCCCTTCCCATGCCTCAGGGAGTTCAGGACCCAGAGCCCCCCAAACCTCCCATGCCCCCTTGCCTGTCCCCGGGTTCCTTGTCCTGACTCCCTGCCCTACCCCCCCTCCACTGGCAGAATCCCTGGGGGAGGCGGTGGGGGTTGCTTTTCTAGAGGGATGGCACAAAATAACGACGGATCAGTGGTTTCTTCATCTAATAGAGAAAGGGCATACCCTGGAGTTCATGGAGATGCCCTCGGACAACCCTCCCATAAACTCCCATTACCCTCCGTCACACCTCTCCCTCATCCAGGGGGAGATCCACGCGCTCTTGCTGAGACAGGCCATAGTGCCAGTTCTGCGGATCAAAGAGGGAAAATATTTTATTCTCACCTTTTTCTGGTTCCAAAGAAAGCTGGACCGATGGCCTATCCTGGATCTCAGCCTCCTGAACAAGTATATAGAATATAAACGATTCAGGATGGTCACCATTCCAGTAGGGAGCCTGTTCCTGAAGGTGTTCCCCCTATAATTCTTTGTGCCAGTGCTCTTCCCTGTACATATTTTCTATCTGCCCTGTGATTGTGAGGTGATTGCTGCACGTTCTGCTGAGCTCCCAGTTACCGGAGCTGCTATTGGGCTAAAGTGTCATCAGCTGCAACTGGGAAGCAGAATTAGTGCCTACGTCTACAGAGGAGGTGGGGCAGGACACTTCAGAGGCTTGCACTGCTACTGCGCGAGCGCCACTTGGAAGAGAAATTTGCACTTGGGACATATGGACTAAAACTGCAAGTGTTTATAGTAGTTACATGCCACACAATTTTGAAATCGATATGTCTCTTTTGAGATATATATATTTTTAAGATTTGAGTTTGTCGCATGTATAATGTGCATCTAAATGCAAATTTTATTGAGTGCTTAATATTGTGAATTATTACAGGGAAGTTTGTTTAGAGTTTATATACAGGGAAGCTTTTAATTATATACCGGTGTGACTCTAAGGAAAGAGGATTTGATGTTGCTAAGAAATGAAGCTGGCCTTTGCAGTTTTAGTGATGTTGATGGGGGGCATATTTAGTTTTGTGGTAGGGCCTACAGTATTGTCCCATAATTTCCACATGTTTACTAAAGGAAGAGGCACTGATACTCAATTGTGGAAATGATCTGTGATGGAATCTCTGGCCATTAGTCCTTTCTTGTGTACATCTAATTGTTTTAATAGCTGTGTCAGGATGAACCAACCGTGGGAGTTTCTTAATCAATCCCTGGATGGGTTTTCCCCTATGTTGGCCAAAATGATTGGGAGGTTTTTTAACTGGATGTATAGGCCTCAGGGGAAACCATCAAGAAGATTGCTGGTCTTGTTACATCATTTAATGATAATGCACTTAATGTGCTGTGGAGATATAGATCCTAACCCAGGCCCAGAAGCTTTTGGTTTGAGGGGTAATAATAAGTACCTTAGTGAGGACTTTAATGTGGTGCATTGTAATGTTAGAGGAATAAAGGGGAAGTTTGATTCTATTAAAGATTGGGTGGGGGAAATGCAACCTCAGATTCTTGTACTGACAGAGATGTGGTTAAATAATATGGCTAGTGATGTCACAATAGAATTGGAGCATTACCAAATGTTCAGGAAAGATAGAAATAAGAAGGGAGGCGGACAGACCTACCCCTCTCTATGCTCACGCACCTCCATTCACATGTATGCGGACGACACCGTCCTGTATGCCTCAGGCCCCTCCCCTGCTGTAGTGGCCTGTACACTCCAGGAGGACTTTAACTCCATTCAGCTCTGGTTCCGCGCAGACCAGCTGTTTCTCAATACTAAGAAAACTGTCTTCCTAACTTTCGGCTCGCGTCAAAGACTCTTTAATCTCGCCTCACCCCCACCTTCCTCACCCTCGACGGGGCCCCCTTGGAGGCTTGCACCTCGTTCAGATACTTAGGAGTCTGGCTCGACCAGCACCTTGATTTCTCTATACACATCGACTCAATCCACAAGAAACTTCATCCAAAAGTAGATGCCTTATATCGCAGCAAGGACTGTTTCCCCACACCAACCCGAAAGGAAATTGTTCAGAAGATGATCCTCCCTTTACTTGACTATGGTGATGTAGTCTATGGCGCGTCCACATCCTCCCTTTCCAGTTTGGACACACTCTTCCGCTCCTTCTGTTGCTTCATCTTGGATTGCCCCCCCCCCCACAACTCACCACTGCGACCTCTACAGGTCCCTTGATCTGCCCTCACTCCACGATTGCAGGCAGCTACACAGCGCCAGAACCATAGCAAGATACTGGGCACAGTCCCTTCCGCCCTATCTTGAATCCACCTTCTCCACCCAATCACTGCCTGCCTACTCCCTCAGGAGCACTAACACCAGGCTCTTTCATATCCCACATATGGGGTCAGCTAAAAGACAAGCAGCATTCAGTTACCGCATGCCCAAACTTTGGAATGCGTTGCCAGAAGACATCAGACTCGCTGCAAACTCTCAGCAGCTGAACCACCTCCTAAAAACACACCTCTCTTCCACGTGTTCTTGTACCTAGGGCCATCTAGAGGTGGCGCCCAATGCCATACAGCTAATTAGCCTCACTTAGCAGGTCCTTTACACCCGTATGCTATGCACACAACCTTGAGCATGGGCTAGGCAACCACCAAACCCTCCTGCTGCTGGACCCACCACAGTTATATAGTCATCCTGAGCAGCATTTAAGGTTCGGTTATCATAGGTGCCTCAGCAATACCACATTGTCTATTATATAACCGTTGTTACTTCTAGTTACTTGTTAAGCTTACCTGGGGCTCTCATTCCTGGGAGCCCTGTTAATCTACTGTCAATCTACTGTCATGTTCTACATCCCTGAGACAATCCTGTAATCTTGTATGTCCCATGCACAATTCTGCACACTGGAATATTATTATTTATTGTCTGTATTCTGCTCCTCTTTCCCCAGGACGTGTCTGGAATCGAGCAGTATCTCCGCTCAGTATGCCTTCCTGGTGAAACGCTTAAATAAATAAATATTAAATTATGCTAATTCTAAGTTAGAAATAGATGATGGGGGGAATCTTCTTGTGGAGGGGGGACTGGAATGTTTACCAATTTTTATTAAATTCCCATATGTAAAATCTTCTTTGTTAATGGAAATTTATAAACCACCTAAAGTTAAAAATGGGACCTTCCTTCAGTTGCAAAGGTATTGTATGAAACAGAGAGATACCCATGAGATCCTTTGAATAGGGGATTTTAATGTTAACTGGGCCCAGGTAAACCCCACTCATCCCCTAATTGAAATACAGGAGGTTTTGGGATTAGTTCAAATAATAGAGGATCCAACAAGATTGAACATGACACAGCTGCATAATTCTACCATTTTGGACCTTATATTCGCAAATTGTCCAGAGGTGTGTGGAAAAAAGGGGGTTTTGGTGGATACATTTTTTGGACCATCAGGCAATATTTGCCTCATGTGGGGATATAAAAGTGCCCCATAAATCCATTTTTCCACCTGGAAAAGCTTTAAAAGCTTCGATTATGTGAATTTTATGTTAGATTTAGAAAGTAGGAAATTGAATAGAATGGCATTGATACCTGGGGTGTCTGAGGTCTGGTCTTATTTTTATTTATTTAAAAGTTTTACCAGGAAGGCATACTAAGCGGTACAGCGCTCGATTCCAGATGCGTCCTGGGGGTGGGGGAGTGGAGAACAGCAATATACATACAAATACAAAATGAGAGACACCAATGACAAGCGAATACACAGTGTACAAGTTACCACCTGACTCTTGTCAGAGGCGGCGAGTTAAGTACTAACGAGAGAGTTAGAGATGGCACTGAGGCTGGGTGCAGCAGCATAGGAGCATAGTTCACACCATAGACACTCAAGCATACATACATTTAGTCGAAGACTGGTAGCAAGAAGGCACTTTTGGTAGCCCTATGGGGCTAGGTGCATGAGCAGGCAGTGACGAAGTGCTGCTTGAGGAAGAGGTTGAGCTGCTGAGTGGAGGTAGAGTGCCTAATCACTGCTGGGAGGGAGTTCCATACTTTAGGCATGTGGTACTTGAAGGCATGCTGTCCTTTGTCAGAGGACATATGGGGGAGGGAGAGAAGTCGAGAGTCGATGTTCCAGAGGGAGTAAGCAGCGGGAGGTTGGGCTATTAGGGTAGCTGCAAGGTAATGGGGGAGGGATTGGGTCCAGAATTTAGCTGTTATCCTAGCGCAGTGCGCCATTCTCCGATTTATCAAGAGTTCCTTGATATTTGTAATCACCATGCTCCTCTAAGATGTAGGAGGTGAAGGCAAATATTGCCAAGTGGTAAAATGGTTCCTTGCATAAATTGAAGAATGCAAGAAACAAAAGTTGGGAAGAGCTAAACGATCTAATAGCCCTATTGACTGGTTGGCCTATAGACAGTTAAGGAATTAGTACACTAAAGAACTTAGAAGAGTTAAACAGGAGCATTTTAAGGGAAATTGACATCTGAACTGTAGAACAAATCTAAGGCGGTTCTGGGGCATTGTACCTGATCTTATGGGGAATAAAAATAAACAACAAAAAATGAGGATTGAGTGTGAAGGAAAATCTGTACCTGTTAGTTCAGAAGCAGCCAATATGTTTAATAATTTTTTTAATAATGTAGGGGCGCAGGGTCAAAATCATAGCTTAGGAATAGGGATTGATTTAATAAAAAAGGGTGGGAGTGATGAGCAAATGGTAAATGGAGGGAAGAGGTTTTCTTTTGGTCATATATTGGTGGGTGAGGTTAGAACTGAATTGTTAAGTTTAGATGCCTCAGAGGCTAAGGGTTTAGATAACATCCCTAGTAACTTATTGAGATTTGCTGCCCCGTGTATAGCTTTTCCATTGACCTATTTGTTTAACTATTCTCTTACAACAGATAGTTATCAGAAGGGTTGGAATGTAGCAAAAATGATTCCAGTTTATAAGGGAGGTTTGAGGAGGGATATTAGTAACTTTAGACCTATTTCTTTGCTTTCACAGGTTTCCAAAATAATGGAAAAGTTAGTAGCTAGACAGTTGAAAGATTATTTCGAAGGGGGTAATTTGTTGAATGTGCATCGGTCTGAATTTCGATTTAAACACAGTACCCAGTCTGCTTTAGTAAAAGTGATAGGGGATATCCAGATGGGCCTGGACAGGAGGAACTCTGTTGGGGCTGCTGTTATTGATTTGTCAAAAGCTTTTGACACCCTAAATCACGATGTCCTCCTGTCCAGGCTCAGGGATCTGGGTATAATAGGATCAGAACAAAAATGGTTTAGTTCTTCTCTACAAATAGGGAACAAATGGTAGAAATTGGTGAATTTAAATATACAGTACTTCCGATTAAGGTAGGGGTACCCCAAGGTTTTATCTTGGGTGTCCTACTTTTTAATAGCTATATAAATTGCCTAAAGTTTAGTGACCCTGATGTTAGATAGCTATATATATATACTGATGACACATTGATATATGTGGAGGGGAGTTCCCTCGAAGTTATTACTATGAAGTTGCAATCGGCCTTTTCTGAACTAAAAACATTTTTTGATACTTTGAATTTAATTATAAATGTAAAGAAAACACAGGTGGTCCATTTTGGGGGTTTTCTATTTCATTCCCACCTTTAGATATTAGAACTAAGATGGGGAGAAAGTTCAACAAGTTATAAATACAGTACCTGGGTATGTGGTTGGATTGTAGGTTAAAATGGAATAAGCATGTAGAGAGTTTGATGAGTAGCCTCAGCAGGAAACTGGGGATGCTCTACAAACTAAAGTACTATACAACTAAAGAAACTCGATGCAGGATTGTGGAAACCATGATTCTGCCGATACTTGATTATTATGAAGACTTGATATATGGGGGGGGGGCCTCGGGGGTGGAGCTGGCTAAGCTGGATGTGATATACAATAGACTTGCCCGCTTCATCCTTGATGTCCCCAAAACACTCATCACTGTGATTTGTATAGGGCATTAGATTGGTGGTGTTTGGATGATAGGAGAAACCTCCATTTGGTAAATTTAATGGGAAAAATAGGGGGGAAGAATTTGCCCAAGTATATTCTGGATATGTTTGTTGTAAGAGAACTAAGAGAGGGTCTGCGATCCTCTAAGGGTGCACAATATGTTATTCCAAAATGTAATTTAGGGGTGGGTGGAGCCTCTGTTGTAAGCAGGGGATCCAAGATTTGGAACGATCTGTCATTGGAAATACTAACATACTATTTGCCAGCAGATTAGGCCTTACGGTCTATCGAGTCTGCTTGAACCTTAGATCCTTAGTTGGGTGCCGAGGCCCTCCATCCCTTGTGCTCCAGAAACCCCTATCATCCATCCCCACCTCCTGGGACAGGCCATCATCTGATACGTCCACTTTCTGTGTCTGTCCCACCTCTCTTGAAGCCCTCCACTGTGGATCTCTGAACCAGCTGCCAGGCAGTGCATTCCAAGGGTCCACCACCCTCTCAGTGAAAAACCTCCTCCTCTTCCCCCTCACTCTTCCACCTCAAACCATGCCCTTTGGTGATACCTCCCTGCTTTAGTCTAAAGATCCCTCCATGTTTACCCTATTTATTCCCTTGAGGTGCTTGAGACCTCAATCATGTCCCCGTCTCTCCTCTCCTCCATGAAAACAGGCCAGAGCTCCTCAAGTCTGTCCTCATCGTCAAATCCCCTAGCCCTCGTATCATCTTAGTTGCCCTCCTCTGTACCCTCTCCAGGAGCTGTATGTCCCTCTTCAAGTGTGGTCTCAGTACTGCACACAGTACTCAAGGTGTGGTCTAACCAGTCCATTGTACAGTGGCAGAATCACTTCCTTGCTCCTAGAGGTGATCCCCTTACGATGCATCCCAACATCCTGTTTGCCTTGCTAGCCGCTCTCCTGCACTGCTCAGAGTTATTCATACATGCATCCACCATGACCCCTAGGTCTTTTTCCCCCTAGTGAGGCCTCCAGCGCCTCCCCTCCCAGGGTGTACCTGTGTTTAGGGTTTCCCCGACCAAGATGCAACACCTTGCACTTAGTGATATTGAAATTTAATTTCCATGTGTGAGCCCAGCTTTCAGGGTGTCCAGGTCCCCGTGCAGAGCCAACCTCCCTCTTCTCCTCAACTACTGCTCCCATCTTGGAGTCATCCATGAAGAGACTCATTTCACACCCTATAACCCTCCCTGATGTCGATATGTATGCATTAAACAGGATCGGACCCAGGACCCAAAACCCTGCGGTGCCCCTACCAACCTCTCAGGGTTAGGAGCTCCCCACAGACCACTACTCTCTGGGTGCATCCAGCTAGCCAGTTTTCAATCCATCTGACCATCAAAGGGCCTACTCCTAACCCCATCAGTTTCTCCACCAGACCATTGTGGGGGACAGAGTCAAATGCCTTACTGAAGTCCAAGAATAATACATCCACAGGCTTTCCCCTGTCCAGTTCTGATGTTACCCATTCGTAGAACTCCACAAGGTTGGTTTGACATGATCTACCTGGCACAAACCCATGTTGCCGACTATCCAGACCTCCCACCTCTTCCAAGTACACCCCCAATCTTTCCTTTAGTATACTCTCCATTAATTTTCCCACCACCGAGGTCAAACTGATGGGTCTATAGTTACCTGGTACTTCCCTCGACCCCCCTTTATGGATTGGCACCACATGTGCCTCTCGCCAATCCCTAGGTACCCTCCCTGTCTCAAGTGACCTGTTGAAGAGCTCCGCCAGGGGTGCAGCCAGTATGTCCGCCAATTCCCATAGCACTCTCGGATGAATGCCATCCGGCCCAGGAGATTTGTCTTTCTTTAGGGCCTTGAGGGCTAACCACACCCTTTTGGTGGAGATAGCATCATCCGTCCCCTCCATCTTACTGGCCTTTTTATCCTTATCCAGATGTGACACCCCTGGGGTACCTCTCCCTCCCTCTTGCTCCATTTCTGTTGCTCCCCTGCTCCTTACTGCCTTCTATCCCCTTAGTGCCTTGCTTTGTAGATATCCCATCCCCTTCGTGAGTGAACACAGAGGCAAAGTACTTGTTAAATACCTCTGCCTGGTCCCTCGCCTCTTCACCCACCCTCCTTCTGATCTCAATCTGCTGAGATGGCCCTTAGTTTTCTCCGCTCCCCAATGTGCCGGAAGAACCCTTTTCCCTCCATGTATCCCCTGTGCCAGCCGCTGCTCTTTACTGGACTTTGCTCCCCTCACCATGCAGGTGACTTTTCTAGATGCAGATGGTACATTTCCTTATCCTATCCCTCTTGTTGTTTTATATTTTTGTAGGCGCCTTCTTTTCTCTGACTGCTACCTGTACCTCACTGGACCACTAGCATGGTTTATGTGACCTTGCTCCATACGTTTCAACTTAGCGCAGATCCTGACTGCCTCATGAAGTCCCGTTTATGACCTCCCATCTCCTTTCCACACTTGTCATTGATGTAATCCCCTTCAAGTGATCCTTGAGAATATTTCCCCATGCCCACAAAAGTCTGCCCCCTGAAGTCCACTGCCAGTGTCCTAGATCTCACCCCCATGCTTATTTGAAACCAGACAGTATTGTGGTGGCTCCTAGTCAGGGGTCCTGTACAACCATGTCCTTTACCTGAATCCCCATCTGCCAGAACCACATCCAGGACATGCCCCTCCCTTGTGGGCTCCATCATGCTGTGTTAAGAACACATCCTGGAAGCCGTCCAGCAGCCTCTGCTTCTTAGCTGTAGAGGACATGGTTTCCCAGTTTGTACCTGCATATGAGGTCCCCATCAACACCACTCCTTCCCTTTTGGTCTACACTGGGCAATGATGTTGTCCAGCAAACCATCCTCTAGAACACCACTCATCCGGGGGCCTATATACTACACCCAGCTTGACCTTATCTCCTGCTGGGGATCGTGAAGTGACCCATAAGGCCTCCACGTTTCCTCTGCCTCTTCTACCCTAGCAATTTCTATGTCATCTCTAATGAACATAGCCACTCCTCCCTTCTGCCTCCTTTCTATCCTTCCTAAGCATAGTGTACCCTGTCCGTTTAGGTCCCAGTCATGGTTTTGTTGGCCAGTCTCCGTGACCGCCGCCACATCCACCCCCTTTGAACAGCATGGCCTGGAACTCTGGCAACTTGTTTCCCAAGCTCCTGGCATTTACTAACACCAACCCCACCCCTCATCCCACAGTCCCTTTTGTGAACCCCCCAGATTCCTTATACTTCCATCCTCCTCTGCTCCTCCTGAAACCTCCACCCCAGTCTGTTTCCCCTCCCTCCTTGGGCTTGAAGGCTACTCCCCTCATCTGGAGGAGAGGGCTTCTGGTCAGCCCTCCCTTATCCCTTCCCCCTCACAAGTTTAAACCCCACCTTTCTTGAATGTAGTCAGCCATCCCTGTTTAAGGACTCCTTCCCTAATGGGGCAAGATGAAGCCTGTCCTTGGCATATAGTCCCTTATCCTCCCAAACTCCATTCCAGTTCCTAACACCCCAACCCTCTCTTCACCCCACTTCCTGAGCCAGTCATTAACCTCTGTGAGTTCATTTTTTCTCCACCAGGGCCTTTGGTACTGGCAATATCTCAAAAGAAATGTTGCATCCATTATCCCGACAGACTGGCAAGTTCTTGGAACCTTGCTTGGATTTCCAAAACTCTATTTCCCTCTAGATCGTTAGTTCCCAAATGCACAAGGAAATCCGGTTTCCCTCTACATTCCCAAACCATTTCATACACCATGAACTTTGCTCTGTGCACTGTCAGCCCAGAGATACTCACTACCTTCACCTGGCTATGGCATCCACCCCCCTGTCCTTCCCACTGGATACCCCTAATCATCGAGTCTCCCAATAACAGAACCTTAACACCGCCATCATCCTTATGGTTACCTCCACTGTGCCCTCTCAGCCCCCCTTCCCCCCTTTATTCATGATCTCAATTCCATGGGAGTCTTCCTGCCTTATTAGAGACCCCCTTGTCACTCTCCCCTTTCTGCCTTCCTCGTTATTTTGCCCACTTAACTCAAACCCCCTCTGGTAGGTGTCCCTTTTAACCCTCTCTTATCCGATCCATTTATCCTGGCCCTGATGGTTTCCCCTTCCCCCACACCGCCATCCTCCCGCCTTGTAATAGTACCCCTGCCTCCAGAGGCTCTCTGTGGGTCCCCTTTAGCTAGGGCCCCATCCTTGGTACTGCCCCCCCTGCTGAAGGGGGGGCTCCTCTCCCACCTCCTTGTCTCCCAGTTTCTCTCCAATCCTGCTTTCCTCCCTCATGTCTGCAATATGTTGCATCTCCCCAATTTGCTTAACATTTATGTTTCCCCTTCTCCCTCTGGGACTATTTCTGTCCTTTCCATTGCCGGTCTGTGATGCCCTATGGGTATCCGACTCCTTCCCCCTGGCCTCTGTATAAGTTTCCTCATTTCCACCAACCCCTTCCTCCCCCTCTAGGTTGCTCAGTAGCTCAAATTTATTGTGACACTGTATGTCAGCATCCATCAAGTAACCCGAGTTTCCCTGACTGCACCTCCTAAACTGCCCCTCTTCTTCCCTCTTGCTCTGTTTGCCTTGGGCTCCCTTCCCACAGTCTGCTGTTTAGGCTTCCGCACAACAGCCCCTCTGACTCTTCCCCTCCACTCTCTTTGTATTCAGAATGTTCACACCGTCGCATTCCCTTAGCGTTAGCATCCTATTTAAGGGTCCTCTGTCCTAATATCCCCCTCCTGCTTGCTGTAACATAACGTCCTGTAATTTCAGGCGTTGCCCCAGCCTCCCTCAGCCCCACCCTTGCTGCCTTATCCACACCCTTATCCTTGGACACCCCCAGCTCCCCAGCTTATTCCTTAACCAATATACCTCACTCCTGATACAAGATAGCTGTCTACAGAGTGGGCAGCCTCCCTCTCCAGGCCCAATTGAGAATTATTGCCATCCCACAGCCTGTGCAGCCTAGCCCCTTCGAAGATGCCTGCCATGGTGGAATGTGGCCACCCTGTTTATCCCCTCTGTTTATATGGCACACCCCTTTTCTCAGTCCCTTTCCCCTGGAATACAGTTTCTCTCTATACTGACTGCAGTTGTTTACAAACCCAATTTCAACCCTCACCAATAAAGTTCCTAAGTCTCACAAACACATATAGTCCATGTGTGTTCAGTCCCACTAACAGTGTGTGTATGCAGACATCAGGTACCGTATGATGTCACAGGCCCACCAGCTCCTGTTGCTTCGAATTTCAGTCCCAAACAGAAATACGCAGCCCTTCAATCCCAACCCCACAGTGGCTTTTCAGTATTTAAGAAAGCCCACAAAACAGGGTGGGTTGGAGGGCTCTTACCCACTAACACCAGACAAACAACACATTTAAATTTCACTGTAATTATCACTGCCAAACAACTGTTACCAAGCCTCCAAAGTTACAATATCACAGCCCAAGTAACAGTTCTAACTCAAGGTAATAATTTTTAACACATAGAACTAATTTCACTTACAAAACTATTCAAATATTTCAGTTAAAACAGAATATAACCCCAGACCTCTGTCCTTACCAGCCTGCTGCTTATGTTCCCAAGTGATGGCTAAGGTGTGCTATAAAATAAAATAATGAAGCAATTCCTGATATAGCTTTTTAAAAATGTTGATATAGGTACTATGTCGATGGAACTAAGGACATTCCCTATATTACAAAATTTTTATATTGCTAAAATTTCCCTGCTTAAGGTTTTAATAACTGATTTTTGGTGTTTGTCATTCGAGATTTATTATATTGTTGTGATGTAACTATTATTGTGTTTGTTAGGTGTGTTATACGTCTTAAAATTTGTAACTGTATGCTTGTTACTGGACCTCCTTGGAAATGAGTTTTTAACTCAATGGAGTTTATCCTATCGTCTTGTTCATTTTTTTATGAATTTGAATAAAATTTAACAAACAAACAAAAAAGTATTGCTCCCCCTCCTCCATCAGAGGAACTGGCTGTGCTCCCTGGACATGCAGGACGTGTACCTCCACATTTCAGTGTTTCAGCCCCACGGGAGGGTTCTTCACATATGCTTTAAAGGCAAGCCCTACCAGTTCTGGGCTCTGCCATTCGGCCTGCCGTAGGCTCCCCGGGTCTTTACAAAGTGTCTAGTAGTAGTGGCCGTGGCCCTCAGGAGAAAAGGCCACTATGTCTTTCCCTTCAGTACCTAGATGATTGGCTCCTGGTAGCTGCATCCAGGGATCAACTGATCAGCACCATGGCAGACACCTTTACTTTGTTTCGAGACCTAGGGATCACTCTCAACCTCTTGAAGTCCTCCATGTGGCCCTGCCAAAGTCTACAGTACATCAAGGCAGTTCTGGACACCACAGAAGGAAAAGCCTTCCTGCCTCTGGACAGGGGGAACACCTTAAGGAACAGACTTGCCTAGTTTCCTCATCGAACCAAATCCCAGCCAGAGTATTCTTGTGGCTGCTAGGGCACATGGCAGCAGTAATTACAACTGTCCCTGTTGCACGCCTGGACATGAGGTTTCCCTAATGGACCCTTCTGGTCCAGTGGCACCAACGCACAGATGCACTGGAGCAGCTTGTGACAGTCTCCACTCCGGTGCGCCAAATTCTGATGTGGTGGTTGAACCCTTCCAGTCTTTCCAAAAGGGTCCGATTTCGGCAGGGGTCTCCTCATCAGATTCTGACTACGGATGCATCTGGACAGGGCTGGGGTGCTTATTTGGCAAACCGCCAGACCCAAGGAACTTGGTCCACCCAAGAGCATCATCTCCATATCAGCATGTTGAAGATGGCGGGCAATACTCTATGCCCTGCAGGCATTCCAGATTAATCTGTCCTGGGCTCTCTTCTAGTTAAGATGGACAACATGTCCGTGGTCTTCTGCATAAACTAGCAAGAGGGGGACTCACTCTTACCCCTTCTGCAAGAAGGCCATGAGAGTCTGGTATTGGGCCATTGAGCATCATCTGGAACTCACTACTATGCATGTCCCAGGCATACAGAACACTTTGCCTGACAGTTTAAGCCATCTCGGTCCAAGGCACATGAATGGGAACTTCTTCAATCTGTGATTGAAGAGCTGTTCGACAGGTGGGGCTGGCCAAAGTTGGACCTCTTCGCATCCCCACTCAGTGTAAAACTGCCCAGTTTTTGCTCGCTAGATCTAGGGCCTGTTTTTTTCTGGTGAGACATGTTGTCCCTATCTTGGACAGGGAGGTTTCTGTATGCCTTCCCTCCCTTCCCGTTGCTACAGAGGGTTCTCCTCAAATTGCAGTTGGAGGGAGCGGGAATGATCCTAGTTGCTCCCTATTGGCCACATCAGATTTGGTTCCCACTACTTTAGCAGCTGGCAGTGGAACCTCCAGTTCCCCTGCCCCTGAGCTCAGGCTTGCTGTCCCAGGAGTAGGGCAACTTGGTCCATCCGGACCTCAAGTCGCTGCACCTGCACTCATGGCTTCTGCAGACCTAGCAGTTGCTCGGTTTGGGGGTGCCCCCCTCCCCCGAGTGGCTGATGTTTTGGTGGCCATAAGGAAACCTTCAACCAGGGCCACTTATATGATGAAGTGGAAGTGGTTCTGCATTTGGACCTCTGCCTGCCATCTTGATCCCTTCACCTGTTGTGTGAATTCTGTATTGGAGTACCTCCTTTCTCTATCAGACTTGGGGCTGAGCTAATCCTCCATTAAGGTGCATGTATCGGCCATCTCTGCGTATCACGCACCTGTAGAGGACAAACCTCTTGCCCAGCTGGATCTTTCCCACACTTTCTTGCAGCGTATTCTTCACCTCATACCTCTTGTCAGGGACCCTGTCCCCCCATGGGACCTTATATTTATTTTAGAAAAACTCATATTGCCTCCCTTCGAACCAGCTGCGAGTTGCGACCTATTGGAAAGCATTATTGTTAGTTGCTATTACTTCTGCTCGAAGGATTTCTGAGCTTCAGGCTCTGATGTGTAAAGAGCCTTATTTAGTTTTTCACAAGGACAGGATATCCTTGCAGATGAATCCTAAGTTTTCGCCTAGTTTCTGAGTCTACACTGAATCAGGACATCCACCTACCTGTTTACTACCTAGAGTATTCTAACAGAGGGGAGGCTCTACTATGTACTCTGAACATTCACTGGGCGCTTTGTTATTACTTGGATCGCACCTGCACTGTCTGAAAGTCTGACCATTTGTTTCTTTCACCCTGAGGACTGAAGGGGCTCCTGTTCCTAAGCAAAATTTGTCTAAATGGTTAGTTAACTGCATTGTTTATTGTTACCGTAACTGACAAGCCTTTGCCGGGACCAGTCAAAGGTCATTTTACTAGGGATATGGTTGCGTCCTTTGCAACCATGAAAAATGTCTCAGCGGGCTGATATCTTTGCATTGTTTATTGTTACCGTAACTGACAAGCCTTTGCCGGGACCAGTCAAAGGTCATTTTACTAGGGGTATGGTTGCGTCCTTTGCAACCATGAAAAATGTTGCAGCGGGCTGATATCTTTGCAGCTATCACTTGGAGTTTTGTCCACGCTTTCATTCAGCACTACAGTTTGGACATTGCTTCTCATTGTAGGACGGGCTTTGACCTCACTGTTCTACAAAGCCTGCTCTCTTGATTTTTTTCAGCAGATTTTTACCTCCTCCCTGTTAATGGGGTTTGGTCCTTCCACTGCCTTGGACTCTGTCCTTATGGTGTGACCTGCTGCAAGAGCTCCCCCTTGAAGTGAGATAGTACAGTTATGTAAGAACTTACCGTAACAGTAGATCTTCGAGAGGAGCTCTTGCAGCTGGCACTGCTTTCCCTTCCACCTACCTCTGGTAACTGTTTCTCCATCTATTTTCATTTCCTCATTTCGGTGGTACCTCCTTGATTCTGCATTTCCAAGTTTGCCGGGGTCTCTGTGGGGAGTACTGAGGTTGGGCTGGGGGATTGCCCCTTTTATACCATTGGCTGATGTTGGGGGCGGGCCAACATCAGGGGGGTGGTCCCCTGCTATAGACTGCTAGTTAAGACGTTTTCTGTGGGGTCCTGGCACCTGCTGGCTTTAGTCCTTATGGTGTAGCCTGCTGCAAGAGCTGCTCTCAAAGATTTACTGTTACGGCAAGTTCTTCTGTAACTGCACTTTTCTTCCCAGGGTGGTGTTGGAGTTTACATTGAACCAATCCACCTATCTTCCGGTTTATTATCTGGAGTACTCTAATCAGGGGGAGGCTTTGCTCCATACTTTGGATGTACATAGAATCTTGTGGTACTATACGCACCGGACCAAGGATTCCTGGCAGTCCAAACAGTTTGTTTTGTTTGCCCCCAACAGGGAGGGTGCTCCTGTTTCTAAATAGTGTTTGTCTAAGTGGTTAGCCAGTTGCATTGTTTATTGTGCTAACCCCAGGAATCACACATTGTGATTAAATGAATGCAGTCAGCCTTCAGTGTTGAACTGCTCTGGAGAGAATGGCATTTATGCAAATGATGGAACCTCTAATTGGCTCATGCCAATTTCAGATTGCTGCCTCTAGTAACTGCTGCACTCTGAATTGCTTCAGATTCATTACTCTACTTGCCAGTTCAGACGCTTTGGAGAGCTCTCCTCAACTTACTTGTTTACAGTTGATTTTTGATATGTAACAATCTTACTTCGAGAGGGCTCTTGCAGCAAGCAGTAACCATAAGGACTGAGTCGGCAGGCGCTAGGACTCACATGGAAGACTTCTAGCTAGCAGTATTCAGCGAGGGACCACCCCTTTTCGCTACAGGTTCTCAACCAGGTGGCTTAACTGGCTCTTTGGACGGTGGGTCTTGGCCCTCTGCCCCTCTGATCTTGGGGTTGCCTACGTTGATCTTGCGTTCAGGGACTGACGCCTCCAAGCGATATCTGGAGCATGCGCTTGCCTGTCCCTCTAGGGCCATGCCACTGTCTCCGACGGGAGCTTCCTCCCCTACGCAGGCTACACCTTTTTGGGCTGCGTCGCCTGACTGGTGTCAGCCCCCTTCTCCTCAGTCGACACTGGCTACATCGGTGTTGTCCCTGATGATGCCTTCACCATCGTCGGTTAAACCTCAGTTGGCGCTGGTCAGTCCTCCGGGGCAGCCGCAACCAACGCCTGCTACAACGATGCTGGATCCTTTGAGACTAATGCCAGCTAGCCTCTTCGCTGCAGGAACTGTCATCTGGTCATTCGGTTCCTTGGGGATCAATGCCAGAACCTGCAAAACCTCAGGGTCCGACGTGGGGGGACCCTACATCTTCCCACCTGGTGTCTCCTCCCCTCCCTCCACCCTTGGACTACACCGCTCTGTTCACAGCTTGGTGGGAGTTCATGAAGAGCAAGGAATCCCAGAAGTGGCCCCTTACCCCACCTCCAAGGGAACCATCACCCTAACAGGTCTTGGTTCTTACTTCCACTCCACAGTCTCCCGGTGATAGGGAGGACTGACATAAGAAGGATCGCTATCCAAAAATGCTGGTCCTAGAGTCTGATCCATTTGAGGGGGATTCCTGCTCCTCCTTCTCAGAGGAGGAGGACTCTGAGGATTCCCTATTACCCTCTGAACCTGAGGAACCCAGGGATCCCCTCATGATAATCCAACTTTCTTGGATGTCATGATGCACTTTCAGTCCCTCATGGGCTGGGACTCAGAGGAACTAGACCCAGAACATCAACGCCTGGCAACCTTCCTCTGCAAGAAGGACACACTGCCCATGGTCTTACCTCCCTTTATTGATTCCTTTGAGGAGGTCAACTGGGCCGTCTGGAATCACTCATCTTCTACCCTGGCCTTGCTTAAGAAGGTGGACATGCTCTACCACACCCCCAGGGATAAGCCTTTTTATGGGGAGCATCTCGTGGCTGACTAGGTGGTCATGAATGCTGCTCATGACTGTATTAAGATACCCAGACACCTTAGCATGTGCCCTCCAGACAAGGAGTCTCATCAGGTGGGTTTCTTAGGCAAGAAGGTCTACGCATCAGCCACTTTGGCAGTTCGGTCCTTAGACTTCCTAGCCCACATGGTCCAGTATCAGAATGCCCTGTGGGACAAGGCTGTAGAATTGGTGCAAACCCTGCCAGATGATGCCACCAAGTCTCAGTTGACCCAGCTTCTGAAGTCAGGGTCAGATGTTGGAAATCATATCCGCAGGGTGTCCTACGATACTGCTGATGTGGCAGGATGGGCAGCAGCCATGGGCATTTGCATTCGCCGCCATTCCTGGCTTATGGTTTCTGGCTTTGCCCCTGACATGCAGGCCAAAATCCTTGATGCTCCTTTCAGGGAGTCGGTACTTTATGGCAAGGATGTCCAGAGCGTTATCTCCCGCCTACAGGAGTCTGGCCAGGCTCTGAAGACGGTACATTCTTTATACCATTCTCAGCCAAAACCCCAGCAGCATTAGCCCTTTCGTAGGAACCAGCGTCAGCAGCCCTGGGGACAGCAACCCAGAGGAGCCTTCAATCATAAGGCCCCCTCCCAGGTGACAGGAGTCTCAGCTCCTCGGGCCTCCCCTGCCACCCTGACCATCCCAGGTTCTTCAGCATGACTCCTTGCCCAAAACTCCTTCCCCCAGCAGAGGTTTTGGGGGAGGCTTTGGGGGTCGTTTCTCCCTTTGCCTGGATGGATGGTGCAGAATCACCTAGCTTCAGTTGATAGAAAGGGGGCACACCCTCAAATTTCAAGAGATACCCCTGGACAACCATCTCTTGCACTCCCACTATCATCCAGATCACGTTGCCCTTCTCCAGGAGGAGATCCAGGCACTGCTAAGCAAAAAGGCCATAAAACCTGTTATCACCAAACAAAGGGGAAAGGATTTCTATTCATATTTCTTACTGGTCCCAAAGAAGATCGGTGATCTGAGACCAATCTTAGATCTCAGCCACTTGAATGTGTTCATAGAATATAAACGTTTCAGGATGGTTACCCTTCAGGGTCTCCTGCCCCTCCTTCATCAAGGAGATTGGCTCTGCTCCCTGGATATTTATTTATTTATTGAAATTGTTTCACCAGGAAAGGCACGCTGAGCAAAAAGATGCTCGTCTCACGGTGCGACCTGGGGGGAAAGGATTACAGTGGAGGCAGATCATATACAGACAAATACAGAATTGCTCAATACAGATGGTGTACATGGGTAGAAGGGATAACATGATCACATTGTTTACAATAGATGGAACAATACAGGGGGACTATAGAGCATTTAAACAATAGGTGCAACAGTACAGCGATCAGAGCATGAAGGACAGGGTATACATAACATGGAACACATCCGGTTAATACATGTTTGGTAAGTGCCAGTAGCAATGCAAGGGTGGCAGTGGCAAGACGAGAGTTGAAACGGAGCAGTTGACAGTAGGAATAGGAGAGGTGAAGTGGGCATATGAAGAGAGACATATGAAGAGAGACTAAAGGAGCTAAATATGTATAGCCTCAAGGAAAGGAGGGAGAGGGGGGACATGATAGAAACTTTCAAGTACCTCAAGGGAATCAACAAAGTCCAAGAGGGTAGCATCTTTCAAAAAGAGGTGTGCAAGAACAAGGGCACAATTTGAAGATGGGGGCCTAGAGGTAATGTAAGGAAGTATTTTTTCACAGAGAGGGTTGTGGATGCATGGAACGGCCTTCTGGAGGAGGTTGTGGAGTCAAAAACAGTGACTGAATTCAAGCATGCATGGGACAGCCATAAGGCAATTCTAGGGGGTGGGGGTAGAAAGAAGTAGGCTGCTGGTTAACTAGGATCTGCAGCTTATCCATTAGGTAGGGAAATTGGCAGACTGGGTGGGCCAAGCGGTCCTTATCTGCCGTCAAATTCTATGATCTTACTTCGAGACACAGCTCTTGCAGCAGGTTACACCATTTGGACTGAAGCCGGCAGGCTTCAGGACCCCACGGAAAAATTCTAGCTAGCTATCTTCAGCGGGGACCGCCCCCGACGTCGGTCCCGCCTCCGACGTCAGACGTAGTACATAAGGGGTCGGTCCCGCCTGATTTCCCAGTTCTTTCCTGCCGTCGACTTGCATGTCTCGACCCTTCGGTTCAGCTCTAGCGCGCGATGCGTGGTTAAGTTCTTTCCTACGGGAAATTCGAATTTCTTCAAGCAAGTTTTTCTCTGATGTCCTCTCCGACCTCTGGTCACTCCTCCAAGTGTGTTTGTGGGAAACAGATCCCCTTCAAAGACCCTCACGCGGCCTGCGTCCGGTGCCTAGGCCCAGACCACGACACCCGGGCCTGCTCCTTTTGCCAGGGGTTTAATAGCAGAACCCGGATCCGTCGCCAGAAGGCCCTTCAGGCTTTTTTGCTGGAAGAAAAGCTTAAGACCATGTCTTCCAAGGGGGACTCTTCAAAAAAGGCCCACAAGCACGCTGAAAATGAAGGGAGAAGGCCCTTCCAGGTCCCCTGCCTAGGGCCTCAGACTCACGCAGCTCCGTTCCAGGTCCGACCGCCTCCTCCCGGCCAGCTCTCAGCCTCCCCTGCTGCGGTTAAGAAGTCTTCCTTTCTCAGGCTAAGACTGCCAGACCTTCCTCGTCCCCTCAGGGCCTTGGTCAAGTCTGGGGATCGCCACCATCATCATAAGTCGGGTTCCCCTTCTGAACCCGGCGTCAGGTCGGCTTCCTTGCCTCCTCGCAAAACCTTGGAGCTTACCTCTCTGAAGAGACCGCTGAGACCGACGCCGGTGCGCCTGGTCGTCAGCTCCCTCTCGCCATAGATCCCCTGAGCCGCTTGTCGGCCAGGACGACCGTCGCCGGCCAGGCCAGCACCTCATTGGACGCTGGTAGGGGGACCGGCGCCCGCTCCTATTGAGAAGAGAACCCCGATGCCTCCGACCGACGTCGGTCAGGAGACCATAACCGAGGAGGAATTAACTCAGCCCGAGGACCAGACGGGCGACCCCGGTCCTGTCGAGACGCCCAGGGAACCCTCGCCATTACCCGAGCCCCCTGTGGAGCCGACGCCGGGACCCGACGACCATCCACCGGCGCCCGGACCATCGTCGGGCCTTTCCATGGTAGAAGTGAAGGAGCTGTTCACTTACTGGTGGGACACCATAAAGAAGGACATGGTTCCCACTCCACCTCCTCTTCCTCCTACACCGACATCCTCCGGTTCCTGCACCCCTCCCATCGAGGTCGGCAGGCCGATTACCTCCTCCCGGGAGCACAGAACACCTCAAGAGGGAGACCAGACAAACGGAGACCTCTCGTCCAAATCCTCTTCCAGGTCACCCAGCCCTAAGAGACCCAGAAGACGACGATTGCCTTCGACGGAGGACATGGGATCAGAGTTCTCAACATCCAGATCCCCATCTCCCCTCTCCATCCCTTCTCCGGATCCACGCGAGATGCCAAAGTCTCCTCCGGATGACCCTTCGTTCTCAGATATTATGAGACACATCCAAGAGAACATGGGATGGGATGCGGAAGAGCTAGACCCTGAAAGGTTACGCTTGCAGAGTATCTTCGGCAGAAGGACCCAAGCCTGTGGTGCGCCACCCTTGGTAGACACTGTGGACGCCACCAAGGCAGGCGTGGAAGCGCCCACATTCGCCTCGGCGATGCCGAAGAAAGCTGATCACTTGTACAAGGCTCCCAGAGAAGACCAGTGACTCAGCAGCCTCAGGCCGACTCTCTGGTCTACAGCATCCCATGACCGGTCCCAGAGACCGCAACATCTGAGCACCCTGCCACTGGACCCAGAGTCCAAACAGCTGGACGCTGTGGGTAGGCGCACGTATGCTTCCGCTACCTGCGCCATCAGATCCCTGAATTACTTGACCCACATGGTGCAGTTCCAAAATGCCTTGTGGGAACAGGGTCTGGATGCGGCTGAAAAACTGCCGGAAGGTGAGCAGAAGGAGGAGATGCTTCAGCTCCTTCTTACGGGTTCGGACGTGGGAACCCATTGCTACGAGCCGCTGCAGATGACTCACGACTCCTCGCCCGAGCAGCAGCTTCAGGTGTATGCATCCGAGACACTCTTGGTTATGCTGCTCGGCTTTACCCGGACGTCCAGAAGAATATCATGGACGCCCCATTCGAGGGAGAAGTCTTGTTTGGTAAGCCCTCAGAGAAGATTATTACCAAACGTCAAGAGGCCGGGAAGGCGGTGAGTTCGGTTCAGGCCATGTACCGACCCAAGCTTAGTTCCTTTCGCAGGAACCAAAGCCGATTTCGTGGACGGACACAGAGGCAACAGTCCCGCCCCGCTCCACAACAGAGGGGCTCCGGGTTTCGCAGAGCCCAGGGGAAACAGCCCACAGGCCGAAGCCAGCGTACTTCCAAGCTGGTCCAGCCAGCGGGACCCTCAGCCGCCACAGCCTGACTCCTTTCCGGCCCCCGCCCCTCAGGATCAACGGGAAATCATGGTCGGGGGTCGCATTACGAACTTCCTGCCAGGATGACAGGCTATAACCACCGACAGGTGGGTTCTTCAGTTGGTCGGAAGAGACCACTTTATAGAATTCGCAGAAAAGCCACCCTCAAGGCCTCCTTTGCTCTCCCGGTATCCGGGTCAGCACAAGTCTCTGATCTGGCAAGAAGTACTCGCGCTCTTGCAAAAGGGAGTGATAGAGTACGTCCCAGAGAACCAGAGAGGACAAGGATACTATTCCCACTTCTTCCTGGTTCCAAAGAAAACAGGGGACCTCCGTCCGATTCTGGACCTCAGCGACCTCAGTTGTGCGTGTCGCCTACAAGAGATTCGCATGGTGACTCTTCCGGTCTCATTCCCATGCTGAAGCAAGATGCCTTCTTAGCGTCTCTAGACATGCAGGACGATATCTGCACATCCCTATAGCTCAGGCGACAAGAGGTTCCTGCGCTTCGAGTTCTCAACCACCACCTTCAGTTCGAGCCCTTCCATTCGGACTGTCATCCGCACCAGGGTCTTTACCAAATGCATGGCAATCGGGCAGCGTCTCTAAGGAGACAGGGCCATTATGTGTTCCCGTACCTGGACGATTGGCTTCATGGCGCGCCTCAGAGAGGCGTTGTTACGCACGATCCAGAGCACCCAGGACCTGTTCCGATCTCTGGGCATCCTAATCAACCACGAGAAGTCTCTCCTGGTACTGTCGCAGAAGCTGCAATTTATAGGCGCAGTACTGGACACCGTTCAGGGAAGAGCTTTTCTTCCAGACGACAGAGCGGAGTGCATCAGATCCCTCATCAGGGAGTTATCGTCGAACAAGACCGTCCCTGCCAGGTTGGTCCTTTGCTTGCTTGGACACATGGCTGCGGCCATTCCTACCGTCCCTTTCGCAAGGCTCCACATGCGGGTAACTCAGTGGATGCTCAAGGTGCAATGGGATGAAAGGCAAGACCACATGCAGCATCCGGTCAGAATCACGAACACCGTGATTCGAGACTGGCAATGGTGGCTAGACCCAGGGTCGCTCTCCACGGGCGTCCCATTTGTAGCGCCGTCCCCGGAGGTAATCTTCACCACAGACGCCTCAGGTCTAGGGTGGGGAGCACACCTGGACGGGGTGAAGTCCCAGGGTATGTGGACCCCTCTGGAGGCTCATCTCCATATCAATGTCCTAGAGATGAGGGCGGTCCTTTATGCCCTGCAGGCCCTTCAGTCAGAAATCCCGCCGAGTACTCTCCTGCTTCAGACAGACAACACGGCGGTGATGTATTACCTCAACAAACAAGGAGGCGCACACTCTTACTCCCTTTGCAGGGAAGCCATGAGGGTGT
Organism: Neoceratodus forsteri; assembly: GCA_016271365.2. Classification (NCBI taxonomy): domain Eukaryota; kingdom Metazoa; phylum Chordata; order Ceratodontiformes; family Ceratodontidae; genus Neoceratodus; species Neoceratodus forsteri. Next base: position 406,927,380 of record CM028132.1, on the reverse strand, counting down.
GGGATTGGGTAATCCGACACAGCGTGAATCTGATCACTGTACATGTTCTGGGGTGGACAATATGATTGCAGATGGCCTGAGTCACTCCCAGGCCAGAGTCCATGAGTGGGAACTTCTTCAAGAGGTAGCAGAGGATCTGTTTCTTCGATGGGGAACTCCAGAGTTGGACTTGTTCGCATCCCCATCCAACGCAAAACTGCCCAATTTTTGCTCGCTAGATCCAGGGCCTGGTGTTTTCTGGCGAGACGCGTTGTCCCTCTCCTGGGCGGACAGATTCCTCTACGCTTTCCCTCCCTTCCCGTTGATCCAGAGAGTTCTTCTCAAACTGCGCAGGGAGCATGCAACAATGATTCTGATGGCCCCTTTCTGGCCCAGACAGATCTGATTCCCCTTGCTAATTCAGCTATCCCGGGAACCTCCGCTCCCATTGCCGTTCAGCTCCCCTCTCTTGTCTCAGGAGGAAGGTTCACTGGTCCACCCGGACTTACGCTCACTGAACCTGCATGCATGGCTCCTAGAGATATAGCCATCTTGCATCACGGGGTCTCGCAAAAGGTTGCAGAAGTTCTTTCTGCAGCCAGAAAGCCGGAAACGCATGCGACGTACGCCATGAAATGGTGCCGTTTTTGTTTATAGTTGCGAGCACGCGATTTTTCCCCTTTAGGTTGCCCGGTGGGAGTGGTGTTGGACTACCTGATCTCCCTTTTCCGTTCGGCTCAGCCTACTCCTCTATCACAGGTGCCCTCTGTGCCATCTCTGCCTACCACCTTCCGGTGGACATCGCCTGATGGCACAATTAGGCGCTCTCGGGAATTTTGGGGAGGGTGTTACCACCATAGGCCACCCATTAAGGACCCAGTGCCTCCATGGGATTTGCTCTTTGTCCTGGAACAACTCACGCTTCCCCCCTTCGAACCTGCCGCGGATTGCGAGCTGCATTTTCTGTCATGGAAAACGCTGTTTTTGGTTGCTGTTACTTCAGCGAGAAGAATTTCTGAGCTTCACGCTCCTCATGTGCAAAGAGCCTTATTTAGTTTTCCACCGGGACAGAGTATCCCTGAGGATGAATCCAAAATTTTTGCCTAAGGTGGTCTCTACACTCACTCTCAATCAGGATATTGACCTGCCAGTCTACTTCCCGAACTACTCTAATAGAGGAGAGGCACTGCTCCGCACCCTGGATGTTCACCGCAGCTTGAGGTATTACCTCAACAGAACTAATCTACTTCTGAGCAACTTTTCGTTTCCTTTTCTGAAAGGATGATGGGCCAACCAGTATCCAAACAGTCCCTGTCTCGCTGGCTTGTGCAGTGTATTTCATTCTGTTATGATATCAAACAAAAGCCCCTCCCGGGTACAGTCCGGGGTCATTCTACTAGGGGTGTGGCCACCTCCTTTGCAGCACTCTGAAAACGTCTCCACTTCTGCCATATGTGCTGCAGCCACTTGGAGCTCTGTGCATACATTTATCAGGCATTATAGCCTGGACATCGCCTCTCGGCGAAGAGCCGGCTTGCCCGGCGGTGCTGCAGGGTCTCCTGTCCTAGATTCAGGACCTGGAATGTATTCTTAGTTTCCTCCTCCCAGAATTTTGGCAGCGTTACTGCTTGGGGAATCAGTCCCTAATGGTGTAACCTGCTGCAAGAGCTGTGTCTCGGTAAGATAGTACAGTTCGTAGAACCTTACGGTAACAGTAGATCTTCGAGAACAGCTCTTGCAGCAGTCCTCCCCCACCTTCCCCTTGAGGAGGCATGGCTTTGCCTTTACTATCAGGGTTTTTCCCTTTGACTTCTGACGGTGGATCTCGGTCTCCCATTTCGATGTCAGCCTGTGCGGAAGTCTCCGCAGGAGAACTGGGAATCGGTAGGACCGCCCCTTATGTACTACATCTGACGCCGGAGGCGGGACCGGCGTCGGGGGCGGTCCCCGCTGAAGATAGCTAGCTAGAATTTTTCCGTGGGGTCCTGACACCTGCCGGCTTCAGTCCAAATGGTGTAACCTGCTGCAAGAGCTGTTCTCGAAGATCTACTGTTACGGTAAGTTCTTACATAACTGTACTTTTCTATGTTTCTATGATATGCAGGATGCCTACCTCCACATCCAGGTGTTCTGGCCTCACAGGAGGTTTCTACGCTTTTGCTTCCAGGGGAACCATTACCAGTTCAGGGTCCTTACCGATTGGCTCCTCACAGCTCCCTCCAGGGGTTAGCTGCTCTGGACAATGGAGATCACCTTCGATTTGTTTCGGATACTGGGCATCACTCTGAACCTTCCCAAGTCCTCCCTCTGACCAAGTCAAAGACTGCAGTTCATCAGAGCAATCTTAGACTCAGTTCAAGGCAAGGCCTTCCTGCCTCCTGACAGAGTGGGCCGCCTGAGAACACTGGCCCAATTGGTGTCCTTGTCACAGCAAGTCATGGCTAGGTCATTCCTCAGGCTCTTGGGACACATGGCAGTGGTCATTGTCACTGTTTCACTTGCCTGCCTGTACATGAGGGCGTCTCAGTGGACCCTACTGGTTCAATGGGACCAATGCACGGATGTTTTGGAACAAGAGGTCCTAGATTCCAATCCTGTGCGGCAAACGTTGTCTTTGTGGATGAACCCCTCCAACTTCTTCAAGTGGGTCACCTTCTGGGTGGAATCTCCCACTCATATTCTCACGACAGACACATCCTGCCTGGGTTAGGGTGCTTACTTGGCAGACTGTCAGACCCAGGGGGAGCTGGTCTCAGCAGGAGCATTAGCTCCATGTTAATGTGCTCGAGATGTGCGCAGTCCTCCTTGCCTTTCAGGCCTTTCAGCCTCATCTCCTCCTGTGCCCTCTCTTAGTTCAGACTGATAACATGTTCGTAGTCTGTTGTATCAACAAGCAAGGGGTTACTCATTCGTACCCCCCGTGTAGGGAGGCCATTAGAGTTTGGCATTAGGCCTTAGAACACAGCCTGGTACTAACAGCAGTTCATGTTCCAGGCGTTGAAATTGTGCTGTCCGACAGCGTGAGCTGGTCCAGGTCAAAAACTCACAACTGGGAGCTCCTATCCTCCATGGTCAGGATCTCTTTGACAAATGGTGTCATCCCGAGTTAGACCTCTTTGTGTCCCCTCTCAGTGCAAAACTGCCCAGTTTCTGCTCGCTAGATCCAGGGCCTGGTGGTTTCTGGCAAGACACATTGTCCCTTTCTTGGACAGGGAGGTTTCTGTATGCCTTTTCTCCCTTTCCACTTTTGTGGAGAGTTCTTCTCAAACTGCAGTCAGAGATGGCGGGCATGATTCTGATAGTTCCTTACTGGTCACGACAGATATGGTTTCCATTGTTGCAACAGCTGGCAGTGGAAACTCCTCTTCCTCTGCCCCTGTGTTCCGACCTGCTCTCTCAGGACCAGGGTGCTCTGATTCACCTGGACCTCAGGTCTCTTCATCTACATGTGTGGCTCCTTCAGACTTAGCCATTGCGTTTATTTGGGGTTTCCTCTAGGGTGGCGGATGTTCTGGTGGCCACGAGGAAGCCCTCCACCAGAGCCATTTATGCCATGAAGTTGAAGTGTTTTTTCATCTTGGCTACTGCCTGGCATTTGGATACCTTAACCTGCCCAGTAACTCTCATCCTGGAGTACCTCTTTCCCTTTCAGATTCCGGTCTGGGCTACTCCTCTATCAAGGTGCACCTTTCTCGCCCCGGTGGCGCTGAGGGTTGAGGCACTGGATGCCACACCTCACGCCATGCCGACGACCCAGGTTCGGAAGCAGACTCGGGTCGCTGGGAGTTGGCAGGAGAAGCAGAGTAATGAGCGTCCAGAGGACTGCTTTCCTCTCCTGGGGTGGGTTGAGGGCACAGCTCACTGCACTAGCCGCTCCCAGTGGAAACTGGGAGGGATGCAGTGCTAGTGAGCCAGAACATGAGGTTAGGGAGCGGCAGATGACCTGTGAGCGCGCACGGGAGCGTGTGCGTTCACTCTGGACATCATTACACATCCAATCTCTAGGGGAATTACAACTCAAAACCCCTCCCTGCAGCAGCATGATGCCGCTGACAGTCGAACTGTTGGGGGGGGGGGTCAAACAAAGTCGACAGCTGGGACGAGGGCTCTAGGGTGATGCGGTCTCCTCTCGGTTTCCATAGGGGCAAGCTACAGTCCTCCTCACCTTGGTGTGGTTGCAGCAGAGGCTGGCTCTCCAACTAGTTGAAAGACCGTGCACATGGCTGATGGGTAAGTACCCTTCGCTGTAGAGAGCGATAAATAGTCTATAAAAAAAAAATGCACCTCTCCACCATCTCTGTGTATCATGCACCCATTGACGGCAAAACTATTGCCCAGCTGGAATCTGTCCCACACCTTCTTGTGGGGCATCTTTCATTTGAAACCTCCCATTAGGGACCCTGTCCCACCATGGGATTTGTTTATTTTGGAGAAGCTCAGTCCTCCTCCCTTTGAACCTGCTGCGAGCTGCGCTTTCTGTCGTGGAAAGCATTGTTTTTAGTTGCCATTACTTCAGCTCAGTGGATTTGGGAGCTTCAGGCTCTGATGTGTAAAGAGCCTTACGTTTTCCACAGAGTATCTTTGTGGACCAGTCCTAAGTTCTTGCCTAAGGTGGTGTCTGAATTTACCTTGAATCAATCCATCCACCTGCTTGTTTATTTTCGTGAGTATTTGAATGGGGGGAGACTTTACTTCATACTATCCGGTGCTTTGTTTTTATCTGAACTACACCGACCCTTTCAGAAAATTTGACCAGTTGTTTGTTTCGTTTGCCCCCAGAAAAGAAAGGGCTTCTGTTTCCAAACAGTGTTTCTCCAAGTGATTAGCTAATTGCATTGTCTATTGTTACCAAAAGTGTGACAAGCCTTGCCAGGCCAGGTCAAAGGTCATTCTACCAGGGGCATGGCTGCCTCCACTGACTCTTTCAGAAATGTGTCGGCTGCATCCCTTTGCACAGCCGCCGCTTGGGAGTTCTGCCCGCACTTTTGTTAAGCATTACAGTTTGGCTCTACATCCTCTACGTGTAGAGCCGGTTTCGGCCTTGCAGTCCTCCAGGGCCTCCGGTCTTAATGTTCCTATGACTGCTACTGTCCTCCTTCCAACTGACTGAATCTGTTACTCTACTGCTTGGGAATCAGTCCTTATGGTAATTGCTTGCTGCAAGAGCTCCTCGAAGTAAGATAGTAGTATAGTTACGTAAGAACTTACTGTAACAGTAGATCTTCGAGAGGTACTCTTGCATCAGGCACTGCATTCCCTCCCTCTTTCCCCGAATGCTGTTTTTCCATCGCAGCACTTTTGGTTTACTCGGTTATGAGGAACCTCCTTGGTTCTCCTATTTCTGCACATGCTGGGGTCTCCAGCGGGAGAACTGGGGATGGGCTGGGGGGCCACCCCTTTTATACAATAAGTAGGATGTCGGCGCTAGAAGTTTTCCGTGTGGTCCTAGTGCCTGGCAGCTCAATCCTTATGGTTATTCCCTGCTACAAAAGCTCCTTTAGAAGATCTACTGTTAAGATAAGTTCCTACATAATTCTACTTTTTATTTATGATTTATTTGTTTTTGCTGCCCCTTTCAGATTAGTTAGCAATTTGTTTTTTATTTATTTATTGGATTCCTTATCGGTTCTGCAGAACCGTGAGAACTGCTGTTTCAGAGGTTTTTTACCTCATAAAAAGTTTTATATTCCTTTACGTTCCAGTTCCTACTTGGATCTGCAACGTTTGTTAGTTTATTTTAAAATTGTATTGAGCTGTGGTTCCTTTTCCTGCCAGGAACCGGCCGGCTTTCGGTTCTCATTTGGTTCAGGGAACCGATTATTGGTATTAATATTTATACAGTTCATTTGGTTCCCATATCTTTGGAGGAACCGATCGCTGGTCTCGTTGTGTTTATATTTCAGTCGGTTCATGAACTGACTGTTTTGTTTTGAACTAAGTTTTTGTTGTTCTAACCCCAGTAATACTCAGGTATTCATAACTTTCTGAAATAAACCTTCTAGGTAGGACTGCCCAGTGATAATGGAACACATGCAAGTGATGGAATTCTTTGCACGTGATGACTTTTCAAATGCTGCCGTATACTAACTGCCAGCATTCTAAAGCTACTCAGATTTCACTCTCCGCCTGAAAAGTCTGGTCGCTCGGAGTGTTGCTCTTCTACTTTACCTTCTGACGTGAAGAAACTTATAAAATACACTAAGTATTTTTTATTGCATTTGCTGCCTTATACTTATTGTTTTTTTGTACAGTAAGCTAGTTGAAGTGTTATTTAATTTTTACCAGTTCATTATGGTTCGGTTTAACCAGGTAGGAACCAGGTTAGTTCACCTTAGTCTGGGTTTTCTGACTAAAAACCCCATTAGATTTCTAAATTTTACTTTTAAAAATGTATTTTTAGTAACTGTTTTACTTGGTTACTGAACCGCTAATCCTGGTTCATTTTGTTTTCTCGGTTCGATTCCACCGGTTCATTATCAGTTCCGGAACCGACCGCAACTGCTAATTTTTAGATAAAATTTCAGAAAAACAAAGAAAACCGGTGAGCTCGGTTTCAAAAACTGTTCTGAATGTGGGAAGTCTCTGCTAAGGCAGACAAGCACAATTTGTGTGTGATCTACCTAGGTTATGAGCATCATAAAGAGGAATGTGACATTTGTAAAACATTCCCTGAAAACACTGTGGAAAAACTCCTGGAACGGCTAAAAAAGAAACTTCCTCCACCTAGGGGTTCCTCTGACTCTGACCAGCCGATACCCCGCTGCTAATGTAGGTGAAACCACCTCTGTTGTTGCCTCTACCCCTGAGATGGGTGACAAGGGCACCAAGATGGTTGCTGAACCGGCTGACTCCTTGGTTCCCTCTAAGAAAACTAAAAAAACTGAAACACACAGAACCCCCAACTACAAAAAAGGGGACTTCTGTGCCTGCCCTCACAACGCCTTCTCCCCAGAAGATTTCTTAGGCTTTCAGGATGATGCAAGCATTACAAGGCCTTGTGCCCACTGATCAGCAGCCACCTGCCCAGACTCCTGCGATACAGGCTGTCAGCACAGGGAAATCTTCCTTCATAGAAGAAGAAGAAGAGTATAGTGACTGTGAGGAGGAGGAGGAGGAGGAGTAAGGGGAACCTGAGGTATCCCCTAAGCAGGAATTTGGCTTTCCTTCCAGAACATCTGAGGATTACTCCTCACACTTTACCCTTGTGAAGAAGGTGGGTGGTGCACTGGACATCACCACAAGGGAGGAGATTGAAGATGAAGAGGAGGTGGAATACCTAGAAATGATGGGGCTAACCCCCACCAGAACTCTCCTCCTATTTGTTAAGTTTTTCAAAAAAGATGCTCTGAAAATATTTCAAACCCCTAATTCCATCCCTCCTCTTGACAGGAAGATGGATAAAAAGTATCAGATGAGAGGGAAGGAGCAGAGTTCCTCTTAACCCACCAGGACCATCAAGGAGTTGTACAGGCGGATGCCTGTGATAAGGCTAAGGTCCCTCTGGCTTCACACCCAGCAGACAAGGACTCCAGAAAAAAATAGACAACATGGCAAAGAAGGGGTATTTGTCAGCTTCTTTAGCCATAACACAGGTAAATTTTCAGGCCTACGCTGCCCAGTACCAGAAGTCCTTGTGACAGTCAGTTCTGGCCATGGCTCAGAAAGCCCCCTTACCCCTGTCTGATAATCTGGCAGAAACTGCCAGATTTGGTTAGAAAGGGCTAAATACCAGTTCCAAATGGCTGCTGATACAAATCTAGATTTGGTATTTACCATATTGGTCCTTGTTAGAACAGATCCAGAAGCAAATGATTTGATACCTCTTATTGGACCACTTACCGGGTCAACAAAATTCAACAAACAAACAAACATAGATGTAACAAAAAGAACAAAGTGCTTTGGCTTTGGACCAACAAGTTCGCCGTCCGAAGCGTACACTGCTGACGAAGGACTTGTTGATCCAAAAGGTAAAGCACTTTGTTCTTTTTGTTACATCTGTGCTGGTCCAATTGAAGCTATCAAATCATTTGCTTCTGGATCTGCTGATACAAATGACACTGCAGCCAGATGGATGGCAAATATGGTAGCACAGAGGAGATTTGCCTGGCTAAGAGCCACAAATCTCACTCAAGACACTCAGTCAAAGGCTCTTGATTTCCCTTTAGAAGGAGATTCTCTATTTGAGGAGTCAACAGTGACCCATATGAAAAAGATGGATGAGTACAAGGCCACATATAGAAGCAACTCTGCTAAAGAAAAGGCTTCTCCATTCCTTTCATTCTAGGCCCTTCTTTCAACCACTGGCAACACCCCAGTACCAGCAGTACCTACAGCAAGGGTACTTCAGGGGCAGGGGTAGAATGGGTTCTAGGTGGGGGTTACAAGCCCTGCCTCAGTCCCAAGCAAAACAAACATCCTGACATGTCTGGGATTTACTACTGTCAATCAATCAATCAAATCAGTCAATCAGTCAAATCTTTATTTATCTAGGCGAACACCATTTAGCATAGCTCATTTTCAAGATGGACCTGGTTAGCACAGGAACACAGGATATACAATATATGAACAGTCACAACATAGCACCTCAGTAATATTATACAACACAGAGATGCAATAGTTAAATGTAGACATAAGTGGAGAACAGTTTGTAAACAGTGGTTCAATTCCTTTGTGGTGTATAATGAGTCTAGTAACAGTAGCTGGAAGTACTAACAAGGACAATTGTTAGGTAATGGTATGTTACATACAATGTCATAAGTAACAAGACAGACAGTGAGTTAAAAAAACAGTGTAACAGGGTAGAAGGGGGGTGTGGTAGGCAGGGTGGTTATTTGATAGACGAGGGACAGATGAAGCCTCGGAGAGGACACAGGACAGGAGGGCGGGGAGCACAACTAGGTATTAGAGAAATGTGAAGGAGAGTCCACAAGGTCAGGCGTAGCGGAGAGGACAACGCCATCATGGTACGCTATAAGTGCAGGGAAGTTTAGGATCGTGGGAAGCAGTTGCAAATTTCCTTGACCGAATGGTCATGTAGCGTCTTGAAGGAGGATAGACTGACCAAGGTACTAAACTTTAGCGATGTTTGTATCTTGTTCCATAGAGATGGTAGTGCAAAGCTTATAGCTGTTCTCCCAAAGCGTGTTGTCGACAAAATATTTGTCGAACGATCAAACAGCGAAACTGACAGCTCAACCGCATTTTGCAGTCAGCTGCCAGTTTCAAGGAACTGCATGTTTTCTTCAGGGCTTTGCCTACCCCTTTAGGATTATCAACTCCGAGTTGAAGCTGATTAGGGCCGGGTGCAAGACCCTCGACAGACAGTGCCGGTTCCAGCGGGTCCTCTACAGTGCATGGCACTGTAGTTGCTGTAGGGGACCTCGTTGTCGAAAAGTCACTGTCGGGTGGGATTACCACATGTCTGCACAGGCCGCATCCTCACTACCTGTCGGAGGCAGACTGTCTCACTTCTTCCAGGCTTGGTTAAACATCACCATGGACAAGTGGGTCTTGGGGGTAGTGATTCAGGGTCTGTCTCTGAATTTCAAATCCCTTCCTCCTCAAAAAAACAGTGTTTTCAGCTCTCCCTCCTTAGCAGAAAAGAAACTGCTGGAGGCAGAGGTTCGAAACCTGCTACTGCTAAGGGCAGCAGAACCTACCCCAGTCAACCACAGAGGAAGGGGGTTTTACTCCAGGTATTTACTCACCACAAAGAAAATTGGGGAGTGGCGGCCTATATTGGACTGCAGGGCTCTGAACAAACATCTGAAAAAGCCAATGTTCAAAATGGTAACTCTGGCATTGATACTGCCAACACTCCAAAAGGGGAACCAGTTGGCATCACTGGACTTAAAAGTTGCCTATTTCCACATCCCCATAAGGCAGTCCTACAGAAAATGTCTCAGGTTTAGACTCCCATCGGGCCGCTACCAGTTTTCAACCCTGCCTTTTGGCCTTTCTTCGGCCCCAAGGGTGTTCACAGAGTGCCTCTCAGCAGTTGTGGTATACCTTCGAAGGCAAGGGGTTGCAGTATTCCTGTACTTGGACGACTGGCTGGTGGTAGGCAAATCACCAGACCAGGTCAGACAATATCTACAGACCACCCAACGGCTCTTGGAGTCTCTGGGGTTCCTAATCAGTCACAAAAAATCAGTCCTTATACCTGCACAAGTCCTGCAGTTTATAGGGGCAGAAATCAACGCCCTGCAAAGCAGGGCCTGTCTGCCTCTGGACAGAGTAAGAAATCTCCAGCTGATTGCAAATTCATTCAGCCTACACAAACACAAAACTGCAAGACAGTTTCTACAGCTACTGGGCCATGTGGCCTCAGCCACAGGCACAGTCTTGGGCTCCAGATTCCAAATGAGGGACATCCAGTTCCACCTGAGGGCACACTGGAGCCAGAGAAGAGACCCTCTTTCAAAACCCTTCCCAGTAACAAGGACTTTGTCACAAGCACTTCAGTGGTGGAAGGAGGAACCCAACCTAAAAGAGGGGGTTCATTTTCAGCAGGAGTCTCCATCAGTTATTCTCACAACAGATGCATCTCTCCTGGGCTGGGGTGCTCATTTAGGGGATTACACAACCCAAGGTATTTGGTCAGCTAAAGAGTCCCTCCAGCCCACAGACTTGCTGGATCTCTGAGCTGTGTTTCTGGCACGAAAAGCTTTTACAGCATTGGTGCAAGGGAAGGTGCTGCAAATCAGAACAGACAACACCACCACAGTGTACTACATAAACAAGCAGGGAGGCACCAGTTCGGGTCCTTTCTACACAGAAGCCATGAAAATCTGGACCCTGGCTTACTCATTGGGAATATCCGTAAAGGCAATCCATCTGCCAGGAAAAGACAATACCCTGGCAGATGTCCTGAGTCCTGAGTTGAATCAATCAAGCCCATCACGAATGGACTCTGAACAGGCAAGTGGTGCAAGTGATCTTCAGTAGATGGGGCACTCCAGAGATAGATCTGTTCGTATCCCACCAGAACCACAGGATTGCTGCAGGCCACCAGATTGGGGTACACTGTCTCTGGATGCCCTGGCTCTCGATTGGTCAGGGAAGTACCTGTATGCCTTTCCTCCCTTTCCCCTGGTATTCAGGGCACTGCTCAAGTTGAGGTCCCAATCAGCATTTCTAGTCTTGATAGCTCCAAACTAGCCCAGGCACCCATGGTATTCTCTTCTGCTCTCCATGTCTGTAGCCAAACCAATACATCTTCCTCGGAGGCACAGCCTGTTAACCTCCAATCAGGGAACCCTGCTATACCCGAATCTCAGGTCTCTCAATCTCAAAGCTTGGCTCTTGAGGACCTAGAATATGCGAGTCTACACCTCTCCGAAGCAGTGCTGGACATCCTGAGAGGATACAGGAAACCCTCCACTAAGAAAACTTATTCTTCTAAATGGAAAAGATTCTCTATCTGGTGTTCGACCAGGGAATTAGTGCCAGTGCAGGATGGGGAATCGGTTGTTCTTGACTACTTTTTTCACTTACATTCCTTGGGACTGCAGCCCAGCACCCTGAAGGTTCAGCTGGCCGCAGTATCCACTTACATTTCTGCTGGAGCAACGGTAACAATGGCTTCAGAACCTATTTTTAGGAGATTCTTTAAGGGTCTGGCCCGTCTGCACCCTCCCCATAGAGAACCAGTACCAACATGGGACCTCAATGTGTACCTAGCCAAACTCACTGGACATCCATTTGAACCCATGTCTTCAGCTCACCTGAAATATGTCACATGGAAAACAGTTTTCCTAGTGGCAATTACCTCTGCAAGAAGAATCAGTGACCTTCAGGCTCTCTGCATTGAACAGGAGTACATCTCATTCCACAGGGACAAGGTGGTCCTGAGAACAAACAGGAAATTTCTCCCTAAAGTGGTTTCTGATTTCCACATTAACCAATCCATTGCCCTACCTGTCTTTTTCACTGAGCATTCCACCTCAGGAGAAAGAAGACTTTACAGTCTGGATATCAAACGAGCTCTTAGCTACTATGTGACAGCCATTAAGGACCATAGGCAGGACAGAAAACAGCTGTTCCTGACTTATGGGGATGTGGGAAAAGGCAGTCCATCCTCAAAAAGGTCTATTTCTTGATGGATAGTCCAATGTATTGTGTTCTTTTACACTTAAGCAGGTATGGAACCCCCAACAGGGTTGAGGGCTCATTCCACAAGAGGGACAGCTGCTACCTTAGCAGCTACCAGGGATGTTCCACTGGTTGACATTTGTAATGCAGCTACATGAAAGACGGTACACACCTTTACAAACCATTACAACCTGGATATTAAATCCAGGGGTAATGCTAGGTTTGGCACAGCAGTCCTGCAAAGTCTGTTTCCAAAATAAAGTTCTTTGCCCACCTGCGGAGGTACTGCTTTGTAGTCTGCAGAAAGTTATGAATACCTGAGTATTACTGGGGTTAGAAGAAAACATTACTTACCATAATAATCTTACAGTGATACTCACCTGCGGAGGTATTCATAACTTCCCACCCTGCCTCCCCTTCCAGAACCTCAACCTCTGCACTCCTGCATGTTGTGCTACCAGATATATGCCACTTTCTAGTACAGTTTTGGTAAATAGGGTTCACATGTGCTTTTCCCCCCTTTTCATGTGATTCTGACATTTTGGTGGTTCCTTGTTGTGTTTCTCCCTCCAGTTGGAGGGTTTCTATTAAGAGGTTATGGGTTTTTAAATTCTTTATTATTTCAATTTATAGTGATCATTAATACTTTCAGTATTATGGGTCCACGGGCCTGCCTTTCCAGGTTTCTAGGAAATCTGAGTAGCTTTAGAACACTGGCAGTTAGTATAGGGCAGCATTTGAAAAGTCATCACGTGCAAATAATTCCGTCATTTGCATGTGTTCTGTTCTCTCTGGGCAGTCCTACCTAGAAGGCTTACTGCAGAAAATTATGAATACCTGAGTATCACTGGGAAGAAACAAAATTACTATGATAAGTAATTTTTTCGTTTCTGGCATCCATGTCAGAAGTACCTTAACCTAAGAAAAAGACAGGACTGACTGGGTTCAAAAGCCGCATTAGCTGTAGCCAGATTGTTGCTAAAGCAAAAATACATGACCTGTGTGTTTTTTGTTTGGGACCCAGCCACATATTTGTTAATTGTGACATTTACAAAACGTTTTGCCCTAAGGCCTTGAAGAAAAGGTCTAAGAACTTGGAGGAAATAGCTACTCCTTCCTCTCCTACTAAGACCTCTGATGAAGCATCTATTACCTCCTCTAAAAACAACTGGCTTAAGGTGTCAGTGAATCCAAAATCCACAGAGAAAACCGACTCCTCAAAAACAAAAAGGCCAGTGGAACCGGCTAATGAACTGGTTCCAGTGGATCGAAAACATAAAGAAAATCATACTTGCTGAAAAGTCAAAGGAGCAGAGGACTACACCTCACATTATTCCTTTGTCAGACATACAGTTGACACCCTCAACCTCTCCATACAGGAGACAGTTGAGGATGAGGAGGAAGCAGATTTCCTTGACATGATGGGGTTAGCCCCCACAAAAAGGTTACTGCTCCCTATATATAAAACCCTAAGGAAAGCTGTGTTAAAGATGTTACAAACCCCTACTTCTATACCGGGTAGATAAGAAAATTGACAAGAAATGTCAGCTCAGTAGGGCAAATTCTGCATTTCTGTTTAATCATCTGGACCAGGAAGGGGGTGGTTCAGGCTGCAGCATATGGCAAGGCTGGGATACCCTTGTCATCCCACCCTCCTGTCAAAGATTCCACGAAGTTTGATGGGATGGGTAAAAAGGTGTACCTGGCAGCCTCACTTTTAGTGAGGCAGGCCAACTACATGGCCTATGCAGTCCAATATCAGAAATCTCTCTGGAATTCTGTATTAGCCATGTCTGACAAAATCCCTGGAGAGGTGGCAGTATACTTGGCAGAGACTGACAGGACAGCTTTGGATACCACCAAGTACCAGTTCTATATGGCTGTGGATGCAAATGACAATGCAGCCAGACTCGTGGCACTCACAGTGTCAGTGAGGCACTTTGCTTGGTTCAGAGCCACAAACGTGTCCCAGGACACACAGACTAAGGCAGTGGATATCCCCTGCAAAGGTGATTCCCTCTTCGGGAATAAAACTGAGGCATACATGAAAAAGGTGGAGGAATATAAATCCACTTACAGAAGCACTTCTGCAAGGGATGAGTCATCCACCTCCTAGAGGTCCCAGTACAGGGGAGGCAGGGGTAGGGGATCCTACTCCAGACCCTTTTTTCAGGCTCAAGCAATGTCAGACTGCCAGCAAACCAGGGTTTTTTTTTTTTTTTTTTTTTAGAGGTAGCGGCAGAAGGACCACAAGGAAGTCTGCCCAGGTTCCTCAAACTCAGGCCTAGCCCAAGCAGAACCACTGATGAGCTGGCACAGGTCGCCTTCCCCCTATCAGCAGGCAGCAGGCTGGCTCACTGCCTCCAAGCTTGGTACTCCCATCACAACAGACAAGTGGTTGGTTCTTTGAGGTAGTGAGCCAGAGACTGTCTCTAAGTTTCAGATCCCTCCCCAAACTAAGAGCCAGAAACTTTGCCCCAGCTACTCCTGCAAAAATAATTCTGTTGGAGTCAGAAGTGACAAATCTGCTATCCATCAGGGTGGTAGAACCTGCTCCCCTACTGCAGAGGGGAAAGGGATTCTACTCCAGATAAAAACAGACTGGGGACCTATTCTGGATCTGAGACTTCTGAACAAACATGTGTCAAAACCAGAGTTCAGGTTGGTCACTTTGGCCATGATTATTCCCTCACTGCAAAAAGGAGACTGATTTGGTACCCTTGGATCTGAAGGACACCTATTTTCACATCCCAGTTAGACCCAGTCACAGGTAGTACCTGAGGTTCAGATTGCCATCAGGCCACTACTAGTTGGCAGCCTTGCCATTCGGCTTAACCTCAGCCCCCAGGGCATTCACAGAGTGTCTGGCTGCGGTAGTGGCACATCTGAGAAGGCAGGAGGTGATAGTGTACCCACACCTAGATGACTGGTTGGTTGTAGGACAGTTTTTGCAACAAGCCAGGGACTCACTGCCTCTCACTAGAGCCACATTGGAGTCTCTGGACTTCCGGGTAAATGCCCAAAAGTCTCAGCTGGAGCCAGTCCAGATCCTGGATTTCATAGGGGCAGAGCTGGATACCACCCTGGGAAAAGCTTTCCTTCCCAGGGATGGAGTAAACAGTATCCTACAGCTGGTGGAGTCATTCCAGCTAAACAAACCCAGGCCAGCAAGACAGTTCTTGGCGGCTGCTGGGCCATATGACAGCTGCTACAGCAGTAGTGCCACAATCCAGGTTTCAAATGAGACCTACAATTTCATTTGCAAGAACACTGGTCTCAGAGAAGGGATCCAGTGTCCAAACTAGTGCCAGTTACAAAAACCTATTACAGGCCCTGCAGTGGTGGTCAGGCAGGGAGAACCTCAGAGAAGGAACCCCCTTCCAAAGGGGGCACCCATCTGTGGTACTTACCATGGATGTCTCCCTTCTAGGCTGGGGAGCACACATGCTTGACCTACAAGCCAGTGGCACTTGGTCACTGCAGGAGTCACTCCTACACATAAACCTGTTGGAGCTAAGGGCAGTTTACTTGGCTCTACAGACTTTTGCTCCGCACCTAAAAAGCAAGGTAGTGCAGGTCAGAACAGACAACACTACCACCATGTACTTCATCAACAAGCAAGGAGGGTCAAGGTCCAGCCCACTGTGCACAGAGGCAGTGAAGATTTAGAGCTTGGCCTATTCCCTGCAGGTGACTGTGTCAGCCATCCTTCTGCCAGGGGAGGACAACATCCTGGAAGATTACTTCAGCAGGATCAGCCAGAATCGCCATGAGTGGTCCCTGAATACTAAGGTGCATCAGTCAGTATTCAGAAGGCGGGGCACCCCAGAGATAGATCTCTTTGCCTCCACAGACAACCACTAGCTTCCACATTACTGTTGCAGGCCTCCAAGCAGGGGCACTGTCCCAGTAGATGCCCTGACGCTGGACTGGTCGGGCAGGTTCCTGTATGCATGCCCTCCTGTTCCTGTGTTACGCAGAACCCTGATCAAGCTCAGGTCATAGCCAGCAACAATGGTTCTAGTGGCACCAGACTGGGCGAGGCAACCATGGTATTCTCTCCTACTGACTTGTCTGCATCACAGCCCATCCACCTGCCCCAGAGGCACAACCTACTGACATCTTCCCAGGGCAGGATCCTGTACCTCAACCTCAGATCTCTGTAGCTGAAGGCTCGGCTCTTGAAGACTTAGAATTTTCCAGCCTAAACCTTTCTTAAGAGATTCTGACTGTGCTTAGGAGGGTCAAGGAAACCATCCGCTAAGAAAACTTACACTTCAAAGTGGAAAAGGTTCTCTATCTGGTGCTAAGGAAGGGGTGTTAATCCCTCCAGGGCTGGTCTCTCTGTCCTCTTGGAGTACTTGACCCACCTCCATACCCTGGGCCTCAGACCTTCTGCACTGAAGGTTCATTGAGCTGCAACCTCAGCCTACATCTCAGCAGGTAGAGACAGGTCCATGGCCTCTCATCCTGTCTTTAAAAAGTTTTTCAATGGTCTTAACCATCTCCATCCTCCCCTTGGGGAGTCAGTTCCGGCCTGGAATCTAAACATTTGTATAGCCAAGCTCATGGGCCCCGAGCCAATGGCAACTGCAGATTTGAAGTATATCAGATGGAAAGCCGTTTCTGGTGGCCATTGCTTCAGCCAGGCAAATAAACGAGTTACAGGCCCTGTGCACAGATCTGAACTTCATTTCCTTTCGCAGGGATAAGGTGGTGCTAAGAGCCAACAGGTAATTCCTTCCTAAGTTGGTCTCAGATTTTCACCTGAATGAATCCATTACACTACCTGTTTTCTTTTCTGAGAACTCCAACTCATCTGAGTGAAGACTACACAGCCTGGATGTCAAGAGAAGACCTAGCCACTATTTTGATAGAACCAAGGCCCATAGACCAGAACATACGTAGCTGTTCCTTGCTTATGGAGAAGTGGGTAAAGTAAACCTGCATCCAGATGACCACTGCACGCTGGATAGTGGCCTGCATACACTTTTGTTATAGTAAAATTGGTATGCAGGCTCCCCTAGGCCTCAGGGCACACTCCAATAGGGGTAGAGCTGCTTTAGTGGCTGCAGCAATAGATATTCCTCTGCTGGGATCTGCAAGGCAGCTACATGGAAAACTTCACACTTTCATCAGGCAGTATTCTCTGGATTTACAGTCCAGAAGTGATGCCCGACTTGGCACAGCAGTGCTGCAGAACCTGTTCCCTGATTAGGTGCTCTGCCCAACCTCCAAAGGTACTACATGGTAGTCTGCATTAGTTTAATCATACTGTGTGATTCCTGGGATTAGAAGAAAAAATTGCTCACCATAGTAATCTTGTTTCTTCCAGGGGCTCACACAGTATCATTAAAGCTCCCACCCTGCCTCCCCCTGCCCAAAACTAGGGAAAATAAGAGACATACTTAATTCTGTATCCCTGCTGTCTCATGCTACATATTTGTGACTGGTTAATGTTAAAGATTTTACCCAGTTGGGCATGTTATTGTCCCCTTCTTAGGGACATTTGTTTTTGGGGACGTGATTAATGGGGGCTTAATCTGTTTTATTTTAGATAACTAGAGGGTCTTCACCCTGTTAGGTTGCACAGTGAATCTGAAGCACTTCAGAGAGCAGCAGTTACTAGAGGTAGCAGTCTGAAATTGGCATGAGCCAATAAGAGTTCCATCATTTGCATAAATTCCATTACCTCCGGAGTAGTTCAACACTGAAGGCTGACCGCATTAGTTTAATCATACTGTGTGATCCCCTGGAAGAAACAAGATTAACATGGTAAGTAATTTTTTTTCTTACCATAAGTACAAGGACCTTCCAGAAGTGGTTAAGGGTCATTCCACCAGGGATATGGTTGCCTTGGACATATGTGCAGCTGCCACCTGGAGTTCTGTCCACACCTTTACCAAGCATTACAGTCTGGACATTGCCTCTTGGTGCAGGGCCAATTTTGGCCAGGCAGTACTTCAGGGCCTTCTCTTCTGAGCTCATTACTGCTGATCTGTCCTCGTCCTGGTGCTGTTCTTCTGGTCATGCCCAGTACTGCTTGGGACTCAGTCTTACTGGTGTTGGCCTGCTGCAAGAACCTTCCTCGAAGTAAGATAGTAGCGTTATGTAAGAACTTACCATAACAGAAGATCTTTGAGAGAAGCTCTTGCAGCAAGCCCTGCTTTCCTTCCCTCCTTCTCCCTGCTGTTTCTCTCGCACCTCTTCTGTCTTTTATTCTTTGGCTCTAGGGAACCTCTTTGGTTCTAGTAGTAGTAGTAGTAAAAAGCATTTATTTTTGTATAGGATGCAAAATGACTTCTCATTTTAGCACTGTTAGGATAAAATCCTATTTACAAGGCATTCCTGTCTTAGATGTTAAAAAGTCAGTTACATACATCGGGTATATCCAAAATACAATACTTACAGTCACACATTTCCATAAAACCTTCTATACTTAATCAAAACAGAGAACTGAGGAGGTACCATCCACCTTTATAGGATAGGCTGACAGCGGTGGGTGGTCCCCCATGGTAGACTGCTAGCTAGAAAGTTTTCAGTATGGTCCTGGTGGCGTAGTCCAACCGGTGTTGGTCTGCTGCAAGAGCTTCTCTCAAAGATGTACTGTTACGGTGAGTTCTTATGTCAGTGTTCTTTGCCAGTACTTCAGCTCGAAGAATTTCGGAGCTACAGGCTCTCATTTGTGAGCAGCCTCATTTGATTTTCCACAAAGACAGCGTCTCTTTGCGTACAAACTCTAAGTTTCTTCCTAAAGAGGTGTCTGAATTTACCCTAAATCAGTCCATCCGCCTGCCTGTTAATTTTCCAGAGCATGCCAATCCAGGGGAAGCATTGCTACATACTTTGGATGTGCATAGAATTCTGCGTTACTATGCACATCATGTGTAGGACTGCAGGAAGTCCTCTCACTTGTTTGTTTATTTCGCCCGTTGCAGAGAGGGTGCTCCAGTTTTAAAACCATACTTGTCCAATTGGTTGGCCAACTGTATTGTTTTTTTGTTACAGGAAGTACAGTAAGGAATTACCTGGGGTTGTTAAGGGCCATTCCACCAGGGGTATGGCCACTTCGGTTGCCTGTTTCAGGGGTGTGTCTGCAGCTGAGATTTGCACTTATGTCACTTGGAGTACTTTCCACGCTTTCACTAAACACTACTGTCTGGACATTGCCTCCAGAAGACGGACAGGCTTTGACCTAGCTGTGCTTCAGGGTCTTCTTTCTTAGGCCACATGTCTCCTACCACCCAGACTGTCCTTGCCTTTAGCACTGCTTGGTATTTGTTCCATAGGTATGACCTGATGACAGAGATATCCCTGAAGAAGATAGAACAGTTACATAACAACTTACCATAACAGCAGATCTTCAAGGGACTCTCTGTTATCAGGTCCTGCTGTCCCTCCCTACATCCCCCTTTTCTCTCTACAGTTTGGCTGTCCTGTTGCTGCAGCATTTTTATTTGCTTGGCACCTTTTCACTCACCTTGGTTCCCTGGTGGGACTCTTGTTTCTCATGGCCTCCTGACTGCTTAGCTAACTACAGACCTATCTCTAACCTGCCCTTTGTGGGTAAGGTTATTGAAAAGGTGGTTGCACTAC
The DNA here is from genome assembly GCA_016271365.2 of Neoceratodus forsteri. Lineage (NCBI taxonomy): Eukaryota > Metazoa > Chordata > Ceratodontiformes > Ceratodontidae > Neoceratodus > Neoceratodus forsteri. The sequence goes on along the minus strand of CM028132.1, from coordinate 406,907,712 downwards.
AACTGGATGACCATCTTATAAATCACAATGTCTGTGATACTCTTCAGTCGGGATTTAGGAAAAGACATAGCACTGAGACTGCCCTTGTCCGGGTTTTAAATGATCTCCTGATTGCGAGAGATCGAAAGGCTCGTACTATTCTAGTCCTTCTCAATCTGTCTGCAGCATTTGATACTGTGGACCATGGTGTGCTTTTGGAGCGCCTGCGGCTTTATTGTGGACTGACTGGTACAGTTCTACATTGGTTTCGATCCTTCCTCACGGGTCGGAGTCAGAGGGTTGTCACTGGAATTTATTCCTCTGACACCATCTCCCTATCCTGTGGGGTGCCGCAGGGCTCCATTTTGGCACCCATGCTGTTTGCCGTGTATATGCTGCCGTTGGGAGACATTATTAGGCGATACGATCTGGGTTTTCACTGCTACGCAGATGATACCCAGTTGTATCTGTCCTTCAATCCCGGACAGGAAGATGCGATCTCTGTGCTTAACAACTGTCTATCCGAAATCAAAGATTGGATGAGTACCAGCTGGTTGAAGTTAAACCCAGATAAGACAGAGGTGCTGGCTGTGGACCCTGGTCACCTTGAGGCGGGTTGTGGGGCTGGGACTCCATCAGGCATATGGCTTGATGGTGTCCAACTCCCAACCTCAGACCAGGTACGTAATCTGGGCCTTATTATAGACGACGGCCTGACCCTAAAATCTCAGGTGTCGGCCATTGTCAAATCCTCATTTTACCATCTTAGAAATATCGCTCGGGTGAAACACCTGGTTCCTCTGGATGACCGTCCTACCTTGGTCCACGCCTTTGTGACCTCTCGCCTTGATTACTGCAATGCCTTGTACCTAGGGCTACCAGGGATTGATATCCGCCGCTTGCAGCTGGTGCAGAATGCAGCAGCCAGGCTTTTGACTGGAACATCTAGAAATAGTCATATTACGCCTGTGCTGCGTGGACTGCACTGGCTGCCAGTTTAGTGGTGGATCACCTTTAAGGTCGGGTTACTGACCTATAAAGCCCTACATGAACAGGGACCGCAATATCTGCAAGATCTCCTTACTCCCTACTGTCCCTCTGGTTCACTCCGATCCACCGACGAGGGATTGCTAGAGATTCCCAGGGTTCGTTTAAAGACATCTGGGGCACGTGCATTTTCATACGCTGCCCCCATCCTGTGGAATTCTCTACCTCGCCAGATACGAGGCTGCCTGACCGTCGAGAGTTTTAAATTCGAGCTAAAAACCTTTTTGTTTTTAAAAGCGTTTAAAGATTGATTTTATTATTAATATTTGTTTATTATTTAATGTTATTACTGTACAGCGCTTTGGTTTCTGTACTTACTTAATAGGGAGAGAACCGAGGAGTGAGTGGGGTCCACCCATGCTTAGATAGGGCATATATGACGTCGGAGGTTGACATCAGTGTGGCTGGCCCCCAATAGACTGCTGCAGAGAAAGCTTCCATGTGATCCTGATGCCCAAGTTCCACAGGTGTGACCTGATGACAGCGATTCTCTTGAAGTTCTACTGTCACAGTAAGTTCTTACGTAACTGTTCTTTTTTGGGGAAGCTTTCCACTCACCGTTCGTCGAGTCACCTGTCAGTTCTGCGGGTGCTGATGATCCGATGGCTGGGTGAGAGGATCGGGAGGAGGTCCCCATTGCCATTGGCGCGCTCCTTCACATCGATGCTCCTTCTCGGCTCCCTCCTTCTCCTGCTTCACTGCAGTGGTGCTCCCTGCTACACACCACACACATGGTGAGTCAGAGTCAGGATCATGTGACCCGACGCTCTGCTGCCCCCCTCCCCGTCAAAAGAGAAACATCTAGTGGCTGCAAAAGCAAAAGGCAGCAGTAACTTAAAAGCAAAAGGCCAGCACTAACTTAGTTGTCTATGGGATAGCCTAGTGTTGTGAAAGTGCTTGGAATTTGTTGATCTTTGCTTTTAACTTCGCCCGCTGTTCCTTCACCCCACCCAGGTCACCGTACCCTGCCAGGTCATCCATGAAGCATTCACCCGTCTTTGTAAAATCTACCATCCTAAAATCCAGAACCCTCACCCTTGTGTGATTTGAATCCACAGCCATCCTTGTATTGAATCATTATTATTTATTTATTTGAAAAGGTTTTACCTGGAAAGACAACATGAGTTGCAAGCTGCTCGTTCCAGAAGCATCCTAGGGGAAGGGGGGGGTACATAAATGGAAGGATCGAACAAGAACAAAACAATCAATTACATACAGTGCAATACAGTACATACAGTGTTGTACTAGTACAATGCAATACAAATACTGAACCATCAAATACAGGCAGTAAGTGCAGGTCCAGATCCGAAAAGCCAGACTTTGAGAGTTGCTAAGAGCTAAAGGGTTTTGAGGAGGGAGTGACAGCATGAGAGGCAGTGAAGGAAGGATGGGAGAGCCAGGAGTGAACCCTTCAGGATGCTCAAACCCTGTGGGGGTCTGGCAGAAAGGAGTAGAGGGAGGGGAAGGGGGCTGGGGGGCAATCCAGGAACTGAATCCTTTCAGGATGTAGTGAACCCTGCAAGGGACTGGGCCCAAATTGGGAGGAGGAGGGAGGGAGGGAGGGAAGAGGTGGGGCAGGAAGGTGTAGGTCGGGATAAGAGTAGAGAGGATGGAGGTGAGAGGGAGATGGATTAACAGGATGATGAGAAATCCTGCAAGGGGCAGGGCTTAGTATTGAAGGACTTGGGGAGTGCCTTCAGGATGATGAGAACCCTGCAAGGGACAGGACCCAGAGGAAAGGAGAAGAGTTGGGGGGGTAGTGGGGGAGGTGTTGGGGAGCAGTGGAGGGTTAAATAGGGTCCTAGAGGTAGCCAAGGGAGGCAAGGAGGGAGGAGCAGGTGGAGGTGGGGGGAGGAGAAGAGGAAGGTGGCCGGGGTAGGGGAGGTAGATTGGGGGAGAGAGGTATTAGGTGCAGATAGAGGAATGAATAGAGTGCTTACAGAGGAGGAAGGAGAGAGGTATTCGGTGCAGATACAGGAATGAACAGAGTGCTTACGGAGAAGGAAGGAGAGTGAGTGTTGGGATTCTGCAGTGCGGATTTCTAGAGCGAGGGCATTCCAGATTATGGTGAAATTGTAGGAGAAGGCAGCATGGCCAGACAGTGTGCGTCGGGGGTGGGGGTGAGAGTCCTCTGGTTGGAGATGCGGAGGAAATAGCAGGATGGGAGGGGGGTTGAAAGGACGGTAAACAAGTAGGGAGGAAGAGAACCAGGCCAGAACTTCCCAACTAGATTTGCGATGTGAGAGAGGCACCTGGCATGGAGGGAGGGGAAGGAAAGCGAGGAATAAAGGTCACAGTGATGAGTACAAGGGGAGCAAGCAAGAATGTAGCGGAAGAAGGAGTTGACGAGAGTGTCCAGCCTGGCTAGGGTGCCTTCCGGGGCGGAACTGTAGACCATATCCCCAAAGTCAAAGGCAGGGAGAATCATCTTTTGGACGATTTCTCTCCTGGCATGCTGTGGGAGGCATCTGCGGTGACGATACAGAGCACCAAGTGTAGGGAGTAGCTTTTTATGGATGGCTTTAATGTGTGTCCCGAAGTCTAGATTCCTATCCAGCCATAGGCCAAGGTACTTGAATGTGGCTACGTCATCCAGTGTCGAGCCAGAGAGGGTGTGGAAGGTGGGGGTTGAGTCTAGCCTGGCTAGTTTTTGTCTGGTGCCATATGTCTTAGATACTGTTTTTTTTTTTTTTAATTCATGGAGAGTTGGTTAGCATTAAACCAGTGTTGGACATTATTGAAATCCAACTGAAGGCTGGTGGTCACCGCAGTGGGGGAGTTACTGGAGGAAAATATCACAGCATTGTCTGCATACATGAAGATGTGCAGGCTTTAGGGAGATCATTCAGGAATATGGAGAATAAAATAGGACCAAGTACTGAGCTTTGGGGACACCAGTGGTGATAGGGTGGGGGGAGGGAGTTTCCAACTTTGACGAACTGGGAGTGGCCTGTGAGGTAGGACCGGAATCAGCTGGTGGCAGAGTCAGAGAGGCCAGCTGCGGTGAGTTTGCTTAGGAGAAGGGAGTGGGAGACCAGGTCGAAGGTTTTGCCCAAGTCGACAAAGATAGCAGAGGTGATGCGTCCTTGATCCATGCTTGAGAGAATGGAGTCAGTGAGCCGAAGGAGGGAGTCGGTGGTGGAGTGGTCTTTACGAAAGCCAGACTGGAAAGGTGTGAAAAAGGAGGATGAGTCGAGGAGGAAGGGGAGTTGTTCCAGGACCAGACGTTCCTGAGGTTTAGCCAGAGTGGGGAGTAGAGAGATGGGGTGGAAGTTGCAAGGGTCGGAGGTGTCCCCGCCTTTAGGGAGGGGAATAACAGTAGCAAATTTCCAAGCGTCATGTACAGTAGCGTGCAGAAAGGAGAGGTTTAGTAGATGTGTCTAGGGCGGGGCAATTATGAATGCAGAGAGGTGAAGAAACTTGAGGTCAAGGGCGTCAGGACTCTTTCCTTTGGATGGGTTCAAGGCAAGTAGTACGTATAGCATGTCCTCTGAGAGGACGGGCTTGAAAGAGAATGGAAGAGGAGGAGGGGACATGGAGGCGGTGGGGGAGGCGAATGAGGGATGTAGGGAGTCCCCGGGGGCAGTGATGGGAAGAGATGCAAGTAGGAAGGAGGCACAGGTGGTGAAGTACTTGTTAAATTCAGCGGCCACTGAGGAGGGATCTTCGATTGTGTGGGTACCAATTTTTAGGACAGGGAATGAGGAGTGGTTGGGGGGAGAGAACAGGGAATGGATGACCTTCCAGAATTTGAATGGGTTGTTGATGTTTTCCTTCAAGGAGGATTGGAAATGCTCTTTTTTTTTTTTTTTTAAACTTTGTTTACTGTTTTGTCAGTAAGACATACAGTTTGATTCCTGAAGCAGTACATACAGAGTTATTAACAGAAACCACTGAGGGCGCCACCCCATCTTAGTACATGCGAGTGTAAAAAAAAAAAAAAAAATTTGTACCGCCCCTTTAAGATACGTCTTGGAGGGGATCCTAACATTTTATAAGATTTAGCTTTAAATAAATTGCTATGTTAACCGAGCCCATGAGCGGCATGGAATTTAAAAAGATTGTAACAACACATAAATTGTCCAGCCTCCATTTCCTTAAAGGAAAAACAAGTATTTCCATACACTTTCCAAATTAATTACCCTGCAGTAGGTTTATCTCCCTAGTTTAACTTCAGCTCAAAATACAAAAATCTCTTTGGCAACAATGAGAGAGAACACAAAAGAGCCATGACAGGGTTAACCTTTGTTTTATAGATGGCATTTGAAACTAAACTAGACTGCAACTTCCAGCTCTTTGTAGAGACACTTCAGAAAAAGCAATGTTGGCTCAGTACTTTCAGCCGCCACTCAATTTGTGACTCATATTGTAGCAACCAAGAAAAAAAAAATTTTGGTCACTATAACAATCAGTTGTGACATTCAGAAAAAGGCGAGTCCCAACAGGAGAGATGAATAATAGACCAAGAATGGTCATGAGACTAAACTTGGCTCACAGTCAGTTTTTTGAAGTATTCAGAACATCCTCATCTTCCGATTCTGATGTACCTTCTCGTTCTCGGGAAACCAGTGCAGGTCGTTGGGCCCATTTCTGTGCTTCAGTTGGGTCGTTGAAAAGAAACACCTGGCCCTGATGTAGAATTCTTAACCTGGTAGGAAAAACTAAGCCATACATTATATCCGCTTCCTCTTAGAATCGCTCACACCCCATCGAAGCATTTTCTCCTTTGGCGTGTAGCATAACTTAAATTGGGGAAGAGGCAGATTTGCTGCCCCTCATGGAGTAGTGTGCGCTTCCTTCGTGCCAGTGCCAGCATGCGATCCCTAGTACCCACTCCATCCAGAACCAGAACAATTGCCATGAGGGCACCAGAATTGTCTTGCCATCCTCTTTAGGCCACCCAATATGCTTTCTGTATGAGGATGTCTCTCTCCGATAGGGGCTGATCTAATTGTTGCCTCAGCCATTCTTTGATAAACAGTGATAAATGATCCCCTTCACTTTTTACGGGCACGCCTATTTATTTGCAGGTTCGACGATCGGGTTTGGTTCTCCAAGGTCTCAATTTGTGACCACAAGTAAGTATTTTCTTTAACAAGGGAACTTTTGGCTCCCATAGCGGCCGCAGTTTGCTGTTTATTCTCTTTGGTAGAGGTTTGCAATAAGGTCATATCCGATTCCAAGGTGGTAACTATATTAACAAGGGTGTCGAATTTTTGTGATAAAATAGTTACCGATGTAATGAGTCTGTTTAGTTTAAATCCGATGCTTTGAAAGGTTTCTGCACCCGAATCCTCTGTTGGGGATTCCATGCAGTCCTGTGCTGATCTCGTGGCAGGGGGACCAGAGGTATTTTTACTTTTTGTAGCATCACATGGCGTCTTATCCTTTTGTGGGTTCCCCATTCTGGTTCAGCTAGTATTCCGATGCCTGTTTAGATCTTTAGATCTGTGGGGAATGACGAAAAAACAACTTTTATTTTATATAGCCGCCATCTTGCTCGGGCTCCACGGTGCCCCCCGGAAATACTCTGCTTTAGGGAGGCAGATTGCCTTGGTGCAAGCATTGCGGAGTGAATGATATTGCTGGAGGTCAAGGTGGGCGCCAGAGGTTTTGAACATAGCTCATGCTTGGTCTCTTGCCAGTTGACATTCTATAAGTTCTGTAGTGGTGGAGAACCAGGGAAGGTGGTTCCTGCAGGCCCGCACCTTTCTGAATGGGGCATGACAGTCCAGCACATTCAGGAACTGTGAGGTAAAAAAGGTCAGGGCTGAATTGATGGAGGGAGCAGTAGTAATTGGGGTCCAGTTGACATTGGACATATCATTGTGTAGGGAGGACAAATCAAGAGAGCGGTAAGTGCGAAAATTGAGAATGGTTGGTGGGGACTTTGCATGGTGAGTTTATCGTACATAGTAGACCATGTGGTGGTCACTGAGAGCATCATAAAGGTTACCAGAGCTAATGACACAGTGGTGGTGGGAGGTCAGCACCCAGTTCATTAGGGTATGCTTCCCTGATTTGTAGTTAAGATGCGTGAGGCAGGAAATAAGTTGTGAAAGATTTAGTGAAAAGACGTGGCTGCAGGTTTTCGACTGATGGCTGGACAACCAGTTTATGTTGAAGTCCCCTAGGATGACTAGTTCACCGGGGGAGGCAAGGGCGGAGATGGTGGAGAGGAGGTCGGTAACTGAGGAGAGAGAGGAAACAGGGCGATTAGGGCAGCAGAAGACACTGCATACAAAGATGGAGAGGGATATTTTTCACTAACGGCATTTCATAGGCAAAGAGAGCGGTTGTGGAGAGATAGAGAGTATACTTGAGAGAGGAGGATATATACATGGTGACACCGCCTCCTATGGATCTTCGGTCCTGTCGGATAAGGGAATAACCAGGGATGGTGATGTCCGAGTACGTTATTTTAGAGCTGAGCCAAGACTGCATTAAGGTGAGGATGGAGGGTTTGAGTTGGGTCATGAGTGGTTTTAGGTCAGTTTTGGGGAGTAGACTTCTAATGGTTAGATGAAGAAGTCTTAGTCCTTTTGGTAGTTCAGGTGAAGGGGCGTGGGGGGGGCACCTAGGTTAGGCTCGATGTCACCAGATGTGAGTAGCAGTAATGAGATAAGTACTTTGCTGAGGATAGACAGGAAACTTTTAGATGGAGTGAGAGGTCTGCTGTGGGCTGGACCGGGCAAGTTTATTGAGAGGCCGACTTTGAAAATAAGGGCACACAGGGTGGGCAAATGGGAGCCAGTTTTGGTGAGGATGCTGGCCGTAGTGTGCCATGGGAAGTGTAGTAGCGGGGTTAGACAGGAGGAGGTGAGGGTGGGAGGCAGGGGGGGCAGAGAGGGAAGATGGGAGAGGAGGCTGGAGGAGAAGAGGTGGGGAGGATGTCGGGGATAAAATGAGGGGAGGCAGTGTAGGGAGAGGCAGCATGGTGGTTGACAGGAGGCAGAGCACAGTGAGAGAAAGTCAAGGGGGAGAGACAAGTAGCAGTAAGGGGTAGAGGGAGAGTGGAAAAGTGGTTTGGTGGGAGGGAGCGAGGCTGTGGGAAAAGGGGGGGGTTAGGTAGAAGTTACTGTCCTACAGTGTGTGAGGTCTAGGCTGGTGCAGGGCAGCTCAGCATTAATAGTAAGGGAAGGGAAGGGGCAGAAAGCAAGTGATGGGGGCAGCACAGGAAATAGCCGAGCAGATTGTGGCACGAGAGAGTGTGGAGGAGGCAGCACTAAAAAACAGCCGAGTAGCTGTGTGGAAAGAAAATGCAGTCTGGAATCACTGCAAGGGAGACAGACAAGGTGGGGGCTGAGCAAGTTTCAACATAGACCAACTGGAAAGTGAATCAGCCTACTGGGGGGAGTCAGAGAGAGTGGCGGAGGAACAAGTGGGAAGAGCACAACTGCATTTAATAGAGGCTGGAATCAGGCCGGGAGGATGGGACAAAATATGCAGTTCAAAATAGCAGAGGCAGTTTAAAAATAGCAGAACTGAATTGAAGCTTTGGGGAGATTTGAGGTGCAGCCAGTGGCAGTGTGGAGCTGGCAAGGAGCGCCAATGGCATGCCGCACAGGAAGGCCCTTGGACCAATAGAGGAGGCGGAGTTCAGGAATTCTGAAGTTGGCGTACTTGATCCAGGGGCTTGTGAAGTGGACAGGTTGGTGCTGTGGCGCAGCCAGCCAAAGAGCGCCATGCCGCTGCCTTTCCCCTGGTGTGGGAACCCTGGTCAAGGGCTGAGCTGATCCAGGGACTTGTGAAGCGGGCAGGCTGGTGTCATGGCACGGCCAGTCGAGGAGCACCATGCCGCTGCCTTTCCCTTGCGTGGGAGCCCTGCTCAAGGAATGAGCTGATCCAGGGGCTTGTGAAGCGGGCAGACTGGTGTTGTGGCACGGACAGCTGAGGAGCGCCGTGCCGTTGCCTTTCCCTGGTGTGGGAGCCCTGGTCTAGGGCTGAGCTGAACCATACTTGGTGATCTCTGGTTCCCAGTGGCCTTCCACCTTGATGTCTGCAACAATGTCCCTGTTAGTGAGTACCAGGTCCGTTATTGCCCCATCACTACTGGGTTAATTGAATAGTTGCCTGAGGAACGCCCCCTGCAGGGAGTCCAGGATGGCCCTGCTTTTAGCTGAAGCTGCAGCTGGGAGGTTCCAGTCTACATCCAGCATATTGAAGTTCCCCCACCAGCAGCATGTCCCCTTTTTCTGTCATCTTGCCAGTTGCTTTCACCAGTACCTTATCTAACTCCTCCTCCTGTGCTGGAGGTCTGTAGATCACGTCAGTGTGACTACTGGCTCTTTTCCCAGTCTCCAGGGTAACCCACAGTACTCCCCCATGTGTTCTCTGTATCTTTGAACCTTTATTAAAGCACCACACCTCCTCCTTTCCTTCCCATCCTGTCCTTCATTAACAGAGTATAGCCTGGTTGGTATGGCCATGTCCCAGTCATGGTTTTCAGTGCACCTTGACTCGGTAATGGCCAAAATATCCAGGTCGGCCATGATGGCCTCTAGGTCCAGCGTAACATTTAAACCATCTACTGAGAACTGTGGTTCCCATTCTGGGTGCATGCAGGCCATCACCTCCCGTATAGGCCCTTACCTCTCCAGGTAGATCCTGAGTTTCCAATGTAGCTGAATCTCTTCTCTCTGCACCATTCCTTCAACCGTGAGTTGAAGCTCTGGTGCGGAGATCCCTCTCTTTCTGCCTGTTGTAGACAGACAGCACCTCAATAAAAGCCACTGAGCGTGCTACCCAAGACTCCTCTCCAGCTCCCTAAACTCCCCCTGCACTATGCCAGCTCTGGCACTAGCCAGGTCATTAGTCCCCAGGTAGCCAATGACGTCCAGCAATGTCCGCCCTCCAGCTGTCCTGATGAGCCTTAGGATCTGCATCCCATTTCTCTGCGCTGTGGCGCTGTGTAGGCACCTAACCACCCCCCCATTCCTATTCTCGAATCTATCCCCTCACAATCGAGTCACCCACCAGAAGTTGCTTCCTCTTCTTCTGGGGTCCTCTTCCACCCTCCTTGTGGTCTCCGCTACAGAGGACCCCCACATCCTCCATGGCCACTACCACAGGTGCCTCCTCGTGGCAGTCCCACCCCACCAGAGTGGTGTAGGAATTACATAGTGGTACCGGTTGAGGAATTTACCTCTGACTCACCACCCCCACTCTTCCAGAGCCCACCATAGCCCAGGCTTTCCTCCTCCCTGGCATCCGTCGAGGTAACAGTTGCAGACTTGGTGGTCCCTGGGTGGGGGAAGAGATTCTCTGAATCCTAGGCTACTCAGCCTGGAGTCTAGTGATTTCTTCCCTCAACCCAGAGAGGTGCATGCGGATGGAGCAGCACCACAGTCTCCAGAAGGTCACTTAAAACTGCTGCCACACAGCATCTCTCCCATCATTTCAAACTTTTATTCTCCCTGTGTTACCTGAAAATACTTTTGTCCCCTTACCCCCTGATAAGGTGTTTCTAGTTTTCCCCATTTTTTGTTTGTTGCTGTTTGTGCCTCCCCTACCTTGATTAAATTATGCTGTTACCATACATAGTGTGTTGCACCTGTTACCAGTTTAGGCCTACCTTTGACCCTCTGCCCTTCCCAGCAGTGACTGTTAACACAGTAGTGAACAGGTACCGTACCTCCGTTGGCTGGGAGAGTCTCCTACTTCCTTGCCCCCTCCTCCTGACGACTGCCAATGCCTCAGATGCCACTCTTACACCCGCTCCACTCCTGTGCTGGGACGTGAATGAGAAGTGCGTGGCAGCTGTTGAGAAGGCTGGAACAGTGTTGGGGAGCATCTAAAAGGGGAGGTGATCAGCTGAGCAGGGGGAAGTAATCCTGACTCTATACAAGGCACATGTCAGGCCCTACTTGGTGTACTGAGTAGAGTTGTAGGCCCTCTGATGCAAAAAGAATATTACAACATTGGAGGGGATACAACATAAGGCCATCAGAATAATCTGTGGTGTAAGGCCCTTAACATGTTATCCTTAGAGAAAATGAGGTGTGATCTCAGTCTTCTGCATACACAAGGATTGTCTATCTGCAAGGTGCGAGAGAGAGATATGTTGCTTGGACCAGACCCCTTTAATGTCTTCAAAATTGACATTGTAAAAGGGCTGGAAGGGAAGGTGTCTCTTTGCAGATGACACGAAGATCTGCAACAGAGTTGACACTCCAGGAGGGATAGAGAAAATGAGAAGAGACCTAAGCAAGCTTGAGGAGTGGACAAGGATGTGGCAGCTAAAGCCATGTTTACATGGTGGCAGCGCTGTCTCATGTAAGCCGCTCCCTTCTCGATGCGCTGGCTGCATTCTCATTTATACAGCCTGCCCTCGCAGTGCTGCAGATCGCTCTGAGGAGGGGCTGTGAATTCACCGGCTGATGCCTTTGTAGCGGAGCGAGCGCAGCAAGGCGTTCACACTGCCATTTAAATGCGCTCGCTCTGCTACTAATCCCACAACTGAGTTGGATCAAAAAAGTGATCCGATGGGCACTTAAGGCGCTTCAGACAGTGTTTATACTGCCGACTTTGCAGTGCATCAACCCGTGCGCATGGGCTGATGCGCTGCAAAGTCGGCAGTGTAAACAGGGCTTAAGATTCAGTGCAAAGAAGTGCAAGATCATGCACTTGGGACACACAAATGCAGGAAAGGAGTACATGATGGGGAGGTACCTATGGCCACCAAACATGAAAGGAACCTGGGAGTAATCATATCTGATGATCTAAAGGTTACCAGACAATATGAGAAGGCTGTGAGTAGAGCCAGTGGAATGCTGGAGTTCATAGGGAGAGGAATCTCCAGCCGAAGGAAAGAGGTGGTGATGCCACTGTATAGAACATTGGTGAGACCTCATCTAGAATACTTTGTCCAGTTCTGGAAGCCACATCTCCAGAAGGACATAAGTCGAGTGGTTCAGAGAAGGGCAAGAAAAATGGTGCAGGGGCTGCACCAAAAGTCATGTGAGGGGAGACTGGAGGATCTCAATATGTATTTCCTGAGGAGAGGAAAGTGGGTATATGATAGAGACTTTCAAATACCTCAAAGGTGTAAATAAGGTACAACAGGGTAGCATCTTGTATCATCTTTCAAAAAAAAAAGAAGAAGGGGCCATGATAATGAAGATGGGGAGGGGGGATAGACTTTAGGGGTAACTTGAGAAAGTATTTTTTCACTGAAAGGGTGATGGATCCATGGAACAGCCTCCCAGCAGAAGGTGTAGGGGCAAAAATGGTAGGGGGATTCAAAAACGCATTGGATAGACATAGAGGAACTCTAGTGGTAGGAAAGGGAGGGAAAGCAGCACATCATTTAGGATCTATGGTATATGAAACAGGTAGGGAAAATGGGTGGACTGGGTGGGCCAGGTGGTCCTTATTTACCATCAGGTTCTGTGTTTCTATGTATGTTAGATCTAGTGTGCTCTAGAAGGACGCAGGGATACAGCATGAAACTCATGGGTGATCAGTTTAGAGGTAATGTTAGTAGGCAACTCTCCCAGAGCATGGTCAACCTATGGAACAGCTTACCAGCTGAGTTTATGGATATGAAGACTGTACTGGCCTTCAGGGTTAGCCTGGTCAAATTTCTGCCTACCATGAGCATCACAGGGTGGTGTGGGTGGGGGAGCCCTGCAGTGTAGTACATGTCTTCATAGCATTGTTGTTGGACTTATGAACATATATATAAACATACGAATTTGCCAGCAGAAATAGGCCACCTGGTCTGTCAAGTCTGCTTGCGTGTGCAGCTAGCACCGTCACCTTGCAGCTGCCCCACCCCCCCATCACCTTGTCCCATCCTCTTTTGAAATTACTCACTGTCTTATAGGCTACCACCTCCTCCGGTAAAGCATTCCATTCTGCCACGACCCTCTCCGTGAAAAACATCTCCTCATTTCAGTCCTAAATCTCCCCCCCTCCAATCTAAGGCCATGTCCTCTCGTGTCCCTCCCCCTCCTCAGCCTGAGTATCTCTTCAGTGCCTGCCTCGTTTATCCCTTTTACTTACTTAAAGGTCTCAGTCATATCCTCCCCGGTCCCTTCTCTCTCTTCCAGAGTACATGTTTAACTCTGTTAGCCTCTCCTCGTATGGTTTGTCCTCCAGTCCCTGGATCATCCTTGTTCCCTGTGTTGTACCCCCTTCCAGTAATTTCACATCCTTCTTCAAATATGGGCACTAGAACTGCACACAGTATTCCAGGTGCAGCCTGACCGGTGCCCTGTAGAGAGGCATAATCATCTCCCTGCTCCTGGAGGAGGTCCCTCTCGCGATACAACCCAGCTTCCTGTTGGCTTTCACTGCTGCCCTCCTACACTGCTCTGTACTGTTCATCGTCCCCGTTACAACCACCCCTAGATCCTTCTCCTCTTCAGTGGAACCTAGCTACACCCCTCCCAGCTTTGAGTCCTTTCTGATTTTAAATTACCGTTACCATGTTACGGCCTCCTTGGGAAGGAGGACACCTCCTGTCATTGTAAGTCTGCCCTCTGGTGATCCAGGGTGAGGGTGATATATAGGCAGAATCAAGTCCTGGAGTCCCACCTTTTAGGGCCTGTTGGCCAGGGTGATGCGGTGGGATCATGGAGATGGCCACACCTTCTTGGCACAGTTTGGCGATTTGGTTCACCAAGACCTGTTCCGTGCCTCCTGGTTTGTCTGGGGATAGAGTGAGAGGCCAAGACTAGGAGGCCTGAGCCTCAAAGAGACATCAGGGATCATAGTTATAGAAACACACACTGTAAGGCCTTAGTGATCACTTCCCCGAATCTCTTCTGATTGGCAACTGCACAATCACCATAGACTGCCAGAGGCTTGAGAGGAAACTTGAGTATCTAGACCAAACAATCTGATGCACTCAAGGATACAAAAATAGTATCCTTTATTCCAAAAAGATCACACAAAAGGCACACAGGATAGAAACCCCAAACCTAGTGTTTTGAGGTGCGCTGCCTCTTTAAGGGGGCGTGGCTCCACCAAGCAGCTCAGTGACCGGCTACTTAGTCATCAGTCTTATAATATTCATTTGCCAGACTCTGTGGTGGAGAGGGGTCTGCCCCATGGCGATCACCATATATTGATAATGTAAATTTAAAAGATGGTCAAACCACCAGTCACTATTACTTCCACCCACGTCCGAAGTTCATTACTGACAAACCAACGTGCATACACAAACTAAATTTAAAAACAATTATAACACTTATTAATCCACAGTGGCTGAATATTATAAGTACGTATTATTCTGCACCTGGACAAATGCATAGTAATATCATAGACCTGGTTATTATTATTCAAAATTAATTCAAAGTGCTACTTACACCCTCTAGGTAAGGCCTGGCTTTTGTAATTGTTATAATTATTTTTAAATTTAGTTTGTGTATTCATGTTGGCTTGTCAATAATGAACTTCAAATATGGGTGGAAGTAATGGTGACTGGCGATTTGGCCATCTTTTAAATTTAAATATTAATACATGGTGATCGCCATTGGAGTGGATCCCTTTCCACTATGGAGTTTGGCAAATTAATATTTATAAGGTTGGTGGCTAAATAGCCAAGCACTGAGCTGCTTGGTGAAGTCATGCCCCCAACCCCCTTACCTTTATGAAGAGGCAGCACACCTCAAAGTGTTGGGTTTGGGGCTTTTATCCAGTGCCTTTTGTGTGATCTTTCGAAATAAAGGATACTATTTCTGCAGCCTTGAGTGCACTGGATTGTTTGTTCTAGCAGTTCCATTTTAGCTGTTTTTCTTGGCGGTACCTACTGTAGCTCCACTGTGAGTATGTCAGTGAGTGTTACTGGAAACTGGAGTATAACTAGAGACTTGAAGCCACACCAGAGTTCTTCAGCTCCAAACTAAGGAAGACAGTGGGCAGGCAGGACATTTCAGGGGACAGGTGGGACGGGGGATTAAAGGGGGAAAATTGAAATAGGGAATAAAGAAAGTAAGGATTTAATATTGGTATTTGGCACCAGTTTTAATATGCATTGGACTTGCTTCGATTTGACTGATTCTAAGTAAAAGAGCACTAACCACTGAAGTTTTAGGTAGCTGGACCCAAACTTTTACTGTAAACTGACTGACCCCAGTTTTACGACCATCATACTTAAAAACTTGAGCACCTGCCGATTTATCTTAGAGTCTGATGTTTCTTTGTTTGGTGCAGAATCCAAATGGCCGAGGCTTTATGATGAAGTCTGAGTTGCAGCGGGAAGCCCAGCCCCTCTGTGAGAAGTCCTTCACACTGGTGAGTGTCTTCCTTCTAGCTGAAGGCTTGTTTCAAGTGGAAGCTCCCAAGTTTTTTGTCATGCTCGTCACGGGAGAGTAAAGTTATTCAATCATACTGTTTGGTCTCCTTGTGTTACTTTCAGTTTATTTGTTGTGATTTTTACTTTATCTGCCCTGAGTGCCGTTTTTCTAAATCTTCCCTTGTCAGTCTTCACCTTTCATTACTGCTTGGGTTCAGCCGGAGGCGGGCACCCGCCACGGGAGTTTTTTTTTTTTTTTGTAGAGGAGTCGACACCGATGGCGCCACCCTTGAGAGTGACGCACCATGCAGTGCGTGAGGGGTGACCGTTAGGCGCCACAGACGACTCCTACATCCCAGTTCTGTTTCTCCCACCATTGAGGCTGCACCTGCTACACGGAGCGAGAAAAAGTTTCTGTGCCACTAGGCCTGTGTTTCATCGTTCTTCGACACCGTGTCCAGCATCCTAGTTTGTTTTTCCCGACGTCATTTCCCGGTAAGACCGTTCTTTATTATTTTACTGACGACGCCGGGAGCTTTTCTGTTCACAGTGTTAATTTTGCATCATGTCTGGTTCGGGAGCTAAACGTAAGTCGAAGGCGGGCCATGCCCCCATATGTCGGTGCTCCTGTGGCCGGCATTTTTCCATCATGGACCGACATGATATTTGTCTTCGTTGCCTGGGACCTAACCATAATATGGACAGATGCGATGCCTGTTTCACAATGGACCACTGTGTTCTCGAAGTCCGCATATTCAAGATCGGCAAGGCCCCGACGACTTTTGGAGGATGGCGTTGCTCTTGGGCCTCCCAGGTAAGAACTTTAGACCCTTCCTCCGGGTCCCCTCCCAGGTCTATACAGTCTGGAGAGGAGGAGGCCTCCTCGTCATGAAGTCTTGCCAAGGAGGAGGCCTCTTTTGTGGTGTCTGAGGAACACCATGGTCACTCCCGGGGCTGCGGTGGAGACACTGCCTCAGCAGTCACCTCTTCGGAGGTGCAGGCTCCCCCAGTGTCGTGGCCCTGCGTGGCACCAGTGATCGGGGCAGCGCAGTGTTGGCTCTTGGCGCCATGAGCAGTGCTGTGGGCCCAGTTGACTCCGCTGGCGGTGTCGTGTCCGGTTCCGGTGCTGAGGGCGGTGCCAGAGACTTGACTTTGGCCGCGGGTGTGTCAGGACTGGGTTCGTGCGTTGTCTCGGGTGCTGGGGTGTCGACTGGCGCAGTTGGTGGCACCAGCACTGCTCGCGGTGCAGTTCCCCGGGAGACTCCTGGGGTGGCCAGTATTGAGGTCCTGCTGATCGCCTCTTCCTTGGAAGTGGAGGATTCGGATGTGGATCCATCCTGGCTCCCTGATTCTTCGGGACTGGAGTCTTCGATGGGACGTGGTGTCAGGCGGCCCAGCGCACCCATTCCTCAGTCTCCACAGCAGTCTTCTTCTGAGGACTCCCAGGCTGGGGGTGCCCGAGAGCCTTTGGGAGGGGAAGGCATGGAGGTTTGGGAGAGAGCTGTTCTCCCACGGGTGCTGTGGCAGCTGCCGTCTCTGGTGCTGCAGCGCCCTCTCGGGGTGGACTGGGGGGGCTCCCCGGGGAGACTCCTGGATCGACGGGCTCTGTTGCTGACGTTGAGGAGGAGGGTGTCCTCTGAGTCTGAAGGGTTGAGAGGGCGCGGTGAGGCGAGACGGCTTCCGCCTGCAACCCCTCGGGATGTGGGTAGGAGCCGCAGCGCCGAGCCCCACCTTTCCCTCATGGGTTTGACGGATCCCTCTGGTGGTGTTGCTGTGGGCCGTCCTTCTGGATCCATACAGCCCCAGGCACCTCATAGGGGAGGACCCCCTTCCAGGCTCTGCCAAGGTTCGCATCCCCAGGGTTCCGTTCTGTGACCTGGTTTGTTATCCTGGACACCGCTAGTTTGGGCTTCGTTTTCCAGATTCCAGAGCCGTAGCAGAGAACAGTTGCCTCTTCGTAGGTGCCCTTGTCCCATTCCTCTGCAGTCACCCCCCCCCCCAGGCCATGTCGGTCCTACAGGACCATTATCCTGGGAGACGTTCAGAGGCTCTGCGGCGGCCTTCCCCTCATACGTTAGATGCATGCATGAGTGGGTGTTTCGCCTATCCCCACCGCCGCAGAAGTCCTCTGGACAATCGAGTTCCACATCATCCTCGTCTCCCTCTTCGGAGGGAACCCTCTGCTCACCTCTCTTCCGACGCTGATTTCACCAAATATCAGTGTTTCCTGTTGAAGATGGTGAAGGATCTTCACATTTCATTTGTTAGACGAGACAATACCAAGCAGGAGACACGTGAATTCCTCAGTGAATTCAGTGCCCAACATTTGATGGTACCATCCTGGCCTGTTCCTTTCCAGGAGGTGTCTGTCCATTCCTGGCAGTCTCCAGCCGACCCTGTCCCATCCCCGGCAGACTGCAGGAGGAGGTATTGTGCCCCTTCTGAGTCCCTAGGTTCTCTCCCCAACCTGCCTTCGGGATTGGCATACCTAGAGACTCCTTCCGGGTGCCGCCGCCTGGCACACGACCGACCTCGGGGCTCAGATTCTTTACAATTTGACCGGTTTGGCTGAAGAGTGTTCTCTTCCTCTAGTGCGATACT
The DNA here is from genome assembly GCA_016271365.2 of Neoceratodus forsteri. Classification (NCBI taxonomy): domain Eukaryota; kingdom Metazoa; phylum Chordata; order Ceratodontiformes; family Ceratodontidae; genus Neoceratodus; species Neoceratodus forsteri. The sequence goes on along the minus strand of CM028132.1, from coordinate 406,889,843 downwards.
CTGCATCACATCTCATCAGGCACACCATGGTGCCTACAACAGGCATCTATGGTTGATGCTATCTCTGCTCCTAGCATCAATGCCTGACTCGAAGCAATCTAGACAGGTCATTGCCCTCTCTGCTATAGGCCTGGAGCTGGCAAGGCACCAGGCAAGGGCATCTTACGACGCCAATGAGGTGGCTTCCAGGCTTGCAGGGACAGCGATCTGCATTAGGTGGACGGCATGGCTTTGTCTCTCAAGGTTGTCACCCCTGGCCCGGTATAGAGTGATTCACTCCGCCTTCCGAGGGACCCGCCTGTTTTCCACCAGAGTTAGGAGACTTCTACAGGGGTTTCCTCCATCTCCTCATCTTCGAGGGACACCTCCTAGCTCTCCTCAGCCTTAGGCTTTTCGTTTGATTAGCCCAGGGTCTCTCCCTTCTGTTTTTCACCAACAGAAGGCTGTGGTCTTGTTCCCTCAGGTTTTTCTTGTCCCTGTGGGGGCTTGGTACTCCAAGCAGTAATGAATGGTGAAGATTGACAAGGGAAGATATGAAATTACGCATTTCCTGCAAGTCTTGATCTTCTTGTATCTTCACCATTCATTACTGATGCCCGTCCACCTTCCCCTCTAGGGCCTCCTACTTCAGTGTCTCCTCCTCCGTGCTCATTCCTCGCCTCTTCTTTGCTGGCCTTTACGCCAAAAAAAAAAAACCAACAAAAAAAAAACCCGAAGGGGAACTAGGGAAACTTATGCTATCCTCAGGGAACTCTTTCTGACTACCCTAGGGGGGACTTTTTGGTCTTCTTGACTGTGCTGGTCAATTCACAGTTTAGGAGACCAGCCAGTTTCTGGCTCTGTCTTCTTTAAAGGTCCCCTCTGGCAAGCCCTGATCTCCTATGTCAGTCTCTGATACTTCTCTGTCCTGACATTACTCTCTGAGTTGGCGATCTTCGCTTGTCTTCAGGGAGTCTGATTGAGTTCCCATTCTTTCTTTAGGGCCTTCCCTTCCCCCACCCCACACCCTCTTTGGTGTTCACACTTAACAAAGTATTAGATAAGCTTTTCCCTTGCTAAGTTGGGCGCTCTCCTTTCAATTCAGACTTTCTGCTTGGCAGTCTGTGAGCTCTCAGCTACAGTTTAAAAGGTTGGAGATGACGGGAAGTGTAGAGAATCTGCCTTTGTATCCAAATTATTCAAACAGCTCGGTAGAGTCTTCTCTCAAAATTCCATCCAGTGGGTCCTTGCTCCCTGGTTCTTGGTTCCAAGCTTGTAAGCCTCAAACCAATCTCTAATTTTGGCAGAGTTATCCCTCCCAACATCCCTCTGTCATCTTCTTCTTCTTTCCCCTCTTCTTCCCTTCCTTTTCTGTTCCCCCTTGGAGCCGCACCAGCAGTGAGGCCTGCGTCCCCTTTAGGTAGATCCCCTCTCTTGTGTTCTGTCCTTTACCGGCTTATGCCTTTTTCAGTTTATATCCTTTCCTTTTTCTATCCCTTGGCTCCCTTACCTCGCTCTTTTTATTCTTGCCTTTATTTCGCCTCTCTGGCTAACAGAACTGGGATGTAGGAGGAGTCTGCGGCACCCTAATGGCCACCCTGTGCACACCGCGTTGTGCGTCACTCTCGAGGGTGGTGCCATTGCGACTACCTCTACAAAAAAAAACTCCCCAAGTGGGTGAGCATTCCGGCTGAACCCAATCAGTAATGAATGGTGAAGATACAAGAGAAGATCAAGAATTATGGTAGGTATGTAGTTTTCATTTTTTGTTAGCTGTGCGTAGTACATTGCATCCTCTGTCATGATCAGAGCTGGACCCTGCTACATAGTGGGGTGGTTTGACCACCTATCATTTTAGGATGTGTATACCTGCATGTCTGCCTGCTCTCAGCCAGCTAACTTCATTTTTGTTTACAGCTTTGTTTTTTCCACCTGTGGAACATACCTGTCAGGACCTCCTTTGGCCACCATCAGTGCCTCTACCCATTGGAGGGAACTGTCCTATTCACCACCACTTTGGCACTGCTCACACCAGCCCATTGCTGCAGGAATTTGTCAGCTTTTCTGTAGACACACCACTTCTATAATCTAGCTGCTGACAGTGAGGTGGGAGAGGGTCCCAAGTCATTGCTTGTGGTGCAAGAGGAGGAGATCTTGGTGACATGGGGTGAGGCGCGGTGTCAACTACCAGATTGAGTGCTTTCTTTTTTCTACATGTATTTACTGCCAAGTCCTGTGGGCATAGGGACATTGGAGCCAACACATCCAACCCTTAGCATACTGTATGTCCTTCTCTCACCAAGCTGAATTGCCAACGGTGGCCTCCCAGATGGCAGTATCTCAGTGAGGATGGCAATCCAGTCACCATGAGAGAGAGGAGCATCCTCTGGGACACTCTAGTTATCCTACGCCACTTGGCTCACTTCAGGATCTTTGGCGTAGAGTGCAGACCTGGATCTCGTGTGGAACATGGCAAGTGATGTCACATTACACTATTGAGCAAGCCTCTGTCGGATAATTTTAAAGTGCTTTATTCATGGTTGTAGTTTTAACATGCTCCAGATAGTGGGGAGGGGGACTCAAACAAGCCTGTATTGTGTCACCCCACCAAAAAAAAAAAAAAAAAAAATTGAGGCTGGCTGAGAACAGAATATACCCCCACACTGAGACAGTAATGGGCAAGGGCTGCTAAATTGTGCTCCGTTTGTAATCCTTTGCCATTTTACAGCTATGTTTATTGTTGAGTAACTGCCCCCCCACACACCTTTTTGGGGTTCTTGCAGTTCCCTAGACTCTATTTAAATAAGACAGCTGATAAAAGATTTGTTGTCTTCTTTTCCTGTGAGCGGAAGGTTTTAATGTATCCATTTTGTATTTCTTCAAGCCTGATCCTGGAAGCAAGTACACAGCCTGGTCCTCCGTAAGCACCCTGATTCAAAAAGACCTTGTCATTAAGACCAACAACCCTGCCAGGTATGATCTCCATTGGGGAAGGGCAAGTTAACCACAGCAAACCATGTACAGTGGAAATGTGTGCTTTTTTATTTTGAGAGAGAGAGAGGCCAAGTTTTACTTTTCATTTTATATCCCTAGCATTTCTGTGTAAGGGCGTGTCTGTTTCTCCTTACTTAAAATAAATGTGTGGACTTTATATTCAGAAGTTAATAAAAATGTAAAGAATAAACCAGGGCAACGATTTGCTCACACATGGCTGGTTCTTGCTATACAAATATAAAAAGGGAGGGCATGGATGCTATACATAGTGTCTTTAGATAAACCATGTATACATGATTGCAATAATGCATTGACATAGGGCCTTCCCCCCCAATACTATGTACCCTTCCTGATGTATAGGAATTGGCTGCAGTTAGGAGTTCTCTGAGGTTTGATTACTGTATAATCTTGTGAAAATCAACTGGTCTGTACTTAAATATATATATATTTTTTTGTGGTATGTCTGTTTCTCCCCCTCGGCCCCAGGTGCTGTCACCCGATGGAACCCTCGACCCCGCTAGCCTGGAGGAACCCCCCATGGAGCTGTGGCTTAATCCCAAGGTGGGGACGGAGTGGGATCAGGGGGCCCCCCGGCTTTAGCCCCCTCTCCCAGTTCCTGTACCTCTGTGTCCATCACCGGCAGCGGCATCAGTGGCGAGGGCCACTCTCTGACCCCCTTGTTGATGTCGCGCCGGGGCCAAGTATTTCTAGATACCCCCCTCCCCGGAGACGCAACTTGTACTGATGCCAAGGCTGAGGCTGGTGTCTGTCACTCTCCTCCCCCTATGCATGGTGCGGGCATGCCAATCTCATGCACCGAGGCAAGATTCTCCCCACCCAGGGGGCCGCCAGAGAGCCATCTTCCTGATCGGTAGCACTACAGGGGGCTCTCTTCTGTGGAGTGACAAGTCATTGGAAAATAACGATTATCAGCAATTTTTCTGGCTAACAAAGTACTACACTTGGCACAGAACGGTATCCTGATTTGATACCACTTTTGTCATGGGGCGGACAAAAGGACAACAGTAAAGTCAGCAAAAAGATCAGTCTCTACAATTTACTACGACCATGAGACCTTCTAGTACTAGCAGAGAGGCACACTCATCGGAACTGCTGTGGCAAACCATGCTCAAATCCATGTGGGCCATGGATTCAAAGATTGAAAAAAAAAGTCCAAAAATTTGAAAATTACGATGCGGCGATACAAAAGTTGACCGGATCGGTGGCTGAAGTGGAAAAACTATCTACTTCCACACTTGCCTCGGTTGCCTTGTTAACTGAAGAAAATGGGCAGCTTAGAGGTCAGACGGAGGCACTAGAAAATGAGATCAGAGCAGGGAACATTCGTATAGTCGGCTTACCAGAAAGAGTAGTGGCAACATCCCTTCTATTATTTCTTCAGGACTGGCTGAAATGTAATCTTCAGATGCCTTAACAAAAGCTTACAGGGTCAATCCGAGGGTCTGTCTGGTCGATTCTACCTAGCCGTGCACAGCCCTCATGAAGTTTAGAGGCTGCGATGTATGAGATGCAATACTCGCTGTGGCCAGATCAGAATATCCGCTGGAGCTCAACGGTGCGGACATGAAGATTTACCCGGACTTGACCTACCAAACTTGCACCAAAGGGCCTAGGGATCCTACACTCTTTTCTACTGCCTGCAAGTCTGCGTATAATCTATGGTGGAAAAACCTGGCAATTCACAAATTCGCTAGATGCAGGACACTGGCTGGAAAAAATTGAACAAGAATTTACAACCCGTCGTGAGTCTTCCGAGTTACAGGACTCCGACTTGGAAGAAACCTAAAATTGGGACTTAAGTGTTAAAATAATTGCCATCTAAGGTTTGCGACATTCAATTTTAGCCCTTGTTCCATTTTTTCATATTTTGGAGGTATAGGGAGTTTTTCTCCCTAGTACTGGTTACATTAAATGCATGATAGGGTACCAAGACTGGAACTAAATATTAGTATTGTTTACCCTGTATGGGTAATCTGGTGCTAGCAGAGTTTCTGTATTGTTCGTGTCCCTTTCAGATGTACCTGATAAGAGAGATTGCTGTTTATTAGTTCTTACACTGCTTTAATTATAATAGTGCACATTCATTTCCGAACGACGCTTGCTGTTTTATCAAATGTTATAACACAAAGTTAATATAGTGTAATGCTGTTTGAGTTCTTGGATGTTTGTCGCTCGGGAAGGCGGCTCGTATGGAGTCTTGCCTTATTTCTGTCTTCTCCCTAACCATGTAACAGGTTTAATAGCAGCCGTTTTGGCTGCGTTTTCTACTTTATGACATTTCCCTTATGGACGTACCTTAAACCGCTGAAGAGGCTGGCAACTATTGAAGGACTTTTTGGGACTTTAGTGTAAGGGCATTTTGCCCAGGATTCCCCCCACTTCCTATTGTAACAGAATACATTGTCATTATTCAAATGTATATCAGATTTTTGGAGTACTCATGTACACATTGTGATTTTTACTCCCATGTATGAGAATTGTAGATGTTAATTTATCTGCTTATTCAGAAAATTAATAAACATAAAGTTAAAAAAAAAAAAAGACCCCCCCCACTCACCCGGAGGAGAGGAGCTTGAGCCCTCCAACAACCCAAGCCCATTCCAAAACTCAGGTCGCTAGCGCCATGAGCGCAGCGCTACTTCTGTGCCAGCAGGCCGGCTAAATGGTTTTATATGCTAGACTCAATAATAGGCATAAATTGTTAACTAGTCATGAACCAGCTTTTATTACATATGACTTACGACATGTAATCTACTTTTAAATTTGTATCATTAACACAGTTTACATTGTTAAAACTTCTATGTGCTTTGTATTGCAAAATAAAATTTCAAATAGAAAAGAAAAAGGAGAGAGCAAACTGTGGAAAAGCCCTTTTCTACTGATTTTTAAGGCAGGACAGACATCCTGCAGATCTTACTTCGAGAGGGCTCTTGCAGTAGGTAATTACATATAGGACTGACGTCGGCAGGTGGCAGGACCCCACGGAAAAATTTCTAGCTAGCAGTCCCTGGCGGGGACCGCCCCCACGTCAGGTGACCGGCATCAGATGACATCGGTATAAAGGGGCGGTCCCAGACGCCCGCCTTCCAGTTCTTTCCCGCCATCAGCTTGTGCAGAGCCTCGTGGTGAAGTTCGTAAAGCTCAGTCCTGTTGCTTCATCGGTTTTTCCGAAAGTATCGGTATTTTGTATTTTATTCGTCAGGTGAACGTCAGTTTATGTCGTCCCCTTCAAAAAATAAGTGCGACTCGTGCGGTGCCCAGCTGCCTCAGAAAGACGGTCACTCCCCCTGCCTTTTTTTATTTAGGCCCCGACCACGCGGTCGTCAAGTGCCCGCACTGCTTGCATTTCAACGCGGCCATCCGCAGACGACACCAGCAGTCTCTAGAAGCCCATCTCCTTAAAAAGATGATGTCCGCAATGGAGAAGGAGTTGAAGAAGCTTCGGCAGGCGTCGACTTCCTCTGAAGGACACAAGAAGCAGGACAAAGAAAGGCACCGGGAGAAGGCTTCCTCTTCCGCGACTCTGGCTGGAGCCGTGGCTAGGGTAACGTCCCCTACGGGGGATCACCTGACGGCAGCGTCCAAGGCTTTGGAGGAGGCGCCAGCCCGCCGGCCGGGTTCGCGCTCGAGCCCGCTGGTGCCTCCGCAAAAGGGAGGCTTCTGCCCCAGGCCACGAGGCTTCGGCGTGCCTGTTGCGCGTCGCCCATAAGCCAGACGCCGGCCTCCGACGCCCGGGAGAAGGACGCCCACCCTTCAGGGCGGCGTGCATGGCAGTGTCCCCTCGGACTGGGCCTCTTCTTCCCTCGGCCCGCCTCGGCGAGGGACTCCAGTCGGACACCGCTCCTCTGGTGTCCACCGATTCGCCCTTGTCGCACGTCGGCTCCTCCGGCATCGCGCCGGGCCTGAGCCTATGACAGACCCTGCTCTGTCTGTCATCCCAGGTTCCCCGCAGCCTCGCTGCCGTCCGGGAGCCCAGTCCCCTGCCTGACCCCGGGACTTTTCCTCCGTCCCCGGGCGATGCTCGATGCTTTCCCGCTGTCAGATCCCTCCCACAGAACTGATCTGACGCCGCCCCGATGCCGGCTCCCGACGCGGCCCGCCGACGCCGACACTGGCCTGCTGCCGCCGGTTCTGACTCCGCCCTCTGATGCCGACGGGGGATATTCCTCTCCCATCAGGCCCTCCACACCACGGGCCTATCATGGTTGATCCGCCCGTGGGGTTCCCTACTGGGCTGTCTGCTTCGGCAGCTCCTCCGGTACCTGGGTATCCGCCGTCTTATCCGACGCCGGTTTACCCGGGTCCACAGTATCCTGCACCGCAGTACCCAGCTCCGACTCCACCGATGCCGCAGTACCCGACGCCGCAATACCCAGCTCCGGTATTCCTGCAGCCGGGTTACGGATACTCACCTTGCGGATATCATCCGTACAACTATCCCCCTCCTCCTCCTCCACCGCCTCAGGCCGCGGTGGATCTTCAGGAGACTCTGGCTTCTGGTGGGCTGAGGCCAAGGCTCAGCTCACCAAGGAAGTCGAGAGCCATCTTACGGCGACGGGGCCACCCCCGGCTCCCGTATGCCCCAGACAGCACACTCCCTCTCCGCCTCCGGATTCCCGAGCTCTCCCCTCGGGATCCAGAGAGGGGCAGGACACGCGTCCAGGGATCCCCCCAAGGAACCTGTTCTTCTCCCTAGACGAGCTAGGGAGTCTTTACTCTGCTTCAAATTCCTCTTCTTCTTCTCTCTCGGACTCCTCGGATTCCTCCGATGGATGCTCCGAGAATGACGACGAGCCTCGCTCTCCGTCCAAGCCCCGGCCGAGGACTCCTCCGAAGTCTCCTCCGGAGGATGCTTCCTTCACGGAGTTGCTCAGGAAGATCCAGGAAGTCCATCAGTGGCGTTCCTTAGAACCAGATCCTCAGCGGGTTAAACTCGCCGAACATCTGGACTTGCCCCTTACGGCCCCTACTCTAGTGCCACCCTGGATCGAGCCTCATGCCCACCTTGTTTCTACCATTTGGAAACAACCGTCAGCTTTAGCCCCACTTCCTCGGAAGTCCAACAGGGTATACCAGGCTCCGGAGGGTGTACACTCTTTAGACTCTCACCCCCGTGCAGACTCGGTTGTGATTAGCGCCGCTCACGGCCGGTCAGCACACCTGAAACATTTGAGCTAGTCTCCCCCGGATAAGGAATCTCACCTTCTGGATCAGTATGGAAGGAAGAGCTATGCTTCTTCCACACTGGGGATTAGGGCTCTAAATTATGTAGCACATATGGGGGATTACCAGAAGGCTGTCCTTACCCAGGCGGAATCCAAGATTGACTCCTTGCCTGACTCCCAAGTCAAGCAGGAGTTAGCTGACCTTGTCCGTTTTGCTCGTTCAGCCGGTCGTCACATTCTGAGGACGACCTACGATGCAGTGGACACCGCAGGACGGAGCTCTTCGTTCGCCGTAAGTCTTCGGCGACACGCATGACTCCGTATGTCAGGTCTGGTCCCGGAGGTGCAGTCAGCAATTCAAGAAGCTCCTTTCAGGGGTTCTGTGCTTTTCGGTGGTGATGTCAAGGACATCATCACTGACTTGCAGGAGAAGGGGACGGTCCTCAAATCTGTTGATTCAATGTACCGTCCCCATCCCTCACAACGCCGTCCCTTTTTTAGACGCAGCCAGCCTCAAGCGAAACCCCAGGGAAGGCGGGCCACAAGATGTCGGGCCCCGGCCGCCCAGAAAAGCAGCGGGTGCCCCAGCTGCGGCGCTGCCTCACACCACCTGACTCCTTCCCTCTCCCACTGCCTCCGGACTCCCAGAGGAACCGGTAGGAGGGAGATTCTCCTCCACCTTCTGGGTTGGAGAGGACATCGGATTCATGGGTGCTTCAGATCATAGCAGAGGGCACTCTATAGAGTTTCTCACAGAAACCTCCATGTCACCCCTCTGAACTCCTCTTACTCAAGGGACCATCTTCCCTTGGTCAGGGAAGAAATATCTGCTCTCCTCACGAAGCAGGCCATAGAGCCTGTCCCCCCTCACCTTCATGGGACGGGTTACTATTCCCATTTCTTCCTTGTACCAAAGAAGACGGAAGATCTCAGACCCATTCTCGATCTCAGCTCCCTGAACTTCTATGTGGAATACAAGAGGTTCAGGATGCTCTCCCTTCAAACCCTCTTGCCCCTTCTTCGGCCGGGCCAATGGCTTTGTGCGCTGGATATGCAGGATGCGTACCTGCACATCTCCATTCGCCCTTCGCACCGAAAGTACCTCAGGTTTGCATTCCAGGGGGGACCATTACCAATTCCGGGCGCTCCCTTTTGGTCTCTCCTCGGCTCCCCGAATTTTTACCAAATGCCTGTTGGTGGTAGCGGCCCACCTGCGTTCTTTGGGAGTTCAGGTTTTTCCCTACCTGGACAACTGGCTCCTGGCGGCCCCGTCCAGGGAGGAACTCCTGCATTTTCTCTCCCTCACCCAGCAGATTTTCACTTGTCTGGGTATCACCATCAACCATTCCAAGTCTCATCTGGATCCCTCCCAGAGACTCCAGTTCATCGGGGCTATCCTCGATACGACAGTGTGCAGGGCCTTCCTGCCTCTGGACAGGGGGGCCTCCCTCCAGTTCCAGATTTCCCTTCTTCCGGAACGCAGGAGGGTTCCGGCGAGGTCGGTGCTCCGTCTCCTGGGGCTTATGGTGGCTGCCATCCCGATGGTTCCGCGTGCACGACTCCACACGAGGATATCTCAGTGGACTGTCCGCTCTCAGTGGGATCAACTAGTAGACGACCTAGATCATCTAGTGCTGATCTCCTCACTGATGATAAGAGACTTGCAATGGTGGATGGTCCGAGAGAACCTATTCCGGGGTGTCCCCTTTTTTCATCCTCCCCCCGCCCAGACTCTGACCACGGACGCGTCAGGCGAAGGTTGGGGAGCCCACCTGGGTCCTCACCAAACCCAGGGCTTATGGTCCAGATTGGAGTTAGCTCACCACATCAGTGTGCTCGAGCTTCGAGCAGTGCTGTATGCTCTCCAGGCCCTTCACCAATACATCCTTCCCGGTCACCTAGCCGTCCAAACAGACAACATGTGCGTGGTGTGGTACATCAACAAGCAGGGAGGGACTCGGTCCTACCAGCTGTGCAGGGAAGCGATGAGGGTTTGGGAATGGGCAACGCTTCACAACCTTTACCTCACCGCGATCCATGTTCTGGGAGTCGACAATGTCCTGGCAGACAAGCTAAGTCATTCTTCGGCTCTGCCACACGAGTGGGAACTGGACCAAAAAGTTCTAAAAAGCATCTTCCAGATTTGGGGGACTCCACAGATAGACCTGTTCGCCTCCTCCCAAAATGCAAAGCTTCCAACCTTTTGCTCGCTCGCTCCAGAGCCAGGCGCTTTCTGGAGCAACGCTCTGTCTCTAAATTGTAAGGATAGATTCGTCTATGCTTTTCCCCCAATTCCTCTGGTCCCTCGTGTGCTGCAGAACTGGCATTGGAAGGAGCGAGAATGATTCTGATCGCTCCTTTCTGGCCCAGGCAAATCTGGTTCTCTTTTCTACAACAATACTCAGAGGTTCCTCCTCTTCCTCTTCCTTTATCTCAAGGATTGCTGACCCAGGATCAGGGGACCCTGGTCCATCCCGGACTCAGGTCTCTTCAACTTTATGCATGGCTCCTGCAGACCTAGCTCAATCTCACTTTGGCGTCTCTCCTAAGGTGGCCAAGATCCTGGTGGAGGCTAGAAAACCCTCCGCTAGGTCCACCTACACCATGAAATGGAAAAGATTTTCCGTTTGGGCTGCCTTCAGGAATGTGGAGCCTTTCTCCTGTCCTGTGGCCATTCTGCTTGATTATCTGCGTCATCTTTTCGACCTGGGTCTCAGTCACTCCTCTTTGAAAGTCCACATGGCGGCTATTTCAGCCTACCATGTCCCTTTCACTGGTAAGGCTTTTGCCCAATTGGAGGTATCCAAGACTTTTCTCAGAGGGGTCCTTCATCTCAGACCCCCCGTTCAGACTCCGGCTCCCCCCGGGACTTGAACTTTGTTCTCGAAAAACTTACCCTTCCTCCCTTTGAGCCTGCGGCTTCCGCAGACTTGAAGTTCTTATCGTGGAAGACGCTCTTCTTGGTGGCCATTACTTCTGCTCACAGAATTTCCGAGCTCCAGGCCCTTATGTGCAAAATCCCTTATCTGATCTTTCACAAAGAAAGAGTAGCTCTTCGCACGAATCCTAAGTTTCTCCCAAAGGTGGTAGTGGAGTCTACCTTAAATCAGTGTATTGAATTATCTGCCTTTTTCACGCAGTATTCCAACCAAGGAGAATACTTGCTCCATACCATGGATGTCCACAGGATTCTGAGATACTACACCGATAGGACGAAGGATCTCAGAAAGACTGATCAGTTGTTCGTCTCTTTTGCTCACAAAAGGGAAGACAATCCTGTCTCCAAGCAACGCCTATCAAAGTGGTTGGCTCATTGCATCACTTTCTGTTATGACAAGTACAACAAGACCCTACCGGGTCAAGTCAGAGGTCACTCCACTTGGGGAGTAGCAGTCTCTGCGGCTTGTTTCAAGAATGTGTCTGCGGCCGACATCTGTGCTGCTGCCACTTGGACTTCCGTCCATACTTTTACTAAACATTACAGTTTGGACATTGCCTCTCGCCGTAGAGCAGGCTTCGGGTTAGCTGTCTTGCAAGGCCTCTTATCTTGAGGTTTGCAAGTTTTGTTTGCTACTTCTTGGAGTAGTTTCTCCTCCCGGTGCCTTTCATTTGTTCCAGACTGCTTGGGATTCTGTCCTATATGTAATTACCTACTGCAAGAGCCCTCTCGGAGTAAGATAGTACAGTTATGTAAGAACTTACCGTAACAGTAGATCTTCGAGAGAGGCTCTTGCAGTAGGTAATACCTTCCCGCCCTCCATCCCCCTAGGTTTTTTCAGCTCCTTTTCCATTGAGGGAAATATCTGCTTCTGTCTCTGCCTGGCCTTCCGGCCTGTGGAGGAAAGAACTGGAAGGTGGGCGTCTGGGACGCGCTTTATACCGGATCGCCGCCTGACGCCGTCACCTGATTTTGGGCGGTCTCGCTAGGGTACTGCTAGCTAGAAATTTTTCCGTGGGGTCCTGCCGCCTGCCGACGTCAGTCCTATATGTAATTACTTACTGCAAGAGTCTCTCTCGAAGATCTACTGTTACGGTAAGTTCTTACGTAACTGTACTTTACTATGACCTGTCTTTCAGAATCTGGATGAGGTGAATAACCCATGATCTCACTTTAAGATAGAGCTCTTGCAGCAGGTAATATCCATTAGGACTGTGTCGCCAGGCACTTGGATCCCACGAAAATATTCTAGCTAGCAGTCCAAGCCGGGGGACCACCCCTGACGTCACCAGAGGTATAAATGAGTGGTCCCCTGGCACCACCTCAGTATTTTTCCCACTGGCGTCCTGTGCATCTTGTCTCCACGGATGCCTCCTGCTTCCAGTTGACTGCTATTTTCGGGCTTCGCGCAGTTATCGTTTTTTCATTGAAATGCTGAGTTCGTCATGTACGTCTACCCAGCCAACTTCATCCATAGAGCAGCGGAAATCGGAGTGTGCATGCGGCAAGCAGATCCCAGCAAAAGACGGCCATTCGGTGTGCCTGCTGTTCCTAGGGCCCCGACCATAGGCTGGATGCCTACCCGCATTGCCTTAGCTTCAACAGGAGGACTCCCGTCCACCGCCTGAAGACTTTAAAAGCATACCTCCTTGAACAACAAGTGGTCACTATGTAGAAGACCCACTCAGGGCACAGCTCGTCTTTCTCCTCCACCAAGGATTCCTCTCTCAGAGAGAAGAAAACGAGCGGGAAGCACCATCATCGGTACGAGGACAGGTCCAGGTCAGAATCCCATCCCAGGTCTCCACATAAGGCTTCCCCAAGTTCTGCCTTCGGCGGGAGGTCAGACTCTGCCCCTTCGGTTTCCCTGGCTCTCTAAGGGTTAATGTTGAGGAAGCCTCCTGTCTTCACTCAGAGGTCCGGCAGGGAGTCTTCCAGGCTAGGGCCTTCCCAAGTTTCCATTTCCCTGGCTGTAAGGCCCCACAAGCTTGCGCTAGGGTCTCAGCCAGCAGGACTGGACCATTCTTCGTCGGGTGGCAGGTCAGATCCTGCCATCTGCAAGGCCGTAGCCTCTGGGTCGTCGGAAGGACGACAGAGTCCGAGGATGCCAAGAGGCGTCAGGAATACGAGCACTACAAGAAATCACGCTTGCCTTCCAAGCAGTCGTCGCCCGGGGCTCTGGATCGACGTCAGTCTTCAGCGCCCTTTGACTTCAATACAGGGCCGGACCGGATGACACCCTCCAAGCCGCCATCTGATCCGCAGGGACTCTCCAAGCCGCCATCTGATCCACAGGGCTCTGAAAAGGGTCTGACTGCAGACCCAAGGTTGGAGGACCTGACTCCTGCCTCCGAGGGAACCATGGACTAGGTGTCACCCCCTCTGCCGCTACCTCCCCCTCAGGAGCCCAATGACCAGACACCAGGGCACCTGACGCCAGGGGATGGCATACCACCAGACCCAATGTTCAATACTGTACATCGGTGCCATTGAACCTGACGACAGGGGGGACTGTACTGCAGGGTCCGACGCCAGGCCCCTCGGGCACCCCACCCCAAAGCCAGAACCCCAGCTGGGCACCGTTGTCCCTTTGGCTGAGGTCGGTGCTCTTTTCACCAGCTGATGGAACACTGTCAAAAAGACCTTTTGCCCAGACTGCTGGAGCCGCACCTCACCTCTGCAGGGATCCCAGTCGCGGCTCCATCTAGGCATCCGACTCCTCCATACAAATTGCCTTCATCACCCAGGATGCCAGCCCGCCCGACTCCAGGGGGCGACAGACAGGAATCTCCTGTACGTCAGCGATACGGTCGTCACTCGTCATCCCGATCCTGCTCTAGACACCGGAGTAGTTCCAAGGGACACCGGTCTGCACCTTCAGAGGAATCTACCGGAGGTTCCTCCTCCTTTGATTGGTCAGAAGACAACTTGTCTCTTCCATCCCTGGACCCACGGAGGGATTCCCCAGAATCTTGTCTGGACGATCCCTCCTTCCTAGATGTGATGAGACACATTCAGTTCCTTTTTTCCCCCAACTTTTTGTTGTTCATAATTTCCAATTGTACTGTACTACAATGTTGAGAAAATCAGACATGGTAATAGAGTTCTACATGTTCCAGAAGAATATACTAGTTGACCTTTCTTTTGAAACATTTGCATACATCATATTTATTCCCTAGGAACCCAGGATAAATGAGAGCTTTCATCAACATATCAGTGCTTAACCCTTCTGTACTGATCTCTCCATTTACGAATAAGCGTGTTTTATTCTCCACACTTACCCTCTTCCTTCTGTGGTTCCAAACCTTACCTTTTATTATCTAATCCTTTGCCTTCCCCATCGGATTTGTTCACCACTGGATTTGTTGAAGAATAAGGAGTAAATGTTTATCCTATGTGTCAGCAGTCCTCTTTCGTCTTTTCAGTGGTCTGTTCCATACCTCCATGGGGTCCCTATCAGCTTCTCCGTTACCTCTGGCTCCTCTGGTTTTTCTTGACATCACCAGCCTAGAACCAGGTATATGAGGGACAGCAGCTTAGTGTGAATGAAACACTGCTATAATAGAAGAATACCATGATGCACTACTAAGAGAGAAGGCCCCTAATCATTAATGACGACTGTTGATTTCACATCTGGAGTTTAAGCTGTCACTTCATATCTGTCTGCTTATAATTAACCTTCAAACAACATGAAGTCTTGCTATATTCTGACAATAGCAGTGAGTCCCAACCTTCGAACTGCCCCGGAGATGAAAGAGTTAACTTTCCATGCCAGGCATGGAACGCTGAGCTCGAGCTCGGTTGAGACTCTGTCTGTTGTTGTTTGAACTCAAACCGTCAGATTCTTTACTCCGCCTCACTGAACAGTCGCTCCGGAGATTTCTCCTTTGCTCGGTTCTATTTGTCGCTTAAAGTACTGTTTTTCTCGGTTTCAACAGAATTTAAACATAACCTGTCGGTTCAGTCTCTGTCTGTGGTATTCGTGAGTACTAGATAGGTTATATTGTTTTTCTATTCTGTGTGGAACTTGTAAACGGTTCATCGGTTCGGTTTGAACCGATCAAGTTGTTGTAAAATCTTTATTTCTACTTTTAGAGTGTGGTTACTGGTACTTATCGGTTCTAAAAAAACGGACTTTATTACGTTTTTTTTCCACGACCTGTGACACGGTCAGGAACCGATAAGAGTGTCTTGCCTGGCAGATTGCCATTAAAAGGGTGAGTTTGTTTAGGACTGGCACTATGTCTGAGAAACCCAAAAGAAAAACTGGGCCCACTGGGTTTCAACACTGTAGTGTGTGTGGGGAAGTCTTTGCTAAGGCTGACCCCCACACCACCTGTGTTTATTGTCTGGGGTTTGACCACCTCAATGCAGACTGCCAGATTTGTAAAAATTTCCCTGCAGCTACCCTAGAGAAGAGAGTTGGTAGGCTCAGGGAAAGGGAGGCCAAAAAGTCCGCTGAACGGATGGCCAGCCCGGTTGGTTCAAACCGAACCAGAAGGAGTGCCCTCTGACCAGGGCGAAACTTCTTCGGGCAAAGGAGAATTGATTCTGAGAGTCGGTTCCGGCTAAAGAACAAGGAAAGAAAAATCAGCTGGTGTGGATCCAAAAGTTTCTTCTCCAACCGCTGATGAAATAGCCAAAGCGAGTAAAGATTGTGAAATACTTGCTCCTCGGGTTTCTCACTCAAACCGCACCATCAGAAGGTGCTCGGTTCGCTGGTTCCACCGGTTGAATATTATGATTTAGAGGAGTATTATGAACTGGAGGAGGAGGAAGAGGAGTATGAGGAAAGTGAATGTGGTTTTGAAAGTCTGGATGTGCCCATTGACCCGGACATCTCCCCAGACAGACCTTCAGGGGTGTATCCTCCTAGGCTTTCTGAGTCCCCCTCCCTCTACATGTTTTATAAGAAAGTGTCTGAAACCCTCCAGCTTCCTATGGAAGAAGCTGTGGATGACCAGGAAGAGGCTGACTATATGTGGAAATGATGGATATCCGAGTCTAGGAGGCTGTCTATTCCCTTACACAAATCCTTTGGGAAACAGACATTTAAGATTTTAAAGTCTCCTAATACTATACCTCCTGTGGATAAAAGAATGGACAAGAGGTATACTCTGTCAGGCT
The DNA here is from genome assembly GCA_016271365.2 of Neoceratodus forsteri. Classification (NCBI taxonomy): domain Eukaryota; kingdom Metazoa; phylum Chordata; order Ceratodontiformes; family Ceratodontidae; genus Neoceratodus; species Neoceratodus forsteri. The sequence continues at coordinate 406,873,619 of CM028132.1, read as the reverse complement.
CAGATACGGAGTTCCTTACACAACAGTGCAGCCATGTTGGGGTATCACAACCCCCCAGACAAGGACTCCAGGAGGATTGATGCCATGGCAAAGAAACAGTACATGGCAGCATCCTTAGGACTCAGGCAGGCCAATTATATGGCCTATACAGCTAGGTATCAGAAATCCAGATGGGATACTGTCATGGCTTTAGCAAAACAGGTCCCTGGCCAGCTTGCCAAGGAGCTGGAGCAGGTGGCTGCTGATGGTATTGAGGCATCCAAGGTGCAATTTCATGCTGCAGTGGACTCCAATGATGTTTCATCTAGAGTCATGGCTACATCTGTGGCACTTCGTAGAATGGCTTGGCTCAGATGTACTAGCCTGTAGCAGGATACCCAGACTGAGGCCGTGGATTTTCCTGTTGTGGGTAATTCTCTGTTTGGGGAGCAAACAGAGAATTACATGAAGAAAATGGATGAATACAGGACCACCTATAGGAGTGCCCAGGCCAAGGAAAGGCAAGCCACTCCTCAGAGGCAGCATCCCAGGGGCAGGCCTTGTCATAGGCCTTTCTACCAAGCCCAGTCCTCCTCTTCTGCCTATGCTCAGAGGGGGTTCTTCAGAGGGAGAGGCAGAAGAGGTACAAGCAGACCTGCTTCCACCCCTCAGCCTAAACCCCCTGCCAAACAGGCACCCTGATGGGTTTGCCAGGGCCGATTCTCCACCACCTATAGGGGGCAGGCTGGCTTACTTTGTCCAGGACTGGAAGTCTCTGACATCAGACAAATGGGTCCTGGAGTAGTAAGCCAGGGACTGGTTCTCAGCTTCAAAAATGTCCAAAGCTGAGAACCAGATCCTTCCATCTGCAAATCCTCAGAGGCACTTGCCTTGGAGGCAGAGGTCTCTTCCCTCCTGGCTCTCAGAGCTGTGGAAAGGGTTCCACCCCTACACCAAGGCAAAGGGTTGTACTCCAGGTACTTTCTTACCCCAAAAAAGACAGGAGAATGGCGGCCATCCTGGATCTCAGATACTTAAACAAGCACCTTTTAAAGCCAAAATTCAAAATGGTGACTCTGGGAATAATTCTACCCTCTCTAAGGCCAGGGGATTGACTAGTCTCCCTGGACCTCAAGGATGCCTATTTCCATATTCTCATCAGAAGCTCCCATCGAAAGTACCTCAGGTTTGAGCTGCCCTCAGGCCATTACCAATTCAGAGCAATGCCCTTCAGCCTAACCTCTGCTCCAAGGGTGTTCACAAATGCCTGGCAGTAGTAGTTGCTTACCTAAGAAGGCAAAGGATTGCCATCTTTCCATACCTGGATGACTGGCTTATCGTAGGCCAGTCCCCAGACCAAGTCAAGTTACACCTTCAGGTAACCCAGCAGTTGCTCACCTCTCTAGGTTTCCTTCTGAATCTTTCAAAGTCAGTTCTAGAGCCTGTTCAGCTCCTCACCTTCATAGGTGCAGAGCTAGATACAGAAAAGGCCAGAGCCTTCCTTCCCCTGGACAGGGCAAGGACCCTTATCACATTGGCCTCTTCATTCACCCTTCAGGTGTCTCGACCAGCAAGGCATTTTCTGCAGCTCCTGGGACACATGGCTGCTTCCACAGCTGTGGTGCAGGGAGCAAGATTTTAGATGAGGGACATTCAGTTCCATCTGAGAGCCTTTTGGTCTCAGAAAAAGGACCCTCTGACCAAACTGATACCAGTAACTCGAACCCTGATCCAGGCCTTACACTGGTGGCAGGATCAGAACAATCTAAGACAGGGAGTTCCCTTTGTCACTCAGTCTCATTCTTTAATCCTTACTACAGATGCCTCCCTCTTGGGTTGGGGGCTGCCATGGAGACCTGACCACCCAAGGTTGTGGTCCCCTCAGGAATCTCTGCTTCACATCAATCTGTTGGAACTCAGGGCAGTGTTTCTAGCACTTCAAGCTTTTTCCAAGTCTGTTCAGAACAAAGTAATTCAGATCAGGACAGACAATACCACCACAATGTGGTATATCAACAAGCAAGAGGGCACTCGGTCTACAGCCTTGTGCACAGAAGCAATGAAGTTGTGGTCTCTGGCTTATTCTCCGAACACCTCCTTCACAGTAGTACACCTCCCAGGCAAGGACAATGTCCTGGCAGATGCTCTCAGCAGGATATCTCAGGGCCATCACGAATGGTTATTGGATCCCCTGGTTTTGGAGGTGATATTCTCCAGATGGGGCACCCCCACAGATAGATCTTTTTGCAGCCCCAGACAATCACCAACTTCCACTGTTTTGCTGCAGGCCCCCAGTGTTGGGCTCAGTCCCCCTGGATGCCTTGGTTCTCAATTGGGAAGGGAAGTTCCTGTATGTTTTCCCGCCTTCCCTCTCCTGTTCAAAGTGCTAGTCAAAATCAGGTCTCAACCCTGCAAAGTGATTCTGATTGCTCCAGATTGGGCCAGACAGCCCTGGTATCCTCTCCTGTTGTCCTTAGCAGTCCACCTTCCCTTGTCTCTTCCCAGGAATTAACACCTGTTAACCTGTGCTCAGGGGAGGGTTTGGTACCCTAATCTCAAATCTCTCAATCTCAAGGCATGGCTCTTGAAGAGTTAGAGTTTGCTGATTTACACCTTTCTCAAGGTGTTATGGATATTCTAAAGGCTGCTTGGAAGCCTTCCACCAGAACTACTTATAATTCCAAATAGAAAAGTTTCTCCATATGGTGCTCTGGGAAGCATATTTCCCCAGAGTCTGCTGACCTGCCCACAGTCCTTGACTATATGGTCCATCTGAATAGCTTGGGACTCTGACCAGCCACACTAAGGGTGCATCTGGCTGCTGTCTCTGCTTTTATTTCAGCAGGTAAGCCTTCTTCTCTTTCAGCTCACCCTGTATTCTCCAAGTTTTTCAAGGGATTGCTTCATACCAATCCCCCATTCAGGGACCCTGCCCCTGCTTGGGACCTTAATGTTTGCATTGCTCAGCTTATGCAACCCCCCTTTGAGCCTTTGTCCTCAGCAGAGCTTAAGTACTTGACTTGGAAGACTGTGTTCCTGGTGGCCATTACTTCTGCCAGGCTCATAAGTGAGTTACAAGCCCTGTTAGTGAAGCCTGATTTTATTTCTTTCCATAGAGATAAGGTGGTCCTCAGGACTAACAGAAAGTTTTTACCTAAGGTGGTTTCAGACTTCCACCTTAACCAATCTATATCTCTTCCGTGTACTTCACTGACCATTCCTCCTCTGGCGAGAGGAGGTTGCACAGTTTGGATGTGAAAAGAGCCCTTAGCTACTACATAGAGTGTACCAAGGGTCACAGGTTTGACTCCTTCCAACTGTTCCTCACTTATGGTGAGGTTGGTAAAGGCAAACCCGCTACTAAAAGATCCATTGCCAGGTGGATTGTCTCTTTCATTCAATTTTGCTATGAAAAACTAGGTAAGATTCCACCCTCAGGGCTGAGGGCTCACTCTACCAGAGGTACAGCTGCTTCCCTGGCGGCTGCAAGGGATATTCCTATCTTAGAGATATGTCAAGCAGCTACCTGGAAAACAGTTCACACTTTTACCAAGCATTACTCTCTGGATATCCAGGCTAGGAGTGATGCTCAGTTTGGCACAGCTGTGCTTCAGAGCCTATTTCCTAAGTAGGTTCTGTCCCTCCTCCATGGAGGTACTGCTTGGTAGTCTGCTGTTGTCAGAATACAGCAAGACATCATGTTGTTTGAAGAAAGAATTACTCACCTTAGTAATGTTGTTTCTTCTAATGGAGTCTTGCTGTATTCTGACTTCCCCCCATGCCTTCCCCTCTCAGAACCTTTGTTTTTGGGTTGTGGGTGGGCAGTAGCAGTGTTGGCACTCAGGAGGTGCCCCACCCCTTTTTATTATCACCCTTTTTTCCTTGGGTGAGTGGGTGTTGTGTTATTTCATTTTTTGCGTTTCCTGACTTGAGTCTTTGTTTTGGGACCAAAATATTTGTTATTATATTTAGTAGCCAGTTGGCTAGTGTAGGGTTACAGCTTCCACACAGGACCTCAGTGAGTTTAGCTCATAAAGATCTGACGGTTTGAGTTCAAACAACAACAGACAGAGTCTCAACCGAGCTCGAGCTCAGTGTTCCATGCCTGGCATGGAAAGTTAACTCTTTCATCTCCGGGGCAGTTCGAAGGTTGGGACTCACTGCTATTGTCAGAATACAGCAAGACTCCTTAGAAGAAACAACATTACTAAGGTGAGTAATTTTTTCTTATGTTACTATGCTTGTGCATTATCTACATTAAATGTCGTCATTTTGTATCTTAACTTTACTTGTTTCTATCAGTAATGTTTCTTTTTCACATCTTTTCTTTTCACCCAGTAACCTACCACATCTGAAATTCTTTGCATACAGTTTCATTTACATACACCTGTTTTTAGTAAACAACTTGGCTTTTTACATTTATCTTATTACAGGTACCTTATGATAATTTCCTCTGACTTAGTTACTTTAAAGGATAAAGCAGAAAGTGAACAGAAAACAAAGACATGGTAAAGAAAAAAAAAGGCTTCTAACTATAGAACTATAACCAGAAAGTTGAATGAGTATACTTTATAGCTAATGTCTGTGTAAGTTGCCTGTTCCCTCTCATTCACCCCTTTCTTTGCTAGTTCAGGTCTGTTCAGCCTATCTATTGGGGATGGGACTAGCCTTGCCCAGGTGCCACCTCGGTGAGCTAGGTGTGTCCTGTCTGTGTGACACTTGTGTCCCTAGCCATTTCCCATCTGGTCCACTTTGACAAGTATGCTTGTGTTCTGTCTTGGGCTGAAAAGCATAGCCTCTCCATTTCTGCTGTTTGATCAACAGTTCCATCCCAGTCCAACATCATTGGGGGTGTGTTTTGTAACCATTTCCTGGTCATGGCTTTGGCAGCTGCCACTAAACACATATCCCGAAGATATAATGCCTCTTTATTTCTCATGTCATTGGGAGGAAGGCCTCTTCCCATATGCTAGAACCCCAGTGGCTCTGTTATTGTAAAAATCCCATTAAGCTTTTGTGTAACCTGTGTCCAGTACCTCTGGAGCCCTGGGCAGTCCCAAAATATATGTGTGTGTGTGTGTGTGTGTGTGTGGCCCACACTGCCTCTAGCAGCTCAGTGGTTTGTTACTATCCCACTTCGATTGCATTACTGGTGTTATGAAGTATCTTATGTGGACCTTCCAGGCGATTTCTCACCACTGTGGGGAAGCGGATGTCATAAATGTTCTTCGCCAGATTTTCTCCCATTGTGTTGATGTTAACTGGGTTTGTGATTCAGAGTGCCATTTATGTACTATGTAGGAAGATTGCGTTTAAGTTCTTAAGTAAAATCAGCTGATATACTATATATGGGTAATGGCTCCTTTCTGTTGAAAACTGTTGAGCAGACAGGGCAGGGATGGGGTCCCCCCCCCCATGGACCCTGAGTTGCACCATTATATAGTTTCTTATTTGGAAGTACCTAAATCGGTCTGTTGTTTTCCACCTAAATTGTGTGCAACATTTTTCAAAAGTGGCTATTGTACTTCCTTCAATAACTTACTCTGGGTATTTCAGTCCTGCAGTGGATTGTCTCTTGTACCATGGGTCCATGGTCGCTGGCCTAAAGTTGGAATCCCACCCCAACCATCTGAATTTCCGTGTAATAAATAAAAAGAATCCAGCACTCCAGACTTAACGAATAAAATTCAATGAGAATTTATTTTAATAAATATGTTGTAATAAAATACTTACAACATTAAATATGATAAAGTGCACTAAGCACAAAAAACATTTCCACTTCACACACCAATAGTGCAGCAGCCACTACCCTTCGGGGTTATGCAACCCCTATCTAAGGAGGTGTGACCTAAAGCAGTAACAGTTAGAATTAAATGCATTCTTTAAAGTAATAAGTATTTAAATAAAGGCTTCCACCAAGATTCCCTATGCAGTGGTTAAACTGCCCTCTTCCCCAGCTTTCATTAGTGATGAAGTCTGTTACTATATTCATTGGGTTAAATTACCCATTTTACAGAGATCATCATTGCTGGAGTGGCAGAGTGAACAAGGCCTAGTTGACTGTGTGAAAATAAATATATAAAATAATTAAATAATGAAACCTATCTGTGAACAGTTTTTTATATGTAATAAAATTAAACTTTGTACATGCTGTGGCGCCATAGACTTTGAAACATTAAAGACACATAATTTATTCTTTCATTAAATTTGTAACCCATGATATTACACAAAAAAATTTTTTTTTTACATATTTTATAGCTTATTTGTGAGTTAAAAGGGCCCAAAAACACACTTTAAACCCATCACAGCATATTCATTTTATTCTTTGATTTTATTAATATCTATTTATACCTTAATATTAGGGTGCCATTCCAATTGTTCATTAAAACCATGTGGTTTTAACATTTTTACCTTAAAGATCCACATTGACTCCTTTTTATCCAAACACAAATCTCTGTTTCCATGTATTTTATTAAATGGTACATGATCAATACCGGCATAACAAACTTTATGTACTTCTATGTTTTTTACCTGGGAAATATGTCTACTTAGGATGTGATAAATCCTTCTTCTGTATAGCCCTGTAGTGCTCCTGTATTCTTTCTTTTAAACACTGTGTACTCTGACCAATATATGTCGCACCACAGGGCATACACAACATAATTTGTAATGCAGGTAATGAAATGTTTGATTCGAACTTCCCTCATCCCCAAGGCTCCCGTATTGTAAAAGGTTTTACACTGTACCCCAGATTTACACGACTTACACCGCTTACAAGGGAAGAAGCCATGTGGTTTCCATGTATCCTGTTTAATGTGTGTGATTGCACTAAATTTCTGCCATGATCCCCATGGGACTTTCATGGCCCTGTATGGGTTTACCCTCTGCTTCCTGCTTTCCTTGGATTCAAATAACATGGCCTGGATGGGGGTATTCTCCAGTGTGTCTAGTTTTATTGTTTTCCAGTGTGCCTGATGATTGTTGTCTAGCCATAGTAAAGCAGTTTTCACTTGTGCTAACAGCCAATAGTCCTCTAGATCCAGAAAGGCTCAGCCTCCCCATTTCTTCTTGGCTATGAGCACCCCGCTTCTCACCCTGGGTCTCGAATTAGCCAAGACAAATTTGTATAATGTTCTCTGTTCTTTTAAACCATGTCTTGCTTAATTGGACTGGAACACACTGGAAAAGGTACAGCAATCTGGGGAGTATATTCAATTTTATTGCTTGTATTCTTGAGTGTAGTGGGAGAGGGAGGAGTGACCATCTTTTAATGTCCACTTGTAATTTTAGCATTAGGGGGTCGAAGCCATCCTCATAAATATAATTGTTGCCTTAAATATATTCCCAAATATTTAAGTTTAGGGAGTCCCCATTTCATTGGGAATAATTTTTTTTGTTCCGCTGTTGGAGAATATGAGAGGGTTAGAATCTCTGTCTTTTCTGTATTAAGGGTAGAACCAGACATTTCTGAGAATTTTCTAATCAGTTTCATTAGTCTAGGGAGGGAGTTAACAGGGTCTGTGAGATAAACCAAAATATCATCAGCATATAGCCCCAGTTTGTGTTCACCATATGCAAACTGTACCCTTGTTATTCCCTTGTCCTCGCAAATCATTTGTGCCAGTGGCTCTATATAAAGTGCAAATAACACTGGTGACATGGGACATTCCTGTCTAGTACCCCTACCTAATCTAAATGCCAGTGAAAGGTGACCATTGGCCCAGACGTAAGCCGTGGGTGCCGTATATATTTTCTGTATGTATTTACGGAAAGCATGAGAAAATCCAGATCTTGCCAGGACCTTATTTAAATATGACCATTCAACTTGGTTGAAGACTTTTTCTGCGTCCATACTCATTATTATGGCTGGAGTTGCTTCTGCCTTAAGGTGGTCTAGTATGTGTAGTGTCCTGCAGATACTATCTTGGGATTGTTAGCCTGGAATAAACCCTGTTTTGTCTCGGCCCACGATATCAGGGACTATAGTTTGCAAACTCCTTGTGATTACTGATGTATAGTATTTATAATCAACATTAAGTATAGAAATGGGGCGATATGAGGGGCATTGTGTGGGGTCTTTGCATGGTTTTGGTAACACTGAAATAATGGCGTAATTCCAGGAGGGTGGAAATTTGCTCATTTCTGCTATCGCCTCATTACATGCCCCTTGTAACACAGACAGAAGCTCTGGTGCGAACTGCTTGTAGAATTCCACTGGGACTCCATCTGTGCCTGGGCATTTGCCGTTTTTGCTCCCCAGTATTGTCTGCCGTATTTCTGCCTGTGTTATGGGCTTCTGCAGTGCTTCATTTGTTGTTGGGGAAACCTGGAGAGTGCTAGTTTTTTATGTTTGCTTGCACGCATGTGCAAGAAACATTTTGTCACAGTTTGGGAGAGAAGCAGGGTTTTGGAGGTGCGGCACTGTGGGGGGTCCCCAGTGCCTTTTGAGGCTTGGCCCGCTTTCCCCAATGTGGTGGCATGCTGCTGCTGACACTAGTTCAGCCAGCGTACCACCACCTTGAAACAAATCCGCTGCTGCAATGAGGGAGTGACCCGTCATAGCAGGGCGGTACCTTGCTGTCCCCGACCCAGTTTATTTGCCAACGGGGAAGCCCACTCCCCGTCGGCATACTGTAACCCCTCCCCCATTTCTTGTGTGCCGAGGGGGTGCCCAATCCCCCTTGGCATCGTGCACCCCCCCAACAGTCTTTCTTTGCTGACGGGGGACACCAATCCCTGTCGGCTTCAGTCGCCCCTTTCCAGTTCAATTTGCCGATGGGGAGCCCACTCCTGTCGGCATAATATCCCCAATTTGTTGTGTGCTGATGGGGTGCCCAATCCTCCGCCGGCTACAGCTGCCCCACAAAAAAAACAACTCAGGTGGCACGCTTGGAGCCCACCCCACCATGCCAAATGTCCCTGTTAAAAAAAAAAAAAAAGTCCCACAATGTTTTTTTTAAACCTGTAAAACAGAAATTGTTCCTCGTTGAGTTTGGTGGCCCCCTCCCCAACCCACGCCCACCCTCTGCGCAGCCCTGCCTCCCCCACCCCATACTTGCCTCCGGAACCCTGCGTGACGATCTTCGGTGGATCGGGAACACGTCTGCACTCTTCAAAGCTGACCGTGAAGTGAAGAAATGCCGGTAAGCTGAATAATAGCATAAATAGGGTTTTTTCAACTTTGGTGCATTTCTGGGCATTTTGGCACCAAATTTTCAACATGGGGTTATTGGGACCCCCCTCCTCATGAATTCAGCCACTATCATGGCATTATTTGGTTCTGAAAGGTGGTTTAGCGGTCACTGCGTGGAATCACCTTTTGGGACTGAGTAACGAAACAACCGTGCCAGTGTTCATGAGGTGAGCTCTCAAAAAGCCTATGTTGCAAATTTGGTGGAAAAAAATTTAAAAAATGACTGTTTTACGAGCGTGCGTTGCACAGTTTCCACGCATGCTCGTACCTTTGCAAATTTGTAATATTTTCACTCCAGATTTTCAACATTGGCATTTTTCCACACCTCCTTATGAACAGTATAGCTGTCATTTTTCACATCCTGACTGAAATGTGCTTTCACACTTCTGGTGCAGAATAGCGCAGTCACTGTGGGAAATCAGTGTTTGGGACACATTAAGAAAATCATAGTGACAGTGTTCATGAGCAGATGTCACAAAATGCCTATGTTGAAAATTTGGTGAAATAATTCCACTAAATGACTGTGGTACAAGCATGTGTTGCGCAGTTTCCACGTACGCTCGGAACTTTGAGCATTTTTAATATTTTCACTACAGATTTTTAACATTGCCATCTCTTCACACCTCCCTATGGATGGTACAGCTGTCATTCTTCACATCCTGCCTGATCTGTGTTTTCGCACATCTGGCGCAGAATGGCATGGTCACTGTGGGAACTCGAAGTTCGGGACACATTAACAAAATCACACTGCCACTGTTCATGAGAAGAGGTCCCAAATGCTTTCATGAGGTAGGGGTCCCAAAAAGACCATGTTGAAAATTTGTAGTGCAAATACCAACGCACGCCTGGGGCGTTAGGGTTTCTAACCATAACGTTACACCCTGTACAGACTGACAGGCATCAGAGGTGTAACTTTGGATCACCGGCTGTAATGCTCATGTCATCCCACCCCCACCCTGAAGCCAGTGTCAGGCATCGAGGTGTGCCTTGCACTCTTCAGCCCCAGATTTCACCCCATTCTCCTGTACTGCACCCATTTCAGCGTATGTCCTTATGAAATGGGGTGACTGTGAAGCCGAATACCCCAAGGCACACCTCAACACTTGTCGGTGTCTACAGGATAGGGTGAGGAGGAAATATATTGAGCATTATGGGCAATGACCCACAGGCACACCCCAATGCCTGTCCATCTCTGCAGGGTGGAGGTGACACTGGCGTGAGTTCAGTTATTCACTGCCACTCCTATCCTGCATCTGTTTAACTCCTGCACGTCCAATGCTAATATCAGCAAGCAAACATTTGGCATTGACAAATACTTGTTTAATATGTTAACACTCCTGAGTCTAATTGGGGGTGGGGGTGGGAGGGTAAAGTTTATTGTAAGAGGATCTGAAGGCATCTGTCTCTGTCTTGGCCACCTTCTGTTCTCTTTCCCTATGAAAGACTGTGTTGATATGAGCCCTGTTTCTTCTTGCTCTTATCCTAAACGCAAGTAATTTCAGTGCTCTTGGTCCCCCTTCATAATACCTTTGTCTGAGGTATTTTAGATTTTGTTCTACCCTGTAATCCAAACTCTGGTTCAGTTCCTTTTTTCAGTTTTCCAAATTTTGGACACCTTTGCCTGTCTAGTCTTACCTGCTTTGTGGATTTCTAAGTCTTTAATTTCTATTTCTAGGTTCTTCTGTTTTTGTAGTCTTTCTTTTGTCTGGTTGCAATTTCAATTATTTTTCTCCTTGACATTGCCTTGATTGTGTCCCATAAGACACTTGGGATAACCTCTGGAGTATTATTATTATTGTGTACTATGGCTTGTATTATATATTCTTTTATTTGTTTCGGATTGTCTGTGTCTTACAGTAAGAAGACATTTAGCCTCCAAAAGGTTGTTTTTTTGTGTTAATTCCAGTTTGTATGTCGGGGTTATAGGGGCATGGTCTGAGAGACCAATCGGACCTATTTCACAGTTCTTTAGCCTGTCTTAAAACTCCCTTGATACTAAGAAAAGGTCAGTTCTGGAGTAACTTTTATGTGCAGCTGAACAAAATGTGTATCCCCTTGCTTGTCCCTGAATATTCCTCCAGGCATCTACTATGCCCATGTCCCCAACAAGGTTCTGACCTTCTGTGCCACTCTATGTTCCCTTTTTGGGATTCTTGAGGTAGTAGTGTCTACCTGTGGTGAAAGGGTCAAGTTGAAGTCGCCTCCACATATTATCTATCCCACCCGTTTCTCCATTAATATCAACAGGACATTCCTGTAAAAACCAGAGTCTGCACCCAGTGGAGCATAGGTTGAGGCCAGGAGAATGGCTTGTCCCTCATATTCCCATTATAATTATATATCTTCCCTCCTTATCCTTATAAGCATCACGCAGTGTGAAGGGAATTCCTTTGGAAATAAGAATTGCCACTCCCCTTCTTCTCCCTGAACAAGGTGAGGAGTAATATATTTGCTCATACCCAAATTTATTTAATGTTTGATGCTCAGCATCCCGATAGGTGTGTCTCTTGTAATAATACAAATTCAGCTGATGTCTTTTTAACGTAAGCCATTATTCTTCCCCCTTCACTGGGTGTGTGAGATCATATACATTATATGACAGTATTTTAGTTACGTCTTTCTTCATGGTGGCAGTTTAGAAGTTTCCATTCTAATTATTTTTCTATTCTTATTCTTTAGTGCCCCCTTGTGAGGAAACAGAGCAACTTCTTTCCCTTCCTCTCTGGCTATCTTAAAACTTTTAAACAAAACCTTGTAGGCCAACTGGGCCCAAATACCAAAATCCATTTTGCCACTTTCAGTTGTGGAGAGCGTGAATTGACACTCTCTGGACCAGGGTAGGGTGGGACAGGATGCCCGGTTTTGCCTATCCCTAGTTTGATAGTAGTATATTCTTCCCACACTGGTGAGGCCACTATCAGGGCTACTACTGTATAGTAGGAGCCCAGAATGCTGGGCATCTGTGACGCTCAAAGGTGTTAGATGAGTGAAGAAACCTCAAGGTGTCCGTCTCCCCCGATCCTTTACCTCTCCAAAGATGGCCAGAATCGGTGTTTTACTTCGTGAATATTATGGAGGCTGTACAGGTCTCCCCCCACCCTGCCTCACCTTTGCTATTACAATAACCTTTTCTTTTTCCTTTGCTCCCCTCACTGTCCCCCTTTAAGAGGGGTGGGTTAAGGGTAAACGCCTCCTTTGTGGCTGTCATTATTGACCAGTTGTCCGGCCCCTAGATTGAGAACTGGTTAATCCCTTGTAGTACTGATCTTCCCTGTGTCAGTCTTCAGCATTCATCACTGGTGGTGGGTGTCAGCCGGAGGTGCAGCACCCTGCAGGAGCTTTTTTTGCATTCACCTCAAGGGGGAGGAGTCAGCACCATGGAGCCGCCCACAAAATGGATGCATCGCACTCGTAGGGTGGCCATAACTGGCGCTGGCTCCTTCCCCACCTCTGTTCTGCTTCTCCCGCCGTTGAGAGTGCAGCACCTCGCCAGTGCTCCAGCCCATGCTTATCTGTGTTATCGCAGCCTAGTGCAGCCTGGTTTTCAACACCATTTGCTATCGCCGTTTGACTCTGCAATCTCAGTTCTACCATCTACCAAGCTACTTGGTGCCGTTTTAGAGGATTACTGGTAAGATCTTTCCTTTTATTTTAAGGTGGCGCCGAGACTTTTCTGTGTTTTGTGTTTAGTTAACTTCGGTCATGGTAGGTCCGTCTGGGAACAAGAAATGTTCCAAAGCTGGTCGGGCTCCTATGTGCCTGTGTCTCTGCAGTCGACAGATGTCCGCTATGGATCAACATGACCATTGCCTAACCTGCCTGGTCCACAGCATGATGTGGATTGATGCGACGCGTGCTTCTCCATGGACCAAAGAGTTTTGCAATACCGCACGTTTAAAGTCGGCCGCCATCACACCAGGAGTGCTAAGCGTAGGTCCCTTTGCCCTTCCTCCGTGTCCCCTCCCAGCTCTGTACGGGCCATGGAGGAGGGGGCCTTTGCCCTTTCTAGCCTTGCCGTGGCGGGAGCTCCTTCTGCGTGCCGGAGGGTTTGGGACCAGGCCGAGAGCACTACATTGGCAGTTGTCTCCTCAGAGGTGAAGGCTCCACCGGTGTTGCGGCCCACAGCTGCTGGGCCCGGCGTTGAGTGGCTCCTCAGTGCTGCCCGCTGGTACGGTTTTAGATCCCTGCACCAGTGAGTAGGCGCTGTGAACGGCACTGGGCGGTGTGAGACTCAGACAGCTGGTTCTGATTAATCTATAATTTTTGTAATATAAAAATGTGTCATTGAATGTCTCTCATGAGAGATGCTGACAGCCTGTGGGATCTCTCACACACACACACACACACACACACAGGTTTTAGCTAATAGGTGTTACCTGGAAGGCCAAGAGAGAATTACAGGTTAGAAGAGACTTAAAATTTAGGATCTCCTTGTTATGTGACTAACTGCAACTTGCTAGCTGCCAAGATAGATCATAAACGTTTATGACATTCAGAGGAAACACAGTTCAGTTCACATGGTGATACAAAGCATGTTGCACCTCCGTGAAATCTGGCAGAGAGACATGACATAAGTCCTTTGATGTCCTGGAAAGGGGAAGCTGCTCATAAGATCAAAGAAATGTCATTTGAAAAAAAAATTAGTTTTGCTGAGGTCACAGAATTTTAATTTATCTTCTGGAAAAGACATCCTGTTTTGCATAGATATATTTTTTTTATATTCTGACAGGGAGGAGATAGGTGACCTCACGCAAAGAGGTTGGCAAAACCAGTTTTTAAACAGTATTCTGTTTTCCATTTTGACCCAAATGTTTGGACTCTGAAAAAGAAACGTCTTCAGCACTGTGAGATAAGAATACTTTAGAAAATACAATTCTTAGAGTACTGTGGTAGGAGATTTTGTCTGCACTTTTAAACCTGTTTTGTTGAAGTGATTTGTATGTTTTGTGATATATGGTTCTGTATTTACATTTTACATTTTTATCTATTTTTAAGTGAACTTCTCATTTTTGTAATAGACCATTTGTGTCTTCCAAGTCCTTCTGTTTTTGCCTGTGATGCGTGGATGGTTAAGAGTGTGACAACACTGTGCATGAGCTTCTAGGGTAATACCAAATTGGGAAAAGGTAAGAGTAATCTGAGGTCTTTATTAGAGTTTTTAAGGGTTCATTTTGTACACCTGGTTAGGTGCCCATGGCGAAAGATATCGCCCCCGAAGAGCAGAATGATCTGAGCCTGTACGTGGTACGCTAGCAAGAGGTTCACAGTTTGAATCCCTCCTGAACTGAGACCAAAGATTGATTCGAACCAACAAAACAGACAGGAGGGTTACCCCGTTTCTGTTAACTGTTCACAAGGCTACGCTTGGAGGTTGGCACTGTGGGAGCAGAGGGCCTGACCTGCTGAGTGGGTTTGTGACAGGTGGCACCATGGGTAGGAAGTCCTCTGGGGTTGCCAGAAGTGGAGGTCTACTTTATCTCCAGCTCTCTGGAGCCGGATGATTCTGAGGCAGACCCTGACTGGCAGCCTGACTCTTCGGAGTCAGAGGGCCCTCCCATGCTTGGAGCCACCGTGCCCTCCCAGGTCCCCCTTGCCCTGGTGGTTGCAGTTGGTCCCCGAGGGCTGACGGTGACTCTGGGACTGTGGGGGTGGTGGTCCCGGCCTTAGAGTCCCTGGTGAAAGCCAACCCTCGTGTTGGCGCTGCCTGGGGTCCTGAGATAGGGATAAGGACAGGGGTCTGCTTTCCCTTGGTCCCCTGTGGGGGGCCTGAGGGATTGGAAGTGCCCCATCCCTGGGAGTGAGGAAGAAGTCGACCTCGTAGTCGACGGGGTTGAGGGAACAGGGTGTGGGGCGACAATTCCCCCGTGGGGCCCTTTGGGGCTCGGGCGGAGTCGAAGCCTTGAGCCCAGTTTCTCTCACTTGTCTCCCTCTGGTTAGACCTCATTGGATGGGGCTGGGGCCAGCCCTTCTGGACCTATGCGGCCCCTGTCTTCTCACAGGGGAGCTTCCCCTTCACGGCTCGGCCACAACCTCTTTGAGATAGTTTGGCGGCTGTTGGCTGCGCAGACCCATGGACCTCCAAGAGGTGTGAGGTCACCTGTTAGGTCTCCAAGCCCTGGCAGAGGTTGTGTGCAGAGATGCCTTTCCCCCTTGCCTCTGTATCCTCTTCCTCAGCTTCCAGATCACGTTGGTCCTACTGGGCCATTAACTTGGGAACAGTTCAAGGCCACTGCTGCTGCCTTTCCCCATTATGTGTGTGCTATGGACCAGAGGGTCTTCTGCCTTTCTCCCCCTGCAGCAGTCAGACTCTGACTCCTCGGGCTCATCTGCTTCCTCGCCTTTCTCACCTGAGGAAAGGGAATCTACAGTCCATCTGTCCTCTGACACTGAACGGATGGGATATCAGCACTTCCTCACGAGGCTGGTGGATGAGCTTTACCTGTCACACCTGGCAAGACGCATTCCTTAGCGAATTATGCACGGACCACCTTGTGGTCCCCCTTGGCTGATGCCTTTCTGGGAAGAGTTGTTCTGTACCTGGCAGTGTTCTCCTCTCCAGTTCCTGCCCCCAAGGACTGCCAGTGCAGTTATTGCACATCCCAGGAGTCTCCAGGAGCTATGTCTTACCCTGCTTCAGGGATTGAGATCCTGGATACTCCCTCTGGGCATAGATGCCTAATGCAGGACTGACCCTGGATGCGGACTCAGCAGAGTTCGACCTCTGGGGACGGAGAGTTTTATCTTCGGCGCGTATGATGCTGTGCATCTCCTCTCATCAAGCACACCACACTGTCTATAACAGGCATTTGTGGTGTCTGCTTGGCCAGGTGCTGGCGAAGCTGCCTGATTTGGAGGCAACCAGACAAGCCATTGCCTTCTCTGCTCAGGGTCTGGAGCTTGCAAGGCACCAGGCAAGTGTGTCTTATGATGCCAGTGAGGTAGCCTCCAGACTTGCAGGGACAGTGATCTGCATCAGGTGGATGGTGTGGCTTCATCTATCACAGTTGTCATCATTGGCCAGGCGTGAGGTGCTTGCCTCCACTTTCCGGGGGACCCACCTGTTTTCCCGCAGGGCGAGGAGAACGCCGGGATGCCTTCCTTCTCCCAGCCATCCAGAGACCCCTCCTCACCCTGACTAGTCACACGCCTAAATGGCCTGTGAGGGTCCTTTCACCTCTGTAGTCTTCCCCTAAGGGGGGCTGAGGGAGCCATGTCTGTCAGGGAAATGCTGGGCCCCCTTTTGGGGGGGGGGCTCGGTACTCACCCACCAGTGATGAGTGGTGAAGATTGACACAAGGAAGATGTGAAAATTATGTACCGACTGTAATTCTTGATCTTCCTGTGTATCTGCAGCATTCATCACTAAATCCTTCTCTCCTTCCCCTCAAGGCCTCAGTCCCTGGGAAGTCCTCCCTGCTCGCCCTTCTCCCTCCGCTGGGTGGGGCTTCTTTTCTTGGTTTGAATCCTTCTGGAAAGCTGAAGGGCTCATGCTGGGAGGAGGGCAAATGAGGTTTGCGCCCTGGCCTTGGGGGGGAGGGCTCTGTAACCTCTCTCTCTCCTTCGCCCCTGCCTCTTGTGAGGGTCTCCTCCCGATCCACTGGATTTAGGCCACCTCGGGGCTCTGTTAGGGCTGGTGGGGGTAGGGTGCATGGGGATACCCCCTTCCTATTTGTCCTTCTTTGTCTCTCTTTTCTCCTCCCCTGAGGGGGGACAGAGACATGGTCCATTGGATAGGGTACCCACCCCTTTTCTTCCTTGAGTCTCCGGGGGGGGGCGCTGTCGGAGGATGTCTTCTCTTACCTTTAGGGAGGAGGGGGACTGTGGTCATGCCTTAAAAATTGTGATCCAGCAGAGGCTTATCTCCTGTCTGGAACTCAGAAAGGGTCTGAGGCTCTCACCACCGGTGTGGTGGAGCGAGGTTCTCTCTGTCAGACATCTTAACCTGGATCTCCTCGACTCCTCCATACAGTGGAGGCAGGACACCGTGCTGGGGCCCCCTCCATTGGCTCCTCCCTTTTATTCTCTTCTCCTTCTTCATCTTCTTCCTCTCTCTTTTCTCTTCTCTCCTTTCAGCGCTCTGGCTGGCTGTCCAAGGGCAGGGGCCAAAGCTACACCCACGGGTCCTCCTCTGGCTGGCATATTTCTTTTTGGGTTTATTCCTTTCCTTTTCTGTCCCTTGGGCTCTCTTACCCCAGCCTTCACTTTTTCTGTCATTTTATCCCTCTCACCAGCATGCAGAACTGAGGTAGGGGAGGAGCCGGCGCCAGTTATGACCAGCCTGCGAGCACGACAGTTTGCGTCGGTCTTGTGGGCAGCACTGTGGTGTTGATTCCTCCTCCCTGAGTCAAATGCAAAAAAAAAGAGCTCCTGCAGGGTGCTGCGCCTCCAGCTGACATCCACCAGTGATGAATGGTGAAGATACTCAGGAAGATGAAGAATTATGGTAGGTACGTAATTTTCATTTTCCCTACCTGGGGGTGGGGTGGGTGAGGAGCTCCCGCTCCCCTTGTTGCCCTTCTTTTTTCTGTTTCATTTACTGTTGCATACTTAATATTTAGAGCTACCCAAGGCTCTACGTGCAGTCGAGAACCCCCCCCGGACCCCCTAGTGGGCAGGTCAATCTGTGCACACCCCTACTTCTGCTTGCCTGATATTTCATTTTCCCAGAAAAGGGTTAAGACACCTTTTTCAGTGGCTACCGGGATTAATCTGAGTTCACATATATACAGTTTTGCATCCTGCTCCCTTTCCGCTGTTAGGGTGGTGTGCTGAGGAAGGGCAGGATGAGGAGGCACTACGCCCCATGGCCAGCTCATTCTGCAAGATCAATACAGTTTAGAGTATTATCAGCCTTGCCCACTGCTGGTGCGCATTTTCTGACCAGCCTCTCTCGCAAATGTTACCAGTCCTAGGTGCCGATTGGATTCCCTTGAAAATATAGGGGTCAATGATCAGTCATTGAAATTATTTACATCATATTTAAAGATCGTACTCAGCTGGTTTCCATTGCCGGTGTTAGCTCAGAATTGGCCCCTATGAAATGTGGTGTTCCACAGGGCTCAATTCTGGGCCCCTTGATGTTTCTTGTTTATATGAATGCTCTTCCAGATTGTATAAAACATTCAAACATCATATTATATGCTGATGAGAGGGTGTTAATCACTGATGGGATAAATAGGCAGGAAGTAGAAGGAAAGCTCCAGTCTGACTTTGAAGCCATGCAAATTTGGTGTAAGACTAAACCTTTATTGATGAATACCAAAAAAAACACAAAACAATGTTGTTTAAAACTTCTAAAACTAAAAATAAAAGCTTGGATAATGTTATGCAGATTTTGACGGGCAGATATTGGCACAGGTAGATACATACAAATATCTGGGAGCTGAAATTGATTCTGGCCTTACCTTTAGTCAACATATAGATAGCATAATAAAGAAAACTAAAATGAAATTGGGGACCCTAAAAAGGATTACTTTTTGTGTGACTAAAAATAATCGTAAGTTGGTAGCAAACCAGTTGATCATTCCTACTTTGGAATATGGATCACATGTTTATTATTGTTCTCCAAAAAAAAATCCCTACATAAACTAGATGTATTATATCATAAAATAGCTAGATATGTATTACGATGTAGTTCTACAGTCCATCACTGCTCCCTGAATGATGCTTTGTCCTGGATCCCTTTGTATCATAAAAGAGAAATAGTATGGATTGTGAAATTGGAAAATCCAGAAAAACTTGGGAAACAATTAGAATGGGTAAATTATAATTACTGTTTGAGAAATATGGATAGTACACTAAAATTAACTAGGATTCAAAATAAATACAGCACATTTAAATTTAAATATTGAGCTGCTAATTCTTGGAATAGATTATTGAAGGATTTAAGAGAAATGAACCTAACAATAAAGGAATTTGGACAAAGAATTAAACAGGACTTTGAGTACAGTGGCGTGAAAAAGTATTTGCCCCCTTCCTGATTTTCTCTATTATTGCATATTTGTCACACTGGATGTTTTCAGGTCTTTAGACAAAATATGACATTAGATATAGGGAACCTGAGTGAACAAATAACACTTTTTTTTTTTACTTATTTCATTTATTTAATGAAAAAAGTTAACCAACACCAACTGGCACTGTGTGAAAAAGTAATTGCCCCTAGTTAAATCAACCCAATTAAAGGGATAATTAGAGTCAGCTGATTGAACACAGCCAGGCTTGATTACAGCCAGCCCTGCTCAATATAAACCTCACTTATTTTGGCCCTTACCATCAGAGTCACGCTTGCCAGCACAAAGATTCAACAAGCACATTATGCCATGATCAAAGGAAGTTCCTGAAAAGATCAGAAAAAATTTGTTGCCTCTATCAGTCTGGAAAGGGTTACAAAGCTATTTCTAAGGCTCTGGGACTCCATCGAACCACAGTGAGAGCCATAATCTCCAAATGGAGAACACGTGGAACAGTAGTGAACCTTCCCAGGAGTGGGCCCTGCCAAAATTACTCCAAGGCGCAGTGTAAAATCATCCAAGAAGTCTCAAAGGATCCTAAAACAACATCCAGAGAACTGCAGGCTTCTCTTGCCTCAGCTAAGGTCAGTGTTCATGACTCCACAATCAGAAAGAGACTGGGCAAAATGGGCTTCATGTGAGGTAGCAAGGTGGAAACCACTGCTAACCAAGAAGAACATAAATGCTCGTCTCTCATTTATAAGCACCTGGATGATCCACAAGCCTTTTGGGAAAATGTTCTATGGACAGATGAGTCCAAAGTGGAACTTTTTGGACAACATGGATCCCATAATGTCTCGCGTAAAGCAAACACAGCATTCCACAGTAAGAACACCATACCAACAGTCAAACATGGTGGTGGTAGTGTGATGGTGTGGGGATGCTTTGCTGCCTAAGGACCTGGATGACTTGCCATAATTAAAGGAACCATGAATTCTGCTCTGTACCAGAAAATTCTTAAGGAGAATGTCCAGTCATCCTTCCGTCAGCTGAAGCTGAAGCGTGGTTGGTCATGCAGCAAGACAATGATCCAAAACACAAAAGCAAGTCCACATCAGAATGGCTAAAAAAGTAAAATTAAAGTTTTGGAGTGGCCTAGTCAAAGTCAGACTTAAACCAATAGAGATGCTGTGGCAGGACCTGAAGCACGAGCAGTTCATGCCGAAAACCACCAAATGTTACTGAATTAAAGCAGTTCTACGAGGAAGAGTGGGTTAAAATTCCTCCACAGCGATGTGAAAGACTGATATTGAATTATAGGAAGTGTTTGGTTGCAGTCATTGCAGCTAAATGTGGCATAACCAGTTATTAAGTGTAAGGGGCAATTACTTTTCACACAGTGCCAGTTGGTGTTGGTTAACTTTTTCATTAAATAAGTGAAATTAAAAAAAAACAAGTGTTATTTGTTCACTCAGGTTCCCTTTATCTAATATTACATTTTCTCTAAAGACCTGAAAACATCCAGTGTGACAAATATGCAATAATAGAGAAAATCAGAAAGGGGGCAAATACTTTTTCACGCCACTGTATGTATGTTTGTGCTTGGAGTAAACATCTTGTTGTTGGCAGTTCCCAATAGTTTAATGAGGGGCTACTAGATTAGTATAAGACGTAGGATGTCTGATCGTATTGCCTTTTACATAAACAAGTTTTTGTCAGGTGTGTTGTATAACAGTTTGTCATGTTAAAAATGTTTGTGTGAAGTTGATAAAATTTTTTTTTTGTAGAATGATTTGTGTCTTGTGTAATATGTGCAATATTTAAATGCTTGGAACCTTTTGTAATTTGTACATAAACATCAATAACAGGATCACCATGAAAGCAGGCCTTGTGTAAGAACTATGGTGTAAACCTTTTGCATTGCCAGATTGTTTTTTTTTTTTTGCCTGTATAAATAAAAATGTTTTTACTACTACTATATATGTCTCTGGTGTGCTGCAGGACACAACATCCCATCACTCTTCATGTGTCTGTTGCACCCAGCAGGCCTCAAGATCTCTCTCTGGGGTCTCCCGTACCCCCAAAAACTGCACTTCAAAATCATGCGATCGTTGTGGTGGTGGTCGGGGGGCGTCCCGAACATACAAACTCATGTGATCATGGTGGTGGTGCGTCCCGAACATATGAATGTGCCAGCAGAAACAGACCACCTGGTCTATCTAAGTCTGCTTGAGTGTGCGGCTACCACCCCTAGTTTGCAGATGCCCCACCCCCTCACCCTTGTCATCCCACTGCCACCCCCACCCTCACACTCCCCTGTTCCATGCCCTTTAGAAGCTGTTCACAGATTTACATACCACCACCCATTCTGGTAGGGCATTCCATTTTCCCTGGTGACCCTCTCCCTCCTTAACTTAAAGACCCCATCTGCTCCATCCTTATTGATTCCCATCAGATACTTGAATGTCTCTATCATGTCTCCTCCTCTCTCCCCCCCCCAGTCCATTCTATCCTCCAGGGTGTACATATTCAGGTCTTCTAGCCTGCTGTCATAGTCTCTCCCTCCATTCCACTTATATCTTTGTTGCCGTCCTCTTCACCCTTTCCAGTAACCTGATATCACGCTTTAGGTATGGCCTCCAAAACTGCACACAGTACTCTTAAGTGTGGCCTCACCAGTGACCTGTAGAGGGACAAGATCACCTCTCTTCGCCTGGACGAAAAAAACCCTCACTATGCACCCCAGCATTTTGTTTGCTTTTGTAGCCGTTTTCCTTCACTGGGCAGTGTTGTTCATAGTCCCTGTTACCATTACCCGTAGGTCCTTCTCCTCCTCAGTGATCCCCAGCTTAACCCAAAGTGCCTAACCTTACACTTCTTTGCATTGAACCCCAGCTGCCACCTGTCTGAACACTCCTCTAGCTTGCTTAAGTTCCCCTGCAGCTGCTTCCATCCCTCCTCTCCATCTACCACTGCTCTGATTTTTGGTATCCGCGAACAGGCTTAACTTGCTCACCACCCCATGTGCAGTGTCTGATATGAAGAGCCCAAACAATACTGGCCCCAACACAGAGCCCTGTGGCACTCCATTTGTTGCTGGCCTTGGAGTTGAGAGCTTCCCTCTCACCACCGCCCATTGCAGCCTCCCACTCAGCCTGCTTGTAATCCAGTTCATCATTTTGGCCCCTACCCCTACACCAGTTAGCTTCCCTCCAAGCTGCCCATAAGGCACAGAATTGAAGGCCTTGCTGAAGTCCAAGTAAAAAGCATCCACCGCATGACCCTCATCCAACTCACCTGTCACCCAGTCATAATGTTGTATCAGGTTGGTTTGACAAGATTTCCCTGAAACGAACCCATGCTGCCTCACATCCTGGAGGCCATTGTCCTCCATGTACGACTCCAGTCTTTCCTTTAGTATTGTTTCCATGAGTTTGCACACTATGGAGGTGAGACGGACCGGGCGGTAATTACACAGTTCACTCCTTGGTCTGCTTTTGTGTAGTGGTACTACATATGCCATCCTCCAGTCCAGTGGCACACATCCCGACTCCAGTGAGGTGCTGTACAGGTTTTCCAATAGCTCCGCCAACACCTCCACCATCTCCCTCAGCACCCCGGGGTGGATACCATCCGGCCCTGGTGCCTTGTCTACCTTCAGTGCCCTCAGTCCGTCTAGGACTCTACCTGCCTCAATTCTTCCATCTGTTACCTCCTTCCCCACCCTCCCAGCCCATTGTGGTTGCAGTCCCCCTTTTCTTCCATGAACACTGAGCAAAAGTATTCATTCAGTGCTTCTGCCTGCTCCTCCCCCTTTACGTCCACTCTCCACCCTTTTATCCTCACTATTGTCTCCTTGCACTTCCTTTTCTCCTGATGTATCTGAAAAGTCCCGCCCCCTCCCCATTAATTCCCTGTGCTAATCTCAGCTCCTCTGGGCCTTGGCGTCTCTCACTTTTCTGGTCACCTCCCTGGACCATGTTGCATACTCCTCCCTATCTACTTCCTTCCCCGTCCTCCTATACTTCTGGCGCGCCTCTCGTTTTGCTCTCACCAGTTCCACTCCACTACCTCGCTGTTCAACCAGCATGGTTTTCTTGCTCTGCTTCTCTTAGAAACATAGAAACATAGAATTTGATGGCAGATAAGGACCGCTTGGCCCACTCAGTCTGCCCATTTCTCTACCTACTGGATAAGCTGCAGATCCTAGTTAACCAGCAGCCTACTTCTTCCTACCCTCACCCCCTAGAATGGCCTTATGACTGTCCCATGCATGCTTGAATTCCACCACTGATTTTGACTCCACAACCTCCTCCGGAAGGCCGTTCCATGCATCCACAACCTCTCTGTGAAAAAATACTTCCTTCAATTACCTCTGAGCCCCCCATCTTCAAATTGTGCCCTCTTGTTCTTGCACACCTCTTTTTGAAAGATGCTACCCTCTTGGACTTTGTTGATTACCTTGAGGTACTTGAACATTTCTGTCATGTTCCCCTCTCCTCCTTTCCTCGAGGCTATACATATTAAGCTGCTTCGTCTCTCTTCATATGTCTTCCGGTGCAGACCCTGCACCATTTTAGTTGCCCTCCACTGGACAGCTTCCATCCTGTCTATGTCTTTGGGAGATTGGGTCTCCAGAACTGCACACAGTACTTCAGATGGGGTCTGACCAGCTGTCTGTACAGAGGATAATAACTTCCTGTTTTCTACTGGTGATGCCTCTCCTATGCATCCCAATATCCCCAGCCCTCCTTGCTGCCCTCTCCATTGCTTGCCCACCTTTAGGTCATCTGATATGACTACCCCCAGGTCCCTTTCCATTTTGTTGTTGTTAGTATCTCTCCCCATTGTATACTCTTCCCTGGTTTTTGTTTCCCAGGTGCATTACCTTGCACTTCTTAGCATTGAATCTAAGCTGCCATACATTTGACCATTCCTCTAACCTTGCCAAGTCCCTTCTCATCCTTTCCACCCCACCCTGTGCATCAACTCTGTTGCAGATCTTTGTGTCATCTGCAAAGAGACATTACTTTTACTCTGTGTCTTGGTGCAGGCTTCTGTTGCCTCTGTAATCCCGTTTAATAATATCCCATTTCTGCTCTGCATCCATCTCCTGCAGTATGCCCTCTAGTTTCCCTTTCACTACTTCCTGCAGCCTCCCAAAGTCTGCCCCCCTGAAGTTTACTACCTGAGTAACTGATTTCTCTGGCTCCCTGCATATGGTGATATTAAACCACACCGTTTGGTGATCGTTGCCGGCTAGTGGGTCCTCCACCTTTATTTCCCTTACTGCCTCCCCATTCGACAACACCAGATCTAAAGTGTTCTTTAGCCTAGTAGGTACACTAACCAACTGTGTCAGAAGATCCTCCTGGATCGCATCCAGGAACACTTTCTCCCTAGCACTGGAGGTGACCGGAATGCTCCAGTCAACTCCTGGCAAGTTGAAATCCCCCACTGTGACCACCTTCCCTTTTCTACATACCTTTCTGATTTGTCCTGCTAATTCCCTGTAAAGCTCCTCAGACTGGGACAGTGGCCTGTATACCACCCCAAGCCTCAGTTTCCTACCCCTTGAGGCTGGGAGCTGCAGCCAGCTTGCCTCTGTTCTCCTTTCTTCCCCCTCATCCCTTGCACATTTGATCCCGTCCCTCACGTAGACTGCCACCTCACCGCCCCTCCCTTCCTTACGGTCCTTCCTGTATAATTTGTATCCTGGGATTGCTCAGTTGCCCACGTTTCTGTGACAGCTGCAATATCCATCCTCCACACTGCTAATAGTGCCTGTAGCTCAGCTCACTTGTTGCCTAAACTTCTTGCATTCAGTAAGACCACCCTCCATCCTGCCCCCTTCCCTTCATTGGCCTCCATTTCTTTTCTTCTACTCCCTCCTTTTTTGGCCGCCATGAGTCCTTCCCTGCTAGCCTTGGGGGTAGGCTGTGACTCCACTCTATCGGATCCTGCCTACCTGCTGTCCACTTGCCACTCCCCCATCTAGTTTAAATCCACCTTTGTCGCAATATACCTCCCCAGTCTTTGATTTAATATCTCCTTCCCCTCCCCAGTCAGGTGCAGCCTGTCCCTTGCAAACAGATTGTTATTATCCCAGGTACTGCCCCAGCCGCCCACAACCCCATATCCCTTAATTTGACACCATTCTACCAACCATGTGTTCAACTTCCTAATCCTCTCCTTTCTCATTGTGCTTGCGCAGGGTACTGGGAGCACCTTGGAGAATGCGACAAACTCCCCAGTCTCCTTGTACAACCTTCCCACTTCCTCAGTCCTTTCCTTTGTTACCACTACCATTTTCCCTGCTAGGTCGTTTGTCCCCACATGTACCACAATGTGTGGTTTCCTCCTACCCCTCCTTACTCACCTTTAGGATTGCTGTCCTGCCTTGTCTGCCTTTAATCCTGGTATGCAATCCACCCATATCTGACTGTGCCTCTCCACCTTGCTGCCCCATTTGATCCCCTTGAGTATGGAGTACCCCAATACCAGTACACCTCCATCCTCTTTATTTGTGCCCATCGCCACCCCCTCACCCAGGTTCTCATTTCTGGGGCCACTCAGGATGGTGCTTTTACAGTGAGTCCCAGTGTCTTCCCCCTGCCCTTCTCAGTTGAGACTCCTCCCTCTCCTCCTGTTTGACTGCCAACCTTCCTCACCTCTGAGTATTATCTCTTCCCCTGCCATGCCATGCTCAATCTGTCCACTAGTAATGCCCCTCTCTCCCTTCGCTTTGTGAGTACTATCCTTTGTGCAATCTCCTCCTACATCCTCTTTCCCATGTGTTGCTAGTACAGCAAACATGTTCCCTCCCCCTTTGCCTTACTGTGTGTTTCCTCCTTCCTACTGCTTCTCCTCTTTTTCTAGGTCCTGCTAGAGTCCGCCCTTCATCAGCTGGCTTCCTGTCTACTGTGCCCCTCCCCCGCCCCACTATTTCTTCTCTCTGATGCCCACACAATACTCTCAGATGTCAGCCGTCCTACCGATGCAATCCTCCCTCATTCCTCAACCTCCCCAGCTCCCTGCCAAGCCACTGAACCTCTTCCTCAAGCCTCCTTAGCCTTTGGCACATTGGGCACCCTCTCAGCCTCCACAGTATGTTTATCTGCATTGCTGCCCCACAGCCATTGCACTCTACAATCCTGTTCATGGTCCATACTACCTATACAGCCTCTCCACACCAACTCTCCCTACAGCAAGTAGAATTAACTAATCCTAGCCCAGCCTCTAACAGAAATTGTTATCCTAAATGCCCTTGCATACATCATAAGACAGCCAACTGCAGTACTAACTGGAAACCACGATCCTACTCATAAGAACTATATGTTTTATATATTATTATGTATGTCTTTAAAAATTAGCTCAAGTGGTTTTTCCTTGTTTCCTACTTCTTGGCCTGTTCTGAGGGCTCAGGTCAGTTTGGAGCTCCCCAAGCTCCTCCCTCACAGCCTTCAAACCCAACCTCCAGTGGTATTTCAGGAGTGGGTGGGAGGGCTTTTACAGTCACTCCAGCCACAGAAACCTTTAAGCTAAATTCACTTTAAGCTAAATTAAAAGGAAAATAAAACAATATCAAAACTTACAAAAATCCTCTATACATTAACTCCCTCAACAGCAAGTAGAATTAACTAATCCTTCTCTCCTGTAGTTTAAAAAAAAAAAACCATAACAAAACTTACAGAAGTCTTTTCCATAGCCAGCAAGCAGACTTAACCAATCCTTCTCTCCTGCAGTTTGATGGCTCAGTCAGAATTTAAAGGCTATGTGGGTGGGCAAGTCTGGGCATGCCCTGTGCAATCACTCCAGCCACAGAAACCTTTAAGCTAAATTAAAAAAAATAAATAAAACAATATCAAAACTTACAAAAATCCTCTGTACATTAACTCCCTCAACAGCAAGTAAAATTAACTGATCCTTCTCTCCTGTAGTTTAAAAAACAATAGCAAAACTTACAGAAATCATCTCCACAGCCAGCAAGCAGACTTAACCAATCTATCTCTCCTGCAGTTTGATGGCTCAGTCAGTCCCCGACTCAATTCCCCCTTCTGACCTGGTTTTGGTAAGATTTGTTTCCTTACCCGATTCCACTCATCAGCCCATGGTTCCCCAGTTAATCAAGGCATACTGCCACAGGAACCGGTTGTCTCATACTTTCCTATGCAAATGCAGTTGACTGATGCAGCCTTGTGTAGCGGTGTATACCATAGTTCTGTCACTACACCTGTAGTCTCCTGATAAATAGTTTCCCAGTCCTGTCTCCATTGTGAGTACTCAAGCCGGGGGCCCAGATTGAATGTATCCCCTTTGTCTTTCTCCCAACTGGGGAGCACATTTCAAAGTCTCCTTATAATTCTGTTTGTATATATACACTGCATACTATATTCACGTTCTTTAAGTATTTTTCTTTACCATCATGTTAATGTCTTTCTCCTAGCTCAGGAGGAGCCCAGGATCACTCGTTGATGTTCACATATAATAATAATATAATAAAATGTATTTGATTAAGCACCTTTCAAAGTTTTCAAACGCTGTACATCAAGAAAAACACAGACATATTCAATACATACAATAAAACAACTCTAAACGAATATTACACAGCTATAATATACAGTTACAACAAAGCAGAAAATGCCTTCTTGCATAAAAAAGTCTTTAGTGCCTGTTTGAAACTCCCCACCATCCTGCTCTCCCGGAGCTGACGGGGCAGATAATTCCAGAGGGGTAGGTGCAGCAACTCCAAAAGCATGAGCTCCAGAAGACTTCAAATTTACCCTTGGAATCTCCAGCAACTCCTCGTCAGCCGAGTGGAGCTGTCTCAGAGGGGTGTAGGGCACCAGGAGCTCTTTCAAATAGTCGGGACCTAGACTGTGTAGGGCTTTGTAGGTCAAGAGACCCACTTTGAAGGTGATCCATCACTGTATTGGCAGCCAGTGCAGAGTGCGCAGCACAGGGGTAATATGAGAACTTCTGGATGCCATAGTCAACAAATGTGCTGCCGCATTCTGCACTAGCTGCAAGTGGCGGATATCAACCCCAGGAAGTCCTAGGTAAAGGGAGTTACAGTAATCAAGGCGAGATGTCACAAAGGGGTGGACCAAAACCGGCAGGTCGCTAGGTGGAACAAGGTGCCTAATCCTGGCAATGTTCCTAAGATGAAAAAATGCAGTCTTGACCACTGCAGACATCTGATAACGGAGGGTCAGACCAGTGTCAAGCTCCACTCCCAGGTTACGCACCCATTCAGAGGTGAGGATCTTGTCCACCCCCAGGATTAATCTAGAGGGGAGCCCAGTCCTCATAAACTCTCTACCCTGCGACCTGGGTCCACCACCATAACCTCAGTCTTTCCTGGGTTCAACTTTAGACCGATGGTGTCCATCCAGTCTTGGATATCAGCAAGGCAGTTGTTCAGTACCGAGATGGCACCAACCTGGTCGGGTGCAAAAGACAGGTAGAGCTGGGTATCATCAGCATAGCAGTGAAACCACAGCTCATACCATCTAACAACGTCTCAAGGGTAGCTTATATACCACCAAATAACATGGGGAAACATCGAGCCCTGAGGTACAAGAGCAGAAGGCCCGGTTGAATACAAACCCGAGACCACTCTCTATGTCTCCCTTCGAGGAAAGATGAAAACTATCTGAGGACCGTGCTCGATAGTCCACAAATGGACCTCAGGCGTTCGAGCAAAACCCCATGACCCACAGTATCAAGAGCTGATGACAGATCAAGGAGAACCAAAATGGAACGGTGTATCCGATCTCTCGCCATCAGGAGATCATTGAGCACCCGAACCAGAGCAGTTTCAGTACTATGCCTCTTATGAAAACCAGACTGGAGAGGTTTGTATAAACTATGGATGGTCAAATGGTTATCCAGCTGGACCGCCACAACTTTCTCAATAACCTTCCCCACAAAAGGGAGGTTAGATGTTGGTCTGTAGTTTGCTAGGTCATCCGGGTCTAAAGAAGCTTTCTTCAGAAGGGGGGTCACCACCCCTTCCTTCAGAGAGCATGGGAAGACTCCCGTATCTAAAGAACACCGGCTAATCCGAGCTAAGGCCAGGCCGATAATCTCACTACAACCCATAATCAGGGAAGTAGGGCCGGGATCCAAACTACAGCATGTTGGACGCATCTCATGGACAATCCTCATAGTGTCTACGAGATCCGGCAGGTCAAAGGTACTTCAGGAAATTCCGGGCTCTACGACAAAACACTGATCAACTGCAACAACCTTGGAGTGAGGTTGGAGGCACTGCCTCCTGATGTCTTCAACCTTATTTGCAAAGAATTGCGCGATCTCCTCGCAATCAGTTTGTGTAAAAGCTCGACGGATCTGCTGACAGTCTGGGTTGCACAGTCTGTCAACAGTTCTGAAGAGCTGAGCCGGTCGATTCTGTGTGACAGAAATTTCTCTAGACAGGAATTCTGCCTTCTTATGGGAAATTGCTGTTTGGTAGAGTTTATAATGCTCTAGCAAAATAAGATGGTCGGCATCAGAGGCAGTCTTCCTCCAACAACGCTCCAACCTCCGCAGCCCTCTCAAAGCCCTATCAAACCATGGGGCAACGGGACAACGCGGGAGGGGGCAAACACGGACTGGTGCAATCTGATCAAGTGCCACTGATATGGCCCTATTATAGGCCACTACCAGCTGCTCAGGATCAGTGCAAAACTCGTCAAACAACGAGAGGTCAATAACCGCCATCAGGTCTTCAGGGACAACGTCCCACAATGGGCGGTACCAACCAACTCCACAGGGGCCGACCTACCAGGGGGGCCTCAGAATTGAACCCAACTGAGTAGTGATTGGACCAACCGACTGGTTCCACCACCAAATCGGAAGCCTCGATCCCCAGGAGGAAGACCAGGTCAAGAGAGTGACCTCCCTTGTGTGTAGCTGCGGAAACAACCTGTGTAAAGCCCAGAGATGTCATCACCGGAGGAAATGTTGACCAAAAAGCGAAGATTCGTCGTCGACCCAAGCATTGAAGTCACCCAGAACCATCAATCTGGGCGACTCCAAGGCCATGTCGGTGGCAAAATCTGCTGTTTCCTGCAGGAAAAGCTTCTCATCACCTGGTGGACGATAAATGAGAGCAATCCTGCACCCTACACCAGCTGCCTCAGTGCACTCAAATGACCTGGCCTCCTCAACTGGTACGCTAGTTATGCCCAATTCGGTCTTGAAACAGACCGCACTACCGTCCAGTCTCGGGCGATGTATAACTGAGTACCCAGGGGAACAGCGCCTCTAAAAGGGGCCGCATTCCCATCCAACCAGGTCTCGGGTAATGTAAGCCAGCTCTGCCCTTGCAACAAAATCTGCAATAAGACCAGTCTTGTTGCAGACAGATCTAGCATTGCACAACAACGCCCGAGTTGGACGAGGTCGGCGAGTTGTCCCAACCACTTGCCCTCCAAAACTGGAGGTGCCCTTGGGCATGGGAACCAGAATGGGACTACCACGCTCCAGAAGCCATTTCGCCCCAGGGCGTCTTTTAGGCCTATCCACCCCTATGGGAAAGCACCGCCCACTCTGTTGTCCACAACCCCCACCCCCAGTTTCCCCTTCCCCTTCGAGCAATCCCTAGTGCCCGACACTGATGGTAGATATGAGTGGGCAGGGGGAGCAAAGAGAAGGGGCGGAGGGCATGGAGAGCGGAGGCTGAATAACACAAAACAGGCGGGGCAGGCAGGCACATCAAGCTGCTCAAAATTAAAACAATAAATATAATAGAACAACCCGCGATCTTCCTACAACTAAAGACTAACTAAAATAAAAAAAAATTAAACTTAACCGGCACTCTAACACAAAACCTGATTAATTATTTTATCCCACAATCCCTCTCTCGGCCTGGGGGACAACCAGAACTTAACCAACACAATTCTGAATTATTATTCCCAGGTCCTCTCACTACCTGGTACTTAAAAAAAAAATAATAATTAAATCGTAAAACTAATGATAAAATGTTAAATAGAGGGAATAATTTGAAAACTACTCTCCGTGACTCTCTCACCGAACCGGATACAGGTGGAATAAAAGATGTAATAAAGCACTCTTACTGCTTAAATTGTTCCCTCAAATGAAATAACTGCAAACAATAAACTTCCTATCTATATACAACAAAATATAAATATAATGTAACCCGCCCAACATCAACAAGTATAGTTCAGTTTCCGAAAATCCAAGGTTTCAAAATCCTCATTGGTTTGGCTCAAATAAAAGGCCACCAACGGGCCACAGGATCCGGCCAGCCCAAAACATCAGTGGCCCACTACTTCCACTCCAAGAGAGGACAGCCCCCCGGCTGGCCACCCTAGCCCAGGAGTGTAGAGGAAGGGGAGATTAAGGACAGGCCCTCCAGCCTACCCCACTCCACTCCTCTGTGTGTAGCACCGACCCAGGGCCCACCAGAACACTGCAAG
Organism: Neoceratodus forsteri; assembly: GCA_016271365.2. Classification (NCBI taxonomy): domain Eukaryota; kingdom Metazoa; phylum Chordata; order Ceratodontiformes; family Ceratodontidae; genus Neoceratodus; species Neoceratodus forsteri. Next base: position 406,842,051 of record CM028132.1, on the reverse strand, counting down.
CCCAACTAATAGGCCAAGTAAAGTCAATTTCTCAGAATAACATTTAAGCAGTCAGAAATGTCATTAAAAGTTTCAAAGTCACTTATTTTGCAGGCTCTTCAGGACAACTCTGTCAAATCACTAATCCCCACGATCCAACTGACCAGGAATAGGTCCAGAAATAGACAAGGAACACAGCCACATAGATAAAATCCATAAATCCAGGTTATTAATTCGGAGCAGAGCTTGAAATGAGCCAAATAGCCACAAATCAAACAGTCCTCTCCTAGAACAAGTGAATAGTTCAAACCACACAGGAGGACACAATCCAAATCCTTCAAAGAAAAAATGAACAACGACTCCGGGACATTTGCTGAGTAATACCAGGATTCATTCAGAACTCCCCAGAACACACCACAAGACTCTCCAGGTCTTCACCCTCGGAGCATCAAGCCTCTTCCCAGACGCCAAAAGTCAATTTCATTAAAATAAGACCTGACTCGTGTTGTTCAGCGTTTAAGCTCTGAACACACCAGGTCTCACTAAGTCCTCGGCGGAGGAGGACATACCCTCCAAAGGACTGAAGTGACATAGCTTAGTTTTGAGGAGTTGTTTTATGTCTGCCATAGTTTTTGGTGTAGCATCTCGACCATTTTGTCTGTAATGGGCCATAGACCACTCTCCTCATGGCCACTCTTGCCTGACTTGTTTGGCCTGGAATTCTGATTTTATTAACTTGGAGGATTTTATCAGCTTCCTCCGGGCTGTTATATATTTTAGTGCCGTCTGCCCAGAACATCCTCAGTCTGGCTGGGTACGGTGTTTGAATTTTGATATTTTCAGCTCTAAGGGCCTTAATTATTGGGATATATTGCAGTCTCTGCCTTTGAATGTCACTGAGGTAGTCTTGGTCAAAGAAAAGCCTCTTACCTTTGTACCAGACTGATCTTCCTGGACATAAGTCTCCACCACTCATTCACACTAGTGGGATTGGCGCGGAGGCACTAAGACCCATCGGGAGCAAACTTTTGCTGGAGGGTCATGCCGGGAGACAGCGCCTGTGGGAACGCAGTGCCTGAGCAGCGGCTCGCGAGCGGTAATGACCATCTTCGGCGACGCACCTCCAACCGCTTCGTTCTTTTTTCCCCGCCGAAAGGGGCGCGCCAGTGACGACGCCGCCGCTTCAGTCGGAGTCAAACTTCAAACTAGCGATAGTTTTCAGTTTGTTTTTGTAACTTTATCTCGATAAGTAGTATCGCTTAATTTTATTCTATTTTCGTTAAATTTTTCTAATATTAATTTTACTTGAAGAAGTCTCGGCCTACTGGACGGAGTCGACCATGAGCAGGTCAGGTGACGGTAGGGAGACTTCGTATGAAAGCTGTTCAGTCAGCCGGGCTGGATCCGGTCAGCCTCCTTCTCCTCAGCGGGGTTCCGACAGCGGTCAGTCCGATGCCGAGGATGGCGGTCCCACCGCCCGGCATAAAAATAAGCGGTCGCATTCCGGCACCGTTGGCCTCGAACTCTTCTTCGCCCACAGGTCAAAAGAGAAGGCATCACTCGAGGTCAGCCCTCTGTATGTCTGCTGCGTCGGCCTCGGTTATCGTTGCTAGTTGCGGTCTCCTTCGGAGTCGCCAACTTCCGTAATCGCCGTCCCGACATCGAGTCCTCCCGCCTATAGGTAGGACTCCAGATGAGCAGTTTCATCAGTGGGCGCTTCATGGAGCAATGGGGTCGGAGGTTGGTTCTTCTGCCTGGCTCGGGTTGCCTCGAGCCCTCGGCCCCTCGGGCGATCAGGTAGGGCGGTTGGACCTTCCTAGTCGCGTGGCGCCTTCTTCGGTGCCAGCGACCCCGTGCTTAGGTGTTTCCCCCCCTCACATGGCTGCGGCGCAGGGGGCCTCACCGATGCCCTTATCTCCTGTTTTTTTTCCTTCTCTAGCTTTCCAGGTTCCTGGGGCTTTTCCAGCGCCTTCGGCAGGGTCTGTTGGCTTGTCGGCGCCGTTTTCGGTGCCGCTGGGTCTTGCGGCACCGTCCGCGGTGCCGCTGGGTCCGCGCGCCGCCGGTGGTGCCGCTGGATAGGGCGCGCCATTCTGCTGCGCCATCAGCAAGGCCGTCTGGGCGCCGCTTGCGAGCGCCAAGGTGGTGCACGGGTCATGGGCTGAGCATCGAGCAGTCACCACAGCGCTGCTTAGGGCGCTTATGGGTCACAGGTCTTCGAGCGCCAGGCGCCTCGGTGCCGCTTTCAGTCTGCTTTGCCCTCGGCGCCTGCAGCCCTTGGGACTCTCCTTGTTTTTTCTGCTATTTCTCCTCTCCTAATTTTCACCCTTTCCTGTCCAAACAGTCCTTTCTGGACCATCAGGAGATGATGTTGAGCCTGACCCAGACCTTCGGTTGGGTGATGAAGTGGAGGAAACAGGATCTTTCTTTGCTACAGAGCCTGTGGTCGAGGACCTGTCCTTTAAGTCTCTGTTGAAGAACCTGGGATCCACTCTTTCTCTCCAGACTACAGACATCGATCCTGGGAAGATATTAAGACTCCAGTATCTTCATGCTTCGGAGATCCCTATGGATTTGACTCCTCCGATCCAGCCTTCCTTCGAGACGCTGTCTCAAATGGTATGGAATAATCCTGCTCTTATTCCCTCAGTGGCTAAATCCATTGATAAGAAGTATTCAGCTCCCAAGGATCGTCCCATTTTGGCATCCCAAGCCTTTGCGGATCCTATTGTAGTCCTGGCAGAGAATGACAAGGTCGTTCTTCCTCAAACTACTACAGCTCGACCTATTAACAAAGAGTCTCGTAAGATTGATACATTAGGTAAGAGAGTCTTTGCTGCCTCCACTCTAAGTATGCGTATGGACAGTTATCAAGGCTATTTTTCTCAGTATGAGTATATCCTGTGGCACTCTATGAAAAGAATGGTTGAAGCTCTTCCAGATTCGGATTCCAAGTCAGAGCTTCTTCTGACCGTTATTAGAGGTATTGAGTCCAATAACCAACAGGTCAAAGCCGCCATGGGCAGCTTTGACACTGCTTCTCGCTCAGCAGCAGCGAGGATTTGTAACTCGCGCCATTCCTGGCTGCTGCTACTTGGCTTCACGAATGATGCTCAGCAGCAGGTGATGGCGCTGCCTTTGATGGCTCCTTTCTTTTGGCCCTCAGGTGGAGCAAGCCTTAGAGGCCACTCAGAAGACTAGATCAGCCATTAGTTGGCCAGACCTCGCCTGCCCCTCTCGGGGCATGTGAACAGACGTCCAGTTTCATAGTCGTCAGTCCTAGGCAGAGGCAGGGAAGCTCCATAAAAGCCAACCTGCCCAACCTCAAAAGAAGACGCAGCAGAAAGCGCAGGGGCCTAAAGCTCCCAGCGCCACCTTATGAGTCGCTGGCTCAAGTTCCATCCACTCTGCCCAGGTGGAACTTTCTCCTCCGGGTGGAGGTCGCCTGATGTACTTCTACAACCAGTGGAAGTCCATAACTTCAATGGGTCCTTCGGATAATCCGAGGGTTATTCTCTCAATTTCTTGAAACCCCCGACTTGTCCTCCCAGGACGACAACCCAGGTTGTCGGCCTCTCAGTCAGACCTCCTCACCCGGAGATCCAGGGCCTTCTGAACAACAGGGCAATAGAACTGGTGCCTCCGCATTCATGTAAACACAGGGTTCTACTCCCATTACTTTCTGGTTCCAAAGAAATCTGGGGGATGCGCCCATTCTAGACCTCAGAAAGTTAAACAGATTCCTCCCAGGAGAAATTCAAGATGATTTCCTAGGTACCCTGTTACCCTTGCTGCATCAGCACGACTGGCTGGCCTCTCTGGATATGCAGGATGCTTACCAGCATATCCCTGTCCACCCGACCCACCGCAAGTTCCTCAGGTTTGTAGCTTTGGGTCAGCATTATCAGTTCAGAGTCCTGCCCTTTGGGCTATCCTCGGCGCCGCGGTTTTACAAAGTGTTGTGCAGTTCTCACGGCGCATCTCAGGAAAGTCGGACTCCGAGTGTTTCCCTACCTGGACGATTGGCTTCTAGCAAGCCCTTCCGTCCAAGGGACTTTGGAAGCCGTGCAAACGACTTCTCGTCTTCTCACGTCCATGGAGTTCTGCTGAATTTGAAAAATCTCAACTGCAACCTCCCAGAGGCTCCTTTTCATAGGGATGCTTCTAGACACCTCTTCAGCGAAGGCTTTCCTTCCAGAGGACAGAAGACTCGACATCCTTCGAATGGCCTGTTACATCAGGGAGAACCAATCGGTTACAGCTCTCTCGATGCAACGCATGTTGGGTCTCGTGGCGTCCTCGGTCTTCACTGTCCCCCTGGCCCGACTGCACATGAGAGCCACCCAATGGATGCTCTCCACTCAGTGGTCCCCGACCTCTCACCCCCAGTCTTATCCCATCAAGGTGACGGAGCCCCTTCGAAGGTCTCTCACCTGGTGGTCTCAAGAGAGCAATCTCCTGGAAGGATTCCCTTTGCTCCCCGGATCATCAGATCTCCATCACCACAGACGCATCGCTATGGGATGGGAGCTCACTGTCTCTCCCTCCACACCAAGGTGTATGGACTCGTTCAAAACTCATCTCCACATAAATGTCCTGGAGATGAGAGCGGTCCTCTATGCAATCCGAGCTCTGAAGGATGTCCTTTGTCACAAGAACATTCTCCTTCAAACGGACAACAAAGCAGTGATGTATTACATCAACAAGCAAGCGGTGTTCATTCTTACCCCTTTGCAGGGAAGCAATGAGGTGTGGGAGTGTGCTTGGAGCACAAGTCTCTGATTCAAGCGGTTTATCTGCCAGGTATACAAAACGACTCTAGCAGATCACCTCAGCAGAACGGAGGCAGACCTCACGAGTGGTCTTCGATCCAGCCATAGCTCGGTCCCTGTTCAAAGAGTGGGGACTCCAGACCTGGACCTTTGCATCCCCACTCAACGCAAAACTGCCTCTCTTCTGCTCCAGAAATCCAGGGCCTGGCATTTCTGTCAGGATGCGTTCAGGCCTGTGTGGACAAAACGCTTTCACGCCCTTCCACCGCTCTCTAATCCAGAGAGTACTCCTCAAGTTCGAGTCTCAGGGGACCAAGATGATTCTCATTGCTCCTTCCTGGCCTCGCAACTATGGTTTCCTCTACTCAACAGTATGTTGGCAGCCTCTCAAGACCACTTCTTTGCAAATCAGTCTTTGACTCAGGGTTCGTTGGTCCATCCCAACCTGAAATCACTTCACCTTCATGCTTGGCTCCTGAAGAGATAGAAGTGAATCGGTTCAACGCTCTCGTGGAGTCTCAGACATCCTTCTGGCTGCTCGGAAGCCAGCCAATTGAAAACGACGCTCCAAATGGAAACGTTTCTTCTGGTGTGCAAATCCTCTGGAATCCCTTTTCCTGTCCTCCTGGCAAGGTTCTGGAGTATCTTTTGGACCTGTCAAACTTAGGTCTTCAGTACTCCACAGTTAAAGTTCACCTTAGTGCCATCTCAGCGTCCATGAGCCGGTTTCTTCCTTAACTCTGGCTCAGTTACCTATGGTGAAGAGATTTCTTAAGGGATTCTCCATACCAGACCCCTGTTAGCGTCCAGTTGCAGCCTGGGACATTAACCTGGTGCTAGACATGCTCACTGGAAGCCTTCGAACCCTTAGCTACCTGTGAGCTAAAATTTCTTACCTGGAAGACTGCTCTTCCTGGTGGCCATTACCTCAGCCCGCAGGGTCTCTGAGATACATGCTCTGGTTACGGACCCTCCGATACTGTATTCCATAAAGACAACGTAGTTCTCCATTACTCATCCTAAATTTCTTCCCAAGGTTGTGTCAGAATTCCATCTAAACCAACCTCTGGTACTTCCGCTTACTTCTAATTTCCAAAATGAAGGGAGCGAGCTCTTCATTCCTGGATGTTAAGAGAGCCTCATGTTCTCTTTAGATAGAACCAAGGATGTTCGCAAGACTCAGCAACTGTTCGTTTCTTTCAGCGACACCCGGCTGGGTCAACCTGTCGCTATTAGATGCATCTCTTCATGGTTAGTGGCATGCCTTCATCATTGCTATTCCATGGCTCAAGTTAAATTAGAAGGTAGAGTGTCGCTCACTCTACTAGAGCGTCATGCATCCCTAAGCGGAAGTCGCAATGTTCCAATTGCAGATATATGCAACGCCATACCTGGAGCTCAGTGCATACCTGTGTTAAGCACTATGCACTGGATGTTCATGCTAGGCGACATTCCGCATTCGGTAGAACTATCCTTAATGGGCTTCTATCTTAGACGCGTGAGCTCTGGCTCTCCTGCCGCCCTTTTGGGGGATTATCAGCTTGGTACTCTCCCACTAGTGTGAATGAGTGGTGGAGACTTATGTCCAGGAAGATAGGAAAATTACGTACCTACCGTAATTCTTGATCTTCTTGGACGAGTCTCCACCACTCATTCACACGCCCACCCTCCATCCCCCGAGCTCACCGCTGTATTGGTCTTCACTCCTCAAATCTTTAGGCCGTGAGGACTTCTTTGCTGACCTTCTTACACGGTCATCAGACTATCTTATGTCCGCTTTTTAATGTTGGGTTTACTCTTTACGTTAGTTGCTGCACCTCCTTGGTAAAAATTACTGAGGCGGTTGGAGGGTCGTCGCCGAAGGATGGTCATTACCGCTCGGGCAGCTGCTTTCGCTGGTGTCTCATGTCGGTGTCTCTGCCACACCCTCCAGCAAAAGTTTGTTCCCGATGGTCTTAGTGCCTCCGGCGCCAATCCCACTAGTGTGAATGAGTGGTGGAGACTCGTCCAAGAAGATCAAGAATTACGTAGGTAGCGTAATTTTCCTTTTTCCCCTGTCATAGGACACCCTCGCTTGTTTTGTAACTTCCGAATTTCATGATTATCTGGCTGTCGTGTCAGTTGGCTTTGGGATCAAGGCCCTGTGAGCTCTTTCTATATTAAGCTCGGTGGTGGTGGTGGTGGTGGTGGTGGGGGTCCAGCATTTCTCTTAAGTAAAGCCACCAGGAACTCACACACCCGATTCCAATCCTTCTAGCAGGCCTGGCCGTCTCAGATTGTCTCTCTGACTCCACGCCTCCGAGTCGGTGCATTTTTCTTGAAGTGAATCTGCAACCTGCACCAGTGCCTCCACTGCTGCTCCAATGCGGCCCATGGTGTCTTCGGAGGATGAGACACGTTGTTCCGTCTCCACCTGCCTCGTTTCAACATTTAGGAGCCTGGTGTTGATTTTTATGAATTCCTCCCAGTTCTCGCTCCTTGATGCCCAGATCTCCTGTAGAATGGTATCAAATCTGTTCCAATTAATCCTATCATTTTCCAGGTCGGTGTCATATTCCTGCTCCCCAGAACTGGCAGGGGAGTTGCTGCGACTGTGGTCCGTTTCTATTAAAGCAATTTCTTCGGTTTTCAGGGTTTGTTTCTGACGACTGTTTTGGCTCTGGTATTACGACCTATTCCCTCACTTTTTGACGATATTAATTTTCTCTGCTGCCTTTTTTTTTTTTTTTTAAATCAGTTGCAGGTGAATTAAGTTTGGGGGAGAACAGATGTCTGTTTCTAGCTGCTCATGCGGTTGCTGACGTCACGGAAGTCCCACATTCAGTTCCTTAAGCAGTGGGAGACAGAGGATTTAGACCCTGAGAGATGCTGTCTGGTGAAATTCTTAAGGGCCACTGACCTGAAACAGTTAGTCATTCCACCATTAGTGGAGCCCTTCCAGGATGTTACAGAAGTAGCCTGGAGACACCCTTTCACTACCTTGGCGGTTCCTAAGAAGGCAGACTGCCTATATAGGACCACCTAGGGAGGAGCCACATTTGAGTGAGCAACCCAAGGCAGATTCAGTGATTCTTATGACTGCTCACGGGAGGACTCAACAGCCAATACATATGAGCTCCCAACCGTCAGATAAGGAGTCCAGGAAGATGGACCGTTTTGGCCGACAGGTGTACTCTTTAGCCACTTACACGGTCCTGTCATTAAATTTTCTGGCATACGTGGTGATGTATCAGAAATTTCTCTGAAATAAGTCTATGGATCTGGCTCGGTCACCACCTGACTCTGCTAACAAGACAGAGCTCTTAGCCATTCCCCAGCCCAGTGCTGACATTGACCAGCACGTCCTCAGGTGCTCATATGACTCTGCAGACATTGCTGCTAGAGCAGCTGCCACAGGGGTATGCCTATGGCACTACTCCTGGTTGAGGGTCTCGAGCTTCCGCCAGGATTTTCAGGATTCTGTCCTGGACTCCCCTTTCCTAGGACCAGTTCTTTTAGGCCAGGAGGCTGAAAAGGTGATCACTGGTCTGCAGGACTCAGGAAAAGCAGATCTTACTTCGAGAGGGTTCCTGCAGTAGGTCTTCACGTATAGGACTGCGCCCCCTGGCATCAGGACAACATGGCAGACTTTTAGCTAGCAATCCATAGCGGGGGACTGCCCCCGACGTCACATGATGGGACGTCAGCGTGACACTATATAGGGGCAGACACCACGCCCACCCTCCAGTTCTTTTCTGCTGTCGACCTGTGCAAGTCAGACCTCATGGTGAACTCTGTTACAGTCGACCACCATCTTCTTAAGTATTTTTTTTTATTATTCCTTCCCTTTTATTTCAGTTCCGTCATTTTTTGCATGTTTGCTCCATTGCGTCAATCGAAGAAGTGCTCCAAGTGCGGTGCCCAGATCCCGCACAGGGACGAACACTCCCGCTGTGTCCTCTGCCTAGGCCCCAAACATCGGATTGATGACTGCGACATCTGCCAGTGCTTCAACAAGGCCACACGTGTCGGATATCAGAAAGCCCTCTATGCCCACCTGCTGAAAAAAATGCCTGCATCAATGGAAAAGGAGCATCAGGAGCTATGGGAACGCTATTTCTCACCACCACCAAGCACAAGAAAAAGAAAGGGGAAGGACTGGGACCGGTCCCCTTCTTTCCAGCTACGCCAAGCTGTTGACGCCATCGCTGGTGGGGCTTGTACCTCGGTAAGCAGTACTCCTGCTTGGTCTCTGTCTGCCCTGGCGGATCGGTCACCAACCCCGCCACCGTAGTCAGAGGGCAGTAGGGTGTTCTCTACAGGAGCACCTTGTTTCGGGGCCTGTCAACAGCTCTCCAGCCGATAAGTCACTCTTCAGTTCTCCCAAAGGGCACACGACACTGGTTGATGAGCCGGACCCCAGCTCCTCTGTAGTCCACTCGACCATGACCAGTAAGTTGGACCTGGTTGTCAGCCTGCCCATCAACCGCTCAGCCGATGCTCTTCCGTCGGGCCTTTCTTACTCACCCATCGCTGAGCAGAGCCAGCTTCCAGGCACCCTCTCTTCCCGAGAGTTCTTCCTCTCGGGACTCCTTCATTCCTCTGACTCAAGCCTGACCCTCGTTTTCCCGGTTCTCTGGGATACGAGTGCCTCTGCTCAAGGGCATCTTCCCCTACATCGGCTCTCTCTCCGAGCTCCCGCTTCTCCAGCGGGCCTGTCGATGGGATTTTCATTCCGCATCCCTCGCTCTCCTCTGGCCGGGCTTTGGGTTCTGTCGGACCTCCGATGCCGACCCCTCACTGGTTGGACGACCTTCTGACCTGATGATTGCATCTGGATGGGGTGACCCGCCTGTTCCTTCCACTCTGATGCCGGAGCCCCCACCTGGTCCCTCTGGAGTACCAGCCAGGACCCCGGATCCTTCAGGCCTGCTGATGGACCCTTACAGCCCCAGTAGTTCCTTGGCCTGCCTCCCTCATGGTCATCAGCTCCTCCACCTTCCGCCCCTCAGGGCACTAACCCTGGCAACCCCCCACCACAGTTTCCTTGTTCTCTGGCACTAGGGAGCCGTCGCCAGGTTACCCATCGCATGCTGTAGCATACGGGTACCCGGCACCGGGTCACTTGTACCAGGGGTATCAGTCTCCATCTTACTCTGGTTGGTATCAGGCTCCTGGCTAACCCTCATATCCTCCCTCAAGGTACCCAGGCTTTCAGCTGCTGCCTCCACCTCCTCCTCCTCCTCCTCCTCCTTCATAGCCTCTGACCTCGGACAGGTCACAGGCTGACTCCCAAGGGGCAATTCCTGCATAGTGGAAGGACACCAAGTCTCAGCTCCTGCAGGAGCTTAGTCACCCGCAGCCTATTATGGTCTCCACCCCGACCCCTAGGGCAATCCCTAGGAACCCCTCTCCTGTCGACCATCAGTTATCAGACAGGGACTGGGCCATCTGCGCCCATCTAGGCCCCGTCGTGGAAGCAGGGTCTTGGAGGAGGCATCTGACAAAGCCTCCCTCCCTAGTAGACTGGAATCTTCTGACTCAGAGGCAGAGTCTGCATCTTTGGCCAGCTTAGGGTCTCGTACCCCCCTGGATCCTCCGTCAAAGGAGTCTCCCAAATCTCCTCCAGAGGACCCCTCATTTGCGAAGCTCCTTCAATCTATCCAGCAGGCATGCGGCTGGGCATCCCAAGATCTGGATCCCAAAAGGAAGAGATTCGTGGAGCATCGAGACTTGACAAATGTGGACCCCTTAACCATACCTCCGTGGACGGGGCCGCATGAGGACCTAACGTCCACCATATGACAACAACCTTCCTCCATCCCTACGGTCTCTAAGAAGGCCGACAGGACCTATCACCCCCCCCCCGAAGGGGCCAACCATCTGACCATCCAACCTAAGGCCGATTCTGTTGTTATCGCAGCGGCCCATGACAGGTCGGCTTAGTCCAAACATTTAAGTGCCTCACCTCCAGACAAGGAGTCCAAACAATGGGCCAGTATGGTTTGAAGGTCGATGCTTCCTCCACCTGCGCCATCCAGTCTCTCAATTACATGGCACATAATGATTTCTTTCCAAATCTGCCTTATCTGACCTAGAATCCGAGCTCCAGTCCATACTCAACAAGAGTCTCAGGACCAATCTCTTGACAAGATCAGACTTACCAAGTCCTCCTGTCACCACACATTGCAAGCCATCTATGACTCTGTTGGACTCGGTGGCCCACTGCACCACTTCAGGCATCTGTCTGAGGCACGTGGCATGGCTCTGCCTAGTGGGTCTGGTGCAAGATGTTCAGACCACCCTTCTGGATACATCCTTTAGGGCTCCATCCTGTTTGGCGGTGATGCCAAGGATGTTATCACAGAACTACAAGAGAGCAGAAGATCTCTTCAGGATGTCCATTCCATGTACCACTCTGGTCCCAAACCCAAGCAGTCCTTTTTGACCGCAGCAAAGATGGAACAGACAGATAATGCACATTAAGCCATCCAGGTGGGACCCTGTTACTCCATGGGATCTCTTATTCATGTTATAAAACTTATGTTGTCTCCTTTTGAGCTAGCCGCAAGTTGTGAGCTACACTTCCTGTCTTGAAAAGCATTGTTTTTAGTTGCCATTACTTCAGCCCAGAGGATTTCCAAGCTATAGGCTCTGATATGTAAAGAGCCGTTTTGATTTTTCACAGGGACCGGGTATCCATGCATACTAATCCTAAGTTCTAGGATCGTGGATATGTTGTTCTATTTACACTTATTGGCTTGTTCTTTCCCTTTAAGAATCTTGCAGGACGGTCTTTAAGCTGGCTGTTCCCACCCACCTGCGTGGTATATCTTTCGACTTCGCCCCTTGATGCCAGATCTTCCTTTCCGCTGGAAGATTCAGGTTCCCTCCTTATCGCTCACACATTACTGTAGGTCTCAAGTATCAACCGGATTTACTAAAACTCAAACTCATACGAGTTTCTTTTAATTGTTTTGCGATCTGGACTCGATGAAGGATAAGTCTTCCCAGTTTCCGCTGCCTATGCAGGCAAAAGATGTCTCAGACTGACCCGCATGCTTTGTGCATTTGTTGCCTGGGTCATGATCACGACACTCAGGTGTGCAAAATATGTCATGCTTTCCATCCCAGCGTTCTGGATGATCATTTCTCACGATTGCACCTGGGCGGGCGGGGAAAAACAGAGCCGACTGGGCAGTTCAAAGAAGCCCGTTGGGCAGTCTCTACTGACTGTATGGGATCCGCTGAGCAGCTGTAGCAGATGATGACCTTTGAAGAGGAGGCATGGTTCGCTGATTGGTCCTCTTCCTCTTGGTTTCGTTCTACTCAATCCGGGCTCCACCTTCTCAGGCTCCTTTAAGGAGATGTGTCAGTCTCTCCTTACCAAAGGATAGGGTCCCTAGAAGATGCATGTATCTCGGTCCGGTAAAAGGAAAAGGAGAAAGCAGGTTCGTCTTGTCGACGACATTTCTGGAATCATGAGAGATGTTGGTCCCAGGAATCTGTTGTCTCAACTTTGGTTGAGGTTTCGGGCTTGGCCACTGGCTTTATGGTACCTCTGTCAGGCCAGCCAGCCAAGACGCGGGATGACAATCCGGTCTAAATAATTATTGACTCTGTCGACCTGTCGGTGCTGGATGAGGCCGACATCTCCTTATTCAGGACCCCGGTCCTGCTTGGATCCACTGAGGAGGAGACCCAGCCAGCTGGAAACCTCTTCTGTGTCCCGATCCCTGACCTGGAAGAGCTGTGGGTTTCCCCGACTCCTTCCGAACGACCTTGTTGGTTCCCCCAGTGATCCAAGTCAAGGTCTCTGACCCCTTCGACCGACAGGCTGAAGAAGGTGCATAAGTGCTCCAAAAAGCAGCGCCACCACCATTTTCCCCCGTCCTCCTCTGAAGAGGAGAGACGCCAATGCTACAAGGATTTGATGTGGTAGCAGCTGATTTGGCCATCCAGAAGTTGACTCCGCTTCTTCTCCAGCCATTACTTGGCTATCACCTCCAGACCAATGACAACTCTTCAGGAACCGATCCACATCATCCCTGCTGGCAGAGCCAGTCAAGACCCTCCTGACTCGGCTTGAAACTGGCCTCTCCACCAGTTCTGGTGGAACCGCCACCGAAACAGCCCACCTCCGGGGCTCCTGCCAAGGGGTCTAGGCCTGTTTCGGACCTTCCGCACAGGCTGTCTGTCACCCTCACTCCCAACCATCCAAGACAGATGGAAGGCAACTCTGGTGGCCGGCTGATCTGTCTGGAGTCCAAGAGGCTCGGACCTACATTCTCATCCCTTGGATGACAGATACGTAGGGAGCCTTTCGCCGGAAGTGGGCCCCACTTCTTTCATTTATATCCTCTGTCTCAACTCTGAATTCATGGGGATGCCCTTGGAGCCTGTTCAGAATCTGGCTGAATACCCCCTCACGGATATCCTCAAATGAGGGGATACTCCAACAGAGGCCTTTCCAGTGGCCGAGGCCATTATTGGTCCAACCTTGGAGTTGTGGCAGCACCTTCCCTCCTGCCCTGTGCTTTCAACCCATATGGCCCGGAAATACGCGGTCCCCATCGGCTCCTGTTCGGGATTCACAGAGCACCTCTCGTGGAGGGACTGAGGATCGAATCTGTGTTCAGGTGCTCGGAAATTGGGAGACACCGAAAGACCCTGAACAAAGAGTCCAAGAAACTGGACCATCTTGGCCTGGAAAGTCTATGCTGCTTCTTCGCTTGGGTCTTCGGCCAGGCAAGCTCGGCTGTCATCATGGTGCATTTTTCCCACACCCTTCTTGGCCCTCTGGATGAGGTCCTCCCTCATCTCTCCAGAGACCTCCAGACCTTGGTCAAGCAGATCCATGACCAGGGCTGGATGGTTGCGAGGCATCAACTTCAGACTGCTCTGGACATCGGGAACTCCTGCATCCACTTGGTGGCGGCCGCGGTTGCCATGCGCCTCAGGGCCTGGCTGAGGGTCTTCACCTTCACAGTGGACACTCAGCACACGTTGACGGACGTCCCCTTCCTGGCTACCGATCTCTTCGGTCCAGGAGTGGATGATCACCTGCAGCTCATAGAGAAGTCCAACGCCACCTTGGACTCTGTGACTTCTGCTGAGAAGGAATCCCAAAGTTACAAAAAGCAAAAAAGAAAGCCTTTTCGGCCTTCTGCCCCTGTGGCCAAGTAGCCCCATTTCCAATCGGGGCAGCAACAGCAGCAGACTCAACCTTGGCGCCCTCAGCCCAAAACAGGGCCTCCAGTGGACCGTAAGCCTGGAGGAAAGGGTCCTGGTGGCCCCCAAACCGATCCTCCTCCTCCAAGCCTGCACAGTGACGGAATGGGGCTATGTCTCATATCTGTTACAACAGCTGTGGGTCCTCCCATGGGGGCTGGCTCTGCCTCTTCCTTTCCGCTTGGTCCACTGTTATAATGGATAGGTGGGTTCTGGAAGTATTCAGCCAGGGGCTGCCCCTGGAATTCGAACAGTACCCACCAAGTCGAGCCTGCGCCCCACGGAAGGAGATGGTGTCTGTGCACACCCAGTCAGCTGTTTGAGACGACATCGCTCAACTCCTCCGCAAGGCGGTAATGGCCAGAGTCGCAGATCCCCCTGTCAACCCAGGGTTCATTTCCAGGTACTTCCTGGTTCCAAAACAGACAGGAGGAGGGGCTGGTGCCCCATTCTAGATCTGCATGACCTGAACCAATTTCTCAGGTCTCGCACATTCAGGATGGTAACTTTGTCTCAAACCATACCATCTCTCGAGCAGAACATGTGGTTCTGCTCACTGGATCTTCAGGACATGTATTTTCACGTCCTGATCCGTCCGTCTCACCGAAGGTTCCTTTGCTTCCAAGCAGAGGGAGCCCTCTTCGAGTTCCAAGCCATGCCGTTCGGCCTGTCATCAGTCCCCTGGGTCTTCACCAAATGCATTGCAGTGGTGGTGGCCAACCTTCGGTGTTGGGGGGTCAGAGTGTACCCCTGTCTTGATGACTGGCTTATAGTGGGTCCCTCCATACAAGAGGGTGGAGAAATCCAGGATCTGGCTCTAGACCTGCATCAGAACTCGTACCTTCGCAGGTCATCTGCTTCATCGGGGCAGAGCTTGACTCTTGCCGAGCCAGAGCCAGGCTCCCGACGGACAGGGCCGAGGTTCTCTCCTCCTTTGCCCGATCATTTCTGGTTGGGCACTTTTGCCCTGCCCGGGATTTCCTGCGCCTTCTGGGGTACATGGCGGTCTGCACCACTGTGGTCCAATGGGCCTGGTGGCATGTGCGCCCCCTTCAGTGAGAACTGGCCAGCCAGGGACTCAGAGTTTCGATCACTTCAACCAGCTGGCCACTGTGACCCAGAACATGTGGTATGCTCTCCAATGGTGGACCATCTTAGAACATCTGCAGGAAGGGATCTCGTTTGTCCATCCAGAGCTGATGGTCATCCTGACAACCGATGCCTCTCTCACGGGCTGGGGTGCCCACATGGGGAATCACAGAGTCCACGGGCTGTGGACCCCTGAGGATTCCTGATGTCCTATCAACCTGCTGGAGTTCCGAGGAGTTCGGCTGGCCCTAACTGCATATACTCCATTTCTTCAGGCTCAAGTGGTGCAGGTCCAGAGAAACAATACCATGACCATGTACTGTCTCAACAAGCAGGTGGCACGACTCCCAGCCTCTGTGCAGGGAAGTGCTCCACGCCTGGAGCCCTCGTCAGTGACTGAGGCAGATCTCCTAGCCATCCAAGTGGCAGGAGCCTCAAATCAACTGGTGGGTGCCTTCAGCCGTGTGGGGGAGAAGTCCCATGAGTGGTCTCTCCATCTAGAGGTATCATACAGCCTGTTCTTCCAGTGGGACACCCCCTCAGGTGGACCTGTTTGCCTCCAGGGAGAACAACAAAATGAGGCTATTCCATGCCCGCCCCCCTCAGCAGGGCTTACTGCAGGGGGATACCTTCTCGAGGCCATGGACCACAGGCCTCTTCTGTACCTTCCCTCAACTCCCGTTGGTCCACAAGGTGCTCCTCAAGGTCCGGAGGGACAAGGCATAGGTGATTCTGGTAGCCCCAGACTGGCCCCACCAGTTCTGGTATCCAGATGATTTCAGCCTCAACACCAGGCTCCTGAGACGTCTCCCAGAACGCCCGGACCTGCTCTCAGTCAATCAGGGGAAGGTATTCCACCCGAACCTTTGATCCCTGCACTGACAGCCTGGTTCCTGAGCAGCTAGAGTTCCAGGCTTTGGGTCTCTCCAGAGATGTACTCACCATAATGGAGGCATCCAGGAAGGAGTTGACTTGGAGGTGCTATGCCTTTAAATGGAAGAGATTCTCCATTTGGTGTCAGGGCAAGGGCCTGGACCCTTCATCCTGTCCGGTGGCTATCATCCTCAAACTCCTTTGGTCTCTATCAAAGGAGGTCTTGGTCCAGATCCTTAAGGTGCACCTGGCTGCCATCTCTGTTATCGGGCATGGGGCCGGTCAGCAGATGGTGGCTCAAGAGAAGGTGGTCTAGTGCTTCTTTAAACGCCCCGACCACATTTCCCCTCCAGTGCATGAACCACCACCACCATGGGATCTACTGCTGGTACTGGCACAGCTCATGGGTAAGCCATTCGAACCAATGCACAGGTGTGAGATGTCACATCTGTCATGGAAGACCGCCTTCCTGGTGGCTATCACGTCAACCAGAAGGAATGAGGAGCTGCAGGCACTCTCTGTCGACTCTACTTACCTGGTCTTCCACAGGGACAAAGTTGTCCTGCGCCCTCACCCGAAATTCCTTCCAAAGGTGGTGTCTGAGTTTCACCTCAACCAGATGTTGACTCTGCTGGTGTCCTACCGTGATTACACCTCGGAGGCTGAGTACAGGCTCCATACTTTGGACCTGAGATGGGCGCTCTCTTATTATAAGGAGCAGATGGCTGAAGTTTGGGGAGAGATTCGCCAGCTATTTGTCACCTACACTAAAGCCGCACCTGGCAGGCTGGCAGCAAAGCGGACGATTGACAGATGGATTACATCGTGCATCGATCTCTGCTATGGGTTGGCGGGTGAGAACCTCCCGTGGGCTAAAGCTCATTCCACCTGCCATATCGCTGCATTGGTGGCTGCTTCCAGGGACATCCCTATCCAGGAAATCTGCAGGGCTGCTACCTGAAGTCAGCAAACACCTTCATTACCCCTACCACATTAACCTAGAGTCACACCGGGATGCTGGTTTTGGGGCCTCAGTTCTCCAATCTCTGTTCCCTAAGTAGGGATGTGCACCTTGCCTCCCTCCTCCCGGAGAACTGCTAGAGTCTGCAACAAGTGTGGCTAGAACAACATATCCATGATCCTAGAAAACAGGTTACTCACCTGTAACAGTAATTCGAGGAGTGGTATATGTTGTTCATCCACAGGGCGTAGCAAGAGATAAACTACCCAGGTGGGTGGAAGGAGCCAAATTAAAGACCTTCTGGCAAGATTCTTAAAGGAAAGGACATGCCAACAAGTGTGGATTAACATATACCACTCCTTGAACTACTGTTACAGGTCAGTAACCTGTTTTTTCTCCCAGTGTGGTGTCGAGTTCCTCTTAACCAGGACATTCATCTCCCAGTTTATTGCCCAGAGTACTCAAATAAAGGGAAGCCTTTTGAATACTCTGGATGTTCTCAGAGCTCTATGATTTTACGTGAGACCGTACTCTATGTTCTAGGAAGACAGACCAGTTGTTTGTGTCTTTCGCTCAGAGAATGTTAGGGGTACCAGTGACTAAGCAGACGTCCAAATGGTTGGTCAATTGTATAATTTTCTGCTATCAAATGAACAACAAACCTTTACCGGGACCGGTTAAAGGCCATTCCACCAGGGGTGTTGCCACGTCCGTCACATCCCTCTGAAATGTCTTGGCAGCTGCCGCTTGGAGTTCCGTCCATACCTTCATTAAACACTTCAGTTTGGACATTGCTTCCAGAAGGAGGGCTGGCTTTGGCCTTGCCATCCTCCAGGGACTGCTCTCTTAAGAGCACTGGTGGTTTCCTTTCTTTCTATAACCATCGCCCATCTGACCTGGATTGTATCCCTGTACTCCTTGGGACTCAGTCCTAATGGTTGTTACCTGCTGCAAGAGCTGTATCTCGAAGTGAGATAGTAAAATTATGTAAGAACTTACAGTAATAGTAGATCTTTGAGAAGAGCTCTTGCAGCAGGTAGGCTTTCCCTCCCACCTTCCCCCATGGTTATGTACATTTTCTTCTCTCTGGGGGATGTTAGAACCTCCTTGGTTCCCCATCCTTTATGCTAGCCGGGTCTCCGGCGGGCAAATTGAGGTGGTGCTGGGGGACCAACCCCTTTATACCATTGGTGACGTCGGGGGCGGGGCCAACGTCAGTGGTCGGTCTCCCACCTTGGACTGCTAGCTAGATTTTTCCGTTGGGGGTCCTAGTGCCTCTCTGCATAGTCCTAATGGTTATTACCTGCTGCAAGAGCTCTTCTTGAAGATCTACTGGTACGGTAAGTTCTATATAACTGTACTTTCCTACCGTGAGCACAGTGATGTGACCCCAAAGTAACCATGGTAGTAACATGGATTCGTCTTTGTAAAAGTAGGACAGTGCTCCCTCACTAATACCTCGATTGGCGGCTGCTTCTCCATCCCATCCAAAAAAAAAACAAAGCACAGATTGGCGGCTGCTTCTGAGCCTCCCCCATACAAAAGTAATCCAGGTTTGGCGGCTGCTGTTCCCTGGTGCCAGTACCCCCACCCTGCCCATTTTCAGTGTGTGACACTGGAGAGCCCACCCCTGGTGCTGCCAAACATACACCAACACTGGGGTGCCCAGTCCCCAGTGCTGGTACCTGAAATAAAGAAAACCATCACTCACAGTCTTTTTTTGTTTATATATCTTGTAAAAAAGAGAAATGCCCATCAATGTCTGTTGCTGCCATTATCCAGCCCCCCACCTGACCCTCCCACTCAACATCCCTCCACCCCTTACTTGCCTACCAGGGGTCCAATGCCGTAATCCTCTCCGGTCCAGAGACATGTCTTCACTCTTCAATGCCGGACCGTGAAATTAGGAAATCAGATATGTGGTTCAATGTATTTCAGTGGATCTTCCTGGACATAAGTCTCCACCACTCATTCACACTAGTGGGATTGGCGCCGGAGGCACTAAGACCCATCGAGAACAAACTTTTGCTGGAGGGTCGGCGCGAGAGCAGGCGCCGCGAGACCTGGCGCCCTGACAGCTCTGATAATGACCATCTCGGCGGCGACCCTCCAACCACCTCAGTTCCTTTTTCCGCTGGCCGAGTGCGCTTCAGTGCACGTCGCTCGCCTGTCGGAGTCAAACTTCAAACTAGCGCATAGTTTTCAGTTTTTTGTAACATTATCATGATAGTAGTATCGCAGTTTTATTCTATTTTTCGTAAATTTTTCTAATATTTAAATTTAACTTACTTGAAGTCTCGGCCTGCTGGGCGGAGTCGACCATGAGCCAGATCAGGGCGGTAGGAGACTTCGTGTAAACTGTTCAGTCGGCGGGCTGGGTCGGTCAGCCTCCTCTCCTCAGCGGGGTTCCGACTCGGTCAGTCCGATGCCGGGGATGGGCGGTCCCCGCGGCATAAAATAAGCAGTCGCATTCGTCGGCGTTCGGCCTCGAGCTCTTCTTCGGCCCACAGGTCAAAAAAGAGAAGGCATCACTCGAGGTCGCCCTCTGGTATGTCTGCGCGTCGACGGTCGGTTATCGTTGCTAGTTGCCGGTCTCCTTCTTCGGAATCGCCAACTTCCGATAACCGTCGTCCTCGACATCGGAGCCCCTCCCCGCCTATAGGTAGGGCTCCAGATGAGCAGTTTCATCAGTGGGCCGCTCTTATGGAGCGATGGGCTCGGAGGTTGGTTCTTCTGCCTGGCTCGGTTACCTCGGGGCCCTCGGGCTCCTCCGGCGATCAGGTAGGGCGGTTGGACCTTCCTAGTAGCGGCGCCTTCTTGATGCTAGCGACTCCGTGCTTAGGTGTTTCCCCCTCACGTGGCTGCGGCGCAGGGGCCTCACCGATGCCCTTATCTCCTGGTTTTTTTCCTTCTCTTGCTTTCCAGGTTCCCGGGGCTTTTCCGGCGCCTTCTGCAGGGTCTGTGGCCTTGTCGGCGCCGTTTTCGCTAGCCCGGAGCTTCGCGGCGCCGTTGGCGTGCCGCATGGTCAGCGGCGCTGTTAGCGGCGCCCGTGGTCTCGCGGTGCCGCCGGTGGTGCCACCGTTGGATCGGTAGCGCCCGTTCGCGCGGCGTCATCAGCGGCGCCGCGGGCGTTCGCGGGAACGCGTGCTTCTTGACGCCGTCGCCCCTCCTCAATCCGTCTTCAGCCCGTTTTGCCGTCTTGGCGGCAGTACAGGACTCTCCTTGTTTTCTGCCATTTCCTCCTCTCTAATTTTCCTCCTTTCCTGTCCAAACAGTCCCTTTTGGACCATCAGGAATGATGTTGAGCCTGACCCAGACCTTGGGTTGGGTGATGAAGTGGAGGAAACAGGATCTTTCTTTGCTACAGAGCCTGTGGTCGAGGACCTGTCCTTTAAGTCTCGTTGAAGAACCTGGGATCCCTCTTTCTCTCAGACTACAGACATCGATCCTGGGAAGATATTAAGACTCCAGTATCTTCATGCTTGGAGATCCCTACGGATTTGACTCCTCCGATTCAGCCTTCCTTCAAGGCGCTGTCTCAAATGGTATGGAATAACCCTGCTCTTATTCCCTCAGTGGCTAAATCTATTGATAAGTATTCAGCTCCCAAGGATAGTCCCATTTGGGATCCCAAGCCTACGGATCCTATTGTAGTCCTGGCAGAGAATGACAAAGGTCGTTCTTCCTCAAACTACTACAGCTGACCTATTAACAAAGAGTCTAAGTAAGATTGATACATTAGGTAAGAGAGTCTTTGCTGCCTCCACTCTAAGTATGCGTGTTGCCAGTTATCAAGGCTATTTTCTCAGTATGAGTATATCCTGTGGCACTCTATGAAAGAATGGTTGAAGCTCTTCCAGATTCGGATTCAAGTCAGAGCTTCTTCTGACCGTTATTAAAGGTATTGAGTCCAATAACCAACAGGTCAAAGCCGCCATGGGCGCTTTCGACACTGCTTCTCGCTCAACAGCCGCGAGTTTGTACTCGGCGCCATTCCTGGCTGCGTACTTCTGGCTTCACGAATGATGCTCAGCAGCAGGTGATGGCGCTGCCTTTGATGGCTCCTTTCTTTTTGGCCCTCAGGTGGAGCAAGCCTTAGAGGCCACTCAGAAGACTAGATCGGCCATTAAGTTGGCCAGACCTCCATGCCCCTCTCGGGGCATGTGAACAAGCGTCAGTTTCATAGTCGTCAGTCCTTTGAGGGGCAGAGGCAGGAAGCTTCATAAAGCCAACCTGCCCAACCTCAAAAGAAAGCCAGCAAGAGCCAGGGACCTAAAGCTCCCAAGCGCTACCTTATAGTCGTTGGCCCCAGTTCCATCCACTCTGCCCGAGGTGGAACTTTCTCCTCCAGTGGGAGGTCGTCTGATGTACTTCTACAACCAGTGGAAGTCCATAACCTCGGACAAATGGGTCTTTTGGATAATTCGCGAGGTTATTCTCTCAATTTCTTGGAAACCCCGAATTGTCCTCCCATCGACAACCAGGTTGTCGACCTCTCAATCAGACCTCCTCACCACGGAGATCAGGGCCTTCTGAACAACAGGGCAATAGAACTGGTGCCCCGCATCTCTGAAAACACAGGGTTCTACTCCATTACTTTCTGGTTCCAAAAGAAATCTGGGGGATGCGCCCATTCTAGACCTCAGAAAGTTAAACAAATTCCTCCCCAGGAGAAATTCAAGATGATTTCCCTAGTACCCTGTTACCCTTGCTGCATCAACACGACTGGCTGGCCTCTCTGGATATGCAGGATGCTTACCAGCATATCCCGTCCACCCGACCCACACTCCAAATTCCTCAGGTTTGTAGCTTTGGGTCAGCATTATCAGTTCAGAGTCCTGCCCTTTGGGCTATCCTCGGCGCTGAGTTTTTACAAAGTGTTGTGCAGTTCACGGGCGCATCTCAAGGAAAGTCGGACTCGAGTGTTTCCTACCTGGACGATTGGCTTCTAGCAAGCCCTTCCGGCCAAGGGACTTTGAAGCCGTGCAAACGACTTCTCGTCTTCTACGTCCATGGGAGTTCTGCTGAATTTGAAAAATCTCAACTGCAACCTCCCAGAGGCTCCTTTTCATAGGGACGCTTCTAGACACCTCTTCAGGAAGGCTTTCCTTCCAGAGGACAGAAGACTCGACATCCTCAGTATGGCCCGTTACATCAGGAGAACCAATCGGTTACAGCTCTCTCGATGCAGCGCATGTTGGTCTCATGGCGTCCTCGGTCTTCACTGTCCCTCTGGCCCGACTGCACATGAGAACCACCCAATGGATGCTCTCCACTCCAGTGGTCCTCGACCTCTCACCCCAGTCTTATCCCATCAAGGTGGGAGCCCTTGAAGGTCTCTCACCTGGTGGTCTCAAGAGAGCAATCTCCTGGAAGGATTCCCTTTGCTCCCCGGATCATCAGATCTCCATCACCACAGATGCATCGCTAATGGGATGGGGAGCTCACTGTCTCTTCCTCCACACTCAAGGTGTATGGACTCAGTTGAAACTCATCTCCACATAAATGTCCTGGAGATGAGGCAGGTCCTCTATGCAATCCGAGCTCTGAAGGATGTCCTTTGTCACAAGAACATTCTCCTTCAAGCGGACAACAAAGCAGTGATGTATTACATCAACAAGCAAGGCGGTGCTCATTCTTATCCCTTTGCAGGAAGCAATGAGGGTGTGGAGTGTGCTTGGAGCACAAGTCTCTGATTCAGCGGTTTATCTGCCAGGTATACAAAGCGACCTAGCAGATCACCTCAGCAGAGCGGAGGCAGACCCTCACAGTGGTCTCTCGATCCAGCCGTAGCTCGGTCCCTGTTCAAAGAGTGGGGACTCCAGACCTGGACCTTTGCATCCCCACTCAGCTAAAACTGCCTCTCTTCTGCTCCAGAAATCCAGAGCCTGGCATTTTCTGTCAGGATGCGTTCAGGCTGCGGTGGACAAAGCGCTTTCTTTACCTTTTCCACCGCTTCCTCTAATCCAGAGAGTACTCCTCAAGTTCGAGTCTCAGGGGACCAAGATGATTCTCATTGCTCCTTCCTGGCCTCGCAACTATGGTTTCCTCTACTCAACAGTATGTTGGCAGCCTCTCGAGACCACTTCCTTTGCAAATCAGTCTTTTGACTCAGGGTTCGTTGGTCCATCCCAACCTGAAATCACTTCACCTTCATGCTTGGCTCCTGAAGAAGAGATGATGAATCGGTTCAACGTCTCTCGTAGAGTCTCAGACATCCTTCTGGCTGCTCGAAGCCAGCCACCCAGCGTACGCTTCAAATGGAAACGTTTTCTCTGTGTGCAAAATCCTCTTGGAATCCCTTTTCCTGTCCTCCTGGCAAGGTTCTGGAGTATCTTTGGACCTATCAAACTTAGGTCTTCAGTACTCCACAGTTAAAGTTCACCTTAGTGCCATCTCAGCGTTCCATGAGCCGGTTTCTTCCTTAACTCTGGCTCAGTTACCTATGGTGAAGAGATTTCTTAAGGGATTCTCCATACAGACCCCTGTAAGCGTCCAGTTGCAGCCTGGGACATTAACCTGGTGCTGGACATGCTCACTCGGAAGCCTTTCCAACCCATAGCTACCTGTGAGCTAAAATTTCTTACCTGGAAGACTGCCTTCTTGGTAGCCATTACCTCAGCCATAGGGTCTCTGAGATACATGCCCTGGTTACGGACCCTCCGTATACTGTATTCCATAAGGACAAGGTAGTTCTCAGTACTCATCCTAATTTCTTCCCAAGGTTGTGTCAGAATTCCATCTGAACCAACCTCTGGTACTTCCTTACTTGCTAATTTCAAAATGGAGGAGCAGGCTCTTCATTCCTTGGATGTTAAGAGAGCCTTGCGGTTCTATTTAGATAGAACCAAGGATGTTCATAAGACTCAGCAACTGTCGTTTCTTTCAGCGACACCGGCTGGGTCAACCTGTCGCTATTAGATGCATCTCTTCATGGTTAGTGGCATGCCTTCGTCATTGCTATTCCATGGCTCAAGTTAAATTAGAAGGTAGAGTGTCGCTCACTCTACCAGGCGGTCGCGACATCCCTAGCGAAAGTCGCAATGTTCCAATTGCAGATATATGCAGCCGCCACCTGGAGCTCAGTGCATACTTTGCGTTAAGCACTATGCACTGGATGTTCATGCCAGGCGACATTCCGCATTGGCAGAACTATCGCCAATGGGCTTCTATCTTAGAGCAGCGTGAGCTCTGGCTCTCCTGCCGCCCTTTTGGGGGATTATCAGCTTAGGTACTCTCCACTAGTGTGAATGAGTGGTGAGACTTATGTCCAGGAAGATAGGAAAATTACGTACCTACCGTAATTCTTGATCTTCTTGGGCGAGTCTCCACCACTCATTCACTCCCTCTCCATCCCCGAGCTCACACGCTGTATTGGTCTTCACTCCTCAAATCTTTAGGCCGTGAGGACTTCTTTGCTGACCCTTCTTACCGGGTCATACGGACTATCTTATGTCCGTTTTTAATATTGAGTTTACTCTTTACGTTAGTTCGCTGCACCTCCTTGGTAAAAAAGGAACTGAGGAGTTGGAGGTCGTCGCCGAGATGGTCATTACCGCTCGAGCCGCTGCTCGTGGCGCCGTGTCTCGCGGCGCCGTCTCTCGCGCCGACCCTCCAGCAAAAAGTTTGCTCCCGATGGGTCTTAGTGCCTCCGGCGCCAATCCCACCAGTGTGAATGAGTGGTGGAGACTTGTCCAAGAAGATCAAGAATTACGGTAGGTACGTAATTTTCCTATTTTGAACTTGTCTTCATAACTTGGTCATTTTTAAAGATTTTTTCCCCAAAGTTTCAATATGGCCTTTTTGGGACTCTACCTCATGAACAATGGCAGTGAAATGATGCAGATGTGTACCAAAAGATGATTTCATGGTCGCTGCACAAATTCACCTTTTGGGCAGGATTTCAACATTTTCTCCACTCTTGTTTATGAAGTGGGGTCTAAGAAGGCTGTGTTAAAAATTTGGAGTAAAAATATTAAAAACCAAAAAAGTTATGAGTGTACATTGACATTTTTCAACACAGGCTCCTGTCTTTGGTAATTTTCAATATTCTGATCCCAAATTTTCAACATAGCCATTTTTTCACACCATGTCATGAATATGAGAGCCGTCAGCTTTCAAATCCTGGTGAAAATGTGTTTTCACACTTGTAACATGAAATCACCTTTGGGGCAAGATTTGAAAGATTTCTCTACACTTCTTCATGAGGCGGGGTCATAAGAAGGCTATATTGAAAATTTGGTGTAAAAATATTTAAAAAAAAACACAAAGTTAGCCAACCTGTCGGCACAGCGGTGGCGCTACCACTCCCGACGCTGGTGACCTGAGTTCAGGAATGAGCTTGGATCATCGGGAGCCATCTGGGGAAAGGAGTATCGAGCATTCCAGGAGATGTTCTCTGGGGAGGGAGGGCAGCCAGCTCCACTGCAGTACTGCCACCTGGGTAATCGTGGATGGCAAAGCAGTCTGGAGCAGCTTATGGGATGGAGGATGTTGCCACAGGTTGTGGATGGGAGGACATTGGCTGGTGCCACCACACATGCTTGCGTGCGTGCTTGTGCACCCTCGCCACTGATGTCCTAGGGATGGGAAGTACAAGCAGAAAACCCTGGTCGGCAGGATGATGCTGGCTGCTCACAGGCTGTGCACCTGGCTACCCAGGCACCACCTCAACAATACTGGATCTGTTCTGTGGCAGAGTTTGGGTCAGCTTCCACCACCCCCACCAGAAGTAGCTAAGTGGTGGGGGAACTTTGGAGGTAAGGGTAAGTCCTGGGGGATGCCAGGATGATGGGGCTGGGGCAGTCGAGTAAATGGGAGCCAACCAGAGATGTAGGAGCATAAAAAAAAAAAAAAGATGAGCATATGTTGAACACATGCTCGTAACATTGGTAATTTTCAATATTTTGACCCCAGATTTTCAACATAGCCATTTTTACACACCACCTTATGAACATGACACCTGTTGTTTTTTTAAAATCCTGGTCAAAATGTGTTTTAGCATTTGCAGCGTGAAATTCCCTTTCGGGCAGGATTTAAAAATATTTTTCAGTCTCCACCCTTGTTCATGAAGTGGGGTCATAAGAAGGCTATGCTGGAAATTTGGGGTAAAAATATTAAAAAACAACAAAGTTATGAGCATACGTTGACATTTTTCAACACAGGCTCCTAACTTTGGTTATTTTCAATATTTTGACCCCAAATTTTCAACATAGCCATTTTTCACACCACCTCATGAATGTGACAGCTGTCATTTTTCAAATGCTAACCAAAATGTGGTTTTGCACTGTGGTGCAAACCCCCACCCGGTATGGTTTAGATTTTATTCAGAGAATATTTCTCTATTCATTCGTTCATTTTAGTTTCAGTATTTTGGTTTTGTACAGGTCTTTAAAACTCAGTAAAAGAGCTTTTGGCACAGCGGAGTCATTGATGCTGTTCTAGGAAAGAGCTCTGCAGAATAATGTATCATAGCACTCCTCACGCATGTGTCTCTCCTCTGTTTCAATGTGCTGTAAAAGCGCCCAGAAGGGCTGCTACCTTTATATAGCTTCTGGTGCCTTTGTTATGCTTTGTATTATTTGACCTGTTGAATGTTAACTTTTGTTCACTCTGTATTGCCGAAACAATACTTACGTTACTCATTCTGGTTTGTTATGTCACTGAATTAATATTGTCCATCATTTGTTGATAAATTTTTATTACTGTCTTTGACATGGTGTAAACGAATTGGTATTCTGACGAGGAACCTTTGTAAATGAGCATTTCTGCTCAAAGGTGTATTCGAACTTTGAAATAAATAAATAAATAAATAATTGTGATTGTGAAAAGGAGGGCGGAGGGGGCATCTTGTCTGTTCCTGGTGCCGTACTGCAATATCCATACCACACTTTGTGTAATGACCCACATCCTAGCTTAACAGCTGGAATATTACCTTGACTTATGCTGTGTAACTCTCCATGCCATTCTAACATTTGAATCTGTCTAGTCCTGCTTTGAAAGCCGGAAAAGTGCTAGCTTCCAGTACTTCGTCTGTTGGTCTATTGCACCTGCTGATCAGCCTGTGTGAAGTAAGGCTCACTGATGTTTCTAGCAGTGAGAATGTATTAAAGAGCTGCTGACGTCTCAAGGAAAACTTTGAAAAACATAATATTTGTGTACAATTCAGCTTGCATTCCATATGTGTTCAATATACTTCTCCTCCCCATTACTTATTACTGAGAAATTTGTATGGAAGCATGTTCTATATCCCTAGATTTCATCTGCTGCTTTTGCTTACTCCCTACTTCTGTCATAGTCCTCTGTTGTGACATCACAATCTGTTGTCATGGGAATTGTGATGTCACAAGTAGAGCATTGTGACCTCAGGTAGGGAGAAAGCAAAAGGAATAGACAAACTCTTCTGGAGCAGTGATCTTGTTTTCATGCTAATGGCGTCAGTAATAAATAATGGGAATGAGAGATACAGAACTAATGTGAAATACAAGCTGAACTGTCTAAATAATATGTTTTGTTAAAGTTATCCTAATGGTGTCAGCTGCTCTTTAACGACATCCTACAAAATTGCATCATCTCAGCCCTTTGTTGTTGCCCCAGAGATGGAACTTCAGAATGTTAAAGCTCAGACTGCAGTGTGGCCACACTTCCAATTTCTCTGCTGGAGAGATTCGTCGTCCAGGATTCCTGTTCTAGTCCTAGTGGCAAAGTGTAAAAAAAGTTTCACTAGTGTGTTAGTATTTTTTTATAAGAAGGGTAGGGAAAATCCTGCATCCAGACTGGCTGGCACCTGTGTGTCTAATGCACATTAAAAAAGGTGCTGGTGGAGACTCCTGGTGACATCACTGAAGGTGTGGTGGTAGTTTAACTTCACACTCCCTGATCGACGGTGTCTATAATAAAAATTTACCATCAGCAGCAGCAGAATTTACTGAGCAAAACCTTATTATTCATCTCTGTAATGAGCCAGGCTAAAAATAGGAGTTGTCGGAATGACCTGAGGCAGAGTATGCGGCAAGAAAACTGAAAAAAAAATGCAGCATGATGGCTCTCCCTCGTGGCTGTATGGTGATGCAGTGTTTTCTGCAGGGGAAGATGATGATGGTGCATTCTGCAGCAGCTCAGTTGGGCCTCAGGCTACCTCTACCAATGTAGTGAAGATGCTCCACCACATTGACTCAGATGTCAGTGATATTAAGCAAGAACCTAAAAGGCTGGAGCACCGTACTTCAGAGGTCGAACTGGTCTAAATGAGGTTCAAGTGACACACAGCACATGTGACGAGCAATCCTTTTTTTTTAAAACATCTTTATTCATTTTCCAAACAAAAGAGAAGACAAACATAAACCTGGAAACCCCAGGGCACACAATCCAAAACTGACTGTGTAAACTATATACAGTTTAACTATTTACATGCACAGAGGTAACATCACCCCCTCACGCCAAATCTAAACCCGCTCCATCAACACCCCAAAATAAAGACATCAGGCTGCTTACAAAGAAAACCCTCTCCCCTTACCCCCTGTAAAGATCATCTGCAGCCTGGTAGATACTCTTTAGCCCATTTTCATGATAAGTTAATGCCTATTTAGGGGGTGATGCCCCTCTGTTCCCCCTGGAAAGAGAGAGAGTCCCCATCCCCCCATATTTATCTAGCAGACCCCAACCTCTTACTACTGCAGACGCCCCAGGACCCTACCACATCGCATACAAGCACAACTTAACCCTCTATTCCACTGATATCCCTGTTTTCCTTTACCATTCCAGCCCAAATTCTCTGGCTAATCACAGCCTGACAGACAGACCTGAGTCTAGCCATATGCCCCTTGCTGGGAGTAGACGCCTCAATACCACCCATCTTTTGGCATATAACCCTTTCCTCCCTCTGAATATAAGTGTCTCTTTATTCTATCCAGGGCCCAATAAGATCTCCAATCCAATGCTTATATACATAAAGTTGGTCATCCTTCCAGTGCTGGACCACATGTGATTTGATTACTGCGCCATCAAGGATAAATGATATTTGAGTGTAACACCAGCAATTTACGATAGATCCCCTAAGACACATATCTCTGGTGTTATGAATTCCGAATAATCTAGCATTGGGTCCATCCGCCTCTTTATTTCATCCCACAGGGACGATATTTTGCTGCAGTTCCACAGCACATGTAATAGATCTCCTCTCTCTAACCCACACCCGAAACACAGATCTGTCTGTCTAAGGCCTCTATCACATAATTTTATAGGGGTAAAGTATAGATTAGAAACAATAAAAAAATGTAAGCTCCTATATTTAGGTATCACTATATACTTTCTATTCTTCCATATGTTAACCCAGTCAATACTTCGAGGCATGTGACAAGCAATTCTGTATCTGGTGCTGTGGGAAAGGGAGCTAACCAGGAGAGCAGAGGATGTTGAAGCCAGAGGCAGAAGAAATACTATCCACATATTTGGTTTCCTGAAGAGTGTGAGCAGGACATTGTTGATTTTGTGCAGAGTTGGCTCAGAATGGAATTTGGATTACCAGAAGGGGAACAGCTGGACATTGAGAGAGTGCCTTGTATCCTGGGGCCAAAGCCTAAAGAAGGAGCTCCTCCATGGTCGATTCTTGTCAAATTTTTAAGGTACCCAGTTAAATGATTTTAAGGAGGGGAGGGACTTAAATGACAAAAGGGTTTATGTGGATCAAGGCTACCCCAATGTCACAGTGCAGAAAGGAAAACGAGTGAAGATCTAATCCAGTTGTGCTGAAGGATTAACAGTAAATGGAAACAATAAGACTAGCAAGTACTGCATTATATGGCTAATTACTTTAGGCAAAATGAGCTTGTTCCTCGTCTATTAGCAGATTGTTCGCCCATCTTGTTTCTCGTTACTTGGTTACTTGGTTGAAAGGACAAAAGAAAGCCGAGGCCCATCGAGATTGTCCTCCACATGTGTGGATCATTATTGTGATACTATCTGGTTAGCCAATTATCAAGTTTCTTTTTAAAAGTCGTAACAGTAGTTGCATCAACAATATCTTGTGGGAGAGTATTCCATAGTCGGGGAGTTCTTATGGAGAAAAAGTTTTGTCTTTTATTAGTATTACATTTAACGATATCCAACTGTTTGTTATTTAGCCTTGGTACGATTTTTCTGGAAGATAGTGATATGCCACATTGCCTCATCAAAATGGGTAATTTAATAATCTTAAAAAGTTGTAGTAAATCGCCTCTTGTTCTTCTCAATTTAAGGGAATACAAACCTGTCTGTTCTTAATGCTTTCCCGCCCTTCTGAGCTGGACTGGGTGTGTGCAGCTTCACAAAGCTACAGATCGATATTGTTGGTGCCCCCCCCAAAACTATAATTATATAGAGGGAAATGCAAAGTGGTGTTTGTGTTAATTTAGTAAGTAAGAGCAGCTCAGCCACTATGGGGCACCTTACAGTTGATCGGGTGATGTACGATGAACTGGTGGATGAAGCATGCCTGGAAAGCTGCAGCGCTGAAGCATAAACATGGATTATTGGCTGGGACACATATTCTCTTTCGCGCCCAGTTCCCCACTAACCGAGAACAAAAAAGGGAACATGGCAGAACTGGACTGACTGTGTACTTTCTGTCTCTCTCCCTGTTGTCCCTTGGGCAGATGGCAAAACCCCTCTGGGATTCCCTCAAACTTGGGGTGGACATTTTTGAGATTTCTTCCTCGTTGCACTCTGTCCAGAATGAATAGAGTGGTGGCCATTATTTTGTGCAACATTGTACAAGTTTGTCTGTCAGTAGTGATGAACGCAAAGGCGTTGCTATGTTAAAATGACTGGGTTTATTACTGGACCCATGAATCCTGTTTTCTGTTTCAGGGATGCCCCTGCCTCTTTGCTTACCCCCATCCTTTTTTGCCAGGTTGTTGACTTTCCACCTCCCCGGGATACAGTGTGTCTGCGCAAAGCCACGAGGTAATAGAGCAGTGCTGTTTCCTGACCTCCAGATGCAGCCGCATGGATTTGATCCTTTGGTGGTTCTAGAGATGGTTTAATAATTTCATTTACTTTTAGAGAAATCTGTTATGAAGGGGTGCTGCACATGAGAATTGGGTGCTATACACTTAGAACATACAGTGCAGTAGTGTAACCTGGATCGATAGCAGTGATGATTGTCAAATTGCACAGACCATTTTTCCTCAGAGGTTGCAAGCCAGGTTATAGAGCAAGTGGAAGCTTTTGGTGGTCCCACTTCTGTCATAGAGAATAAATGACTGAGTTTGGTTAGCAAGAGCTGACCTGAGACAGTGACAAACACAGGGTCTCCTCAAACTGAAATAACCGGGACATCTGCCAAGCTGGGGAGGGATGAGGCATGGGGTGGGATACAGAGCATAAATAAATGAAGAAAAAAAAGATGATTCAAGGTGTATATATAATTGGGGGGGTCAGGATATCGCCTTTCCGGACCCTGTAATGCAGCAAGACAGATACTATAATGGGAGGCAGGAGCTAGTCTTTCCCACTCACTCATGCTCTCTTACTGTGCTGATGCTTTGCTTGCTCCCCGAGACCGAATGCATGTAAGTGGCAGTACAAGGGGCAGATCAGTAGTGGTACCTGCCCTCAGCTTACAACCATATCAGTTAAAGCGCAAAGTGGCGATCAGGATATCATAGTGGTTCAACTTAATCCTGAGCCATACAGTTATTAAAGGACACTTTATGTGGGATCGAGCGAGACAAATTGCAGGCTGCCTAACTCACGGTACACTTTCAAATGTATAATGAAAAGGATACAGCCTGGGCATTTATGAACACTACAGAATGGCAAGTATCATAGTCATTGTGGGGGTGGGGAGAGGAGGGCCAATAGTTGCAACAGAGTAATAATATTGTGGGGAGACTTTACAATTCCCCTCAGGAACAGTCAGTGGGCTAAAATAAAAATGGGGGAGTAGAGGGGAAAAACTTTTTTTAAATATTGTTTTTCAGTTAAATGTTTTATTGGTTTTCCAAAGAAAAAAAACAACAAGGAGAACATAACACACACACAGCATAAAACACATAAGAAGGATAACTCAGCATTATTACATACAGGAATGCATGCTGGCACAATAATATATAAAGGATACATAGAGTGGGACCGCCTGGGTAAACTGCACGATGTAAAAGGAAACCAGCCAGACAGTTAACAGAAAGGAAACAATGAAAGTGATTCCCTTACTATTTCAGGGACCAGGCACCTACCTAATCTTGCGGAGTGGGCGGCCACGACCAACTAGGATGTACTGCTGCTGATACGAAGTCAAGGCTTAAGGTTTTCAGAAAGATGCACCTTCCGCTGGTCATTCTTGGTGCTGGATCTGAAAAGAGAAGGTCACCACAGAGTAAACTCAGCCAAATAAAACAGAGATATTAGAAAATTAAAAGGAGCCTGATCAGCTGAGACTTGTCCAGCTAAAAGTAAAAAGAAAAGTTATCCACTATGAACTATATACAAAACATCTTTACAGGAAAAAAAAAACTGCTGCTTACATATTTATTCCTAGGAGAGAAGTCAGTATCCATATAAACAACTGCTGTTAGAGTACAATCCAGTAGTTATATTGAAATAACTTCAACCTATGCTGGCCTTACGAGTCAGGTTTTCCATGTAGGGTGCCTAACACATCTGGAATTTCTTTACCTGTCCAAGTACCAGATAAGAGCGCCTGTCCAGTTCACATACTACAGTGAGAGCTGAGAAAATTTCGGTAATGGTGGGTGTGGTAGGGCTTCTGCAGTTCCTGAGAGTGATACGTTTCCCCTGCATGCTGAGCAGCGTGAGCCATCTGAACTCATGAAAAGTGAGGTATGGTGCCTCTGACCTGAAGCCAAGCAGCAGCAGAGGGGCTAGAAGGAGGTGTTGAGTAATGGAAATCCTGTCCTCTGGGGAGATGAGAGGATATTGCTAGAGAATATGAAATAGATCCCCTCCAGGCTGCTGGCAATGCCGGCAATGATCATTCTTCATTACCTTAGCCTTTGTTAATAGTACAGGGGTCCTATACCAAGAGTGCAATATTTTGTTGTGTATTAGTCTGCTCCTGGCATCTGTGTAGGCAGTGTGCCCTGTATTCAAACACTGAGCCCATTCGAGATCTGAGAGCTGTTTGTTTAGGGCCTTTTCCCATTTATTTTTTGATGAAAGTGACGGGTTCGACAGGACATCCCGTACTGCAGCATATATTATCCCTGCCGTCCCTTTTGGAAGGCGAAGCCAGCAGTTAAGTTTAGAGGGAGTCTTAATGGGGCTTGAGATGGGGGGGGGGGGGAGGAGGACTTTGACTGCGTCTCGTATCTGTAACTACCTCCAGAAGTCGAGTGTGGGAAATGACCACTGAAGCTTCAGGTTTTGGAAAGTGTCCACCACTCTAGTGTTGGAGATCAGCAGGTCTCTGAAGAAGAGAATGCTTCTGTCCCTTTATTTTTGGCCATAGTATTGGGAACCCCTATCATAATAGAGGGGTTATGCCATAGTGGGGTATGGGACAAAGGGCAGGAGAGGTACACAGTTTTTGTGTGATGTCTTCCAGTACCGGATAGAGGGTCCTAGGATAGGATGGGTTGGAAAACACGGGATGTGTCTGCCCACAGTAAAGAGGCCAACATAGGGGTATCTGCAATTTTCTATTCTGTCTCTAGCCACTGGGGAGGATCTGTTGGAATGGGATTGAAACCATTTCAAGGTTTGAAAGCAGTGATAAGTGTTCCATCCAGGGTAGTCCCCAGCCCCCTTTGAGACCAGTGCGCCCTAAGCGCGTTCTGACTATATCGAGGGCGACTGACTCCCCGCAAAAAGGAGCCAATCATTTCGTCCAGCTTTCAGGTAAGTATAGTGGGATGTGTGAGATTAAGTGAAAAAAACCTGGGTGCCATCGACATTTTAAAGGCGGCAGTCTTACCAGCCATGGCAAGATGTAGCCGACTCCATCACTCTAGTTCTCCTTTACAGTCAGATATCAGTGGGCCCACATTGTTATCCCACCATTTGTCAGTATTAGACCCCACTCTGATAACCAGGTATGTAATGGAATCTTGTGGCCACTTAAGACCAGAATGGGGGATACTTTGAGGATGACATTTCGAATTAAGGGGTAGTATCTCCGTTTTGTTTTGTTTTTATTGACTTTGAGCCCAGAAATGTAAGTGAAACGATTCAGAAGGGCCAGGGGGGTGGGGGGTGGAATTGAAGACTGTGCATCCTCTAGAGGAACCAACAGATTGTCAGCGTGGAGAAGTGGGATTTCTCCAGTTGTATCCCTCTGATTTGAGGGTCTTGCCATATCGAAGAGGCAAGGGGTTTGACGACTAATACAAATAGGAGAGGGGAAAGGGGGCACCCCTGCCAGGTTCCCCTGTGGAGTGGGAAGGGAGTGGATAGGACTGAGCTGATGAGTACCCATGTTTGAGGGGAACTGTAGAGAGCCATGACGGCAGCCCGAAAATGGGGTCCAAATCAAAAGTGTTCTAGGGCAGTATGGAGGTAGTCCCATTCCACTGAATCGAATGCCTTCTCAAAATCAGTGGCCAGGGCAGCTGCTGGAGTATCCGATTGCTTCGCCAGATACATGAGATTGAGAAGCATTCGAATATGGTCAGTGCTATATCTGCCTGGTATATATCCAACTTGGAATGGGTAGATCAGAGAAGGTAAAAGAGGATTTCGTCTGTTGGTCAAAGTGCTAGCATAAACCTTACTGTTAGAGTTTATTAAAGATATGGGGCAATAGCTGGCCACCTCCATGTGGTCCTTTCCTTTCTTGGGGAGAACAGTTATTATTGCCTCACGGAGAGTGCAAGGTGGCGTACCTACCTCTATGGATTCAGTGTACACCTGGCAAAGCAATGGGACAATCAAGGGTGCCATGGCTTGCAGGAAGTCCACAGGGAAGCCCCGGGCCTTCCCCTTTTTACGAGATAGTATGGCTGTCGATATCTCTTTGGAGGAAAAGTGGATCTCAAGGGTCAAACTTTGGGCTGCTGATAGTTTGGGGAGGGATGTGGAATCTAGGAACTTACGAGTGTCTGATTTGGTTTTAGCTCGGGATGAGGTGTACAGCTGCGATTAGAATGCTGCCATGATTTCATTCACCTGATGGGGTTTGGTTTTTACCTCCCCAGATGTGGGGTCCTTAAGCCCTGTGATATACCTATTCGCCTTTTGCTTCCAGAGTTGCTATGCCAGTATTTTCCCACTTCAAGCAACATGAAGTCTTGCTGTATTCTGACTTTTGCAGTGATATCCAACTTTTGAACTGCCCCGGAGAGGAAAGAGTTAACTTTCCATGCAAGGCATGGAACGCTGAGCTCGAGCTCGGTTGAGACTCTGTCTGTTGTTGTTTGAACCCAAACCACCAGATTCTTTACTTTGCCTCACTGAACAGTCGCTCTGGAGATTTCTCCTTCGCTCGGTTCAGTTTAGTCGGTTAAAGTGTCGTTTTTTCCCTCGGTTCAACCGAATTTCTTCCATCTAACCTGTCTGTTCAGTCTCTGTCTCCAGGGTAGAAGACTTGGTTTGCTGGCCAAGGCACCTAAGCTTCACCTGAGCTCTTTCCTTCTAAGACTGCTTGAAAGGCAGAGTAGAGAACTTACCAGAGCAAGGGAAAAGGATTAAGACTTCTTTTGGCTAAGCAGATTTACTGTGTGGTGTTGTTTTATTTTTCGCAGGGATTGCTACTGTTTGTTGCTAACATTTCATTGCTTTATTTTTCTCTGTAGCAAAGTGTTTCTTACAGCGTATATCTTCTCGAAATTATAACAGGTGGTGCTTACAGGTTTTACAGTTTTATCTAACATTAGGATAACCTTTCAGGGTTACTGCATTGGTTGTTGACTGATTGTTTCTGCTCTTGCCTCCTTGTTCTTTCGTCCGTGGTTCTTCTTTCGCGGGGAAGGGCCAGCCACCACCCCATCCCCAACCACCCCACACACTCCTTTTATAGGGTACCACAGTTGTGACATTTCCTGTGGCAGAGCAGGAAAGGCGGATCAGTGGGGCATCCACAAGGTGAGCTCATTTACAGGGCACTAGTAATTTAACTTGTTATAACAAGTTAAACAAAAAAAAACCCACAATCAAACCATTACTTGCATTTTCTTCCTTCTAATTACTCTGACTAGGTTATAAACCCAGCAACTTATCTGGAATGGATATCATTAACTGCAGGTACTGTGGAACAATTTTCAGAAGGACAGTCTTACAGGATTTAGGACACTGTCCTACATGCTGGGCCATTGGAGATCTTAGAGCTCAGCTCCGGGCAGCATGGGCAGAGATTGCACGCCTCAAATTTCATATTCAAGAGGAAATACATTATAAGAACCACCCGCCATTTCCCCAGCATCCAACAGAAAAACCTCGACCGCAGAGGTAGTTGGTCCAGGAGGTTGGCAGGTGGTTAGGAGAGCAATCGGGTGCCACATCACTCTCTGCTCTCAACATATTACCTCCAAAACTATATAAACACTACAAACAGGTATCTGCCTCTATCTCTGAAATCAAACAAAGAGGCAGAAGGCGTTGCAGAGCAGGACACTACGCACAGGAGCTAACCAACAAAACTCACCCAAATCAGGAACCAAAACAAAAAAAGCAAAAGGAAATCCAAAAACTTCTGATCATAGGAGACTCCATGATTCGGGAGTTGATACCCATCTCCAGCCAGGGTAATGGTCAGATGTCTCCCAGGTACATCAGCATGGAGAGACACTGACCGCATTATAAGTGTTCACAAAGCAGGAGAAAACATTGATGTCCTAGTACACAGAGGACTAATGATCTCGCAACCGGTCAGTTGTGAGACCAAGGAACACCTGACCAGGCTGGGTGACAAACTATCATCCATTTTGTCCGGCATCTCCTTCTCTGAGATCCTGCCAGTCTGGGAGAGGGGGGCAGATGGACGGAAGGTCAGAGAAGGAGAGATAGGGTAGCTAAACACGTGGCTCAAGGGCTGGTGCCAGGAAAAAGGACACAGATTTGTAGGGAATTGGCAACAGTTCTGGGAGCGAAAGTTCTTTAAATTTGATGGACTGCATCTGACTAAGGAGGGAGTCAGTGCATTGGGGCAGAAGTTTGGCGTCTTTGCAGAATATTTAAACTAGCAAATGGGAGAGGGTGCAGCACCCCATCGTCGAATGGGAAGAACACCCTCCCCTCGATCAATCAATCAAAATCTTTATTTAATCAGGTGAACATCATTGGCGTAGCTCATTTACAAGATGGACCTGAGTGGTCAAGCAGTGCAAGTATTATTACATAATCAAGAATAACATAAACAGTAATACAATGACATAAAATGATACTATATAACAATTTACATATATACAAGGCACATTAAAACCATTTAACCTGTAAGAAAAGGCAATGGGTATAGCAGGCATAATATATAAATTATAGGTCCTAATTGGCTTTATGAGAGTATATCAGGTGACTGGAAAAAGTAGTAGAACTAGCATAATGGAACACGGAAAAGGGGGTGGGGGTAGGTAGGGTCGGGGATTAGGCCTTGTGAAAGCAATTGCAGAGTTCTGGGAATAGGGTGGAGAATAATCTTTTGAAGGATGTTAAAGGTAAGAGGCTATTTAGCTTCATGGTTTTTTGGAGTGAGTTCCATGCAACTGCTAGTGAGTAGCTGATAGCGGCCCTCCCAAACCGGGTGCAGGCATTGGGGACCTTTAGAATGATAAGATTGCTGATCCTTAAGTTGTATGGCCTAGAAGTAATTTGGGTAAAACAGTCTGTGATATAGGTGGGTAGTTTGCCTGATAAAGCTTTGAATATCCAGATTGCAGCATTCCTATTTCTTCTGTGTTGTAATGATGTCCAATTAACTGCCTTATAAAGGGAGCAGTGATGGGTGCTGGAGGAAGGTCAGTAATAAATCTGATGGACCTGTGATATAGGGTGTCCAGCTTATTTAAGAGGGGTGAACAATGGCCATGAGAAAGTCAGCATAGTCAATGAGGATAGAATGATGCCTGGATTAATCTTTTTTTGGAGTCTCTGTTGAGGTAGTGTTTTATTCTAAAAAATAGACCAAGCCTTTGTCTCAGTTTTTTTAGTAGCTCTTCAATATGGACAGAATAGTCAAGCTTGTTATCAATCCAGACTCCAAGGTATTTGAAGTTATCAACAAATTCCAGCTTCTCTCCAAGTAAGGTGGATAGTTGTAGGGTGGTGGGTGATGGGGTAGTGGCAGAGCAACTCTTTGTGGCAAAGAACATAGCTTTTGTTTTTTTGGCATTTAGAAGTAGCTTTTTATCCAGTAGATTGTGTTGCAGGATGGAGAATTCAGATTGTAACAGTTCACAGGCTTTAGGTAATGAAGGGTTGCTGACATATAATACAGTATCATCAGCAAACAGATGAATGTTGGATTAGTGAGGTTGGCATCGATATTATTAATATAAATGGCAAAGAGGATGGGGCCAAGAATAGAGCCTTGCGGTACACCTCTTAGCAGTGGTTTTAAGGTGGATAGGTAATTTCCATTTTACCAGTTGTGACCTATCTGATAGGTAGCACTTGAACCAGTTGAGTGAGGAGAATCCAGCCGTAGTGAGCCAAGGGAGGTGATTAATGAATCATGATCCACTGTGTCAATGCTTTACTCAAATCCAGGAACACCGCACGGTACTGTTCTTCTTATCCATGGCAATCTGCCAATCGTTAGTTACTTTGGCTAGGGCTGAAATGGTGCTATGCCTTGATCTAAATCCTGATTGTGCTGAATTTAGGAGGTTATTGTTATCCAGGTAGTCCCTTAATTGTGAGTTTACTAACTTTTCGAGCATCTTGGATAGTACTGATAGGATGGAAATGGGCCTGTAATTATTGAGGTCCTTGGGATCACCAGATTTAAGTAATGGAACTACTTGAGCTGTTTTCCAAGTGGAGGGAATGGATCCAGTGGTGAGGGAAAGATTGAAGAGATGAGTGAGGGGGGCAGATAAGACATGTGATGCAATTTTAAGGAAGTAGGGATCCAGGGAGTCTGTACCTGCACTCTTAGAAATATCTAAAATAGAGAGGAGGTCTTCCACTTCTTTCAAGGATATTGGGTTGAAGGAAAAAGTTGATGTAGCCTTTTGTCCCACAGTGGATTGAAGGTTCAAGGAAGATCTCAGGAGATTTGCAGGTGATGAGTCAAATGCTAGGCCAGCTGTGGTGAAGTGGTCATTGAAAGTATTTAGGATTTCTTGTTTGCCCGTACTTTCTGTATCATTTAGTAGCAGTTTGGAGGTTAAGGCAGGAGTAGAGTTTTGGCCCAGAATTCCTTTTATAGTTCCCCAGAGTCTGGTTGGGTTATTATAGGAGCTCAGCTCCTCAGCCCCTCAGCTAGTGGTCAAACAGGGATTCAGCATGTTTGCAGTTCATTTGCATCACCAGGTAAGAAAAAAGGTCTGTCTCCCCATACGACGCACAGGGGTAATGCCAAACCTCACCCAACAACTAACACACCGAAATCTGGCCAATGGAAAATCATGTACACAAATGCTCACAGCCTGGGAAATAAGATCCCAGACCTGCAGGCAATAATGTCAGAGGCTAAACTGGACATAGTAGCAATTAGTGAGACGTGGTTTACCAGTAACCACGCTTGGGAGACTTCAGTACCTGGCTATGTATTGTTCAGAAGAGACCGAGGTGCAAAAAGGGGGAGTGGCCCTGTATGTCAATGAAAATATCAAAGCTACAGAAATTCAGAATACACATAAGGAGCCAGAAGAACTGTGGGTCACCCTGGAAACAGGAAATGGGACAGCCATAAGAACCAGGGTTGTCTACAGGCCCCCAGACCAGGGGGAGGACATAGACACATTACTGTTAGAAGATATACAAAACATGACAGCTAAAGGGGAGGTTCTGATAATGGGAGACTTCAACATGCCGGATACAGATTGGTCAATACCAGCAGGAACATCTGCCAGAACTAGACACATAGTGGATTCCTGCAGGGAGGGCCTCAAACAACTGGTACAACAACCCACAAGAGACAGGGCTATCCTAGATCTAGTACTGACTAACAGGAAGGGATCACAGATCTCCAGGTAGAAGGTCACCTGGGGCCAGTGACCATCACATGGTATGGTTCAATTTGACGACATCTAAATCATCCCATTCCAAGACAAAATATGGGACTTCAGAGGAGCTGACTTTGATAAGATGGCCAACAGAGTTAAGCTAGCCCTGGCAAAAAGAAACACAGGTGAGGGGTACAGGCAAAGTGGGCAAGCATTAAGGATGCAATACTTGAAGCAACATCCCATTGTGTTAGGCAGAAAGGAAGTGCAAAGAAGAAGGAAACCACTTTGGTTCTCAAATACAGTAGCAGAAAGGTCAGAGCCAAAGGCTGGCCTTCAGGAAATATAAGGAACACAGTGGG
This sequence comes from Neoceratodus forsteri, assembly GCA_016271365.2. Classification (NCBI taxonomy): domain Eukaryota; kingdom Metazoa; phylum Chordata; order Ceratodontiformes; family Ceratodontidae; genus Neoceratodus; species Neoceratodus forsteri. Next base: position 406,801,772 of record CM028132.1, on the reverse strand, counting down.
ATGAAGATGGGAGCATACCAAACTGCCCTAAGGGAAGCAGGAAGGCAGTAAGGCAGGCAAAGTCCCAAACTGAGGAAACACTAGCACGAACAGTAAAGAAGGTGACAAGACTTTCTATAGATACATTAGTGAAAGGAGAAAGTCCAGAGGAGGTATTGCTAAGCTTAATGGAGAAAAGGGAGCATGTGAGGAGGAGGACCATGTAAAAGCATCTATCCTAAATAAAAGACAAAGAACCTCTGTGCGCAAACACTGAGGCAAGGGTTACCCCAAAGGGCATTTGGCTGGGAAGCCAAGTTTCAAGAAAACACAAAATCACACATGCCCACACAATGCAAAGCATCATGGGCTGCATATGCAAATCACCACAGAATGTTATCTATCCTAAATAGATACTTTTGCTCAGTATTTACTGAAGAGAAGGTAGGGCGGGGCCCACAGCTCAGCACCATGGACACAGGGGGGAGGGAGGTGAGCACTACTCCCTTCACAAAAGAAAGGGTCCTACAAGAGCTTGCTAAGCTCAGGGTGGATAAGGCAATGGGACCTGATGGCATACATCCCAGGGTACTTAAGGAGCTAAGGGTGGAACTAGCAGAGCCATTAGCAGAACTGTTTAGTGAGTCTCTGAGCACAGGAGAGGTCCCAGAAGACTGGAGAAGGGTTCATGTGATCCCGCTCCACAAGAGTGGTAGCAGGGAGGAGGCAGGGAACTACAGACCAGTCAGTCTTACCTCAGTAGTGGGCAAGATTATGGAGGCACTCCTTAAGAAAGGATAGTGCAACACCTGGAATCCATAGGGCACAGGATCCAAGACAGCATGGGTTTACAAAGGAAGGTCCTGTCAAACTAATCTCATAGATTTCTTTGACTGGGTAACCAGAGTGGTGGACCAAGGGGGAGCAGTTGATGTCGCCTACCTTGACTTCAGCAAAGCTTTTGACACTGTTCCATATAGAAGATTAATAAATAAGCTGGGTAGGCTCGGGGTGGGTCAGAAGTTGGTCAACTGGGTGGCAAACTGGTTGACGGGCAGAAAACAGAGAGTGGTGGTAAATGGTATACAGTCAGAAGAGATGCAAGTCACAAGTGGGGTACCTCAGGGATCAGTCCTGGGGCCAGTCCTCTTCAACATCTTCATTAGTGACCTTGCAGATGGACTAGAGGGTAAGGCTTGTCTGTTTGCAGATGACACCAAGATCTGCAACAGAGTAGATGATCCAGATGGGGTGGGCAGAATGAGAAGAGATCTGGATAAACTAGCAAAATGGTCAGAAGAGTGGCAACTGGGATTTAATGCAAAGAAGTGCAAGATCATGCACATAGGGAAGAGAAACCCTGAAGCCACCTATAGGCTGGGAGGGGAGTTGCTAGCAGTCACAAAGGAAGAAAGAGACTTGGGCATCATCATCACTGATGACCTGAAATCATCCAAGCAAACCTCTAAAGCAGTAGGTAAGGCTAGGGGGATGTTAGGGTGTATTAGTAGGGGTATCACAAGTCATAAGAGGGAGGTAATAATCCCTCTTTACAAGACATGGTTAGGCCCCATCTGGAGTGCTGCGTGCAGTATTGGAGGCCACACCTTCACAAGGACATTAACCAAATTGAGGCAGTCCAGAGAAGGGCAACCAAAATGGTGCAGGGACTGCATCAGAAGACATATGAGGACAGATTAACAGAGCTCAATATGTATACCCTTGAACAAAGGAGGGAGAGAGGTGATATGATCGAGGCATTCAAACACCTTAAGGGCATTAACAAGGTGAAAGAGTCTAACATGTTTAAATATAAGAAAAATAGCAGGACAAGAGGACACAGCATGAGATTAGAGGGGGGCCGATAAAGGGGGAATGTGAGGAAATTATTTTTCACAGAAAGGGTGGTGGATGCATGGAATGGCCTACCTCAAGAAGTGGTGGATATGAATACAGTGCAGGGCTTCAAACAGGCATGGGATAGGCATAAGGGAGCAATACAAATGAGTATGAATAGATAGGCCACTGACAGAGCAAAGGCCGATGGCACATTTATAAGCTAGAAAAAGAAATGGGCAGACTGGATGGGCCTTGCGGTCCTTATCTGCCATCAACTTCTATGTTTCTATGTCTGTGGTACCGTGAGTACTAGATAGGTTTATTATTATTAGTTTCTGTGTGGAACTTGTAAATATTGGATCGGTTTGGTTTGAACCGATCAGGTTTGTAAAAAAAAAAAAGTTTGTTCTGCTTTTTAGAGTGTGGTAACCAGTCCTTATCGGTTCAAAAAAAAAAGCAGTTTCATACATTTTTTCCACGACCCGTAACACGGTCAGGAACCGATAAGGGTGTCTTGCCTGGCGGATTGCCGAAAAAAGGGTAAGTTTGGTTAGGACTGGCCATGTCTGAGAAACCCAAGAGAAAAACCGGGCCCACTGGGTTTCAACACTGTAGTGTGTGTGGGGAAGCCTTTGCTAAGGCTGACCCCCACACCACCTGTGTTTATTGTCTGGGGTTTGACCACCTCGATTCAGACTGCCAGATTTGCAAAGTTTTCCCTCAGCTACCCTGGAAAAGAGAGTAGGTAGGCTAAGGGAAAGGGAGGCCAAGAAGTCCGCTGACCCGGATGGCCAGCCCGTTGGTTCCAACCGAACCAGAAGAGTGCCCTCTGACCAGGGTGAAACTTCTTCGAGCAAAGGAGAACCGACTCTGAAAGTCTGTTCAGTTAAAAGAAAAAGAAGGATAAGTCAGGCGGTTCGGATCACAGGTTCTTTCTCGACCGCTGATGAAATAGCCAAAGCGATACGGATTGTTCAGTCGCTAGCTTCAGTTCCGACCGAACCGGCACCATCGGTTAGGGGCTCGGTTCCGTCGGTTCATCCGGTTTTGGATTATAATTTAGAGGATATTTATGAACCGGAGGAGGAGGAGGAGGGAGAATATGAGGATAGTGATGGTGATTATGAAAGTCTGGATGTGCCCATTGACCCGGACATCTCCCCAGACAGACCTTCAGGTGTTTCTCCTCCTAGGCTTTCTGAGTCCCCTTCCCACTTTATGTTTTACAAAAAAGTGGCTGAAACTCTCCAGCTTCCTATGGAGGAAGCAGTAGAGGATCAGGAGGAGCCTGATTATGTTGAGATGATGGACATCCCAGAGTTCAGGAGACTGTCTATTCCGCTCCATAAGTCTTTTGGGAAGCAAACTTTTAAAATTTTAAAGACTCCTAATTCCATACCTCCTGTGGACAGAAGAATGGACAAGAGGTATACTCTTTCAGGCTCAGATACGGAGTTCCTTTCCCAGCAATGCAGCCATGTTCGGGTAGTGCAGGTTGCTGCCTGTGATAAGGCAAATATACCCTTGGCTTCACACCCCCCAGATAAGGACTCCAGGAGGATCGATGCCATGGCAAAGAAACAGTACGTGGCAGCATCTTTGGGACTCAGGCAGGCTAATTATATGGCCTACACAGCTAGATACCAGAAGTCTAGATGGGACACTGTGATGGCTCTAGCTAGACAGGTCCCTGACCAGCTTGCCAAGGAGCTGGAGCAGGTGGCTGCAGATGGTATTGAGGCATCCAAGGTGCAATTTCATGCTGCAGTGGACTTCAGTGATGTTTCATCTAGAGTCATGGCTACATCTGTGGCCCTTCGTAGGATGGCTTGGTTCAGATGTACTAGCCTGTCAGAGGATACCCATACTAAGGCCATGGATTTTCCTGTTATTGGTAATTCTCTGTTTGGGGAGCAGACAGAGAACTACATGAAAGAAATGGATGAGTACAGGACCACCTATAGTAGTGCTCAGGCCAAGGAAGGCAAGCCACTCCCCAGTGGCAGCATTCCAGGGGCAGGGGCAGGCCTTTTCATAGGCCTTTCTACCAAGCCCAGGCCTCCTCTTCCGCCTTTGCACAGAGGGGGTTCTTCAGAGGGAGAGGCAGACGGGGTGTAAGCAGGCCTGCTACCACCCCTCAGCCTAAAGCCCCTGCCAAACAGGCACCCTGATGGGTTTGTCCGGGCCGATTCTCCACTACCGTTGGGGCAGGCTGGCTTACTTTGTCCAGGACTGGATGTCTTTAACATCAGACAAATGGGTCCTGAAGTAGTAAGCCAGGGACTGGTTCTCAGCTTGAAACAATTTCCCAAGATGAGAACCAGATCCTTTCCACCTGCAAATCCTTCAGAGGCCCTTGCCCTAGAGGCAGAGGTTTCTTCCCTCTTGGCTCTCAGAGCCATAGAAGGTTCCACCCTGCACAGGGAAAAGGATTGTACTCAGGTACTTCCTAACCCCCAAAAAGACAGGAGAATGGCAGCCCATCCTGGATCTCAGATATTTAAACAAGTACCTTTTAAAGCCAAAGTTCAAAATGGTGACTCTGGGAATAATTCTACCCTTTCTAAGGCCAGGGGACTGGCTAGTCTCCCTGGACCTCAAGGATGCCTATTTCCACATTCTCATCAGATGCTCCCACAGAAAGTACCTCAGGTTCGAGTTGCCCTCAGGCCACTATCAATTCAGAGCAATGCCCTTTGGCCTAACATCAGCTCCAAGGGTGTTCACAAAATGCCTGGCAGTAGTGGTTGCTTTCCTAAGGAGAAAAAAGATCTCCATCTTTCCATACCTGGACGACTGTCTCATAGTGGGTCAGTCTCCAGACCAAGTCAAATCACACTTACAGATAACTCAGCAACTGCTCACTTCTGTAGGATTCCTCCTAAATCTTTTAAAGTCAGTTCTAGAGCCAGTGCAGCTCCTCACCTTCATAGGGGCGGAGCTGGATACAATAAAGGCAAGAGCCTTCCTTCCCTGGACAGGGCATGGACCCTTGTTACTCTGGCCTCTTCATTCACCCTGCAGGTGTCTCACCAGCAAGGCATTTTCTGCAGCTCCTGGGCCACATGGCTGCCTCTACAGCAGTGGTCCAAGGAGCAAGATTTCAGATGAGGGACTTTCATTTCCACTTAAGAGCCTTCTGGTCCCAGAGAAAGGATTCTCTGACCAGGCTAATCCCAGTGACTCGAACCCTGATCCAGGCTTTGCAGTGGTGGCAGGATCAGGACAACCTAAGGCAAGCAGTTCCCTTTGTCACTCAATCTCATTCTCTAATCCTTTCCACAGATGCCTCCCTCTTGGGCTGGGGAGCCCACTTGGGGGATCTGACCACCCAAGGGTTGTGGTCACCTCAAGAATCTCTGCTTCACATCGATCTCTTAGAACTCAGAGCAGTGTTTCTAGCACTTCAAGTTTTTCCAAGTCTGTTCAGAACAAACTAGTTCAGATCATGACAGACAATACCACCACAATGTGGTACATCAACAAACGAGGGGGCACTCAGTCTCGACCTTGTGCACAGAAGCAATGAAGTTGTGGTCTCTGGCCTATTCCCTGAATACCTCTCTGATAGCAGTGCACCTCCCAGGGAAGGACAATGTCCTGGCAGATGATCTCAGCAGGATATCTCAGGGCCGTCACGAATGGTCCCTGGATCCCCTAATTTTGAATGTGATTTTCTCCAGATGGGGCACTCCACAGATAGATCTTTTTGCAGCCCCAGACATTCACCAACTTCCTCTTTTTTGCTGCAGCCCCCCAGTGTTGGGCTCAGTCCCCCTGGATGCTTTAGTTCTCAATTGGGAAGGGAAATTCCTGTATGCTTTTTCACCCTTCCCTCTCCTGTTCAAGGTACTAGTCAAAATCAGGTCTCTGTCCTGCAGAGTGATTCTGATTGCTCCAGACTGGGCCAGACAGCCCTGCTACCCTCTCTTGCTGTCCTTAGCAGTCCACCTTTCCCTGTCTCTTCCCAGGAATTACAACCTGTTAACATGTTCTCAGGGGAGGGTTTGGTATCCAAATCTCAAATCTCTCAATCTCAAGGCCTGGCTCTTGAAGAGTTAGAGTTTGCTGATTTGTATCTCTCTCAAGGTGTTCTGGATATTCTAAAGGCTTCTCGAAAGCCTTCCACCAGAAAGTCTTACAACTCCAAATGGAAAAGGTTTACTATTTGGTGCTCTGGTAAGCATATTTCTCCAGAGTCTGCTGGGTTGCCTACAGTCCTGGACTTTATGGTTCATCTCAATAGCTTGGGACTCAGACCAGCTACACTTAGAGTGCATCTGGCAGCTGTTTCTGCCTTCTTGTCAGCAGGCAAGCCCTCTTCCCTTTCAGCTCATCCTGTATTCTGTAAATTCTTCAAGGGATTGCTGCAGACCAGTCCTCTCTTCAGGGACCTTGCCCCTGCTTGGGACCTTAATGTTTGCATTGCTCAGCTTATGCAACCCCCTTTTGAGCCTTTGTCCTCAGCAGAGCTTAAGTACTTGACTTGGAAAACTGTGTTCTTGGTAGCCATTACTTCTGCCAGGCGCATAAGTGAGTTACAGGCCCTGTCAGTGGAGCCTGATTTTATCTCTTTCCATAGAGATAAGGTGGTCCTCAGGACTAATAGGAAGTTTTGCCTAAGGTGGTTTCAGATTTCCACCTTAATCAGTCTATGTCTCTTCCTGTTTTCTTCACTGACCATTCCTCTCTGGGGAGAGGAGGCTACACAGCCTGGATATGAAAAGGGCCCTTAGCTACTACATAAAAGCGCACCAAGGGTTACAGGTTTGACCCCTCCAATGTTCCTCACTTATGGTGAGGTTGGTAGAGAAAACCTGCCACTAAGAGATCTGTTGCCAGGTGGATTGTCTCTTGTATACAATTCTGCTATGAAAAATTAGGTAGAATCCCACCCTCAGGCCTGAGGGCTCACTCTACTGGAGGTACAGCTGCTTCCCTGGCTGCTGCCAGTGATATTCTATCTTAGAGATTTGTCAAGCAGCCACCTGGAAAACAGTACATACTTTCACCAAGAATTACTCTCTAGATATCCAGGCTGGAGTGATGCTTGGTTTGAGCACAACAGTGCTTCAGAGCCTGTTCCCAAAGTAGGTTCTGTCCCTCCTCCATGGAGGTACTGCTTGGTAGTCTGCAATAGTCAGAATACAGCAAGTCTTCATGTTGTTTGAAGAAAAATTACTCACCTTAGTAATGTTGTTTCTTCTAATGGAGTCTTGCTGTATTCTGTCCTCCTGCCTCTCTCTCAGAACCTGGGTTTTGGGATGTGGGTGGCAGGAACAGTGTTAGCACCATAGAGGTGCCCCTTTCTCACTCTCTTATTTTTTGGGTGTGTGTTGTGTTTTGTTTTTGGGCTTCCTGACTTGAGTCTTTGCCTTGGAACCAAAAAATCTTTTTATTAAATTTAGTTGCCAGTTGGCTAGTGTGAATTTTCGGTTTCCACACAGGACTCCCAGTGAGTATAGCGCGTAAAGATCTGGCGGTTTGGATTCAAACAACAACAGACAGAGTCTCAACCGAGCTCGAGCTCAGCGTTCCATGCCTTGCATGGAAAGTTTACTCTTTCCTCTCCGGGGCAATTCAAAGGTTGGATATCACTGCAATAGTCAGAATACAGCAAGACTCCTTTAAGAAGAAACAACATTACTATGGTGAGTAATTTTTTCTTTTGTCCCTCCAACCCAATAGACGTGCCATATTCGAAGCATAACCAGGTCGGCCTTCCATGACAGGAGTTCATTTATTCTTGTGCGAAGTGAGAGAACCTGTCGGCCACAGGCAGAGTGGGGAGTGGGGTGGGACTTGGTCTTAAGGGTCTTTTGAACAGTAGCAAGTTCCCCCTCGAGCTCAGTCAATTTCTGCTCTCTGTCCTTCCTTCTAACCCATGATTTCCCCCCTCATATATGCTTTATATGTTTCCCAGGTGTTTTCGGCAGAGGTATCATGAATAGGGTTGTCCTGTAGGAACAGTCTGGTTTTGGACTTTGCCCACTCTATTAACTGTTGGTCCTGCATGAGGAGAGAGTCAATCCTCCCAAGTAGGAGAGTGGGGAGCGGAGACATCCGTGGAAAGTAACAGCTGGACAGGGGCATGATCCGAACAGTAGGCAGAATTCTGGCGTGAAGGACGGATCGTGTAAGGATTTGAGAGATCAGCCAGAAATCTAACCTACTGAAGGTTCCATGGACCCCCAATTGGAAAGTATAGTCGGGTGAGGTGCCATATGTTAACTAATTGGAATTCAGAACTCAACCACAACGCAGCTTGCACCCCTCTGGTGTGTATTTCCTTACCTTGGTTGCTCCTGTCCAGGACCGGAACCAGCATAAGGCTAAAATCTCCACCCATCATAATAGGTGTATCTGTCTCACTCATGCCCTCTATTTTGATCGATAAGTCCAGAAAAAGGTGGGTCCATCCCTCGTTTGGGGCATAAATATTCACCAAGACGTGAGCCGAGTGGTGTATTCTAACGAGCAAAACCCATCTGTCCTGTGGGTCAGATTTGGTTTGCAGAATAGACCAGGGTAAGGATTTGTGCAGCAGGATAACCCACCTCTTTTCTTCATAGGAGCACTAGCATGAATCTCCTTTCCACCCAGTCTCTCACCAGGTATGCATGATCCTGCCTGGTTAGTTTTGTTTCTTGCAGGAAGGCAGCCTGGGCCTTCGCTCTCTTCAGCTGCGTCAATTCCTTTTTCTGTTTTATAGGAGTGTTTAGCCCCCTGATGTTCCAGGCAACAAAGGAAATGTCAGCCATAGTCAAGTGATCGAAGGAAAATCATTAAGGATATGGCAAAAGCAGCCGGTGAGAGCGACAGCCCAGTTAAGGGCTCCAGGACAGGTAAGGCAGGCCATTGCTGACCAGGATGTGCCCTGGGTCAAAAGGACCTGGGGGCAACAGATGATAAATCCTTGTAGGATAAGTATTTCATAAAGAACATATTGCAGCATATAAAAAACAGTAACCTAACAACAGTAAAACGATTTACAAGTATTACGCCTAACTGCAGTGGAAAAATCAGTTTGGCAGGCCGAGGATACAGGATCTTCTCAGGCCAACCCACCCTTCCATTGAGGGTGAATCAGATAAGAGATCCACTGAAAGTGGGATCTCACACTTCTGAAAAGTTGGAAGTGTAACGGTACATATGACTGACCGAAACTAGGCTGTGCCCTCTCAGGGGGAATAAACTCTGTCGAATGAGCACACCATAGGTTGCTGCCACTCGCCCAAATAACACAAGAGAATAGTGGTATAGTATCCGTAAATACAGAGTGCATGATTAGCTGTAAGATTGCATGAGTGACATTTCTGTCAGTGTCCTGGCATGTCGCCTCTCCTTAAGGCGGGGCGCAAGAAGAAGGAAAGGGGCAACATTGTGGCACACCGCGTCGATGCAGTATTGTTGACAGATAGCCCTCAATCATGAGGGAATACAATAGTAACCAGTGAACCAGTGACCACAAGGAAGAAGAAAAATGGGAGGACAACCTGTTACTTTTAACTCTTAACATGCCTCACAATAGACTCCCTCTCCCGCCCTCCTTGAGAGGCACTTGGAATAGTACACCAAGTGTAACCAAAAGTGACATAACTTTGTAAAGAACCAGCCAACTACAACAGTAGTTATATTTAGGCAGTGCACAGCATCCTAGGAGCACCTTTCTGAGCAGTCGGGCAAATACATAGGCCTAGCTTCTTTAATGGGTAGTGGTGGGGTGAGACTGTGGACCTCCCGTTTATTAATCATTAATTTAACAGGAGACTACAAACAATGAGCGCCCGGGTATCTCCCCCAAACCCATAATCTTGCCTCGACTGCAAGAAAAATATTCAAAAGGACACTTATCTATGTCTGGTCCAATGATGTCTCCCCCTGGGGTTCCTCTGGCACGATTAAGAATTGAGGTGCCGTCTTGTCTGGGCCAAGATGCAGAGGTTGCGATGAGCTCTGCGGTGGAGGAGAAGCTTGCTAGAAAGCTCCTCTGTAGTCCATTGTTTTAGTTCAGCATCAGTAGCGGAGGCCTCCTGCACCATCTCCTCCTCCGGATAATCAGGAAACTCCTCGGATCCAGACATTCAAACACCATGAAGTCTTGCTTATATTAGGACTTATGCAGTATGCCCATGGCTTTGAACTGCCCCGGAGATGAAATAGTTAACTCCAGAGTAATCTGGAGTTCCACAGCGTGAGGGCGCTATTCAAAGCTCTATCTGGGTTGTTTGAACCCAAACTGTCAGATTCTTTACCCCGCTTTCACTGAACAGACGCTCCGGAGACCAGCTCCTTCAGTTTGGTTCATTTTGCAGTTTAAAGTAATTTTATCGGTCCATTGAACCGGGAAAGTGTTTAAATTTACCGCGGTTTTCGGTTTGAAGCTCTATCTGGTAACCGTAAGTAAAAGAAAATTAGTCTGTGTGGAAACTCATTATCGGTTCACTCTGAACCGATCGGTTTGCTTTAAAACTCATTTTCTTTGCATTTAGAGTGAGGTACCCGGTTCTTATCGGTCCTAAAAAAACCTAGTATTTTAAATTGTTTTTTTCCTATACCCGTGACACGGTTAGGTACTGATAAGGGTGTCTTGTCCTGGCAAGGCCGGAAAAAAAGGACAAGTTTGGTTAGGCTGGCATTATGTCTGAGAAACCCAAAAGAAAAACTGGGCCCACTGGGTTTCAACACTGTGATGTCTGTGGGGAAGCCTTTGCCAAGGCTGACCCACACACCACTTGTGTCTATTGTCTGGGGGCTGACCACCTCCTGTCAGACTGCCAGGTGTGTAAAATTTCCCTGCAGCCACCCTGGAAAAGAGATTGGGCAGGCTCAGGGAAGAGAGACCAAAAGTCCGCTGACCGGATGGCCAGCCGGTCCAGCTCCGGCTGGACCAGAGGAGAATGCCCTCTGACCAGGCGTGACTTCCTCGGGCAAAAGAAAGGCTGGTCCTGAGGAACCAGTCAAAGTAAAAAGACAAAGAAATCAGCTAATGTGAGTCAGTTTGTCTCTCCTTCTGCTGTAGAAATAGCTAAAGCCATCAAATTGTCAGTCTTTGTCTCAGAGACTTGTTGAACCATCTCTGGTTGGAAAAAGGGGTCTCGTTCAGATCCAGTGGTTCAGGATTATGATGTTGAGATTTTATGAACCACAGGAGGGAGGGAGGATTTTGATGATTGTAATTGTGATTGGGAAGGTCTGGAAGTGCCAATAGGGACGCACATTTCTCCAGACAGACCCTTTGAGTCTCCCCTTTGTTGTCTGAGTCCCCTCTCATTTCAGATTTTATAAGAAAGTAGCAGAAACTCTCCAGCTCCCTTAGAAGAGGCTGTGGATGAGCAAGAGGAGCCTGACTATGTGGAAATGATGGATATTCCAGAGGCTAGAAGGTTGTCTATTCCTTTGCATAAGTCATTTAGGAGGCAAACCACTAAGATTTAAAAAAATCCTTTTTCTGTCCCTCCTGTAGATAAAAAAATGGACAGAAGGTATACTTTGTCAGGCCCTAATACAGACTTCCTTACTGAGCAGTGTAGTCATGTAGGTGTTGTTCAAGCTGCAGCCTGTGACAAGGCTAATATTCCCCTGGCTTCACATCCTCCTGATAAAGATTCCAGGAAGATTGATGCCATGGCGAAAAAACAGTATGTGGCAGCTTCTTTGGGACTCAGACAAGCTAATTATATGGCTAGATATCAGAAATCTAGATGGGACACTATATTGCAGTTGGCCAAGCAGGCTCAGGGCCCGCTGGCTAGTGAGTTGGAACAGGTGGCTGCTGATGGCATTGAAGCCTCTAAAGTTCAATTTCATGCTGCTGTTGATGTTAATGATGTTTCCTCTAGGGTCATGGCCACTTCTGTAGCTCTCCGTAGGTTGGCATGGCTCAGATGCACTAATCTGTCCCAAGATACCCAGTCAAAGGCTATAGATTTTCCTGTCATAGGAAATTCTCTGTTTGGAGAACAAACAGAAAATTACTTGAAAAAGATGGATGAATACAGAACTACTTACAAAAGTGCTCAAGCTAAGAGAGGCATGCCACTCCACAAGGCATGCCTCCAGGGGTGAGGGCAGGCTTACCATAAGCCCTTTTGCAATTCAGGCATCCTCTGCATTTAGCAGAGAGGATTTTTCAAGCAGAGGCAGGCAGGGGCACAGGCAGGCCCTCTCCTCTCCCCAACCTAAAGCTGCTCCTGCCAAGCAGGCACCTGGCCAGGGTGTCTGGGGCCGACTCTCCTGTACGGTGGGGGCAGACTGGTTTATTTCTGCCAGAACTGGTTGTCCCTAACCTCGGACAAATGGGTTCTGGAGGTGGTAAGCCAAGGCCTGGTTCTCAACTTCAAACAGTTTCCCAAGATGAAGCAGACACTTTCCCCATTAGTCTTTTAGAAACCCTTGCACTAGAAGCGGAGGTTTCTTCTCTTTGGACTGCAAAGCAGTGGAAAAGGTCCCACTTGCCACCAGGGCAAGGTCTTTACTCAAGGTACTTCCTGACCCCAAAAAGACAGGAGACTGGCGGCCCATCTTGGATTTAAGATTTCTGAACAAGCATCTTGTAAAACCAAAGTTCAAAATGCTATCTTTGGCAATGATTTTACCATCCTTGAGACCAGGGGACTGGTTAGCTTCCCTGGACCTCAAGGGCCCTATTCCATATCCTAATCGGGCCTCTCACGAAGTACCTCAGAGTTGAACCCTCTGGCCACTACCAGTTCAGGGCAATGCCCTTAGGACTCACTTCTGCTCCAAGAGTTTTCACAAAATGTCTAGCTGTAGTAGTGGCCCACCTAAGAAGACAAGGGGTAGCTGTGTTTCCCTACTTGGACGACTGGCTCATTGTGGGTCAGTCACCAGAGCAGGTAAAATCACTTGCAAATCACTCAGGAACTCCTCACCTTTCTGGGTTCCTGTTGAATATTCAAAGTCAGTTCTCGAACCAGTTCAGGTACTAACTTTTATAGGTGCAGAGCTGAACACAAAGTTAGCAGAGACATTCCTCCCCTCAAAAGAGTGGACAAAATTATTGCCCTGGCATCTTCTTCACCCTGCAGGTCTCTCGACCAGCAAGGCACTTTCTACAACTCCTAGGGCACATGGCTGCTTCTACAGCTGTTGTGCCAGGGCGAATTTCAGATGAGGACATTCAGTTCCACTTGAGGTCCTATTGGTCTCAAAGGAGGACCCCCTTACCAAATTGGTCCCAGTGACCAAGACCTTGATCCTAGCTCTTCAGTGGTGGCTGGATAAAGCAACCTGTCCTCAGGGGTTCCATTCCTACCTGTTCTTCATTCCTCACCCTCACCACAGACGGCGTCCTTGCTGGGTTGGGGAGCTCACCTGGGCGACCTTTCAACTCAGGGTTTGGTCCCCTCAGGAATCTCTGCTTCACATCAATCTACTGGAGCTCAGAGCTGTCTTCCTAGCTCTCCAGGTTTTCCGAAAGCTGTCCAGAACAAGGTTGTTCAAGTCAGGACAGACAATACCACAACAATGTGGTACATCAACAAGCAAGGGGCACTCGCTCTTCAGCCTTGTGCACCAAGCAATGAAGTTGTGGTCTCTGGCCTGCTCCTGAACACCTCTCTAGCGGTTCACCTCCCAGGGAAGGACAATGTCCTAGCGGACGCCCTCAGCAGGATTTCTCAGGGCCATCACGAATGGGCTCTGAACCCTCAAGTGCTGGGGTCGGGTCTTTGCCAGTTAGGACCCCTCAGATAGATCTCTTGCAGCCCCAGACAGCCACCAACTTCCCTGTTTGCTGCAGGCCCCAGTTCTGGGATCAGTCCCTCTGGATGCCTTTCAACTGAATTGGGAGGAAAGTTCCTCTATGCTTTCCTCCGTTTCCCCCTCCTCTTCAGGGTACTGGTGAAAATCAGAACTCAGCCTTGCAAGTGATTCTGATTGCTCCAGACTGGGCCAAACAGCCTTGGTACCCTCTTCTTCTGTCCCTCTCATTGCCTCCCTGACCTTGCCCAGGACCCACGACCTACTGACCTGTGCACAGGGAGGTGTGATATCGGACCTCAATTCCCCCACCTCAAGGCCTGGTTCTTGAGGAGTTAGAAATTGCTGATTTACACCTTTCTCAAGGTGTCCTGGATATTTGAAGGCTTCTAGGAAGCCTTCACTAACTCCTTATAATTCTAAATGGAAGAGATTCTCATTTGGTGTTCTGAGAGGCAGATCACCCCAGAATCTACTGACCTGCCTATTTTGTTGGACTATTTGGTCACTTAAATTCCTTAGGCCTCAAACCAGCTACCTTGAAGGTTCATTTGGCAGCTGTTTCTGTTTTATTTCTGCAGGAAACCAGTTTCCCTTTCCTCTCACCCTGTGTTTTCCAAGTTTTCAAAGGGTTACTTCATACTAACCCTCCCTTTAAGGAACCTACTCCTGCATGGGGCCTGAATGTTTGCATTGCAGTTAATGCAACCCCTTTGAGCCTCTGGTTTCGGCAGACCTCAAGTTTTAACTTGGAAAACTGTTTTTTAGTGGCTATCACTTCTGCTAGGCGTATAAGTGAATTACCAAGCCTTGTCGAGTGGAAAGAGATTTCATTTCTTTCCACAGAGATAAAGAGGAGGAAAACGCTAGTACCAATAGTGAACGTTAAAGAGCTCTTAGCTACTATTTGGAACATACCAAGGGTCACAGGTTGAATCCTCCAGCTCTTCCTTACCTATGGAGATGTGGTAGGGGAGACCTGCTACTAGGAGGACAATCGCTGGGTGGATTGTCTCTTGTATCAGTTCTGCTACCAAAAACTGGGTAGGAGCCTCCCTCAGGCCTGAGGGCTCATTCCACCAGGAGTACAGCTGCATCTCTAGCGGCTGCTAGAGATATTCCCATTTTGGAAATCTGTCAAGCTGCCACCTGGAAGACAGTCCACACTTTCACTAAGCATTATTCTCTGGACGTCCAGTCCAGGAGAGATGCTCGCTTTGGCACAGCTGTGCTTCAGAGCCTATTCCCTAAGTAGGTTCTGACCCTCCTCCATGGAGGTACTGCTGTATAGTCTGCATAAGTCCTAATATAAGCAAGACTTCATGGTGTTTGAAGAAAAAATTACTCACCTTAGTAATTGCTTTTCTTCTCATGGAGTCTTGCTATATTAGGACAACCCTCCCTCCCTCCTACCCCTCTCAGGATCCCTACTTGGGTATGGGGTTGACATTTGGTGCAAGCACTGTGTCATGCCTTTTAGCTTCTAGTCCCCCTTTCTTCTCTTGGGTTAGGAACTAGATAATTTCTGTTTTTTGTTAAGTGGTAGCTGGGCCCCTCTCTGGACTTAAGTCTTTTGGGCAGAGGGGCCTAGTAGTGATGGTCAAGGGTTATCCTAACAATAATAGGTAATATTGTTTTCATTATTGTTTGTTGTTGTGTTTTGTGGTTCTACTGTTAGTAGATAGCCAATGGTTAGTGTAGGGCTTTTCGACAGACTTGCTATATTAGTTTAGCCTCGTAAAGAACCTGACAGTTTGGGTTCAAACAACCCAGATAGAGCTTTGAATAGCGCCCTCGCGCTGTGGAACTCCAGATTACTCTGGAGTTAACTATTTCATCTCCGGGGCAGTTCAAAGCCATGGGCATACTGCATAAGTCCTAATATAGCAAGACTCCATGAGAAGACAAGCAATTACTAAGGTGAGTAATTTTTTCGTTCTGCAGGGGCCAGTGCTGCAAAGTGGTTCGGGGTGGAAAACCTGTTAAGGCTTAAGACATGGATCCCTGTTGTCTCTTCTCACTGAAGACCTTGTTTTGCCTCACGCTTCTGTGGGTGTGTTCTTCTGGCATGCCGGCCTGACTGTTGCCATTTGCGGGATCAGGCAGGGAGGCCCGAAGCAGCGCTTTGAAATGTGTAGCTGTGGTGGAGGTCTCCTCCTGTTTTTGGTGCATCATCCAATAAGCTTTTTGCCCTGGAGTGGCCAGAATTATTGTTTTGTGCACGGAGGGTTAGATCTAGACCGAGGGCCAGTTATGTGAAGGTAGTCCATAAGGGCTTCTGGTGTTGAGAAGGAGACAGGTGCCCCGTTGACTTCAGATGCATTGTGGAGGGGTAGTGCAGCGAAAATCGGATACCTAGGGAATGCATCAGGCAGCGAGCCTCAGTATATATTCTTTCTGTTTGGCACGCCAATTCGAGAATAATCTTGAAAATTTAAATTTTATGGCCTTGCCACAAAAGGGCCCAGCATCCTAGCCCTGGAGGTAATCCATTCTAACCCAGTAATGCTCAGACTATTCATAACTTTGTGCAGTCATCCTGATGGGTTGGACTGCCGGAGAGATGGAACACATGTAAATGATGGAATTCTTTGCACGTGAGCATCTTTCAAATACTGCCTCTACCAACTGTAGTGTTCTAAGCCCTTCAGATTTTTCTCTCCGCCTGAAAGTCTGGTCGCTCGGAGTCTCTGTCGCCCTCTTTCGCGTGAAGAAGAAAGAAAAAAGTTTAAAACCATAAGTATTTTTAGTTTCTTTTACTGCCTCTACTAATTTGTTAGTTATATTGGTTATTATTGTTTTAAATTGTTGTTTTCTCGGTTCCTCGCAGTTGGTATAACCGTGAGGATCCGACTAATTATAACTTTGTTTGGTTCTCTAACTAAAGAACCTATTCATTTCATTTAAATCAGGTCCTTAAAGTTTTTATTTGTAACCTCTTTTCATCGGTTACAGAACTGCTGAACCGGTTCATATTTCATCTCTTTTCGGTTCCATCGGTTCCTATCGGTTCGGAACCGACCGCAAAAAAAAAAATAAAGCCTTTTAAGCTCTTAAATAACCGCATTAGCTTTTGGTATTAGCGGTTTTCATTTTATATTTTACCATGACTGAGAAATCTAAAAGACAACGGTGAACCTGGTTTTAAAAACTGTATGAAGTGTGGAGATGTGTTTGCCAAGGCAGACAAGCACATCTTATGTGTAGCTTGTCTGGGTTTTGAACATTTGGACCAGGAATGTGAAATATGCAAAACATTCCCAGAAAAAACTGTTGAAAAACGCCTTGAAAGGCTTCACAAAAAGTTTCCAAGGGGTCCCTCAGGCTCTGACCAGCTGACACCCCAGTCTGTTGTGGTTGAATTGACAAGTGCTTCTACCCCTGCCCCTGATATGGGCGAAAAAGGGGCAAAAAGAGGGAAAGAACCGGCTGACTCCCCGGTTCCCTCAAAGAAATTAAAGAAGCTCAAACATGCAGAACCCTCTCCTGCTAAACCAGGGACTTCTGCGCAGCAGCCTGTCATGCCTTCGGCTTAAGATATAGCCAGGCGTTCAAATTATCCAGACTCTGCAAAACATCATCCCTCAACCTTCTGCCCCTCCCAGGGTCCCAAGGTTGCTCCTTCTGTGTTGCCTTCTGCTCCGGAGCAACAATATTTGAAGGGATGATGACATTTATGAGGAGGCGAACCTATTCCCCAGAGGTTTCCCCTGAGCAGGAATTTGGCTCTCCTCCCAGAGTGTCTGAGAATTTTCCTCCCATTTCCTTTTGAAGAAGAATGGCAGATGCTCTGGACATCAACACAACAGAGCAAGTGGAAGATGAGGAGGAGATTGAGTACCTCAATATGATGGGTTTAACACCCAAAAAGCCTCCTCCTTCCAGTATATAAATTCTTTAAGAAGGATGCTATGAAGCTCCTCCAGACCCCAAACTCTATTCCTCCTATTGGCAAGAGAATAGATAAAAAATATCAGCTGAACAGTGAGGGAGCTGAATTCCTTTTCTCCCACCCTGATCGTCAAGGGGTTATACAGCAAGCTGCCTGTGATAAGGCTAAAGTCCCTCTGTCCTCACACCCTCCGGACAAGGACTCCAGAAAACTGGACAGTATGGCCAAAAAGGGCTATCTGTCAGCCTCATTGGCCATGAGACAGGCCACTTTTCAATCTTATGCTGCCCAGTTTCAGAAATCCCTATGGCAGTCGGTACTGGCAATGTCCATGAAGGATACCCCACCCTTGTCAGATGACCTGGCAGAAACTGCCAGGTTTGGGCTAGAGGCTGGAAGGAAATCTGCTGTCTGGGGAGTCCTCTGTGGCCTATGAAAAAGTGGATGAATATAAGGCTACTTATAGCAGTAACTCTGCTAGAGACAGAGCTTCCTCATCGACTGGGCCCTATGGAAGGGGGCTAGGGGTGCGTCCCTTTTATCACGACCTTTCTTCCAGCTAGTAGCCATGCCCCCAAAACCAGCAGTACCCTCCCCTCAGGGCTACTCAAGAGGTAGGGGTAGGAAGGGGCTGTGGCGGGACTCAGCCACAACCTCAGCCCCAGCCTAAGCAGAACCCCTGAGATGCAAGCCGCCTCCTCCTACCTGTTGGAGGCAGACTGTCCCATTCCTCCCCTCTGGTCAACCATCACCACAGACAAGTGGGTGCTGGGAGTAGTGAGCAAAGGTCTGTCTCTGCAGTTCAAAATTCTTCCTCTAAAACCTCAGGGTTTCTACCTCCCCACCTGTAGCACAAATCTCATTGCTAGAGGCAGAGGTCCAGAAGCTGCTTCAGCTCAAAGCAGTGGAATTAGTCCCTGCAACCCCTGAGAGGAAGGGTTTTACTCCAGATACTTCTAACAAAAAAGAAAAATGGGGAGTGGCGGCCAATTTTGGATCTCAGAGCTTTAAACAAGCGCCTGAAAAAGCCAAAGTTCAAAATGGTCACTTTGGCTCGGATTCTACCAATAATCCAGAAAGAGGACTGGCTGGCATCTCTGGATTTACAGAACGCTTATTTCCACATTCCCATAAAGGAATCTTACAGAAAATATCTCAGATTCAGACTCCCATCAGGTCATTATCAGTTTGCAACCCTACCCTTCGGCCTTTCCTCGGCACCAAGGGTGTTTACAAAATGCCTAGCAGTTGTTGTGGCATTTCTTCGAAGACAGGGAGTGACTGTCTTTCCATACCTGGACGACTGGCTGATAGTAGGCAAATCAGCAGAGCAGGTCACAACCTCTCTAAGGCTTACACAGGATCTTCTGGAATCTCTGGGTTTCATAGTAAACCAGAAAAAATCTGTCTTCGCCCTTACACAGACTTTACAGTTCATAGGGGCAGAGATCAGCACCCTACAGGCCAGGGCCTTTTTACCACTAGACAGGGTGCAAAGTCTTCAGGCCATTGCAAACTCCTTCAAATTGCATGGTCGAAAAACAGTCAGGCAATTTCTGCAGCTCTTGGGTCATATGGCTGCATCCACAGGTACAGTGCAGGGTTCCAGGTTTCACATGAGACACATCCAGTTTCACCTCAGGACTCATTGGAGTCAGAAAAAAAGACCCCTTCTCAAAGCTCATTCCAGTGACAAGGCCCCTGTTACAAGCCCTCTTGTGGTGGAAAAAGGAATCCAACCTAAGACAAGGAGTCCCCTTCCAGGAGGAGGATCCTTCACTAATCCTCACAACAGATGCATCCCTGCTGGGCTGTGGTACCCATCTAGGGGAGAACACAACTCAGGGTACCTGGTCAGAAGCAGAGTCCCTCCAGCATATAAATCTGCTGGAACTCAGAGCAGTGCGGCTGGCACCAAAGGTTTTCGCTACACTGGTAATGGGCAAGGTGGCACAGGTCAGAACAGACAATACCACCACTATGTATTACATAAACAAGCAGGGTGGCACCAGATCAGGTCCCCTGTGCACAGAAGCCATGAGAATTTGGGCTCTGACATATTATTTAAAGGTGTCCCTGCAAGCCATCCATCTGCCAGGAAAGGACAATATCTTGGCAGACACACTGAGTCGAATCAATCAGTCCCATCACGAATGGGCATTGAACAAGCAGGTGGTACAGGCAATTTTCAACAGGTGGGGCGTTACATAGATACATAGACAGTGTCGGCAGATAAGGGCCTATGGCCCACCCAGTCTGCCCATTTAAGTTTGTAAGTTCAGTTTATGTTTTCCAGGAAGTCTGTTGCCTTACCCCTGACCTCCAGAATTCTTTATGTCTATCCCATGCATTCTAAATCCTGTGATTGTTTCAGCCCCACCACTTCCTCTGGCAGGGTGTTCCACTTGTCCACCACCCGCTCTGTAAAGAAATTCTTCCTCACGCTTCCTCTGAATCATCCTCCTCCAACTTCATCCCATGCCCTCTAGTCCTGGAACATCTTTTGCTTAAAAATAGTGCATTCCTGCACCCCTGTTCCTCCCTGTAAGATACTTGTATGTCTCTATTATATCCCCTCTCCCTCCTCTCCTCCAGGGAGTACATGTTCAGTGCCTTCAACCTGTCCTCATAGGACTTGTGATGCAATCCATGCACCATCTTTGTTGCCCTCCTCTGAACCTTCTCTACCCCTGTCTATGTCCCACGTAGGTAAGGTCTCCAGAACTGCACAGTGTACCCAGGTGCGGCCTCACTAGTGTCTTGTATAGTGAATTATGACCTCCCTTTTCCTGCTGGTGATACCCCTGCCTATGCATCCCAGCATCCCATTTGCTTTACCTGCTGCCTTGTCACACTGTTTCCTGCCTTGAGGTCATCAGAGATAATAACTCCAAGATCCCTTTCCTGCTTGGTGCATGCTATATCCTCACCCCCCAACTGATATATTGTGCCAGGGTTTTTGTGCCCCATATGCATTATCTTGCACTTCCTTGCATTGAATTTCATCTGCGTTCCAGAGATAGACTTGTTCGCATCCCACCAGAACCACCAGTTGCCTCAGTACTGTTGCAGGCCACCAGCCCAGGGCACAATCCCTCTGGATGCCTTGGTGCTGGATTGGTCGGGCAAGTTTCTCTATGCATTCCCCCCTTCCCTCTGGTTTTCAGGGTGCTGCTGAAACTCAGATCCCTCTCAGCGTCTCTGATATTGATAGCTCCAGATTGGCCCAGGCAGCCATGGTACTCTCTCTGCTTTCCATGGCAGTGAGCAGGCCAATAAGTTTGCCTCTCAGGCACAATCTTCTAACCTCCAATCAGGGAACATTGCTATTCCCAAATCTCAAGTCTTTTCACCTCAAAGCATGGCTCTTGAGGAGTTAGAGTATGCAGGCTTGAACCTTCTGACGCTGTATTAAACATTTTGAAAGGTTACAGAAGCCTTCAACTAAGAAAACTTATTCTGCTAAGTGGAAAGATTCTCTTTCTGGTGCTCTGCTAGAAACTTCACCCCAAATGATGCAGGGTCTCAGTGGTATTGGATTATGTAACTCACTTGCATTCACAGGTCTGCAACCCAGTTCCTTGAGGGTCCACCTTGCAGCAGTATCTGCATACCTGTCTGCTAGGACAAAGGTATCTGTAGCATCAAATCCCATTTTCAAAGATTTTCAAAAGGCCTAATGCATTTGCACCCCTCACAGGGCACCAGTGCCCTTAATGTATGTATAGCAAGGTTGTCGCGGGCTCCCTTTGAGCCCATGGCTACAGCCCATTTAAAGTATGTTACCTGGAAAACAGTTTTCCTGGTAGCAGTTACTTCAGCAAGAAGAATCAGTGAGCTTCAGGCTCTCTGTGTCGACCAGGACTATATTTCCTTCCACAGGGATAAAGTAGTCCTCAGAACAAACAGACAATTCCTTCCCAAGGTGGTTTCAGATTTCCATCTGAACCAATTTAATCACTCTGCCTGTCTTCTTCACAGACCATGCAAGCTCTGGTGAAAGAAGGCTTCACAGTCTGGATGTGAAAAGAGCTCTCAGCTACTACATGACAGCTACTAAAGGCCATAGGCAAGACAAAAAACAACTTTTCCTTACATATGGGGATGTTGGAATGGGCAAACCAGCCTCAAAAAGATCCATTTCTTAGTGGATTGTCCAGTGCATTCAATTCTGCTACAATAAAGCAGGTAAAGAGTCCCCAGCTGGGCTGAGGGCTCATTCAACAGGAGGAACAGCTGCCACTGTTGCAGCTGCTAGGGAGGTGCCATTGTTGGACATTTGTAAAGCAGCTACTTGGAAATCAGTACACACCGTTACAAAGTATTATAATTTGGATATTTTGTCCAGAAGTGACGCCAAGTTTGGCACAGCAGTCCTGCAAAGTCTGTTTCCAAAATAAGTTCTGTGCCCTCCACCTGGGGGTACTGCTTAGTAGTCTGCACAAAGTTATGAATGGTCTGAGCATTAGAGGTTAGAAGAAAATACTTACCATAGTAATCTTCTTTCTTCCCAGTGATGCTCAGACATTCATAACTCCCTCCCATCCTCCCCTTCCAGAACTTAAACCTCTGCATTCTGCATGCTAGTGCCACATAGCCATATCCTTCTGGATACATTTCTCTATGCTAGACAGATTTTAACAGAGTTTTCTGCCTTTCAAAATAGTTTTTCTCAATCTATGGTGAACACCATATTTTATATATAGATATAGTTCCTCTCTTGAGGTTTTTGAAGTAAGTTGTTTATTAGGCTAATCCTAAAAAATGTTTTATTAATTAGTTGTCGGATTTTTCCATTTTGTCTAACTTCCAGGCTTCTTACAAATCTGAAGGGCTTAGAACACTACAGTTGGTAGAGGCAGTATTTGAAAGATGCTCACGTGCAAAGAATTCCATCATGTGTATGTGTTCCATCTCTCTGGGCAGTCCAACCCATCAGGATGACTGCACAAAATTATGAATGTCTGAGCATCACTGGGAAGAAAGAAGATTACTATGGTAAGTAATTTTTTCTTCCTTGTCAGCAAAAGTATGCGAGCCATAAGCAGTCCAGGCCTATCACCTGGTTTGGGAGTGGGATTAAGGGCCCTGTGAGCTCACTCTGTTGCTAGGCCAGGAGGTAATTCGTGTCGTAGGATTTTGGGCAGAATATCATACAGAAAATCCAAAGGATTCCCCCCGTTTGATACCCTCGGGGAACCCCAGGAGCTGTAGGTTGTTGCTACTGCTCCCATTTTCCATGTTGTCGATTTTACTTTGCAGCAGTTGGATGGTTCATTCTTGATCACGAATAGTGGAGGTAAGTGTATCAATGGCTTCTGTGTTGCGGGTAACTTGTGATTCGGTGTGGCACATTCTTGCATCCATTTGTTGGATGGCCATCATGGTGTTATTTGAGGCCAAAGTGACCTCTGACATACGATGCATCAGGGCTGCGAACATCTCATTAATTTGCTGTCGTTGGGGCCTGTAGTACCATCTGGAGTGCCACAATGTGCCATGCTGAAGGAGAAATAAGCAATTGGCTCTGGTGTTGTTTCTGGCTAGCGCTCAGCAGTTGTGAGTAGACGGTCTGTTCCGCTGTTCATCCAGGATTTATTTATTTTGCTACACCTGAAGATCTGATATAATTATGTGGCATAAATCGCAAAAATAGAACCCGTCAGGTCAGCGGAGCACTAGAGTCAGGCAGCCATTTCGTTAGGAGCTAGCCACACCCTCGAAGGGAAAAACTTTGACAGGCAAAGCCTCACGGCCAAATGTATGGGTTAATAACTATTTGAGAGAAAAGTCACAAGCATTATGTATTCAGTGGGAGGGTTGCATGTGTGCGCAAACAAAAAATAATAAGAGGACTATAGTGGGTGAATTAAAACTTTGTTCTTGCCTATAATTTTGGTATTTGGAAATCCCTCTCCAAGAACATTTGAGGTGGGAGGGGTCACAGAGAATGGCTCCACGTTGTCTTCTAAGTAACCTGATGATTTAAACAAGTTATCCATTTGTTATGTCAGAACACTGGAAATTTATCTGGGGACATACATTCAGACCAGCTTTTCTTTTTTTTCTCTCCCCGTAACATTTCACTTACCCCTTTAGAGTGCACACAGATGCTGACAGCCAGAGCAAGAGGCTGTCAAGTGAGCTGGTGTGACAGCACCAAAGAAGTGTGCCAGGATTCTAGGGTGGAGGGAAAGTCCCTCTGGGCTTGTAAGTCCTATATTATTAGTTGAGCAAAACTGCTCTTGAGTACTTTAATGTTTGTTAATTGTTGTCTTTTTAAAAGCAGGTATTTTAAATGTCAGTTGTACTGTTCACTCAATTGGTTACTGTTACATGGAGTTTTAATGTTTATTGGTTTAAGTGTCTGTGTCATGGTTTGTGTTTAAATGTCTGGATTACTGTGGCCATTTTAGTGAGAAGGGGCATTTCCTTTGAAAAAAAACCCTCTTCATTTGTTGACTTAGACGAGAGGACAGCAGTAGTGTCAGGGAAGGTAGCAGGCAGACAGATACATGTTGTCAATATGTATAGCTTGACCCCAGCTACTAGTGACTTGTTTAGACAGGTATTGGTAGAGTTGCCAAGCTGCCAGAGGGACAAATGATCCTGGGGGAGACTGGAACTGTGTTGAAAACTCAGAATTGGATAAATCCTAGGGAGCACTAACTAGCCATGAAGCAGGGGCTAAACTGCTCAAAACTTTGAGAGGAGGCTGGGTTTTCGGACACATGGAGAGATCTACATCCCATGAGTAAAAAAATATACATTTTATTGGGGACTGGGGGTACACCTGGAGAGACGAAGGTCTATACTGGCACGATGGTCTGCATCTGTCCACGAAGGGAACCAAGCTCCTAAGTGACAGGTATAAATGCTTCCTTGGCAAGCTTTTAAACTAGCCAAGGGGGGAGGTGCTGTAAGAGACAGGAAATTTCAAGCCTCCCTCACAAAAACATGGCAGGTCGTAAGGTAAACACTGAGGTACAGAGCTCAGCAGAGGGCAGGACAGGGGTAAATGGAAAAACAGACAAGGGCAATAAGAGCAGGGATGGGGAAAAAAGGATAAAGCCAACATTAAATGAAGGGCAATGAGTACCAGTGCCCGTAGTCTGGGAAATAAGCTCCCTGAGCTAGTAGCCCTGATGGAAGATGAAAAATTGGATATTGTGGCAGTCACGGAAACATGGTACACGGAGAACCATGACTGGGATGTCAACATACCGGGGTACACAGTCTAAAAGAAGGGACAGGGAGGGTAAAAGAGGAGGTGGAGTAGCTCTATACATAAGGGAAGGGATCAAAGCTACAGAACTAAAAAGTAAAGGGGGAGGACAAGAGGCACTCTGGTTTGCCTTGGAGACAGGGAGTGGCATCACAATCCGCACAGGGGTTGTATACAGACCCCCGTCTCAAGGGAAGGAAATGGACAAGAAAATGATGGAGGACATTCTCAAAATGGCTGACAAGGGGGAGATACTGTTGATGGGGGACCCGAATATGCCAGATGTTAACTGGATGACATGTACTGCAGCCACATCCAAGACAAGGGTCATTCTCGATGGCCTGCAGGGGGCAGGCCTTAGACAGCTAGTGTTCGAACCCACTTGGGAGGGAGCAATACTAGACCTGGTACTCTCAAATGGAGAGAGGATCACAAATCTAGAAGTCAGTAGACATCTGGGAACAAGTGACCACTGCACAGTGTGCTTCACAATAAGCACAACCATGGAGACAAGCCATACAAAAACAAAGATACTGGACTTTAGAAGGGCCGACTTTGGCAAAATGGGTGAATACCTGAGGAATGCACTAGCAAATGGCCAGAAAGGAGGGGTGGAAGAACAATGGAGAAAAATCAAAACTGCTATCATAGAGGCAACAAGTCTTTGTGTGAAACAAAGAAAACAAAGCGGAGTAAAAAAACACTATAGTTCTCAAAAGAGGTGGCAGGGAAGGTTAAGGAGAAAAAGGCTGCATTCAGAAAGTATAAGGAATCACAGAAGGAGCTCGACAGGGAACTATATCAATTAAAGCAGAAAGAAGTGGGGAAGGTAGTCAGAATAGCAAAGGCCCAAACCGAGGAAAAAATAGCCAACTCCGTTAAGAAGGGGGATAAAACCTTCTTTAGGTACATTAGGGAGCATAGAAAGGTTAAGGGAGGAATAGTGAAGATTAATAAAGGAGAGGGGAGGTGGGCAGAGGGAGACAGTGAAAAGGCAGAGATACTGAATGAATACTTTAGCTCAGTATTCACAAAAGAAGTTGAGGAGGAGTTACCTAAACCAGACAATAGAAGCACTCTGGGTAGGGGGGTTGACACCAGTCCATTTACAGAAGAAAGAGTCCTGAAAGAACTCCTAAAACTCAAGGTGGACAAAGCAATGGGGCCTGATGGGATTCACCCCAGAATCCTAAAAGAACTAAGGGAGGACCTAGTGACACCGCTGACCACACTTTTTAACAAATCATGGGAGGATGGGGTGGTACCTGAGGACTGGAGGAGGGCAGATGTGATTCCCCTTCACAAAAGTGGGAGCAAGGCAGAAGCAGGAAACTACAGACCTGTAAGTTTGACCTCAGTGGTAGGAAAATGATGGAATCACGCCTGAAAGAAAAAATTGTTGAGTACCTAGAGGCCAGCGGGGCACAGGACCCAAAGCAGCATGGATTTACAGCAGGAAGGTCATGTCAGATGAATCAAATTGATTTATTTGACTGGGTGACCAAAGTAATAGACCAGGAAGGGGCTGTGGATATGTCCTACCTAGACTTTAGCAAGGCATTTGACACAGTCCCGCACAAAAGACTAATAATCAAGTTAGCCAGCCTGGGAGTGGGGTTGCACAACAGGACACAGAAGGTAATAGTGAATGAACACATTCCAAGAAAGGGGAAACAGTGGAGTATCTCAGGGCTCAGTACTGGGTCCAGTCTTCTTAACGTCTTTATAGGTGACATTGCAGGGTCTGGAGGGAAAGGTATGCCTGTTTGCAGATGACACAAAGATATGTAACAGAGTTAATACACAGAGGGGTAGAAAGGATGAGAAGGGACTTGGCAAGGTTGGAGGAATGGTCAGACATATGGCAACTTAGATTCAATGCAAAGAAGTGCAGAGTAATGCACCTGGGAAACAAAAACCCAGGAGAAGAGTACACAATAGCAGGGGAGGTACTAACAACAACAAAAATGGAAAGGGACTTGGGGGTAGTCATATCAGATGACCTAAAGGTGGGTAAGCAATGTGTGAAGTCAGTAAGGAGAGCCAGGGGGATACTGGGATGCATAGGACGGGGCATCACAAGTAGAAAAAGGGAAGTGGTTATCCCTCTGTACAGACAGTTGGTGAGACCCCATCTGGAATACTGGTGCAGTTTTGGGAGACCCCATCTACGCAAGGACATAGACAGGATTGGAAGCAGTCCAGAGGAGGGCAACTAAAATGGTGCAGGGTCTGCATCAGAAACCACATGAAGAGAGACTGAGAGAGCTTAATATGTATACCCTTGATGAAAGGAGGGATGGGGGGACATGATAGAAACTTTTAAGTACCTCAAGGGAATCAACAAAGTCCAGGAGGGTAGCATCTTTCAGAAAAAGAGATGTAAGAACAAGGGGCACAATTTAAAGATAGAGGGGGACAGCTCGGGTAATGTGAGGAAATGTTTTTCATGAGAGTGGTGGATTCATGGAACCGCCTTCCTGGGAGGTTGTTGGGTCTAAAACAGTGGGGAATTCAAACATACATGGGACAGACATAAGACAATTGTAGTGGGGTTGCAGGAAGTAGGCTGTTGGTTAACTAGAATCTGCAGCTTATCCAGTAAGAAGGAAATGGGCAGACTGGGTGGGCCAAGTGGTCCTTATCTGCCGTCAAAGACTATGTTTCTGTGTCTATATTCATATGCAGAATAACTGTCCTCACATGGACCGTATATATACCCAAAAAGTTCAGGGTTATACAGTTAAAGAAGCAGAAATTTATCCAGTGTATCTGTCAGACCATGCTAAAATTAATATTACCTTAGATTTAGATCCTTCAGATAAGTCAGTATGGAGACTAAATGCTGGACTTCTGCACGATGAAGTCTGTGTTAATAAGATAAATGATACCATTAAAAATTATATTTAGGAAAACATCAGAAGCGCATCCAAGCAGAAATATTTTCAGGATGGCCTAGAGCCAGTTTTGCGAGAGGAATCTATTGCCTATGCTACTTACAAAAAAAAATTAAATTAAAAAAAAATTAGCATGGATGGGGCAGAAAAAATGAGAAGAAAATTAGAAGACAAGATTGGGGAGTTGGAGGCTAAGCATAAAAAGATAAAAAACCTGCCCAAACTAAAAGAACTGAAAAAAGAGCTAGAACAACTTAGCCGTACAAAGACAGAAAACAATTTAAGATTTATTTGGCAAAAGTATTATGAGGGGGGTCAACAGAGCAGGGCATCTACTAGCTTACAGGCTACACACACAATTGGCAGATAGATTTATTCCCAGAATTAAGAGGGATGCGGGAAACCCTATAATGGAAACACAACCCAGTAAAATAGCTGAAATTTTCAAGTGCTTCTCTGCCACTTTGTACAGGCAGGAAGAGAGCAATGATACAACAGATAAAATAAAAGCTTCCTGGATAAAAATCACTTACCACAATTAACCCCAGAACAGGCCCAAAGCTTGGACCATTATCCCAAACGGAGGTGGAGAAAGTGATTAAAGACCTGAAACACAACAAATTGCTGGGCCCAGATGGCTTTATAGCAATAATTTATCAGAAGTTCCAGTTAGACTTAGCACCAGAATGGTTCTGGTCTGCAACTCAGATGAAATTCCAGATAGCTTTGGGGAGGTGCTAGGGGCTATAATCTCAGTGCTACCAAAACCAGGAAAAGATACCTCCACATGTGGAGGTTTAGACCCATATCATTACTAAACCAAGATGTAAAGAGTTTTGCCAAGGTCATAGCTAACTGCCTCCAGCAAGTGATTACACAATTGGTTCACTCCAGATCAATCTGTTTTCATACCAGGCAGAAATCTCTATGATAACATAAGGCGTTTCTAACCACTATGGCATATACCCACAATGCCCCTTTGAGGAACAGAGGGTGGTGGTGGCACTAGACGCCAAAAAGGCGTTTGACCGCCTCGGTTGGGCCTTTTTGGATGCCAACCTAGACAAATCTAATTTTGGGGACATTGATTAAAGCGCTGTATTCAAACCCTATAGCCCAAATCCACATTAACTGCACCATATCCAACCCCTTTCAAATCCAGTTGGCACAAGACAGGGATGCCCCTTGTCACCCCTCCTGTTTGCTGTCAGTATGAAGCTGCTCGCTGAGGCAGTTAGGACAAGCGGAGACATACAAGGTGTCCGAGTGGGTAGATTGGAAAACTGCATATCTCTGTATGTGGATGATATCCTTCTTTATCTGCAAAAACCTGTAGAAACACTGTCCAAAGTCATGACTCTCCTACAAGAATTTGATGAACTATCCAGATTCAAAATAAACTAATCTAAATCTGAAATCATGAAGGTAGGAGGTGACACGACCGTGGATCTTAAAAGATCTTCCTGGACTAAAATCCTCCACCACCATTCACACTACTGGACTACGCCAGAGGCGCTAGGACCCCACGGGAGCCGAAATATTTTCAGGAGGGTCTGCGCGACAGGACCACGCATGCGGGGACTGTAAGACGCTCTGTATTGACTACTTGGTGTTGACCCTCCAACCTCCTCAGTTCCTTTTCTCCTCATCGAGTGCACTTCAATGATGATGTCTCTCGCCTGCTGGGAGTCAAGTCTTTGTCTATACAACAGCAGCTATAGCTGTTCAGTATTCGATTAACTTACTACTTTTAGTGCTCTTTTCTTATTTAAAAAAAAAAAAGATGATGAGAGGAAGAGGAAGAAATTCTCAGCCTGCCATCAAGCGGAGTCGACCTTAGACGCAGTGCAGTGACGATAGGGAGACTTTGTTTGAAAGTTGTGATGGGAGTGGTCTGTGTCCGGTCTGCGCCCTTTTTGGATGGGGGGAGGGTCTGACCACAGGCAGTCCAGTGCTTGGGGGGGGGGGCAGTCCGCTTGAAGCACAAAAGCAGCGGGCCCATTCACGACCTTGATTGGGGACCCGGCTCCACTCAACGTCAAGTTCTTCTCCTCCTGTCAGTGGAAGAAGAAACTGTACCGCTTGAGGTCGCCCTCTGGTACGTCTGTGCGGGGACCGTCGGTGGTGGAGAATGGTAGGCCTGACCAGAATTTGGTGGGGTCCTCTGTGGCTCCGTTTGTAACAGCTGCGATCTCAGACACTGGATCCCGTCTCTGTCCTCGATGGGGCTCCGTTGAGCAGTTTCACCTCTAGCCGCTCTTTTAGAGTAGGAGGCATGGCGTCTGCCCAGTTGACCTGGTTAGTAGACCCAGTTCCGGGGCCTTTGGGCCACGGAGCACCGGGGCCGCGGCCAAGTCATTCGGGCAGTGATGCGCGTGGTGCCCTCTCTGGTGCCAGCGCCATAGATGCCGACCCCATATGCCTACCTCCTCACCTTTTTCCCCTGCGTGGGGCCAGCACGGGTACCGCTTCCACCCCCCCTTTTCTTCAGGCCTAGGGTCAGCTGCAGTACTGGTGTCACGAGTGGTGCCCGGGTCACAGATAGCGCAGAACTCTTTGCCGATCCAGGGGGCAGCATCTCCTGTGTTCCTGGCCTAGACCTGCCTTTTGGAGGTTATTCTGTGGTAGAAGTGGATCTAGATGAGTCTCTCCCTGTCCTGCTTTGTGCAAGACGCAGCGGATGACTCATTTTATGGGCTGGAATGCAAGCCTTCTGTATCAGTGTGATAGAAGACCTTCTTTCCAGTTTTTTCCTCCGGGATATGGGGTCCACCATAACATTTCAGTCTTCATCCATGGACCAAAGCAGACTTCTGCGTCTTGAGTTCCTACATTCCTCAGTACGAGTACACCCTGTGGAACACTCTCAATTCAATGGTCGAGAGCCTCCCAGAATCTAACACTCCATTGCTAGGGGTATATAGCCCAGTTATCAGCTGAAAACTTATGGATGTCTACGACTCATCTGTTTGGCCCTCAGGCTGAACTCTGGAGGCTGCTCAGAACAATAGGGCTGCCATTTAATCAACAGGCAGTGCCTGCTAACTCTCAGAGGGACGGGAACCATCAGCATTCTTGTAACAGGCAGTCCTTTCAAGGTAGAGGCCTAGGTGCCTTTATCAGGAACCAATCCCTCCGCCGCGAAGAGAACGCAGTAGAGGGCACAGGGCCCGAAAATTCCCTGTTCCATCCTCTGTGGATCCGGCCCAGGTCCCACCTCAGCTGTCTGAGGTGGACGCCTCTCGGCAGTAGGAGAGGCATCTAATTCAGTTTTGCAACCAGTAGAAGTCCATTACAGCAGATGTATGGGTTGTCTGAGAGGGATACTCTCCCAGTTTAGCAGAGATTTCCCCAGACCTTCCACCCAGATGGCAGCCCAGTCTTTCCACCTCTCAGTCACACTCTCTTGCTTCTGAGATATGGGGCCTCTGTGAACTGGGCAGTAGAAGTTGTTTCACAGCGGAATGGAGCACGGGTTCCTATCTCCATTGCTTCTGGTTCCAGGATAACAGGTGGCATGTGCCATTTGTCGACCTTGGAAGATTAAACAAGTCCCTGTTCAGGGAGTTCACTAAAACCTCTGTGTTCAAGTCTTCACTTCCTGGACATTTGGCTCCTAGCCAGCCCATCCGAGCAGGAGATGCAAGAAGAAGTTGCCACAGCTTCTCAGTTGTTCTCTTCCAAGAGGGGTTTTCTGATCTGGGGAAGGTGCCAGTTTCATCTTCCCAGCAGCCCTCACCTTAGAGCCCTCGTGGATACTTTCAGGGCAACAGTTTTCCTTCCAGAATACAGGAGAAATTATATCTTCAGATGACTCATTATATCATGGAAAACGTCTCTATTCTGGCTCCTTTTGATACAGTGGATGCTGGGGCTCATGGCGTTGTCCGCAGCAAACAGTGGTCTCCGACCATGCATCCGCAATCCTCCATACAAAATGACAGAGCCTCAGACAAAATCACTTACGTGGTAGATGCAGTTGGGCAAGCTTCTGCAAAGTCTACCCCTTATCCTCTGGAATCTCAGATTACCATCACCACAGTTGCACTGCTGCACCACTCCAACTCAGCCTTCAGCTTGGATTCAGTGCCATTGAAACTGGATTCTCCAATCATAAACTGGTCCTAAATCACAGGAAAACCAAGACCATACTATTCTGTAGTTCTCATAACCGTCACAGGCATCACCCCCTTGCCATCTCCACCAAACAGGGATCCGTCCTCGAACAAGTATCCTCCTTCAGATATCTAGGTATTTTGCTCACCCCAAACTCTCCTACTTGGCTTACATTGACAGCGTCCAAAGCTGCCAATACATGCCTTGGATCGCTCTACAAGCATAGGCAACATCTCACCCCAGAGGCCCTGAAGATTGCCGTCCAGAGCTCAGTGGTGTCAATTATTGATTATGGCCTCATTATCTATGGTTCTGCCTCGACATCCACTCTCTGTCACATAACAATTGCCCTGAACAAAGCTTGCCGACTCACAGCTGGTGCCCACCGCCTCACCCACACCTGTTCCCTCTATGCACAAACCGGTTGGCTCCAACTCTCCAACCGGATAAAGTATCTCACCTGTGCCATGGCGAGAAAAATCAACCTTGGCTTAACCCCTCCTGGTGTCTCTGCCTTACTTCATCAGACCACTAACCAGCGGAACAACATAGATACATAGACAGTGTCGGTAGATAAGGGCCTATGGCCCACCTAGTCTGCCATTTGAGCTTGAAGTTCAGTTTGTTTTCCTAGAAGTCTGTTTCCCTTACCCCTGACCTCTAGAATTCCTTTATGTCTATCCCATGCATTCTTAAATCCTGATTGTTTCATCCCGCACCACTTTCTCTGGCAGGGTGTTCCACTTGTCCACCACCCGCTCTGTGAAGAAATTCTTTCTCATGTTTCCTCTGAATCGTCCTCCCTCCAACTTCATCCCATGTCCTCTAGTCCTGGAACATCTTTTTCGCTTAAAAATAGTGTTTTCCTGCACTCTGTTTCTCCCTGTAAGATACTTGTATGTCTCTATCATATCCCCTCTCTCCCTCCTCTCCTCCAGGGAGTACATGTTCAGTTCCTTCAGCCTGTCTTCATAGGACTTGTGATGCAATCCATGCACCATCTTTGTTGCCCTCCTCTGAACCTTCTCTACCCTGTCTATGTCCTTACGTAGGTATGGTCTCCAGAACTGTACACTGTACTCCAGGTGGGGCCTCACTAGTGTCTTGTATAGCGGAATTATGACTCCCTGTTCCTGCTGGTGATGCCCCTGCCTATACATCCCAGCATCCTATTTGCTTTACCTGATGCCTTGTCACACTGTTTCCTCACCTTGAGGTCATCAGAGATGACAACCCCAAGATCCCTTTCCTGCTTGGTGCATGCTATATCCTCACCCCCAACTGATATATTGTGCCAGGGTTTTGTGCCCCATATGCATTATCTTGCACTTCTTTGCATTGAATTTCAACTGCCAAACCCTTGACCATTCTTCAAGTTTCTGCAGGTCCCTTCTCATTCTGTCTACACCCTCTGTGTGTCTACTCTGTTACAGAGCTTTGTGTCATCAGCTAACAGTGAAATTCTGCCTTCTAGATCCTGCGCATGTCACTGATGAAGATGTTGAATAGGACCGGTCCCAGCACTGATCTCTGTGGTACCCCACTGGTCACTCTTCCTCTGTGGAGTGACAGCCATTTACCACCACCCTCTGTGTCCTGCCACCCAGCCAGTTACCTACCCACCACACTACTGTCCTGCCCACACCCATATTCCCCAGTTTGTGTAATAGTCTTCTATGTGGCACAGTGTCAAAGGCCTTGCTGAAGTCCAGATAGGCCATGTCCACTGCCTCCCCTGATCCACCTCCCTAGTCACCCAGTCAAAAATTCAATGAGATTGGTCTGACATGACCTCCCCTGGTGAAACCATGCTGCCTTGGTCCTGTAGTCCATTGACAACCAGATGTTCCACCAATTCTCCTTCAGAAGTGCTTCCATGATCTTTCCCACTACCGAGGTGAGGCTGACTGGTCTGTAGTTCCCTGCTTCCTCTTTGTTCCCGCTTTTGTATAAGGGGACTACATCTGCTGTCCTCCAGTCTTTGGGTACCTCCCCTGTTTCCAGGGGTACTCCAACAGGAGTTCAATAACTCAGAACCTGCAAGTCCCTTGCTGTCATACTACTCAGGGCCAACGTTCCTTCGCCTTCAGGGCCCTTCTATGGCTGAATGGCCTTAGCGACTCCATTACCTCAGCCACTACACTTGGCCTGTTTAAAACCAGGCTCTGGGCACATCTCACTGTCTCTAGCTCCTGTGACTGCCTTGCCTAGCTCAAGACCTACACAGCTCCAGCCTACTGCAAAGCCACTTGGCCCCCTCTCAGTCTCCTTCCCAAATACTCCTGAGGCGACAACATATATACCCAGGTCTTCTTACCACCTCTTAGTCTCTCCATGCCCTATCTTTCCGCACTTACTCTACCCCCTCACCCCACCCCTTCTTCTTCTCCATCTCTCCTTCCCACTTTTCGACAAATGCCTCTGGCTGCATCTACCCTCCTCCCTCTCTCCTTTCTACAGACTGGCTATAGCACTGCTGTACAAGAATTGCGTTTCTGTTACTTCAGTGTTGTAACCTTGTTGTATGTGTATCCTTGACATGGAACCTTTGTAAAAGAGCCTTGGCTCAAAGGTATTTGTAATCTTAGATACAATAAATAAAATAAATACTACTGATCTGTTGGGGAGCTCACTGTCAAGACCTCCACACTCAGGTGTGGAGCCAGGAGGAACCTCATCTTCTCAGAAATATCTTAAGAGATGAGAGCTGTCTTATACGTCAACTTCTGAAGGATGCCCTCTGCCATGAAGTGATCCTACTTCAAATGGACGATAAAGCTGTGATGTATTACATCAGCATGCAGGGTTGCGCACCCTCCTACCCTCTGCAGGAAGGCCGTGAGGCTGTGAGAATGGTACCTTGAGCACGATGTGTCAGTTCAGATGTTGTGCAGTCGCTATTTGATGAGTGGGGCAGTCCAGACCTGGTCCTTTTTGTGTCCCCTCTCAATGCAAAACTGCCTCTATTCTGCTTCAGAAATCCAGACCCTGGTGTTTTCTGTCAGGATGTATTCACTGCAGTAGACAAGTTACTTCCTGTATGCTTTCCTTCGCTTTCCTTGTTCAGAGGGTGCTGCTCAAGTTGTAGGCATATGGGGGCAGGATGATTCTCATTGTCCCAAACTGTCCATGGCAGATATGATTTGCATTGATCAACAGTCTGTCAGAAGTTCCCCCAAGGGGACTCCCTCTATGAGTGGACCCTCTGACACAGGGGCTTTAATCCATCCTACCTGCGCTCTTTTCATCTCCATGCCAGGCTCCTGAGGAGATGGAAGTGGGCAAGTTTTAGGTTTCATACAATCGTGAGGTGCAAAGTCCTGTCTGGACCCTTTTGATTGCCCACCAAGTGAAAGTGTTGGGGTGCCTCTTGGACCTGTTGAACACAGGTCTGCAATTCTTGGCAGGGAAAGTACACCTCTGTGCATTTTCAGTCTATCTTGAACCAGCAGAGAACATGTCACTGGCTCAGTTACTGCTAGTTAAGTTTTGCTTCTCCCTACTTACTTCGTTAACTCAAGAATGAAGGAGAGCACTCTTCATTCTCTGGATGTTAAGAGGGTTCTACGATTCTGCATTGACAGAACAAAAGAGATATGCAATCCAAGCAACTATTATTTCTTTCAGCATCCTCGGCTGGGCAGCCTGTTGCCATCGCGATGTATTTCTGCATAGTTAATAGCATGTCTTCAACACTACTAATCCATGGCGCAGGTCAAGTTGGAAGGCGGATTCACACCACTCTACTGGAGCGGTTTCGCTTTCCTGGCGGAGATTCATAATGTACCCATTGTAGACATCTGGAAAGCGGTGACTTGGAGCCCAGTGCATACCTTTGTAAGCATTACGTTCTGGATGTACATGCCAGATAGTTCACTTTCTTCGCAGGACAGTCCTTATGGACTTCTGTCCTGAGTGAGCTCTGTCTCCTACCGGCTTACTGGAGGGGAGGTGATTTTTAGCTCAGTACTCTCCCATTAATGTGAATGATTAGTAGAGACTTTAGTCCAGGAAGATATGGAAATTACGTATCTGCTGTAATTCTTGATCTTCTTGGACGAAGTCTTCACCACTCATTCAGTCCCACCCACCATCCCCCGAGCTCACTCGTTTTGTATTGGTCTTCATTTCCTTGTTGTTCGGGCTGTGAAGAGATTGTTGAATTGACCCTTCTTACATGGGTCATCCTATGCCTGGAAGTTAGGGTTAGGTTTTCTTAAATTAGTTTATGCTGCACCTTCTCGGTCAAAAAGGTACTGAGTCGATTGGAGGGTCGATGCCGAGATAGCCTATACGGCGCAAGCTAGTCTTGCGGCGCTGTTCATGCATGATCCTGTCCCGGTGCCAGCCCTCCTGAAGATTTTTGGCTCCCGTGGGGTCCTAGCGCCTCTGGGGTAGTCCCATTAGTGTGAATGAGTGGTGGAGATTTTGTCCAAGAAGATCAAGAATTATGGTAGGTATGTAATTTCCATATGCACAACACTTAAATGGGCTTCCAAGGGCTTCCGATATGTGGGGGTGCATATCACTTCAGACCTGAGTAAACTTTACAAAAGAAATTATTATCACAAGCTGCTAGAAGACATGTAGCACAACTGCGATAGATGGGCCGCTCTACTGTTATTGATAGGCCGCACGAAAATGATAAGAATGAATGATCTTCTTCGGGGGTATCTTAGTCATCAGGTTACACCATAGGTATTTTGCAGTCGGTGAAGGGAAATCCACACAGAAGATTTTCAGCAGTACAACTGGGGCCACCCATGCCATTGACGTCCGTCGACGTCATCAACCCTATAAAGGCATGAGCGGCCCTGCTCCTTCCTCAGTTCTATCCTGCCATCAACACGCTCGCATGGGTCTCCGTGGAAGCTCCCATGCAGTATTCGTGCCTTTTTTCGCCTACAGCTTTTCTGTAATTATTTTTCAGAATCTCTTTTTCTAAAGAGATTCCTTCAACTTGTTCATGTCGAAAGTTAATCATTCATTCTTTCTGTTCCGTCGCTGTACCTAGATTTCTGGGCCTGATGGCAGCTGCCATACCCACTGTCCCACTGGCCAGACTTCACATGCGCACTCTACAGTGGACCCTCCTGGTGCAGTGGGACCAGCGCACGGACTAGTTAGACCATCCTGTCCTGGTCTTTTCCTCAGTCCACAGGGTACTGCAGTGGGGGATGGACCCCTTGAATCTGCTTCATGGTGTTCCATTCCAGATCTCCTCCCCACAGCAGATCCTAACCACGGATGCCTCAGGTCTGGGCTGGGGAGCACACCTGGGTCCCTTCCAGACCCAGGGCTCTTGGTCCCAGTTGGAAGCCCCCCCTGCATATCAGTGTCCTGGAGATGAGGCGGTGCTCCATGCCATGCAAGTCTTTCAGGAACACCTTGCTCCAGGTCAGCTGCTGGTGCAGTCAGACAATCTATGTAGTATACTACATCAGCAAGCATGGGGAGGGGAGACACTCATTCGTACTCCCTATGCAGGGAAGCCATGAGAGTGTGGTACTAGGTGCTGGATCTCTGTGTGTTACCTCAGCGGTCCATGTGCCAGGCATGTTAGACACTCATGTGGACAGTCTCAGACTGATTCAGTCCAGCATGCACGAATGGGAGTTCCTCTCATCCATAGCAGAAGACTTGTTCGACAGATGGGGTCATCCAGAGTTGGACCTTTTTGTGTCCCCACTCAGCAAAAACTGCCCAATTTCAACTTGCTAGATCCAGGGCCTGGAGTTTTCGCGAGATGTGTTGTCCTCTCTCCTGAAGCAGGAGATTCCTTTATGCCTTCCTCCGCTTCTCTAATTCAGAAGGTGCTAATTAAGCTGCAGATGGAAGGGGCCAGCATGATTCTGGTAGCTCCATTCTTGCCTTGGCAGATATGGTTTCCCTGCTTCAGCAGCTGGAGGAGGAACCTCCGCACCCCCCCGCCCACAGGAATCTGCTGACCCAGGATCAGGGGGCCTTGGTCCATCCCAACCTCAGGTTCCTCCATCTGCATGCTTGGCTCCTGAGGACATAGCTATCGCCAGGTTTGGGTCTCTGACAGAATGGCAGATGTCCTAGTGGCTACCCGAAGCCTTCCACTTAAGCCACGTAGGCCATGAAGTGGAAGCAGTTTGCCATCTGGGCTGCCACCATAGTTTGGACCTTTCATGTGGCCGGTGATCCACATTGTGGACGACCTGATTTCTCTGTCCAACTCAGGTGTCCAGTACTCCTCCTCAAGGTGCACCTTTCAGCTATTTCTGCCTTTCATGAGCCCGTGGGTGACCAGACGATTGCTCAGCTGGATGTTTCCTATACCTTTCTGGCATCCTACATCTGAAACCCCAAACCATTCTCCGGTCTCGGCTTGGGATTTGAATTTTGTTTTGAGAAGTTGACTCTGTCTCTTTGAGCCAATCGCAACTTATGAAGTTAACGCTTTCTTTCTTGGAAAGCATCATTTTTAGTTGTGATTACTTCTGCTCAAAGAATTTCAGAGCCTCATGCCCTCTGGTGTGAGGAGCCTTATTTGATTTTCACAAAGACAGGGTGTTAATGCTGAAATCTAAGTTTCTCCCTAAGATGGTTTATGAGTTTGCACTCAATCTATCCACCTTCCTGTTTATTTTCCTGAGCGTGCTAATCCAGAGGAAGCACGCCCATATCTTAGATGTGCTGAGAGAATTTTGTAGTACTACCTGCTTTGGACCAAAGAATACAGAAAGTTAAGCAGTTGTTTGTTTCTTTTCACCAGGTAGAGAGGCTTTTCATTTCTAAGCAATGTTTATCCAAATAGTTGTCAATTTGCATTGTGTTCTGCTACAGTAGTACAGCAAAGAATTGCCTGGTACTGTTAAAGCTCATTCCACAAAAGACATGGATACCTCTGTGGCTTATTTCCGAGGAGCCTCAGCCACTGACATCCATGTGGCTGCCACCTGGTGTACCGTCCATACCTTTACCAAGCACTACAGTATGGACATTGCCTCTAGAGCACGTGCCGGATTTGGCAGGGCTGTGCTACAGGGCCTCCTTTCTTAAGTTTATGGTGAGCCCTCCTCCCAGACTGTCTGTATGCACCTGTAACTGCTTGGGACTCATTCCTATGGAGTAACCTGATGACTGAGATACCCCCAAGAAGACAGAAACAATTACGTAAGAACTTAACTGAACAGTAGAGTTTGTAGATCTCAGTCATCAGGTCTGCTTTCTCCTTCCCACCATCACTCTTATTGGGACTCCTGTTTAGGAACTGGCTGTCTGGTGTATCCAGCCTTTCATATAGGCCTGGGCACCTCTCTTTCTCTCTCCTCAGTCTCTCATGGTATGAGCTTGGCTCCCTTAGTCTTTAGGGGAAAGAATTGAGTACTCACGCCTTTATAAGGTTGATGATGTCGACTGCATGGGCGGCCCCAGTTGTACTACTGAAAATCTTCCATGTGATTCCCTCACCGACGGTGAAGTTCCTGTAGTGTAATCTGATGACTGAGATCCTCTCAAAGATGTACTAGTGAACACATTTTGAACAGTGAAAACACTAAGATTAACAGAATGAGCTGTGAAGTAATGATCTTGCTAACAGTCAAGAGGTAGAGCAAAAAGCATTAACAACATAGGCCACCTGTGCACTCATGTAGTACTAACGCTGTTTGTGGTAAAGTCAAGGAGCACACATGTGGACGACACTGCACGGTTGTTCAGCAGAATGGAGCACCAGCGTGATGCATAGTTGTAGGTCAAGTGCAAAACAAACACTATGACATTGGTAAAACAGCAAGAAACATGTTTAGGCAGTACTGTCACATACAGAATGCACATACTGTGTCCTACTGCACCTATAACTCAGTTCACGTCAAACTGTCTGACATCAACTCCTTGGTCATGCTTCTGGTTGGTGTGGATGTCATTTATGCAGTATGCTGAGTAGAAGCAGAAGGCTGCGACGGTTGATGATGTGACATGCTGTTGCACTGACTGAAAGCTTAGATGCTGAATGCCTGTGAAAGCCTGGCCACTCAGCAGCAGACATTGAAGTGGAGGAGCAGACTAGTGCATTGCTAGATGGTCCTACTAATTGTAATAAAGTTTGGAAGAATTAAGCAGTTTGCTCTGTCTCCTGCCTCCGCAGTCTCTCCACCATTTTGCACTCTGCTGCTGCTCGAGGATCATTTGCTGCGTAGGCTTGAAAACAGCTTGCATGAGCTCTTGCATTCTTTTTTTTGTACATTTTCTTTATACTCCTACCTGTCTCCATCCCTGGACTCTCTCTAGTGAAGCTACTCCAACCTCTGCCTTCTCCCACCCTGTCTGAAGTCTGCTGCCTCCGGTGGGGAAAGCCCCTGCTGACCGTACTTGATCGACCCCCCGGCTCTGAGTCTCTCGGGATAGCGCCCATCACTCCTACTGGCACTCTATCTGTAATCGGTAGATCGGCCAGATGACAAGACACCAGACGAGGACATAGACCCAACGGTGGGCATGAGTGTGGAGTTCCCGGGACTCATCTTCGCCTACCAGGAACAGGGCCCACTACTTTTCCATTTTTCTCCCCTCGGGATGTGGCACGGAATGGCACCCTGCGCGGCTGTGCTGCTGGAGCCTGCCGATGTCCCACTCCCTTCTGCGACCTGACATCTTGCGCCACCACCGGTTTCCACCAGTGGCCGCTGCTGTGCCAGGTACCCCTACCAACCTACCCCGGGAGAGGCAGTCCTCCTGACGCCAGTCCTCTGCCGACCCCCAATGGCCCGGTCTGTTACTCGAACCCGGTCACCGCATGGTGCAAGGTGTGGCCCAGCGCCAACCCTCCGCGCCACCAGGCCGGCTTAGCTCCTGCATTCTTGAGAATTTTGGGGGCTTGGGAGATTCATTAGTGATTCATTTGCATGCTGATGACCAGATGTTGATGGCTGGTCAATTGACAGTCCAGCTTCTGCCTCCCAACAGTAACATTTGGTGGGTCTGTCTCTGTTTCTTTGGTTGTTTGCTGGTTGTTGATAAGACTGCCATTGGAGATGTCATTATCTAACAAACAAAAAATTAGTGCCACCATCATG
The DNA here is from genome assembly GCA_016271365.2 of Neoceratodus forsteri. NCBI lineage: Eukaryota > Metazoa > Chordata > Ceratodontiformes > Ceratodontidae > Neoceratodus > Neoceratodus forsteri. The sequence continues at coordinate 406,761,056 of CM028132.1, read as the reverse complement.
TATCCACCCCCAAACAAAAGTGCACTAATTATGTGCACATGATGGCCCTAATTCACAAATGGGTGGGTATCATGCAGAAACGACATAACCCAGCCGCAGGTGTGCATCGGCTGAATTCATTACCTTCGCCACTAGTTCAGGCCCCTCTCGGCGCATATGCTTGCATAGATGGACTTAGTGATTTGTAAACCAAGGCAGGCATCCAATAGGATGCACAGCCCAGGTCCCATATTGGATCCCCATCAGCACACAAGCACGGGGTCCTGGGACAGTGCACTCCATCCCATGATTCAGTGGTGCATGGGCGGAGCTCAAATGGACAGTCCTGGCTCTCCTGGGTGGTCCAACCAGATGTGGGCAGCTGTGTGGGAATTCTCTGGCCGCCACACCCCGCGAGGTGACATAATGCAGTATCTGTCCCACCCTGGCGTGGTACTCCAGCACTCGGCATGGGATCCAGTGTGCAAGGTGCTAGTATGCCCATTAGTGAATGCCATGGTGTGTGTGTGTGTGTGTGTGCAGGGCACCTATGTGACATTAATGAATCATGGCTGCTATGAGGGAATATCATCTGCCAAATGACACGTTATTGGGAATGTCAGAGTGCACCCTCCCCAAATAAAAATATGCATGCGTTATGAGGGAATGATAGCTACCAAATGCTGATTAGACTATTGGGCTAATTTGGTCAGAGTGCACCCCTACCACCTCAGAATAGAAACCATGAGAGACGGGGGTGAAGAGGGGGGAAGAGAGGAAAGAAGTGGGGAGAGAGGAAAGGGGAGTTTCTTTGTTTCACTTCTTTCTTCTGCATCCTTCTGAAATACCTCCCTTCCCTTCCCTTTTTCCTCTTCCTTTCCCCTCTTTTCCTCTCCCTTCTTTCTTTCCCACCCTCTTCTCCCTCCCGCCTTCTATTCCATTTTTCCTTTTCTTTTACTTGTCCCCTAAAGAGAATCTCTGGCTTTCAGCTGCAGGAGTTTGCATTAGCAATTTAAAATTGGGTTATCTTCTATTTAGAGTATTTTCTCCTTAAACAGCTGTGAATCTATTTATACTTTGGTTTTAGTCAGAAATAAAATATATTGGTGTTAATAAGATTCACTGATTTGTTGAAAATGAAATCTGTGTGCTGTTGTAAATTTCTTTGTATACTTTTTATGTTAAAATAATTCTGTTTTAAGATCATTTGTATTTTATATACTCATGAATATTAATGAGTTGATCTTTAAATGTCACGATGTTCCCTCTTGGTCACACCCTGTAGAAGACTTGTGAGGAGTCGAGGCACTAGGTGATCCAGCAGGAGTGTATGCTGTTTGGCCCTTTGATGATTTCAAGAATAAACTTATTTGCTACGAGTTGCAGTTTATTGTCTACCTTGAGTCAAATGGTCCCAAGTGCCACCTGAACTGTGTTTGTTGAAGTCATAGGGCTGGTTGCCCTCTTGGTGAGCACCGTCCTGGGAGAAGGGGAGATCACAGCTCTTTTTGGATTTGACCAGACTTACTATTAGGCTCTCTCCCTAGTGTTCAAAAGGTACTAACCTGTGACATTAAACACCTGATTATATCGGATCATGCCCCGGTCTCCTCAATGATAATATGGGGACCAAAAACCCCCAGATCTTCATAGTGGAGATTAGACCCCCTGCTTTTAAAAGATAAATCCTTTTGTAAATGGGTCACTGAGAAAGTGACCAGATACTTCCAAGAGAGTGATACAGGCAAGGTACCTAACGCTACCCTATGGGAGGCCTTTAAGGCTACTCTATGGGGGAGCATTATGGGCTGTGCGGCTAACCGAAGATGGAAAAGGAAATCCAATCTTAAATTACTAAAGGCAGCTTTAGCTCAGAAAGAACAAGAATACAAAACTGGCCCCACACTGAGAAAAGCAAAAATCTTCTTGGCAGGTTTGACTGATATTCACCTCTAAATAAATACCTTACTCGCCCATCAAGTAAAATTAGCCCTTCTCCATACCAACCACAGATACTGGGAAGGGGGAGAGAAAACAGGCCGCCTCCTATCCTACTGGCTGAGAAAGCAGCAAGCTGCTCGCCATATCTCAGTGCTCCAGGATGACAAGTGTGCCCCGCATCACAACCCTCCATCTATTAACAAGGTAATGTCCCAATTCTATAAAACACTTTACAGCTCCTCAATGGCAGTACAGAACCCTGAGACTGACACCTTCCTGTCCAGACTACCTCTCCCACAACTCTTATTTTAACATAGAGATCTAGAATCCCTCTCACAATATCTGAAATTCAAAAAGCAGTTCCTTCCCTAAGTAAAAATAAATCCCCCAGAGGGTGACGGAAATTCCTGCAGATTTATATGCACATCTCAACCCCATTATTAGTTGTCCATACCTACACAAAATGTTTATGGACTCGCACGAGGCCCCCCCCAACCCTTAGAGAGGCCATCATTACAGTTTTGCCCAAGGAGGGTAAAGACACCCATTCCTAGCTAACTACTGCCCTGTCTCTTTAACATTGACACAAAGATCCTAGCAAAGGCTTTAGCACTTCACATGGACCATATCATTCCTGCACTCACACACCTGGCCAAGCAGTATTTACAAAAGGGAGATTAGCTTCTAATCACATCCGCTCCCTTATCTCCATTATTACAGCTGTCAACCAGACACCCACCCTGCTGCCACTATTGCAATTGATTTTGAAAAGGCCTTTGACTACGCGGAATGGGGTACCTTCTCAGGTCCTTCATTATATGGGATTCGGGCCCTATTTTTCCACCTGGGTGCAAACCCTATATCAAGCCCCTATAGCTTGGGCCCTACTAACTCCATTCTGTCATCCCTTTCCCTTACAAAAAGGTACTCGACAGCTGGCCGGTGGTGCTGAGGGTTGAGGTGCTGGACGCCACACCTTGCGCCACGCCGTGACCTGGCCCGGAACCGCCTCGGGTCATTGGGGAGAGGGAGGATTGAGCATCCCAATGGATGCTCTCCTCCCTCTGGGAGGGATACCGGGTGCTGCCAGCACCTGACGCCCTGACCGGCCTGGTGGAAGCACGGGCTCGAGGGCTGGCTCCACCGTGGAGTCGGGAGGGGGAACGCTGTTAGGCGCTTGGGAGGAAGACGGCATCAGCATGTCACCTCTGACGATGTCCTGCGCCCGGCATTCCAGGGGATTGGACGATGTAAGGGAAGAAAAATGGAAAAAACCTTGGGCCAAGATGACGACTGACCACCTGAGGATCACCGACTCACAAGACAGACCCCATTGTGCAGGCACCCTAGGAGTAGGAGAAGGTAGGAGGGTTAAAGGAGTTTGTCTGGCACTCTAGGGCAGATTCTGTGAGAGGACTCGGAGGATTGATCAATGGTCAGAAGGAGTGGGTCGAGGGGTTGTAAGGAGGATAAAAAAGAAATTAAAAAAAAAAAGGTACTCGGCTAAGTTACCCCCTTTCCCAGTGCTATTGATGCTGGCCATTGAAGCTGCGGGCTACAGCGGTCCGCAGGAACACGGCTGTCAAAGGCATCCCTATCACAGAACTTGATTTCTGTACCAGCCTGTATGCAGATGACCTACTAGTATTACTACCTGAAGCACCATCGGATTACCCTATTTCTGTCTCTCTCCTCGACACCTTCACTTCCATCTCGGCTTAAAACTTAATCAGGGAAAAATGTAGGTCATGCCCTTGAATGCTAAATGCACAGCACCCCTTTGTGCAAGCAGGTCTCAAATGGTCCCCTCCATCATTAAATACCTAGGTCTTCAGGAGACCCCCAAAAAACAACAACTTCCAACTCTGAATTTAACACCAGTACTTCAGAACTAAAAGAGGATTTTGACCACTGGCAAAATCTCTGCCTCTCTAGCTGGTAAGATTCCTGTGGTCAAAATGATGGCACCCCTAAAATATTTCACTGCCTCTCCCACCTCCCCTTTTACCTAGCACCAACTTAATTTACTAAGATTGACAAACTAGTAGGCTCCTTTCTGTGGGATGGCACAACCTGAGACCAGAGGCTTGGTAGAGCCAAATTACGGGCACATTGTATGAAAGGGGTTGGAATCTTCCTTGGTTCCAAGGATATCACAAGCTGTTCCTGGGAGCCCAAACCTGTCAATGGTTCTCCCTCTGCTACCCCCCTCCTGATATAGCTCAACACAGAGAATATATTATTCCCCTTAACATGCATATACTCTCCCTACTTAGTCCTTTCCATCGATGGATATATACTGACATCCATACATGCTTGGCAAATGGCTGTCTAGAACCCTTAAATGCTCTAGAACTCCAAGCTTTGGCCCCTTTTGGGATGACCTTTGATCCATATAAACCATCAGACTATACACTGGCCTACCTGGATACACAAGGGGTAACACATCTGAAGAACATACTGATTCCGGGCACATTATTGCTTCACTCCTTCAGTAACATACAACTACGTTATTTTCTCTCTAAGCCAGAATTCTGGAAATTCTTACACGTTTGAAGTATACTATCCCAACTTCTCAAACCTCTCCACCACCGAGATAAACAATTACCAGGATTAGACATCCAACCATAGCTGAATAAAACCAGAGATTCGGGCGAGTGTAATATACTCACAAAACCATTCCCGGCCATACTCAAAAAGCTCGCACCCATTGGGCATTTGCCCTAGGATCTCCCATCACGCAACAGGAATGGTAAACCTCCTGGCGAATGGCTCATCACATCGTTACTGATAGCAGAAGCCTACTAATACAAAACAAGATCCTCCATAGGGTATATAACCCCAGCTAAACTATGAGCCTGGGGTCTTCTCCTCATGACTCCTACTGGTGTTGTAACTCCCCTGATGGGGACCTTTTCCATATACTTGGAGCTGCCCAACCATCTAAATTTACTGGAAAGAAATACTGGCAGCCTGCAAAGCTGTTATGGGAAATTCCAGTCCTTTGACTCCTCACATGTTATTACTAGGTATACCTCCTTCTCACATCCCCTATACAGACTCTTTTATATGCTGGAGCATCCAGGCCGGGGTAGAAGCAAAACGCTTACTACTCACAAGATGGCGAACTTCAGATGTGCCTCAGCTAGAGGAATGGCTCCATTCACTCCAACAAGTGTCAATACTTTCTAGAATGTCTCATGTAGCAAAGGGCACATTGCATCATTGTTATGATAGATGTTCTCCTTATATATCTTCCCCCCCGCACAGCCGACCCCAAGTGTGTTCATAATTAACCCTGCCCCCTTACTTATTATGTACACTGAGAATGATCCACATCTACTGCATCAGTATATACTTGTTGACTACGTATTGATGTATGATAAGGTGTACAAAGCAATGTGATCTATACACATGCTATGGTACTGTAATGTTCTTTTGTTGGGAACACTTTAATAAAAATGATTAACTGAAAAAAGCATAAATTTGTTCAGGCTTACTTTGAAAGAATATAATGTCTTTATATATGCACTAACCCTGCTGGTAAGCTGTTCCAGAGGTTCACCACCCTCTGGGAGAAGAAAGGCATCCTAAATTTACCCCTACAATTGCCACCTCTGAGTTTCAGGAAATGCCCCCATGATGTGTTGCTGTAGCACACCAAGTCAAACATGTTCATCTTTCTGTTGCTTAGCCTTTGGAAGACAGAAATCTTGCTTATAGAGAAGAAAGCAGCTGACTAAAGAAGCTACCATTTTCTTACTAATTTAACACTTCTATCTCAGCAGGAGTTGGTGTCTGTTGAGATAAAGCAGACAGATACTTTAATAGAAGTAGAAGGGGTTTTATTTAGGGTAAAAAAGATAGAAAGTCAGTGTGTGTTCTGTGCTGGGAAGGGTACTGTATCAACTTATTTTGCTAAATCAGTAGGGGAGGAGAGCTTTAATTGGGGGGTGGCTTAGACAATATAAAAGCAGGTGACTCCAATTACACTTCCTGTTGCTAGCCTTTTTTTCTTACTAATTGCCCTCCATCCCACCCACCCTAAGCCAGTTCTACTTTAATAGTCACTGGATTTGACTGACAACAGGAACTTCCTGTTTGGCAGTAGGAAGGGAAGGATCATAAAGAAACATTCGTTTCGTCAACCCTAAAGGAACAAGCTGTGGCAGAGCCACTACGACCGTGAATGCATTAACTAGATAAGGGTGTTTCATGGGCTTAAACATAAACATTTATTTATTTATTTAAAAAATATCAGATTTACAAACCTTTGAGTCAGAGACTCATTTACAAAGGCACCTCGTCGAAACTAATACAAAGACAGTACAGTTAACAAGTCCAAAAACAATGGCTCGGAGAGCAGACAGTTATAACAGTCATTCACTGGAGATACATGGGTAGCAGTAGCTAAACAGACTGCATAGTTTAGGCACACAAGAAGCACATCAAGAAGACCAACGCAGTTCAAACAATATACAATAGCCAAAGCAAATAGACATCAGGAGTTAAAGAGAAGCCCAGAGTGTTCACATGAAGGCTGTTGCATACACTAACTGAATTAAAGTATAGTACATTGAGAAAGGGCATATTTAAGCAATACGGCATGACAGGATGTGTGTTATCATGTAATAACATCACTCCTGGGGTGGGTTGAAGCACGAGGAGAAGCTGAGTATTTATTTATTTATTTGCACATATTTATTTGATCCACTGGACCAGCAATATTTGCACAAGCTGTGCCATTGCAGATTTTACAGCACTGGTCCTGGTCTGGTGATCTGGGTTTACCCATACCACACTGCATATGGCTTAGTGATATACTGTACAGATGACTGCAGAGTCTAACCCCTTGAAGGTTGAAGTTTCAGAGAACCATTATGCTACAAAAATCAAGACTCACTCCCTCCCTCACCGCCCCCCCCGTCACAATTAATCCTCTACCAAAGTCATGCTTAAATACTGGTGCCTCTACATCCACGCCACTAAGCTTTTAATGCCAACATGCTTCTTCTGCTGCAGAGAGTTAAACTCTTTATTTAAAAACATTTTGTTGAGAAATTTTTGCTTTAGTGTATCCATGGTCAGGAAAAATGAATTTGTAAAAGAAACCAAAATCACCATTTATCAGTTCATTGAATCACAATACAGCATGTTATACATTTTTCAGATTCTATGTACATCATATCATACCTACTTTTTATTTTTTATTTATTTATTTTTATTTTATTTATTTCAACCTAGGATTACAGTACCTTTGAGCCGAGGCTCTTTTACAAAGGTTCCACGTCAGCATGTGCAACAGTCATCATTTTTAGTTACAAACATATAGTCATTGACTTACAGACATGTAATAACCAGTACAAGACTTGAGCTATGAGCAAGGCCAGTGAGAGTAGGAGATCGAGGGGAAGAGTGCAGGGGTAAGGGGGAGTACAGGAGGTATTTGGGGGCGGGGCAGGAGTGGAGATATGGGGGTGGAGGTGGGCAGGAGACAGTGCAGCTAGGGGGCCTTGTCGAGGGAATATGACAGGTAAGGTGCTAGGGGTGCAAGGACTGATTGTAAGTGCTGGGACATGTGCAGCTGGAATGGTGGAAATGTTAAGATGGGTAATCGTAAGATACAAGCAGTGAGAGGCGCAGCTTGGACTTGAAGAGGCTGAGTGTTGGAGCGGTCACTGTGTCGCTGCCAAGAAAGTTGAGCCAGTTGGGTGCCCGATAGGCGAATGATCTATGTCCTTGGGTCATGCGACATCATGGGATATGTAGTAGATGGGAATTGGATCTCCTTGTAGTGTCATTCCTATGTCTAGGCTTAAGGAGGGCACAGACACCAGGTGGGGCAAGCACCATTATAATTTTCTTGGCCGTGATGCAGGTTTGGTATTTTATGCGTTTGTCCAGTTGAAGCCATCCAGATTAGGAATAAAGGTCACATGTGTGGGTACGGCGATGTGAGCCAGTGATGAGGACGACAGGCCTTATTCAGGAGAGTCGTGATCCGTTTGAGAACAGTGGTAGTTGCAGACCCATATATGATAAGACCATAGTCTATGATGCTGATGATGGAGCTTTGGGGACCACTGACACAGTGCTTCTGGGGTTAGGTGTTTCCTGTGCGGAATAATATGCCTAACCTCGCATTGGCAGACTTTGCAACATTGCTGATATGGACAGCGTATGAGAGGTGGGGATCAAGGGTGATGCCGAGGTACTTGAACGATTGTGTTTGCTGTAGGATGGCTCCTTGTTCGGGTGCAGTGGAGAGGTGGAGTTGTTTGTTTTTGTTGTGGAGACTGCAGAAGACCATAGGCTTGTTTTGTTTTTTTTTTGATTGAGAAGTAGTTTGATTTAGGAACCAGGATTCGACGGAGGAGAAGGCCCGCTGAAGTTTATTTTGTAATTGGATTGGATCAGGGTCCGAGGTGAGAATCACAGCATCGTCGGCGTAGAGAATTATTTGTTCTGGGCAGCTGTCCGGCAGTGAGTTTAAGAATAGGCTGAAGAGGAGGGTCCCAGAATGGAGCCCTGGGGGACTCCCGAGCGGACCGGTCTAGGGTCCGAGAGTGTATCAGTGATTCTTACTGTTTGGGACCGTTCTTCAAGGTAGCTCTTAAACCAGCCAATGGAGTCGGTTGACAGCCCAGTGTTCTGAAACTGGACAAGCAGGCGGTGATTGACTGTGTCGAAGGCTTTAGTTAAGTCAATGTAGCTTGAGCCTAGTAGCTCACCGGAGTCAAGTGCGTTGTGGATTGCGCCGGTGAATTTGAGTAGGGCTATGGAGGTGCTGTGACCTTTGTGGAACCTGTGTTGTTGCTTGCACAGGATGTTATAATATCCGGGTATTCTGTGAGCTGGTCCAGACAATGCGTTCCAGTGCCTTGGAGAGTGGGGTAGTAGGGAGATGGGTCTGTAGTTATAGGCGTAGGCAGTTTGTCACCACTTTTATGGATTGGGCTGACAGTGGCAGATTTCTATCTGTCCGAGGAACTGGCTAAGGCTGAGGGGAGGTTGAAAATTCTGGGCAGAGGACTAAGCACTTCATCAAGTGTGAGAGACAGGATTTTGAGATCGAAGGAGTCATTACTGAATCTAGATTTACCAAGGGCTTTGGTAACATATTTGCATACTTGGTGAGCCTTGACTGCTCTGAAGTCGAAGCGGGGGGAGCTGGTGGGAGTAGTGTTCATTGCGGACAGAGGGGCTTCACCATCTTTGAAGTAGTCCTGTGGTAGGACAGTGCTGAGGTCGGTAAAGGCTTTGTTAAAGGTATCCGCAATGGTTTTTGGGTTGAGGGTTGTGGTTCTGTTGATGTTGAGTATTGAGGGGGGGGGGTTTGGGTGGATTCCCAGTGAGTTCCTTTATGTTCTTCCAGAATTCCCGACTATTGCCCCAGGAGTTTGTGAGGGCATGCTTATAGTAGGCGGACTTCATTTGCCGGATGGTTTTGGTGCAGTCATTGCGGGCACGTTTGTAGTTTTGAATGTCGTTTTGCCTTCCAGAGTTTCTGGCCAGCTCCATAGGTGGTCTCTTGTTTTAGCATCCTGAGGAGGTCACCTGTGAGCCAAGGGCTACTGAGTGATTTGACTTTGCTTCTTAATAGGAGCATACGTGTCACAGGCCACAGTGAAGATGTTTATGAAGTGGTCAAGGGCAGTGTTTACGTTGGTTGCATTGAAAATAGGGGACCAGTCTTGATGGAGGAGGTAGGATTTGAGTCGAGGAAGGTGACCACTGGATAGAACCCTGCTGGTGATAGTTTTTGGCGGTTGTTTGATGAATTTATTTGACCAGGTGCAGCTAACAGGGGAGTGGTCGCTGAGAGAGAGTCAGGGAGGACATTAGTGCTAGATATCCGCAATGGGTGACTGGTAAGGATCCAGACCAAGAGTGTGCTGGTGCGGGTCCTGTAATTTTTCCTGGTTGGTGAGTCAACCATTTTGTGTAATTCGCCGCTTAGCGGTGTCCCTGTGTGCACCAGCATCAGCCGCAGGTCAGTTGATGTTGAATTGCCTAGGAGGATGGATTTGGTGTCTGGTGGGAGTGACTTTACAAAGTCAAGAATAGCTGTTAGACCAGATCTTATCTGTGTCAGTCTTCACCATTCATCACAGATGAGTACTGGCGGAGATCAGGACCCCAGAGAACCTTTTTTTTTTTTTTAAGGATAGGCGGAGCCGGCGGCATCGGCGCCGCCCTCGAGGCCAACATGCTACGTGGCGCTGGGATTAGCCGTTAGGCTCGTCGACTCCGCCAGCCTACCAGTTCTTCAATCTCCCACCATCGAGGTCGCCTTGTGGGAAGCCTCTGAAGAAAAACTTTTCAAAATTTAGGCCTTAGCCTGCGCATTTTCGTTCGTTACAGTCCGATCGGTCCACTAGTTCTGGGTTCTGCCTCCACTCGACGTCGCCGGTAAGATCTTTCCATTTATTTTAAAGTTTAAGCGACGTCGAGTCTGTTTTTGGTGTTTTTTCCCCCCGTAGGTCATGTCGTGGTCGGTGGGCAAGAAATTTGGTTGGGCGGCCCCATTGCGTCGGTGCCCGGGGCGGCCGAAGCTCAGCTACTACCAGCATGACCGGTGTCTTGCATGTCTTGGCCTGCATCACGACATGGACTCGTGCGATGCCTGCTTCTCCATGGACCGCCACGCCCCCGAACCAGCTGCTCAAGTGAGGACGAAGCTCCGCCGACTTTGGGGTAGGATTCACACTCGCCGGGCGCCGGTCCTCGCCTTTCCTCCGGGTCCCCTCCCGGTTCTATACGGACGAGGAGGAGGGAGCCTCACTTCGTAGCCTAGCCTTGTCGAGACTCCTCCCACAGCGCGCAGGAGGCCTGCCCCGCTTCCTCCCGGAGTGGGCGGAGGCGCCGCCATGGCAATCGCCCTCGGGGTGAAGGCTCTGCAAGTTGCTCCCCGCGGTCTGCAAGGCCCGGGTCGGTGCTGACCCTCGACGCTGTCGTCGGTGCCGTTGAGGCCTTCGCCGCTCGATGTGTCAGGCCCTGTTGGATACCGCGCCGACTTGCCTTGATGCCTGTGGCCCTGCTGGCGCCCGTCAGGTGCCGCATTGCTGCCCGCGGTGCTGCGATTCTGGATCCGCGCCGCCACTACGTTTCCTGGCGCCGGGTTGAGCACGGCGCTGGGACCTTTCGGGTTGTTTGTCGGTGCTTCTTCGCGCCGCTAAGCGTTTTGGCGCCGCCATGTGCCGAAGCCTGGCGGTGCTGCTGGTGTCGGATCCGCTTCAGAGCCGCCGGCGCGCTTGATCGCCGGCTCGCTCGCTGGGGGCCTGGCAGTCGTTGGCGCTGAGGCAGCTGCTGGGGGCTGCCATCGGCGCCGTCTCTGTCCCTGGTACCGCCCCGGTGCCGGTGGACTTGACGGCACCGCGGCTGGCCCTAGCTCTGGACCTGTGGTCCGAGCTGCCCTCCTGCCTTCTGCCTGCCCCCCCATGGGGCTGTGGAGGGCGCGGGTACCATCTCGACCACTGCTGCGACTTCTGGACCCTTCGGAAAGGTCGCCTTCCCTCGCCCTCCTACCGTCTGGCTTAGGGCCTCAGACTCTACCTCGTTGGAGTCGGGCTCGGAGTTGGACGGGCAATCACACCCTTCGGGGTTGCCTGCAGAGGAGGGCGAACCAGTGGTCTCCATGACGAGTCTCGGTCAGCCCCCTTCTGAGGAGCGTGGGGTTCCCCCCGAGGTTGGGGTCAGTGGTACTGACCAGCAGGCTGTGGTGCTTGCCACTATAGCCATGCAACCTGGCCTGGGGGGGTTCCTTGACCTCAGCGGTGGTGTACCCTCCCGTGGTGTGTCTTGATCGCCCAGCACTGGGGCCTGCTCGAGAAGTCTACAGGGGAGGTGCTGCTCCTGGGTCTCCCTTCGGGGCAGCCCAGAGCTGCTAGCTGCCTAGGCTGGCCCTCTCGAGACCAGGACCCTCTCAGACTCTGAGGGGTCGAGGGGTGTGGGGTCGGCATGTCGGCCTTTCTCTGGGGCCCACCCCGGCCCTGGACGAAGCCGAAGTGCGGACTTCCGCCCTTCCCCTTCTGGGTCCTTGAGAGGGTCCCATTCTTGGAGGCAGGGGACCGTCCTTCTGGACCTACTCTGGCCCGTCGCCTCCTGGGAGCATTCTTCTAGGCGCAGCCTGGGCAGTACCAATGTGGTTGTACAGCTGTGGGGCTGCGGGTCTTCTGGGACACCCTCCTGGGTGTCCATGGTCCCTCCTAGCCCTGGCAGAGGTCAGCGATTCCTTCTCTCGGCTCTGCCCCTACCCCTCTGCGCATTCTCCAGCGCCCAGGCATCCTTGGTCCCACCGGCCCTCTCACCTGGGAGCAGTTCAGAGCGGTGGCTGCTCGGTTCCCTGCCTACGTTAGGGCCATGGACAGCCAGGTTTTTCAACCTCCTCCCGAGCAGCCACCCTCAGAACACATGGTGACCTCCAGCTCCTCATCCCCCTCTTCTGGGGGAGAGGAACCATCTGTCCACATCTCTCCTGCCGCTGATCTCTCCGAGTATCAGTGTTTCCTCGTGAGGATGATGGAGGACCTTCACCTTTCTCCCCTGTCCGTAAGCAATCCGGAGCATGCGGCGCACGCCTTTCTAGGTGATTTCGGGGCCACCCTTGTGGTGCCGCCCTGGCCTGCTCCCTTTTGGGAGGCGTCCATGTGTTTCTGGCAGAGGCCCTTTTCCGGAGTTCCTGCCCCTAGGGACCTCAGCCAGAGGTATTGCGCTCCCCCGGAGTCTCCAGGCTCCATGCCTCATCCGCAGTCCGGATTGATGCACCTGGACACTCCTGACGGGCTTCGCGCCCTCCACCGTGACCGGCCCCCAGATCAAGACCCTTGATTTTGACTTCTGGGGGAGGAGGACTTTCTACTCGGCACGGTTGCTTCTGTCCATCTCAGCTCATCAGGCCCACTATGCAGCCTACAACAGGTTCTTGTGGTCAGTGCTAGGTCAGGTCCTAGCTGCTTTGCCTGACTCGGAGCAAACCAGGCAAGCCATCGCACTCTCTGCACGTGGCCTGGAGCTAGCAAGGGCATCATATGACGCCAGTGAGGTAGCTACCAGGGTCGTAGGGACAGCGATCTGCACCAGGAGATCGGCATGGCCGCCTTTTCCTGGTTGTCACCTTGGGTCGTGAGGGTGATTGGTCTCGCCACCAGGGAACCTATCTCTTCCCCATAGGGCGAGACGGACGCCTGTCGGGCAACTTCCTTCCCCCTCTGGGGGGACCCCGTCTCGCTCTCCCCACTCTCGGGCCTCTCCAGGCCCAGAAGGATCCCCCCCTTAGTGTGTCACTCACTGAAGGCTAAGGGACTCTGTCCCTTAGGGTGCAATGAATCCACCCCTTTCGGGGGGCTTGGTACTCACCCATCTGTGATGAATGGTGAAGATTGACACAGATAAGATATAAAAATTACGTACCTACTGTAATTATGATCTTTCTGTGTATCTTCACCATTCATCACAATCCCACCCACCATCCCCTGGGGCTCCAGTCTCTGGATCCTCCTCCCTCTGTGCCTTCCCCTCTTCTGAGTGGGATAAAGTTGAGACACACAGGGGAGTAATTTTCTTCCCTAAGGGGTTCAGTTGGAGTGGCACTCCTTCTCTACTACATATCTTCACCCCTATGGGGTGGGAACTGGTAGTTGCCCTCCTCCTGTTATCCATCCAATCAAAAAAAAAAGGAAATTTCCCTTTTTCACCAAATATCTTTTCAGAGAGAGTACTGAGTTCCTGTGCCCTGTCCTTCTCCAGAATAGCTGACTCTGCTTTTGGGGTATTGCCAGTTATTCTGTGCCTTGAATTCTGGCAAGAGAGCTTTGCTACTCCTTGCAGTTCCTATACAGTCTGGTGATGGACAAGGGTCCTGGATCCTTGTTACCTCTCACTGTCTCCTAAATTTTCTCCCTCCCTTCCCTCCCTTCTTCCGTTTCCAGAGATTGGGGCCCCTACCCAATCCCCTTAGTCTTACTTCTCCTATGCTGTCCTCTCAGTCGTTATTTCTCCTTTTAGTTCAGTTTTTCTCTTCCTTTTTCTGTCCCTTGGACTCTCTTGTCCCACCCTTCATCCCTTCCTCTTACCTCTCCGGCGACTCAGAACTGGTAGGCAGGCGGAGTAACCTAATGGCTAATCCTTGAGCGCCACGTAGTACGTCGGCCTCGAGGGCTGCGCCGATGCTGCGTCAGCTCCGCCTATCCTTTAAAAAAAAAAAAAAGGTTCCCACGGGGTCCTGATCTCCGGCCAGTACCCATCTGTGATGAATGGTGAAGATACACAGAAAGATCATAATTACGGTAGGTACGTAATTTTTATTTCCCTGTTCTTTGGGAGGGATGTAGATGGTGGCAACAGTGAGGGTTTTGTTTTGGGCTCCGAGAAGGATTCTAACTGGCAGTATCTGAGCAGTTGTGGGTTGGAGTGAGGTAATGATGTGGTGCCCCTGTATGGAGTCTTTTAGGTAGAGAGTGCAGTGCCCGCCTCTTTTGGAGAGGCGATCCAGCCTAAAGATGTTGTAGCCAGGAAGGCTGATTGCATTGTCCGGTACTGATGGCGTGAGCCAGGTTTCGACAACTGCCAGGATGTCAGGGCAGTGTTGGCTGGTGAAGTCCTGTAAGGCATCCATTTTAGGAAGGAGGCTGCAGATGTTGATTGATATGAATGAGAGGGCACCCAAAGGCTTGCTCAGATTAGTGGCTTTAGAGCAGAATGGGCCAGGGTTGGGTGCATGTTGCCTGACAGCATTAGGAGGAGGAGAACTACCACATATAAACTCAACTATATTAAAAAAAATATTTCTAGGCACTTTTTTTTTTACCAGGAGACACTAAGCTGAAAGCTTGTTTACAGGTGTGACCTGGGACAGAAGGAGTTAAGGGATTTGGCGTAGGTCAATAACATGCAAGTGGGGACCGTGGGAGTCAAACCCAGGTCTCCAGGTTTGTAGCTCAGAGCCTTAAACCACTGCCTACTTAACCATTTACAACATGGCTATTTAGTAGCTGTTGTCTTACAGAAACCCCAGTTAGCTAGCTCTCCCCTGGACTGGGAAGGGAGAAGCCTGAGAGGGCAGGGGGGCAGCAAGGTCAGCTCCCAGGGTGGGGACTGACCAAAGGAGCAGACACGAAAGCCCGCTAGGCCTATTCTGCTGGCATTTTTGTATGTTAGTATGCTTACTACACCAACACCATGAACCATAAAACAGATGACTGCCATAACTAGGGAGGCAGTATAGAACAGTTGTTTAAGGCTCTTCTCTGCAAATCTGGAGATCTTGGTTTGAATCCACAGCCCCACAGAAATGTGGAGTATCTTTTAAGAAAGTGTAAAATATGTGAAATGATTTTAAAGCAGTGCACATGCTAAATCCTACTGCCACATTCAAAACATCATACCCTACCTATTTACACATATAAACTCAGCTATATTAAAAAAATAATTCTAAGCACTTTTTATGTTTGCTTGCGCATGTGCAAAACATAGTGCCACCATCTGAAATTACTTAGGTGTGCCTCCCTACTTCAATGCCCTGCTGCCTTTTGCAGAAGGCAGCCACTGCGCCAATGAATGCAAGAGCTGTCTATGACAGCGTTTGCAAATGCAACAGCGTACAGTTGAAAGAAAGGCACTGAAGCGTGTAGGCAATTTGCATTGCAGTGCAAGAGCTGTCATAGACAGACCCCCACAAACAAGTAACACGCTGGGAGCCCACCCACAGATTAAGAAAATGACAGTGACAGTGTTCATGAGCGGAGGTCCCAAAATGCCTGTGTTGACAATCTGTTGTAAAAAAATCCCCAAAGTAATTACATTAAGCATTACGCAGTTTCTACGCACTCTCATGACTTCACCAGTTTTTTCTTACGATTTTCACTGCACATTTTCAACATTGCTATTTTTTTACACCTCCCCATGAACAGTACAGCTGTCATTTTTCACATCCTGTTCGAAATGTGTTTTCGCACCTGTGGTGCAAAATGTCAGACACTGTGCAAAATCAGCTTTCGGCTAGCAAACTGATATTACCACTGTTCATAAGGAGGGGTCACAAAAAAACCCTGTTGAAAATTTGGAGTGAAAATACCAATGAACGCCTGAGGCGTTAGGGTTTCTGACCATAATGCCCCACCCTGTACAGACTGACAGGCATCATGGGTGTGACTTGGGATTTTCACCTGTAATGCTCATACCATTCCACCCCCACCCACACCCTGCAGCCAGTGAGAGGCATCGAGGTGTGCCTTGGACTCTTCTGCCCCAAAGTTCACCCCATTCTCCTATACTGCACCCATCTCACCGTATTTCCTGATGGAATGGGGTGAGCATAAGAGCCAAAGACCCCAAGGCACACCGCAACACTTGTCGGTGTCTGCAGGGTAGGGTGTGGTGAAATGGCATGGCCGTTATGCCTTATGACCCAAAGGCACACCCACCAATGCCAGCAAGCAAACATTCTGCATTGGCAAATGCCTTTTTTTTTTTTAACCAGGAGAGACACACTAAGCTGAAAGCTTGTTTACAGGTGTGACCTGGGAGCACAAGGAAGTTAAGTGATTTGCGTAGGGTCACACAGTCTGCAAGTGGGGGCTGTGGGAGTCAAACCCAGGTCTCCAGGTTTGTAGCTCAGAGCCTTAAACCACTGCCTACTTAACCGGTATATACACGGCTATTTAGTAGCTGTTGTCTCACAGAAACCCCAGTTAGCTAGTTCACAGACATGCCTGTGCAGTGGAGAACAGTACAGAACAGAACAGAAGATATTTAACCATTTACAACATGGTTACACTTATATATAATACGCACTTCTCAAACTTGAAAGAAAAAATACAGTTTACCATCAAAATCTGTATTTACCAAGTACTGTGCCCATGTTTAAAATAATTTGAAACCCCCCCAAAAAAATGTGCCCTGACATGAAACTGCATGTTTAACTGTAAAGACAATTAAACATTGTATTTCTAAATGCATTGCTAACACCAATGCTTCATGATTAAAACAGTTTCACCCCCCCCCCCCGTGACAGATTGCATTCTGGGAAGATTGCCTTAGCAAGATGCAATAAAATACCGGAAAAACAGGTTTGATGGAGTGAAAGCTGACATCCTATTTCTAGTGTCCATCAGAAAAGAAAAATATTTAAGATTTGTTTCATCAGCTCTGATCAGAATACCTTTTAAAATCACATTTGATTGAATTAGACCAAATCTACTAAAGGTAGAATTTATTTGTTAACCTTGACCTTTATTCAAGTAAATAAATTCTCTTGTAACAGTACTGAAAACTAAAACTAAAACCTATATCTCTTGCTAGATGTTTAAGAAAACATGTGGCTCTTACTGTAAATACGAATGTGTGTCTAGGTCTCTGTCTGAGGCCCCAGGTGGCTCTGATTATCATTTTTCCAAAGGATTTTTAAGTCAGTTTGAAGGCATTAAAAAGCTTCCACTGCACAAGGCATGTCTGTGTCCCAAACTAATGTATCTTGTTATAGCATGCTAGAGCTATCTCGTGCCCCTCCCACATGAATCAGAAAAAAGTTTGGGGTGGAGGCGGCGGTGGACCTTACTCAAAAAAAAAAAAAACTAATGCTGCCTCCCACTACTCAGGTTCCAGTTCTTGTACCATCCATTTAAGAAAGAAAATAGTACCCTGCAACCATTGACTAACATGAAAGTGTATTTATTTGAGGGTGGAAAACATTGCTTGGAGGAGGGTAAGGCAGAGGAGACTATTTACACCTTCAGTCAGTTCCATGGACAGAAAACATGACATCACTCCTTTTGTACATGCAGTACTCCTGTAGGCTCTGCCCACAGTCGTGAAAAAGTAACCCCCTCCCCAGCTGCTGGTGGTCGGACACTGAGCAAGGAAGAAGGAGGCTACTGAAGAATATAGGAAGTTGCTGTCCCAGAACAGGAAGGGTGAGAGTTGTAAGGAGAGGAGAGAGTAAGCATACAGAGAAACAGGAGAGGGGACACAAAATAAGACATGATAAGAATGGTGCAGTGCAATGCCTGTGGGGCGGCAGTGTTCCGGGAGACATTCTGGAGGCTGTGATGCTGCCCTATTTGTAGCCATCTCTTGGTCTGAGGGAGGAGGTTGCCAGTCTCCAGGCTGACCTGGCTAGATTTAGAAACCTCCTCCTCACTCCAGGGACCACTCAGGGCCAATGCCACTACCTCAGATGTTGCCAAGAAAGAGGAGAGGCTGGACCTTGGTGGGCTCAGGAGGGAGAAGGTGGTGGAACAGAGTTGCATCCCCTCAGCTGTACCTCTCCACAATTCATATGCTCTTCTGGTGGAAGTGGTTCCTCTATGGAGGCACCTGCAGTGGAGACCAAGGAGGATGCTGGGAACCTTCACAAAGGAGATCCACTGGGAAAGGAAACAACTCCTGGTGGGGGACTCAATCATTAGGGGGTAGAAGTGGGGGAGGAATGGGAGAGGGAGGTAAGGTGCCTGCCTGGAGCCATGGCTTGGAGGGACAGGAAGCGAATCCTCCGGATCGTGGGAGCAGCTGCACGAGGGAGGGAGCTGGATGTCATTGTCCACCTAGGGACAAATGAGCTTGCTAGGAATGGGATCAGAGCAGTGCAAGAGGAGTTTGTAGAGTTGTGGAGGTGCCTTAGACAAGTAGCGCATACAGTAACTTTCTCGGAGGTGCTGCCTGTCTATGGCAAGGGTGATGCTAGGGTACTCATCACCAGGGGATTCAGTGAATGGTTTTGGCTTCATTGGGGACTGGGGAGCCACCTGGAGGGATGCAAACCAATACTGGCGCGACGGTCTGCATCTGTCCGGGGCCAGGATCCTAGGTGAGAGGTTTAAATGCTTCATTGGCAAGCATTTAAACCAGCCAAGGGGAAAACGAAAAGGAGCAGGAACCCAGCCTCCCCAACAAAAAACGGGTAATTAGTGAGGTAAACACCAAGGTAGAGAAGTCATTAGGGAGCAGGACAGGAAAATGTAAAAAAGGCAAAGGCAGTAAGGATAGGGATGGGGCTAAAGGGGTAAGGCCATCAAAAGTGGAGGGTGATGAGTACCAATGCCCATAGTCTGTGTAATAAGCTCCCTGAACTAGTGGCCTTGATGGAAGAGGGTTGCCTGGATATTGTGGCAGTCACAGAAACATGGTGCACAGAGAACCATGACTGGGATGTCAACATACCAGGATACACAATCTACAGGAGGGACAGGGAGGGTAAAAGAGGAGGGGGAGTAGCTCTCTATGTAAAGGAAGGGATCAAACAACAGAACTAGAGAGTAAACAAGGAGCAGATGAGGCACTGTGGGTCACCCTGGAGACAGGAAATGGCACCACAATCCACATGGGGGTTGTGTACAGACCCCCATCTCGGGGGGAGGGAATGGACAAATAATTGATAGAAGGCATCCTTAGAATGGCAGAAAAAGGGGAGATATTGTTGATGGGGGACCTGAATATGCCAGATGTTAACTGGAGCACCTTTGCTGCAGGCACATCCAAGAGCATGGTCATTCTTGATGCCCCACAAGGGGCATGCCTCAGACAGCTAGTATTGTAACCCACTGGGAGGAGCAGTCTTAGACCTGGTACTCTCAAATGGGGATGGAGAAAAGAATCTCAGATTTAGAAGTGGGTAGCCATCTGGGAACAAGCGACCACCAAACAGTGTGGTTCACAATAAACACAGCCATACAATCAAGCCATACAAAGCAAGAGTATTGGACTTTAGGAGGGCTGACTTTGGGAAAATGAGAGAGTGCCTTAGAAAAGCACTAGCAAACAGGAAAGAAGGAGGGGTGGGAGGCACATTGAGGAGTAATGAAACCGCCATCACAGAGGCAACAAGCCTTTGTGTGAAAATCAACAAAAAAACACAGCTGAAGGAGGAAAATGCTATGGTTCTCAAAAGAGGTGGCAGGAAGGTTAAGGAGAAAAGGATAGCATTCAGGAAATATAAGGAAACACAGAAGGGTCAGGACAGAGAACTTTATCAGTTAAAGCAGAAAGAGGCAGGAAGGCAGTCAGAATAGCAAATGCCCAAACCGAGGAAAGGATAGCCAACTTTGTTAAGAAGGAGATAAGACCTTTTATAGGTACATTAGGAGCGAAGAAAGACCAAAGGAGGGATATTGAGGCTTAATAAATGGGAGGGAATGTGGGCAGAGGGTGACAGTGAAAAAGCAGGGATACTGAATGAATATTTCTGCTCAGTATTCACAAAGGAAGAGGAGGGGGAGGTACCTAAACCAAACAAGAGGAACACTCTGAAGACGGGGGTCGATACCAGTCCATTTACAGAAGAAAGGGTTCTGAAAGAACTAATAAAATTGAAGTTGGACAAAGCAATGGGGCCTGATGGGATTCACCCAAGAATTCTAAAAGAACTAAGGGTAGAACTAGTGACACCGCTGACTACTCTCTTTAACAAATCATGGGAGGATGGGGTGGTACCTGAGGACTGGAGGAGGGCAGATGTGATTCCTCTTCACAAAGTGGGAGCAGGACAGAGGCAGGAAACTACAGACCAGTTAGTTTGACCTCAGTGATAGGGAAAATTATGGAGTCACTTCTGAAGGAGAGAATTGTTGAGTACCTAGAGGCCAGTGGGCACAGGACCCAAGGCAACATGTATTCACGATGGGAAGGTCGTGTCAGACGAATCTAGTGGATTTCTTTGACTGGGTGACCAGAGTAGTGGACCAGGGAGGGGCTGTGGACATGGCCTACCTAGATTTTAGCAAGGCATTTGATACAGTCCCACACAAAAGATTAGTACACAAGTTAGCCAGCCTTGGAGTGGGTCCCAAGGTGGTAGCCTGGATAAAAAAAATGGCTAGAGAACAGGACGCAAAGGGTAGTAGTAAATGGAGTCCACAGTGAAGAAAGGAGGGTTACTAGCGGGGTACCGCAGGGTTCAGTACTGGGACCGGTCCTTTTTAATGTCTTTATAAGTGACATTGTAGAGGAACTGGAAGGAAAAGTATGTCTCTTTGCAGACGACACAAAGATCTGCAACAGGGTTGATACACAAGATGGAGTGGAAAGGATGAGAAGGGACTTGGCAAGGTTGGTGGAATGGTCAAATGTATGGCAGCTCAGATTCAGTGTAAAGAAGTGCAAGGTAATGCACCTGGGAAACAAAAACCCAGGGGAAGAGTGCATAATGGGGGGTGAGATACTGACAACAGTAAAAATGGAAAGGGACCTGGGGGTAATTATATCAGATGACCTAAAGGTGGGCAAGCAATGTGAGAAGGCAGTAAGGAAGGCTGGGGGGATACTTGGATGCATAGAGAGAGGCATCAATAGCAGAAAAGAAAAGTGGATGTTGTTATCCCTTTGTACAGACAGTTGGTGAGACCCCATCTGGAGTACTGTGTGTAGTTCTGGAGACCCCATCTCAGCAAAGACATAGAGTGGAGGCTGTCCAGAGGAGGGCAACCAAAATGGTGCAGGCTCTGCACCAGAAGACATACGAAGAAAGACTAAAGGAAGTTAATATGTATACCCTTGAGGAAAGAAGGGAGAGAGGGGACATGATAGAAACTTTCAAGTACCTCAAGGGAATCAACAAAGTCCAAGAGGGTAGCATCTTTCAGAAAAAGAGATGTGTAAGAACAAGGGGGCGCAATTTGAAAATAGAGGGGGGACGGCTCAGAGGTAATGTGAGGAAGTATTTTTTCACGGAGAGGGTTGTAGATGCATGGAACAGCCTCCCTGAGGAGGCCGTGGAGTCAAGAACAGTGGGGGAATTCAAGAATGCATGGGACAGACATAAGGCAGTCCTAGTGGGGGGTTTTATTTTTTAATGTAGTTATTTAGCCAGGTGAGACACACTAAGCTGAAAGCTTTTTTACAGGTGCAACCTGGGAGCACAGGGAAGTTAAGTAACTTGCTCAGGGTCACACAGTATGCAAGTGGAAGCTGTGGGATTCAAACCCAGGTCTGGTCTGTTGGATATCACCAGATTTGCAGCTCAGAGCCTCAAACCACTGTGCTATACTATCTCCCTAAGAGGTAGGAGGAAGTAAGCTGTTGGTTAACTAGGATCCGCAGCTTATCTGTTAGGTAGGAAAATGGGCAGACTAGGTGGGCCAAGCGGTCCTTATCTGCCGTCAAATTCTATGTTTCCAACTTTGTCAGTACCTTGTAATATATGAAAGACAGAGATTATATTGCCCTGAAAGTGGGCTTGGTTTCAGTGGCTTACCCAGTTACCAAAAACCAAATAATTACATATTCTCCAGGGTGAATATAATAATGGCCTCCAGTCTGTCCTCACAGCTTTTATACTCCATACCCCTTATCATTTTGGTGATCCTGGATTGTACTGTCTCGACTGCCTCAATGTCCTATTAGTATTGGAAAGCACAGAACTGCATGCAGCACTTGAGACATACATAGACATACAAATATTCTCTTAGCTTCTTCTGTAAAGCTGTTTTTAAGAGAAAAGTTATCAGCATGGCTGTGGGAGACCCTCTCGATGGGCCACAGCCTTCTTTTGTCTTGCACACCTATAACTCAGTTATAACAACATTTTGTACCTAAAAGTTGCCCAATTTGCCGCCCGGCCATGGCGCAACAGTTGATTTCCGCTTGCGATGCGGCGACCTGGGTTGGAACGACCCAGGCCGTGCGAAAGGCTGGCCAGGGGGAAGGATTGAGTGTCTGACGACTGCCTCCTTCTCCCGGGGAAGAAGGGTATGTATTCGGGCGCACGGACACCCAGCGGTGGCTGGGTGTACCATCACGCTGGTACCACAACTAGGCTCAAGTGAGCGGACGCTGGCTGTCATTGCATGTCTCTGCCCCTGCATAATCGGGGAGAAAATAACACCGCCGGCCGCCCTAGATGAAGCCCGCCCTCAGCTTCAATTAGCCTCCAGGACGGCCCCTTCGACCTATCCCGTAGTTGTGGCACTTTTGAGGAAGGGGTGCCACACCCTGCCCTGGGGGGCAAGCCAGGGGATATCAAAGGGGCACGTCTGATGTGGAGGTGGGAGCGATGGTCCGTGACCGGGCGGAGGTTCCGGGCGGCCGGCAGCAACAAAGCATAATCAACTTTTTATATATCTATAATCATCATAAGCTCAGCATATTCACATTAGGCAATTTATGAAGTCCAAAGCTAGTCTGTACATCCAACTGTCGTAACTTGTCTCCAGGTGTCTCAGATTCTTGTATCCTCTTCTCGGGGGTCCGGACGCGTGAAACTCAACACCCCTCATTATTTTCCAACTGCTGTGCTTAATGTGAGTTTGGGTGCTGGAACCAACCCAACCCCATTTTATTTCATTCTTCTTTTCCTCCAAATTCCTTCTGTTACCTTCATGTCCAGGTGCCTGACCCCAGCCCATGCTTGTTTCCCACCCACCCTTTCCCCCAATCTTACCCCCCCAACCCTTCCACTAGCCCATCTCCAGCCTATGCGATGGAAGATGGGCTCCTCCCCCTTCCCTTCTCACTCCCATCTTATTTCCCCATTCCTCAATACTATCACCTAACTGCAACACAAATGCTGACATGCCCACTGTAGATAAGTGTACCCCATCTGGCCTGTAGAAACCTGGATTAGTAAAAGAAATATCATTATACATGATGTATGACCCCCCCTTAGCTGTCTATGCTACAACCTGGCTGTTTACTCTCTTTCTAGCCCTTTCCAGCCCCTTGATATCCCTAGCATGTCGCTAAACCATCCTGGATATTATCTCAGACCATGCTATCCCGACCTGTGGCCACCATTGTTTTATAACCTGGTTGTGGCCATTTTAGCTTCTGTTCCTCCAAAGTCGGGATGATTTGTGCCCATTTCATGCCCCGGACCCCTTTCCAGTATAGTCTAATTTTGTCTGGGTCCTGCCCTAGCTACTTTCCTCCTGGATGAATAGCAGCCCACTTCTCTGCCCAATAAATGTATGTGCCCAATGATCCACACATGTCTGATCCTTCTTCTGCCCTGTTCGGATAAAATCAACATGTTACAGCATCTTCCTCACATATCTTTTATAGCAATCGATTTCCATCTTCCAGCCTTCCTCACTTCCTCATCCAACTCCCCTTTGCTGCCAAGTCAGATGCAGCGCCTATTCGAATGAGGGATGAATACTGGTTTGGATCTTCCCTAAATGTGCTGCACTTTTTAAACTCCACACCTGATAGCACGTGACAGGCTTCCCATCCTATGCACAAAAACTGTTTTCCCTTTCGCCTGATTTCCCTATAATCCCATAGAGAAACCACTGGGCATATCTTTTTCCCCTTCTGTTTGTCCAGTATGATTTCCACCCCTGTTCCCCTCTGGTCCGTCTTCGATTGCCTCATCCAGGTCACCACCCTCTCTACGCCCCAGTGCAATTCGTCCCCCCATAAACCTCCTTCTCCATCTCTCATGCTGCCCACCACCACTTCTCTTACCCTCAAGGCTCCTTTTGCCATAACAGTAAAAATGGCTTTAAAGAGACAGGCCTCGTACTCAGATGTACAAATCTGTCCCAAAACACCCAATAACTCCTGGAGTATCCCTCCTGCTACTGGTTTCCTAGTATCACCCAGCCCTCCTCTAATCCTCTGCCATCCCACAACATATGGCATACCACCTTAAATTTATTTGGTTCTGCACATCGCTTCATACTGCAAGCCCACCCTATCCCTGCTACCTGTATCCCATTGTCCCACTGCCACCCCGCTTCCATTTCTGTACCATGTATTTTGCCATCTGATCTTGTGAAACTGGCTCACTTACCTTGAACCCTTCCCACTCTCGAAACTCCTGGAATGCACCCCACACCCCTCATACACTCTTAGTGTTTCCAGACAAGGAGCTCCTATGTAGCAGTCGGGCCTTCCAGTCAATTTCCATACTGTGTTGTTACCTATGTTTTCTGTGCAGCCACTTGTGGCGCCACGGACCTGAACCTGTCCAACTGCAAACAGGAAAGGCTGTCAGCAATGTCATTATTAATCCACTCAATATACTTAGCTTTAAATGATAGGTTTAACCTCAGCCCCCACAACACCAACTGTTGCAGTACCCTATTCACTGGTTCAGAGTATCCTCCCTGCCTGTTTATGACCTCCACTACCACTTTGTTGTCGCACCAGAAGATGATCCCCCTATTCCTCAGCTGGTCACCCCGAGTCAATACCACCACCCATATCGGGAATATCTCTAAGAATGTGATATCCTTCAGTAATCCCCTCTCCCTCCATGCTTCTGGCTATGCCTCAGCAATCCACATCTACCTAAAATATGCCCCCATCCCAACTGAACCCGCTGTGTCTGTATACAATTCCAGGTCATTATTCCCCAGTCACTCATCTTGCCAGAAAGTGACTCCCTTGTATCCTTTGAGGAACTGACACCACACCTCCATGTCCTGCCGAATTCCCTTTGTTATGTCTACCCAATGATGTGGTAGCTTTGCTCTCCCCGTCGCCCTGGCTAATCTCCTGGTGAATGCCCTACTAGGGGCCACTGCCCTACATGCAAAGTTCAGGTGCCCCAGAAGCTGCTGTACTGTCCCTAACGTCACTCTCCTCCTGCTTCTGACTTCCTTCAGTAGTTCCCTCAATCTTGCTACCTTATCCTGAGGCAACCTAAATACCTGCCTCTCTGTGTCCACCTCGATCCCTAGAAATTCCAACTTCCTTGCTGGCCCTCCATCTTTCCCTCAGCTAACGGTACCCCCATAGTTCCACACATATCATTAAAATCCTTGAGCATCCTATTAGCCGCCTCCCGGCTTCTTCCTATTAATAGGAAATCATCCAAATAGTGCATTACTGCCTTATGACCATACCTTTCCTTTAATACCCACTGCATCCATGAACTGAATGCTTCAAACTTAGCACGTGCTGTTGAACAGCCCATAGGCATTGCCTTATCAAAATAGTAGTACCCTTGGAAGCAAAATCCCAACAGGTCCCAATCTTCCTGCGTCACTGGTAGCAGCCGAAAATGTCAGTTTTCCCTAGCCATGCCCCTTCCATTGTTTTTATCAGCTCCACCGCCTGTTCCAAAGTTGCGTACAACACTGCACTGCACTCCCCGGGAATGTGATCATTCACCGATGCTCCCTCTAGATATGACAGATGATGGATTAACCTATACTCTCCTTGCTGCTTCTTGGCACGATCCCTAATGGTGAAACCCTGAAAATGGAGAAAGGCGGCTGTGAAAATGGTCCCTCTATCCTTCCAGCCTTCAACTCCTTCCGGATTTTCTTGTCCACAATGTCCATATTATCCTTTATAGACTCCAAATTCTTAGCTCTCATGCTTAATCTAGCACCCTGGTAATCCAAACTGAAACCATTTTGGAAACCCTCTGACAACATCCTGCCTGCTACTGCATCCGGGTACCCTTTAGTCCATTCCCTTACCATCCCTGCATTGACTGGCGTTCTGGTCAGCCAAAACTTCCCCTCAACCCCTTTCATTCCCACCTCAATGATTCCCATTGTACCCTGCACCGAAACCTCTCCTCCCCTGGAACCCTATCCCTCTCCCACCTGAAATGTACCCTCTTTGCCCCCGAAAGTTCCTAAAGGTCTGCCCCAGCATTCTGTGTGCCTGACTGGTCGCCCATCATTCCAGCAATAGACACTGGATGGTGCCCTGCACACTTGGAACATATGTATCTAAACTTACAATTCGTCCAAGTGCATGACACCTTATTGTATTCCCAGCACATCTTAACTGGCTGATTGCCTCCCCCTGGCCTAAACCCCTCACTGAGTTCCACCTCAGGTCACCCCAAGCCGCCATTTTCTGCCTAAATGCTTCATCATACTTAAAGCCAACCGAAACCTAGCTTTGCCTTATATGCATCTTTTATGATGGCTGAGTAGGTAAGTAGCAGAATGGCTAGTCCCGCTTCTTCTCCAACAGGATGGCACTGAATACCGTGAAACCTGCTTGCCATGTATCAGTGTTCTTTCTCCCACTATCGCTAAATCCATGGCCATCTCTGACTTTGCCACCATTTCTTTCTGCTCATACCTCTTTGTTGTCTCCTTGTCCACCAATGAGAAAATATCCACATACTCTCCTTCCATATCTTCTCTTTGATGGTTTGGGGTACATGATCCCCAAGTCATGTCTGGCACCCGTCATTACCTACCCTGATATCCTTGGTGCCTCCCCTTCTCCCTTAATTCCTCGAATGTCTTCTCCATCTATTCTAAACCCTTCTCGCCCATATCTCCTAGCATACCTGCCAAGAACTCCGTCAGATCACCCTCTTGGTGCTGCTCAACTCTTTCCTTACCATTTCTGCCCTCCTCTTCCTCTGGCTCCAACACTGGCTCCTACTCCGCACCTCTTGCAGTGGCCTCTTCCTGCCGGGCTTTTTCTTGCTTCACCAACAGGCAACTTCTCTCCTGCAGGCTTCGTCCACTCTTCTGTTTCACTGCCTCCGCAGTTCATTTGCCTTATCCATCAACCCCTTGTTGACACCTTTTTTGCTTTTGCACATGCTGCTTCTTCCTCTGCCTCCTTTTTCTTCGCCATCTCCAACATCTTGTTCGCCTTCAGTATCATTTCTGCTGCCTGCTCCATCATCTGAGCATTTGTGATTTCTCCAGTAGCCGCCATCCTGCTAATTTTAAACTTGTAGGAAAATAAAACAAAACAGACTTGGTCAGCTTCTACCAATAACCTAATTGCTCGCCAACCTCATGCTTTCTTCTACTGTATCACGCCGGCAGACTCGCTATCTGGGAAACCGTGATTAACTCAGTACCTCTGGGAGTCTGATGGCCTGAGCCCCCCCAGACAATCCATCCTTCAATCTGTGTCAGTGTGGCCATTTTATATGCTTTTATTTATCTTATTTCATCATTTTTTTTTTTAACTGCTTCCTCACCAATGACTTCCTGTGCATATCTCTCCAAATACAGCCACCTTTGGAGTGCATCCTGCCAATCACCTTTCCATTGATAATTGAAAACTACTGTGAGAAAAACAAAGATTCCTATCTATGCCCTTTGTGATCCTCGTTCTTTATCAAAATTTGTGTCCATAACCTTCCAGCATAAAATCCCTTTCCCATGCAGAAAACAGCCATCTGAAACCTCTTGCGGTCCCCTGCATCCAACTACCAGTTGTATGCTCCGGTCCCCCTTGCCCCCCAATGTCCTAGTGCTGCCTCCCACTGTGTGGCTTAAATACTACACAAGATGGCGCTGCCCTCTCTCCCTGCGCATGTGCCCTGCTAGCAGGTGCCACTGCTAGTCAAGAAAGTCACCCCAGAAACTCCCGTGTGCCTCTGGCCTCAGTTTTGGAGAAACACCATCATTGGTATTTCCTGCCTCCTGCACTGCCAAGCCTGTTTCTGCTCTCTCAAAGTACTGCCTGCTTTCACTGTCCTCCAGAACCGCCATGCCACATTTTCCTTTCTGGAATACCCCAAACCTCTTTCCGCCATTCTTAGGCCCTTCCCAATGTCCCACCCGATGAATCACTGCCTGCAAACTTAGCGGGAGTGTCTCCAGCTTTGTCTCTTTTTGCTTCCGATCACCACTTTTCGTGATCATGCTCGCACCGCTGGGCCTCCTCCATTTTCAGGACCCGACCGAACTGGAGCTTAACCTGCCTTGCCTCCACCAGCTCACCTCTGGACCAACCAACAACAGGTACTGTGTTTCTCTTTGGGGGATCGTTTAATATTTGAGAAAAACAAACTGCACCACCATATATTTGTTGATCATAACATCCAAAACCTACAGCAATACAGCATCTGTTTCCAAACCTGCCCCATTGAACACACACATATATATATAGTATATACCGTGTATATATATATATATATATATATATATACACACACTTAAATAAGAAAAACTAAACCAATTCTTTAAGCTGCCTGCTGGCTCCTAGGCCCCAAGCCTGACCTTCCCACATGGCCTGCCCTTTGGTTTACTCATTTTCCATACCAATTGCTCTCTTCCTCTTTCACAGCTTAACTGCCAAGAACTCTTTAAAATTACTTAGAAGAGTCCTAATCCCACCATTATATTCTCTTCCTGTCCCGCCCTAACCCTCTAATACCTCTACCTTACTTTTCCAAGTTCTTTTCTAAACCCTGCCATTGAATGTGCCGAGATCCTGCAAATCCAAAAATGCCAGTAAAAGAACAGTGAGCTTAGCCTTCCAACTCTTCTTATACCACCCGAAGCCACCCCCCCAGCTCTTCTCCCAGGCCAGTCCCAACTCTTACGTTTACCTTATCATTTTACCCTCCAGGTGACCTCATAGCCCCGCCCCCCTACACCTGTGCTGCCTATCCCTTCCCCCCTTCCAGCCCCACCCGCATTTGTAGTTGTGGAATTCAAACCCAGGTCTGTTGGGTTTTGTGGTTCATAGATAGGTGCTTAACTTCTAGGCTATACTGCCTTCATTATTATTATCAACATATACTAACTAATGTATTGGTGACAATAGGATAATTACTCTATTAAGAACCATTTTAATATAAAACACAAACAGCCGCCAATTTTGTTCTGTTGTGCGTGATACAAGTTTACACACCTGAGGTGTGCTGTCACATAAACCATGAGAGTGAAGCAAAAACATGGTTGGTATAGTAACGATGTGTAAAACAAAACGGTCACAGTCACATATATTTCATTTGATTTACTATCCATTTGGTTGACGTCAGCACAAGAAAGCTAACAGATGCAGTCATAGCTGTTTTCAGTTAGTGTGACTGTGTAATGGCTTCTGTGAGGGTGATTGATCTGTTGGAAGCTGTGTATCAACCTGTGCTGTTACACCAGGTTGATACAGAAAATATAGGGTCCGAGGAGTGATACTGCTCCATGCACCCTGAACTGCTGGCTGTCCCCCATCCTGGCTCAGCCTCCCTTCTCAAGGACACCTCACATCCAGATGTCACAAGAACCTTTAGGTCCAGTGTGGTCAAGCCTCACCTGCTCTGCCAACCTCTCAGTTTCTGTTTTTCTCCTCCCTATTGCTGAAGCGCACTTGGAGGCATGCAACACTGTGGAATCATGCAGCACCCTCCCTTCACGGGAGTCCCGACCCTTTCTGCCCTCGGCCTCCACCTGGGGCAGTCATTCTGTGGACTGCCAACGCACCCTCCCAGGAGAGGAGAGCTGCTCCTGTGACACTGGATCTTTCTGTTCCTGCCGGACCCCAGCAACCCGTCACCACCGAGCATGGGTGCCAGTGTGGCAGGAGGTAAGGCTAGTGCCTCAGCCCTCCACGCTACTGGGCTGGCTAGATACTACCCACCTGTGTCCATACCTCTCAACCTTTCTTTACCGAAATGTGTGACAGATGACCAAAAAGTGTGACGTCTCTTCAACAGTTTAACGTTGTGGTTGTCCAGCAGGCATTTAAATAATAAAAGTTGGTTGTCCGGACAGTTTTTTCTGTTGTCCCAGGCTGCTGGGCAATAGGATTTTTCCCAGCCTACTTTCATTCTGTTCTCCATTCTTTGTGCTCACCCCATCACCCACTACCAACCACATGCTGCCTGGTCATAAACTGTACTCTTGCCCCCCACTCCCCTCACACACGCACACACTCTTGCTCTGTCTGGCTCATTGCCACAACCTGATGTATTAATGAGGTGGGTCCAGGGGAAGGATGGTGCCTGTATCTGTGGTGTTTGTGGGGGCAGAGCATCTGTGCAGGCCTGTGTCACTGAGAGGGCATGTGTGGGAGGCTCTTGAGAGTGACAGTGTGCACCATCTTTGTCTAACTACACAACAAACACTCGATATTGACAAGCAGGACTCTTGAAAATGAGATACTACCATCTCAGCTGGATTATCCTGGGTAAATATGTTGCAAAGCTGTGTAAAAACAGGACCCTGCAGCAGAACCCCCCTGAAAAGGAGATGTTGCATCTAAAATGATCTATCCTAGAAAAGTACATTATGAAAGCAGGACCACACTAAAAATGAGATACTGCATATCATCTCTACTATATTGGGTAAATACAGTATAAAACTATGTAAAATCAGGTCCCCATTGCAAATGATGTATTACATCTCATCTGGTCTGTCTTGGGTTAATATACAGTCAAACTGTGTACAAGCAGGACCTAGTACAGCAGCAGTGCATGTGGGGAACATTTGGGATTGACACATGCTTACATACGAACATTCGAAGAAGCTAGCAGAAGAAGGCCATTTGGTCTATCAAGTCTGCTTGTATTGCAGGGTCCACAGCTTGAGCTAATGTCCCTGCTCCCCCTCTCCACTCCCCCTATCCTTCTTACCTATGATCCTTACTTTCCCCCTATGCCTATCCCAGCCTCTCTTAAAGCTGCCCACTGTCTTCAATGAGATTACCTCTTCCGGCAGTGCATTCCAAGTGTCCACCACCATCTCTGTGAGGAAGTGCTTCCTGACCTCCATCCTAAACCTCCCACCCTCCAGCTTAAGACTGTGCCTCTTAGTGTTATGATGGCCACTCAGCTTAAAGAGACTTTCCTTATCAATCTTATTTATCCCTTTCAAGTACTTGAAGGTCCCAATCATTTTCGTCCCCCCCCCACCCCGTCTTCCAGGGAGTACATGTTCAGTGTCCTCCACCTCTCCTCATGTGCCTTACCCTACCGCTATCATCTTTGTAGCCCTTCTCTGGACCTTCTCCAGCAGGTTAATGTCCTCTTTGAGGTGTGAACACCAGTACTGAACTCCATACTCTAGATGCAGCCTTACCATTGACCTGTACAAGGGCAGTATAACCTCCACTCTCCTACTACTGAGCCCCCTAGATATGCATCCCAGCATCTTGTTTGCATTTGCTGTTGCTTTCTTGCACTGCATGGAGTGCTTCAGGTCACTACTGATCATCACTGCAGGTCCTTCTCCTTCTCTGATGCAGATACTCGGACTCCACCCAGGTAGTACTCTGGCTTGTTATGGATAGGGACCACAGTGGCATTCTCCATTCATTTGGCACCTCCTTGTAATCCGTGATTTGTTGTAAGTGCTGATACTGGCCCACATAATCCTACAGGCAATTCCTTTAGTGTTCTAGGATGTATCTCATTTGGTCCAGCAGACTTATTCTGATCAAGCTCCCTTCTTGATTATGCAGTAGTTGTGTTGCGATTGTGTGGTTTCCTATGGGCACTTTACACCTCCCTGTCTATGTCAGGCAGAATTAAATTTTTTTATGAGAACTAATGGCCTCATTCTGGTTGCCCTCCGCTTCATTTGCCCACTGCACTTTCTGGTGGTCTAAAACTGAGATCTTTGGGACTTTGGTTTGTGAGGAGAGTGAATATCATAAATATAAGGAAGAACAAGATTATACTGTTGCAAGTAAAAGTAAATTAAGGCTAATTAGCAAGTTTAGTACGCTTTGCGTGTGAGCAGAGAACATTTTTATGGGAGGGTTTTGAGAGGTGTGACACTGTCAGTCCAATGAAGAACAGTCTGCAAGGGGCACATCCGTGCCACACCAATCATCAGCCAGGCTGATCCAGTGGTGGCTCTACTCCAGGGCCAGCCAGGGCATGTGCCCTGGTAAAAAAAAAAATGCTGTGCCCCAGTTGGTGCACCATATGGTGCAGAGCTTCCCCCATAGTAATAATATATCAGTGCCCTGGCTGCCATCTGTTG
This sequence comes from Neoceratodus forsteri, assembly GCA_016271365.2. Taxonomy (NCBI): domain Eukaryota; kingdom Metazoa; phylum Chordata; order Ceratodontiformes; family Ceratodontidae; genus Neoceratodus; species Neoceratodus forsteri. The sequence goes on along the minus strand of CM028132.1, from coordinate 406,728,552 downwards.
TGCCCCAGCTGTGCCTTGGTAACCATTTGTGGCTAGAGCCGCTACTGAACTGATCATGGCACTGTTCTGATCTCGTTGAGAATGTTGGTATATCAAAAGAAAGAGCTGACCCAATCATAGGTGGCTCTTTCCTTGATTTGCATGACACCGCCCAGCAAACAGCTGATCGGGTCTCTTGATCAGCCTGCCTCACGCCACCCACTTTCAGTTTGCTTGCTTTAAATACATGCTGCAAAGTACATGGCAGAGAGTGGACCTTGCAGCGCTAATAATTTTGCCCACCCTGTTGATTTCAACAAGGAAGGTGAAAATGTGGAAGGTTCCACCCTAAACTAACATTACCAAAGAATTAACACCCTTGTTGACAGACACTGGACCTGCATGCTTTACCCAGATGTGTGACAGCCCCCTGTGAACTATTGGAAAGAAAGTGGCACACTTATGGCAGTGTTACCCACGTCTGAGAGAAGAGTGTTCGTTCAGAAGCTCAACAGGCAGGATTAATAATAATGATAATAATAATAAACTTTATTTGTCTACGCCTTTCTTAAAACCAAGGTGCATTACAATAAATTACAGATAAAAACATTCTAAAACCATATAATACTTCATATAACTAAAATTAACAGTAGGGCAATTAATAGGCATCAGCATTCTCTAAAAATGCCTTGTTCCATAAAAAAGACTTTAGGCCCTTTTTAAAGCCCTCCACTGTCATGCACTCTCGAATCCAACGTGGTAGAGAATTCCAGAGGATGGGTGCCGCAAACATAAAAGCTCGGGCATCAGAGGATTTTAAAATAACCCTTGGGATCTCTAGCAACCCCTCGTTGGTGGAGCGGAGTGGACGCGTGGGTCAGTAAGGCACTAGGAGCTCTTTCAGGTAGTCAGGGCCCAACCCGCGTAGGGCTTTATAAGTCAGAAGACCGACTTTAAAGGTGATCCGCCACTGAATCGGCAGCCAGTGCAGATCTCGGAGCACCGGTGTGATATGAGAGGAACGAAGTCCTCATATCAACCGGGCTGCCGAAGTTTGTACTAGCTGCAAGCAGCGGATATCAACCCCACAGCCCAAAGTAAAGGAATTGCAGTAGTCCAGACGCGAGGTCACAAAGGCGTGATCACGTAGGTCGGATGGAACAAGGTGCTTGATCCTGGCGATGTTCCTAAGATGGTAGAAGGATGTCTTAACGACCGCTGATACTTGCGCATGCAATGTCAGCTGATCGTCCAGAATCACCCCCAGATCTCGCACCCGTTCAGAGGTCGGGAGCGCCGCATCTCCCAAGAATAAACCGGAGGCTTGACATCCCCGGAACCCTCAACCGTGGCCGGATCCACAACCAACACCTCCGCCTTCCCAGAGTTCAACTTCAACCAGCTGGACCTCATCCAATCCTGGATCTCCTGAGACAGCTGTTAAAACACTGAGAGAGCTCTATTCTGGTCAGGTACAAAGATAGATAGAGCTGGGTATCATCGGCATAACAATGAAACTCCAGCCCATATCTTCTTACAATGTCTCCGAGGGAAGCATGTACACGCGAAACAACATGGGCGAAGCACAGAGCCTCTGAGGCACCCCACAGGTCAGAGCAGTAGGCTCAGAGGAAAAACTCGATACCACCCTCTGAGTTCTACCTGTGAGGAAGGAAGTAAACCATCTGAGGACCAAACCTGAAAGCCCACAGATGTGTCTCAGGCGCCAGGCAACACCCCATGGTCTACGGTGTCAAATGTTGCTGACAGGTCCAGAAGGACCAAATGGACCATTTTTTCTGGTCTCGCCATCAAGAGATCTTTGAGGACCCTAACCAGCTTAGTTCTGTGCTGTGTCTCTTACGAAAACCTGATTGAAGAGGATCGTAGATATTATGGATGGTAAGATGGTTGTCTAACTGGGCTGCCACCACTTTCTCGATTACCTTCCCAACAAAGGGGAGGTTCGAGATAGGTCTGTAGTTTGCCAGGGAGTCGGGGTCCAAAGATGCCTTTTTCAACACTGGTGTCACTACCGCCTCCTTCAGGGAGCGGGGATATTCACTAGTGTCCAAGGAGCACCCGACTATCCTGGCAAGAACCGGGAAGATGACCTCCCCACAGCCCACAATCAGGCCTGTGAGACCCGGGTCTAAACTACAGCTTGTGGTGCGCATACCCTGGACAATCTTCATAATATCCTCGATTTCCGGCCTTGTGAAGGAACTCCAGGTGGACAGTGTGCTTGCAACCATAGGCTGGGCTATCGCAACTCACATGGAGGAGGCGGCACAAATCTCCGCCCTGATGTCGGCCACCTTATCGGCAAAGAATCGAGCAAGCTCCTCACACTGTAACTGTGAAAAGGCTTGATTGACCTGCAGACAGGCTGGGTTGCACAGCCTGTCTACAGTTCGGAAGAGCTGGGCTGGTCGATTCTGAGCAGCAGCAATTTCTCCGGACAGGAATACTGCCTTCTTATGAGTAATTGCTGACTGGTAGAGTTTGTAATGCTCTAGAAGTCTAAGATGGTCGGCATCAGAGCGGTATTCCACCAACCTCTCTCCAACCTGCGACCAAGTCTCCGCAACTCCCCAAATCCTGATCAAACCATGGGGATCGAGGGCGGAGGGAGAGGTCGCATACGGTGGAGTAATTAAACCAAAGCAAAGGTGACAGTCTTATTAGGCTTGCACCATTTCTTCCGGATTTAAGCTCAACCCAGGAAATTTGATAGGTCAAGAACCCGAGTTAGACCAGTGGGCGAACATCCCATAAAGGGCGTGTACTTGGACCATCTCCACTGGGGTAGGCTCCAGCGAGGTGTGCAAAATTGAACCCTCACAGTGTAGTGGTCGGACCAACCGACTGGTTCCACCCCCACCCGGAGGCCTCCAACCCCAGCAGGAAGACCAGATCGAGTGAGGTCAGATGGTGAGTGGCAGAGGCAACACCAGTGAGAGGTCCAATGAACACATCAATTGGAGGAAGTGCTGACCAAACGGCGAGAGTTCATCATCGATCCAGGCATTGAAATCACCCAGCACCATCAACCTGGGCGACTCAAATACCTGGTCGATGACGAAGTCCGCCACTTCCTTTAAGAATGTTTTCTCATCACCGGATGGACGATAGACGAGAACCATTCTATAACCTCCACCTGCTACCATGACACTCTCAAAGGATCTGGTCTCCTCCACTGGAACACTAGTGAGGTCCAATTCGGTCTTGAAACAGACCGCAACCCCCACCCCTCATGATCCAATCTCGCGGTGAATCACCAATACTGCCGGAATTGCTGCCTCAAAAACTGGGCCTGCATTACTATCCAACCAGGTTTCGGTGATGCAAGTCAGGTCCATTGTACCTACCAAGTCCGCAATAATGGCAGTCTTGTTCACAACGGACCTGGCATTGCACAACACCGCCCGAGTTGGATAGGACTCCTGGGAAGCCCCAACCACCTGCCCACCATTAACAGAGAGGGTGGTGCTCTTGGGTATGGGGACCAACCAGGAAGGACCCCGGTCGTCGCTCCATTTCGCCCAGGGCGTCTTCTGGACTTAACCAGCTGACGCGAACAACCCTTCCTTCATCCCCAGTTGTTCACACCTCCTACCTCCGAATCCCACCACGCGTAATTCCCAATGCCCTACAGCATTGGTATACAGGGAAGGACAAGGGGGCAAAGAAAGGACGGAGGGCATGAGCGCGGATGAATGGTATGCCGGGGTGCGACGAGAATAACTATCATCATCCATAAACAGCAGGCCAAAACCAGGAATCTCAAAACTCCCGAGAAATCCCAATAAAATAAGATAATAAACTTAAAAATGCATTAACTTAAACTAAATAAACTAAACTATCAAATTATCCAAATAAACATACAATAAAAGATAAATACTAAACAACAATCAGTTCAATTAAATATATAAATCAGTCTTTTGAAGCAGTGGAGCTCCCACCATCCACAGCAAGGATATCCGAATATAGAGGCCTGAACTCTCACTCCATGCATCCAAAAATAAAAGAAAATCAAAAATACAGAAAAGAACCCACCCCAATTCACTTCCCCACGCGCTGTCACCACTCAGGGAGGGACAGTACAGGCAGAAAAGATTCCAAAATAGTGGCATAAGGTCAGCAAGTCCTGGAAAGATTAATCCAAATAGCAAAATCCATAATCCCACAAAGGCTCTCACCACCAGGATGAAATCACGGGTCCTGCTGTAGGAACCACATCGCAATACCTCCTCCTCTGGAACAATTCCAAGGCCACAGAGCAAATCCAAGGCTTTCCAAGTTCGGACCATAAAGAAAGGGATTAAAAAGCCACAGACAGATTCAGGTACTCACCCTGTGAACACCGCCCACAAAACGGACCTTACCGCTCCCAGGTCGGCTCTCCAGCCGGACCGGAGCGGGTCAGAAGAGCCAGGAATGCTGCTGCCAAATAGCAGCAACCACCCGGCCCACCACCTTCTAAGGGCAGATATCCAACACGGCAGACCACAAAATCTGGCAGAAAGCCTCTAAGATTCCCCTGATTTGATTCCAGAGTTCTTTTGCAGACACTTTGGGGATGTGCTGTGTTGCAGAAAAAATAAAGAGGCATCTCAGATTGCTACAGCTGTTTCAGTGAAGTGCATGTCAGTGCCGCCAGCAGCAGGTCAGTGCACAAGGCCACATTATCCATTGAAGGGGGACAGTCAGTGGATTATGTCATGGTCACGCTGTTGTATGATTCACACTCCCTTCCTCCTCTCGACCCTTGCATACACATGGTGATGGCTGGTTACTAAACATTTTTTAAGTGGGATAGACGCAGACAAGTTTGTTTTGATTATGTTGAGCCCACTGTAACAGTTGCAAGTAGTAAATTTAAAAGCGCAGCATTTGTTGTATTGAATGGCCAAGCACGAGACCCATTAGGAGGTGGAGGGGGCAAAGTGCTAGTGATGGGCAGGACCGAATATTGTGGTGCAGGGATAAGGAAATGTACCAGCTTGCATCTAGAAAAGTCACCCGTATCGTGAGGAGCAAAGTCAGTAAAGAGCAACGGCTGGCACAGGATACATGGAGGGAAAAGTGTCTTCCGCACATTGGGGAGCGGAGAAAACTAAGGGCATCTCAGCAGATTGAGATCAGAAGGAGGGTGAAGAGGCGAGGACCAGGCAGAGGTATTTAACGAGTACTTTGCCTCTGTGTTCACTAGGAGGGATGGGATATCTACAAAGCAAGGCACAAAGGGGATAGAAGCGTGCAGGAGGGATCAGGGAGCAACAGAAATGGAGCAAAAGGAGGGAAAGGTACCCCAGGGTGTCAAATCTGGATAAGGATAAAAGACCAGTAAAGTGGAGGGGACGGATGATGCCATCCCCACCAAAGGGTGTGGTTTGCCCTCAAGGCCCTAAAGAAAGACAATCTCCTGGGCCGGATGGCATTCATCCGAGAGTACTATGGGAATTGACATACTGGCTGCACCTCTGGCGGAGCTTTTCAACAGGTCACTTGAGACAGGGAGGGTACCTAGGGATTGACAGAGGCACATGTGGTACCAATCCATAAAGGGGGTCAAGGAAGTACCAGGAAACTATAGACCCATCAGTTTAACCTCGGTGGTGGGAAAATTAATGAGAGTATACTAAAGGAACAATTGGGGTTTACTTGGGGAGGTGGGAGGTCTGGATAGTCGGCAGCATGGGTTTGTGCCAGGTAGATCATGTCAAACCAACCTTGTGGAGTTCTATGAATGGGTAACATCAGAACTGGACAGGGGTAAGCCTGTGGATGTATTATTCTTGGACTTCAGCAAGGCGTTGACTCTGTCCCCACAATGGTCTGGTGGAGAAACTGATGGGGTTAGGAGTAGGCCTTTGATGGTCAGATGGATTGAAAACTGGATAGCTGGACGACTCAGAGAGTAGTGGTCTGTGGGGAGCTCTCGAACCCTACAGAGGTTGGTAGTGGGTACCACAGGGCTCAGTCCTGGGTCCAGTCCTGTTTAATGCATACATATCGGACATCAGGGATGGTATAGGGTGTGAAATGAGTCTCTTCACGGATGACTCCAAGATGGGAGCAGTAGTTGAGGGAGAAGAGGGGAGGTTGGCCCTGCAAGGGGACCTGGACACCCTGGAAAGCTGGGCTCACACATGGAAATTAAATTTCAATATCACCAAGTGCAAGGTGTTGCATCTTGGTCGGGGAAACCCTAAACACAGGTACACCCTGGGAGGGGAGGTGCTGGAAGCCTCAACAGGGGAAAAAGACCTAGGGGTCATGGTGGATACATGTATGAATAACTCTGAGCAGTGCAGGAGAGCAGCTAGCAAGGCAAACAGGATGTTGGGATGCATCGCGAGGGGATCACCTCTAGGAGCAAGGAAGTGATTCTGCCGCTGTACAATGGACTGGTTAGACCACACCTTGAGTACTGTGTACAGTACTGGAGACCACACTTGAAGAGGGACATACAGCTCCTGGAGAGGGTACAGAGGAGGCAACAAAGATGATACGAGGGCTAGGGGATTTGACTTACGAGGACAGACTTGAGGAGCTCTGCCTGTTTTCATTGGAGGAGAGGAGAGACAGGGGGACATGATTGAGGTCTTCAAGTACCTCAAGGGAATAAATAGGGTAAACATGGAGGGGATCTTTAGACTAAAGCAGGGAGGTATCACCAGAGGGCATGGTTTGAAGTTGGAAGGTGGAAGGGTGAGGGGGAAAGAGGAGGTGGTTTTTCACTGAGAGGGTGGTGGACCCTTGGAATGCACTGCCTGGTGAGCTGGTTCAGAGATCCACAGTGGAGGGCTTTAGAGAGGGGACAGACACAGAAAGTGGATGTATCAGATGATGGACTGTCCGGGGTGGGGATGGATGATAGGGTTTCTGGAGCTCAAGGGATGGGAGGGTCTCGGCACCCAACTAAGGATCTAGGTTCGAGCAGACTTGATAGACCATAAGGCCTAATCTGCTGGCAAATAGTATGTTAGTATGTTAGTTCTAATTACCAATGCAAAAAATAGCTATTTTCCATAGTTTTCAAAATGTGTAACCTCATGTTCATGAGTTCCTGAGGTTTCACACTTTGTATCTGGTTGTCATGCATTCTGAGGGACAGTGTCACACATTTGGATGACCAGTGGTTCGTTTGAGAAGCATGTCAGGTCTGGCACTGAGCATATCACGTTTTTTTTTTTTTTTTTTACTAACCAGTCTGGAAATGCGAGCACTTATCCAAAAGTCAAGGATTCAATAATTATAAACAAAAACAGGATGGCGGGTTCCGAGGGACAATGCACAACGTGAGGTGCCACATAGTAGACTGGCTTAGATGGAGCATTTATACCGTAACATGAACAGCGGCATCCCTTTTTCTAAAACAAAAAGGGGGGACCTCCACCTGCTGGGTTTCCCTGAAGTTTGTGTTTGAAATCAGTTCAGCCAGCCCTGCAAGCCCCCCACCCCATTGGTTGAATTGGAAATGTATAGGTGGGAGAAATCTTATATATTGATTTCTAGTTGGTGGAACTGTCATATCTAGGTGGTGAGACTCTCCTACAGTAGTCAGTGGATAGGCATGAGATGTGGTGGAACTGTCACGCAGTTTAAGAGGCGTTGGAACAGAGTTCCTGTGGACTTCTGCCCAATTTAACTCCCCCCCCCTCCGCGGGTCAGCTGTTACTCTAGCTACCTACTCAGAGGCGTTGTCATGATGGGTTGGTATGCCTACTCCAATAAAGACTTGCCTCTGCATTGTGAGGCATTGCCGAATGCATTCAGTCACCCAGAATGTGCATGTTGGAGTAGAACCACACATCCCAGAAATATCCAGTTTATAAAATGGCTTAAATTTAGTGTTACTCCAGTAGCATCTGAGAGGATTTCTTGAATACAGGCTAGCATCAGATACCGGTACAACAGCAGTACCAGCAGCGAACATCTAGCATTGACAAATGCTTGTTTTGTGAAGCAGTTGGGATGAGCTGTCTCCTATTTTATGTTACTGAGTGAGGCTAACCTTTGCTCTGAATCTGTGTTGCCTGACATGGTTACATGGAGGTGTTCCATAGTGCTGTCAGTTACACCCCTAAATAGGGTCGGTGTTACATCTGGCTTTGAACTCACCCCTCTTCTGTTGACTGCTGCTAGGAATGACGGGCTGGTGAGCTTTATGCTTTTCCTGCAGCTAGTTCATGTCAAGCCTGTAGGAGTAAGTTTTCCATGATTCAGACAGCAACCATTGTAATTCTTCCCATGATCTCTTAAATTCTTTATCTTTTGCTGCGTTCACACCAGCTTAGACAGGACGCCAGTGTGACATGCTTTGGGGTTTTCTCTGCCCTTTTATACAAGCACTGCCAGTTAATTGGGGCACTGTTTTCTTTATAGTGAGATAGAGGAGTGAAGGTACTCTGGAAGTGTGAGAGCTTTCTCAGAGAGACCTTTGTGTGTTGATATTCAGGTACTTGTTGACCGAGAAAGGGACAGAGCTTGCCATGAAATTGGAGAAGGGAGAAGAGATTTTGGGATCAGAGGTTGCAGTGACAACAGAACCCACAATAAAGACGGTGGATCTTACTGAGGATGATGAAGAGACTGATAAGGAGCAGTTTCCAGCAATCTCACTCCCATGTCAGGAGACAAAGGATTCCCATGGGTAAGTGCCTTTCTTTTGACTTTTGTGTGAACCTCCAATTAATGGAATTGTCTTACTGTTGGAGAAAAACAGTACAACGGCAGCCTAGTCTGTGCTGTGCCATTGTAGTCACTGTGTATTACAGGTCTATATAAGGCATCTGTTCATAAGGCTAAGCTGAAATGTTTCTGAGGGCTACTGACCATTTTAAAATTGACTATTAAGCTATCTTTATCATTGGATGGTGAGGGGTGTGTTTTCACTGCAGGGTTGCCTGTAACGTCTTCTACCCTTTCTCCTTCAAGCGTAGCATGAAACTTTCACCCTTCCCTTTCCCACAGCACAAGCTCTGTACATACTGAACTGGGTGCCTGCAGCGGGGCTGTGAGCTTGCCCTCGGAGAACAGCCAGGGACTAGCAGTGCACAGGAGTGACTGTAGTGAACATGTTCCCTACTCCCATCATCCAGCGTTCATTCTCAAGCCAGGGGAGTTTGAGATCATCCTGTGTGTGGATTTTATTGAAACCACTGGGTAAGTTTCTTCAGTTTGTAGATGCCATGCATCATTTTCTTAAAATTCTTGGAAGAATGTGGATTTACAAGAATTTGTCAGATTCTTTTCACCTTTAATCTAAACTTTTTTTTTATACTGGATTGTCCATTTTGGTACTCAAAATCTTTGGTGCAATTCCATCCACTCAACCTCATCCTTAAATTGTACATGATGACCTCTTAAAAGCACAAGAGCCTGACACAAAGGTTTCAAGAAGTGTTTTTCCACTTCCTCAAACCAGCATAATTTGCCATCAAACAGTTTCACCATATGTTTTTCTTTTTTTTATTTATATTTATTGTTGTCAGATAAAAACGATAAGTACATTACATACTCAAACAGGATATACATCAGTAGAAGTACACAGAGTACATACTCCTTCATAAGTGATATACAGTGCACCCTATTATGTGGTACAGCAGGAAATAGGGGATCCATTAAGTTGTAAAAAATAATTCCCACTGATTTTTTAATAAGTGCTAGCCTCTTCAGTGGCTGTGGTCTGAGTCATTAATTAGGGAGAATAAACAAGGAAAATACATGTGAGCTTGTGCTCACTATTAACCATTTAGCAGACAACATTTAGAGATACACTGTGTTTCCTCACATTTCCCTCCCATGACTCCTCCAGCAATCCATTATAAAAAGAGAGGAAATAAACCTCCTTAGAAATGATTTCTTTTAGTTAAATAAAAAGCTTCAGCGGTGCCCACACAACTTAAAGAATCAAACGATATTCTAATACAGATTTTCTGTCTGCATTCTGACCATTTAATCTGGCTTTGCAATAAGGGAAAACGGAGTTACGTAAAACAACCATTTTGAGCTCATGTTTTAGCAATTATTGGGGGGGTCTGTGCCCAACGTATACTGTTATAACAATTTTAAACCCCATATTTCCCCATCTTGCTGCTTCCAAGATCCCTGAAATTAGCCTAAACTGTTCAGAGTTCCTTAAAGTTCCAAACAAAGTTATGCTTCCTCCTCGCAATTGTGTTTCTACAAAGCATTTAATCAGACTGGCCTTAGAGCAAACATGCCAGCAGTCCAAATGGAGTGGAGCAATCCAGTTCCTCAGTTGCGATCGGTGCCCTCCGCGTCTTCTTGGCCAGCGCTCTTGTAACAAATTCTTGTTCTGTTTTGCTGACCCACCTACCAGCATCTTTCGGCTCATTAAATTACCATGTCTTTCCTCCGTGAGAGATTCTGAGCCGAGCTGGTAGTAGGAAGGAGTGCATGATGCTCAGGGTATGGAGTCTCTCACGCACAGAGTCGAACTGCTTGCGGCGGGCCCCGGTCTGAAATGATAAATCCGGGAATACCTTAACATCTGAGTCGTTGACACCTAATGGATAAACAGCTTGTGCTGCTGCCAGGATTCTGTCTTGTATATGAGACCCAGAGGTACGCAACAGAATGGTGCGTGGTTGAGCTGGTGCTGAGGGCCGGACACAAGGGTTAACTTGGTAAGCTTTTTCGAGTGAGTGCCATATTGAGTCCTCCAAGTGTTGTAACTGTTCTTGCAGCCAGTTCTTTAAAAAACTTAGAAGGTCGGTACCCTCTGCACCCTCCGGTAGTCCCACTATTCGGACATTGCCCGAGCGATGTTAATTTTCCAGCACTTCCAGTCTGCCACAGAGTTGCGTGTTCTCCCTAGTTAAGGAATTAACAGCTGCCTGGGTTGTCGACGAACGTTTGTCGACATCTACAACTGTTCCCGCCAGTTATTTAATGGTGGCATCCTGAGCTTCCAAATTGTTCAGGGTGCGCTCTATTTTGGAGTCCATGGCTCTCATGGGCTCCATCGTGGCCTGCCATAGTGGTTCAGCAGATGCAGTTGCAGGCCTTCCTGTAGCGTCTGGCATGGTGTCATTAGCCTTGCCATGCTGCTGCTCCGAAGTCTTCGAGGAGCTAGGCTGCTGATTTTTAGTGCGCCCCATCTGATTTTGGTATTGCTTGGATCCTTAGACGTCGAGGATTCTGACACTGTAGAACTATAGATTTTAGTGAAGTTTTAAGAATAATTTATTTTGCTTTCTGGAGACATGAGGTGGAGCTTGGATGGAAACAACCTGCCTCGAAGATGGCTCTCTAGCGCCTCCCACCATATGTTTTTCTGTAGCACTCTACATTGTCAGTGGGAAGTCTTAAGGGGAACAGTCAGCAATAAGATCCCCACACCCATCTGTGGGGCTGGTAAAAAAATAAAAAATTACCTACTGTTTACTGCAGTACAGTAGATTAATTTGTAACTTAACAATAGTAAGCTGTCCCCCAAGTGTAGGAGTCTTTTATGCACTGTTTATTGCATTATAGTAGACTGTATCGGGCTGATTCTGCTGACTCGAAAGCTAACATGCTGTAACCAGAAATCCCAGAATCCCTGCAGCTGATGTCAGAGCTGGGCTGCAGCAGGGGGAGATTCAATAGCCTGCAGTGTATGTACGGGCTTTTATGCGCTCAGATCAGATGTTTGCCAGTCTCACGCTTCTCCTGGGGCTAAGTACATTCGTCTAAGACTGTACTTGGCCTCAGAAGGACAGTAGAACCAGCAAACAAAAGATCTTAACTGTATCAATCTACACCATTCATATTTGGCAGAGTACTACGTCGGAAGAGCTAGGACCCCATGGGTTGCTTTTTAGCTTAAAAAGCTTTTTCCTAGGAGGAGGGGTGACGTTGGGGATGGCGCTGCCCTTGAGGCCGACACATTGCATGGCGCTCGCGGGTTGGCCACTAACCATTGCCATCCTCTCCACTACCTCAAGTTGTTTTTCCCGCCATCGAGGCTGCAGCTCGGACTACGTGGGACAGCAAGAAGTCTACACGACACTCCTCGACTACCATTTTCTGCTCGTCTACCAAATACTCGATGCCGCGTTTGGCGTCATTTTATTATTTTGTAGTAGTTATTCAGCATAGAGTCTGTTTCTTCTTTTCCAGTAAGATAAGGTCCTTAGGCCTTCCCCCTGGGCCTCCACCCACTGCTGTATGCACCAGGGGAGAGCAGGTCTCCTTTGGCTCAGGGCTTACTGAGCCCAGATGCCTGGTTGAGCGGTTGGGGGAACGGTCGGCCTCTGGGGGGGCTGGCCGTGGATCGCTCAAGGCCCGGTTCCCCTTGGGGGAACCTGCTGACCCTGGTGTTGAGGCCTCAGCTACATGTGGGGTCTGCATCAGTAGTCCCTTCGAGGGCTTTGTGGGGGGAGGGTGATCTGGGTTTCTGACACTGTTCTGGTGTCAATGAGCAGGGTTGTCCCTCCGGTGCCGCAGAGTCCCTTCCTGACACTGTTCTTGGTGCCGAGATGGGTAGAGTGCCGTGGTTGCCTCTCTTGAGATTGCCGTGCTCTCTTCCTCAGATTCGGAGGATGATCCAGATTGGCAACTGAGCTCTCCAGAGCAACAGTCGCTCCCCAGGATCTGCTTGAGGTCTGTGGATTCCGGCCGCTATGTTTGCAGTGCTTCCCTTTCCTCCGTTGGTGCCACGCTCAGTGCTGCAGGGGACTTTGGTACTGCTTCTGGCGGTCGGCACTGCTTTCTGTCGGTGTTGTTCGGGGGGCGGTGCCATCCCGAAGTCAGTGCTGCCCCCACCGGGTCAACCCTGAGGTCGATGGTAGGCGCTTTGGGATGGTGGGCGGTGCTGCAGCCGGCTCTGGTGCCGCAGGTCTGTGCTGCTTTCGGTGACTCTGCCACTTGAGTGCCGTTGCCTGAGAGAGGCGATTTGAGTGCCGGGTCGCAGTTCGGCACGGAGTTGAGGGGAGTGAGAGGTGACCCTGGCGCTGACTTCTTCTCCCCTTCCTTAAGGCGCTGTGTCATAGGAGGTGGTCTTAGTCCTCTGGGGGTTGGGGTCCGTTCTGTCTCCCACTGTGCTCAGATGAACTTGGTCACTCCGGGCTGGACTCGGAGTGCTGGGCCAGGCACCCCCCCCCTCTGGTGGATGGAGTCCTGCTGTGGGTGGGGACAGCAGCCACCGTGCTGGGTTTGCTTGACTGTGGTCTCCCGACCAGGGGTCTTCTCCCCGTGGGCTTCCCCCTGCTGGCTCGGGGAGGTTTGAGCAGCAGGTGGGGTCTGGGCAGCGCATCCCCCTTGCTTCAGAGGGGTTCTCCGCTGGTTCCCACAGCCCTGGCAAAGAGGGCCCAATCTTCCAGGACCATTTGGCCCATCCTTCTTTCTCTCTGCCTCCTTCTCCTACCCTGGGTCTTTCCAGTCCTTTATGGCCTTTCATTTGGGAGCAATATAGGGCCACGGCTAGTGCTTTCCCCATGTTTGACAGCCATGGACGAGATGGTGTTCGCATGTCCTCTTCTTGCACCATCGTCCCTATACAGAGCCCTTCCACTTCATTAGCTCCTTTTCTGAGGAAGAAGACTCTTCCTGTTGACAATGTTGAAACAGCTCAGTCTTACCCCATGCTCTCAACACAGTTCTGCATGTGCGGCCATGGTATTTAATGGAGACTGGAGCCAGGAATCCTTAGTGATCCCTCCATGGCCTCGGCCCTTTATGGAGGAGTCGGGCAATGTCTGGCAGTCGCCAGCTTCCACTTCTCCAGCCCCTGGGGACTGCCAGTGTAGGTATTACGCTCCCCTGGGGTCCCCAGGAACTTTGCCCACCCCACATCGGGCTTGGAGGAGTTGGACATCACTTCTGGGTGTTGGTGCCTGACAAAAGACAGTCCTCCAGACTTGGATTCCGTGGAGTTCAACCGCTGGGGCAGGGGAGTTTTCACCTCGGCGTGTCTCTTGTCCATTGCTGCTCATATGGTAGCCAGTGAGAGGTGCCTCTGGGCCACGTTGGGGGAAATCCTGGTGGCCTTGCCTGATTCCGAGGCAACCAGGTGAGCCATTGCCATTTCTTCGAGTCCTGAAGCTAGCGAGACTCCAGGTGCCGGCATCTTCTGATGCCAGCATGGTAGCCTACAGGATTATGGGATCTGCGGTCTGCATCAGGAGGACAGCATGTCTTCGCATCTCCCGGTTGTCACCCTTGGCCCAGTGTAGTGTGACTGCCTTGCAATTCCAGGGGGGTGGTCTTTCTCCTGAAGAGCCAGTCAGGAAATACTGGGGCACCCTCCCTCTCCAGCAGGTCAGGAGCCCAGTCCTGGCTCTGAACAGAAGCGGGTCTGGCCAGATCCGTGATGGGCCCTCTCCCCTCGCGAGCCCTCACGAGGGGCTGAAGACTGTCCAGCCTTCAAGGAGGTACTGGTACCACTTTGTGGGCTTCGTACTCACCTGCCAGTGATGAATAGTGAAGATTGATGCAGTTAAGATATGAAAATTACGTACTGTACCTACCGTAATTCTTGATCTTACTGTATATCTTGATCATTCATCACTGTTTCCCGCCCACCATCTCCTCTTGGGCCTCAACTTCTGGGTAGTGCCTCCTCCCTGCTCCCCCCCCCCCCAAATTGAAGACAATTGGGCAAAGTCCCACTGGTACCCCCGGGGCTTCCTTGAAGCACCAGGGTCCCACTCTAGGGGGGCTAGCACAAGCAGGAGCTCTTGCCCTCTTTTTCTTTGGCTCCCTGGGCCCCTCTTCTTGGTAGGGGAGATCTTTGGGCCTCCTGTCTGTGAGTTCTTTTGGTTTTTTTATTTATTTTTTTTATTTTACTTTTTCTAGGTTTTCTCCAGTTTCTCCCCTGACACATGGCGTACGTGCGCGTGAAGGTGAGCACGCACACTGGAAGCCAGCTCAGCCCCTTCCACCCACCCGTACTGCCGTCCTGCCCATCTATGTTACCCCACTGGACCTCCATCCCATGAGGAACGGGACTACAGGAGGGTCAACCCCCCCAGGAGAGGAGAGCAGCCTAATGGCACGCTCAGTCCTGCCTCCTCCCACCCCCACCCCCATGTTGAAAACCTGACTACCCGTGGTTGTTCCCGAACTCGGTCGCTGGCATATCGCGAGGTGTGACATCCAGTGCCTCAACCCTCAGCACCTGCGGGCCGACCTGTCTGTGAGTTCTACCTCATGCTACCTTTGCGGTTCCTGCCTCTGTCTGAACCTCTCTGCTGAGATTTGGGTGCTGGGGAACCCTCTCCGTTTTGTTTTTCTTCTTTCTCCAAATTGCAAGAGACCTTCTCCTGGGTCTCTTGTTCACTCACAGTCTCTTTAAACTCACCTTTTCCTATTAACTTCACCTCTCCAGTGGTGCTAAATATAGGGTTTTACCCTCTTACACCCTGGGACTTTCCCCTTAGGTACTAAGGGTGAACTCCGACGAGAAGACTGGTTTTCTCCCATCTTCTGGCTTAGGAGAAGGGGAAGAAGGAGCATCTATCACCAAATGTTCTTCCCTAGTGGACCCGAGGGTTAGCTTGACCTGTCAGGCATTTCTCCTGTTGGATCCCTCTTGCTGGTGGGGGTTTAGATTTCTCTCTTCTCTTGGAAAAGTCCTGTTCAATGAACCATCAGCTTGTCTCAGGCTCCCCCCTCAAAAAAAGGGAAATTTTTCCATCTTAACAAGAGGATGTAGACAGTGGAGTTTTAGTCTCTCTTGGTCCACAGGAACTTCTGGAATGTGGGGGGCATGCAGTCCCATCCTCCCACCTATTCTCCTTCTTCTCTTTTTTTTCATCTTCTTTCTTCTTCATCTCCTTCTCTCCTTCTTAGCCTGCCCAAAGGTTGGAGCCCTCCTCCCAGAACAAACTAGGCTCCAATCTCTTTTTCTTATCTGGTCGACTTATTCCTTTTTCAGTTTCTATCCTTTCCTTTTGCTGTCCCTTGTGCTCTCTTGTCCCACCCTCCACCCTTCTTTTTGTCTATGCATGTTTCCTCTTCAACGAGCAGAACAGAGGTAGTGGAGGGGACGATGATAGTTACTGGTCAACCTGCGAGCTCAGCGCAATGCATCGGCCTTGCAGGTGTCACGATCCCCGATGTCGCCACTCCTCCTAGGAGAAAAGTTTCTTAAGCTAAAAAGCTTCCTGCTTGGGTCTAGCGCCCCCGGCATAGTACCCCACCAGTGATGAATGGTGAAAATATACAGTAAGATCAAGAATTACAGTAGGTACATAATTTTCATATAATGGGCCGGATATTCAGAAGTTTGCATGGCTTTAATGGGTGTTTGCCTGAGCAAACCTGGGTTGCGCCAGATTGGCATATTCAAAAGGGGCATTTGTGCCCGCACAAAACATAATGTATGTGGGTGGGCAAGGGAAGGGGCGTGGCCATGAATATCCATGCTACTCCATATTCAGCAGCTTTGTGCTGCGCAGAAGGGGTTAACGCAGTTCTTTTGTGCAGTACAAATACCGCCAAACAAAACCCTTCTTACTACGTGCAACTCTAGCAGTTGTCAGAGGTACTGCAGCAAACTGTCCAGTTGTCTGGTGAAGAGCACACCTGCCCCTCTGTGGTCCATGGCATCCTCCACTACTGAGCCAGGTATGTGTGAACATATCCCTGGTGGCTATTGTCATCCCCCCCCCCGACACCATCCCTATGCCCACCAAAGGTCTTCCTGGTGCCCAGTGGTCCCCTCACCTTCTGATGCATAGCTCAACCAGTATTTTTCTGGTGCCTAGTGGCCCTCCCCCCACCCTCAGATGCACAGCCCAGTATATCCCCGATCCATGGTGCCCCCACCAATCACCGACAGCTACACAAACATAGCCCCCCAAGTGTCCAGTGTCCCAACCCTCCCTCCCGTCCTGCTACAGCTATTAGATGTCCCTGGTGTCCAGTGCACCCCTGTCACCGATCCCAGGTCCCTACCAGAAACACCATCCACTTCTGAGCCTATGCTCTATGTAGTTTGTAAAGTGCAGGGACAGAACAAACACAAGTCTGTGGTGTGTCCTGGAACCCCCGATTGCCAGTACTGCTCATGTTAGCACAGCACTCCTGGCGTTTAAATAGGCATTGGGAATTTTTATTTTTTTATGTATCGGTTTGGTCCCCATCGTCTCCTCCTGCCAACTTAGTGATGGGGATACATAGGAATTTTGAAGGTTTTCTTCCCTTGCCCCCACACCCCCCAGGCCCTGGCACATGGTTGTGTGAGCGTGTTTAGGCACACATGCACCCCGTGGTGCCAGCTTAACCCCTTCCACCTCCAGTAGCTTTTTGCTGCCTCCTCTCTGCCTACGCTACCCATTAGACCTCCACTCGGTGGGAGTGGAACTACGGGGGGGTGGCGCCAACCCTCCCTTGGGAGAGGAGAGCTGCCTATTGGCATGCTTGATCCTGCTACGCCCCCAAATATGCTGGCACCCTGATGAACCAAGGTTGTTCCCGAACCCGGGTCGCCATCGTGGCGTGAGATGTGGCATCCTGCGCCTCAACCTTCTGCGCCACTGGGCCGGCTAGAAATTAGAGAGATTTGATGTTGATGAGGCCCTGATGGATGCTGAAACTCGAGGAAACTGTCTTCAGTATGTAGGGTAAGCTGGTTATTCTGGAACCATCCCTGTATTCTTGAGAAGTCGAGCTGGAGCTGGGCTGACAACTGAGGACAGAGGGGCCAGAAACAAGAAAGACAGTATCATTCACATTCAGTAGAATGCTGGATGAAGTACCTGCCTTAGGAAGGTCATTCTGTATTGCTCCACGTTGTCAGTGGGGAAGGTAGTTAATTACGTATGGGTAATCTGCTCCCCACTGGGGGAGTGGTACACTCAAAAGCTGTGACCTCAGCACAGATCCCCAGGGACACGGAACATTCCATCTGCACAGTAACGCCAGTTCTAGGGACATGGATTTGTTGTTCATCCAAACTGTCTTGCAGGTTCCTTGCCGCTTTAAATCTTGCCGGAAGGTCTTCAAGCTGGCTGCCCCCACCCACCCGGGTGGTAAAACTCTCGGTTCTGCCCCATGACGCCAGATCATCCTTACCGCTTGGACGCTGAGGTTCCTTCCTTAACGATCTGCGTATAGACTGGATCCTAACTCTTCAGTTCACTCAAAAATAATTTTAAAGTTTTCCAGACTTAAACATAGAAACATAGATTTTGACGGCAGATAAGAACCGCTTGGCCCACCCAGTCTGTCCATTTCCCTACCTAATGGATAAGCTGCAGATCCTAGTTAACCAGCAGCCTACTTCTTCCTACCCCCACCCCCTAGAATTGCCTTATGACTGTCCCATGCATGCTTGAATTCCACCACTGTTTTTGACTCCACAACCTCCTCCGGAAGGTCGTTCCATGCATCCACAACCCTCTCTGTGAAAAAATACTTCCTTAAATTACCTCTGAGCCGCCCCCTTCTATCTTCAAATTGTGCCCCCTTGTTCTTGCACACCTCTTTTTTTGAAAGATGCTACCCTCTTGGACTTTGTTGATTCCCTTGAGATACTTGAAAGTTTCTATCATGTCCTCCCTCTCCCTCCTTTCCTCGAGGCTATACATATTCAGCTCCTTAAGTTTCTCTTCATATGTCTTCTGGTGCAGACCCTGCACCATTTCAGTTGCCCTCCTCTGGACAGCCTCCATCCTGTCTATGTCCTTGCGGAGATTGGGTCTCCAGAACTGCACGCAGTACTCCAGATGGGGTCTCACCAACTGTCTGTACAGAGGATAATAACTTCCTGTTTTCTACTGGTGATGCCTCTCCTATGCATCCCAGTATCCCCAGCCCTCCTTGCTGCCCTCTCACATTGCTTGCCCACCTTTAGGGTCATCTGATATGACTACCCCAGGTCCCTTTCCATTTTTGTTGTTGTTGGTATCTCACCCCCATTGTGTACTCTTCCCTGGTTTTGTTTCCCAGGTGCATTACCTGCACTTCTTAGCATTGAATCTAAGCTGCCATACATTTGACCATTCCTCTAACCTTGCCAAGTCCCTTCTCATCCTTTCCACCCCACCTTGTGCATCAACTCTGTTGCAGATCTTTGTGTCATCTGCAAAGAGACATACTTTTCCTTCCAGTCCCTCTGCAATGTCGCTTATAAAGACATTGAAGAGGACCGGTCCTAATACTGAACCCTGCGGTACCCCACTAGTAACCCCCTTTCTTCAGAGTGGACTCCATTTACTATTACTCTCTGTGTCCTATTCTCCAGCCAATTCTTTACCCAGGCTGTCATCTTGGGACCCACTCCCAGTCTGGCTAACTTGTATATTAATCTTTTGTGTGGGACTGTGTCAAATGTCTTGTTAAAGTCTAGGTAGGCCACGTCCACAGCCCCTCCCTGATCTACTACTTTGGTCACCCAGTCAAAGAAATCTATCAGATTTGTCTGGCATGACCTTCCCGCTGTGAATCCATGCTGCATTGGGTCCTGAGCCCCTCTGGCCTCTAGATACTCAACAATTCTTTCCTTCAGAAGTGATTCCATCATTTTCCCTACCACTGAGGTTAAACTAACAGGTCTGTAGTTTTCTGCTTCTGCCTTGCTCCCACTTTTGTGAAGGGGACTCACATCTGCCTTTCTCCAGTCCTCGGGTACCACCCCATCCTCCCATGATTTGTTAAAGAGGGTAGTCAGTGGTGTCACTAGTTCTACCTTTAGTTCTTTTAGAATTCTAGGACGAATCCCATCAGGCCCCATTGCTTTGTCCACCTTCAGTTTTGAGAGTTCTTTCAGAACCCTTTCTTCTGTAAATGGGCTGGTATCAACTTCTGTATCCAGAGTGTTTCTACAGTTTGTTTTAGGTACCTCCCCCACTTCCTTTGTAAATACTGAGCAAAAATATTTGTTTAGTCATACCTCTCAAGTGTCACACATTATAAGGTACATCACTCATTTTACCTCTCAGAAACCCTTTGTCCATCATGGGGAAGGTGATAGCCCACATTCCCTACTGAGACTTTCAAGTAGAAATTCGTAATACTCTATTATGCTCAGTTATACAAAAACATCATGAACATTAGTGCACTGATAGCTATAGTGTTCTGACCTTCCAGTGCCATGTTAGATGATATGTCACACATTTTGCTCATTTGTCACACATTGTGTCACACATTTTGATGAAGAAAGGTTGAGAGGTATGTGTTTAGTATCTCTGCCTTTTCACAGTCACCCCTGCCCACCATCCCTCCTCTTTATTGAGCCTCACTAGCCCTCCCTTGGTCTTCCTTCGCTCCCTGATGTACCTATAAAAGGTTTTATCCCCCTTCTTAACTGAGTTGGCTATCTTTTCCCGTTTGGGCCTTTGCTGTTCTGACTGTCTTCCCGCTTCCTTTTGCTTTAACTGATACAGTTCTCTGTCCTGCTCCTTCTGTGATTCCTTGTACTTCCTGAATGCTTTCTTTTTCTCTTGATCCTTCACTGCCACTTCCTTTGAGAACCATAGTGGTTTCTTACATCATTTCATTTTGTTTATTTGCTTCACACAAAGGCTTGTTACCTCTGTGATGGCAGTTTTATTATTCCCATTGTTCTTCCACCCTTCCTTCCTGCCCATTTGCTAGTGCATTCCTTAGGCACTCACCAATTTTGGCAAAGTCAGCCCTCCTAAAGTCCAGTACTTTTGCCTTTGTATGGCTTGACTCTATTGCTGTGTTTATTGTGAACCATACTGTTCGATGGTCGCTAGTTCCCAGATGGCTACCCACTTCTACATCTGTGATCCTCTCTTCATCTCCATTTGAGAGAACCAGGTCTAAGATTGCTCCCTCACGAGTGGGCTCCAATACTAGTTGTCTAAGGCATGCCCTTGTAGGGCTTCTAGAATAACCCCACTCTTTGAAGTGGCTGCTGCAACTGCAATCCAGTTAATATCTGGCATATTCAGATCACCCATCAGCAATATCTCCCCTTTTTCTGCCATTCTAAGTATTCTTTCTATCATTTCCTTGTCCATTTCCTCCTCCTGAGAAGGGGGTCTATATACAACCCCTGTGCGGATTGTGGTGCCATTGCCGGTCTCAAATTTACCCACAGTGCTTCTTCTCCTCCTGTTTTCCCTTTGTTCTGTTGCTTTGATTCCTTCCCTTATGTAAAGACTACTCCTCCTCCTCTTTTACCCTCCCTGTCCCTCCTGTAGATAGTGTATCCTGGTATGTTTATGTCCCAGTCATGGTTTTGTGTGTACCATGTTTCTGTGACTGCCACGATATCCAGATGTTCCTCCTCCATCAAGGCCACTAATTCTTCCTTCTCGGCTGCGATGGACAAATTGACTCCCGGTTTTCAGCGGTGCCCATGCGGGCAGAAGATGTCCAGGACGGACCCGCACTCCACGTGCGTCAACTGCCTCGGGCTTGACCAGAACCTGCAGGCCTGCACGAGTTGTGCAGGTCTTTTGGCTAACGTTCTTAGATACGCTGCCCGGCAGCTTGGGCCCGAGAAACGTTATCCCGCGGTGAAGTCCAAGGAGGCCCATTGGGTGGTGTCGCGGACGGCTGGCTCGGCTGAGCAACTCGAGCAGATGATCGCCTTTGAGGAGGAGGCGGCCCAGGCGCATCCACATCTTCCTCGGTCACGGAATTTCTCCCGCTCTCTTTGGGATCCTCCTACACAGCTTCTTTTAAGGAGCTTTGCCAATCCCTCTCCACGAAGGGTAAGGGGCCATCGGGACACTCTTCTCGGCCAAAAAAGAAGGATAGAAGGGTAAGTCCCACCATCGACGTTCGTGGGAGAGGTCCCCTTCCTTGGACAGTCGACATTCGACTTCAGTCGTGGTTGCGGCTAAGGCTGCTGGCTTCACGGTGTCACCGTCAGGTTAGCCGGCCGAGACACCCGTCGATGTGGTCGAGATTTTTCTTGACCCGTCGGATGGGCTGTCGACTGGTGAAGCCGACAACCCTTCATCACCGGTTCCCCCAGTGGAAACTGAGGATTTGCCTGCGCCTCCCATGCCGGAGTCCCCGGTCAAGGCTCCCGAGCTGAAGGAGGAGCAGGTGTCCCCACTCCCTCCCAGACCCACCCTCAGAAACACCGAGGGTCTCGGTCTCAGACCTCGTCTCGGTCCAGCCGATCCCGCCGACACCGGCGGTCTCGGTCTTTGCACCGAGAAAGCGGCAGCGCCGCTTGTCCTCGTCTTCCTCCTCGGAAGAGGAGAGGCTTCAGCGCAAATTGCGTCAACGCTAGGAGGACTTAATGTGGTAGCAGCTCCTTTTGTCCAGAAGCAAGCCGACGCCATCGCCTTCCCCGACCATTAAGTGGCTGTCACCGGAAAGGCCGAAACAACCCCTCGTGGTGGTTGAGGTGCCCAAGCCTGGGCTGGTTGTTCGTCCGAAACCTGCTGCCCCACCAATTGTGGTGGAACCTCCGCCTCCACAACCGAAATCGGGGGCTCCGACCAAGGATTCTCAGTTGGGTCAGGGTCTGCCCTACCTGTTGTTGGTCACCCCCACTCCCGACCGTCCTCGGCATGTGGAGGGTGGCTCAGGGCCCGGGCAGCTCTTCGCGAACTCCTCGGAGTCTGATGACGTCTTCTCCCTGTTTTCCAGGCCCCTTGACCTGGAGTACTCCAGGGGGGGCAGTCGATGGACGAGAGCCCATCATCGTTCATGGGTCTGCTTCAGCTCATCTCGGAGTCCACCGGCATGCAGCTCGAGCCCATATCCAAGCGGGCCAAGTATCCCCTCACAGAGATACTGGACCGAGGGGATTCTCCCATGGAGGCCTTTCCGGTGGCCAAAGCCATTGTTGGCCCAGCCTTGGAGCTTTGGTAGCGTCCGGCTTCCTGTCCTGCGCCCGACCCACGATGGCCAGGAAGTATCGTTCCCTACCGGCTCTCAGTCGGTTTTGGAGCACCTCTCTGCGGAGGGTTAGTCACTGATAGCGTTTTCTGGCGTTCGGGAATGCTAGGGATGTGGATAAGCCCCGACAAGGAGTCCAAAAGCCGGACTATGCCGGGCGCAGGTATACGCTGCGTCCTCCCTCGGCCTCTGTCAGGCCAGTTCGGCCTCCCTGGATGAGGTGATCCCTCATCTCCTGGCTGACCTGCAGACTACGGTCAAGCAGATGCGGGATCAGGGAAGGGTAGTGGTGAAACAGCAGCTCCAAACAGCTCTAGATATCGGAGACTCCTGTGCCCGATCAGTAGCAGCCACAGTGGCCATGCGCCGCAGAGCCTGGCTAAGAATATCCACTTTTACGATGGATACGCAGCACAAGTTGGCGGACGTCCCCTTTTTGGGGACCGACCTGTTCGGCCCTGGAGTGGAAGGCCACCTCCAGAGGATCGAAAAGTCCAATGCCACCTTGGACTCGGTCACGTCTGCTCAGAAGGACAAGGGCCTTCGTCAGCAATATGAGTCCTTTCGACCTTCTGCCCCTGCGGCACGTCCGGCCCAGCAACACCAGCATCAGAGCCAGCAGGCTCACGCTTGGCACCCCAAAGCCAAGCCTGCAGCTTCCTCCAACAGGAAGCAGGGAGGAAATGGCCCAGGAGGTCCCTCGGCCGGTCCTTCCTCCAAGCCTGCCCTGTGACGGGTTGAGGGGTGTCGGCCCCAGCCACATCGCTTTCCCCTGGGTTTCCCCGTGGCGTGGGGGGATGGCTCCGCCACTTCCTTTCCGCCTGGTCTGCTATCACCACGGACCACTGGGTGTTGGAGATTGTAGGAAAGGGTCTGCCTCTGGAGTTCGAGCAAGCCCCGCCCTTCCGAGCCATCGCCCCACGGGGGGCTACGGGGTCTGCAGCCTCTCTCTCGGCTCGTCGAGCCGACATTGCCCTGCTCCTTGAAAAGGAGGTGATCAGGAAGGTGGCGGATCCTCCACGACCCAGGGTTTGTGTCCAGGTACTTCCTGGTCCCGAAACGGACGGGGGGCTGGCGCCCCATTCTAGACCTGCATGACCTGAACAGGTTCCTAAGGTCTCGAACCTTCAGGATGGTCATTCTTGCTCAGATCATTCCGTCCTTGGAACGAGGCATGTGGTTCTGTTCTCTGGACCTCCAGGACGTGTTTTCAGGGCAGAGGGGTCCCTCTACGAGTTCCGGGCAATGCCCTTCGGCCTTTCTCTAGCTCCCAGGGTCTTCACCAAATGCATGGCAGTGGTGACAGCATTCCCTGGCGCCAAAGGAGAAGTCAGTACCCCTACCTGGACGACTGGCTGATGCGGCCTCCTCCAGAATGGAGGTGGAGTGGTCCAGGTATCTGGACCTCCAGGTTTGCTGTCAAGTTGGCCTCCTTATCAACGAGGCCAAGTCGGAACTTCGTGCCAAAGCAGGTGATTCAATTCATCAGGGCAGAGCTTCGACTATCTGCGAGCCAGAGCACGGCTCCCGGTGGACAGGGCGAGGTTCTTTCCTTCTTTGCCCAGTCATTTCAGGTTGTGCAGTACCGCCCCTGCCTGGGACTTCCTGCGCCCTGGGCCTCATGGCAGCCTGCACCAGCATCGTCTGTTGGGCCCGTTGGCACATGCATCCTCTACAATGAGGACTGGCCAGCCAATGGTCACAGCATTCCGGTTCTTTTTATCAGCCAGTGATAGTGACCCACGAGATGTGGAACGCTCTCCAGTGGTGGATTGTTCCAGCTCATCTGCAGGAAGGCATCCCATTCATCCTTCCCGAGCCAACGGTCTCTCTATCGACCGACGCCTCTCTGATGGGTTGGGGTGCCCATCTGGGGGAGCACAGAGCTCACGGCCTCTGGTCTCCTCGGGAGTCCCGATGCCACATCAACCTGCTGGAGCTTGGTGGTTCGTCCTAGCCCTCACTGCCTTCTCTCCGTTTATGCGAGGGTCAAGTGATCCAGGTCCAGAGGACAATACCACAACCGTGTACTACCCTAAACCGCCAGGGGCGGACGCGCTCCATGCCTCTGTGCAGGGAAGCTCTCGCATTTGGTCCCTCGTGCGCAGCCTGGAGGTGGATCTCCTTGCCATCCATGTGGCAGGAGCCTTCAACATTCTGGTCGATGCCCTAAACTGGATAGGAGCTGCGTCCCACGAGTGGTCTCTCCTGCCGGAGGTAGTACAAGATCTGTTCTCCCACTGTGGCATGCCTCAGGTGGACCTGTTTGCCTCCAGGGAGAATGCGAAGCTGAGACTGTTTCATGCCCGCCCCCCTCAGCAGGGCTCGCTGCTGGGGGATGCCTTCTAGAGGCCGTGGACCCCAGGCCTCTTCTTTGCCTTTCCCCATTTCCCTTGATCCACAAGGTGCTTCTCAAGGCGAGAAGGGCAAGGCGCAGGTGATTCTGGTAGCCCCAGACTGGCCCCGCCAGTTCTGATATCCAGATCTCCTCAGTCTCAGCTCCAGGCTCCCGAGGCGGCTTCCAGCCCGCCCGGACCTGATCTTAGTCAATCAGGGGAAGTTATTCCATCCGAACCTTCAATCCCTGCAGCTGACGGCCTGGTTCCTGAGCGGCTAGAGTTCCAGGCCTTGGGTCTTTCCGACGAGGTCCTCAGCATTGTTGAGGCTTCCCGTAAGGAGTCGACCAGAAAATGCTACGCCTTTAAATGGAAGAGATTCTCCATTTGGTGTCGGGGCAAGGGCCTGGACCCTTCCTCCTGCTCCTTGGCAAGCATTCTGGACTACCTGTGGTCCCTTTCTGAGCAAGGGCTTCGACCTTTGAGGTGCACCTGACAGCCATCTCTGCTTGCAGTGGGCGGGAGCTGGTCGGTGGCTCAGGAGAAGGTGGTCGGGCGCTTTTCAAGGCTTTGATCAATATTCCCTCGATGCGAGAACCTCCACCTCTGTGGGATCTACTGCTGGTATTGGCTAAGCTCATGGGCAAGCCATTCGAACCGATGCACAGGTGTGACATCTCCCACCTGTCGTGGAAGACCCAGCGTTCTTGGTGGCTATCATGTCAGCCAGAAGGATGGGAGAGCTCCAGGTGCTTTCCATCGAGTCTCCTTATCTGGTCTTCCACAGGGACAAGGTTGTCCTGTGCCCCCACCTGAAATTCCTTCCGAAGGTGGTGTTGGAGTTTCACCTTAACCAGGTGTTGACTCTGCCGGTGTTGTACCCCAGTCACACCTCGGAGGCCGAATATAGGCTCCATACTCTGGACCCTAGAAAAGCTCGCTTATTATAAGGAGCGGATGGCTGAAGTTCTGGGAGAGGTTGCCAGCTGTTTGTGCCTATGCTGAGCCGCACCTGACAGACCTGCAGCCAAGTGGACGATAGGCAGGTGGGTCACCTCCTGCATAGATCTCTGCTATAGGTTGGCGGGCATGGAGCCTCCCAGAGGGATAAGAGCTCATTCTACCCGCCATACCGCTGCATCAGTGGCTGCTTCCAGGGACGTCCCTATCCAGGAAATCTGCAGGGCTGCTACCTGGAAGTCAGCACACACCTTCATTACCCATTACCACATTGACCTTGAATCACGCCGGGATGCTGGTTTTGGGGCCTCGGTTCTCCAGTCATTATTCCCTAAATTGGGGGTGTGCATTGCCTCCCTCCTCCCGGAGAACTGCTAGGAGTCCGCCAGACAGTGTGGATGAACAACATATCCATGTCCTAGAAATACAGTTTACTCACCTGTAACAGGAGTTCTAGGAATGGTATATTGTTAATCACATGACCCTAAGGCCTCCCTGGCTTGACGCAGAACCTGGCTTCAGCAGGCTAGATCTGGCGTCATGGGGGCGGGCCGAGTTTTACCACCCGGTGGGTGGGAGGAGCCAGCTCAAGACCTTCCGGCAAGATTTAAAGCGGCAAGGTACCAAGACAGTGTGGATGAACAACATATACCATTCTTAGAATTCCTGTTACAGATGAGTAACCTGTATTTTAAGTTGTACCACTATAGGGGTAGCAGCATAGAGAAAACCTTCTGGAAGATTTCTTCACTTTAAGTATTATTTGTTATTTTGTTTAGGATTGTATGACTACTGGGCATATTGGGGCTCCCTGATCATAGGGATCACCCTTAAATTTAGAAATCGTGCCTGTTACACTGAGATGTTCAAACTGAATAACCTGCTAGCTAACTTTCATTCTGGTTCCTACAGTGCCTGGATGGAGATCACTTACCTTGTAGGGTGTTTTTTTTTCTGGTAGGTCTGCAAGGTATCAAACATTTAGGCTGGTGCCTTAGGTAAATAATCTTTTATTTGTCTGGGGGTGGGGGTGTGGTGGCTCACTCAGTTAGCAGAGTTGTTACTGTTGTGATCTCCTCCTTCTCCCAGCATCTACCACTGCGTTTTCTTTTTTTAAACTTTCCTTTTGATATTGTTTACTTTTTCGGTATTCTTGTCGTTCTAGCCAGGAGCGCAGGATTTTTATTGTTTGGATTTTTGTGCTACTGTTAGGTTGAGTTTTATTTGAGTGTGGTTTCCTGTGAAGAGAAGTTTAACAGATGGTCGGGGAGGCGTGGGGCATGCATGAAGCGGGGCCTTTCAAGCATGATGATGTTGCATGCTTTGTGTGACAGATGCAAGCTCCTGCTCAAGGCATGCCTCAACTGCTCATTCCAGCACAGACGTGGCACACCCTGTCCCATAGCAGCTGGATACAGCAGTTTTGCATAGGGCATCCTGGCAAAGGAGTTGCGGCAGCTGGGAACAGCCTTTGCTCAAAGTAGAGCAACTTGAAGTAAGTTGCATTGTTTTGATAGCAAGCCTGTTCATATTAAGATTCCTACTAAGGTGTGTAGTAGCTGAGAAGGCAGAAAGCCCATGAATGGCTCCACTGTGCTAGTAGTACTTCACTTCTACAGTGAATAAGTGCTTGTCCAATCTGTTCTTGAGCTCAGTTTGTTTTACTTCCTATTACTTCTAGGGGTAGAGAATTCCAGATATTTACTCTTCTGTTGGTAGAAAAGTGTTTCCTTTTTGTAGCGTTAAAGTGCTTACAGTTTGGGGAGGGTGGTCCCTTGTCTCAGTTATACAAGATTAAAGTTGATATTTGGGTCAGTCAGTAAAACAGGGTCAGATGTTATTTTATAGGTCCTTAATAAGTCTTCCCTCAGCCTTCTTAATGATAGAGACATGAGCTTTAAGGAGCTTAGCCATTGTTCGTATGAATCATCCCATATGTCATGTATTAACTTGGTTGCCCTACACTGTACTTGTTTAAGCTGCCTTATTGTTCCTACCTTATACAGACACCAAAAGGGAGCAGCAGAGTCCAGGTGTGATCTGAAATAGGCTCCATAAGAGGGAAGGATTACGTCTTTTTGACATGAGGTGATGTTCCTTTTAGCTGACAAGGGTACCCTATTACTTCTTGCTGTGACCTCATTGCATTATTTTGAGTCATGAGCGGCTGTTTTGTGCTCCCAGATCCCTTTTCATGCACTTTCTATTAATGGTGATGGTCCCAAATTATTTCCTGCCTAATATTCCAGTTGTGTATGTCATCCAGGTCCATTTGGATATGTGCGATTGTGCTAATGTTGCACAAGGGCCACTTATTTTGGAGTCATCGGGGAAGTAACATGCCCAACTATTTCAATCCAGGGACTGCATCCAACCTACTGTAGTTTGGACTCGGGCCCAACTCACTTCCTAGTGGGGTGTGATGAAGTCATCGGCCTGGTCCTTGCTAGTATAGTCCGTTGTTCACTAGAGACCGGTGTTTTCCCAGACCCCCTGAAGGAAGTGATAGTAGTACCACTGCTAAAGAAATCTTCTCTAGATCTGGACTGCCTGACAAACTACAGGCCTGTCTCTAACCTGCCTTTTGTAGGCCAGATTATTGAGAAGGTGGTGACCGCACAACTGGATGACCATTGAACAATGCATGATGTCTATGATCCTCCCAGTCGGTTTCAGGAAGAGGCATAATGCCGAGACTGTCCTTGTTTGGGTACTGAATGATCTCCTAACTGCGAGGGGCGAAGAGTCATTCCATCTTAGTTCTCATTGATCTTACCACGGCATTTAACACTGTGGACCATTGGGGTGTTGAGGAAGTGCCTGCGGATTTTTCTGCGGACTGTCTGGTACAGTCCTTAGTTAGTTTAGATCGTTCCTCACTGGCAGGATGCAGAGAGTAGTGTCGGGGATTTATTCCTCGCACCTCTCCCCTGTCATGTGGGGGTTCTGCAGGGCTCCAGCTTATCCCCGTGATGTGTATATGCTGTTACGCGGGCATTATAGCTATATGGGCTGTAGTTTTCACTGTAATGCAGATGATACTTGACTCTACATGTCCTTTGTTCCCGAGCAGGATGGGGCGGTCTTGGTTTCTAACAACTGCCCACGGATCCGAGGGGTTGGATAGTGCCAGCTGGTGGAGGTTGAACCCAGACAGAACCAGGTGTTGGTAATAGAGCTGGGTCACTAAGGTAAGCGGTTGCAAGCTGGTCAACCTTCTGGGCTTTGGCTTGGAGATGCCCAACTGCTGACCTCAAATCAGGCGTGAAATCTAGATGTTGTGTTTGACAGCGGCCTGATGCTAAAATCAGACCTCATTTTACCATCTGAGGAACTTCGCTCGGATTAAGTGCCTTATTCCGCCTGGCGACATACCAACTCTGGTTCATGCCTTTGTAACTTTGCCTTGATTACTGTAACGCCTTGTACCTAGGGCTACCAGGGGTTGATAGTCACAAATTGCAGCTAGTGCAGAATGTGGCGGCCAGGCTGTTGACTGGCTTACCAAGATCGTGCCGTATCACACCTGTGCTCCGCTGTCTGTACTGACTGCCCATACATTGGCAGATCACCTTCAAGGTCGGGTTGCTGACCTACAAGGCCCTACACAGACTGGGATCCAGCTACCTGCAAGATCTTCTGTGCCCCTACCGCCTCATCTACCCACTCCGCTCCAGTGACGAGGAATTGCTAGAGGTTCCCAGGGTCCGTTTAAAAAGTTCTGGGGCTTGTACCTTTGCCTTCACGGCCCCGACCCTGTGGAATGCTTTACCTCATCAGATTAGGTAGTGCTGGACTGCTGATAGCTTTAAAACTGAACTGAAAACATATCTTTTCAGCCAGGCATTCCCTGATGAGAGACAGGTTTAGGTATACTGTACTATGCTTGTATATTAATTAAGGTCGTGCTTATTATAGTGTGACTTTAACTTTTTTATGACTGTATTAAATTTTAGTTTGTATTAAGATGTAAAGTGCTCTGATTACTGGAAGAGCGCTGGATAAATAAACATTTGATTGATTGATTTATTTAAGTTTCTGGTTCGATCCGCTATGAAAATATGAAAAATTAACGGGCCCAACACAGAGCCCTACTAGTAACTTTGCTGATATTGGACTTATCCCCCTTAATTTTTACTGATGGTGTTCTGCCCTGCAATCAATTCATTATCCATCTAACTAGGCAAGGTTCAGTGTAACCGTAAGCATTTTTGAATAATTGCCGTGTGGTACAAGGTAACGCCTTGATGAAGTCCAGGAATATCATGTTCTTACCCCAGGAATCCACTAATATTCTTAAATTCTGCAGTGTCCCTTAAGACAACTCTGCCCTGGAGAGAAATGGAACTGTATACAAATGATGGAGCATTTGCCTCGTGCCATTTTTCAAAAGCTGCCCAGTTAACTGCCAGTGGTCTAACTCCTCAGATTTTTTCTCTCCGCCTGCAAGTCATGATGCCCTCGAGTTTCCTCTCTCTCACAGTCATTCCTGATGTGTTATTTTCATCATATGCTTAAGTATTTTATTTCTTTTAGTTGCTGCCTAGTTTCTAGGGACATGGATATGTTGTTCATCCACACTTATTGGCAGGTTCCTTGCCGCTTTAAATCTTGCCGGAAGGTCTTCAAGCTGGCTCCTCCCACCCACCCGGGTGGTAAAACTCTCAGCTCCGCCCCATGGCGTAGATCTTTTTACCGCTTGGAAGCTCAGGTTCCCTCCTTAGCGCTCCGGCGTATAAGACTGGTTCCTAACTCTTGGTTCGAAATTAAACTTTAAGGTTTTCTAGACTTGGTCAACTCTTCCCTCGCGGCTGCAATGGACAAATCGACTCCCAGTTTCGGAGATGCCCATGCGGGTGAAGATGTCTTGGACGGATCCGCACCCACGTCGTCTACATGGGCCTTGAGCACGACCTGCAGGCTTGCGACCTGTGCTCTTCTTTCAAGCCTCGTCCTGAAAGACCGTGCTGCCCATCTGCAACAGGCGACTAAAAGTGCTACCCTCGGTAAAGTCGAAAGAGGCCCGGTTGGCGGTTTCAGCAGGCGGCAGGCTCATCGAACAGCTAGAGCAGATGATGCCCTCGAAGAGGAGGCGTGCACGGGCCGCATCTTCCTCGCCACGGCATTTATCCGCTCTCCTGGGATCCTCATATTCTGCTTCCTTTAAGGAGCTTTGTCTGTCTCTCTCCACTAAGGAGAGGACCAACATCTGCTGGACCTTCCTCTCGGTCCAAAAGAAGAAGGACAAGGTAAGTCCCTCCGTGGGCGCTCTTGGGAGCGGGAGAGTTCCCCCTCCCCGAGTGGTCGACCATCGACTTCGGTCGATCCTTCGGCTTTGGCCACTGGCTTCACGGTGTCCCCGTCAGGTCAGTTGACTGAGACTCCCGTCAACGCAGTCGAGATCTTTCTCGACCCGTTGGACGGGTTGTCGACCGGCAAAGCCGAAAATCCTCTCTCCCCGGTTCCCCCGGTGGTGGTTGAGGATCCCGTGGGCTTGCCAGTGCCTCCGGTTCCAGAGCCCTTGGATGTTCCCTCCGAGCCGAGGGGAGGGCGGGTTTCCTCTGCTCCTTCCCCGCACCCTCCTCGGAAAAGCTGAGGTTCGCGGTGTCAGTCTCGGACTTCTTCGTGGTCCAGCCGATCCCGCCACCATAGGCGGTCTCGGCGCCACCGCTCGTCCTCTTCCTCGGACGAGGGGAGGCTTCGGCGCAAGTTGCGTTGACGATACGAGGACCTCATGTGACAACAGCTTCTGCTGGCCGGTAACAAGCCGACGTCGTCGCCTTCCCCGGCCATTAAGTGGCTGTCAGCGAGCGTCAAGCAACCCCTCGCTTAGCCGAGGCGCCTGTTTCAGGCCTGTTGCTCAGCCAAAACCAGCTGCTCCACCGATTATGGTGGAACCTCTGCCTCCACAGCCATTGTTTGGGGCTCCGACCAAGAACTCTCGGTCGGCTCAGGGTCTACCCGTGGGTTGTCTGTCACCCTCACTCCCGATCGCCTCTCGGCAGGTGGAGGTGGCTCAGGCCAGGGCAGCTCTTTGCGGACTCTTCTGAGTCGGCAGACGATTCCTCCTTTTCTCCAGGCGGGTGGACTTGGAGTACTCCTGGAGTCAGTCGCTGGACTATAGCCCTTCGTCCTTCCTCGGTTTGCTTAGGCTCATCTCGGAGTCCACGGGATGCAGCTCGAGCCTGTATCCAAGTGGGCCGTGTCCCTCATGGAGATGTTGGACAGGGGATTCCCCTACGGAGGCCTTTCCTGTGGCCGGCGCCGCCGTGAGCCAGCCTTGGAGCTCTGGCAGCGCCTGCTTCCCTGCCCTGCGCCTTGGCCAGGATGGCCAGGAAGTCACGGTCCCTACGGTTCCCCTGTCCGGTTTCTCGGAACATCCCCTCAGCGGGCGGTTGAGTTACCGACAGCGTTTTCCGGCGTGCCGAAGCGCTAGGGGCGCGGACAAACCTCCCGACAAGGAGTCCAAGAATTGGACTATGCCGGGCGAAAAGTCTACTGCGTCCTCCCTTGACCTTACTCAGGCCAGCTTGGCCCTGCTTATGGCACATTCTCCCATGCCCTGTTGGGCTCCCTGGACGAGGTAGTCCCTCATCTCCCAGCTGACCTGCAGACCACGGTTAGGCAGGTGCGGGACCAGGGCAGGGCAGGGCAGTGGCCAAGCAGCAACTTCAGACTGCTCTGGACATTGGAGACTCATGCACCAGGTCAGTCGCGGCTGCAGTGGCTATGCGCCGTCGGGCATGGCTGAGGATATCCACCTTCACAGCGGATACCCAGCACAAATTGGCGGATGTCTCCTTCCTGGGGACCGACCTCTTCGGCCCTGGAGTGGAAGGCCACCTCCAGAGGATCGAAAAGTCCAATGCCACTTTGGACTCGGTCTCATCCGCCCAGAGGGACAAGGGCCGCAGACCGCAACCCAAGCCCTTCGTCCGTCTCGCGCCCTTGCTCGTCGCCCAGCAGCATCAGGGCCAGCAGGCTCGCGCTTGGCGTCCCAAACCCAAGCCGCGGCTTCCTCCTCCAGGAAGCAGGAGGTAAGGCCAGGAGGTCCCTCGGCGGTCCCTCCTCCAAGCCTGCACAGTGATGGGTTGAGGGGTGTCACCCCCAACCTCGTCACCTCACCCCAGGTTCCCCCCATGGGGGGACGGCTCCTCTACTTCCTTTCCGCCTCGTCTGCTATTACGAAAGGGCCTGCCTCTGGAGTTCGAGCAGGCCCTGCCCTTCAGAGCCGTCACCCCAAGGGGGGCCTCGGGGTCCGCAGCCTCGCTGTCGGCTCGCCGAGCCGACATCGCTCTGCTCCTCGAGAAGGAGGTGATCAGAGAGGTGGCGGACCCTCCCTCAGACCCGGGGTTTGTGTCCAGGTACTTCCTGGTCCCAAAACGGATGGGGGGCTGGCGCCCCATTCTTGACCTACACGACCTAAACAAGTTCCTAAGGTCTCGAACCTTCAGGATGGTCACTCTGGCTCAGATAATACCATGCTTGGAACGCGGCGTGTGGTTCTGCTCTCTGGACCTGCAGGCACGTTTTTCACGTCCTATCCGTCCGTCTCACAAAGATTCCTTACGCTTTCGGCGGAAGGATCCCTTTCGAGTTCCGAGCCATGCCCTTGGCCTGTCTCCCTGCACCCAGGGTCTTCACCAAATGCATGGCAGTGGTGACAGCATTTCTGCGGCGCGAGGGTCCGGATGTACCCTTACCTGGACGATTGGCTGATAGCAGCCTCCTCCAGGCAGGAGGTGGGCGGTCCAGAGATCTGCCCTCAGGTTTGCTCTCAGATCGGCCTCCTCATCAGCGAGGCCAAGTGAACTTGAACCGAAGCAGGTGATTCTCTTCATTGAGGCAGAGCTCGACTCTCTTGAGCCAGAGCACGGCTCCGCGGACAGGGCCGGGTTCTTTCTCCTCCCTTTGCCCGATCATTTCTGGTTGGGCAACCGCCTACCTGGGACTTCCTGCGCCTCCTGGGTTTCATGGCGGCCTGCACCAGCGTGGTCCGTTGGGCCCACTGGAACATCATGGCCCCTTCAGTGGGGGCTGGCCAGCCAGTGGTCTCAACGCTGCGATCCATTGGACCAGCTAGTGACGGTGACCCAGGGGATGTGGAATGCTCTCCAGTGGTGGATAGTTCCAGCTCATCTGCAGGAGGGCATCCCGTTTGTCCGCCCGAGCTGGCGGTCTCTCTATCGACCGATGCCTCTCTGATGGGTTGGGGTGCCCATCTGGGGAGCACAGGCGCCGCGACCTCTGGTCCCGTGGGAGTCGATGCCATATCAACCTGCTGGAGCTCGGCGGTCCGCCTCGCTCTCACTGCCTTTGCTCCGTTTCCACGGGGTCAAGTGGTTCGGGTCCAGGCGGACAATACCACGACCATGTACTACCTAAACGCCAGGGCGGGGCGCACTCCATGCTCTGTGCAAGGAAACTCTCCGCATTTGGTCACTCGTGCGCAGCCTGGAGGTGGATCTCCCTAGCCATTCATGTGGCAGGGGCCGCCAACACTGGCCGATGCCTAAGCCGGATGAGGTGTGTCCCACAGTGGTCTCTACGGAGGTAGTACAGATCTATTCTCCCATTGGGGCACACCTCAGGTGGATCTGTTTGCCTCCAGGGAGAGGCGCGAGCGAGGCTGTTCCATGCCTGCCCCCTCAGCAGGGCTCGCTACAGGGGATGCCTTCTCGAGGCCGTGGACCGGGCCTCTTCTATGCCTTTCCCCATTTCCCTTGATCCACAAGGTGCTTCTCAAGGCGAGGAGGGACAAGGCGCAGGTGATTCTGGTAGCCCCAGATTGGCCCCGCCAGTGCTGGTATCCAGATCTCCTCAGCCTCAGCTCCAGGCTCCCGAGACAGCTTCCAGCTCACCCGGACCTGCTTTCAGTCAGTCAGGGGAAGGTGTTCCATCTGGACCTTCAATCCCTGCACCTGATGGCCTGGTTCCTGAGCGGCTAGAGTTCCAGGCTTTGGGTTTTTCGGCGGAGGTCCTCAATGTAGTTGGCGTCCCGTGAGGAGTCACCCAGGAAATGCTATGCCTTCAGATGGAAGCAGTTTTCCATTTGGTGTCAGGGCAAGGGCCTGGACCCTTCCTCCTGTTCCTTGGCAGGCATCTTGGACTATTTATGGTCCCTTTCTCAGCAAGGGCTCAGGTCGACGACCCTAAGGGTGCAGCTGGCAGCCATCTCTGCTTACCGGGCGCGGGCCGGGAAGCAGTCGGTGGCGTAGGAGAAGGTGGTCTGGCACTTTTTCAAAGGCCTTGATCACATTTCCCTTCCGGTGCGAGAACCTCCACCTCCGTGGGATCTACTTCTGGTACTGGCAAAGCTCCATGGGCAAGCCATTCGAACCAATGCCAGGTGTGATCTCTCTCACCTGTCGTGAAGACTGCCTTCTTGGTGGCTGTTCGTCAGCCAGAAGGATGGAGAGCTCAGGCGCTCACATCGAGTCTCCTTACGTGGTCTTCCACAGGACAAGGTTGTCCTCGCCCCACCGAATTCCTTCCGGGTGGTGTCAGGATTTCACCTTAACCAGGTGTTGACTCTGCTGGTGTTCTACCCAATCACACCTCGGGAGGCGAATATAGGCTCCATACTTTGGACCCTAGAAGAGCTGCTATTATAAGGAGCGGACGGCTGAAGTTCGGGAGAGGTTCGCAACTGTTTGTCACCTACGCTGAAGCCGCACCTG
Source organism: Neoceratodus forsteri (assembly GCA_016271365.2). Lineage (NCBI taxonomy): Eukaryota > Metazoa > Chordata > Ceratodontiformes > Ceratodontidae > Neoceratodus > Neoceratodus forsteri. The sequence goes on along the minus strand of CM028132.1, from coordinate 406,692,803 downwards.
GCAGACCTGCAGCCAAGCGGACGATAAGCAGGTGGGTCACCTCCTGCATAGATCTCTGCTATAGGTTGGCGGGCATGGAGCCTCCCAGAGGGATAAGAGCTCATTCTACCCGTCATACCGCTGCATCGGTGGCTGCTTCCAGGGATGTCCCTATCCAGGAAATCTGCAGGGCTGCTACCTGGAAGTCAGCACACACCTTCATCACCCACTACCACATCGACCTTGAGTCACGCCCGGGATGCTGGTTTTGGGGCCTCGGTTCTCCAGTCTCTTTTCCTAAGTGAGGGGTGTCGCCTTGCCTCCCTCCTCCCGGAGAACTGCTAGGAGTCTGCCAAATAAGTGTGGATGAACAACATATCCATGTCCTAAAATACAGGTTACTCACCTGTAACAGGAGTTCTAGGAATGGTATATGTTGTTCATCCACACCACCTGACCTCCTCGGCTTCACGCATCGAATGAGCTTCCAGCGGGCCAGATCTGGCGTCATGGGGCAGAGCCAAGAGTTTTACCACCCGGGTGGGTAGGAGGAGCCTGCTTGAAGACCTTCCGGCAAGATTTAAAGCGGCAAGGAACCTGCCAATAAGTGTGGATGAACAACATATACCATTCCTAGAACTCCTGTTACAGGTGAGTAACCTGTATTTATTGTTTTTAGTTTTTAAGGTGCAAGATGAGGAAGCTGAATATATGCAGTTAATGCGGCTGACACCCACTAAAAAACTTTTGCTTCCTCTATATAAATTCTTTAAGAAGACATTATGGCCATATTACGCGTACCCAATACTGTTCTTCCTGTATTCAAAAAGTGTGACAAAATGTACCAGCTTGACAGGACGGGTGCTGAGTTTCTTTTTACTCACCCCAACCACCAGGGCATTGTCCACCAGGAAGCATGTGAAAGGGCTAAGGTGCCTCTTGCCTCACACCTACCTGAGTAGGATTCAAGAAAAATTGATACTATGACGAAAAAGGGCTGCCTGTCTGCTTCATTAACAATCAGACAAGCCAGTTACCAGGCCTATGTAGCCCAGTACCAAAAGAATCTGTGGCAGACAGTACTGGACACTTTAGAAAGGAATCCTTCTAGCACAGCTCCAGACCTGGTTGAAACTGCCAGAATGGGTATGGAAGCTTTAAAATACTAATTCCAAATGGCAGCTGATATAAGTGATACTGCTGCCAGATGGATGGCTGGTACAGTAGCCCTCAGGAGGTTTGCTTGGCTCAGGGCAACTAACCTGACGCAGGACACCCAATCTAAGGCCATGGATTTCCGTGTGGAAAACAACTCACTATTTGATGAGCAAACCGAGGCCTACCTAAAAAAAGTGGATGAATATAAAACCATCTTTAGAAACACCCAGAGGCGTATTATGAGGGTGATTGGGAGGAGGATGAAGATGACAAAGGAGGAGAGTTTGCAGGCCTTGATGAACCAGTAGAGACTGACATCTCCCCAGACAGGCCTTCCAGTGTTTCACCTCCCAGGCTTTCTGAGTCCCCTTCCCACTTCTTGTTTTACAAGAAAGTGGCTGAGACTCTTCAACTTCCTATGGAAGAAGCAGATCAGGATCAGGAGGAACCTGATTATATGGAAATGATGGATGTCCCAGAGTCGAGGAGAGTGTCTATCCTCTCCATAATCTCTGGGGAAACAGACACAGAAAATAATGCAATTTCCTGCTTTCATTCCTCCTGTGGATAAAAAGGACAGGAGGTATACAACATCAGGTCCTGGTATGGAATTCCTTACAACACATTGCAACCATGTTGGGTAATGTAAGCTGCAGCCTGTGTCAAGGCTAATATTCCTCTGGCATCTCACCACCCAGATAAGGATTCCAGGAAAGTGGATGCCATGGCCAAAAAAACAATACTTGGCATCCTCTTTGGGGCTCAGGCAATCAAATTGCATGGCATATACTGCCATGTACCAGAAATCGATGTGGGATACGGTTCTGGAGTTGGCTAGGAATGCCCCTCTCCAGCTAGCCAAGGTGCTGGAACAGGTGTCTGTAAATGGTATAGAGGCATCCAAAGTTCAATTTCATGCTGCTGTGGACTCAAATGATGTCCATTCTAGAGTCATGGCTACATCTGTCTCCATGTGGAGACTTGCTTGGCTTAGATGTACCAGTCTTTCACAGGATACCCAGACTAAGGCCATGGATTTCCTTGTCACTGGTAATTCTCTGTTTGGTGAGCAAACAGAGAACTACGTGAAGAAAATGGACGAATATAGGACCACCTACAGGAGTGCTGCAGCTAAAGAAAAGCAGATCACTCCTCAGAGGCAGCTATTTAGAGGCAGGGGCAGGCCTTTTCATAGGCCTTTTTACCAAGCTCTGGCCTCCTCCTCTTCTTTCCAACAGAGGGAGTTCTTTAGGGAAAGAGGCAGGCATGGGATGACTAGGACCCCATCATCCACACAGTCTAAGCCCCCTGCCAAGCAGACACCCTGAGGTGTCGGTCAGGGTCGCCTCCCCAATTCCAGTAGGGGGCAGGCTGGCTCAGTACTCCCAGGCTTGGGAGTCTATTACTTCAGACAAATGGGTCCTGGAAGTAGTGAGCCAGGGACTTGTTCTCAGTTTCAAAAGATTCCCAAAAATGAGAGCAAGGTTCTTCAGTCCTCCCTCTCCCTTGGAGACAAAGGCCTTAGAGGCAGAAGTCTCCTCTCTTCTGCTTCTGCAAGCAGTAGAGAAGGTTCGTCTTTGTCACAGGGGAAAAGGACTGTATTCCAGATACTCTTCACCCCTAAAAAGACAGGGGAGTGGCGACCCATCCTAGATTTAAGGTACCTGAACATACATTTAACAAAATCAACATTCAAGATGGTGACTCTGGGAGTAATTCTTCCCTCTCTGAGACCAAGAGACTGGCTAGCCTCTCTGGATCTCAAGAATACCTACTTCCACATACCTTTCTGACATTCTCACAGAAAGTACCTCAGGTTCGAGTTGCCTTCAGGCCATTACCAATTTAGAGCTATGCCTTTCGGCCTAACACCTGCTGCAAGGGTGTTCACCAAGTGCTTTGCAGTAGTGGTGGCATACCTCAGGAAACAAAGTATTCTTCTGTTCCCATACCTGGACGACTGGCTCCTCGTAGGCCAGTCCTCAGACCAAGTCAAGTCAGCCTTAGAGGTCACTCAAAGACTTCTAGAATCCTTGGGCTTCATTCAAACAACATGAAGTCTTAAATGTATTCTGACAAATTGCAGTAAGGTCCAACCTTCAAACTGCCCCGGAGATGAAAGAGTTAACTTTCCATGCCAGGCATGGAATGCTGAGCTCGAGCTCGGTCGAGACTCTGTCTGTTGCTGTTTGAAGTCAAACCGTCAGATTCTTTACTCTGCCTCACTGAACAGTCGCTCCGGAGAATTTCTCCTTTGCTCGGTTCAATTTGTCGGTTAAAGTACCGTTTTTCTTGGTTTTCGACCGAATTTAAACCGTAACCTATCGGTTCAGTCTCTGTCTGTGGTTTCGTGGGTACTAGATAGGCTTATTTTTTGTTATTATCCTGTGTGGAACTTGTAAACGTGGGATCGGTTTGGTTTGAACCGATCAGGTTGTTTAAAAAACTTTATTCTGCTTTTAGAGTGTGGTAACCGGTTCTTATCGGTTCTAAAAAAAACGGACTTTATTACGTTTTTTTCCACGACCCGTAACACAATCAAGAACCGATAAGGGAGTCTTGCCTGGCCCGGATTGACGAAAAAGGGTCGTTTTGTTAGGACTGGCCATGTCTGAGAAACCCAAAAGAAAAACTGGGCCCACTGGGTTTCAACACTGTAGTGTGTGTGGGGAAGTCTTTGCTAAGGCTGATCCCCACACCACCTGTGTTTATTGTCTGGGGTTTGACCACCTCGATTCAGACTGCCAGATTTGTAAAAATTTTCCTGCAGCTACCCTGGAAAAAAGAGTTGGTAGGCTCAGGGAAAGGGAGGCCAAGAAGTTTGCTGACCCTGATGGCCAGCCCAGTTCGGTTCCAACCGAACCAGAAGGAGTGCCCTCTGACCAGGGCGAAACTTCTTCGGGCAAAAGAAGAACCAATTCCGAGGAGTCGGTTCCGGTTAAAAGAACAAGAAGGGATAAATCAGCTGGTGCGGATCCAAAAGTTCTTTCTCCGACCGCTGATGAAATAGCCAAAGCTATAAAAATTGTTCAGTCGCTATCCCCGGTTCCGACTGAACCGGCACCATTAGGAAGGCGCTCGGTTCGGTCGGTTCCACCGGTTCCGGATTATGATTTAGAGGAATGTTATGAACTGGAGGAAGAGGAAGGAGAGTATGAGGAAAGTGAGTGTGATTATGAAAGTCTGGATGTGCCCATTGACCCGGACATCTCCCCAGGTGTGTCTCCTCCTAGGCTTTCTGAGTCCCCTTCCCATTTCATGTTTTACAAGAAAGTGGCTGAAACTCTTCAACTTCCTATGGAAGAAGCTGTGGATGACCAGGAGGGGCCTGACTATGTTGAAATGATGGATATCCCAGAGTCCAGGAGGCTGTCAGTTCCCCTTCATAAGTCCTTTGGGAAACAGACAATGAACATTTTAAAGACTCCTAATTCTATACCTCCTGTGGATAAGAGAATGGACAAGAGGTATACACTCTCAGGCTGAGATACGGAGTTCCTTACCCAGCAATGCATCCATGTTGGGGTAGTGCAGGCTGCAGCCTGTGATAAGGCAAATATACCCTTGGCTTCGCACCCCCCAGATAAGGACTCCAGGAGGATTGATGCCAAGGGAAAGAAACCGTACATGGCAGCATCCTTGGGACTCAGGCAGGCTAATTATATGGCCTATACAGCTAGATATCAGAAATCTAGATGGGACACTGTAATGGCTTTCTAAACAGGTCCCTGGCCAGCTTGCCAAGGAGCTGGAGCAGGTGGCTGCGGATGGTATTGAGGCATCCAAGGTGCAGTTCCATGCTGCAGTGGACTCCAATGATGTTTCATCTAGAGTCATGGCTACATCTGTGGTCCTTCGTAGGATGGCTTGGCTCAGATGTCAGGGTTTTATTTAACTCTAAAAATTGATTAGCATTTTGCTCACAAAAGTTCTAAAACATTGTGAAAATGTATAGCACTTGCCTCATTGTGTTTAACAAACATAACACTTCTAGAAAACCTATATAAATGCTTTCTGTACAGTTAGTATTGTCCCAAGAAAAAAAGTGCTAATCAATTATTTAAAACCCTGGATGTACTAGCCTGTCTCCAGGATACCCAGACTAAGGCCATGGATTTTCCTGTTGTGGGTAATTCTCTGTTTGGGGAGCAAACCGAGAACTACATGAAGAAAATGGATGAGTACAGGACCACCTACAGGAGTGCTCAGGCCAAGGAAAGGCAAGCCACTCCTCAGAGGCAGCATCCCAGGGGCAGGGGCAGGCCTTTTCATAGGCCTTTCTACCAAGCCCAGACCTCCTCTTCTGCTTATGCTCATAGGGGGTTCTTTAGAGGGAGAAGCAGACGGGGTACAAGCAGGCCTGCTTCCACCCCTCATCCTAAAGCCCCTGCCAAACAGGCACCCTGATGGGGTTGCCAGGACCGATTCTCCACCACCTGTAGGGGGCAGGCTGGCTTACTTTGTCCAGGACTGGATGTCTTTAACATCAGACAAATGGGTCCTGGAAGTAGTAAGCCAGGGACTGGTTCTCAGCTTCAAAAATTTTCAAAGATGAGAACCAGATCCTTTCCACCTGCAAATCCTTCAGAGGCACTTGCCCTAGAGGCAGAGGTCTCTTCCTCTTGGCTCTCAGAGCCATAGAGAGGGTTCCACCCCTACACAAAGGGAAAGGATTGTACTCCAGGTACTTCCTCACCCCAAAGACAGGAGAATGGTGGCCCATTCTGGATCTCAGATACTTAAACAAGCACCTTTTAAAGCCAAAGTTCAAAATGGTGACTCTGGGAATAATTCTACCCTATCTAAGGCCAGGGGACTGGCTAGTCTTCCTGGATGTCAAGGATGCCTATTTCCATATTCTCATCAGAAGCTCCCATCGAAAGTACCTCAGGTTGAGCTGCCTCAGGTCACTACCAATTCAGAGCAATGCCCTTCGGCCTAACTTCTGCTCCAAGGGTGTTCACAAAATGCATGGCAGTAGTAGTTGCCTTCCTAAGGAGAAAAAGGATCTCCATATTTCCATACCTGGACGACTGGCTCATAGTAGGCCAGTCACCAGACCAAGTCAAGTTACACCTACAGATAACTCAGCAACTGCTCACTTCTCTAGGTTTCCTGCTGAATCTTTCAAAGTCAGTTCTAGAGCCTGTGCAGCTCCTCACCTTCATAGGGACAGAGCTGGATACAGTAAAAGCAAAAGACTTCCTTCCCCTGGACAGGGCAAGGACAATTATTTCACTGGCCTCTTCATTCACCCCCTCAGGTGTCTCGGCCAGCAAGGCATTTTCTGCAACTCCTAGGACACATGGCTGCCTCTACAGCACTGGTGCAGGGAGCAAGATTTCAAATGAGGGACATTCAGTTCCACTTGAGAGCCTTTTGGTCTCAGAGAAGGGACCCTCTTACCAAACTAATTCCAGTGACTCAAACCCTGATCCAGGCGTTACAGTGGTGGCTGGATCAGGACAATCTAAGACAGGGAGTTCCTTTTGTCACTCAGTCTCATTCTCTAATCCTTACTACAGATGCCTCCCTCTTGGGGTGGGGAGCACACTTGGGACCCCTGACCACCCAAGGGTTGTGGTCTCCTCAGGAATCTCTGCCTCACATCAATCTATCAGAACTTAGGGCAGTGTTTCTAGCACTTCAAGCTTTTTCCAAGTCTGTTCAGAACAAAGTAGTTCAGATCAGGACAGACAATACCACCACAATGTGGTATATCAACAAGCAAGGGGGCACTCGGTCTACGGCCTTGTGCACAGAGACAATGAAGTTATGGTCTCTGGCCTATTCCCTGAACACCTCTCTTACAGCAGTACACCTCCCAGGCAAGGACAATGCCCTGGCAGATGCTCTCAGCAGGATATCTCAGGGCCATCATGAATGATCCTTGGATCCCCTGGTTTTGAAGGTGATCTCCTCCAGATGGGGCACCCCACAGATGGATCTTTTTGCAGCCCCAGACAATCACCAACTTCCTCTCTTCTGCTGCAGGCCCCCAGTGTTGGGCTCAGTCCCCCTGGATGTCCTAGTTCTCAATTGGGAAGGGAAGTTCCTGTATGCTTTTTCCCCCCTTCCCTCTCCTGTTCAAGGTATTAGTCAAAATCAGGTCTCAACCCTGCAAGGTGATTCTGATTGCTCCAGACTGGGCCAGGCAGCCCTGGTACCCTCTCTTGTTGTCCTTAGCAGTCCACCTTCCCCTATCTCTTCCCAGGAATTACAACCTGTTAACATGTGCTCAGGGGAGGGTTTGGTATCCGAATCTCAAATCTCTCAATCTCAAGGCCTGGCTCTTGAAGAGTTAGAGTTTGCTGATTTGCACCTCTCTCAAGGTGTTATGGATATTCTAAAGGCTTCTCGGAAGCCTTCCACCAGAAACACTTACAACTCCAAGTGGAAAAGATTTTCTATCTGGTGCTCTGGGAAACATATTTCCCCAGCGTCTGCTAGCCTGTCCACGGTCCTGGACTATATGGTTCATCTTAATACCTTGGGACTCAGACCAGCTACACTAAGAGTACATCTGGCAGCTGTCTCTGCTTTCCTTTCAGCAAGTAAGCCTTCTTCCCTTTCAGCTCATCCTGTATTCTCTAAATTTTTCAAGGGATTGCTTCATACCAATCCTCCATTCAGGGACCCTGCCCCTGTTAGTGACCTTAATGTTTGCATTGCCCGGCTTATGCAACCCCCTTTTGAGCCTTTGTCCTCAGCAGAGCTTAAGTACTTGACTTGGAAAACTGTTTTCTTGGTGGCCATCACTTCTGCCAGGCGCATAAGCGAGTTACAAACCCTGTCAGTGGAGCCTGATTTTATCTCTTTCCATAGCGATAAGGTGGTCCTCAGGACTAATAGGAAGTTTTTACCTAAGGTGGTTTCAGACTTCCACCTTAACCAGTCTATGTCTCTTCCTGTTTTCTTCACTGACCATTCCTCCTCTGGGGAGAGGAGGCTGCACAGTTTGGATGTGAAAAGGGCCCTTAGCTACTACATAGAGCGTACCAAGGGTCACAGGTTTGACTCCCTCCACCTGTTCCTCACTTATGGTGAGGTTGGTAAGGGAAAACCTGCCACTAAGAGATCTATTGCCAGGTGGATTGTTTCTTGCATTCAGTTTTGCTATGAAAAACTAGGCAGGACTCCACCCTCAGGCCTGAGGGCTCGCTCTACCAGAGGTACAGCTGCTTCCCTGACTGCTGCCAGGGATATTCCTATCTTAGAGATTTGTCAAGCAGCTACCTGGAAAACAGTACACACTTTTACCAAGCATTACTCTCTGGATATCCAGGCTAGGAGTGATGCTCGGTTTGGCACAGCAGTGCTTCAGAGCCTATTTCCTAGCTAAGTTCTGTTCCTCCTCCATGGAGGTACTGCCTGGTAGTCTGCAATTTGTCAGAATACTGCAAGACTGCATGTTGTTTGAAGAAAAAAATTACTCACCTTAGTAATGTTGTTTCTTCTAATGGAGTCTTGCTGTATTCTGGCCTCCCCTCTCAGAACCTTTGTTTTGGGATGTGGGTGGGCAGTAGCAGTGTTGGCACTCAAGAGGTGCCCCACCCTTTATTTATCACCCCTTTAGTTTGGGAGGTGGGTATTGTGTTTGTTTCATTATTTGGGTTTCCTGACTTGAGTCTTTGTTTTGGGACCAAAAATCTGTTTGTTATATTTAGTAGCCAGTTGGCTAGTGTAGGTTTACAGCTTCCACACAGGACACTCAGTGAGTATAGCTCGTTTGAGTTCAAACAGCAACAGACAGAGTCTCAACCGAGCTCGAGCTCAGCGTTCCATGCCTGGCATGGAAAGTTAACTCTTTCATCTCCGGGGCAGTTCGAAGGTTGGACCTCACTGCAATTTGTCAGAATACAGCAAGACTCTATTAGAAGAAGCAACATTACTAAGGTGAGTAATTATTTCTTCTGAACCTAGAAAAGTTGGTTCTGGAACCAGCTCAGCTTCTCACCTTCATATGGGTGTAAATAGACATCATTCAGGCAAGGACATTTCTTCCTCTCTCAAGGTTCAGTCCCTTGTCACTCTGGCTTCCTCGTTTCGTCCTCTAGTTTCTCGTCCAGCCAGACACTTTCTGCAGTTACTTGGCCACATGGCAACATCCACAGCTGTGGTCCAGGGAGCAAGGTTTCAGATGAGAGACATTCAGTTTCATCTCAGAAACAATTGGTCTCAGAAAAGAGACCCTCTCTCCAAATTTTCCAGTGTCTTAAACTCTAGATCTTACTTCGAGAGGAAGCTCTTGCAGCAGGTAACACTTATATAGGACTGACGCCACCTGGCGGCAGATCTCGGCATTTCTTTTCTCTAGCAGTACCGACGTGGGACCGCCTACCTAGCGTTGGCTCCACCTCCGATGTCACGCAGTATAAAGGGCATAGGCGATCCCCATGTGCTCCAGTTCTTTCCCACCGTGGCACTCGATAGTACAGCTGTCACCTTGCTTTCGGTTTCCTCAGCTCTAGAACAGTATCTGTAGTAGTTTATTTTGAATCTTTTCGAGTAGTTTCGGCAACGTATGTCCTCCCTTTTGACCGGGCACCGTAACGAGTGCTCTTGCGGACGGCAGATCCCTGCTAAGGACAGTCACTCTGCTTGCCTCTTCTGTCTGGGCCCAGACCATGACACCGACGCTTGTTCCCACTGCCAGGCCTTCAACAGTTGGACCAGGATTAGAAGGCAAAAGTCACTCCAGGCCCACCTTGCGCAGCAGCAGCTCTCCCAGATGCAGAGGGACATGTCCTCCGGTAGGGAGTCTCGCTCTCCCACTCCCCTAAAAGGAAAGGAAGAGCACCGCCGTAGGGATCGAGACCGCTCGCCTTCCAGGCCCAGGTCTTCCAGCTTGGCTGGTCATTACGGCTGCTCCGGACATGAGGCCTGGCTTACTTCTCTCAAGCCTCCCGCCTCTCTTGCTAAGGCGCCCGCCTTACAACGTATCAGGATCTGGATTGATTCTGGTTCTGGTACAGCCTCCAGGCCCGTGGAAGTTGGGGCATCGGCCAAGAAGCCGTCCGCTTCGGGCTCTTCTGGTCACAAGAGGCACTCCGACTCCAGCTCAGTGCCTTCAGGTAAGCAGTCCTCCTCTTTGGCATCCACCAACCCCTGGGAGGCCAAGCAGCCTTCGGGCGCTTCTACACAGGCTGCTGCTTTGCCGCCAAAACACAAGAAGGACCGACATCCATCTGTCGAACCGGACCGACGTCACTCCGATAAGCTTAAAGCTGATCGGCCCTCAAAGTCCTCTTCGTCTGACTGCCCCCGTCCTTCTCTGACCAAGGGGCATCCGTTGGACGCGGCTACAGTACCAACACTAGTCACTCCTCCGCCTTCTCCGATGCCGGATAAACCTGCAGCACAACCATCATCGGTCCCACCGACGTCACCTCGTGACCGTTCGCTGGTCAGTCCGACGCTGGAGCTCCCCGACCTCACTGAGTTTTCACCGGCGTCACTGGCCCCAGCGACGCTGGTCCTCCTACTGGCCGACCGATGTCGCCTCTTAGGCCTGATTCTCCAAAGCTGGGGATGTCCCAGGTCAAGGAGCTATTTGCTCACTGGTGGGAGACCATTAAGCAGGACGTGGTGGGCCCTGCTTCTCCCGTCCCTCAGCCTGACAGACATGCCTCACCTGTCCCTTCCAGGACTGAGGGTGAAAAATTACCAGCCAGCTGTAGGAAGTGCAGGGACAAACGTAAGAGGACCAGGACTCCTTCCTCCTCCCGCTCTCCCTCTCCTAAGAGACCCAGGCACAAGATGAAACGTCGACGGGTTTCATCTTCCTCCTCCTCTTCCTCTGCTTATGCTGAATCAGACTCCTTCCCCAATTTGGACCCAGGTTCGCTTCCTGGGGACACTGAGGACCAACCTAAGTCTCCTCCCGATGACCCCAGTTTCCTTGAGGTCATGCGGCATATCCAGGAGAACATGAGCTGGGATACGGAGGCCCTTGACCCCGGACGCTTGCGCCTGGTGAAATACCTGTGCCAGAATGATCCCAAGCCTTTGATAATCCCTCCCTTGGTGGACACCTTCCAGGATGTTACCCTAGCTACCTGGAAGCATCCATATGTGTCCTCTGTGGTGCCCAAGAAGGCTAACCGTTTGTACCGGGCCCCCAAGGATCATGCATATTTGGTTGAGCATCCCATGGCTGACTCCATGGTTATCTCGGCCGCGCACGATCGTTCACAGAGGCCAAAGCACCTAAGTACTCAGCTGCCAGACAAGGAGTCTAAGCAGCTGGACTCTTTAGGTCGTAGGGTGTACTCTTCTGCCACCTGCAGTATTAGGAGTCCCGGTTTTTTGACTCACATGGTCATACATAGATACATAGATACATAGACAGTGTCGGCAGATAAGGGCCTATGGCCCACCCAGTCTGCCCATTTGAGCTTGTATGTTCAGTTTGTTTTCCTAGAAGTCTGTTGCCCCTTACCCCTGACCTCCAGAATTCCTTTATGTCTATCCCATGCATTCTTAAATCCTGTGATTGTTTCAGCCCCCACCACTTCCTCTGGCAGGGTGTTCCACTTGTCCACCACCCGTTCTGTGAAGAAATTCTTTCTCATGTTTCCTCTGAATCGTCTCCTCCTCAACTTCATCCCATGCCCTCTAGTCCTGGAACATCTTTTTCGCTTAAAAATAGTGTTTTCCTGCACCCTGTTCCTCCCTGTAAGATACTTGTATGTCTCTATCACTATCCCTCTCCTCCTCTCCTCCAGGGAGTACATGTTCAGTTCCTTCAACCTGTCTTCATAGGATTTGTGATGCAATCCATGCACCATCTTTGTTGCCCTCCTCTGAACCTTCTCTACCCTGTCTATGTCCCTACGTAGGTATGGTCTCCAGAACTGTACACTGTACTCCAGGTGGGGCCTCACTAGTGTCTTGTATAGCGAGAATGACCTCCCTTTTCCTGCTGGTGATGCCCCTGCCTCATACATCCCAGCATCCTATTTGCTTTACCTGCTGCCTTGTCACACTGTTTCCCTACCTTGAGGTCATCAGAGATGATAACCCCAAGATCCCTTTCCTGCTTGGTGCATGCTATATCCTCACCCCCCAACTGATATATTGTGCCAGGGTTTTTGTGCCCCATATGCATTATCTTGCACTTCTTTGCATTGAATTTCAACTGCCAAACCCCTGACCATTCTTCAAGTTTCTGCAGGTCGCTTGTCATTCTGTCTACACCCTCTGGTGTGTCTACTCTGTTACAGAGCTTTGTGTCATCCGCAAACAGTGAAATTCTGCCTTCTAGGTCCTGCGCAATGTCACTGATGAAGATGTTGAATAGGACCGGTCCCAGCACTGATCCCTGTGGTACCCCACTGGTCACTCTTCCCTCTGTGGAGTGACAGCCATTTACCACCACCCTCTGTGTCCTGCCACCCAGCCAGTTACCTACCCACCACACTACTGTCCTGCCCACACCCATATGGTCCAATTGCAGAACACCCTCTGGGACCAAGGATTGGACATTTTGCAAGGGCTGCCTGACTGTCCTCAGCAGACAGAGCTTGCAAAGCTTTTACAAACGGGTTCGGATGTGGGTACCCATGTTCTTCGAGCAGCATATGACTCTGCGGACACCTCGACAAGGGCTGCTGTTACTGGACGTGGCCTTCGGTGCCACTCCTGGCTCTGGGTCTCAGGGTTCGACCAAGAGGTACATACCACACTTCTGGATGTCCCTTTCAAGAGCTCTGTGCTTTTCAGTGAAGACACAAAGAAGGTGATTGTTAGACTGCAAGACTCTGGCAAAGCGGTCCATACTGTGCAGTCTATGTACCGCCCAAAACGGGAGCATTTTCGTCGGCCCTGTTTTTGTGGCAGAGGGGAACATCAGCCTCAGCAACCCTGTGTTCAGCCTCAAATGCAACAGGGTGGCTTTGGTCGACGAGGGGGTCACTGAGGTGCTGCGTCAGCCCCTCTAGACAGGCTAGATCATCAGCAGCCACCCTCCCGCCCCCTTCTTCCACCTGACTATGTAAACAACCCTCCCCTCTCAGACCCGACGTCAGGAGAGCGGGTTGGAGGTCGTTTCTCTCTCCACCATCTGGCATGGAGAGAAGTAGCCTCCAACAGATGAGTCCTCATGGAGTTTGGGCACTCCATAGAGTTCGAGTCTGTGCCCCCGGACAGACCTCCGCCCCCCTCTTACTACCCGAGAGACCACAGGCCTCCCATCAGGCAGGAGATCCAGTCTCTCTTGGACAAGGATGCCATAGAGTGCGTTGCAGAGGTGGAAAGAACTCTGGGTTTTACTCCCGCATCTTCCTGGTTCCCAAGAAGTTGGGGGACCTGCGGCCTATCTTGGACCTCAGTGACCTCAACCAATGGGTCGCTTACCGCAGATTCCATATGGTGTCGCTTCCGAATCTCCTCCCCTTCCTATTGGTCGGGGATTGGCTGGTGTCTCTGGACATGCAGGATGCCTATCTTCACATTCCTATTTGCCACAGTCATCAGAGATTCCTGAGGTTCAAGTTCAAGGGCATGGCCTGTCAGTTCAAGGTACTCCCTTTCGGCCTCTCCTCCGCTCCCAGAGTCTTCACCAAGTGCCTCGTTGTGGTTGCAGCGGCCTTGTGCCAAGGTAGCCACTTTTTGTTCCCTTATCTTGATGATTGGCTCCTCCTGGCCCCATCCAGGTCTCATCTTTGGGACACCATCCTGGCTACGCTCTCCCTTTGTCAGCGCCTGGGGATCACGATAAATCCAGAAAAGTCTCAGCTTTGTCCGTCCCAGCGTCTTCGGTTCATAGGCTCTCTATTTGATACCACCTTAGGGAAAGCCTTTCTCCCTTCGGACAGGGCAGAGCGCTTTCAGGCTCTGGCGTCCCAAAGCTTTTCAGACTCCGTGGTTCCGGCCAGATCCATCCTCAGGCTTCTGGGACACATGGCAGCTGCTATAGCCTCTGTCCCCTTTGCCAGACTGCGCATGCACACCATTCAGTGGGCTCTTTGGGTCCAGTGGAACCAGACCAGGGATGACTTGGACTTACCGGTTAGGATCTCTGAACCAGTTCGTCATAAACTCCGCTGGTGGGCGTCTCCCCAACACCTCTGCCAGGGACTCCCCTTCCAGATGGCAAGGCCTGTCCAGACGCTCACCACTGATGCGTCTGAGACAGGTTGGGGGGCTCATCTGGGGATCCACAGGACTCGAGGCCTGTGGTCCCCACTAGAGGAGAACCTGCACATCAACGTGCTCGAGCTCAGAGCAGTCCTATACTCGCTGGAGGCTCAGGCTCCTTTTCTGCCACTCGGTCAACTCCTTGTTCAGACAGACAACACTTTGGTAGTGTTTTACATCAACAAGCAAGGAGGTACACACTCCTACCCTCTTTGTTGGGAGGCCATGAGGGTGTGGGACTGGGCGGTGGAGCACCGTCTCCATCTTTCCGCGGTCCACGTTCCAGGGTCCCTGAATGTGGTCGCAGATGCCCTCAGCAGGGTAAGACCGCTTTGTCACGAGTGGTCCCTGAGACAGTTCGTGGCAGACAAACTTTCTGCAAGGTGGGGGACGCTGGATTTGGACCTTTTTGCGTCTCGCTGCAACACAAAACTGCCCAGTTTTTGCTCGCTCGTTCCAGAGCCTGGAGCTTTCTGGCAAGACGTATTGTCCCTATCTTGGAGCAGGAGATTCTTCTATGCCTTCCCTCCCTTTCCCCTCTTGCAACAGGTCCTCCTCAAAGCCCAATCAGAGGACATCACTATGATCCTGATAGCCCCTCTGTGGCCCAGACAGATTTCGTTCCCGCTTCTCAAGCATCTGTCGGTGCAAGCTCCCTGGCCTCTTCTCTTTTTGGGTCAGTTACTCTCACAACAGCAGGAGACCTTGGTTCATCCCAACCTGCGCTCCCTTCACCTGCATGCTTGGCTCCTGCAGACCTAGCAAAGCTTCGCTTTGGAGTTTCTGACAGTATTGCCTGGATTTTGGTGGAGGCGCGGAAGCCTACTACCAGGGCCACTTAAGCCATGAAGTGGAAGCGCTTCTGCCTGTGGGTCACAGCCAGGAGACTTGACCCTCTGGTCTGTCTGGTTAATTCGGTTTTACAATACCTGTTATCCCTGTCGGAATCATTAAAGTACACCTGGCTGCGGTTTCTGCCTATCACTGTTCTGTCCAGGACAGGACCGTGGCTCAGTTGGAGGTGGTTAAGACTTTCCTGAAGGAGATTTTGCATCTCCGTCCTCCGGTCCGGGACCCTGTTCCTCCTTGGGACTTGTTGTTTGTTCTGGAGAAGCTCACGCTTCCCCTATTCGAACCGGCCATGTCCTGTGAGCTCCGCTATCTCTCGTGGAAGACTTTGCTCTTGGTGGTGGTCACTTCAGCTCCGCGCATTTCGGACTTCATGCTCTTATGTGTCGAAAGCCCTACCTTATATTCCACAAGGACAGGGTTGACCTCTGTACTAATCCTAAATTTCTTCGTAAGATAATGTCAGAGCTTACACTTAAACAGTCGGTTCAGCTTCCGGTTTATTTTCTGGAGCATTCTAATAGGGGAGAAGCTCTTTTGCACACTCTGGATGTGTACCATGCTCTCTGGTGTTTTTTGTCTAGGACGAAGGGTATCCGGAAATCGGACCAATTGTTTGTATCCTTTGCAGATAGGTCCTTGGGCGCCTGGTTACAAAACAGATGCTTTCGTGTTGGCTGGTTCATTGCATATCCTTCTGTTATCAGCAGGCTAACAAAACCCTGCCGGGCTCTGTCAGGGCTCATTTTACAAGAGCGGTGGCTACCTTTTTTGCAGCCCTTAAGAGGGTGTCAGTGGCTGACATTTGTGCTGCTGCCACCTGGCACTCGGTTCATACCTTTATCAGGCATTACAGTCTGGCCATCGTTTCCAGACGTCGAGCAGGTTTCGGCCTGGCAGGCCTCCAGGGCCTTATTTCCTGAAGGGGTCTTGTCTCCCGTGGTTTCCTGCCTCTCCTTTTCTCCACATTCCAGGTTGTCTTTAGTTTAGACCCAGAATGGGTTTGTGTTGGTTGACTCCCCTTCCCTGGGGTTGTCTTAAGTTTA
The DNA here is from genome assembly GCA_016271365.2 of Neoceratodus forsteri. Taxonomy (NCBI): domain Eukaryota; kingdom Metazoa; phylum Chordata; order Ceratodontiformes; family Ceratodontidae; genus Neoceratodus; species Neoceratodus forsteri. Next base: position 406,676,631 of record CM028132.1, on the reverse strand, counting down.
TACCTCTGGGAGAGGTTTCACATTCTCACCTTTCCCTCGCCCTTTCCCAGTGGTTGTCTTTAGTTTATACTGCTTGGGAATCAGTCCTATATAAGTGTTATCTGCTACTAGAGCTTCCTCTCGAAGTAAGATAGTGCAGTTATGTAAGAACTTACTGTAACAGTAGATCTTCAAGAGAAGCTCTTGCAGCAGGTATATTTTCCCTCCCTCCTTCCCCGGGAACGAGCCTTTTTTGCTCTGGGTCAAGCTCAGCTCCCTCTGGGGGCCCTGCCTTTTGGTTTCTGTGATATTTCTGCCACAGTGTTGGTTGTTGTTTGGCCTGGCTTTGGGCGTGCAAGAACTGGAGCATGTAGAGACCACCTATGCCCTTTATACTGCGTGACGTCGGGGGTGGGGCCGACATTGGGTAGGCAGTCCCATGTTGGTACTGCTAGAGAAAAGAAATGCAGAGATCTGCCGCCAGGTGGCGTCAGTCCTACATGTTTTACGTGCTGCAAGAGCTTCTCTTGAAGATCTACTGTTACGGTAAGTTCATACGTAATTGTACTTTCAGGCTCTCCAGTGGTGGCTAGAGGAGGACAATCTTCAACAAGGTGTTCCATTTGTCAGTCAGGCTCCTTCAGTGACTCTCACCACAGATGCCTCTCTGCTAGGTTGGGGGGCTCACCTAAATCAGCTTACAACTCAGGGAACCTTGTCTCACCAGGAGTCCCTTCTACATATAAATCTTCTCGAACTGAGAGCTGTCTTTCTAGCACTTCAGACATTCTCAACTGCTGTTCAAGGGAAATTAGTGCAGATCAGGACAGACAATACCACAACCATGTGGTGCATCAGCAAGCAGGGAGGCACTCGGTCCTCGGCCTTGTGCACAGAGGCCATGAAGATATGATCTCTGGCTTATTCTCTTCAGGCTTCTCTGATGGCTGTGCATCTTCCAGGGAAAGACGACATTTTAGCAGATGCTCTCAGCAGGATTTCTCAGGGTCATCACGAGTGGACCCCGAATCCTCTCATTCTTCAGGTCATTTTCAAGAGGTGGGGTACTCCAGAGGTAGATCTCTTTGCAGCCCCGGGCAGTCATCAACTTCCTTTCTTTTGTTGCAGGCCTCCTCTTCTGGGCTCTGTCCATCAGGATACTCTATTGTTGAATTGGACAAGCAGGTTCCTGTATGCATTTCTTCCTTTTCCTCTGATACTTAGGGTCCTGATCAAGATCAGGTCTCAGCCTTGCAGGGTGATTCTAGTGGCTCCAGACTGGGCCAGACAGCCTTGGTATCCTCTTCTGTTGTCACTGTCAGTAACAATGCTGCTGTGTCTTCCCAGACAGTTCAGTATTCTTACCTCCTCTCAGGGGAGGATCCTTTACCCCAATCTTCAGACTCAAGGCTTGGCTCTTGAAGAGCTAGAATATGCAAGCCTACACCTTTCTCAGTTGGTCTTGGACATTTTAAAAGTTAGCAGAAAACCTGCTACCAGAAAGACCTACAACTCCAAATGGAAAAGATTTGGGTTTTGGTGTTCCCAGAAACGGGTTCAGCCAGAATTGGCTGATATTGCCACTGTACTTGACTATCTGGTGCATCTTAATAGTTTAGGCCTCCAGCCTACTACTCTCAAGGTACATTTGGCAGCTGTGTCTGCCTTTCTTTCTGCTTGTAAGGGCGCTTCCCTAGCTTCTCATCCAGTTTTCAAGAAGTTTTTCAAAGGTTTAGTACATGTTAATCCTCCCTTTAGGGAGTCTACCCCTTCATGGGATCTGAATATCTGTAGAGCACAGCTTATGCATCCCCCTTTTGAACCTTTATCTTCAACAGAGCTGAAATACTTGATTTGGAAAACTGTATTCCTGGTAACCATTACCTCTGCCAGGAGAATCGGTGAATTACAGGCTTTATCAGTGGAACCTGATTTCATTTCATTTCACAAGGAAAAGGTGGTCCTTCGAACCAACAGAAAGTTTCTTCCCAAGGTGGTATCAGACTTTCATCTGACTCAGTCTGTGTCATTGCCTGTATTTTTCACTGACCATTCTTCCTCTGGGGAGAGAAGATTACACAGTCTTGATGTAAAGAGGGCTCTTAGTTACTTTGTGGAGCATACTAAGGGCCATAGGAATGGCTGTTCTCAGTTGTTTCTCACCTGTGGAGAAGTGGGAAAGGGCAAACCAGCCACCAAGAGAACTGTTACCAGGCGGACTGTCTCCTATATCCAGTTCTGCTATTCGAAGCTTGGGAAGGAGCCTCCCTCAGGTCTGAGGGCTCATTCGACCAGACGTACAGCTGCTTCGGTTGCAGCAGCTAGAGATATATCTTTACTGGAAATCTGTAAAGCAGCCACCTGGAAAACTGTTCACATGTTTACCAAACATTACTCTCTGGACATTCAGTCTAGAGGTGATGCTAGGTTTGGCACAGCTGTGCTGCAAAGTCTGTTCCCAGAATAGGTTCTGTGACTCCCTCCTCCAAGGGGGTATTGCTTGGTAGTCTGCATATAGTCAGAATACAGCAAGACTTCATGTTGTTTGAAGAAAAAAAAATACTTACCATAGTAATGTTGTTTCTTCTAGTGGAGTCTTGCTGTAGCCTGACCTCCCTCCCTGCCTCCCCTCCTGGAACCTAGTAGTTTTGGGATGTGGGTGGGCAGGCACAGTGCTGCATCCCAGAGATGTATGCGACATGTCCTTTATTTTATTAAGGATTTTATTATGAATGTTTTTGCTTGTTTCACATCTACTTATTTTCTTTTTGGGGTTCTTGACTCGAGTCTTTTGACCCTAAAAAAATCTGTTATTGCCATTTGGCACAAACATTTTAGAAACAATTTCTACCTGTTGAATTAGTTAGTTTAGTGCTTGTAAGATCTGACGATTACACTGCAGAGTACCAGAGACAGAGGTTTGAAAACCGAGCTCGAGCTCAACATTCTGTGCTTCTGCATAGAGTTAACTCTTTCCTCTTTTGAGCAGTTCAAATGCTGGGGCTAACTGCATATAGTCAGAATACAGCAAGATTCCATTAGAAGAAACAACATTACATTGTAAGTAGTAGTCATTTTTTCTTCCCTTCCAGCAGGAGTCTCCACTTGTGATTCTTACCACAGATGCACCTTTGTTGGGGTGGGTTGCCCTTCTAGGAGAGCACATTACTAGTACTTAGTTACTCCAGCACATAAACCTGCTGGAGCTAAGGTCAGGGCTTCTAGCCCTATAATCCTTTGCTCCCCTTACTTAGGGAAGGTGATACAAGTCAGAACAGCTGTACTACATCAAAAAAAGGGAGGGACAAGATCCACCCCTTGGTGTACAGAAGCAATCATATGAAGTCTGTCTGTCATCGAGGCACAGGTCAGGAAGCATAGGAAAAACCAGGAGCAGTTGTAGAATTCGCAAAAAATATTTATTTACGCTAGCAGTAACATAAAAAAAAAACTTGTTCAGAACAACTATTTACAAAGGAAGAATAAACAGCAGATTCATCAGAGTTTTCCTTTAATCTCTGTGTGTCCATCTTGCAAGCAATTGCAGATCTTGTCTTGCAAGTCCTTCCAACCCCCATTCTTAACAAGCATCCTGTTCTTTTAAGTATCAGGCAGGTGCTGCAGGAACACAGTGTCCCTGAGCTGATGCCCCATTTCCACAGCTCTTCTGCAAAAGGCTTGAAAATTTAACTTGGGTAATCTCTTGAGTTTCAAATAGCTTTTCGCAACCATCTCAAACTATAATTATATAAATTTCAAAAATTAACACTATGTAGTTTCTAAACAAAAGGATCCCAATATCAGTTACATGTCTACATAATGATCTGCATATATTTTTATATCAGCAGATATGCAAGGGAGAAAAAGAGACTGAGAGGCAAAGTATTGCAAGACTGTCGAGGTGATCAAATCCTAGGTCTCACAGGAAAATTTGGTTGCGCAACCAGACAGACAAGAGACAGGAAAGGACAGATCCTTGCATTTAAACACATTCTTCATAACAACTGGGACAGGGTCCTATTCAACCCTGTCACACTGACCCAGTGCCCATCTACAAGCTATCCATCTGCCAGGAAAAGACAGTACCTGGCAGATGCTCTGAACAGGATAAATTAGGCTCATCACGAGTGGTTCTTGAGCAAATAAGCCTGGGTTGTACTGTTTAGAAGGTGGGTCACCCCAGAGATGCATCTCCTTGCATCACATGAGAATCACCACCTCCCTCAGTTCTGCTGTAGACCACCAGACAGGGGCACAGTGAGGCATTTGTATGCCTTCCCTCCTTTTCCTCTGTTATTCAGGGTGTTCCTCGAACAGATCTCAGCCAGCAGCAATGAGCCTACTAGTACCTGACTAGGCCAGACAGCCATGGTATTCTCTGCTGTTCTCCATGCCTGGGGCCAAACCGATACACCTCCCTCGGAGGCACAACTTGCTGACCTCCAACCAGGGGAGGATCATATACTCCACTCTCAAGCTCTTCAGGTTCAGAGTTTGACCCTTGAGAACTCCAGAGTATGCAGGTCTGCATCTCTTAGAAAGTTTACTGGAGGTTTGAAAGGGGTACACAGGGGTTGAAATTAAAGTTTTGCAGCCATTAGCCAGCAGGGTTAGTAACTGGGAAAATCCACTGGCCCCAGAGACATTTCCACTGGCCCAGTTGGTGTACATGCTGAAGTGCTGCCTTCTCTAGTACAAGCCCGCAGGGCTAGTTAAATAAAAATCTTATTAACCTGATACAAAATCTACCAGCTTTTGGATAGCAGGCTGATGCCAATTTTGACCCCTGGGTATAGAAAAGCTGCTACTAAGAAAAGCTGTACGAGCAGGTTCTCAGTTTATTGTTTGCCAGGGGTATGGTACCAGCGCAGTCAGTTATCCCAGCCTGTAGGATTATCTAACACACCAACACTCACTGAGTTTACAGCATTTGACCCTGTAGTGCATTGGCTTCAGTATCTGTTTACATCTTTGCTGGAAGGGAAGCCTTCTTGGCATCCAATCCAATCTTCTCACGGTTCTTTAAATGTTTGTCCCACCTGTATTCCCCTCACAGGGAACCAATGCCATCTGCATTGTTCACCTCATGTGTCCCCTTTCGAACCCATGGTCTCGCCAGACCCCAAGTGCATTATTTGGGAAGCAGTTTTTCTGATGGTTGTCACTTCTACGTGAAAGAGCAGTGAGCTCCAGACCTTGTGCAGGTGAAAAATCAATATCTCCTGTCATTTAGACATGGTATCGCTGAGAAAAATGGGAAGTTCCTACCCAGGTTCGTATCAGGCTCCCACCTGAACCAGTATATAACTTTACAAGCCTTGTCACTGAGCATTTCTGCTCAGAAGGACACAGACCATACAATCTGGAGGTAAAGAATCCTGAATTACCACATAATTCATGCCAAGGATCACAGCCAGGACAGGTGACTGCACTTCCTGACCTAGGGTGATGTAGGCATAAGAAATCCAACTTCCAAAAGAACTAACTCTTGTGGGATAGTTCAGTGTACCCAGTTCTCACAATTCCAAAGGGGGAAAGGGGCCCCTTCAGGGCTTGGGACCCATCACACAAGGGGTACAGCTGCCACTGTACCAGCTGCTAGGGAGGTACCCCTGTTGGAAATCTGTAAAGCATTTTTTCTCTGAAGTCGGTCTACACCTTTACAAGGCATTTCATCTTGGTCACTTGTCCAGAAGTGATGCCAGGTTTGTCACAGCAGTTCTGCAGAGTATCTTTCCTAAATAGGTTATGTGCCCACCTTCAAAGGTACTGCTTTGTAGTCTGTAGAAGTTAAGAATATTAGTGGATTCCTGGGGTAAGAAGAAGTAATTACTCACCGTAGTTATCTTCTTTCTTCCAGGGGATCCACTGATATTCTTAACTTTCCCACCCTTATCTCTCCTTCTAGAACCAGAGACCTCTACATCACTGACTGATTAATCAGCTGTAGAGGTACCAGTTAGTGGCAGATTTTCTTTATCTATTTTAGCCCTGTTGGGCCTTGTTCCTCCTTCTCAGGTGACTCTAACATTGAAGGGGGGTGTTAATATTGTAGTAGTTGCCCCACTTTTTTTTTTTTATTGGTGTTAATTAATTTGTTATAGTGGGGTCTCTTTGCAGGCTCCGTCCAAATCTGAGGAGTTAGAACATTGGCAGTTAGCTGAGCAGCTTTTGAAAAATGGCTCGAGGCAAATGTTCCATCATTTGCATATAGTTTCATTTCTCTTCTGGGTAGTGTTGTCTTAAAGGGACACTGCAGAAGTTAAGAATATTAGTGGATCACCTGGAAGAAAGAAGATTACTACAGTGAGTAATTTCTTGCATGGTGTTCTAGTATCTAGTGAGGCACTTTAATGTTTTCATAGAAGCAAAGCACGTTAGTGGTGCAAGATCTTCCTTTTTGAATGCCATGCTGTGTAAGATCAAGATCGTGCATTTGATTATCAAAAAGGTCTTTTATGATACATTCCAGGATCTTCCCTGGCACGGACAAAAGGCTTATATAGAATTGTAGTTTCCAGTGAATTGTTTGCTACCTTTTCATGAATTGGTGTGATTTCTGCCAGTTTCCAATCTGAGGGTATATTTCCAGTGTATAGTAGTGAGTCCTGAAAAAATATGGCAAAGTGACTTGCTACTACGTTGACTCCTGATTTTTAGTATATTATCAGAAATATGGTTTGGACCTGGTGAGGACTGTGTTTTGAGTTGTACAATTTTTTCTGTTACCTGTTTCTAGTGCTATTTGTTGGTAGCAGTGGATCCTTAGTTTTGGGTGCATATGCAGATCCAACATATTTGTTGAAACAGTTTGCCATTTCAGTAGGGTCTGCAGTGATGCTACCATTTTCCATAATTGGTGCAGTGTTGTTCCCAATTTGCTTTACAGAATTTATAGCACCGTAGAGTAACTTGCCATTATGTGTGTTTGCACTCCTAGCAGTACTGAATTCCTGTTGTATCTTTGCTGTCTTAATGGCGCTTTAAAAAAAAAGCTCTCTCTACTGTTAAACACTCTATTTATTTTGTATGCAGACCAATTGCTTCCTGTTTTATTTTAGTGTAGTGTACATATGACTTTTTTTATTATTAATCATTGTTTTAATTTTTGTGGAAAGCCATTTAGGCCTAATTCCTTTAGAAGTATATGCCTTGATTTTCTGAATTATTTTATTCTAGGAGCGTGGGTATGTTGTTCATCCACACTCTTTGGCATGTCCCTTTCCCCTTTAAATCTGGCCGGAAGTCTTCAAGTTGGCTCCTCCCACCCACCCGGGTGGTAGATACCTCGGCTTCGCCCGATGACGCCAGATCTTCCTTTCTGCTAGAAGATTCAGGTTCCCTCATGCTACTTCTGCAGTATCGTAGGCCCTGGATACTAATCAATGGTTTTCACCGCAATCGCTTTCTTTGAAACTCGTTCGAGTTTACGATTCCGATCCGAGCGCATCGGACATGGAGGACAAGTTGTCCTCGGGTTTCGCCGGTGTCCCTGTGGACAGAAAATGTCGCGCACCGATCCCCACCTCTCGTGTGTCTATTGTTTAAGTGTCGTGCATGACACCTCTTTGTGCACCATCTGCTTGGCCTTCCATCCCAATGTTCTGGACGACTGCAAGGCGCACCTTAAGTTGGGGAGACTGGAGCGTCGCAATCCACCGGTGAAATTGAAGGAGGCAAGGTGGGCGGTTTCAGCGGCCGTGGGATCCGCCGAGCAGCTCGACCAGATGGTGACATTTGAAGAAGAAGCTGCCCAAGCTTCGGCCAGCCAAGGCTTTTTCGTGCCGCTAAACCTTGGCTCTACTTTCACAGGATGCTTTCGGGAGCTGTGCCAGTTTCTCCCCACCGGGGGTGAGGCGCCCTTGGGCATGCACTCCTCCCACCCTAGAAAATGGGACAAGGACCATAAGTCTTCTTTTCAGAGAAGACGTTCCTGGGACTGAGAGAGGTCTGAATCCTAGGACCTTGTGGTCTCGGCCTCAGTTGAGATCGCTTCCTTGGCTGCCGGCTTCTCGGATCTTCTGTTAGTCCAAGGCACCAAGGCCAAGGAAACGGCTGGACCGGCCGAGATATCTCTCGACCCAATCGAGCCGTTGTCACTGACCCTGGTCGACGACTCCTTGGAGAGGACACCTATCCTTTCCTTCCCCAGCGAGGAGACCCAGCCCTCGGGTATCCCGATCAAGGGACAGGGGCCGGAACCTCGGTTTTCACCGACTCTGGCGTCTCCCGATCGAACAAGCCGACCCCGTCGGTCTCTATTGAGAACCAGGACCCCTTCAGTCGAAAAACCAAAAAAGGTCACAAGCACTTTCGGAAGCGTTGCCACTGATCCTCATTCTCCTCGGACGAGGAGAGACTTCGATGGAAGCTCCGTCGTCATTATGAGGACCTTATGTGGCAACAGCTAATTCTGACTGGTCATAAGCCGGATCCGCTGGCTACACCAGACATTACTTGGCCCCAGCCTCTTAGGCAGACACCGACCCCTCCGGAACCGAAGACTCCGGTTCTTCCTCTGGTAGGACTGGCACGTATTCCTGTTCGGTCTGTTCCGGTCTCCCCACCAATTTTGGTGGAGCCACCACCTAAGCAGCCTCAGGAAGGGGCTCCCTCGAAAGGGGACCGGACAGATACGGGCCTGCCCCGTTGTCTGTCCATCACTGTTGTCCCCGATTGCCCTTGGCGTATTGAAGGGGACATAGGCGGGAGACCCTTATATCCTGACTCTTTGGACTCGGATACCACTGGTCTACACTCACACCCCAATGATGAGTGGTCAGTGACAGGCTTGGAGGAAGGTCCTTCCTCTTTCCAGGTCATCCTCCGCCTTATTTCAGAGTCAACCGGTATGCTCTTGGAGCCTATCCAAAAGAAGGCGGAATATCCTCTCACAGATATCCTTAAGAGGGGGGATATCCCGATGGAGGCCTTCCCAGTGGCTGAAGCCATTGTTGGCTCAGCCCTTGAGCTGTGGCAGTGCCCTGCCTCTTGCCCGGCTCCGTCTGCCCGCATGGCTCGCAAGTATACTGTACCCATGGGGTCCTTGGCAGGTTTCACAGAGCATCCCTCGGCCGAGAGCCTTATGACTGCCTCTGTGTTTAGACGCATGGGTAGCTCAGTGGATACTGACCACCCTCCGGACAAGGAGTCTAAGAATATGGACCATTCTGCCCGGAAGGTGTATGCGGCCTCATCCTTGGGCCTTCGTCAGGCCAGCTCTGCGGTGATCATGGCACACTTCTCTCATGCCCTCTTGGGGTCGCTAGATGAAGTCCTCCCTCATCTCCCAGCAGACATACAGACCACGGTTAAGCAGGACCGTAACCAGGGCCGTGCTGTTGCAAAACAGGAGCTCCAGACGGCCTTGGATATTGGAGATTCCTGTGCCCGCTCACTAGCAGCTGCAGTGGCCACTCGCCACAGGGCCTCGCTGAGGTTATCCTCCTTCCCAGCGGATACTCAGCACAAGTTAGCTGACGTGCCCTTCCTTGGCACCGATCTCTTCGGTCCGGGAGTGGCAGGTCACCTCCAGCGCATAAAGCAGTCCAGTGCCACCTTGGATGCCACATCTGCAAAGGGTTCTTCGGGCAAGAACCAGTAGAAGCGCAAGAAAAAGCCTTTTCGGCACTCTTCTCCTGCAGTTAGACAGCCCTCCTTCCAGGGAGGTCAGCAGCAACAGCAGGCTGAAGCTTGGCACCCCAGGCCCAAGCAGGGTCCCCAACAGCCCCACAAAGGAGGCCAAGGTGCCGGTCCAGGAGCCTCCTCCTCTTCTAAGCCTGCTCAGTGACGGGTCGGGGTGGCCACCCCTACACCCATCACGCCAGTTCTGGGTCCTCCCGTGGGGGGCCGGCTCCGCCACTTTCTTTCTGCCTGGTCCGGTGTCACTTTGGACAGGTGGGTCCTGGAAGTGGTCGGTCGGGGACTGCCTCTAGAATTCGAGCAGTACCCTCCCTGCCGAGCCCGTGCCCCTCGGGAGGAAAGGATCTCAGTTTGCACTCAGTCGGCCCTTCAGGATGACATTGCTCAGCTCCTCCGCAAGGAGGCGGTAGCTCCAGTGCCGGATCCTCCTACAGACCCAGGCTTCGTGTCCAGGTACTTCCTGGTGCCCAAGTGGATGGGGGGGGGGGGTTGGCGCCCCATCCTAGCTCTCCACGACCTGAATCAATATCTCAGGTCTCGCGCCTTCCGGATGGTAACTCTGAATCAGCTCATACCATCTCTGGAGCGAAACATGTGGTTCTGTTCACTGGATCTACAGGATGCGTTTTTCCACGTCCCAATCTGTCCGTCCCACCAGCGGTTCCTCCGCTTCAGGGTGGATGGGACCCTGTACAAGTTGCAAGCCATGCCGTTCGGCCTGTCATCGGCCCCTCGGGTCTTCACCAAGTGCATCGCAGTGGTGGCGGCCCATCTACGGTGTCAAGGGGTTCGGATATATCCCTACCTCGATGATTGGCTCCTGGCAGGTTCCACCCTGCAGGAGGTGGAGAGGTCCAGGGACTTGGCCCTCCGAACCTGTACCAATTAGGCCTCCTGATCAACAAGGCCAAGTCGGAACTTGTACCCTCTCAGGTGATGGGCTTTATCAGGGCAGAATTTGACTCTCGTCAAGCCAGAGCTCGGCTCCCGGCGGACAGGGCGGATGTTCTTTCCTCTTTTGCCCAATCATTTCTGGTTGGGCACTTGCGCCCTGCCTGGGACTTCCTGCACCTTCTGGGTTACATTGCAGTATGCACCTCAGTTGTCCGTTGGGCTAGATTGTACATACGCCCCTTCCAGTGGGAGCTGGCCACTCAATGGACTCAGCGTCAGGGTCAATTCGACCAGCTGGTCATGGTCACCCAGAAAATGTGGGACGCTCTCCAATGGTGGACCGTCCCAGGTCGTCTGCAGGAAGGGATCCTGTTTGTCTGCCCCGAGCCGACGGTCGTTCTCACGACCAATGCCTCTCTCATGGGCTGGGGAGCCCACACGGGGGACAACAGAGCCCATGGGTTCTGGACCCCCGAGGTGTCCCGATGCTGCATCAACCTGCTGGAGCTCAGAGCAGTCCGACTGGCACTGTCGGCTTTCGCTCCTCAGCTCCGGGGTCAAGTGGTTCAAGTCCAGACGGACAATACCACGACCATGTACTACCCGGGGACGACTTGTCCTCCTCTATGCAAGGAGGCGCTCTGGATCTGGACCCTTGTCAGCCGGTTGGAGGCGGATCTCCTTGCCATCCATGTGGCTTGAGTCTCGAACCAACTGGCAGATGCTCTTAGCCGCATAGGCCAGACATCCCACGAGTGGTCTCTCCATCCAGAGGTAGCTTACAGTCTGTTCTCCCACTGGGGCAAACCGTTGGTGGACCTGTTTGCCTCCAGGGAGAACACCAAGCTGAGGCTGTACCATGCCCGCCCCCCTCAGCAGGGCTCGCTGCAGGGGGATGCCTTCTCGAGGCCGTGGACCCCAGGCCTCCTCTACGTCTTCCCTCCATTTCCCTTGATCCACAAGATGTTACTCAAGGTGAGGAGGGACAAGGCGAAGGTGATCTGGTAGCCCCAGATTGGCCCCGCCAGTTCTGGTATCCAGATCTCCTCAGCCTCAGCTGCAGGGCCCCGGGGCGGCTTTGTACACGCCTGGGCCTGATATCATTGAACCAGGGGAAGGTATTCCATCCGGACCTTCAGTCCCTGCACCTCACAGCCTGGTACCTGAGCGGCTAGAGTTCCAGGCTCTGGGTCTTTCCAAGGATGTCTACACAGTTGTGCAGGCATCTCGTAAGGAATCGACCAGGAAATGTTATGCCTTGAAATGGAAAAGGTTTTCCATTTGGTGTCAGGGTAAGAGTCTGGACCCTTTATCCTGCTCTGTGGCTAACATTTTAGACTACCTTTGGTCTCTCTCCAAAGGGTGTCTACGGTCATCAACCCTTAGGGTGCACCTGGCAGCCATTTCCGCTTACCGGGCGCGGGCTGGTCAGTTGACGTTGGCACAGGAGACAGTGGTCGGATGCTTTTTCAAAGGCCTGGATCACATATCCCCTCCAGGTGTGAACCTCCACCTCTGTGGGATCTTTTGCTGGTTTTGGCAAAGCTCATGGGCAAGCCATTCGAACCCCTGCACAAGTGTGAGCTCTCACACTTGTTGAGGAAGACTGCCTTCCTGGTGGCTATCACGTCAGCCAGAAGGACAGGGGAGCTCCAGGCACTTTCAGTGGACTCCCCTTATCTGGTCTTTCACAGGGACAAAGTTGTCCTGCGCCCCCACCCGAAATTCCTTCTGAAGGTGGTGTCAGAGTTTCACCTTAACCAGGTGTTAACTCTGCCGGTATATTACTCTAACTACACCTCGGACGCCGAGTACAGGCTCCATACCCTGGACCTTAGACGTGCTCTCTCCTGCTACGAGGAGAGGAGAGGACGGCGGAAATTTGGGGAGAGGTTCACCAGCTGTTTGTCACCTATGCTGAAGCCACTTCTGGCAGATCTGCAGCCAAACGGACCATTGCAAGATGGTTTACATCATGCATAGGTATGTGCTATGAGTTGGCGGGCAAGGAGCCTCCCAGAGGGATAAGAGCTCATTCTATCCGCCATACTGCTGCATCAGTGACTGCTTCCAGGGACACCCCTATCCAGGAAATCTGTCAGGCTGCTACTTGGAAGTCAGCAAGCACCTTCATTACCTATTACCACATCGACCTTGAGTCACATCGAGATGCTGGTTTTGGGGCCTCGGTTCTCCAATCTCTGTTTCCTAAGTAGGGGATGTGCGCCTTGCCTCCCTCCTGCCGGAGAACGGCTAGGAGTCTGCCAAAGAATGTGGATGAACAACATATCCACACTCCTAGAAAAACAGGTTACTCACCTGTAACAGTAGTTCTAGGAGTGGTATATGTTGTTCATCCAAACGCACCCAACCGACCTCCCTGGCTTTAGTCGCACCACCTGGCTTCCAGCGGGCTAAGATCTGGCGTCATGGGGCGGAGCCAAGGTATTTACCACCCGGGTGGATGGGAGGAGCCAGCTTGAAGACTTCCGGCCAGATTTAAAGGGGAAAGGGACATGCCAAAGAGTGTGAATGAACATCATATACCACTCCTAGAACTACTCTTACAGGTGAGTAACCTGTTTTTGCTTGCTAATAATATAGTGTATTTTAATAATTGCCATTTTTCTCAGTTTTATTCGTGAATTGGGTATCCCAGTCTATTTTGTCCAGGTACTCATTTATCTCCTTAGATCTTCGAGGATATCTCTTTCATCAGGCCACTTCTATTGAGCTTACATCCGCCAGGTACTAGGACCACATGGAAACTTTTTGCAAGCAGTCCACCAGGGGCCACCCTTGACGATGTCTGATGTCAGCCCCTTCCCTCCTCCATTCTTTTCCTGCTGTCTACTATACTTGTTGGACCACTCACGGAAAAGTTGCTGTGATTGCTGCTGTTTTTCTTTATTTTTACACCTTAGTGAGGTAATACTTTTATAAGTGATTTTTTTGACGACGTGTATGTTTGTTGAAGAAACCATCAAAACTGTTTCAATATTGTGAATGCAGTGAGAAGATTTACACTGGCAACTTGGACAACGTTTGCGTCTGCTGCCTAGGCCCGGACCGTAACGTGCAAGCCTGCCCGATTTGTAAGGGGTTCAACACTGCTACCTGGCGACATTGAAAATGAGCTTTAGAGAAGCACTTTGTGAAGCAGCAGGTAGCCCACATGGAAAAGGAGCTCCAGCAAAAATGTTCTGCTGTGTCGCTGTCCTGTTCCTCTGGATCAAGGTCTTCTAAATTCTGGGAGAAGTTCTCCGGGTCCCATAAGCACAAGCACTGGAAGAAGGAAAAGGAGAAAAAATTCCCTGGTCTGCTGCAGGTTGCCCCTTTGTACAGCAGGCGCGACCTCTTCAGCGCCATCGCCTGCCTCAACAGTGACGCCGCTTGCCTTCCTGACCATTGATGTTACTCCCAGGTCTGGGCATGGTGTAGGTGCTACAAGAGCTAGTGTGTCTGTCTTATGGCCGTCAACCTCGATGACTCTGCCCCCACCCCGTTGGCCTCCTCTGGCGCATCTGTCAACCACAGGGGCACCAACGTGCAGCCAGTGCTAGCATTGTTTACTGACATGCTACGATGCCTCCTGCCCCTTCTCAAGTGAAGGGAGGTCCATCGACGGACTTTACACCTCAAACCCCAGCGACGACGCACAATAGAGTTGGCCCTATGCTACCTCCTGAAGCGCTGCCAATGTCACTAGTGCACTCGCTTGTGCCCATCGACCAGGGTGATGACAACACTGAAAATAATCCAGATCTAATGAAACAGGATGAGCAGGATGATGCTGAAGATTATGTACAAAACAAAGCACTGCTGCACTCCATTCTCACAAAAGGCTCTACAATCCAAAACACTGCAGAAAATGTTTTATTTAAACTCCAAGAATCCCTCAGTATACTTAACTATAGCAGTTAGCAGCCTATGTTGAACCGCCCAGTGAGTACAACGTATGTAAGTGATGGAATGCATCAGTGGCTTCTGAATGCAATTCAAATGTCTGTCCCTAGGTGCTGCTGCTGCATTCTAAGCCAGTCACTCAGAATTATTTTTCCTCCTGCCTAGTAAGATGCCTCGGAGAGCTGTTCTCATCTCTTTGTTGTAACTTGTTTGATTTCTGTGTAAAACAAAGTTTTCGATTTATTTTTGTTTTATTTCTGCCCATAAGTCTGTATCAGGTTAGTTTAGTTAGTTTAGTACTGTTTCACGAATTTTAAATAGTACTCTCCAGTTTCTCAGCAGTTCCAGGGAACCGGAGAAACCCTGTGCTGTAGTATTTTTTTTTTTTTTTTTTAACTGCACTTTTTGATATAAATTCTCTATTTTATTTTTTGTATTTTTTTTAAAGCTCCTTTTCAGCATCCACTCCAGTTCCTTGTTCAGGGAACTGGGATGCTATTTTCTAAATTCAACCATAATAGTTTTATTTCACGGTTTTTTTTTGTGTGGAGGAACCAACCACGATCCCCCCGAACCATACTTTTTGACCTTCTGACTATTGACATCCCTTAAGATCTTGCAGACCCTCAACTCCATCCAAGGGTTCAACAAGAAGGTGGATAAGAAACATCAGCTGGACAGGTCCAGTGCTGAATACCTTTTTACCCATCCAGATCATGGGAGTGTAGTACAGGCTGTGGCTTGTGACAAGGCTGGGGTCCCTCCTTTTCCCACCCCCCTGATAAGGATTCCAGAAAATTGGACAGTATGGGAAAGGAAGGGTACTTAGCAGTCTCTCCTCTACTGAGACAGGCTACTTTTAGATGGTCTACACAGCCCAGTCAAAAGGCCCTCTGGTCCTTTGTTTTGGCCATGCGTGACAAGGTCACAGGTGAAGTGGCCCATGATTTGGTAGATACTGCCAGGATAGCTTTGGATGCAACCAAATTACCAGTTCCACATGGCAGTGGATACCAATGATACGCTTCTAGATTTATGGCACTGGCTGTCTCCATGAGAAGATTTGCCTGGCTCAGAGCCACTAACCTTATGCAGGACACTCAGGCCAAGGCCATGGATTTTCCCTGTGAAAATTACTCGCTTTTTGGTGACTAAATTGAGGCATACATGAAGAAGGTGGTAGAATATAAGTTCACCTATAGAAGCAATGCAGCTAAAGAGAAACCTTCCACTTCCTATAGGCTGTAGGGAAGGGGAGGTAGAGGGTTCTATCCCAGGCCCTTATTTCAAGCCCGAGCATCCCTCGACTACCAGCAGCGGAAAGGTTATTTCACGGGCAGGGATATGAGGCCCTACAAACAGACGGACCCAGCTCCAGACACCAGAGCTGAGCCCAAGCAGAACCCCCGATGGGCTTGTTCAGGTTGCCACCCCACTTCCAGTGGGAGGCAGGCTGGCTCACTTCTTCCAGGTGTGGAAAACCATCACCACAGACAAATGGGTCTTGGAAGTGGTGAGCCAAGGTCTCTCACTGCAGTTCAAATCATTCAACAAGTTACAGATTCACAGAAGTTTCAAACCTTCAACCACTGCAGGAAAAATCCTCCTAAAATTGGAGATTAAGAAGCACCTGCAGTTAAAAGCAGTTGAGACAGTCCCCATATCACAGTATGGAAAAGGCCTCTATTCAAGGTACTTTCTTACCCAGAAGAAAAATGGGGAGTGGTGACCTATCCTGGATCTCAAGATCTTATATCGAGGGGCTGTTACAGCAGGCAACACTGGTAGGACTGAACTTGCTAGGCGCCATTACCACACGGAAAACTTCTAGCTAGCAGTCCAGGGTTTTAACTAAGCTGAGAGAAACTGATTACCAGTTTGACGCTTGAAAGTGCTAATCAGTTGTGAAAATGCATTGCAATTGGCACAGATCGATTAGCAAAATTTAAAAAAATTATATAGTTTTATTAATTTTGTGTACTGTGTCATGGGCTCAAAAAATGATTAGCAGACTGCTGCTAAGTATTTCTTAATAGTTAGCATTACCCCCTGTTTTGCTTAACATTTTGCTGTGCTATACGAACTATTTAAAACCCTGCAGTCTATCACAGGGGACCGCCGACGTCGACACGCTGACGTCCGCCTATCCTATAAAGGGGGCGGTCCCCCAGGCTTACCTCAGTTCTTTTCCCGCTGTCGACCCTCGTCAGTCGACCACCATTTTCCCATGTTTAATTGTGCTTTATTTTCTCTTTTTACCATTCGTAACATTGATTTTTTTTCTATTTTCTTTATCAGGTTTGTCTTCTTTCCCAGTTTCATCTTCTGACCTGCCAACAGAGTGTGCCTGCGGCAAACAGATACCCGCCAAAGATGATCACTCTTCCTGCCTGCTCTGCTTAGGCTCCAACCATGACACTTGAGGCCTGCTAGCACTGCCAGGACTTTAACTAGGTCACACGGAGATGACGCTTGAAGACTTTGGAAAGCGGCCTTGCCTTCGAGGCAGAAATGGATAGGGCTGTCTACCAGGCAGGGCCTTAACCTCTATAGCTAAAGACTGAGCTTCACTGCTGTTCCAGCTTGGTGGTGTGGCGTAGTGGAAAGATCCACGGCCTGATAAACAAGAGGTTGAGAGTTTGAATCCACACAGGGTGCCCTCAGTTCTCTTTTGTCAGAAATTCATTTGAGTGGTGATTCATGGCAGCATGGTGTTAAGTATGTAAGAAAAGAACTTACTGTAGCTGTGAGAAAGAATAATTGCAACAATTAAGTTTTGCATTGGAGGCTGTTCTGCAACACTTTTTTTAATGAATACTGCCTCTGAGGCACAGCTAAGTCCCTTTTCTTACATACTTACTATTCTAACACCATGCTGCCAAGGATCACCACTCAAGTGAAATTCTGACAAAACAGAACTCAGGGACCTTGTGTGGATTCAGACTCTCAACCTATTGTTTATCAGGCTGTACACCTTTCCGCTACACCACCAAGCTGGCACAGCAGTGAATCTCAGGTCTTTAGCTATAGAGGGTAAAGCCCTGCCTGGGAGGCAGCCCTATCAATTTCTGCCTCAAAGGCAGGGCTGCCTTGGAGGTGGATATGCCTCAGTGGCAAATTTTGTTTAAGAAAGTGTCTTATAAAAGGCATTTTCTGTATGTCAACCAATCAGGGGCAGGCTAGAACCACCCAATCAGAGCAAGAAAAAACATGCGGGAGGGCCGTTTAGAGACCACATGAATAACCAATCAGCAGCAACAGGCAGCAACCTCAGTTACTGCCTTCAGAAGGTATTAACCAATGAGACACAGCGTTGGATGGGATTAAGTTGTCTGCCTTTGAGGCAGCGGCATGTACAGCCAATCACTAGCAACAGGCGGCAACCTGAGTTACTGTTCTTCATAAGGTATTAGCCAGTGAGACACAATAGAGAGTGCGATTAAGTAGTCTGCCTCCGTGGCAGCAGAATATGTAACCAAACAGCAGCAAGAGGCGGTCAACCTCAGTTACTGTCCTTCAAAAGGTATTAACCAATGAGATACAGCGGAGGGTGGGATTAAGTCATCTGCTTCTGAGGCAGCGCTGCGTCAGAGGCAATATTCATTTAAGAAAAGCATCTCTTGTGGCAGATCTTACTTCGAGAGGGCTCCTGCAGTAGGTCATCGCCATTAGGACTGAGCTGCCAGGCACCAGGACCACACAGAAAACTTTAGCTAGCAATGTCTGGCGGGGGACCACCCACCCGATGTCACGTGATCGACATCAGCGTGACCCTGTATAGTGTGAGGTCCCCACGCCCACCCTCCAGTTCTTTCTCACTGTCGACCTGCGCACGTTGGACCGCGCAGAGAACACTGCTTCAATCGACCGCCATTTTGGATGAGTATTTTCATCTTTAATTTTCTTCGAAAACTGTAATTTTCATGCATGTCTTCTCCAACATCTTCCAACTCGCATAAGAACAAGTGCGAATCCTGTGGCACGCAGCTCCGTCATAAAGACAGCCATTCCCTCTGTCTTTTCTACCAGGGACCCAAGCACAAGACTGAGGACTATGCAGCCTGCCAGAGCTTCAACCAGGTCAGACAGAAACACCATCAACAGGCCCTTCAAGCCCACGTTTTGAAACTCCCGGATGGCTTCCATGGAGAAAGAGCTGCAGAAACTGCGGAATTCATCTTCCTCACTGGGAGGTTCTTCAGACTCCCCTCAAGGAGAAGAAAGACGAGGCGAAGCACCGGGACCAGAATCAGTCTCCTTCCCGCCTGTGACTCCCTCCAGTGATCGCGGATGTTGAGCAGCCTTCCTCTAGCAAGGGGAGCTCCCCTTCGACCAAGCCTGCTCCCATGTCTGTGGAAAGACCACCTCAGTGTCCACCCTAAGGCTGATTCGGTGGTCATTAACGCAGCCCATGACTGTTTGGCTAAGTCTAAACACATGAGTACTTCCCCTCCGGATTAGGAGTTGAGGCATTTGGACCAGTTCAGACATAAAGTCTACTCATCCTCCACTCTGGCTCTAAGGGCCATGAATTATGTGGCCCACTTGGTGGTTTTCCAGACGTCTGTTCTGGGCCAACTTGAGTTAAAGCTTGACTCCTTGCCTGATTCTGAGCTAAAGTCTGAAATTGCGCAGACGGTCAGAATGGTCAAAATTTCCTGCCATCATGCCCTATGGGCCATGTATGATGCCATAGATGCCTCTACATGGAGCACTGCCACTGCGGTTTGTCTACACAGATACTCCTGCCTTAGGATTTCTGGCCTTGCCCAGGATGTCCAGGCTGCCATCCAAGATACCCCCTTCCAAAGGTTCAGTTCTCTTCAGGGGTGATGCCAAAGACATCATTACTGAGCTACAGGACAGTGACGAAGCCTTACGTTCTGTACACTCGATGTACCATACCAATACCAAACTCAAGCAGCCCTTTTGGCACTGGCAGAGGTGACAGACAAAGCAGCAGCCCACCAGGCATCAGACCAAATGTTGGGCTCCTTCAGCAGCAGCCACCCCTCCAGCTAAATCTCTAGGGGTGCTCCCAAAGCCTCCCAGTGCATCCTGAGTCATGGCTGGGCCCCGCCACCTCTGGAGGAACCAGTAGGGGCAGATTTGCCACCCACATACCAGGCGATCTCAACAGTCTCTTGGGTCCTTCAGATCATTGCTTAAGACCATACTTTAGAATTCATAGAGAGACCTCCAGACAATCCTCCAGGTCACTCTCACTACCCAAAATATCACTTTCCACTCATCAGCGAGGAAATCGAGGCTCTGCTGAGAAAGTCTGCCATAGAGCTCATTCCTCAGATTCGGGTAGAAAGGGGGTATTACTCCCACTTCTTCCTCACACCCAAAAAGATAGGCGACCTTCTGCTGATCCTGGACCTAAACATGCTATAACTGTACATACAGTACAAGAGATTCCGCATGATGACCCTTCTGGGTCTGTTACCTCTGCTGCACCAGGGACATTGACTCTGTGGCGCTGGACATGCAGGATGCCTACCTGCATATCCCAGTCTTCTCCACTCACCGCTGCTTCCTTGGATTGCCTTTCAGGGGGAGCACTTTCAGTTCAGAGCTCTTCCCTTTGGCCTTTCCTCGGCACCCAGGGTGTTTACCAAGTGTCTAGCGGTGGTGGCAGCGGCTTTGCGCTGTCAGGGCCTCTACGTGTTCCCATACCTCGATGACTGGCTCTTGTCAGCTCTGTCGAGGGACAGCCTGTTGGCCTCTTTGTCCATTACCCTGGGTCTTTTTTGGCAAGTGGGAATCACGGTGAACTACCCCAAGTCTCACCTTACTCCCTCCCCGTGCCTCCAGTTTATTGGGGCAGCGCTGGACACGGTTCAGGGCAAGGCTTTCCTCCCCCTGGACAGGACGGAAACATTGAGGCTGCAAGCCAGACTAGTGGCCTGTAGCTGCCGGACTATGGCCTGATCTGTTTTACATCTCCTGGGCCTTATGGCAGTGGCTATCCCCACTGGCCCTCTATCCAGACTCTACATGCGGGTCACACAGTGGATGCTAAGGATCCAGTGAGACCAGAGGACAGATGATCTGGATCACAGAGTCCTGGTGTCCAATCCTATGCGGCAGGGTCTCCTGTGGTGGCAGGATCTGGACAATCTCTGCCGAGGAGTTCCTTTTCAGCCCCCCTCCCCCGACCCTGACAACTGATGCCTTGGGTTGGGGAGCACTTGGGGGACCGCAGAACCCAGGGACTCTGGTCTCAGCGGGAACTTTCTCTGCACATCAGTGTGCTCAAGATGCAGGTATTGCTGTATGCCGTTCAGGGATTCCAGCCTCTTCTCCACCCAGGACCACTTCTTGTCCAGACGGAGAATATGTGCATTGTTTGGTATGGTAAGCAGGGAGGAATGCGCTCATACCCCCTGTGCAGGGAAGCGATGCGCTTCTGGTATTGGGCAGTCCAGCACAACCTCCAGCTCACGGCTCTGCACATCCCAGGCATTCAAAACATCCTGGCGGACACTCTCAACTGCACGCAGGCCAGGACACATGAGTGGGAACTGAGACAGTCAGTGGTCAAAGACATCTTCGACCTTTGGGGTCGTCCGGACCTAGATCTGTTCACCTCCTCATCCAATGCAAAACTACCCAGTTTTTGCTTGCTTGTTCCCAGGTGTGGTGTTTTCTGGTGAGACACGCTGTCTTTCTGCTGGACAGGGAGGTTCTTGTACACCTTCCCTCCCTTCCTTCCTGCTACTGTAGAGGATGCTTCTGAAACTCCAGGCAGAAAAGGCTCACATGATCCTGATCACCCCTTATTGGCCTCACCAAATCTGGTTCCCTCTGCTCCAGCAGTTGATGGTGAAGCCCCCGGTTCCTCTACCCCTCTGCTAGGACCATCTGACCCAGGAGCAGGGCAGACTGGTCCATCCGGGCCTCAAGTCCCTTCACCTCCATGAGTAGTCTTTGTGGCATAGCTGCTTCACACATTGGGGCCTCTTCTAGAGTCACTCAGGTCCTTGTGGAGGCCAGAATGTCATCCACAAGAACCACATACGCTATGAAATGGAAGAGGTTTTCCTTTTGGGCAAACCTCCAAGGATTGGGATCCTTTCTCTTGCCCTGTTCCGTAGGTCATAGAGTATCTGTTGCACCTCTCAGACCTTGGCCTAAGCAATCCTTCTCTGAAGGTCCATTTGTCTGCCATTTCTGCCTGCCACACACCGGTGGACAGCAAAATTTTGGCTCAGTTGGAAATCTCCAAAACTTTGTGAAAGGGATTCTCCACATGAAGCCCCCGGTCAGGAACCCTGTTGCTCTGTGGAACCTGAACTTTATTTTTGAGAAGCTCACTTTGCTTCCCTTTGAACCGGCCACGAGTTGTGACCTGCGCTACCTTTCTTGAAAAGTGCTCTTTTTAGTTGCTGTTACTTTCACTTGAAGGATTTCCAAGCTTCAGACCTTGATGTGTAAGGAACCTTATTTGATTTACAAATCCTACGTTTTTACGGAAAGTGGTTTCGAAGTTCTCTTTAAATCATACCATACACTTGCTGGTGTACTACTCTGAGCATTCTAATCAGGGGGAGGCAATTCTGCATACCTTAGATGTTTACAGAATTTTGCATTACTTATTATATGAACTGGACAAAATCATTCCATAAAAAGGATTAACTTTTCATTTCCTTTGCACCCAAAAGAGAGGGCGCTGTTGTTTCGAAACAGTGTTTCTCCAAATGTTTGGCAAACTATATTCTGTTCTGTTACCAGAAGTACAGCAAGCCACTTCTAGGGGAAGTTGAAGGGCATTCAGTCAGAAGCATGACTGCATCTACTGCTTGTTTCAGGAATGTCTCTGCTGCAGAGATATGTGCAGCAGCTACTTGGAGCTTTCTCCACAACTTCACTAAGCATTACTGTCTGGACGTTGCCTCTGGATGCAGGACTGACTTTGGACTAGCTGCCCTACAGGGCCTTCTTTCTTAATTCCCTGCTTCTTCCAGCAGACCTTTATCCTGCCTCCCATGTTTAGGCCTTGTCTGACTTACACTGCTTGGGACTCTGTCCTAATGGTAATGATCTACTGCAGGAGCCCTCTTGAAGTAAGATAGTACAGTTACGTAAGAACTTACCATAACAGTAGATCTTCGAGAGAGGCTCCTGCATTAGGTCACCTTTTTTCCCTGCCCTCCTTCCCCCGGCTTCTGCGGCTACCTCTTCTATAAGCCTTTCTTTGGCTCCAGGAGCCCATAGCTTTCTCCTGTTGCACCTTCTTAGGTCTCCGGCAGGAGAACTGAAGGGCGGGCGTGGGGACCGCCCACTATATAGGGTCACGCTGATGCTGGTCATGTGACATCGAATGGGCAGTCCTCCACCAGACATTGCTAGCTAAAGTTTTCCGTGTGGTCCTGGCACCTAGCGGCTCAGTCCTAATGGTAATGACCTACTGCAAGAGCCTCTTTCAAAGATCTCCTGTTAAAGTAAGTTGTTATGTAACTGTACTTTCTTTATGCTCTGCAGGCCTTCCAGGCCCACATTCTTACCGGCCCGCTGCTGGTGCAGATGGACAACATATCCATAGTATACTACATCAGCAAGCAGGGGGGCACTCATTCCTACCCCCTTTGTCGGGAGGCAATTAGAGTCCGGTACTGGGCTGTTGAGCATGGCTTGGAACTCTCTGCTGTCCATGTTCCAGGCAACCAAAATACACTGGCCTACAGTCTAAGCTGGTCGCAATCAAGGACTCATGAGTGGGAACTCATATCCTCAGTGGTTGAAGATCTCTTTGAAAGGTGGGGCCATCCAGAGTTGGACCTTTTTGTGTCCCCACTCAATGCATAACTGCTGCTTTTCTGCTCACTCAGTCCAGGGCCTGGAGGTTTTCTGGCGTGACACGTTGTCCCTCTCCTGGAAGGGGAGGTTCCTGTACCCCTTCCCTCTCTTTCTGTCCCTACAGAGGATTCTTCTCAAGCTCCAGTCAGAGGGAGCAGAGATGAATCTCATGCCTCCCTACTGGCCATGTCAGATTTGGTTCTCCTTGCTGCAGCAGCTGGCAGTGGAACCTACACTTCCCTTGTCCCCGTACACCAGCTTGCTCTCCCAGGAACAGGTCACCCTGGTCCATCCCGACCTCAGGTCTCTACATACATCTACATGTGTGGCTCTTACAGACTTCGCTATCGCCTGCTTTGGGGTTTCTTCTAGGATCGCTGATGTCTTGGTGGCTGCTAGAAAACCTTACACTAGAGCTACCTATGCCATAAAGTGGAAGTGATTTTCCCTATGGGCAGCTGCTCGCCACCTGGATCCCATCACCTCCCGACAAATCTGATCTTGGAGTACCTGCTGTCTCTTTCAGATGCAGGCCTGGGGTACTCCTCTCTTAAGGTGCATCTTTCTGCCATCTCTATGTACCCCGCATCTATTGAGGGCAAAGCTGTTGCTTAGCTGGAGGTATCCCGAACATTTTTACGGGCTGTCCTGCATTTGAAGCCTCCCATCCGGGACCCCATCCTTCCATGGGACCTTCTTTTCATGTTGGAAAAGCTCACTCTGCCTCCCTTTGCGCTTTCTGTCCGTGGAAAGCTTTATTTTTAGTTGCTGTTACTTCTGCTCTGAGGATTTCTGAGCTTCAGGCTCAGATGTGTAAAGAGCCTTACTTAGTTTTTCACAAAGATTGGGTTTCTTTGTGTACTAATCCTAAATTTATGCCTAAGGTGGTGTCTGAGATTATGTTAAACCAATCTGTCCACCTACTAGTTTATTTCCTCGAGTATTCTAATCGTGGGGAGGCTTACACTAACTGCACCCAAACTGTTAGAAAGACTGATCAGTTTGTTTCGTTTGTCCCCAGGAGAGAGGGGGCACCTGTTTCGAAACAGTGTTTGTCGAAATGGTTGGCTACTTGCATTGTTAACTATTACCATAAGTACAATAAACCCTTGCCTGGGGCAGTGAAAGGCCACTCCACCAGAGGTATGGCGTCCTGTACCACCTGTTTCAGCAATTTGTCTGCTGCTGCCATCTGTGTGGCAGCCTCTTGGAGTCCTGTCTACACCTTTGTTCGTCATTGCAGTCTGGATATTGCTTCTCAGCGCAGGGCCAATTTTGGCCTAGCTGTCCTTCAGGGCCTTCTTTCATGAGCCTAGTGCTGTTGCCTACTGCCTCCTCCTGGCTGACCTTTTGATCAGTTCTGGTACTGCTTGAGACTCAGTCATACCGTTGTTGCCTGCTGCAAGAGCCCTCTCAAAGTAAGATAGTACAGTTACGTAAGAACTTACCGTAACAGTAGATCTTCGAGAGGAGCTCTTGCAGGACGTGCTGCTTTCCTTTACCCCTGATAGTTTCTTCTCCTTTGGACTTATCCTGCTTTTCCTTGGCTCTGAGGAACTGCCTCTGTTCTTTTTGCCCATTGTACCAGGGTCTCAGGTGGGAGAACTGAGGTAGGTATGGGGGAACCACCCCCTTTATAGGATAGGCAGATGTTAGCAAGCTGATGTCGGCAGGGGTGGTCCCCCATGATAGCTAGACATTTTCCGTGTAGTCCTGGTGCCTGGTGAGTTCAGTCCTACCAGTGTTGCCTTGCTGCAAGAGCTCCTCTAGAAGAGCTACTGTTACAGTAAGTTCTTGCGTAACTGTACTTTTCTAAATAAGCATCTAACAAAACCCAAGTTCAGAATGGTTACTCTGGCCATAGTCATTCCTTCCCTCCAGCAGGAGAAGTGGTTGGTTTCTCTGGACCTGAAGGACACCTACTTCCATCTTCCATTCAGGTTTAGTCACCCGAGGTTCAGACTACTCTCAGGTCATTACCAGTTCTCAGCCCTATCCTTCGGTCTCTCCTCGGCCCTCCCCCCAGGGTGCTCACAAAGTGCCTGGCTGTGGTTGTAGCACATCTCAGGAGGCTGGAAATCATGGTATTCCCCTACTTGGATGAATGGCTTGTCACTGTGGATTCCTACTAGCACATCAAGGATTTCCTCAGCCTTACTCATGACACTGTTGAATCCTTGGGGTTCCTTATGAACTCAGAAATCTCTGACAGAGCCCGTTTGGGTCCTGGAGTTTATAGAAGCAAAGCTAAACACTTTGCAGGGCAAAACATTTCTGTTATAAGACAGATTGGATAGTCTTCAGACACTGGCAAGTAAATTTGTCCTAGGGCATCCCAGACCAGCAAGACATTTATTGCAACTACTAGGCCACATGTTCTGAGCATCAAGTTCCAAATGAGAGACATACAATTTCATTTGAGATCCTTCTGGTCCCTGAAAAGAGACCCTCTTTCCAAACTGGTCCCAGTTACAAAACCTTTACTTCAGGCTTTTGAGTGATGGAGTGAAAGGGGCAACCTCAGAGAGGGAATCCCTTTCCAGCAGCATCCTCCCATGATCATCCTCATTATGGACACCTCCCTTCTGGGGTGGGGGGCTCATTTAGGTGACCTAACAGTAAGTGGTACATGGTCACCCGTGGAGTCAAGGCTGCAGATCAGCCTACTGGAACTGAGGGCAGTCTTCCTCGCACTACAGTCATTTACCCCTCAGTTCCAAGGCCACTTGGTTCAGGTCAGAATGGACAACACCACCACAATATATTACATGAACAAGTAAGGTGGCACCTGATCCACAAAGCTGTACACAGAGGTCATGAAAATCTGGAGTCTGGCCTACTCCAGACAGATACGCTTGTCCACAGCACCTCCCAGTAAGGACAACATCCTAGTAGACTCTCTCAGCAGAATCAATCAGAACCACCATGAGTTGGTCCTGAACAAACAGGTACTTGACACCATCTTCAGGAGGTGGGGTACTCCAAAAATAACCCCTTTTCTTCCAGGGAGAACCACCAGCTTCCCCAGTTTTGTTGCAGACCTCTAGCAGTGGGCACAGTGCCCTTTGATGCCCTGGCTTTGGATTGGAGAGGGAGATTTCTCTATGCTTTCCCCCCAGCTTCTAAGGGTTCTCCTCAAACTGAGGAGCTAGTCTGCAGCCATGATCCTGGTAGCTTTGGACTGGGCCAGACAACAGTGGTACTTCCTGCTGCTAGCCCTGACCACCTCTTGGCCTATCCATCTTCCTCGGAGGCACAGTCTCTTAATCACGTCTCAGGAGGATTCTGTTTCCCAGCCTCGGGTCATTTCACCTCAAGGCTTGGCTCTTGACGACTTAGAATTCCCCAACTTCCAGTTTTCTGAGAACGTTCTCAACATGCTCAGGGTATTCAGGAAACCTACAACTAGAAGAACTTATGCTTCCAAAGAGAAAAGGTTCTCTCTCTGGTGTAAGCCTAGGCAAGTCAACCCCCTGCAGGCAGGCCTGCCTGTACTTCTGGACTACCTAGTACACCTTCAGGCCCTAGGCCTCAGGCCTTCGATCTTTAATGTCCCCCTGGCAGCAGTCTCGGCTTGTATTTCAGCAGGTAAAGAGAGAACAGTGGCTTTCATCCCATTTTCAGGAAAATTCTCAAGGGGCTGCTGCACCTATTCCCACCTCTCAGGGAGTCAGTTCCTCCATGGGATATGAGTTTGTGCATAGCCAAGCTCATGTAGTCTCCATTTGAGCCCTTGTCCACTGCAGATCTAAAGTATGTTACCTGGAAGGGCACCTGTGAGGAGCATCATTACTGAGATGGCCAGGTGTTACTCACACTGAGCGGATCTTTTTGGTGTGCTCCCTCTACACACTGATGCTAGAAAGTAGCATTGGCCACAGCTTCTTTGAACGATGGATCTTTATTTTAGACGGTACTGCTTAAAGTGAATAATTAAAAGGAGAAACAGTATGTTGAAGGGAATTCGTCAAGTCCGTGCATTTTGTGGAGAAGAGACACACCCAAAGCAACGATGACGAACGCATGACTCTTAACACTCATCGCCGGTCAGTCTCCTAGCCTGCCAGACTTAAGAATTCTACAGGAGCCACCAGTTTCCCCCTTGCCAGCAACCCCATCAGGTAACGATAAGGAGAAGATAACCGGAGCAGGTAACATTTTTTATTATCTGCAAAGAAACTTATTGCAAAACTCTGAGGCAGATAGTAAAGGGGAAGGGGTGACCCTGAAGTTAACAGAAAACACTGTAACGGAAGAAAAACAGGGTCCTCAAATGGCTGCAGGGGGACATAAACATAAATGCCGGTCAAGACAAAATAGTCCTAAATGTACAAAATATGCATACAGAGGGGGTAGAAAATATAAAAGAAAAATGGGGTAAGAAATCAACTATAAAAGAAAGACCCAGAGAAAAGAATATAACATCAGAGGAACAGGACACACAAACAAATGAAGGGATAAATGAAAATGCTTCCCCAGCTATAATAGCAATTAAGGGGGGAAATGCTGGAAGCAATGTTGAGCTTTAAAGCAGAGGTGCTGCAGACTTTGAGGGAGACTAAAACATCAATAACAGTCCTATCCACTTCTGTTAATGACATTACAGTTAAAATGGAAAAGCTCACTTTGAGAACTGACGAAGCTGAGAGGAGAATCTCCAGATCAGAAGATGTTACTAATCAAATCAAAGGCAGTCAGAGAAGTTTTTACTTTAATCTTGCCTAGCGAGTTGTTGTGTGGGGATGCTCCTACTGGTCATGTGACCTCTACGTGAGCTTCTGGCTTCCCCCAGCATAAAGAACGCTCCATGCGAGCGAGTGCGCAGTTGTCGTGTGCGAAGACACACGCAAAGACATGTGCGTCTAACACATGTTTGGCGGGGGAGGCAGAGAGGCAACCAAGATATTATACAGTGGGGTAACAATTGTGTATACCTTATTTACAGGCCTTGATTTATATTAGACTGACAAAGATGGCAGGTACAATTATGACCTTAGAGGGGAACACTGGAGTCAAATGTGTTACATGTGAAATGTATGCTGTATTGTCCCCCCTTTACCTAATACACCTTTTACATGTAAAAAATGTGTCTCCAATAAGTTGATGAAAAAGGAAATTCTGGAGTTTAATATGAGATTAACTATTTTGGAGCAGAGTCAGATTACTTTGTCAAGAAGGTTAAATGAAAGTACCCTTGTCCCTACTCCTGACTCTTAGTACTCCCCCTCCTAGTCAATCCATAGAATTTGTTCAACCAGACATCCCTCAGATAAGTACCATAACCAACACTATTGTCCCTAGTACACATACTGACACTGTAATCCAAATGGACATAAGAGGAGTCAAGAAAAAGAAATTGTGGTGAAGAGACTGTTAGTTCAGGTGATGAAGAATGGTATGATATTCAAAGCAACAGAGGAGCTAAATGAGGCCGTAAGGCCAAAGCCTTTGTGTTGCCACTTACCAATTTCTTTTCTTCCTTAAAAGATCAGGTAGCTGTTTCCATTAGGGACCCCCTGCGTGTACAGATGTCAGATCTATCAGGTACGACTTATAGTCCTCCTAGTAACTGTAACGTATCTGAGCCGGAGTCAGGTAATGACAATGAATGTTTAAATCTAGCTAATGTTGCTCTTCCCAACACAGCCAAGGGGGTATTACATGGAGACCAATCTAATATAGGCACTGACACCCCTGCACCACTACTACTAAAAATTGTTACTGAGGACCCAGAAGAAGGCCCATCATCTGCCATCCAGCAAGGATTACCAGCTCCACTAAATGTTGGATGTATCCCTGAATTAATCGAAGAAGTCTTTATATTGGGACATACCATTACAAAGTACACTGATAGATACTCTACTAGAGGCAACAAACTACATGTGACTAGTTGTAGTTACTGGGGGGCTACTATTAAATATATTGTTAACATGCTGCCACGCATACTACAAAAGGTCGAAGCCCCTAAGAGAGTCATATTACACATTGGTACAAATGATATCAACAAGGCAGGGGTAAACGAAGTCTCAAATGATATGATGAAGGCAGTTGAAGTCTTACAAAATCTAAAAGCTAAAGTGATTATTTCAGAAATTCTACTGGTACCTCATGCATCAAGGCAAAAAACAATAAAAAAATTAAGATATACAACGACTGGCTTAGGAGGTGGTGCCTTGAAAATAATATTACTTGTTTAAAGACATGGGAGTCTTTTGTTTTTAAAAACAATCTCTTCAGCAATGATGGCCTGCATCTTAATAGATTTGAGGCTAAACTTCTTGGTAATATTTTTTTTTTTTTTTTATTTTCGTCTTTATCCCTCCTTTACTGCCTCCGGTGCCCCCTCCTTCCGTCCGCTCATGTCCCCCGGTACCTACCTTAGGGATCTGCCCCTAGAGTGCCCATCCTCCTCTCCTCGCACATTGGGGTCTGTCCTGTAGGTGGTCTGGTAGGACTTAGGGGACTTCATCTAAGAGCTGCCAGAGGGTGTTTTCAGTTTTCTCCCGGCGTCCCCACTCCCCAGGACGCCTTGCGCGCTGAGGCGTCGTCCCAGTGGTGGCGTGCTTGCGCCGCATAAACCCTCATCTTGCGACATCCCCCTCCCCGGCTCCGGCCAGCGGAAGCCGCCTCCACCCCTTCCCTCTGCCGGTGCTTCCACCGGCTATGGGAGAAACCGAGAAAGCAATGGCTCTTGGTAACAACCTGAGGAGGAGAGCATCCGTTGGGGCGCTCGATCTCCCTCTCCCCGCCCGACCCCGGCCACCCGAGTCCGTTCCCGAACCGGCCGCCCGGCGCAGCACGAGGTGGGCGCCCAGCTAACCTCAGCGCCACCGGCCGGCTTTGTAATATTTTATCAGGCTATATCCAGCCGCCTCAGTGCCCAAAAACTAGTGACTGGGGGCAAGGGAAACAATGTTCATGTTCTTTCCACTATGCACAAGATAGGATGCTCTGTCAAAACTACGACAAATAAACATGAGTTGAATTTCTTATTAACAAATGCCATAAGTTTGCACTATATAAAAAAGAATGAACTAGAATCGGGCACCAACCCCTCCAGCGGGCATTAATCCACCGGCAGAGCCCTCATCTGGCGGTGATTAATGCTTACTTGTGCTCCCAGGCCACACCTGTAAACAAGCTTTCAGTTTAGTGTGTCTCTTCTGGTTACCAAAAGAACAAAATTCAGTGCATCATATTACTACTAGATCATCAGGTATTTAAAGTGTTGTACTGTAATGCAGTTTGTCAAAGAAAAAGTCAGCTGGATTGCAAAACATTTTCTGCAAGTTAATGTAAACAAAATCATAGTCCAACATGTGTACTGATCAAAATAATCCACGAGGTAATACATGGTGTTGATCATTCTGGTACAACAATTCAAAATAAAGAGGGAAAGAAGAAATAGTTAGCACTATAGAAATATATGTGGATCTCTGGCTCTGGCTCCAGTGATGTCATCATGACTTATCACTTAACACACTTAGCAGACATCTTAGGGAGAAGCCAAGGCTGTTTTTTGAAAGTGAAAGGTTGATGTTTACATTTTTTCAAAAGCTATGAAACTGCATTTATGTTATTTACATAAATGCAGTTTTATCATACATGTAAACAGCAGCCTTTACTTTATTCATTGATTTATTTTTTTTATTTATTTGTTTAACCAGGTGTAGCACACTAAGCTGAAAGCTTTTTTACAGGAGCGACCTGGGAGCACAAGGAGGTTAAGTGACTTGCTCAGGGTCACACAGTATGCAAGTGAAAGCAGTGGGATTCAAACCCAGGTCTGGTCTGCTGGATGTCACCAGATTTGCAGCTCAGAGCCTTAGACCACTGTGCTATGCTGCCTCCTCTTTACCTTGCTATGAAGCCAGATTTTGGAGTTTGCAGTTTTAAAAAAAAAACTGCTTGTTTAGGTGCTCTTTAAGATAAAAAAATAAAATTACCGATCTTAGTGATAAATATATCCCAGATTGTAAATTGTATAACAAAAAAGGGAAAACTCCATTAAGGTTTACAAACAAAATCAGAAATTTAATTTTCCAAAAACTAAGGTTCTATAGAGCTTTCAAAAGGAACAGCAGCGATTATAATAAAAACAAGTGTAGGGAAGCAGTCAGGAAGTGTAAATCGAGTATTAAGGAAGAAAAATGCAAAACTGAGTTTAAATGAGCTCATATAAAAGATGGAGGTAAAAGTTTTTATTCCCACATTAACAATAAGAAATCTGCTACAGTGAAATTAGGTCCAATTAAGAGGGGTCATAATATTGTTACTGATCCCAAGGAAATGGCAAATTCATTTAATTATTATTTTTGCTCTGTTTTTAATCCAGAACAGTCCATTGCCAGATCAGTTCACCCAGAACTAGTAAATGACCTCCCCAATATAAAGTCCTTTACAGAGATTTCTAGGGAAGAAATTACGTTAAAATTGAAAAAAATTAAAATTAATACCTCCGCAGGACCGGATGCCATCCACCCAAAAATCTTTAAAACAATTAAACAATGGTTGACTGAATCACTGTACGCACTTTTTAACATGTCATTAGAGAAAGGGGAGGTACCGATGGACTGGCTTCAAGCCATTGTGGTCCCGATGTATAAGAAAGGTGATCATAGTATTACTAACAATTATCGGCCTATAAGTCTGACCTGTATCCTGGGAAAGGCTATGGGGGGTAAAATCAAAGATCGCTTGGAAGCAGAAATCACTTCCAGAAATTTGGTGGATGCATCTCAACATGGTTTTAAGGCACATAAGTCTTGTTTAACTGCAAATGTGGTATTCTATGAGAGGGTTAGCACCCTTTTGGAGAACCACAAACAAGTGAACATCATTTATCTAGACTTGTGTAAGGCTTTTGACAAGGTCGCTCACAATGTTTTGATGGAAATTATAGTCTGGTTAGGTATTGATCAACTGATTATCAAGTGGATTAAAGCATGGCTGAGTAACAGACAACAAGTAGTTAGAGTCGGAGGTTATTACTCAAACAGTGGATATGTCACTAGCGGAGTTCAAGGCTTGATCTTGGGTCCATCCTTGTTTTCCATCTTTATCTCCATCCTTAATGGAGAGTTAAATAGCCACACGATCAAATTTGCTGACGACACCAAATTGGTGACTGATGTTAGCACCTTAGAGGGTTCATTTAAACTCAGTGAGGACTTACTTAAATTAGAACGCTGGGCTAGAACACATGGAATGACTTTTAACCATGAGAAATGTGTTGTCATCCATCTGGGTAAAACTAACAGATGCAATTCAAACAACATGCAGTTTTGCTGTATTCTGACAATATGCAGTTAGCCCTAGCACTTGAACAGTCCCGGAGAGGAAAGAGTTAACTCTATGCAGAGGCATGGAATGTTCAGCTCGAGCTCGGTTTTCAAATCTCTGTCTCTGGTACTTATCAGTGTAACAGTAAGATTCTTTATTCTGCCTAACTGTGAAGTCGCTCCAGAGAGTTCTCCT